>JBAMCH010000004.1:3370000-4628750 GCA_037075245.1 Drosophila mimetica
TTAGTTATCTATTTTTTAATTTGTTCATTATGATTGATTTTAAAACTAAACACATCCGATGAAACTTAAATTTATTCAAGGAAAATATTTACCAATGTTTTCTACGTTTTTAAAACGTACGGAACGAATTAAAAAAAAAAATATTGACAGGTGTGCGTTTAGAGTCCATATAGATTATTGGGTTAAATAAATTTGCAATGTAAATATAGGACGAATGTTAAAAACGATTAATAATTGTTAACCACAGATGATGTTTTTGTTTTGTAGTGGCACATGATTAATGTTTTGTAAAAGATTTTGAGCAATGTATTCATTTTAACATAATGTAATAATGGGGCATCCGTATAATAATGAGTTTCCAAGTCGAGGTTGACAATCGGTTTGATAGAGTTTTTTAAAAGAGAAGAATTTGTAAATTTAAATATTTGTATGCATTTTGACGCGTGTTTATGAAATGAAAGAAAGAGAAAGAGAATGGTTAAAGGCAAACAGGTTGGATTTTAACGGTATAATGGGAAAATAATTATTATTTTTAAACAGGCAGTTTAGAAAAAATGTATAAAACCAGGTTTTTTTTCAAGTTATAAAGATTAAAAGAATGTCAAAACAAAAATCATTAATTCCTGTTTTAGTCATACCCTAGATGGGAAGACTTTCCCAGAGTTTGCAAAAAAATGAACGTCGATGATCCTCGATTTCTCAAGAATTTACATGCAGAAATTACATGCGCTTTTGCTATAAAATTTAAATCTTTAATATTTATAGAAAATAAGAAGGCGGAGTGTACTGGCTTTAAATTGGAACAATAACACCAGTTTACAAAAAAATAATTGATTAAATACGCTTTTCATAAAACCATGATTTTCCGTTAAGGTACATCTCCCTGATTAAGAAAAGGGCACTTATAATGTTATTTTTAAGGTGTACAGAACGTTTTTTGCACTTTTATTTTCTAACTCGAGTTCAGATTAACCAAATTTGGTCATCAAATACTCATTTTACAGGTAGTAGAATGCCCTTTAACTTTCTTATACACAGCAGTGAGTTCTATTTATTAGTTTAAAAGCTGCAGTTCGCCAAAGATAAAAAAATTAAAAAAAAAATAAAAAAAAGCTGACATAAATGGCACGCCTAAAAACCGAAATTATTTTTATATTTGTTAAAGTACTATATAAGTTATAAAAATGATTTTGGTTTTTAGGTACATGATACAGATCGGATATCTACAACCAGAAATATATATTTTTTCATCTGGGTATTTCCTATCTTGTTGAATTGCGTAATTGTTAAATTTTAGTCAGCTGTTAATCAGCTGTTCCATACAGAAATTTCAGCAATTCATCAGCCAGCCCCTAGGTAAGTTATCGCCTTTTTTTAAATAAGTCATGGCCATTCTTTAACATTTTATTATCACCAGTATGCATAAATCAAATGCTTAAAGTCAAATAAACATGTAAATTTATCTACAGTTTGTAACGCAGTGAAGAAGACGTTTCCGACCCCATAAAGTAAATATTCTTCATCAGCTTGACTAGACGAGTCGATCTAGCCATGTCAGTCTGTCCGTCCGTCCTTTCTTGTTTTTCCATTATTTTTCCGATTATTCTTATGGGAGCTATAAGATATAGTTGTTTGATCCGGCTGGTTCCGACTTATATACTACCTGCAATAGAAAGAGGACTTTTGGTAAAGTTTCATCCCGCTAGACTTAAAACTGAGGGACAGACGGACGGGCAGGCGGACATGGCTAGATCGACTCGTCTAGTCATGCTGATCAAGAATATATATACATTATAGGGTCGGAAACGTCTCCTTCACTGCGTTGCGAACTTCTGACTGATATCATAATACACTCTGCAAGGGTATACAAATGATAAATTCGGTGTTTTTTGACATATTACCTAATTATTCTATTATTCTATTATAATAGAAACAAAATTATAGCATTGTTCATTTTGATTGTATTCTCTTCTACTCTGGAATATAACTTTATTTTAATAACTCCAAATTTCGGACGGCTATATTATATAGCTGCCATAGAAAGGATCGATCAATTAATACGCAAGTAAATCTAAACATACCATTTCTGTAATATGCGGCCGAAGTTAGCTTCCTTTCTTGTTATACCCTTGCAGAGGGTATAATGATTTTAGTCAGAAGTTTGCAACGCAGTGAAGGAGACGTTTCTGACCCCATAAAGTATATATATTCTTGATCAGCATGACAAGACGAGTCGTCTGTCCGCCCGTCTGTCCGTGCGTTTCTACGCAAACTAGTCCCTCAGTTTTAGAGCTATCGAAATGAAACTTTACCAAAAGTGGTCTTTCTGTTGCAGGTAGTATATAAGTCGGAACCGGCCGGATCGGACAACTATATCTTATAGCTCCCATAGGAATAATGGTAAAAATAATTGAAATAAAATGATATATTCGGTGTTTTTAGACATACATATTAACTATTTCTCTTGGGAACATAATTTTTTTAACTTTCTGAATTTCAAATTAAATTTTAGAAAAATCTGACGACTATATCATATAGCTCCCATAGGAACGATCGGAAAACTAAAGGGAAATTAATAAGAACAAAATTATAACTTTGTTAATTTTTATTGTATTCCCTTCTACTTTGTAATATAACTTTATTTTATTATTTTAGAATTTCGAATTAAATTTGTCATAAATCGGACGGCTATATTATATAGCTGCCATAGGAAGGATCAATCAATTAATGTCAAAAAATTTCGTAAACTAATTTAATTTTGTTTGTTGCAAATCGAAAATTTATCATTTTTGAAATTCCATATTGAATAGGAATGATCTGCAAGGATATATAAATTTCGGGCCGAAGTTAGCTGCCTTTCTTGTTTTTTTTGACAAAGTTAAAAAATTAACGAAAACCGAAATTATTTTACAGTCGTACCAACACAAGAAATTGTTTTTTAGGTCCTTGCCAATTAATTTTTATATGCGGCGTGGATGAACGATCCAAAAAAAAGCAACAAAAACCAAAATTTCTTAATAGTTAAAAAAGTGTTTTGACATTTTATAACACTTATCAAAGGCTTTTCAATAGGCTTTTAAATAGTGAAGGAAAAACTTATTGTAAGAAGAACAGGCTTTCTGATGATGCCACATGCATTCCGATGGCTCTTTATTTACAGCTAATATTTCCTACCAAACTTTTCTTACTATTCTGCCTAATTTGCAGATGCGGTTACGTGTAACCCTTACAAATATGGCTGCCCTAAAATTCCCTTCACAGGATTGTTTGCCTTATTATAGGGTGACAACTGTCTAATAAAAATTGTTCTGTTTGGTGATCGTCAACACTATCACGTTCAGAATTACGAAAATATTACATCACAGTTCAATTTTGGGTGGTCGGTTCTACAGAGAATGACCCAACTCAAAACCGCTGTTCTTTTCAATTTGTATTTAAAGGGTGACGGTGGATAATTTGTTTTTTAATAAGTCGTTTGGTATTGTCCGTTATTTTGGGGGTGAGACAACCTATCCAGATATATGGACAGATAAGAACAATAGGATACTTGGAAGGCACGAAAGTGCAACACACTACTCTGCAGTGCTTGGATGATATTACATTGTCTGTATGACTTCTAATCGAAATAATGTATAAATCCATGTACTCAACACTACAATTACACTTTTTTTCAAACAGATTATTATAGTGAGTAGATTATGATAAAATTAAATTGTATTAAGTAGATTTTTATTTCGTAGGTTGATTAATGCCGGTGAATACTGAAGCAAGCATACAAAGTGAAAGTCGTTTCGATATGCATATTTGGCATGCAAGAAGTCATTAATGTTAAGTTACTTAGCTTACCTAAGACTCTCAATTCGATTCGATATCCATTAAAGCTATCACACGTTTCTTCTGGTATAAAATATGTAGTATCACATAGATAAATATCTTCATCAGCTATTTTTAGGTCCTTAATTACTAGTCTGTATGGGTTTTGCTCAACAGTTACCCTTTAAAAAGTAAAAGATTTATTTTTTATTTATTTAATATTATATTTTACCTTTACCTTTCGTCAAATTCCTTATTAACACTCGTCACGTTACTTTCTCCAAGGAGCATTGCAGCAATACGATCATCGCCTTTAAACCAATTTAAAGAATGGAGTTTTCCGCACCTATCTACATTAACGGGACACGGTAGCACAACTGAAAGACTTTCTTGTTGACTGATGGTGGTATCTGTATTTAAAAAGAATAATATCAAATTATTCTACATTTGTATTTAAAAATAACGTATAATTGTCCCAACCCAATTGCCGAATTGAGGCGTTTCCGACCACATAAAGTATATATGTATTTTCTTGATCAGGGTCACTGCCGAGTCGATCCGTCCGTCCGTCTGTCCGTCTGTATGAACGCTGAGGTCTCGGAAACTATAAAAGCTAGAAGATTGACACTTTCCATGCAGATCCCTCTAACGCCTATAAACGAAAACTTAAAACGCGCGCATGCAAAGTACCAACGTGAGCCGCAACACTTGTGTTAAACAACCAACTTTCATGTGAAAGTAAAATTTTTACTTTTTACTGTAACTGGCGAAGAACACTATAAAAAATACACTTTAAAAAACTAAATGCTTTTATTTTTAAGGAAAACATTTTTTTATTAAAAAAAATATATTTTTAGACGCCAATACAATTCTTGATCAATTAGTGAAAACATCATAAAGATATCTTTCACGGTTACAAAGTTATATCATAAGATCGTCTCCTCTCATCAACAACTTTTTAAAATACTTTTTATTATTTAGAATTTGTTCTTTGAAACTAAGAAATCGCCTTACATTTAAGAAAACCGCCTTAATCGGTAGCCTAGGGGTCAAAAGCGTGCGGATTTTATGTTATGTTAGCCTGGTGTCGGAAGTCTGTGTTCAATCCCACGTCAAGGCGGTACAACTTCGCGTCTTATTTTATTTTTTATTTTATTTTTATTTATTTTTTTTTTAATTCCTGATCTTTTTATTTTGATAAAAATTATGATTTAGGTAATTTAATTTACCCAATAAAAACACTGTTGTTATTATTTTCCCTAATTTTACCATAATTAAATATATATTGGCACAAAAAAATCAATGATTAAATAGGAAGAATAACTAATATTATTTTGAATTACATTAATGTCTAAAAAAAGAGAGCAAACCCATAACTCAAGAGAACATAATATGAATAGACTATGTGCAGCGACTCACGTCATGCTTCCGTGGCGTAGCTGTTAGAGTGTCTTACTGCAAGTCGTGGGTAAGGGGTTCAAACCCCGTGCGATACCAAGTAAGTTACTGATTTTTATATTTATTATTTGTAAATTATACGTAAACCTAAATTACCATTTCAGTTACAATTTAAATGTAATAGCCCTGTCATAAGTGCGAGCCCCGGAGAAGACACCAATAGTTTTTCGTAATTATCCCTTGTGATATATTTGCAAAATCAATTTATAAGGTTAAACAAGTACAAAAAAAAGGGGATAATATTAAAAAAAAATACAATGTTGTATTTTTAATGGGTTTTATGACAAAAAAACAAAACAACAGCCAACGACAAATTGTTCTTAAATTTCTTAATTTTAGAATGTTTTTTTCTCAGTATACAGACGAACAGACGGACATGGCTAGATCGACTCGGCTAGTGATCCTGATCAAGAGCATATATACTTTATATATATATATACATATATATATATATATTAACCAATATAAGATTCCGATAAGAAAACATGTGTAAGGGTCAAAATTTACCCAGAACGCATTGACATAAAAAAAAACATAAATTCGGAAATAATTAGGAGTTGAGTGTACGATATAAATTAGATCCATAAGCGGCCCCAAAGTTCCCCGTAATTCGAGTTGTTTTTTTCTTAATTTTTTTTTTGCAATTTTTCTGTTATAAATTTTGTCTAAATGGTTTAAAAAATGGCTCTTCATAATTTTATGGGATACCCGCAAATAACTGCATTTAAATTTTTTTGAAATTCAGCCCCTTCCTCAAGGTCGCCAATTATTCCTTTTGGTTTTTTTATTGTGACGTTATGGGCTCCCATACATGTGTTGTTGTTTTTTTTATTCAGACGTTTCTCTAAGTGTGACCGTGCAAAGCAAAGGAAAAATACCACAGTCACAAAATACCAAATTGCGCGCCTAAAAATGCAAATATATTGATTTTTTTGTTGCTTCATTCTTTTAGCTAAACGTTAAATTTTAAATTCCCTTTAAGCAAATTGCAAGGAAAATTCGTATGTATACACATTTAAATTCTGAGTCGGATTTTAAATGATTTTACTATTTGCAAAATCAGATTTAGATTTCGGTAACAGTTTTACAATAGAAGTTTCCCTTTAAAATTGTTTTAATTTTTAAAATCCAAAAACTCGATAAGACGAAATGTTTCCAAACTACTTATTACCTTTCAAATGTTGAATTATTGAATGAAATGCGTACTTACACACCCAACCAGTAGATATGTGCATGTGTGCGTGTGTGTGTGCATTTCAGCTGACTAAGGAAGTAAGATTTGCTTACATTCAAATTCATGATAATACTGATATCCTTTTGCTAAAAGAATATCATTTTTATTTCCAAAACAGGTTTAAGACATTTTCAAACCGATTTTTGTGTTTTAAAATTCAAAATGGATTGATAATATTAAAAAAAAATAAATATTCAAAGCAATTAATTCTTTTGCTATTTCCTACACTTACCTCATATTGTTTAAACAAATTGAAATGTTTAAACAATTTCATTCACGGCTTCTCCCCCCACCTGCCTTTCTGACATTGTTAATATAATCCTAATCGAAGTGTAAAGTTAATGAAAACAAAATACTGAAAACCAAATAATTATTATAAAATGCGAATTAATTTTCTTGATGTTCTTCTAAATCACATAAATATTTTCTTCTTTTTGTTTTTGTTATTGTCAACCGAATGGTTTAAAAAGATAAGTCTCTAGTCAGGAAGCTAGCTTAAATGTCAGGAAGAACTTTCAAACTGTAGCTCAGATGGTTATGTTGTACGTAAAGGAAACATAGTCTATAGGTCGTGGGTTCAAACCCACCGCATTTCTTGCCAATAATGATGTTGACATAATTATTTTTAGGTAGAGAGTAAAGAGCGGAATGCGTATGGAATGGAATGAGTATTCCATAACCTTTCAAAGTAAAAAAAAATTAATAGAACTTAAATTTTGACTAGAACTTTGATTTGAACTCACGACCTTTAGATTGCAAGTCTTTAGATTTTGGTTTTACATTTGAAGTTTTCCTTAAAATTCCTTTATTTTTAAATTCCTTTTTTTTACTATGATAAAAAAAACATATTTGTAAAATTTGCAATCTTGATTTCCGCAGGCAAAGCTGCGGGCGACCCTGCTAGTATATATACATAACAAGAAAGGAAGCTAACTTCGGGCAGCCGATGTCTATATACCCTTGCAGTTAATTCATATTTAATTACAAATTACAAAAGTTTGAATTTAGATTTGCAACAAACCAAATTATAGCAATTTTCGTATTATTTTGACAATAATTGATTGATCATTCTTATGGCACCTATATAATATAGTCGTCCGATTTATGTTAAATTTAATTCGAAATTCTGAAATAATAAAATAAAGCTATATTCCAGAGTAGAAGAGAATACAATAACAATTTAACAAAGCTATAATTTTGTTTCTATTAATTTTCCTTTAGTTTTCCGATCGTTTCTATGGGAGCTATATATTATAGTCATCCGATTTTTCTAAAATTTAATTTGAAACTCGTGACAGTTAAAAAAATATATTCTCAAGAGCAAAATGTAATCTGTCCAAAAACACCGAAGATATAATTTTGTTCCATAATTTTTTCCACTATTCCTATGGGAGCTATAAGATATAGTTGTCCGATCCTGCAATAGAAAGACGACTTTTGGTAAAGTTTCATCTCAATAGCTTTAAAACTGAGGGACTAGTTTGCGTAGAAGCGGACGGACAGACGGACAGAGGGACGTACAGACGGACATGGCTAGATCGACTTGTCTAGTCATGCTGATCAAGAATATATATACTTTAT
This sequence comes from Drosophila mimetica, assembly GCA_037075245.1. Taxonomy (NCBI): domain Eukaryota; kingdom Metazoa; phylum Arthropoda; class Insecta; order Diptera; family Drosophilidae; genus Drosophila; species Drosophila mimetica. The sequence continues at coordinate 3,378,087 of JBAMCH010000004.1, forward strand.
GGGGTCGCAAACGTCTCCTTCACTGCGTTGCAAACTTCTGACTGAAATCATTATACCCTCTGCAAGGGTATAATAAATATTGGTGTATTTAAACATTTTTATTAAGACTCTTCTAGGTGCATGATTTTTTTGTAAGAAAAGTTTACAATAACAGTTATTGTAGTTAAGACTCTTCTGGGTGCATGATTTTTTTGTAAGAAAAGTTTACAATAACAGTTAATGTAGGTCCTTGCTCACAACAAAAAAAATAAACACAACTGACTATTCTGTGGCAGTTTTACTATTAAATAGTAACCAAATTAAGAACAAAATTTATTCCATTATTCAATTACACCAGTTTACAAAAAAAAATTGATGAAATACGCACTTCATGAAACTATGATTTTCGGTTAAGGTACATCTCCCTGAGTAAGAAATGGGCACTTTTAATTTTTTGTATGGTACAGTTTTTTTTTAAAGCACTTCTTTAATTTCTAACTCGAGTTGTGGTAAACCGATTTAGGCTATCTAAGACTCATTTTACAGGTAAAAGAATGACCTTTAACTTTCTTATACACAGCATTGAGTTCCATACATTGGTTTAGAAGCTACACTTCGTCAAAGCTGAAAAAGTTGGAAAAAATGCAAAAAAGCTGACATAAATGGCTTCTTTAAAAATACACGCCTAAAAACCGAAATTTTTTTTTATAACTTCTACTTAAAGATACATATTTAAGCAAACTAACAAGACCATCAACTCAACTAACAACCAAAGGTTCGATTTTATATAGATTACTATCAATACCCGAAGCGACATTGTCCGCTACTATTAGCAAATCATTTCATGCTTTAAATAGTAACCTGATTTTTTATATTTCGGGATTTTGCTCGGATATTAATTAGAATTCTGAAATATGATAAGATCAGGTTATTACCACAGTAAACCCCACCTAACATTTTACCATAACCCCTAACCATAACTTACCTTTCCTTTACAGTGCCTTAACCCTACCTGTCTCTTACCCCCGGAACAATTTTTTAACACCGTAATGCTGTTTTCACTATTTCCTCGCCTATCCCCTAACCATCCGTACTCAGCCTTAACGCCGAAAAACTATTATTTTAACCAACTTTCTCTACCATAACACCATTTTTTTCTTTCCTTAGCCAACAGTTACCCCACTCTAGTCTTACATGAAAAAAAATATTTCCTTGCTTAATTAATTCCACTTAAACATTGCTTTTTCTGGTTTGTCACCTTAACCGACCTGATCCTCGCAAAAGTAAAAAAAAAAACTTACTTTACTCACATTCACTCTTTCTTTACATTACTTTTACCGTCACCCTAATCTGGGTAATAACGCCTTAACCGAAACTTTAACCCCGATTAACCTCACCTTATTCCCACATTAACTTTAATACTAAGGTCTTAATCTACCATTTTGGTCAGCTAAATTGCCAGCTAAAAGGAAAACCAGACATCGTGCTGCCAATTAACCCCAAGTAACCTTCAAAACTTAAAACAAAATATAAAAAATAACACTCAAATACCTATGGAACGCTGGTCAACATGGCTTAAGCGAAAAACGGATTTGAACGCAGGATCGGTAGGTTAAAAACATTTAGTGCCCCCATGTCGGTTGGGGCTCACCAGCTCGATTAAAATATTTCCGGAAATAAAAGAAAACGAAAACATGGCGTACCTAAAGCACTCTTTTGGGTTTAAACTGTGGGAGTAATTCGATCTAAAAGTCAAAATTTGGCAATTTTTAAGGTTTCTTGTGAGTCTTTTGGATACACATCTTTCAAACAATTTCCTTCGTGCGCCCATCCTCTATAACAATTCTTTCAAAACTTGTGTTTAGATAATTTTACATACATATATGTATTTACATGCCGACTTGTCGATGTGTGTGTGTGTGTTTTCGTTTTTACGTGTAATTTTGACCACTGAAACTTTGGCCGCCTCTCTTGCGCCTCAAATGACTCTCTCTGCTTTTTACTCTCTCGCTCTGCTTCTGCTGACGTTGTTTTTGTCAGAGCTGTGTTCGGAATTCGTTCGTGAGTGCTGCTAACTGCCGAAGCATAGAAAAAACAAAAACAACGTGCTGCTAAAAAGGCCCCCCGCAACCCCCACAATCTTACAAAAAAAATTATATAAAATCAACCGTGGGTCCAAAAAAAAAAAAAAAAAAACCTTTCTAATTGTATGGCATAGCTCCACATTTTAAAACAAAAACGGATGCGATCGCATAATCGGTGCGGAAAAATTAATTAAGTGCCCCAACCGGAAGTCGGTTGGGGCTCATCTCCTGGGCTTTCGAAGATTTCCACAAACAAAGCTTAAAAAAAAAATATCAACTTTTTTGGTTGAAAACTGTGGGAATGGTTGATGTTTTAATCAACCAATTTTGCATTTTTCGAGAGTCCTGGGAGTCCTTAGGAGCCGAATTTTAAAAAATCCTTTCTTAGTGCACACCTCCTCTAACACACGATTCAGACCCAATTTTTTCCAGATTTTTAGGTCTTATGGTTTGGGCTGGAGGAACATGACGCAAATCGACATCTACTCCTTTATAGTAATACTCGATTTCAGTTGGAAAAAAGGTGTATAACAGTCCTGTTAGAGCCCTGTTAACCTCAGTTAACAGCTGTAAACGGCCAAAAAACCAACGTTGTTCCGAGCTTAAAAAATGCATATCAAAAAAATTTACTGGTGGATTGTAACGATCATTAGCTTGTTTTATTTGTATAAGTACCATCTAACCATATAAGCTATAAAAATAATTTCGGTTTTTAGGCGTGTATTTTTAAAGTAGCCATTTATGCCAGCTTTTTTGCATTTTTTCCAACTTTTTCAGCTTTGACGAAGTGTAGCTTCTAAACCAATGTAAGGAACTCAATGCTGTGTATAAGAAAGTTAAAGGTCATTCTTTTACCTGTAAAATGAGTCTTTGATAGTCTAAATCAGTTTACCACAACTCGAGTTAGAAATTAAAGAAGTGCAAAAAACGTTTTTTACACTTTAAAAAAAAACTGTACCATACAAAAAATTAAAAGTGCCCATTTCTTACTCAGGGAGATGTATCTGACCGAAAATCATAGTTTCATGAAGTGCGTATTTCATCAATTTTTTTTTGTAAACCCGTGTTATTTTCTACAGTAGTAAACTATTTTTAATGGTTACTTAACTATTCAAAAGGGTTAATTTTACCTATCAATATTTTTTTTGTATATGGGCCGTTCTTATACAAACCGAACAGATTTTGCAAAAAAAAAATTCACATTTTTGATTTGCCTAAAACTTTTTTTACACGTACTATTCGGAAAATAAGTAAACACGTGTATCAGGATTTGACCGAAAAAAAAATTTAGATTTTAAAAAATTTTATAACTATTGACCCCACAACATTTTTATTTCAATATATGCGCCATGTTGTTAGTTACAATCGGTTTTTGTAAAAAGATGGATCCATTTTCAGTTATTTTAATATCAGTAATTTTAATATCTTTTTAACATGTGAACGGTGAATTATAGAGCGTTTTCTATAATTATAACTCATTTAAATCAGAGTATGGGGGTGCAGGAAATTTTAAGTATAAACTGATCGAACAACCGAAAACTCAAGACCAAAACGACTGTTCTCTTTCAGCGATGATATGCTACTACTTTTATTACTGATCGCTCGTAAAGCCGATCAGAGCGGAGAGTTATTAGAGGGCTTACAGCTGTACATGTGTAGACATTAGGATTATACAGTACTCTATTAATAAAGTGACCCAACATCCCGGCCCCGTTGAAAGGGTCCACTTTCAAGATACAGGAAGTACAGCGAGCTTGTGAACAGGGCGGCTACAGGTTCCCTTGGCGGTGCGCAGCTGAACGACACGGACTCTATTGTCGCGCCCATATACTAGGGATTCGATCCTACCCATTCTCCAATGCTGAGGGGGTACATTATCTTCGTGAATAAGCACCATGGTACCGACAGACACGTTTGGCGATGGGGAAGTCCATTTGGTTCTTGATCGAAGTGAGTTGAAATAGTCTGCAGACCAGCGACGCCAAAAGGACTGCTTTAATGCCGTGACTGCTTCAAATCGTTGCAATGTGCTGGCCTTATGGTCGTTGGCGATGCGTTCTGGCATGGAACGCAGTGAACTTCCCGTCAAAAAGTGACCTGCTGTTAGGGCTGAGAGATCGTTCGGATCTGATGACATCGGAGTGAGGGGGCGTGAGTTGAGGATGGCTTCTATCTCAACCACGACTGTTGAGAGCTCCTCGTACGTAAACTTGGTATTTACAAAGGTTCTGTTGAGTAGGCCCTTTGCGCTCTTCACTGCCGCTTCCCAGAGCCCACCAAAATGCGGAGCCCTGGGTGGGATGAAGTGAAAGCTGATGAAGTCAGCCGCGCAAAATTGTTGAATTGCGCTTTGAGTCTTTTCATTGAACAGGAATTTCCTTAGGTCTTGCAGCTGATTGGAGGCGCCAACGAAATTGGTAGCGTTGTCACAGTAAATATCTGTGGGAAGACCGCGGCGTCCAGAGAATCTCTTCAAAGCCGCCAGAAATGCTTCTGTGCTCAAATCTGTGACCACTTCAATATGCACGGCCTTGACGACGAGACATATGAACACGGCGAGATAGCTTTTAGATGGAGGCTTTCCGCGTATTCTAAGATAAGTGTGTATAGGTCCACAGAAATCGACACCGCATTTGCTGAAGGGCTTACTGATTGCCAATCTTGCTTTAGGTAATTGACCCATTACTTGCTGCAGTAATACGGGTCGATATCGAATGCAGTAGGTACAGGCTCGAACAATACGGCGCGCTACATTCCTTGCGTTGATGATCCAGAACTTCAGTCGAAGGAGCGCCATCAGCGCCTTTGGTCCGGCGTGGAAGTTTCGAGTGTGAAGGTGGCGGACATATTTGATTACCATTGATGATTTACTGGGGAGTAGTAGTGGGTGCTTCTCACTCTCAGGAAGATCGGAATAGTCGAGTCGTCCTCCAACCTTTATGAGTTCAAAACCCGTAGCGCTATCTATGAAAGGAGAAAGAAACTTTAGTGGACCTTTAAGTACTTGGTTTTTCCTGAGGTATCGAAGTTCTTCCGGAAACGAGTGGTTTTGAAGATTCCAAGTTATGCAGTTTGATGCGTGTTCTAATTCTTCCGGACTGAGGGTTGCACCTTTGAACTTCGACGATTTCCGAGCGATGTGTATGAATCGAAACATCCATGCGACAATGCGTAGACAAACAGTGTATGAGCTGTGCCTTTCGAGTGACGCCAGCAGATAGTTAGTTGTAGTTGTGGTTGAAAACATGTGTTTCCGTTTCTCGCAGTTAACGATGTCCAAATCGATGGCAGCATTTTTTGCCACAGGCCACTTTGAAATGCCTTCATGCAAAAACGGAGGACCGCTGAACCATATTGATGCGTCCAGTTCGGTGACAGTGCAACCGCGAGAGACAATATCGGCTGGGTTGCTTTGGGTGGGCACGAATCTCCATTTGGCGGCAGATGTTAAACTCTGAATTTCAGACACGCGATTTCCAACGAAGGTTGAGAGCGTTACGGAGTGCTGCTGGAGCCAATGGAGTACTATTTGTGAGTCTGACCAGAGGTAAGACGGTATGAGTCTTTCTCCGAACAATCCTTTGACTTTGTTGAATAGTTTGGCGAGTAAGTGTGCGGCACACAGTTCCAGTTTTGGAAGCGATTGTTTCTTGACAGGGGCTACTCTAGACTTTGATGTCCACAACCGAACGGTGATGTTACTTGGTCCCTCAGTTCGCACGTACACACAACATCCGTACGCCCTGATGGACGCATCGCAAAATCCATGCAGTTGAATATTGCTATTGGCATTTTGCAGGCAACACCGAGGTACTTGAAGAGTTGGCAACATGTTCAAGGATTCCAAGTAGTCGGTCCATGCATCATGTAGGGATTGAGGAACCGATTCGTCCCAATTAAGATTGAGCATCCACAGTTCCTGAAGAATCATTTTCGCCACGATAATTATCGGTGACAAAAGACCAAGGGGGTCAAAGAGTGATGATGCGATGGATAAGATGGATCTCTTTGTAGCTGGCAAGGTTGGTTGTTTTGAAGCAAAAGTGAAGAGAAACGCATCATCCAATTGATTCCAGATGACACCGAGTGCGCTTGTAACGTTGTCCTCACAGATGTGGAGTCTCTTCGTGGGCTGGTAATCAGTGAACTCAGGGTGGTTTGAGTGCCACTTGGTCAACGGAAAGTTCCCCCTTTGAAGAACTTCGATGACTTCTTGTTTGATGAGTTGCAAGGTGTCTATGTCGTCTGCTCCGCAAAGCAGATCGTCCACGTAAAACGATGATTTGATGACCGATGCGCCGGTCGGGAATTCCTCCTTGTACTTGTCAGCCAAATAGTGTAAACTGCGCACTGCTAGGTACGGTGCAGCGGCGGTTCCGTAAGTGACGGTATTCAGCTGGAACGTCTGCAGCTGTGCATCTGGGGAGTCTCGCCAAAATATGTATTGATATTTTCGAAAGCTTTGATCGACGAGGACTTGCCTGTACATTTTTGTCACGTCAGCTGTCATGGCATATTGAAACAGTCTGAATTTGAGAAGCTGCAGATAAAGATCCGTTTGCACAGTGGGACCCACAAACAGTAGGTCATTAAGAGATAGTTGCGACGTTGTTGTGCACGAGGCGTCGAAAACCACTCGCAATTTTGTAGATGTGCTCGATGGCTTCAAAACGCAGTGGTGGGGTATATAGTAATGCGGTTCATGAAGGGCTGGACTGGTCACCAATGACATGTGACCTAGCGCCTGATATTCCTGCATGAAAGAGACATATTGCGATCTCAACTCAGGGAATTTCAGCATGCGGCGTTCCATTGCGTAAAATCGTCGACGAGCCACTTCAGCGGAGTTTCCAAGACGAGAGGGATCATCCTTAAAGGGAAGGTTGACTACAATGCGACCGTGGGAGTCCTGAACTGTAGTGCTAGTATAGAGCGCCTCACAGATTTGGTGATGTGGATGTAGACTCTCAGGTGATGCAGCGACGGATTCTAGCTCCCAAAGCTTCTGCAAGTGGTTTTCAATGGAGACTGTGCTTGACATAAAACAGTCCGAAACTTGCTTCTGCTGTTGTTGACATCGACCGGCGATGACCCAGCCAAACAATGTTTTTTGGAGTATTGGCAAGTGAGGTGCGAGCTTTATTTGCCCAACGGCAAGCGAATGGAAGAAGACTTCAGCGCCAAGTAAGAGATCGATGCTCCGAGATTCATGGAATCGATCATCTGCCAACGGTGTGTTGGTGGGCAACTTCCAAGAAGAGATGTCAATTTCAGAGTCTGGCTGATACGAGATGTGGTTGATGACACAGAATTCAAGTGAGAAGTGACAGTCTGTGATACGCGATTGGATGGTTGTTGTGGCCAAGTGCTTTATATGCGTTAACGAGTCTCCAACGCTGCGGATTCCCATGTTGAATTTTTCATGCCGAAGACGAAGTTTTTGGGCGAACTCCTCGTTGATGAGATTCACCTGTGAACATGCATCAAGCAATGCTCTGCCAGGCCTGTATGTTCCTGATGCGTCTTTGACCAGAACCACGGCCGTGGCTAGGATAACTTGTCCTGGTCGAGTGTGCAGATGAGAGAACGTTATCGGATCACTTGGCTGTACTGGATGGTTTGCGCGGCTGTCAGGACGCGCTTCTATGGCCGGAATGTCCTTGTCATGATGCAACATTGTGTGATGAGCTTGATTGCAGCTGCGGCAACGACTTCTTGATGAGCATTGAGCGATTCGATGACCACTGCCGAGACAATTGAGGCATAAGTTAAGTTTCTTAACTGTTTCAAACCGATCAGGTGTTGTCATCGATTTAAATGTTGGGCATCCAAACAATTTGTGGCCACCTGACGAACATAGCGCACATGCAGATTGAATGATTGCGAATGATGATTTATGTCCATACGACATATTTCGAGATGACTTGCTTGGATGGACTGGACCTTGTGATGTGGGGTTGCTTGATTGAAGGTATTGACAATGGCGTTCCAGCAGCTTCGAACACTGCTTCCAATTTGGCAGATGTTTGAAATCCAACGACTCGTTCCATTTATTGCGGGTGTGCTGATCGCATTTGTCAATCACGATGTAGATCAACATGGCCTGGGCAATATTTGAGCCAGTACCAAGGGATTCCAGTGCTCCATACATGGCCGACGCCTTGTCCACCAAGCCTTGTAACTGTATTGCGTTTGATTTTTCGACTGGTTGGAGTGTGAATAGCGCAGCTATGGTTTCTAGAAAGATAAGTGTTGAATTGTCAAATCTTTCATTAAGCCGTTGCAAAGCCTTGGGATAATTTTCATCGGTAATAGGAAACGCCTTGATTGCGTCTAATGCTGGTCCCTTTAAGCTGTGCAGCAAATGGTTGAACTTTTCTATATTAGACATGGTTGCCTCACGAGCGATAATTTGTGTAAACGAGTTGATGAAATTTTTGTATTCTGCAAATTTTCCGTCGAACGTTGGCAAGGTGAGACGGGGCAACTTTGACGACGATAGAGCAATCGAACTGGATTGGGCCAGCGAAAACGGTGAATGTGGTGGTCGAGTGCTGTTGAGTTCCTCACCTAGCTGATCTTTGATGGCGACTTTGGTCTCGACATAACTGTCCTCCAATTCTCCGCGACCGCTGTCGCTGGGATCCAAAGTCTCAATTTCAGATTGGACTGCCATTGCTTGCGTGAAGTAAGACTCCAGAATTCCCAGCCGGCATCGCAGTTCGGCGCTGGAAAGTCCGGTGTCTTCGCCAGCGCTTGTTGTTACGAGGGTTTTAATGCGAGTTATATTCCTTTTAATGTTGGTCCGTTGACGTTTGCATTGCTCAATAGTTGACATTGTAGAGGTTATGTAAAGCAATGCTAAACAGCGATTAATTTGCGAAGTGCGGTGAGCAGCGATCCTGGTGCGAAATGAGTGCGAAAATATGTGCGAATGCGATCAATGTAGAAGCCGACTGAAGTTTCAGCAGCGACGAGAGCGAGCGCGAGCTGAAGTCTGGCAACAGCGGCGACGAAGGGCGAGCAGCAAAACTGAAGTTTCGGCAGCAATAATAGCGAGAGGGAGCTGAAGATTGGCAACAGCGGCGACGAAAGGCGAGCAGCAAAACTGAAGTTTCAGCAGCGATGAGAGCGAGAGCGAGCTGAAGTCTGGCAACAGCGGCGACGAAAGGCGAGCAGCAAAACTGAAGTTTCAGCAGCGATGAGAGCGAGAGCGAGCTGAAGTTTGGCAACAGCGGCGACGAAAGGCGAGCAGCAAAACTGAAGTTTCAGCAGCGATGAGAGCGAGAGCGAGCTGAAGTTTGGCAACAGCGGCGACGAAAGGCGAGCAGCAAAGGAATGGGCTAACTGTAATTCATTAGCTCCGATGAGTTGGATGCTCTTGTGGAGAGCCTTGCGATTCGACGAGGGCTGGCTGAACTTACAGCCTCGGCGTGACGACGAAACGAAGAAATGAGAAAATGAGCGTCTACACCGGTCATGAATTTTCTCGACGATAAATTAGGAATTGTTCAATTGTTTATAACTTTTAAATTTGCAAACACTGCCCCACGTTGGGCGCCAAAATGAACGGTGAATTATAGAGCGTTTTCTATAATTATAACTCATTTAAATCAGAGTATGGGGGTGCAGGAAATTTTAAGTATAAACTGATCGAACAACCGAAAACTCAAGACCAAAACGACTGTTCTCTTTCAGCGATGATATGCTACTACTTTTATTACTGATCGCTCGTAAAGCCGATCAGAGCGGAGAGTTATTAGAGGGCTTACAGCTGTACATGTGTAGACATTAGGATTATACAGTACTCTATTAATAAAGTGACCCAACAACATGCCCACGACTTGTTTTTATAGACGCACGCCAAAGCATGTAGTGTATCTCGCTCGCTTTTATTAAATGCTTACGGTTTTCATACATACGAGTAATTTAACAGTTTGTTGACCATATCACTATGGACGGCAGTCCATGTAGTGACGAAGCGCACCAGGAGAGTTTGCGAAGACGACTACTATATATACACGGAAAAATGAAAGTCTGCTATTATGGTCCGATCGTAATGAGTAATACATCAAATTAAAGGTATTGCTAAAACTTAAAGTATTGTTTGAGAGAGAGAGCGGTAAAAGTGTAAAAGTGAAAATTTAGAAATTTGGATTTGTTGGGGCCGTTGGGGATAATTGGCCCCCCACACTACGTTAGTTGTATTCCTACTGAAAATGCGCTTAATATGAGGGGTCATATCAGAAAATCGCTCCGTTCAAAAGTTATACCGAAAACAAATTTCTGGGGGCCTAGTCAAAATGACAATTTAATTCTGTTTGTCAGTTTGTCCAAAACATGCACCCAAAAAAAAAAGAACGAAAAAAATCAAGAACATTTTTCATGATTTACGAACAATCCGTTCGCTATTCTTGCGTTCATGAAAAAGGAACGCAGCGGGGTCAAATCACGAACTTTTGGGTAAAATTATGAACGCGTCACAAAAAAGTGTTGAGCTTTGAACGATTGTGGTTAGATTATGCACAATCGTTCTGAAATTGCGAACGCTGTTCATAAAGAATTTATTTTCCGGACCGAAAAATTTACAGGTCTAGTTACCAGTTTGGCCGTACTTGAAAAATTGTTTCCGTGGTCCAGCGGTTAGGCCATCCGTCTTTGACACATATTAGCCCAGGTTCGAGCCGGCGAGAAGACGTCGTGAATCGAAAGTTTTAATAAAATATTATTTCTAACGTTTATATGTATTTCTAATAATGTATAATAGCAGAGTGCCGAAAAAATTAATTTTAAAAAGTGTATTTAATCATGTGTGTAATCATCTTTCGTCACAAATCTTGATATCATAACTTTTGTATGTTAAAGGTGCGATCGTCACTAGTTTTTACCTCGTTAAGAGGTGTTTTTGTTTTATCTAACTAACAAATAGGAAATTTTGATCAATAAAATATTATTGAATTATTTTTTTGTTTATTATTGTATTTTTTTAAAGTTATTATAACATTTAAAAACAAATACAATTTTTTAACATTAAAAAAAAATAGTTTGTTTAATAATAAAAAAATAATGACCTAAGTAAATAAAAAAATAATTAGATAATATTTTAAGCAAAGAATTCCTATTTGTTAGTCAGATATGATTAAATGTAAATGTAATAAGAGCGAACGAGATGCACTACATGCTTTGGCGTGCGCTCATAGAAAAAGGCGAGGATTTGTTAAAAATCGTTCGATATTTAAAAAACAAAAAATGGCTCCAACTTTTTACAAAAACCGATTGTAACTAACAATATGGCGCATATATTAAAATAAAAAAAAGACATGTAGTCAATCGGATTCATATAACCGGAGATACAGATTTTCACAGAGGGTACAGAGGGTACTTTCAAATTTGACAATTTTTTGCAAACTTAAAAAATTCTAAATAAAAAAAAAATTTTATTTTCGGTAAAATCCTGATACACGTGTTAACTTATTTTCCGAATAGTACATGCAAAAAAAGTTTCAGGCAAATCAAAAATGTGACCCAATAAAAGATGTTCGGTTTGTAAAAGAATCGCCCATATAGGGGTTCTGCTGCCTTTATAACTTTTTCGCTTTAGAACTCGCCACTTAAATATTTAATAACCGAATTAGGTGTTTTTCTGGACCCGAAACTTAATTTTGACTGCCACATAATGTCCACTGTCAACAAAGCTATGAGTGTTCTTTGATTTGTAAAGTTTTAGTCAAAAGAATGTAAAGATCCTTATACAACCAAACTATTATTTACCCCCCTTGTCCGTCCTATTAACAATACGAAGTGCACTTTGACCATATAGTCCGTACAAAAACAATTTTTTTTCATTTTGCCCTTCTTAGTTTAAACTACCTTCCTACCAGAGTAGATTACTATTGCTTAATTTACCTACACTTGTATATCGCAGAAAAATGAAAAATACAGAAAAATACTATTTTTATGCACTAACTTATAAAAGATGGTATTGATTCTAACATTTAATATTTCCGTTAGACTTTGTACGAGCCCTTTCGCTTTTATAGAATAATTATAACTACGCTTATTATTTAATTAGCACTTCAACTTCTATACCGGTATTAAAACCTAATACTTTAACTCATTTGCTTCACTCCTAGTTTCATCCTTTCCCGTCTTTATTTGTTTTATATATCTTCCTCGTGAACTTGTATTTTTGCCAAAATTCAAAAATGGGTCCGCGCGTAACAAGCACTTGCTGGGTGTTGTTCTCGGGCCGCTACACCCAGAAAAAAAATCGGCCTGAATTTTAAGAAATCGCTATACTTTTAAGATTTACTCAAAAAAACAGTAGTTGAAAATTAAGAGAAATGTTCTAAAATTAAGAACGTTTGGTCATAGAAATGAGTCAAGACCGATTGTTCTCAACTTTAGACACTATGTACTTCAGTGATGCCATCACTCGGCTTAAAACACAGGACAGATGAGCCAAAAAAAACAGGGAAAAAAAGGCCAAAAACAATTAAAAAAGAAAAAAAAACAAGAAGGGAAGCTAACTTCGGCTATCCGAAGTTTATATACCCTTGCAGATCATTCCTGTTCAATTGCGTATTTGTTGCAACCAACAAAATTACAGAAGTTTTTGTATTATTTTGACATTTTTCGATCGTTCCTTTTTATGACAGCTATTTAATATAGTCGTCCGATTTTTGTAAAATTTAATTCGAAATTCTGAAATATTAAAATATAGTTAGTAAAAAAAAATACAACAAAAATTGACAAAGCTATAATTTTGTTCCTATTAATTTCCCTCCAGTTTTCCGATAGTTCCTATGGGAGCTATATGATATAGTTGCCGGATTTTTCTAAAATTTAATTCGAAATTCGGGACAGGTAAAAAAATGTTTTTCCCAAGAGCAAAAAGGTAATAGGTCAAAAAACACCGAAGATATAATTAAATTATAATTTTAAGGGTATAAAAAGAAAAAAAGAACAAAAGTAATTTCTTCTAAATTTTTGTGTTTATACTATTGGGTTATATTTTGTACTTAATTTAAATGGATTAAATATTAAATTCAATTCTGTATTGCTCTACGGTGCCCGGCTCACTACCTTCTTCACTTGATTATTTGACTATGCAAAATATTTTATTATTACTTAATTAAAAAGCCCGAAGAAGAGTCCTAAAAATTCGTACATTTTTTCTGACAAAAGAACCAGAGAATAAAATTGGCGATAATTTTAAAATCTTTTCCTTTTTTTTGCCATAGAAAAAGTCTTTATATAATGACATTTTTTTTAAGTTCATATAAAAAATTATTATTTAAGTGTCTTGCTGTGAGAATGATGGTTAAAAAGGCCTCCTAGCGTACAAAAGCAAGTTAATACAAATACAACTAGCAAAAATAAAACTCAAAAGCCTATTTTTTTAGTAAAGACAGATTTCCGGACAGGGTATGTATGAAATTTTTTACGGACAAGGCTGATAAAAAAAGGACAAATTTATCCGGAAAAAGGACAAAATGGAAGCACTGATGTACTTACTTTTTTGTACTTGTTTAACCTTATAAATTGAAATTGCAAATATATCACAAGGGATAATTACGAAAAAATATTGGTGTCTTCTCCAGGACTCGAACTCATGATTGCATGATAAACAAGAGCACATGAAGTTCTTTAGAGGGATTCCAAAAATAAATGTATGTCATTTGTTGGGCTTGAACTCGGGCCTGCGCTCTCCAAAGATAATAATTTAAATTCAAAGCATCAACGCCTCTACACGATAGGCCACGCTGTAGTCCGAAATTTATTCAAAGCTTAAGAACGATTGTTCTTATTTTAAGAACGTTTGCACTAACTTTATGTGCAAAATTTAAGAACACAAAATTCTTAAATTAAGACATTTTTTCTTAAATGTAGACTTCGTTTTTTCCTCAATAAAAAAAATTCAGGGATTTCTATTTCTAAAATTGGGAAGGGGAAAATACAAAAATATAAAATTTGGTTTCTGGTTTATGTGAGACCCGTCGATGTGTCTTGTTGTTTGTTGTTGTTATACCCTTTCTGAGGGTATAATGATTTTAGTCATAAGTTTGCAACGCAGTGAAGGAGACGTTTCTGACCCCATAAAGTATATATATTCTTGATCAGCATGACTAGACGAGTCGATCTAGCAATTGTCCGTCTGTCCGTCCGTCTGTCCGTCCGTTTCTACGCAAACTAGTCCCTCAGTTTTAAAGCTATCGAGATGAAACTTTACCAAAAGTCGTCTTTCTATTGCAGGTAGTATATAAGTCGGAACCGGCCGGATCGGACAACTATATCTTATAGCTCCCATAGGAAAAATCGTAAAAATAATTTAAAAAAAATTGTATCTTCGGTGTTTTTTGACATATTAACCATTGCTCTTGGGAATATAATTTTTTCAACTGTCCTGAATTTCGAATTAAATTTTATAAAAATCGGACAACTATATCAGATAGCTCCCATAGGAACAATCGGAAACTAAAGGGAAACTAATAGAAACAAAATTATAGCTTTGTTAAATTTTATTGTATTCTCCTATTCTGGAATATAACTTTATTTTATCATTTCAGAATTTCGAATTAAACTTAATATAAATCGGATATAGCTGCTATAGTAATGATCGATCAATTAATGTCAATATAATACGTAAACTGCTATAAGTTTGCTTGTTGCAAATTGAATTGGAGTTATCTGCAAGGGTATATAAACTTCGGCTGGCCGAAGTTAGCTTCCTATTGTGTTTTTTGGTTTTTTTTTTTTGCCAATTTATTTTTCTTTGCTTTACTTAAACGCTATCAGTCTATTCATATTTGATTCTCTTGAGTTATGGGTTTGCTCTCTTTTTTTAGACATTAATGTAATTCAAAACAATATTAGTTATTCTTCCTATTTAATCATTGATTTTTTTGTGAATATTTATTAATTAATATAAATGTTTTAATACCAATATATATTTAATTATGGTAAAATAAGAGAAAAAAATAACAACAGTGTTTTTATTGCATAAATTAAATTACCTAAATCATAATTTTTATCCAAATAAAAAGATCAGAACGCTATAGGCGAGTGCCTCGACTATCAAATACCCGTTACTCAGCTAAAGCAAGCGGTCTCAAGCAGGGCAAACCAAGCAGCCGCTTAAAAGTGGCGCCATCTACCGGACATTTCCTTATTTGATTATAACTTTTTACTGAGAGGGACGATTTAAAAAATTTCTTATACATTTCGGTAGGCATTAATAACCCAAACAAAATGGCCTTTACACTATTGCTCCATCTTAAAAACTGTGGGCGCCACAGCTTTTCGCGGTTTGTGGTCGTTAGGGGGGAGGGGGGTTTCCCACTTTGGTCTATCAATATGTATTGAAAAACCGAATACCCATTCCTTTTCCCGTTAATCT
Organism: Drosophila mimetica; assembly: GCA_037075245.1. Lineage (NCBI taxonomy): Eukaryota > Metazoa > Arthropoda > Insecta > Diptera > Drosophilidae > Drosophila > Drosophila mimetica. The sequence continues at coordinate 3,393,549 of JBAMCH010000004.1, forward strand.
AGCTTCAAAACTGTGGGTGCCACAGTTTTTCGCGGTTTGTGGGCGTTAGAGGAGGCTTGGCACATCGGCGTGAAAAACTTGCGCTGCGTATTAACCCCTAGAATCTGCATGCCAAATCTCAATCTTTTATAGTTTCCGAGATCTCAGCGTTCATACAGACGGACGGACAAACGGACGGACAGACGGGCGGACAGACGGACGGACGGACAGACGCACGGACAGACGGACGGACGCACGGACAGACGGACGGACGGACGGACAGACAGACGGACGGACGGACGGACGGACGGACGGACGGACGGACAGACGGACAGACGGACGGACGGACAGACGGACAAACGGACGGACAGACGGACGGACAAACGGACGGACGGACTGACGGACGGACATGGCTAGATCGACTCGGCTAGTGATCCTGATCAAGAATATATATACTTTATATAGTCGGAAACCCTTCCTTCTACCTGTTACATACTTTTGCACGAATCTAATATACCCTTTTACTCTACGAGTAACGGGTATAATAAAAAGACACAAAGTTGTACCGCCTTGACGTGGGATTAAGCACAGACTTTCAAAACAAAGCTAACATAACATAAAGTCCACACGCTTTGGACCCATAGGCTACCGATTAAGGCGGTTTTCTTTAATTTTCTTAGTTTCAAATAGTTCTATAAAGTTCTTGATGAGAGGAGACGATGTCACTAGTGTAAACTTTTCTTATTATTTTTTGTAAATTTCAGGGTGGTTTTTTTTCTGAGTAAAGCTTGTGCTGTTCGTAGTGCATCAACCTCCATCATATAATTGTTTCACCATTAAAAATACCCTTTTTTCGAAAGTTCTTTTTTAAAGCTTTGTTAGAATAATCTTAGCAATTTAAAAGTCTGAGACACGTATGTATACTAATGTAAAATATCCCCTCTCAAAAATGTCTCTTTCGCAGGCAGTCAACCATGGCATTCTGAGGTCAGCAGCTACACAAAGGTGGGAAAATGTTGTGTGAATTTTGTTGAAGAAAACATTCCGCATATGCACTTCCCATGAAAGAAGGGAAAACAGTAAACTAAAAAGTATTATACATAAACTGTATGTATGTTGGGAATATTTGTATTGTAATTAATAGCTATATACATGGCGCATACATCCAGAGGGTTCGCCGAAGATAATTTAATGTTTTGTAGTGGTTGGAAGAAAAACAAGAGAGAACGCTATAGTCAAGTGCCTCGACTATTAAATACCCGTTACTCAGCTAAAGCAAGCAGTCTGAAGCAGGGCAAACCAAGCCGCCGCTTATAAGTGGCGCCATCTACCGGACATTTCATTATTTGCTTATAACTTTTTACTGAGTGGACCGATTAAAAAAATGTGTTCTACATTTCGGCACGCATTAATAATCATTTGCTCTAGCTTTAAAACTGTGGGCGCCATAGCTTTTCGCGGTTTGTGGGCGTTAGGGGGATGGGGGTTTTCCCATTTTGGTCAACCAATATGTGTTGAAAAAACGAATACACATTCCTTTTCCCGTTAATCTTGCTTCAAAACTGTGGGCGCCACAGTTTTCCGCGGTTTGTGGGCGTTAGAGGGGGCGTGGCACATCGGCACAACTTGCGCTGCGTATTAACCACTAGAATCTGCATGCCAAGTCCCAATCTTCTAGCTTTTATAGTTTCCGAGATCTCAGCGTTCATACATACGGACAGACGGACGGACAGACGGACAGACGGACCGACGGACCGACAGACGGACAGACGGACGGACGGACGGACGGACAGACAGACAGACAGACGGACAGACAGACGGACTGTCGGACGGACGGACGGACAGACGGACAGACGGACAGACGGACGGACGGACGGACGGACGGACGGACGGACGGACGGACGGATTATTTCTATGGGAGCTATAAAGTATAGTTGTCCGATCCGACCGGTTCCGACTTATATACCACCTGTAATAGAAATACGACTTTTGATAAAGTTTCATCTCGATAGCTTTAAAACTGAGGGACTAGTTTGCGTAAAAACGGACTGACAGACAGACATGTCTAGATCGACTCGTCTAGTCATGCTGATCAAGAATATATATACTTTATGGGGTCGGAAACGTCTCCTTCACTGCGTTGCAAACTTCTGACTGAAATCATTATACCCTCTGCAAGGGTATAAAAATACACCGCTGAATTAAACTAAGAACTTTCATTTTACAGTTACTTTGTGATAGATAATAATAGACTTACCAACTTGGGCAATGGAGGGACCAAAAAGAGCCAAGAATACCAGCAGCACTGAAGATGTGGATATGGGAATACTTTTTCCTAAACGTTTCGGAGCCATATTTGTCAGCTTGGCGCAATAAAGTGGCCAAAATTGTAGTGTAGATCTTATAACCGTCAGTAAAGTATGGATATCGATTCGACTCTCTAATATCATTAATAATTTATACTCAAGATCGTTGTTAAATACATTTCAGAATGAGCTGTGTAGCTTTTATTATGATTATCTTTATTTCATATTGATGTTCCTTAGTTTATGCATTTATTTCTTTATTTACTGCAGTATAATTCCAAAATTTGTTATTCTTTAATAGTAGCCATAGACATTTTTCGTTATTCTAGAAGAAATCGAATAAGAAATTATTTATATAGTTAAGATAGTAAAATCTTTTAAGGAAGTAATTGGTAATATTATTATGTACGGTAACACGCGTAGTGCCAGCTCGCACCAGGAGCGTGCGCGAGGAAAATAAATTATTATTTTCATAAATCTTTAATACTAAGACATTACAGATGTCGATTAATTCCGGAGAAATAAAAGTATAAGTAGAAATCAAAGAAGATTTCGATAATTAGAGCTGTCAGGACCAATTGAGCCGAAAGCTTTTATTTAATTTTTTAAACCCGATACACGTGGAGTAAAACGTGTGAGGAGTTGAATAACTCCCCACAAATTCCAGCAGCAAGAAAAACGGATGGCAGGCCGCCTTTTAGTTACGCGACGAATTCGCAAAGTAGCGGTGCGGCAAAGAGAGTTTGGAGAACAAGGATAAGAATGAGAGTTTGGAGAGTGAGAGTTTCGAGGTCAAAAGAGAGAACTCTGCCAAAGAGAGTTTGGAGATCGAGGAGCGGAGAGTGGAGACTTCGCAGGCAGAGCCAGAGTGCAAAAGGGAAATAACGGAACAGCACCGGATTTTGGACTCTGCCTTGGACTTTGGACCGGAATTAAGAAGTGCCACATCTCAGAAGCTGAGTGGCGCACGGGCGTGGCACATGCACCAGTGGAATCAGCGGGACGGCGGCAACATGCGGAACTGCAGTTGGAAGCCGGGCGTGAAGGACAAGTGGGTCAAACGGGATCCACGGACTTTGGACCCGGAGTGGAGAGATGCCGCGGCCAGAGCGCAAAAGGGAAATAGCGGTACCCGGAGGCCCTATATAAAGCCGCCGGGCGCTGGCAACAGGATCAGTCGATCACAATGTGTCAATCCGTAAAGATCAGTCAAGATCAGTCAACAAAGTGAATAAGTCAGTCAACCAGTGCCAAGTAATCTACAAGTGAAACACAAGCCCAGTCGTCGGAAGCAGCGCCGAGGGAGCCTTCAAGGAGCAAGATCGCTACGTCGAGACGTTCGGGATTGGACCACCAGAAATCTCCGAATTGAGACACAGGTAGCTGAGGGCATCACACGGCTAAGTCAAGGCGAACCGTTTCTACTCCTGTTACGACTAAGTCCTCGCATTACGCTTGGCGTGTCTATCAGAGTTGACCAGTGAAGTCCTGCGATAAGAGATTGAACTCGGGGCGAGAGCCATCTAAACCCAGGGTGCCTTGTTCCAAATACTCCTTTGTCGGGTCCCGGCGTAAGCCCAGTCCGTTAAGTGGAACTTGAAAGGGCGAACCGGTTGTCATCTCAAGGCGCTGTCCTAGAGAAACCTAACGGTTCTACGAGCCCGGGAGCGGCGTGTGTCCAAACCCCGAGTACCAGAAGCCACGCCACGTCCAGCCTCACAACCAGCATCTCCAGGAGCGGGGCGCAGGAAATCGTCAGCTACAGCACCAGCCAGAAGGGACATCGAGCTACGCGGAAACGTCGCGGGCAACAAGCAAGAGGGTCAGACCAGGGTGGAACATTCGTTTGCACTAGGCGTAAAAGCAAGGTGGAGCGCTAGGCAGATTCCTGGTATTACCTGGACTGTCAGCGCGATCCGAGCGAAACCCTAGTGGGACCATCCGGGACAGAGCAAGGGACAGGCGGTTGTGTGTATATTGGCTTAGGCCTGTAGAGCGCAGCTCCTGTTCACCCTAGTCTGGGAACGGTGACGTTTCCCTAAGCCCACACGGCTGATCGCCTTGTGAGTCCGAGGCGCTACAAGTAAACGTCGAGCCCATACATCGTGCACGAGCATCGCCGAGCATCTACACGGAGCTACAGGGATCTGCAGGGCCGGAGCACGGAGTCAACGAGGCCAGCAACCACCGAGGCGAAGCAGCAACGTGCAGAGACGACCATCCCCAGGAGACACCGAGGATCACGAGTGGCGACACCCAGGCCAACCCCGCCATTGAGCCCGCTGTAATCACACCCGCAATAAACCCTATTCGAACCCGTTAATTCTGTGCTTTTCACTGATCCCCTGGGCGGTCACGTTCATTTAAATTTGGTGGGACGAACACACAACTTCTCGGAGCTAGCCGCACGAATCTCGTAGCGAGCAGACATCGAAAATCAGTTCGTTACAAACGGTATATTGCATTCGTCGAAAAATATGTAACAGGGATCGAAACCGTTTCCGACCCTATAAAGTATATAAATTCTTGATCAGGATCACTAGCCAAGTTGATCTAGCCACCAACATCTGTCTGTTTATGTGAACGCTAAGATCTCAGAAACTACAAGGGGGTTCTGGCTTTCAATTTAGGTTCCTTAGCTTCCTAATCAAATTAAGTTTATCACACCGGAAATAGCTGTGGCGCCCACAGTTTTGAATCTAAAGTAATTTATAATTTCCGTTAATGTATTTGTTTCTTATAATGTATTTGTAACTATCGTTTGACCAAAAAAAAATTTGCCACGCCCAATCTAACGCCCAAAAACCGCTAAAAATTATGGAGCCCACAAAAAAAATTAAATTTTTGACTAAAAAGTGTGTGATTCGTCAATATATATCGATTGACCAAAGAAAAGATTGTCATGCCCACTCTAACGCCCAAAAATATATTTTGGATATATGTATGTATGTGAATGTATGTCGCTTACATTTATGCCATTTTTCCACTAAAAAATTTTTTTAAATGTAAGCTGTGAGAGTAATGTATAATTTTTCAGCTAAAAAGTTGTGAGAGTCATGTATCCTTTTTTAGCAAAAAAGTTTTTGTCCACCTTTTTCCAAAATTGTATAAAAAATGTATAACGGTCTTAAACGAACCTTTTATAATGCTTAGAACATAAGTAATTAAATTCAAATATAAAAAAATCAGACTAATTTGACAATCAAAATTATTATTAAGGTTATTTTCCCAAACTCCCCTTTTTGTGTTGGCTGGAACACTTCGAGCGTGTAAGTTGGGAAACCCTTTTTGCATACAAAATAGACTCAGCCCGACAGATGTCTTTTTCTGCCCAGTACATTTCTTTGAAATTAGGTGAAATGCGATCGTCGCCTTTAAAGGTATAATGATTTCAGTCGGAAGTTTGCAACGCAGTGAAGGAGACGTTTTCGACCCCTTAAAGTATATATGGGCGGTTCTTTTACAAACCGAACACTTTTTATTGGGTCACATTTTTAATTTGCCTGAAACTTCTTTTACACATACTATTCGGAAAATAAGTAAACACGTGTATCAGGATTTGACCAAAAAAAAATTATTTTTTTAGTTAGAATTTTTTTAAGTTTGCCAAAAATTGTCAAATTTGGAAAAGTACCCTCTCTTTGAAAATCTGTATCTCCGGTTATATGAATCCGATTGACTTCATGTCTTTTTCATTAATTCCGCTAAAAATTCTTCTTTCAAAAAAAAATATCTAAAAAAAAATTAGTTTCTAATTTCTTAAAAGTAAAAACAAATTAAAATTTAAAAAAAATTTTTAACCATTGCCCCCACAAAAAAAAAATATTTTTTTTATTTTAATATATGCGTCATAGTGTTAGTTACAATCGGTTTTTGTAAAAAGTTGGAGCCATTTTTAGTTTTTTAAATATCGAAAGTTTTTTAACAAGCCCTCGCCTTTCTTCTATGATCGCCCGCCAAAGCATGTAGTGCGTTTTTTTGGCCAAATCTGTTCGGTTTGTAAAAGAACCGCCCATATAGTACCTGCATTAGAAAGACGACTTTTGGTAAAGTTTTATTTCGATAGCTTTAAAACTGAGGGACTAGTTTGAAGAAACGGACGGACAGACGGACGGGCAGACGGACGGACAGACGGACATGGCTAGATCGACTCATCGAGTCATGCTGATCAAGAATATATATACTTTATAGGGTCGGGAACGTTTCCTTCACTGCGTTGCAAACTTCTGACTGAAATCATTATACCCTCTGCAAGGGTAAAAATTTGTACAAATTTGTGTAAAAATTTAAAAATACAAAGATGCCCTGCTAACTTTATGCACATAAAAAGGTTAAGTTTCAGACAAACAGACAGACATGGGTAGATCGACTCGGCTAGTGATCCTGATCAAGAATATATATACTTTATGGGGTCGGAAACGTCTCCACCACTGCGTTGCTAACTTCTCATTGAAATCATAATACTCTCTGCAAGGGTATAATTATATCTTGATAAATTTCTAAGGAAAAGTATCGATTCGGTCTCACGATTTTATAATTTGCTTTAGATTAATTCAAATTGGGGCACGATTAAGAAATATTCCTTTACAGATTTTTTTCTGAGAAATGTAATTGTGTATTTTCAGACGGGTGAATGTAAATTTATATTTTGGATGTCAATACATATACAATTCATTTTTTTTTTGCGCTCTAAATCACTTAATTCTTTTTTTCTACTATTATTCTTCTACACGTTTCTGACAAACATTGGGTTGGCCGTATTAAAATTATTGCGCTCAACTGTTTTATTTTTTTCGTTTCTTACACACAATCACATATATTTGTATATATTTGAGGTATGTATGTAGTTCCATATATACATATATGTGTGAATATATCGGTGAAAAATAACGTAAAAAAGGAAAATTCATTGCAAACTAATTCTAAAAGCGGATTCGGGCAATGATATAATTTCTTTAGACCGACTTCTATTTTGCTGGCACTGTTGTACTTATATACGTATATCGTCGCATACGCTCAATATATGTACATATGTATATTTATGCACATATGTACGTATGTTCCGCTTTATGTGTACACTAATAGGTATAAAAAGATTCTCTATTTTAAACATTTGCTCATTTCAAAAAGTATGCACATGTTGTTCATTATTATTCCTTCCACAATTTTTGTATAATTTACTATCAATCTCAGTTGATGATTTACTTGTTGCTGGATTGAAGAATTTCATTTTTTGGCTTATTTCACTGCGTATCAATTTAAACACACTAAAATTAAATATACAATTTTTAATAGCGTGGAATATTGCGATTGCTGTATGAACTTTTTACTGAAAACTTAAGTATACGCTTTGTTTTTTGTTTTAAGCTAATATTTTCTCTTCAATTTTCTTTTGCACTTTTTCCTTCTCATTTTCTCACAAGTAGTAATTATGGCAATTTTACTGCAATCAAGCAGTGATTTCCTTTTCAGCTTAAGTTCTCCTACACTAACGTTTTTTTACTTTTTTGACGTTATGTTTTAAACCGACACCTTAAGTTATGAATTTTTCGCTAGGTTTCCGTTCACACGCGTTTCAATGGCTTCAGCCCGGTTAATTTCAGCGAGACTACAGCAAGAGCTGTATCTCGACGTTCTCGGCGTTCGGCGTTCAAACTGAAACTGAAATAAACTTGAAGGTAGCTAGCGCCAAAGAGACAAATGGCAACCAGAAACGACAGCGGCAGTGAAAACAACCCCTAACGTGCCTCCTTTGCAGCTGCCGGTGTTTCGGACAAGTGTTTGGGACAAATGCGTCAGCCACATGTCAGCAGGTTCTGGCCGACTTTTTAGCTACTGGGTAGGGCTGTAAATTCGACACGCGTTTTGAGGTTGCAAGTTCTCAAACTGTATTACGATTGTTAATTACATTACCAGACAAAGAATATGAGGCATTTTCCGAAAAACCGGCCACCCAAAATTGTAAAAGGCTTTTTCCTAGGAACTTTTTAGAAAACAAAATTTGTAGAGTTAGTTTTTGGCCAAAAAACTTTTTCGTGGAGTAAAAGAGTATATTGGTAGATGTAACAGGTAAAATAAAGCGTTTTTGACCTTATATAGTATATATATTCTTGATCACGATCACTAGCCGAGTCGATCTAGTCATGTTCGTCTGTCTGTCCGTGTGAACGCTGAGATCTTGGAAACTACTAAAGCTTGTGAGTTGAAACTCAAAATACAGATTCTAAGGGTTCATAAGCAAGAATTTTATAATAAAAGGCTTTTGAAGCCTGTTATTCTGAAGTAAAAGAAAAGGCTTTACCTAACTGTTAACAGTTATTTTAAATAAATAATTAACTTATTTAGAAAAGAGCTACAAAAAATCAAGAACACCAATGAGTTTCAAAATGGTTAATTGGTTTATAGCAGTTACCGTTCTTGTACTTTACGTTAAATTCGACTTCTGGTTTATTACATCTGATTAAAATGTTAATAGTGACCAGCTAGTATCAAAATATATCTTATAGATTTTGGATTTCGAAACAAACAAATGTTGTCTTTTTTTTATATGTATATGAAAAAATAAAAACTATAACTCTAATACGAAAAAAACGCACTTGATTATTAGGCCAATTAAAGGCAGGTGGAAGGTCACTACGTGTTGACGATAGTCATCAGGTAGGATAACTGGTAAGAAGTCGAAGCCTTGCTCACCTGCCTCTAACAGAAACAACCCTCATGCTATGGAAATGACAGAACAAAGTCGGAAGAGCCGCTATTATTGGCCGGAGTTTCGCAGCTGACGGGTCAGGCGTTTATTTGGAGACTTTGTATGTATATGCGTAGTCCATTCCGCAGCTAGTCTTTTTTCTTGGCCTTTAGCCAGCTGGTGATTTTTCCATAGCCGCATAGTTCCAAAAATAAACCGACAACAAAATGATTATGATTTTTCTGCAAGATGCGATATTTTAAATGGTGCGAAATGTGAGGTAATCTGAAGAGTATATCAATAACAAAATGGTTATTTAACCGAATGCATGCAGTAATGGGTATAACTCGTAGAGTGAATACAATGTGTATTCGGGGAAAAGTATGTAACAGGTAAAAGAAACCGTTTCCGACCCTATAAAGTATATGGGCACTTCCACCAAAAAGTCCACCAAGCCAAAAACCTTTAAACTTAAATAAAACATATTTCCAAATGATTTTGCCGCCATATTAGTTTCTAAATAGTTGGATCCTGAGCTAAACTAAAAATTTGGAGTATAGTTTGATTATTTTTATGACAAACCCTAATAATATACGCAAAAGTTCGTTTTTGGCTATTTTTATACCCTTGCAGAGGGTATTATAATTTTGGTCAGAAGTTTGTAACGCAGTGAAGGAGACGTTTCCGACCCCATAAAGTATATATATTCTTGACCAAGATCAATAGGGGAGTCGATATAGCCATGTGCGTCTGTCCGTCTGTTTCAATACCGTTTGCGAGCTCAGTTTAGAAGATAGCGATTTGAAACTTTCACAGTCGTCCTAAAACATGTGTACGCAGATCAAGTTTGAAAACCGACCCGATCGGACGTCTATATCCTATAGCTCCCATAGGAACAATCGGATAAACATAGCTTTCAAAAAATGAAGATTTCTGAGCATTGTAAAAGCTATTGACATGAATCTTTCCAAATCGTATTTTTTTGCGCATACCTTGATCAGGGTAAAAGCGCGTACAGATCGGACTTCTATATCCTATAGCTCCCATAGGAACAATAGGGTGAAATCGGCCCAAATTTGTCCCTTTTATTAAGAAGACTTCGTGTTTTTTTTTACCGAATTAGGATTCTTTTTGTTACTTTGAGACATATAGCAGACTGCAAGGGTATTAAAACTTCGGCTTGCCGAAGTTAGCTTCCGTCCTCGTTTTTGTTATTTTTTCTTCTGTTGAAGGAACTTCCCCGAAATCCATTTATTTTTGTCCGAGCAAATACGGCAGTTTTTTAACGATATCTTGAAAAATAAAAGTGGTAAAAAATCGAGATTTTTTCAACTTGATAGTTGTGCAATTGTCCCGAGTGACAATGTGGAAATGCCAATATATATTCTTGATCAGGATCACTAGCCGAGTCGATCTAGCCATGTCTGTCCGTGTAAACGCTGGGATCTCGGAAACTATAAGAACTAAAGACTCCAAATACAGATTCTAGAGGTTCGTACGCAGCGCAAATTTATCATGCCGATTTGATTTTATTTTATTACCTCAAGAAATTAATGGGAGCAAACCTATAGCTTTTGGCTCACTCCACGTGAAACGTGACAGGCCAATTTGGGTCAAATCTCAGAATCAATGCAAACCTCTTTTTATCGATAGAGGATTGAAAAATAAGGATCGGTTTTTTTTTTAACTCTTACCGTTTAGCCTTTTTGTATTTGCAAGACCTACTATTAAAGAAAATTATTTTAGTCTATCAAGTTTTTATCAAACAACAACAGCGCAACGTGTAAGAAGAGAACAGCAATATGAGCAGCAGAGAGCGCGGGAGAGCAAAAATATTGCTTTCCTGTTCTTACACGTTGCACTGTTGTTGTTTGATGAAAAGTTGATAGACTAAAATCGTTTTCTTTAATAGTAGGTCTTGCAAATACAAAAATTTTTTTTACCAACAATTTTAACAATTGATGAAGCTACACGAGAATAATTATTATTTTCGGAAATCGCGTGTATTCCGGCGTACATAATTTTTTTAATTTTAAATTTCCTTAAAAAATACTTAATTTTAAATAAAAAAATTTTTAAAAATATTTTTCTGAAAGATATAAAGATAGCCCACAAAGTTGCATACCAACAATTTATATAACTCAGCATTTCGAATTAAATTTAACAGAAATCGGACGACTATATTATATAGCTGTCATACTAAGGATCGATCAATTAATCTCTAAAGATTATAAAAGAAAAGACCGATTTTTAAGGGTATACGACCACAGCCCAAACCGTAAGATCTAGAGCAGCCAAATTTTTGCACAGTATACTATTGGGGGCCTAACCGCCCACTAAGATCCGATATGTCCCCCCAGTGGCCCCGAACAGCTCCAGCATCAATATTTGGAAGAAAAAATTAGATTTATTTAAATGCATAACTTAAAAAGTAGTTGGAATTTCGAAAATTGGATTTTACAGAATTTTACCTTTTGAAAAGGCCTAATTGGAAATCAAACGGAAATTTAGAAATCCCCCATAATTTCGGTGCTACATAGAAAATTTACTTTCGGATTTAAAAAATCTAAACCGCTGCTCTGATCAAGATGATTTTTGGATCATAGTTAATTCTATAGCTTAAGTGCTAAAGGTTATTTTTTAAATTTCAAGCATTTTTAACGAGTTTATTTAGATTTTCTTAGTCTTTTGCCGAGAGAGCCAAACCCAAAGAGTGGATGGCAAGTGAGCGACGGCGGAGAGAGCAAGAGCAAAAAAAAACTGATAAGGGGGAGGAGTTGTGCCTTGTGGAAGGGGGAGGGGAAAGGGGTAATTTAAGTCAAAATTTGTTTTGAATTTTAAAAACTTAAACTGCTGCTCCGATCAATGTGATATTCGATCAATAGTCAGTTCTGTGGATCAAATGCTTACACACAAAAAAATAAGCTATGTAAAATCAACATAGAAAAATAGTATTTTACTATTTTCTGAAATTTTCATGTATTTTGTTGTTTTATTTTTTGGGGTATTGAATAGCATTTAACAATTAAAATAGTAGAAACCTATCTACGAAATTGTTATGTATTTTGTTGTTTTATTCATTTGGCAAATTAATAGTAACGTCTCAATTAATATCGTAGCAAAACTATTTTATTTGTTTGCGTGTATTTTGTTGTTTTATTTTTTGGGGCACTGAATAGTGACACCAAAATGAATATCGTAACACAACTATTTTTTTCCTTCCTGTATTTTGTTGTTTTAGAAATACAATTATAAATTGTAGGTCAACTATTTTTCTGGACTTCGGGTGGCTAGAGTATCCGACTCATAATCTCTGGGTCGTGAGTTCAAGTCCCGCTTTTGCAGATAATGTTTTTCCTCTTTTTTTTTTGGTAAATGTTGATTTCAAGTCTATAGATTTTCCTCCACGAAAAGCCATCTTCTGTGGGCTATTGGTTAGAGTGCTCGACTCCGATGACTGCGGCCCCGGTTCGATTCCCAGCGGAGGCAATAACCTGACTTGTAAGTTTAAGTATCTGTGAAATGTGTCTATAAATAGCTTCGGTATAAATTAATATAACAAATTAAATTAAAAATAAAAACAGTTAAAAAAATAAATTAAAAAAAACAACAATTTTTTTCGGGTAAAATACTATTTTGTAGGTCATCTCCTATTTTATAGGTAACCTACTATTTTTTTGGGCATTGTTCTATTTTTTATGGGTTGGGGCAGTTTTCACTATTAAATCGTTGATTTTACATTTTTTTTTTGTGTGCATAGTCAAAGCTAATGGTAATATCATTATTTATTGTGGACTAATTTATTAAACAATAATATTTTTATTTCTTCGGATTTTTTAGCCTTTATTTAGGCTTTATAGCATTTGCAGGCACTTCTCGCCATTATTTCCAAATTTTTGACTGTTTTTGTTAAATACGTATGTATGTGTAAACTGCTGCAACTTAGAGCGCCTTTTACAGGTTATATTATGACACTTTTCCTAAAAATAAATTGAAGCCTTTTATAACCTTTAATAATATTATTAAATGGCCTTAACCTTTGGGTAAACTTTTGATAAGTATCAAGATAGTAATTCCCTTTCTAAAATAAAACATGGTCTGTCCCTAGATTTTTTTATTTTTTGTTGAAATAATAGTTTTTTAATTTTCGTTCTTTTTTATGGGCGTGTGATATTTTTTAGGTAATGGACTATTTTTTACACCATCGATTCCTTAAAATTTATGGCTTTAAATTTAACATTTATGGCCATTTTTAGTATTTTTAAGTCCAAAATGGCCTTAAATCACCTTTTTAGGCAATGTAGTCCATGTTTCCTTAAATCTAGGATTTTTTTTTCTGAGTGTAGTTTCCGAGATATCAGCGTTCATACAGACGGACAAACGGACGGACAAACGAACGGACGGACCGACAAACGGACGGACCGACAAACGGACGGACGGACAGACGGACATGGCTAGATCGACTTGGCTAGTGATCCTGATCAAGAATATATATACTTTATAGGGTTGGAAAGGCTTTCTTCTACCTGTTACATACTAGACATCTGCCTGACTGGAATCAAACAGGCTTTGAAATGATAGAATAGAAGTAAATAAGTGCTAAGCAAACTATGAATAGAGTGGATTGAATCTTAGTAGGTTTAGAGTATAATAACAAAAGCCTAGAGTGAAATGAGTGATACAAAAAAGGTGATTGTCAAATTCGAGTAAGCTGAAATTATCCGAGTTATTCGAATTATTTGAATTATTTCGTGCTGTTAGTAAAATCGAACGGAAAAAAATTGAAGGGTTTGAGGCAACCAATGCTGTAAGTACTTTTAAAGCTAATATTAAGTTATTGCTTCGTTGGAGCAGTTTAGTTAAGCTAGGCTTAACGTTGCATAACAACCACAAGTTTTGCCGTGTCTTTCGTTAATATTTCCTAATGGGGATTTTCACCAGTTTTCCTGGGATATCCGTATTTCCACGATTAAGCCACCCCCAATAAAATAATTTTTGTTTGAATGTGTATACTACATTAAATGGGTTTAATAATTGTTTTTTTTTTTTTTGTTTTATTCGCCCTAGACTGATAGCTGTGTATTTCCATTTTTTGAGTGATTTTTTCAGTATTTAATCCATTTTATTTATATATATAGGTAGCAGGGGTGAATGCACTAAATGTAAAAGAGAAGCTGCAAAGTGGAGTAAATACCCTAAATATGAAGAGAGGCAGAAGCGAAGTGTGGCAATTTTTTTCACGAATAAAAACCGATGATGGCGAAGAATTGAACGACCTGGTAGCCTGTAAGACGTGTTTTTCGGTTTTTAAATTTGAAAAAGGTTTCACTATTGATGTGAGTAAGGCAACTAAGGAAGATGGTGTTGCAGTAATAACTGAATGGATTCTCAAGAACTGTCGTCCACTCAAAATTATTGATGATTTCGGGATCAAAAAGTTTTCATCATTCCTCATCAACGTTGGAGCTAAATATGGTACAAACGTCGACTTGGATAAGTTGTTACCACATCCAACTACCATCTCGAGGAACATTTCCGTCATATATGCATCGCATTTTCGTCTTTTCGTCTTGGGATATGCCATCACCAGTGACGTATGGACTGACAATTCTTTAAAATCGTCGTATTTGTCTTGTACAATACATTATATTAAGGATGGAGTTCTTGTTGATCGTCTTACGGCCATTAGGTCAATGAAAGACACACGCACCACAGGTTTGTCAGTCTAATCTATATGGCTTATAAGTTTAATTACTTTTTCTTTCTCTTAAGGCTTAAACGTTCGTGCAAAAATTAAAGAACTTTTAAAAGATTTCGGATGTGATCTCGACGCGGATAGACCCGTCATTGTTACTGATCGTGGGTCCAATATGATCAAAGCTTTTTCCAACTTTCAGAAAATTTATTGCGTCAATCACTTGCTTAACAACGCCATTGAAAAAGCAATAGATGCCGTTCCTGAAATAGGAAGTATTGTTACTACTTGCAGCAAGCTTGTGAAGTACTTTAAAAAGTCAGGCAACGCAACGTTGGATGTGTCCTTGAAAAGCCTATATCCCACTCGGTGGAACACGGTGTATTACTTGTTGAAGTCGATTGAAATCAATTGGATTGAGGTTACCGCAATTCTGAAGGATAGAAACCAAACAAATAGAATTGAGGGAATTAATATAAGCCATGTGGGATGCATTGTCAGATTGCTGGAACCTTTTAAAAATGTTTCTAAAAAATTGGAAGCGTCAAAATGCCCTACAATTCACTTGGTACTCCCGAATCTAAATAAATTAAAGAAAACCTGCCAGATCGAGTCGAATGATATTGATATTATTCAGTGTATTAAGAACGAACTAGTTAACCAAATTGTATGCACAGTAACACCAAATTTGGCAAAGTATCATGACATGACCTTGTTCCTTTTCCCCCCAACCAATAAGCTCATACAATTTTGGCCCGCTGAAAGGGAAACTGTAATTTCTGACTGCAAAGAAATAATGAATCAGTTTCTTAAAGATTGTGGCACAAACGCAGCAGCAACCAATTTACCTGACGACGAATTTGCGGAATATTTAGATGTCCACCCAGTTGAAACATCGGAGGACAAAGTTGGAAAAGAAATTACGGGATATTCGAATATCAATGTTAAATACGCGACCGACTTTAATGTGTTAGCTTCAAAACGAGCTGCAAAATATTCTGTATTCCGGCGAGCAGCGCGGCATCCGAGCGAACTTTTTCTAACTCTAGAAACTTAATCACGGACAAGCGTTGTCGAATAGCCAACAATCCTGATAAAATTAATCAAATAATGTTTTTACATTCCAACATAAATTAAATATACATAGTAATAATATAATCTACCACACCATTTGGTGCTTCTCCTCCTTGGTCCGCGAATTCTTGGGATTTAAATATGAAAATGGCATTGTTGGTTTCTGTGGCAAGCTAAAACTAAAGGTAGATTTTTAATTTACAAAAAATAACAAAAAGGGAGTTTGTTAGATAAATTCTTAAGAAGTTGCGGTCCAAGAAAGACCATTCCTTTCTGACTCTGTACTACACTATTTTGTGCTTCTCCTCCTTGGTCCGCGAATTCTTAGGATTTAAATATGAAAATGGCATGGTTGGTTTCTGTGGCAAGCTAAAAGTAAAGGTAGATTTGTAATTTAAAAAAAACAAAAAGCCAAATATATATGTATTTCAAAACAAATTTCATTTTACATTTTGTCCTTATGACGTCATGTAGGAATTCGAATGGATTCGAATAAATTCGTCTGAGTTGTTCATTTCAAGCCAGTTTCCCTACATATTCCAACTCATTCAACTCATTTTGAACATTGTCTTTAAGCAATCTAACAAGACCATCAACTCAAGAAGCAACCAAAGGTTCGATTTTATATAGATTATTTCAGTTGGAAAAAAGGTGTATTACAGCCCTGTTAGAGCCCTGTTAACCTCAGTTAACAGCTGTAAACGGCCAAAAAACGACCTTTGTACTGAGCTTAAAAAATTCATATCAAAAAAATTTACTGGCGGATTTTAACGATCATTAGCTTGTTTTCTTTGTCGAAGTACAATCTAACCATATAAGCTATAAAAATAATTTCGGTTTGTAGGCGTGTATTTTTAAAGTTGCCATTTATGCCGGCTTTTTTGCATTTTTTCCTAATTTTTCAGCTTTGACAAAGTATAGCTTCTAAACCAATAAATGGAACTCAATGCTGTGTTTAAGAAAGTTAAAGGGCATTATTTTACCTTTAAAATGAGTCTTTGATGGCCGAAATCGGTTTACCACAACTCGAGTTAGAAATTAAAAAAGTGCAAAAATCGTTTTTTACACTTTAAAACAAGAGGGAACGCTATAGTCGAGTGCCTCGACTATCAAATACCCGTTACTCAGCTAAAGTCAGCAGTCTCAAGCAGGGCAAACCAAGCAGCCGCTTCAAAAAACTTAAAAAATTTCTTCTACATTTCGGTAGGCGTTAATAACCCAAACAAAATTGCGTTTACACTTTTGCTCTAGCTTTAAAACTATGGGCGCCACAGCTTTTCGCGGTTTGTGGTCGTTAGGGGGGGGGGGGGGTTTCCAACTTTGGTCTATCAATATGTATTGATGAAACGAATACACATTGCTTTTCCCGTTAATATAGCTTCAAAACTGTGGGTGCCACAGTTTTTCGCGGTTTGTGGGCGTTAGAGGGGGCGTGGTATTTCGGGTTGAAAAACTTGCGCTGCGTATTAACCCCTAGAATCTGTATGCCAAATCCCAATCTTCTAGCTTTTATAGTTTCCGAGATCTCAGCGTTCATACAGACGGGTGCCACTGTTTTTCGCGGTTTGTGGGCGTTAGGGGGGAGGGGGGTTTCCCACTTTGGTCTATCAATATGTATTGATGAAACAAATACACGTTTCTTTTCCCGTTAATATAGCTTCAAAACTGTGGGTGCCACAGTTTTTCGCGGTTTGTGGGTGTTAGACGGGGCGTGCACATCGGGGTGAAAAACTTGCGCTGCGTAATAACCGCTAGAATCTGCATGCCAAATCCCAATCTTCTAGCTTTTATAGTTTCCGAGATCTCAGCGTTCATACAGAACGGGTCACAGTTTTTCGCGGTTTGTGGGCGTTAGAGAAGGCGTGGCACATCGGCGTGAAAAACTTGCGCTGCGTATTAACCCCTAGAATCTGTATGCCAAATCCCAATCTTCTAGCTTTTATAGTTTCCGAGATCTCAGCGTTCATACAGACGGGTGCCACTGTTTTTCGCGGTTTGTGGGCGTTAGGGGGGAGGGGGTTTCCCACTTTGGTCTATCAATATGTATTGATGAAACAAATACACGTTTCTTTTCCCGTTAATATAGCTTTAAAACTGTGGGTGCCACAGTTTATCGCGGTTTGTGGGTGTTATAGGGGGCGTGGCACATCGGCGTGAAAAACTTGCGCTGCGTAATAACCCCTAGAATCTGCATGCCAAATCCCAATCTTCTAGCTTTTATAGTTTCCGAGATCTCAGCGTTCATACAGAACGGGTCACAGTTTTTCGCGGTTTGTGGGCGTTAGAGGGGGCGTGGCACATCGGCGTGAAAAACTTGCGCTGCGTATTAACCCCTAGAATCTGCATGCCAAGTCCCAATCCTCTAGCATTTATAGTTTCCGAGATCTCAGCGTTCATACAGACGGACAGACAGACAGACGGACATGGCTAGATCGACTCGGCTAGTGATCCTGATCAAGAATATATATACTTTATATGGTCGGAAACGCTTCCTTCTGCCTGTTACATACTTTTGCACGAATCTAATATACCCTTTTACTCTACGAGTAACGGGTATAAAAAACTGTACCATACAAAAAATTAAAAGTGCCCTTTTCTTACTCAGGGAGATGTACCTTAACCGAAAATAAAAGTTTCATGAAGGGCGTATTTCATCAATTTTTTTTTGTAAATCCGTGTTATCGGATTTTCATTCCGCTTTCACATTTTTCTTAAAAAAAGAAAACAAAGGGCATGTCCCTAAGAAAAACGTTTTCAAATTATTAAACAAAATTTTTTTTTTTGCCCTTCCAAAGTTAAAAATGCGTTTTTCAACTAAAAAAAACGACTTTGGGCTTAAAAAAAATACTTAAAGTTAAAAAATAAAAAAAACGCTTCCCAAACGCTTTGAAAACGATCGGTTGAGCCGCTTAGAAATGCCGATAATCTCGGACTTTCAAAACGTGATTTCGAGAAAAACGCTCTTAAACATTGAACAATGCGGTGTGACGAACCAAAAATTTTAGAGATTAGGATGGTAATTTTAATTGATTTAATACTTTTTTTGTAGAATTTTAACATGTTAATCTACAAGAAAAAAAATTGATTTTTTTATTTTTTGAAAAAAAATTTTCCCGCTATCAAAAGTCGTAAAATAAAGTTTTAAAATACAGTTTGGATACGCACAAACAAAATTAAATGTTCGAGCATTTGAAAAATTTTTTTTACATACCAAAAATTAAGGAATCTCAAGGCCTCTACGAATTAATGTGTTAAGCAAAAATTTGTAGAGCAATTAAAAAAAAATAAAAAAAAAACAAAAAAAAATAGAAAAAAAATCTTTTGTATTAAAAGTTTTAAAGAATATCTTTGAAGCCGTTTTTGAGAAAAATAGGAAAAAGCTAAAAATAAAGTTTAAAAAAAATGGGTTTGTGCATTACTTTTTAAATATTGCATTTACACAAATTACTTTTAGGAGGTGTTTATAGCATTTTAAAATACCTTTCAAACAGCAAAAGTCTGCAGCGTCAGTAGTTTAGAAGTTAGGCCTTCCAAATTTGAGCTACGTATAGCTGTTTTCCGGCTAAACTAGCGGGTTTTTCCAAAAGTGATAAAACTAAAGTTTTTATATCGATCTGATGAACATCATATCAAATTTTCAGGACTTTAAAACCATGTTTTGGGACACGCAGACAAACTGACAAACAGAATTACATTTTCATTTTAGAAAGAAGAAGAAAAAATTGTTTTCGGTATAACTTTTGAACGGTTTTCTGATATGACCCCTCAGCGCATTTTCAGTAGGAATACAAGGAGCATAGTGCGAGGGGCAAATTATCCCCACAGCACAGTGGGGCGAAAAAGCCAAAGACCTGCCTTAAATCATTTGAGCCCTATAGCGAATATCTTTTGATGAGGTACTGTCAAAGACAATTTAATATGTAAAAAAAAATCATTAGGTGAATTTTTTTTTATTTTTTTTTTTTTGTTGTAGGTAATTTTTAAGAAAAAAAAATGTTTTTTTTAAGAAAAAAAAATATAAATAAATTACTTATAGGGTTGTAAGTTTCCCAATATTTTTTTTTAATTTAACTTGATTTTTGAAAAAAAAAATTATTCAAACCGGTCAACTATATCTTATAGCTGCCATATAAACGCTTATTACAAAAGGGAATATCTCGGTTCTATTTCAATATTTTTTCATGTAAATCGGTACTAAGTTATCGAGTATTACTATAAAGGAGTAGATGTCGATTTGCGTCATGTTCCCCCAGCCCAAACCATAAGACCTAAAATTCTGGAAAAAATTGGGTCTGAATCGTGTGTTAGAGGAGGTGTGCACTAAGAAAGGATTTTTTAAAATTCGGCTCCTAAGGACTCCCAGGACTCTCGAAAAATGCAAAATTTCTTGATTAAAACATTAACCATTCCCACAATTTTCAACCAAACAAGTTGACATTTTTATTTTAAGCTTTATTTGTGGAAATCTTTGAAACCCCAGAAAATGAGCTCCAACCGACTTCCGGTTGGGGCACTTAATTAATTTTTCCGCACCGATTATGCGATCGGATCCGTTTTTGGTTCAAAGTGTGGAGCTATGCCATACAATCAATAAGGTATTTTTTTGGTTTTTTTTTGACTCACGGTTGATTTTATATAATTTTTTTTTGTAAGATTGTGGGGGTTGCGGGGAGCCTTTTTAGCAGCACGTTGTTTTTGTTTTTTCTATGCTTCGGCAGTTAGCAGCACTCACGAACGAATTCCGAACACAGCTCTCACAAAAACAACGTCAGCAGAAGCAGAGCGAGAGAGTAAAGAGCAGAGAGAGTCATTTGAGGCGCACGAGAGGCGGCCAAAGTTTTTTGCTGGTTTAGAAACACCTGATCAAAATTTCACAATTTGGATACCAGAACGGATTATCTAATGAATGCAATTCTAAGTCAAAATGTGAAGCTAATCCGTTAAATCCATAAGGAATTTTCGGTTTGGCTTTAAATAATTTTTCAAATGGATTTCAAGGAGAGAGCAGTGCAAAATTTTCAGTGGTCAAAATTACATGTAAAAACGAAAACTCACACACACACATCGACAAGTCGGCATGTAAATACATATATGTATGTAAAATTATCTAAACACAAGTTTTGAAAGAATTGTTATAGAGGACGGGCGCACGAAGGAAATTGTTTGAAAGATGTGTATCCAAAAGACTCACAAGAAGCCTTAAAAATTGCAAAATGTTGACTTTTAGATCGAAATACTCCTACAGTTTAAACCCAAAAAGAGTGATTTAGGTACGCCATGTTTTAGTTTTCTTTTATTTCCGGAAATATTTTGATCGAGCTGGTGAGCCCCAACCGACATGGGGGCACTAAATGTTTTTAACCTACCGATCCTGCGTTCAAATCCGTTTTTCGCTTAAGCCATGTTGACCAACGTTCCATAGGTATTTGAGTGTTATTTTTTATATTTTGTTTTAAGTTTTGAAGGTTATTTGGGGTTAATTGGCAGCACGCTGTCTGGTTTTCCGTTTAGCTGGCAATTTAGCTGACACAAAATGGTAGATTAAAACCTTAATATTAAAGTTAATGTGGGAATAAGGTGAGGTTAATCGGGGTTAAAGTTTCGGTTAAGGCGTTATTACCCAGATTAGGGTGACGGTAAAAGTAATGTAAAGAAAGGGTGAATGTGAGTAAAGTAAGTTTTTTTTTTTACTTTTTGCGAGGATCAGGTCGGTTAAGGTGACAAACCAGAAAAAGCAATGTTTAAGTGGAATTAATTAAGCAAGGAAATATTTTTTTCATGTAAGACTAGAGTGGGCTAACTGTTGGCTAAGGAAAGAAAAAATTGGTGTTATGGTAGAGAAAGTTGGTTAAAATAATAGTTTTTCGGCGTTAAGGCTGAGTACGGATGGTTAGGGGATAGGCGAGGAAATAGTGAAAACAGCATTACGGTGTTAAAAAATTGTTCCGGGGGTAAGAGACAGGTAGGGTTAAGGCACTGTAAAGGAAAGGTAAGTTATGGTTAGGGGTTATGGTAAAATATTAGGTGGGGTTTACTGTGGTAATAACCTGATCTTATCATATTTCAGAATTCTAATTAATATCCGAGCAAAATCCCGAAATATAAAAAAATCAGGTTACTATCTAAAGCATGAAATGATTTGCTAATAGTAGCGGACAACGTCGCTTCGGGTATTGCTAGTTATTTATAAATTTAAGTCAAGGTTTAGAATTTTTTTTAAATTGGTTAGTGATTTCTTATAGCTGTCATAGAATCGGTCAAGGAAATATTGCATATTTTCAAAAAAAATTGCGTATAAATTTGGATTTAGATCATAAGAGCTAGAGCGGACTCTGGAACTTTTTATATTTTTTTAGGAGTTTTAAAATAGTCAGAAATTATGGGAACCGAGCTGACAAGCAATGTATTAAACACATACTTGTTTGATTTTTTACGAACAGAATACCCGAATACAGCATATTAATAAGAATAGTTTTGACGCTAGGAACACAGTAGAAATACCTCCGGCTTCACTTCCTATTAGAATGGGATTAAGATTGGATTAGAAAAAATAATTCAACAGTTTTCCGCCAAAGAAAAACAAAAGTAATGGGAAACCGCAGACTAGTAATTCAACTAGGCATTCTTGTTATAAGTGCGCGCGGAAAAACCATTATTCAAATTACGAACATTTCTTGCTAACTTTAACCGCGGTTTTCTTAGAAGAGGCACAAAGGGGCAGGCTAATTTTTTCAGAATTTGTAGTTAAATATCTAAACTTTTTTAAAACAAAGAATGAAAGCGGGGACTAGGGTGTAACACTACTTTACGTCCAAGAAAATCCATTTAAAAAAGAATATTCTTTTAAATAAATTAAATAAAATAGTAATTATGCATTAAAAAATTTTTTTTTTTGCAATATTCTAAGAATTGGTTGCTCTTAAAATTTCAATAGTTACATATGGGCGGTTCTTTTACAAACCGAACACTTTTTATTGGGTCACATTTTTGATTTGCCTGAAACTTTTTTTACACATACTATTCGGAAAATAAGTAAACACGTGTATCAGGATTTGACCGAAAAAAAATTATTTTTTTAGTTAGAATTTTTTTAAGTTTGCCAAAAATCGTCAAATTTGGAAAAGTACCCTCTCATTGAAAATCTGTATCTCCGGTTATATAAATCCGATTGACTTCATGTATTTTTCATTAATTCCTCTAAAACCTCTTCTTTCAAAAAAAAATGTCTAAAAAAAATTAGTTTCTAATTTCTTAAAAATAAAAACAAATTAAAATTTTAAAAAAAATTTTAACCATTGCCCCCACAAAAAAAAATATTTTTTTTATTTTAATACTAGCAATACCCGAAGCGACGTTGTCCGCTACTATTAGCAAATCATTTCATGCTTTAGATAGTAACCTGATTTTTTTATATTTCGGGATTTTGCTCGGATATTAATTAGAATTCTGAAATATGATAAGATCAGGTTATTACCACAGTAAACCCCACCTAATATTTTACCATAACCCCTAACCATAACTTACCTTTCCTTTACAGTGCCTTAACCCTACCTGTCTCTTACCCCCGGAACAATTTTTTAACACCGTAATGCTGTTTTCACTATTTCCTCGCCTATCCCCTAACCATCCGTACTCAGCCTTAACGCCGAAAAACTATTATTTTAACCAACTTTCTCTACCATAACACCAATTTTTTCTTTCCTTAGCCAACAGTTAGCCCACTCTAGTCTTACATGAAAAAAATATTTCCTTGCTTAATTAATTCCACTTAAACATTGCTTTTTCTGGTTTGTCACCTTAACCGACCTGATCCTCGCAAAAGTAAAAAAAAACTTACTTTACTCACATTCACCCTTTCTTTACATTACTTTTACCGTCACCCTAATCTGGGTAATAACGCCTTAACCGAAACTTTAACCCCGATTAACCTCACCTTATTCCCACATTAACTTTAATATTAAGGTTTTAATCTACCATTTTGTGTCAGCTAAATTGCCAGCTAAACGGAAAACCAGACAGCGTGCTGCCAATTAACCCCAAATAACCTTCAAAACTTAAAACAAAATATAAAAAATAACACTCAAATACCTATGGAACGTTGGTCAACATGGCTTAAGCGAAAAACGGATTTGAACGCAGGATCGGTAGGTTAAAAACATTTAGTGCCCCCATGTCGGTTGGGGCTCACCAGCTCGATCAAAATATTTCCGGAAATAAAAGAAAACTAAAACATGGCGTACCTAAATCACTCTTTTTTGGGTTTAAACTGTAGGAGTATTTCGATCTAAAAGTCAACATTTTGCAATTTTTAAGGCTTCTTGTGAGTCTTTTGGATACACATCTTTCAAACAATTTCCTTCGTGCGCCCGTCCTCTATAACAATTCTTTCAAAACTTGTGTTTAGATAATTTTACATACATATATGTATTTACATGCCGACTTGTCGATGTGTGTGTGTGAGTTTTCGTTTTTACATGTAATTTTGACCACTGAAAATTTTGCACTGCTCTCTCCTTGAAATCCATTTGAAAAATTATTTAAAGCCAAACCGAAAATTCCTTATGGATTTAACGGATTAGCTTCACATTTTGACTTAGAATTGCATTCATTAGATAATCCGTTCTGGTATCCAAATTGTGAAATTTTGATCAGGTGTTTCTAAACCAGCAAAAAACTTTGGCCGCCTCTCGTGCGCCTCAAATGACTCTCTCTGCTCTTTACTCTCTCGCTCTGCTTCTGCTGACGTTGTTTTTGTGAGAGCTGTGTTCGGAATTCGTTCGTGAGTGCTGCTAACTGCCGAAGCATAGAAAAAACAAAAACAACGTGCTGCTAAAAAGGCTCCCCGCAACCCCCACAATCTTACAAAAAAAAATTATATAAAATCAACCGTGAGTCAAAAAAAAACCAAAAAAATACCTTATTGATTGTATGGCATAGCTCCACACTTTGAACCAAAAACGGATCCGATCGCATAATCGGTGCGGAAAAATTAATTAAGTGCCCCAACCGGAAGTCGGTTGGAGCTTATTTTCTGGGGTTTCAAAGATTTCCACAAATAAAGCTTAAAATAAAAATGTCAACTTGTTTGGTTGAAAATTGTGGGAATGGTTAATGTTTTAATCAAGAAATTTTGCATTTTTCGAGAGTCCTGGGAGTCCTTAGGAGCCGAATTTTAAAAAATCCTTTCTTAGTGCACACCTCCTCTAACACACGATTCAGACCCAATTTTTTCCAGAATTTTAGGTCTTATGGTTTGGGCTGGGGGAACATGACGCAAATCGACATCTACTCCTTTATAGTAATACTCGATATGCGCCATATTGTTGGTTACAATCGGTTTTTGTAAAAAGTTGGAGCCATTTTTAGTTCTTTAAATATCGATTTTTTTTAACAAGCCCTTGCCTTTCTTCTATGAACGCACGCCAAACCATGTTGTGCATCTCGCTCGCACTTATTACATGCTTACAATTATTATTTTGAAGAAACGAATACACATTCCTTTTCCCGGTAATCTAGCTTCAAAACTGTGGGTGCCACAGTTTTCGCGGTTAGTGGGAGTTAGAAGGGCGTGGCACATAGGCGTGAAAAACTTGCGCTGCGTATTAACCCCTAGAATCTGCATGCCAAGTCCCAATCCTCTAGCATTTATAGTTTCCGAGATCTCAGCGTTCATACAGACGGACAGACAGACGGACGGACATGGCTAGATCGACACGGCTAGTGATCCTGACCAAAAATATATATACTTTATATGGTCGGAAACGCTTCCTTCTACCTGTTACATACTTTTGCACGAATCTAATATACTCTTTTACTCTACAAGTAACAGGTATAAAAATTAAGAGAACTCCAATTTTGACTAGAACTTTGATTTGAACACATGACCCTTAGATTACAAGGCTTTAGATTTTGGTTTCACATTTGAAGTTTTCCTTGAAATTCTTTTATTTTTAAAATCCAAAAACCCGTTTAGCTACCACGAAATGTTTTAGAACTTTTGACAAACTGTGAAGTTGTAAAAAAGAATAGAAAAATATATATACTCACGGCAACAATATAAATATAAGCAAAAAATGCGTATTTTACACACAAAAAAAACTATGTAAAACCAACGATTTAATAGTGAAAACTGGCCCAACCCATAAAAATAGAACAATACCCAAAAGGTTACCTATAAAATAGGAGATGACCTACAAAATAGTATTTTACCCAAAAAAAATTTTCGTTTTTTTTTAAATTTATTTTTTTAACTGTTTTTATTATACCCGTTACTCGTAGAGTAAAAGGGTATATTAGATTCGTGCAAAAGTATGTAACAGGCAGAAGGAAGCGTTTCCGACCATATAAAGTATATATATTCTTGATCAGGATCACTAGCCGAGTCGATCTAGCCATGTCCGTCTGTCCGTCTGTCCGTCTGTCCGTCTGTCCGTCTGTCTGTCCGTCTGTCTGTCCGTCTGTCCGTCTGTCCGTCTGTATGAACGCTGAGATCTTGGAAACTATAAAAGCTAGAAGATTGAGATTTGGCATGCAGATTCTAGGGGTTAATACGCAGCGCAAGTTTTTCACGCCGATGTGCCACGCCCTCTCTAACGCCCACAAACCGCGAAAAACTGTGACCCATTCTGTATGAACGCTGAGATCTCGGAAACTATAAAAGCTAGAAGATTGGGATTTGGCATGCAGATTCTAGGGGTTATTACGCAGCGCAAGTTTTTCACGCCGATGTGCCACGCCCCCTCTAACGCCCACAAACCGCGAAAAACTGTGGCACCCACAGTTTTGAAGCTATATTAACGGGAAAAGAAATGTGTATTTGTTTCATCAATACATATTGATAGACCAAAGTGGGAAACCCCCCTCCCCCCTAACGCCCACAAACCGCGAAAAACAGTGGCACCCGTCTGTATGAACGCTGAGATCTCGGAAACTATAAAAGCTAGAAGATTGGGATTTGGCATGCGGATTCTAGGGGTTAATACGCAGCGCAAGTTTTTCACGCCGATATGCCACGCCCCCTCTAACGCCCACAAACCGCGAAAAACTGTGGCACCCACAGTTTTGAAGCTATATTAACGGGAAAAGCAATGTGTATTCGTTTCATCAATACTTATTGATAGACCAAAGTTGGAAACCCCCCCCCCCCCTAACGCCCACAAACCGCGAAAAGCTGTGGCGCCCATAGTTTTAAAGCTAGAGCAAAAGTGTAAACGCAATTTTGTTTGGGTTATTAACGCCTACCGAAATGTAGAAGAAATATTTTTAATTTTTTGATGCGGTTGCTTGGTTTGCCCTGCTTGAGACTGCTGACTTTAGCTGAGTAACGGGTATTTGATAGTCGAGGCACTCGACTATAGCGTTCCCTCTTGTTTTTAATTTAATTTCTTATATTAATTTATATTGAAGCTATTTATAGACACTTACATTTCACAGATACTTAAACTTACAAGTCAGGTTTTTGCCTCCGCTGGGAATCGAACCGGGGCCGCAGTCATCGGAGTCGAGCACTCTAACCAGTAGGCCACAGAAGAATGCTTTTCGTAGAGGAAAATCTATAGACTTGAAATCAACATTTACCAAAAAAAAAAAGAGGAAAAACATCATCTGCAAAAGCGGGACTTGAACTCACGACCCAGAGATTATGAGTCGTATACTCTAGCCACCCGAAGTCCAGAAAAATAGTTGACCTACAATTTATAATTGTATTTCTAAAACAACAAAATACATGAAGGAAAAAAATAGTTGTGTTACGATATTAATTGTGGTGTCACTATTCAATGCACCAAAAAATAAAACAACAAAATACACGCGAACAAATAAAATAAATTTTTTACGATATTAATTGAGACGTTACTATTAATTTGCCAAAAGAATAAAAAAACAAAATACATGACAATTTCGTAAATAGGGTTTCTACTATTTTAATTGTTAAATACTATTCAATAACCCAAAAAATAAAACAACAAAAAACATGAAAAATTCAGAAAATAGTAAACTACTATTTTTCTATGTTGATTTTACATGGCTTATTTTTTTGTGTGTACAAACTATTGCATTGCTGCATTGCAGCTGACTAAGGAAGTAGGATTTGTTTTCTTACTTATTTTTCTGATTTTAAATTTAAATCGCATTGATAATATTGAAAAAAATATAAATATTCAAACCTGTAGATTCTCTTGCTGTAAGGAAGAGCAAGAGAATCTACGCGCCTCATGTTTTTTAAACAAATGGAAATGTTTAAACAATTTGATTCACGGCTTCTCCTTTCACCTGATTTCCTTTCCTATTATTTGCAAAATTTTCAATATTGATTTACGCAGGCGAAGCTGCGGGCGTCCCGTAGTATTCGATATGACTCATGTTTTACACAAAAACTTCTTATATCAAACCAAAGCCAAGTGATGATCGCACAGAAGTTCTGATATACAAGGGCTGTCCGATAAATAACCGACCTCAACGTGAAGCCAGCGGCACATCTGAAAAAAAAGTTTATACTTCAAGTTGTGCATATTATAATAGCTACTCGCCAAAATTTCAGAAATTTATCTTGCGCATTTATCTGTTGACAGTCGTTTTTGTGAGTCTATTTCGGTGATTTCCCCAAAATGGAAAACATTGAGCTGTAATTAAATTTTTATTTTTGAAAGGCAATACGCCTTCACAAATCAAAGATGAGTTGGACTCTGTGTATGGTGACTCTGCACCATCGTTTACTACCGTAACATTTTGGGCAGCTGAATTTAAACGTGGTCGCAGGAGCTTGGCAGATGATGAACGTCCTGTGCGACCAAAAACTGTAACTGTATTCGGCTGGGAAAGTGATGGCGAGTGTTTTTTGGGACAGCCATGGAATTATTTTTATCGACTATCTTGAAAAAGGAAAAACTATAACAGGAGCATACTACGCATCATTATTGGACAAGCTAAGGGAAGAAATTTAAAAAAATCGGACACATTTGCAAAAAAATAAAGTCTTGCTCCACCAAGACAACGCACCATCTCACACCTCAACAGTCGCCATGGTGAAAATCCACGAATTGCGGTTTGAACTGCTTGACCATCACCCTTATTCATCGGATCTAGCCCCAAGCGACTTTTTTTGTTTCCTTAACTTAAAACTGCGCTCGGCGGCCAGAGATTTTCGTCAAATGAGGATGCGATCTCTTTCATGAATTCGTATTTTGCAGACAAAGACGTCAAGTACTATTTAGAAGGGTTGCAGAGATGGGAGCATCGCTGGGAGAAGTGTGTGGAATTACAAGGAGACTATGTAGAAAAAAAAAAAAAAATTTTGAAAAAGTCGCGTGCATCATGGTTAGGTCGGTTATTTATCAGACAGCCCTCGTATATTTTTTTGACGGAAATTAATTACACACTGGACTAAAAACAATGCCTTTACTGCGATTTTCTATCTCGAACATTTTGCTGAAGTGGGCCGAATTAAAAAATTTTTGGAACTGTATTTAGATAACATTTTGACACTTTATATACACTCAGAAAAAACAAAATCCTAGATTTAAGGAAACGTGGACTACATTGCCTAAAAGGGTGATTTAAGGCCATTGTGGACTTAAAAATAGTAAAAATGACCATAAATGTTAAATTTAGGGCCATAAATTTTAAGGAATCAATGGTGTAAAAAATAGTCCATTACCTAAAAAATAGCACATGCCCATAAAAAAAAAACAAAATTAAAAACAAACTATTTTTTTTAACAAAAAATAAAAAATCTAAGGACAAACCGTTTTTTATATTAGGAAGGAAGTTACTATCTTGATATTTATCAAAATTTACCCATAGGTCTAAGGTCATTTAATAATATTTTTAAAGAATATAAAAGGCTTCAATGTATTTTTTAGGAAAAGTGTCATATAAATCTAAAAGGAAAATAACCTGTAATCAAAGACGCTCTAATTAGCATTTTACAATAAACACATTCATACGTAAACACATTATACGTATAAATCGAACTATTTTTAAATATTTATTGACATGTTGTAACTATTCTGTTGAATAAACCATGTTTATCTTAAATCTCAATAAGTACCCCTCTCACAATTATAATTATAATAATAATAATAATATTATTATTATTTATTATTTTTTAACTTTTTAAATACAAAATATGTAAATTTCCAATTGTAAATTTAAAAATAAGATTTTTGTTATATACACTGTCATACACCCAGAAAAAAATATGGACTTAAAACCCAAAAAATAGACTTAAATTAAGGTAATATGGACTAAATTTGGACCTAAGGAAACTTAGACTTATTTTAAGTCCATTTTGGTTAAGACCATGGTGGACTTAAAAATAGTCCATATTTCCCAAAGATTTGGGCACTCAGATTTCCATATAAGCTTAAAAAAGCAATTAGCCACTCGAAAATATAATAAGGGCGTAGCCCAGGGGTACTATGCCGATTATTCCTATGGGAGCTATAAGATATAGTTGTCCGATCCGGCCGGTTCCGACTTATATACTACCTGCCATAGAAAGACGACTATTGGTAAAGTTTTATCTCGATAGCTTTAAATCTGAGGAACTAGTTTGCGTAGAAACGGACGGACGGACAGACGGACATGGCTAGATCGACTCGTCTAGTCATGCTGATCAAGAATATATATACTTTATGGGGCCAGAAACGTCTCCTTCACTGCGTTGCAAACTTCTGACTGAAATTATTATACCCTCTGCAAGGGTATAAAAATCACATGTCTTGTGCTGGACTCGAACCCGGTTCAAAAAAACCGGGAGCTGGCATAGTTCCCCTGGGCTACGCCCTTTTTACATTTTGGAGTGGCTAATTGTTTTTGTAAGCTTATATGGAAATCTGAGTGCTAACATTTTTGGGTAATATGGACTATTTTTAAGTCCACCATGGTCTAAGTCTAAGATTCTTAGGTCCAAATTTAGTCCATATTACCTTAATTTAAGTCCAATTTTTGGATTTTTTCTGGGTGTACATTTTTTAAAAAATTCAAAGAGTTTTTCAACTATTCCTTATTTAATTAAGTTTTTTTTAGCCTTTGTTTTCCTACGCAACTTTTTCTGGCGCTTCTGCCCACTTTTGACCTCTGCTGCTTCATTTGCAGTTGTCTTATGATTGGACACGGTAGTTGGCTCCTCGGTGGTCGTATTGAGTGCATCTTTAAGTAAGTTGTCGTAAGCTAATCCCTGAAAGCTCATTTGGGGAAACTCCACAAAACGCATGCACCGCATCAGAGTTCTGGGTACTTCGGTCGCTTCATTTCTTGGAGCATCTGCGGATGCCAAGTGTAGTAATTCTCCATTCTTAGTCGTTTGGTAGTAAAAACCATTTTTCATGGATAATACGGATGTAATACCGATGAAGCCGAGGTGCATCCCAATTGTCATATTGTTGATGTCTGCTGCTGGGAGTGAACTAAATTTTTTAATCGATTGAATCGTATTTATACAATTATTGATAAGCGTGTTAGTATTTTTATGTGATATTGAATTGGCTGCCTGTGTTCGGAAAACAGTTGGTCCGCTTGCTTTTACAGTTGCTGCGTTTATTGATTCACTCTATATGTGTAGGGTGTGTATAAAACTGGCGATTTGAGCAATTTTAACCAGTTTATTTCTGTTAAGCTTACTTTAAGCATTGGCTGGTATCATGCGTCCGATTATAATCTTGGTATATTTTTCTTTAATTTCCTTCGAATTGGTAAGGAGCAGTCCTGGCGAAGTTCAAGCCAAATATATATCTAGTGACGGGGCAATTCTAAAGGCTAAGTCAACTGTAGCTGGTGATGTGCAGCCAAAAATCGCAATCACAACAGGTTCTCCCGCAGATTTGTTTTTTAAGGTTATTACAACAACGAAAGGGACCAGTTCTGTGAAACACACACAGCCTAATTACAACAAGAAGGGTAATGCGAAAAAAACCGGATCCCTCCAGAAAATGCACCCAAAAATCAATAAAAGGAAGGATCTCATCCATGCCGATGCTACCCGCAAGAAGACTACTCCTCATACAAGCTCTAATGCCAATGGATTTCAAAGAAACACTAGTCTAAGCCTTAAGGCAAATCAGACTGATTCTGTAGCCGCAAGAACAATCTTGTTAGGACCTAAGAGTATGTCTATGACATATGTCAGTGAAGGAAACACAATGGCCGACAGTTCGACTCTTAAAATACCTAGTGCGTATCCCTGATGACACACCAAAGCTTCTAATTAATATATATGATCTGATCATGAAATTGTCATCACTTATAGATGTATTTACCATATACGTAAAAATCTAATAAATTGTAAAAGCTAACGGAATTAAATCAAAAATTTTCACCTTATAAACGAAAGTTTGATTTGCTAAGTCAGTTGGTTTACTTCTCAATAGACAATATTGCAGTGTAAGTTTCAATGGACGAACCATTGACGTAGTAACCCTCTAAGCGCTTACTCCTCTACGGCACTTGATATACGACTCCTTAATCTATTGGTAAAGCTCGGGGCCACGCTTCTAGCTTTCTTCGCATTTCTACAATTTTATTGTGTCTCCGGACAAACACTTCTATGTACAAGCGTTTTTCCTCTGACCATATGTGTTTGATTTCTTAACTTTTAGAATTTTCTTTTAAGCTTTTTTTGTGTACCATTTGTTTTATTTTTAAATAGTCAAAAATTAACATGTCTACTTTGAAATTGAATTGGTTGTTTCTATATTTTTTTAAATTTCCTATGGATGCTTTAAGATATAGTGGTCCGATTCGGCCCGTCCCGACATAAGTATGCACCACCAGCAATAGAAAGAAGACTTTTACAATATAACCGGGTGTGAATACTTATATTTATTCTATCCAAGCCAGGGCGACGAAGAGGGCCTCCGTCACTTGAACCTCTGACCCTTGTGCTCACGCGCAAACTTAGCGGCTGAGGCTAACACGTATCGCAATTTAAATGCTTGCAATCAATTGCGTTTTTTTCCCGTATAAGGAATTGGCCTTTTTATATCATAACTAGCAGGGTCGCACACTGGGGTGAGCGACCCCAAAAGTGACGATTAATTCAAAAAACAAATTTTGGATTTGCTTAATTTGAGTTATATGTGGTGAAAGATAATAAAATTGTGCATAAGGAAGTGAAAGAATTGTGGTCCTAAGTCTTACAGAAACCTCACAATGTGAAGCCGAAGTTGAAACTTTGTTTTTTCGTTTTTAAAAATATGAAAAATTTATATTTTTTTGTCACTTTGAGTGATGATTTTTCCAATAAAAATAAACCAAATCAACTTTTTGAAAATGGGAATAATAAATTTAAGCCCTTAACTATTTTTAAAAATTTGTAATATATATTTTTTTTAATATTTCTATTAAAAAAAATTATTTAAAAATACCTGTAAAATGTGACGTTTTTTATAGTAAATTAGACCAAAAGTTTCTTCAAACGTAACCAAACGTAACCATTTTTTTTTAGAAAAATTCTTGAGATATGTATCTAAGTCCTCACCAAAGGGTTCCGTGCCCCGTTTTGCCCCAAGACAGTTATTTTAATTCAAAGTTGCAAGGTATTTCACAAAAAATACGTTTTTTTATTTTTGAATGTCAGGTGTTGGTAAGCTGTTTCGGTCAGTTGTTTGGATCAGCTGTGTCACTCATCTGCTTTAGTCAGCGGTTTTAGTTAGCTGTTATTGGCACTTGTGAATTATTAAACAACGTAAATAATAAATTTCTCAATTTTCAATTAAACTTAAAAAAATACAGAGAATGTTATTCGAGAAAAGTGGATATGGTGAAGATCAACCAGGACATTTTGAATATGTTCTTGATTAGCTCCGATCAAATAATATCTAGTAAGCGGAGGTTTTCCGAAAAAAAAGTGCACACCTTTCCGAAGGAAGCTTTAACTCTGTTAAAAGTAGCAGATTGTATAAGCGACAAGACCGATAGCGAAGGCGAAACCGAGATGGTTCGGATTAATACTTATATTATTTAAATCATAGAATATTTTTTAAAATTATGGTTTTTATTAATAAATTTGAAGTTATACATATACACTTTTTTCACTTAATAAATAAATACAATAAATACAATAAATACAAGCAATACAAGATTTTTTCCATTTTTAGCTTATTGTTTTAGGCGCATATTTACTATAAAGTCCACCAATTCTAAGTTTTCTTAATAGATGTAGTCTAATTAAATTCATAAACGATTCGGATAATATAATAATAGCGCTATAAATGATAAATTAGCATTTACCCGAAATTTCAAAAATTTTTTCGAGGAAAAAAATTTATTAAAAAAAAAATACTCTACGGAAATTCCAAATGTTATTTTTTTTTACTTTTGATAATCAAATACAAAATACAAAATTATAACATGTTCAAATTTTTTGCCGGCTGAATTGATCGTTACTTTTGGGGTCTCTCATCCCAGTGTGGGTCGCCCGCAGCTTCGCCTGCGGAAATCAAGATTGAAAATTTTACAAATAATAAAAAAGGAAATCAAGTGAAAGGAGAAGCCGTAAATCAAATTGCTTAAACATTTCCATTTGTTTAAACAATACTAGCAATACCCGAAGCGACGTTGTCCGCTACTATTAGCAAATCATTTCATGCTTTAGATAGTAACCTGATTTTTTTATATTTCGGGATTTTGCTCGGATATTAATTAGAATTCTGAAATATGATAAGATCAGGTTATTACCACAGTAAACCCCACCTAATATTTTACCATAACCCCTAACCATAACTTACCTTTCCTTTACAGTGCCTTAACCCTACCTGTCTCTTACCCCCGGAACAATTTTTTAACACCGTAATGCTGTTTTCACTATTTCCTTGCCTATCCCCTAACCATCCGTACTCAGCCTTAACGCCGAAAAACTATTATTTTAACCAACTTTCTCTACCATAACACCAATTTTTTCTTTCCTTAGCCAACAGTTAGCCCACTCTAGTCTTACATGAAAAAAATATTTCCTTGCTTAATTAATTCCACTTAAACATTGCTTTTTCTGGTTTGTCACCTTAACCGACCTGATCCTCGCAAAAGTAAAAAAAAAACTTACTTTACTCACATTCACCCTTTCTTTACATTACTTTTACCGTCACCCTAATCTGGGTAATAACGCCTTAACCGAAACTTTAACCCCGATTAACCTCACCTTATTCCCACATTAACTTTAATATTAAGGTTTTAATCTACCATTTTGTGTCAGCTAAATTGCCAGCTAAACGGAAAACCAGACAGCGTGCTGCCAATTAACCCCAAATAACCTTCAAAACTTAAAACAAAATATAAAAAACTAGCAATACCCGAAGCGACGTTGTCCGCTACTATTAGCAAATCATTTCATGCTTTAGATAGTAACCTGATTTTTTTATATTTCGGGATTTTGCTCGGATATTAATTAGAATTCTGAAATATGATAAGATCAGGTTATTACCACAGTAAACCCCACCTAATATTTTACCATAACCCCTAACCATAACTTACCTTTCCTTTACAGTGCCTTAACCCTACCTGTCTCTTACCCCCGGAACAATTTTTTAACACCGTAATGCTGTTTTCACTATTTCCTCGCCTATCCCCTAACCATCCGTACTCAGCCTTAACGCCGAAAAACTATTATTTTAACCAACTTTCTCTACCATAACACCAATTTTTTCTTTCCTTAGCCAACAGTTACCCCACTCTAGTCTTACATGAAAAAAATATTTCCTTGCTTAATTAATTCCACTTAAACATTGCTTTTTCTGGTTTGTCACCTTAACCGACCTGATCCTCGCAAAAGTAAAAAAAAAACTTACTTTACTCACATTCACCCTTTCTTTACATTACTTTTACCGTCACCCTAATCTGGGTAATAACGCCTTAACCGAAACTTTAACCCCGATTAACCTCACCTTATTCCCACATTAACTTTAATATTAAGGTTTTAATCTACCATTTTGTGTCAGCTAAATTGCCAGCTAAACGGAAAACCAGACAGCGTGCTGCCAATTAACCCCAAATAACCTTCAAAACTTAAAACAAAATATAAAAAATAACACTCAAATACCTATGGAACGTTGGTCAACATGGCTTAAGCGAAAAACGGATTTGAACGCAGGATCGGTAGGTTAAAAACATTTAGTGCCCCCATGTCGGTTGGGGCTCACCAGCTCGATCAAAATATTTCCGGAAATAAAAGAAAACTAAAACATGGCGTACCTAAATCACTCTTTTGGGTTTAAACTGTGGGAGTAATTCGATCTAAAAGTCAAAATTGGGCAATTTTTAAGGTTTCTTGTGAGTCTTTTGGATACACATCTTTCAAACAATTTCCTTCGTGCGCCCGTCCTCTATAACAATTCTTTCAAAACTTGTGTTTAGATAATTTTACATACATATATGTATTTACATGCCGACTTGTCGATGTGTGTGTGTGAGTTTTCGTTTTTACATGTAATTTTGACCACTGAAAATTTTGCACTGCTCTCTCCTTGAAATCCATTTGAAAAATTATTTAAAGCCAAACCGAAAATTCCTTATGGATTTAACGGATTAGCTTCACATTTTGACTTAGAATTGCATTCATTAGATAATCCGTTCTGGTATCCAAATTGTGAAATTTTGATCAGGTGTTTCTAAACCAGCAAAAAACTTTGGCCGCCTCTCGTGCGCCTCAAATGACTCTCTCTGCTCTTTACTCTCTCGCTCTGCTTCTGCTGACGTTGTTTTTGTGAGAGCTGTGTTCGGAATTCGTTCGTGAGTGCTGCTAACTGCCGAAGCATAGAAAAAACAAAAACAACGTGCTGCTAAAAAGGCTCCCCGCAACCCCCACAATCTTACAAAAAAAAATTATATAAAATCAACCGTGAGTCAAAAAAAAACCAAAAAAATACCTTATTGATTGTATGGCATAGCTCCACACTTTGAACCAAAAACGGATCCGATCGCATAATCGGTGCGGAAAAATTAATTAAGTGCCCCAACCGGAAGTCGGTTGGAGCTCATTTTCTGGGGTTTCAAAGATTTCCACAAATAAAGCTTAAAATAAAAATGTCAACTTGTTTGGTTGAAAATTGTGGGAATGGTTAATGTTTTAATCAAGAAATTTTGCATTTTTCGAGAGTCCTGGGAGTCCTTAGGAGCCGAATTTTAAAAAATCCTTTCTTAGTGCACACCTCCTCTAACACACGATTCAGACCCAATTTTTTCCAGAATTTTAGGTCTTATGGTTTGGGCTGGGGGAACATGACGCAAATCGACATCTACTCCTTTATAGTAATACTCGATAACACTCAAATACCTATGGAACGTTGGTCAACATGGCTTAAGCGAAAAACGGATTTGAACGCAGGATCGGTAGGTTAAAAACATTTAGGGATAAACTTCCGTTTAGCTCCTACGCCCAATTTTGTTCAAACTTTCCATATCGACGTGTTTTTGGGTCCTGATTACGGGAAAAATAGTCAAAGTTGGCGCAAATAACGGGATCTTGGAAAATAACGGTAAAAATCGTAAAATTTTCAGTTTTTTGCAGTTTTTTCGGAAAATATAAGTAAAAAAAAAAATGTTTTAGACAAAAACAGAAGATATTTGTAAAACGGATCTTTTGTGTATTAATAATTTTCTTCGTAAACATAACAGTTTTCGAGAAAAATCTAAAAGAAGTATTTTAAATGGGTGGTGAACATTTAAAAATACTGCAATATCCCGCCATCAAAATGGCGTCAGATAGTTATCGATTAGTCGATAACAGCATTTTACCTTCTACTCTAGTGATGGACCTATTTTGCTTTTTTATACGATGTATCGCATTTATGTTTCTTTTTTCCATTTAGCGAAATATACAATTACAATGCATTCAGAGCTTGAACTGAGAAGACCTCAAAATGGAAAATTTTAATTTTTTCAGATTGGTCCCTATTCTGAGCACCCGGGAGAGTGCTTTGCAATGGCTGCGGGATGTCGGGTTAATACCCAAAGACCGCTATTGTAATAAGCATAAGCAGAGCATGATTTTGATAGAGCATAAATCAATATGTGGGGAATTTAGATGCATAAAAAGGGGAAAGCATGATCATTCCAAAAGTGTTGCGGAGAACACTTGGCTGGAAAGGTGTCATGTATCGCCAGCATCATGCATCATTATGACATATTGCTTTGCAAATTCTTATACGTTTGCCCAAACTATTCGGGAATGTAGCGTAAAAGAAGACCAAACAGTTTCCTCAGAAACTGTGGCAGACAGATTTTCTTTTTGCCGCGAAGTTTGTATGGCAGCCTTGGACGCAGACTTTGAGGATCAGGGCTCTATTGGAGGTGAAAACACAGTCGTAGAGATAGACGAATGTAAAATTGGGAGGCGAAAGTTTGAAAGAGGTCGCGTGGTCGAAGGCTCATGGATTTTGGGACTCATAGAGCGAGGATGTCCCGAAAATTATAGGTTGGAAATCTGTCCGGACAATAAAAGGGACAAAGACACATTGTTAAACTTAATAAAAAAACATGTCAAACCAGGGACCGAGATCCATACAGATTGCTGGAAGGGGTATATTGGGTTAGAAGCCGAGGGATACATCCACAAAACCGTAAACCACTCAGTAGAATTTGTGGATTCCGGAACCGGTGCTCATACACAAAATATTGAATCTTCCTGGCGGTCGATGCGTCGGAATTTGTCTCGTGGGGGCGGCGATTTTTGTTAAAAAAAATTTTTACCTGCGACATTAGAAATGCCGTTTTTTATAATTTTTATTTCCGTTTTATAATTTGAATTTTATTTTGTTTTGTTACCTTTATTTTTAACAACGACAACTGAAATGTTCGATCCATCTCTTATATTTATCTTAAACTTTACATTTAGACTTTATTATCTTAATTTCGTATTGCCGTTCTCGTGTTTTGGTCGTACCATCACTAAAACATCGAGTGACATCGATATCATTATCGACACACCGATATAACAACAAGCTTTTTTGCGACATATCGTGCAAGTGCGCTCCAACGGTTTTTTATTTTCAAACCTTGTGAGAGTGTAATCTAATTTAGCATTTTTAACGAAAACTATTAATTTTACAGAAAAAACGGTTATTACATAAAATATTCATTTTTTTAATACCTTTCATTTCTTCCTAGACAACTTTTTGATTAAGTTAATATATTCGAAGATATAGACGAAAAACTGTTTTTACCGTTATTTTCCAAGATCCCGTTATTTGCGCCAACTTTGACTATTTTTCCCGTAATCAGGACCCAAAAACACGTCGATATGGAAAGTTTGAACAAAATTGGGCGTAGGAGCTAAACGGAAGTTCACCCACATTTAGTGCCCCCATGTCGGTTGGGGCTCACCAGCTCGATCAAAATATTTCCGGAAATAAAAGAAAACTAAAACATGGCGTACCTAAATCACTCTTTTTGGGTTTAAACTGTAGGAGTATTTCGATCTAAAAGTCAACATTTTGCAATTTTTAAGGCTTCTTGTGAGTCTTTTGGATACACATCTTTCAAACAATTTCCTTCGTGCGCCCGTCCTCTATAACAATTCTTTCAAAACTTGTGTTTAGATAATTTTACATACATATATGTATTTACATGCCGACTTGTCGATGTGTGTGTGTGAGTTTTCGTTTTTACATGTAATTTTGACCACTGAAAATTTTGCACTGCTCTCTCCTTGAAATCCATTTGAAAAATTATTTAAAGCCAAACCGAAAATTCCTTATGGATTTAACGGATTAGCTTCACATTTTGACTTAGAATTGCATTCATTAGATAATCCGTTCTGGTATCCAAATTGTGAAATTTTGATCAGGTGTTTCTAAACCAGCAAAAAACTTTGGCCGCCTCTCGTGCGCCTCAAATGACTCTCTCTGCTCTTTACTCTCTCGCTCTGCTTCTGCTGACGTTGTTTTTGTGAGAGCTGTGTTCGGAATTCGTTCGTGAGTGCTGCTAACTGCCGAAGCATAGAAAAAACAAAAACAACGTGCTGCTAAAAAGGCTCCCCGCAACCCCCACAATCTTACAAAAAAAAATTATATAAAATCAACCGTGAGTCAAAAAAAAACCAAAAAAATACCTTATTGATTGTATGGCATAGCTCCACACTTTGAACCAAAAACGGATCCGATCGCATAATCGGTGCGGAAAAATTAATTAAGTGCCCCAACCGGAAGTCGGTTGGAGCTCATTTTCTGGGGTTTCAAAGATTTCCACAAATAAAGCTTAAAATAAAAATGTCAACTTGTTTGGTTGAAAATTGTGGGAATGGTTAATGTTTTAATCAAGAAATTTTGCATTTTTCGAGAGTCCTGGGAGTCCTTAGGAGCCGAATTTTAAAAAATCCTTTCTTAGTGCACACCTCCTCTAACACACGATTCAGACCCAATTTTTTCCAGAATTTTAGGTCTTATGGTTTGGGCTGGGGGAACATGACGCAAATCGACATCTACTCCTTTATAGTAATACTCGATGAGGCGCGCTTAAGGAAGATCAAGAGAATCTATTTGTTTGAATATGTATGTTTTTTTTTAATATTATCAATCCGACTTAAATTTTAAAACAGAAAAATCAGTAAGAAATCAAATTTTCCATTGTAAGTCAGCTGCAATGCACACACATAAACACACTCACACACATATATGGGCGGTTCTTTTACAAACCGAACACCTTTTATTGGGT
Source organism: Drosophila mimetica (assembly GCA_037075245.1). Classification (NCBI taxonomy): domain Eukaryota; kingdom Metazoa; phylum Arthropoda; class Insecta; order Diptera; family Drosophilidae; genus Drosophila; species Drosophila mimetica. Next base: position 3,433,933 of record JBAMCH010000004.1, read on the forward strand.
CACATTTTTGATTTGCCTTAAACTTTTTTTACACGTACTATTCTGAAAATAAGTAAACACGTGTACCAGGATTTGACTGCAAAAAAAAATTTTTTAGTGTTGAGTTTGAAGGGGTTTGCAGGGCATGATCCTAAGTCCGAAGCCATTGTGAATAGCAACTAAAAGTTAGAAGCCCTAACTGGCCAAACACCTTTAAATTTCGTGTTGTCTGGACAAAGAGGAAATGAAAGCCATTACGCACAAAACGTTGCCATCTTCCTTGGCTTACATTTCATCGGCACTAATGATAAGAAAACAATCCTACAACGCAAAAAAGACAGAAAAAAGAAGAGGTAGCGAAACGTTAAATTCTAGGACACCGGACAAGGACGCGACTTTTTCTCTGCAGCTGCTTAGCGCGCATAAATATTGTAATAAACATCAAAATTACAATTTTCAACTTGGGATGACAACGCCACTTGCCATTAGCTTCCGACCCATCCCTGTTTATCAAATCCGCTTCCCCGGCCCATTCCAGCACAGCATTGAAGCATTTTGTAATTTACATTTAATTAGGGGATTTTGTGCAGCAGCTGCAGAGGCAAGGAAGAGAGCTGCAGTGGGAGAAAGGCAAGGATCTCCAGGTGAAGTCTTTTTGGTTTGTTTAGCCAAGTGTATTTGCATAGGGCGATGGTTTAAAGTCACTCAAAGGACTTGCAAAGGAAGTCGTCGCAGACAAATAGTACTGGTAGCAAGCTGTTTACCACCCCGACACCATTGCGTATGAGCAACGTTAAATTAAATGACTTCTTCGCTTTTTTCCCTTTACGTGTTTGACTAAGACTAAAGAGTCTAGCAGATTTCAGGAAAGAAACAGGGAGGGCGGAAATCACATTCAAGATGCCTGGTTATGAGTGGAAATAGGAAATTAAGTCCTAAGCCGCCTGTCCTACCGAGGTCTACGGGAAGAAGGGAATCAAGATTGGTTGGTTACCTGACCTCCTGTTTGATGAAAACTCATATGCTGACTTGGGGTGGCACTTAAGTGAATTTATTGGGGAAAATGGAATTACTTATAGAAATTTCTTAGGGGATGTGGACCGTGAACGAGTTGGTTACATTTCTGGACGTGAAAATTCATTAAAGCTTACTTACTAACATGTTTAAAGGAGCACATTTATAACAGTATGACACATTTTTAGGGTTTGGTTCTAACTATACTTCAGTAAAATTGATATTGACAACACCGCTGTTAAATTTTGTACAATATTTATACCCGTTACTCGTAGAGTAAAAGGGTATATTAGATTCGTGCAACAGTATGTAACAGGCAGAAGGAAGCGTTTCCGACCATATAAAGTATATATATTCTTGATCAGGATCACTAGCCGAGTCGATCTAGCCATGTCCGTCTGTCCGTCTGTCCGTCTGTCTGTCCGTCTGTCTGTCCGTCTGTATGAACGCTGAGATCTCGGAAACTATAAAAGCTAGAAGATTGAGATTTGGCATGCAGATTCTAGGGGTTAATACGCAGCGCAAGTTTTTCACGCCGATGTGCCACGCCCTCTCTAACGCCCACAAACCGCGAAAAACTGTGACCCGTTCTGTATGAACGCTGAGATCTCGGAAACTATAAAAGCTAGAAGATTGGGATTTGGCATGCAGATTCTAGGGGTTAATACGCAGCGCAAGTTTTTCACGCCTATGTGCCACGCCCCCTCTAACGCCCACAAACCGCGAAAAACTGTGGCACCCACAGTTTTGAAGCTATATTAACGGGAAAAGAAATGTGTATTTGTTTCATCAATACATATTGATAGACCAAAGTGGGAAACCCCCCTCCCCCCTAACGTCCACAAACCGCGAAAAACAGTGGCACCCGTCTGTATGAACGCTGAGATCTCGGAAACTATAAAAGCTAGAAGATTGGGATTTGGCATGCAGATTTTAGGGGTTAATACGCAGCGCAAGTTTTTCACGCCGATGTGCCACGCCCCCTCTAACGCCCACAAACCGCGAAGAACTGTGGCACCCACATTTTTGAAGCTATATTAACGGGAAAAGCAATGTGTATTCGTTTCATCAATACATATTGATAGACCAAAGTTGGAAACCCCCCCCCCCCTAACGCCCACAAACCGCGAAAAGCTGTGGGGCCCATAGTTTTAAAGCTAGAGCAAAAGTGTAAACGTTATTTTGTTTGGGTTATTAACGCCTACCGAAATGTAGAAGAAATTTTTTAAATTTTTTGAAGCGGCTGCTTGGTTTGCCCTGCTTGAGACTGCTGACCTTAGCTGAGTAACGGGTATTTGATAGTCGAGGCACTCGACTATAGCGTTCCCTCTTGTTTTTTTTTGGTATTTTTATAGCGTCAAATCTCCGCGCGACATATCTCCGCCCATCTAGAAACGACATATCTCGCGTCACATCTCCGCGCGGAGATATGTCGCTTTCAAAAGCGCGGAGATTTGTCGTTATTAGACGTCATAACTCCCCCGTTGATCAACGCATAAAAATTATTTAAAAATTATGTAGAAAAAATGTAGAAATTATGTACAAACAATGTCAACTATAAACCACACACAAAAAAAAAGCATGTTTACATTAATTAAGGTCATTTTGCCGAATTTTCTCTCTCGGAGACTCTCTCACTTCGAAAAAGAGAGCAATACGCCATATGGAGAGCAAAATGACGTGAGTTGAAACGAAAGACAGATTCGAAATTCGAACTGACGTGCCTTAAGCATGTTTTCTCGTTCGCACTAGTATAAGTATAAGTATATATCTGACAAAACAGATATTTGCCACTTTATTTTGAACGCGGATTCTGTCTGTCTGTCTGCCTGTCTATCCGTCTGCCTTTCTGTCTTCCTCTCTGTCAGTTCTGTCAAATTTACGCTTAAGCATTTTTCTTGATATTTCGAGCATATCAATTTTACACGGGTACATATCAAGTTAAAATTAATCTTAAAAAATTTAAAATTGACCTACGTTTCGTATCGAATTTTTTTTGTGTGCATGTATTTAGGAACAATTGACTCTTTAATCATGAATATTTCATAGTAGAGTGATGTAGAAATAAAGTAAAAATGTTGAATAAATGGAGTAGAAATTATGCAGAAATTATGTAGAAATGATGTAGACAGAATGACATAGCAGTTTAAAAACAACTTACAACGCGTGGAGATATGTCGTTTCTAAACGTAGGAGTGACGTAGAAATGAATTAGAAATGTTAAAGAAATTATGCAGAAATAATGTAAAAATTATGTAAAAAAAGTTAAAATGATGTAGAAAGAATGACATAACCGTTTAAAAAACACTTCTATTCGCGCGAAATGTTTCGTTTTTAAACGTCACATCTCCGCGCGGAGATATGTCGTTTGCAGAAAGGCGGTGAAATGTCGTTTTAATAGCCTCTTCCCATAGAGTCCATCCGTGTGAAACGGTTGGGATTTTAGACAAATGTGAAATTCGTGTTCCCACAGAGCTTCCATCCACCATCCACCTTCCACCATCCGATAACAGCTGACTTGAAGAGCAGTTGCTCATGTCAAAATAATTAAAGGGGGATCTTATCTCGGGAAAACAGTTGTATAATGTTGATCTGCTAATCTTATTGTAGAATAAAACAAAATAAATAGCATACGATGATAGTTTAAAACATATATATCCAATGTTAGATCATATCCTACAACAAATCTGCATACAAATTGCTGACGGGGGAGAGCCTAACCTCCCGTACCCACACAGTCCGTTCTTACTACGCCACTGTCTAGCCAATATTAATAGTGCAAAAATGTAAACAAACCCAATTGTGTGCTTTTTGGTCATTTAAAGCTACATATATTAAACTTTATAGGAGTATATTCTACACTTGTAACTAGCATTTGTGATTATTTAACTATTGCCCAATATGTTTTGAATCTTCCCAGCAAAAATTAATTTTTTCGGTCCCAAAAAAGCTTAAATTTTGGCCCACTCATAACCATTTGATTGCAAAAGCCCTTTTCGCTAACAACAAACTAAATATTAATAATGAATTTCCAAAATCAACAAGCTTAAACATTTTTAAATTTTTTCCGCCATTGGTTTGAATATGTTTTCGTACTCAACGTTCCAATTTTCAAAGTCAGGAGGAAGAATTCAGAGTTGCACCGAAAAATCATCGGCTAATTATCGCATAAAAGACCCGTCAAAGTCCGTCAAATTTTAACGGGGAACTAACTGGAACATTTTCGGAACGGCAAAACCTTATGGACCATCCGTTCAACGGATGGTGGATGGATCTCTGTGGGAAGACCCTATAAGACGACATAACTGCACTTTGATTAGGGGGGGAGATATGTCGTTTTTAAACGTCATACGCAAACGCAAAGTAAATTGCGACATATCTCCGCCGACGATTTGCACTGGGCGGAGCATATGACGGCGGAGATATGTCGCTATCCCGTTTCTACCTTTAAGGTAAAGCGAAGACCACTTTGTTGGTAATCGTAGCCTTAAACGTTGTTATCTAGTCCTTCAATTTGGTAACATCATTTTGAGGTCATAAAGCTTTCAAACAGATGAATAATGTCAAATTACATTTTCAAATATCCTTGCCACAGTACTGGAATAATAATATACTGTACTTATGCGGTGCCGAATTTACGTTTTCAGCCTCAACGCCATTTTGTGAATTAGGCAACACACGAAAGATGATTATGATTTTAGACTCAATGAATGGTGCCTTACCAACTATAAGCAAATATTAATAATAATTGGCGCCACGTTACTCGTAGAGTAAAACTGTATATTGTATTCGGGGAAAAATATGTTGAAGGAAGCGCTTCCGATCCTATAAAGTATACCTATATATTCTTGATCAGGAACCTTCTAGCCATGACCGTCTGTCTGTTTCTATGGTAACTAGTCTTTCAGTTTTAAAGCCATATAAATGAAACTTTCCCAAAAGTCTTATTTCTATTGAAGGTAGTGCATATGTCGGAACAGGCCGGATCGGACCACTATGTCTCATAAATCCCATAAAAAATAGGAAAAAATTATAGAAAAAACAAGTTAGATTTTGAAGTAGACATACCGGCCTGCTCCAGTTTTCACTCGGAAGTGAATATTTTAACATTATCGAATTTCCCTTTAACAGAACTAAATGTCCCTTATTTGTTTTCAAATAGTGTTGGAAACTGCTCGAGCGTACAGAGTTGCCAAAGTCCTATAAAATTTCACATGAAATTTAAGTAGGAAAAATTATCTTTCCTATAAAAGAACCATGAACCTTATCGGATAATCTTAGAATAAGTCCTAACAAAATACTTAGGCTGGGATGACACATTTAATATTTATCATCAATTTATTGTAACAATTTTTCCCTTATGGGAGTTCAAATGAGTGCGAGCGAGACAGGAATAACATGAATTCGCCGCACAATTATTGAGGCTGGCAGCAGAGCAGTCGACAAAAATTGATTCTAGTAGATTCAATATTGAGCTTACGCACAATATCTAGACGCACTGCGTGAAAAGTGCTGTCAAAGTAAATATGGATCTGAAAAAGGCAGCTACTTTCACATCAGAACTTAATACCTATTCTTTAAAAAAAAATTAAATGCACGGAAAAATAAAAGGAAGAAATTCTCTGCAAACTGGTTCTTGAAAATGGGAGATGCAGGGTTAATCTTAATTATATGAAAACTTTGATTGGTTAAAATAATAGAATATGGTGTGTAGGATTTAACCATAGGCATATGCGCAAAATAAATGATGAAGATGGAAATTTATACATTCACACCAGCTTGGAAAACATTTTAAACAAATCAAGCCTTTTATCCAAAAGATAAATACATACGTGCTGACGGAATTGTATTGGACCAGCGGAGCGCCTACAAGTTACTCTAAGATACCTTGCCACAGGTTTTGTTTGTCCATTAATTTTGAATTTGAACTAGTATCCGTTTTTTGTCAAATGTAAGTGTTACCGTTTATAGTTCAAATTCCAAAAAATTTTACAAATACTAAACACAAATAAGCGTTATGGGGATAATAAATACATTTTAAGGTACTGTCATTTGAATTCGCCAGGTTCGCCATTAAATGTCAAGTCTAGAATTTGTCGGGGTTTGTGGTGCAACCACAAAATAATTCTTAATAAGTCAGATCTGCAATTAATTCCAATTCCGATTATGCAATTATGAACACAAAACATCAAGGAATTTGATAAAGAGAACATTGGCATATAAAGAAAATGCGCAGTATTTTTAAACAATTAATTTTCATACAGGCGGATTTAAATCCGCCTGTCAAATGCTTGGCGGAAAGTTTTCGTGTGAATTTTTCGGAAGTTAACAGAGTAACAACAGAGGGAAATTCGAATCCATGCAGTTTTTTCGGAAGTAAGTCTTGGAACAGGTATTGGAAATTCGAATCCGTGTGAATCTTTCGGAAGTGAAAACTAGAACAGGGCCGATAATCATTTTTCACAATTTAAGAACCAGACTTAAAATAAATCAAATGGTACACCAAAAAAGCTTTTCAGAAAAGTTTAAAAACATTGAGAAATCAAACACTTACGGTCAGGAGCAAAACGCATATACACAGAAGGATTTATCAGAAGACACAACAAAATCGGAAAAATCCCGAGATTTAACAATACAATAAAGTATCAGAAAGAAGTAAATTGTCTATTAAAGTTAAGTCTATGAACTGCAATGGTACTGCAATTATAACCTTCGTCTTGCTGAAGTTAAAATCAGACAACTCATGAGCCTTCACGACTGCTTGGTTTGCCTTGCTTGCGACTGTGGAGTAGCGTGTATTTGATAGTCTGGTCACTCAACTATAGCTATAGGTTGTTGACGAAATCTCAAAGCAAAATTAAAGGCTCTAAAACATACATACCAGCTAAACATCCGGTCCATGCAAACTTGGCGTTGAAAATGGCAATGAAACTGATATAGAAGCGGAAAAGCGCTGAAAACGCCAATGTGGCAGAAAACAAAGAAGGAAGCAGACAATGGGCGGAATTGAAAAGCATCGAGAACATATATAACACTTGCTAACCAGAAGTGTTTGACGTTGACGTGCACAGACATTTCAATACAAAAGTATACAACAGAGAGGGAAAAGTATTTGATTGTTACTGACAGATTTTCAGGTCGATTTCGATTTTTTTTTGTTAAAAACGGATGAGTAAGAAAAGATGACGCCTGCTCCTGACAAGCGGAATGGAAAAGCTTTTGACGCAAGACTTTTACAAAATGAATTGCCAAAGCTCGTACGCGGGTAGGCAACAAATGAGATTTTGCAAAGGGATTGAAAACTGAGAATTGAAACTTAGTAATTTCGCTTGATTAGTTCAAATTCCGTGAGCATTTCCTTCCCCACAATTTAATCAGCGCTGACTTATGCTACTCGGGAACTATAATATCCATTGTCAATAGAGGGTCTCGTTTTTGACTAAGGCTCACTCCACGTGAAACGTGACAGGCCAATTTGGGTCGAATCTCAGAATCAATCCAAACTTTTTTTATCGATAGAGGATTGAAAAATAAGGATCGCTTTTTTTTAACTCTTACCGTTTATTTTTAAAAACAATTTTTGTAATTAAGCTCAGATTTTTCAGTTATGCACCATTCGAGACTCGTTTAAGCTATATAAATTGTTGGTATACAATTTTTTGGGCTATCTTTCAGAAAAATATTTTTTAAAATTTTTTAATTTAAAATTAAGAATTTTTTAAGGAAATTTAAAATTAAAACAAGAGGGAACGCTATAGTCGAGTGCCTCGACTATCAAATACCCGTTACTCAGCTAAAGTCAGCAGTCTCAAGCAGGGCAAACCAAGCAACCGCATCAAAAAATTAAAAATATTTCTTCTACATTTCGGTAGGCGTTAATAACCCAAACAAAATTGCGTTTACACTTTTGCTCTAGCTTTAAAACTATGGGCGCCACAGCTTTTCGCGGTTTGTGGGCGTTAGGGGGGAGGGGGGTTTCCAACTTTGGTCTATCAATAAGTATTGATGAAACGAATACACATTGCTTTTCCCGTTAATATAGCTTCAAAACTGTGGGTGCCACAGTTTTTCGCGGTTTGTGGGCGTTAGAGGGGGCGTGGCATATCGGCGTGAAAAACTTGCGCTGCGTATTAACCCCTAGAATCCGCATGCCAAATCCCAATCTTCTAGCTTTTATAGTTTCCGAGATCTCAGCGTTCATACAGACGGGTGCCACTGTTTTTCGCGGTTTGTGGGCGTTAGGGGGGGAGGGGGGTTTCCCACTTTGGTCTATCAATATGTATTGATGAAACAAATACACATTTCTTTTCCCGTTAATATAGCTTCAAAACTGTGGGTGCCACAGTTTTTCGCGGTTTGTGGGCGTTAGAGGGGGCGTGGCACATCGGCGTGAAAAACTTGCGCTGCGTAATAACCCCTAGAATCTGCATGCCAAATCCCAATCTTCTAGCTTTTATAGTTTCCGAGATCTCAGCGTTCATACAGAATGGGTCACAGTTTTTCGCGGTTTGTGGGCGTTAGAGAGGGCGTGGCACATCGGCGTGAAAAACTTGCGCTGCGTATTAACCCCTAGAATCTGCATGCCAAATCTCAATCTTCTAGCTTTTATAGTTTCCAAGATCTCAGCGTTCATACAGACGGACAGACGGACAGACGGACAGACAGACGGACAGACAGACGGACAGACGGACAGACGGACAGACGGACATGGCTAGATCGACTCGGCTAGTGATCCTGATCAAGAATATATATACTTTATATGGTCGGAAACGCTTCCTTCTGCCTGTTACATACTTTTGCACGAATCTAATATACCCTTTTACTCTACGAGTAACGGGTATAAAAATTCTGTACGCCGGAATACACGCGATTTCCGAAAATAATAATTATTCTCGTGTAGCTTCATCAATTTTTAAATTTGTTGGTAAACATTTTTTTTTTATTTGCAAGACCTACTATTAAAGAAAACGATTTTAGTCTATCAACTTTTCATCAAACAACAACAGTGCAACGTGTAAGAACGGGAAAGCAATATTTTTGCTCTCCCGCGCTCTCTGCTTCTCGTATTGCTGTCCTCTTCTTAAACGTTGCGCTGTTGTTGTTTGATGAAAAGTTGATAGACTAAAATCGTTTTTTTTAATAGTAGGTCTTGCAAATACAAAAATTTTTTTTACTTAAAATTTAAAGAATTGATGAAGCTACACGAGAATAATTATTATTTTCGGAAATCGCGTGAATTCCGGCATACAGAATTTTTTTAATTTTAAATTTCCTTAATAATTCTTAATTTTAAATTAAAAAATTTTTTCTGAAATATATTAAGATAGCCCAAAAAGTTGCATACCAACAATTTATATAGCTCAAACGAGTCTCAAGCGGTGCATAACTGAAAAATCTGAGCTTAATTACAAAAAATGTTTTTAAAAATAAACGGTAAGAGTTAAAAAAAAGCGATCCTTATTTTTCAATCCTCTATCGATAAAAAAAAGTTTTGGTTGATTCTGAGATTCGACCCAAATTGGCCTGTCACGTTTCACGTGGAGTGAGCCCTAAATAAATCTTGAAAAGCGCCCAAAAGGCATCATCAGCCAAAAGCAGTAGAACTATAAGGAAATTAGATTCTTTGTTCGGTGACGACGTATTACTTATTCAACTATTGACACTTCCTTCGCATTGCAACTTTAGTCGTTTTCTCGGAAGACAGTCGCCGCTTACATCTTATGTAAGCAATGTACATTTATTTAAAAGCAACAAACGAAAGCCTAAGACTCGTCAGCCGCAAAGCGGGTCGCAACATTAAATATTTCTGTAAAGCTGATTAAGGCCGAATCAGCAAATGCTACTCCCACAGTCGACCACAAACTTGGCTCAAACAAAAAAAAAAGACCTAGTCCCTACCACCCCCATCAGAGGGAAAAAGTTGTTCGATTTTGCCACACCCGCTTATAGCTTCGCATGAAGTATCAGGCTCTCGCCTGTAAGGGCCTGCCAGTAAAATTTCAAAAAAATTTCTCGGTACTCAAACTAGCGTTGTATTTGTTTTCAGTAACCTTATATCGCTCCCTGCCACTTTTCACTACTCACTAAAATATGTACATGCACTGAAAAAAAAAAACTATGTAAAATAAACGATTTAATAGTGAAAACTGCCCCAACCCATAAAAAATAGAACAATGCCCAAAAAAATAGTAGGTTACCTATAAAATAGGAGATTACCTACAAAATAGTATTTTATCCGAAAAAAATTGTTGTTGTTTTAATTTTATTTTTTTAACTGTTTTTATTTTTAATTTAATTTCTTATATTAATTTATATCACAGATACCTAAACTTACAAGTCAGGTTTTTTGCCTCCGCTGGAAATCGAACCGGGGCCGGCAGTCATCGGAGTCCAGCACTCTAACCAGTAGGCCACAGATTTTCGTACAGGAAAATCTATAGACTTGAAATCAACATTTACCAAAAAAAAATATAAGGAAAATCATCATCTGCAAAAGCGGGACTTGAACTCACGACCCAGTGATTATGAGTCGGATATTCTAGCCACCCTAAGTGTTGAAATATAACGCTTATCTGTTCAGTCCTTTATCAGTTTAAATAAGAACACGATTATTAGATGGATATGTTTTATGATCGTTGTTTTATATATTGATTTATATTTCTTATTTTCTGCACACAACCAGCCACTTGTACACGAGGATCAGAAAGAGAAGGATAAACGAAAAGTGTGCCCGAATATTCAAAAGTAGGGATTTCTATAATGTTAATTTTTGTAATGTACATAACAGTAGGGATGGCGAATAAACTGTTATGTTCAACACGCCCCCTCAAAAATTACATTATTTTTAAAATATACGTTCAAAATATATAAGTTTTTCATTAAAAGTGGCTGAATTGTATTCTGGGGAGGTATTACAATATGACCCAGCATTTGCTGCGAGGATTGGGAAAACCCAGATAAAACCCAATCAGGTCATCCAATAGATTATATATATATATGTATGTACTTAAGCATTAAATTAAAATGTAGAAGGAACTTCAGTTACATAACTTTAGACTTGTCTTTTCAATTCATTAGGTACGCTAAGCATAATTTTTAAATTATCAAAATGTTATAAGAAAAATTAAACTAGAAATGTAAAATAGTTTTCATTGTCTCTCCATTGTTGTGGTTGAATTTAGTCATCTTTGTGTAGTCCCATTTTTCCTCTTAATTCCATAAATCTTCCGGAAGGTAATGGTTTCGTGAAAATGTCCGCCAGCTGATTTTCTGTAGGAATATACTCAATGGAAATAACATTATTCTCAATTTGTTCTCTAGAAAAATGATACTTAATATCTATATGTTTTGACCTCTTATGACAAGAGGGATTACTGGCTATGCTTATACAACCCTGGTTATCCTCGAATATTTTTATTGGAGCATCAAATTCAATATTAATGCTTTCTAAAAGGGACTTAAGCCATAATGCTTCCCTGACAGCTTCAAACAAGGCCATATACTCTGCTTCTGTGGATGAAGCTGCTACTGAATTCTGTCTCTTTGTATTCCAACAAATTAAATTAGAGTTAAACATTTTAAAAAGATAACCAGTTGTACTTTTTCTGTCATTCTGATTTCCACCCCAATCTGAGTCTACATAGCCAACAAATATATTTTCATAATTTAAATATTTCTTAAAAATGAGTTTCATATTAATATTTCCTTTAAGATATCTTAAAACCCTTTTTAAACATTTCCATAGTTCAATATTATTTTTATTCGTATATCTACGGTCGCGTACAGAGCATTATGTACATTAAACTACCATTTAAATTTCGACAAGGAGCATCGTAAATTTCGTCTGAATTTAACATTTCATAATCTAGGTTACTAGGGAGTGGAGAATTTACAGGTTTGCAATCTTCCATATTAAACTTACTTAAAACCTTTTTTATGTAAGCAGACTGACTTAAAGATATCTGATCTTGGCCCACTTCTATTTTCATTCCAATAAAGTATCGTACTTCACCCAAGTCAGACATTCTAAATTTTGTCATTAGGTATTGTTTAAAATTTACTAATCCTTTTATGTCGTATGTCGCTATAACTAAGTCATCCACATATAGTAAAACATACATATTTTTCTTGATATCGCCATTGTCTTTAAGATATATGTGGGGTTTTGGTTAAAATTTAATATAATATTTAATTAAGGTTTAGATAATTGGTTACAGCGTCTTCAAATTACAGTGTCTAGAGGTATTTTTGATAAGTTTTATAAATCGCGAACGTCGTTGCTCCCGTCTTGATGCGTCGTCTTTCGCCTGCTTCATTCAACTCAACTCGCTTGATCTCGTTGTTTCGTCTTTTTGGTCTTCTCGTCGTTTTCCAATCGCACTCGTCGTTTTCGCAATCCTTCTTGACTTTTCTGTTTGCTGCTAATACTATCGTTACTTTTCAAATTAAATTATACGTTACTTTTCAAATGGAACTTGTAGTTAGTTTTACTCTTTAAATTACAAGTGTACAGCAAACACCCAATTCCCACATTCGGCCATCCTGCGTAAGTATTCGCCTCGAATGCTTAGTTATCAGAATCGTCAGAAATGGTTGATATGTTGTTGTTGGTTGGCCAAGGCTTCATATACTCGGCACAACTTGAAGATTTACCAGGACCGTAGGAGTTTCCCAGCTTCTGAACGTCATAAGAGTTGTTGGACTTAACCTTCGTTACCTGGTATGGACCCAAAAACTTTGGTTTTAGTTTAAGGCCAGCACCGAATTGCGTTCGTTTAATGGCGACTAAGTCACCCAGCTTGTAGTCATTAGCTTTTTTGCGACGTAAGTTGTATGACTTCCTGTTTTCGTTCTGGAGTTTTAAGATTTGAAGCTTTGACTTTTCTCGAAGATCGTCGCGGCCATCTTTGAAAGCGTCCATTGTTTCCTTTTTGAGCATTTCCTGTAGCTGGTGGTCTTCCTTGGTGCGCATTTTTACTCCAATCATAAGTTCGAATGGTGTGAAATCGATACTTCTGGTGTACGTTGAATTTATGGCCTGCTGCACTCTGTTGACATGTTGGTACCATTTTGTCGGGTTGTCTACGCTAAGTTTAGAAAGGACTGAAATGATAATAGCGTTCAGTCTTTCAACTTGACCGTTGACTCTGGGTAATCCTGTGGTAGTTTTAGTAGGCGTTATATTTTCCTCTTCGCAGTATTTTAGAAACTCTTGGGACGTAAAGGCAGCACCTCTATCCGAAATGATAAGGGAGGGGTTGCCAAAAATCGCGCTTTGCTGTCGTAGTTTAACAATAACGTCATTTGTTGAGGTTGACTTGGTTGGATATAGCCAACAGAATTTCGTAAATGAGTCAATAACTGCAAAAATATGTTTATAATCCTTACTTGTGGAATCAAGGGGTCCAAGAAAGTCTACGTGGAAGGTGTGCAGTGGAGCTTCGTCTTTGCTTAACGGATGCAAAAATCCTTCTTGTTTTCCTCGTTTGCGATTTGTGAGAATACAAGGAATACAGCAGTTAATGTACTTCTCAATCTTAGACTCGATGTTCGGGATAAAATAGTCCTTGCAAATAAGATCTTTTGTTTTCTTAATTGCAAAATGACCTCTGTCATGAGCACGGCTTATTATTTGGCGCTGCATGTCCTTTGGGGCAACGATCAATTCGATGTCATTGACGAGCTTGTAGATAATTCCAGACCTGATGAAGTAATTATCGTGCGATATTGCACCGTTGTCGAGTTAGATGTTCGTCTTGGCCTTGTGCTGTTTTAATGGCAAGAGTGATGCTGTCTTCTGTTATGGTCATAACTGGATGGCGACTTAACGCATCCACGTGCCTCATTTGCACACCTGGACGGTGAAAAACTGTGCAGTTGTACTCTGCAAGTGCCATTACCCAACGACTGATTCTTTTATTTAAGTCCTTCTTTGCATCGTTTTGTTAAATGCGTCGCAGTCTGTGAAAATTTTAAAGAACCTGCCCAAGAGATAGACTCGGAACTTTGAGACAGCTTCCACAACGGCAAGGACTTCCAGTTCATAGCTCGGATACTGGTGACGTCTTCCTGCTCATATAGTAAACGGGGTGCAGATGGCCATCTTCCGGGGATTTCTGCATCAGGACTGCGCCAAATCCATCCTGAGAAGCGTCTGTGTGAACTTCTGTTTCATAATCCTGGTTATAGATACTAAGAACTGGACTCTCTGTCAACATCCTCTTCAGAGTATCAATCGCGACTTGCTCGTTGGCTCCTATTTCGATTTTTGTATCCTTTTTTGTCATGTCTGTAAGTGGTTTAGCAATTCTAGCATAATTGGGTATAAACTTTCGAAAGTACCCAGACAGACCTAAAAAGCTTTGAAGTTGCTTCAGTGTTTGAGGATTGGGAAACTTCACAACTGCGTCTATTTTTTCAGTGCTCGGATATAATTTACGGTTCTCAATTATGTGACCTAGAAATTTGATGCGTGTCTGAAGAAAAGCACATTTTTTCATATTTAACTCCAGGCCATATTCTTCGCATGTTTTGATGACTTCTTTAAGGTTCAGCAATGCCTCTTTTTCGTCGCTCGAAGGGATGATTATGTCGTCGATATAAGGCAAGGCGATGCCTCTCTGAGTAAGTGGTCGAAAAATGGCATTGATATGGCGCTGAAAAACTCCGGGTGAGTTTGACATTCCAAACGGGACCTTCCTGAACTGATATTGGCCGCTCTGCGTCACAAAAGAGGTGTATTTGCGACTCGACTCAGCCACTGCCACGTGAAAAAATCCGTTTTTCAGATCTCTGGTGCTGAATATGCTTGCGTTTTGGAGTCGATCTAATTGTTCGTCTATGAGAGGTAATGGAAAGTGGTCCTTAATAATTACCTTATTTATGCGTCTGTAGTCGACACAAAGTCGAGGAGAACCATCACTCTTTTTGACAAGAACAACAGGACTCGTAAACTCGGAATTAGATTCCTCGATAATCTCGGCTTTCAGCCACTCGTCGATTTGCTCTTCAACCGCGCGCGATTCAGCAAACGGTAATCGTCGCGGTCGCGAATATATTGGGCTTTCGTCAGCGAGAACGATACGCATCTCTACGCCAGTTGTCTTAACTTTCTTTGGCTCGTAGTTTGATATTAGCTCACGAACTTCCTTTTGTGCACCCACACTGACCGCGTTGTTTATATTTAGATCAGTTTCGGAAACCACATCGATTTTGAATAAGTTCATTTCCGAATCTTCGTTGTTGGAATGCACTTTTCGAACGCTTAAGCCATTGCGATCGAATAAAATGTCTGCGTGTAAGCATAGTTCTTCTCCGATTATTAATTTTATATCGACACAGTTATTTGGCACCACGTAAAAGTTGAGAAAATATTCATTTTCGTCGATTTCAATTGAACGCATGAATTGACCGATCGGGCGAATTTTGCTGTCGCTATTACCGAAACCGATTATAAAAATGGCACAGTTTTCGAGTTTTGGCTTGTTCATCTCGACGTACAAGTCTTCGCGTATTATGTTAAACTTGCTGCCCGTACCGAATAAAGCTACACATTTTTTGCCATCGAATGCCACTTCTTTGCTTGTGATGTCGTTCTTCGGTTGGACACGATTCATGTTGGATTTATTTTCAGTTGGCTTTTCTTTTTTCTCGCAGTTTTTCGAAATATGCCCGAAATCGTTGCATTGGAAGCACTTAGGGCCTTTCCTTTTGTTGTTGCAGTCGTTGGAGACATGACCCTTTTCTCCACAATTGTAACAAACGCACTCTTTTTTGTAGGTTTTTACTAGACCGCTTTGGTTTTTCATTGAGCCAACTGACTTTGCTTTTTGTTTATCACTTTCGGTTTGGTAGTCCTTCAGTTTATTTTTAAACTCACTTAAATTTCTTGCACCGTACAAAATTGATTTGTTTACCGATAGTTCGTCGATCCCGTCAATGACGTACTGCATAAGCGCTTCTATTTCGACATTCCCACGCGAGGCGATGTCCTTCATTCGGTAGAAGTATTCGTACCCGGTTTCGTCCTTGCGACGTTTGGTTTCGTCCAATTGCTTGTGAACTTGCTTGGAGCTTACATTTGACCGAAACTCATCAAGCAAAGCCGTTTTAAGCGATTCCCATGAGTTTAAACCGCGTTCGTTGCTGACAAAAAGTTTGGCTATACCTTTTAGCGATTTTTTCGCGAACACTAATTTTTGTAAGTCGCTCCAGCACATTAGAGATGCCGTTTCGTCGAATTCGCGCAACCAAGTCTCCACTGGCAAAACATCGCTACCATCGAAAACACGAACTGACTCTTCAACATCGCGAAAACTCAAAGCAAAAAGTGGAGAGTTTTTGCTCTCTCTCTTCTCTGAACCGCGAACTACGCCATTTTCGCGCTCTTTCCTAGAATTGGCGGACATTTTCGCATTCTGTTGCGCACTCGTTTCGTTGTCGTTTTGCATTACGCTTTGGGCACTATTGAAAATTTGAGAGTTAGCAAGGTTATTTCTTTCAGGGCTTTCTTCATCTGCTGAGTCCTCGTCACTTTCTTCGTTACCCGCTTCTAGCAAGCTTTCACTTTGAAGATTGTTAAAAATGTGTGAGAAAATATCATCCACTTCATGGGTTATTTTCAGAACACCACAAATGCTCACAAAATCACGTTCACTTATGTTTTCGCTAATATAAGCAATTTTGCGCCTGTACTCCTCACTTTCTTTGCTAATGCAAAAACCACTAAATTCGCGAAGCCTCTTACGGTTGTTTCTGTCTCCTTCGCTTTCGAACACAAACTTGTGCAATGCAACAATGCTCGATTTGCTGCTTGATTTAAGAGTTCCGGCTATAATTTCACCAAGTGTCGGCATTTTGGCACAGCAATGTTTTTAATTTCTTTCCACCCAAGTTTAGACAAAAAATTTGGGTCTGTTTTCGATTCTCTTTTGCGATACACACACACACACTTGCGAATTACGGAAATCGAGTTCTTTTCCACGGACGAGCCCTCAAAATGTGGGGTTTTGGTTAAAATTTAATATAATATTTAATTAAGGTTTAGATAATTGGTTACAGCGTCTTCAAATTACAGTGTCTAGAGGTATTTTTGATAAGTTTTATAAATCGCGAACGTCGTTGCTCCCGTCTTGATGCGTCGTCTTTCGCCTGCTTCATTCAACTCAACTCGCTTGATCTCGTTGTTTCGTCTTTTTGGTCTTCTCGTCGTTTTCCAATCGCACTCGTCGTTTTCGCAATCCTTCTTGACTTTTCTGTTTGCTGCTAATACTATCGTTACTTTTCAAATTAAATTATACGTTACTTTTCAAATGGAACTTGTAGTTAGTTTTACTCTTTAAATTACAAGTGTACAGCAAACACCCAATTCCCACATATATACAACGATCAACAGATGAATTTTTAAATCCACATTCCTTTAATGCATGCTCAAATACTTCAAACCAGCATCTAGCTGCTTGTTTGAGACCATAAATTGATTTGTTTAGTTTACATACATTTTCAAAATTGCAAACAATTCCTTGAGGAACTTTCAACGTACCATTAAGAAAAGCAGTTTTAACATCCATGTGATGTATTTTAAAATTATATTGGTTTGCGATGGATAAAATAAAACGGAAACTGGAAATTCTAGCAACCGGAGCGAACGTTTCATCGTAATCTATTTGATATTTTTGTGTAAACCCGCGTGCAACTAATCTGGCTTTATACCTAACTGGATTTCCCATTTCATCATGCTTTAAAGTAAATACCCACTTACAATCTACAATATTCTTATTTTCAGGCTTTTTAACAATAGTCCAGGTGTTATTTAGTGTATGAGCAGAAAGCTCGACCTTAATAGCTTCTTCCCATAAAGACCTATCTTCTCTACTTTTTACTTCATCAAATGAACAAGGCACTTCATTAAAAACAGTGTGAGCATTCATTATAAAATTATTTAAATTTATTTCATCTTCTTTATAGGATATGCTTGGTTTATTTTTTTAATCTGTCGCTTCTTCTAGTTACATCATTAGTTACTTTAGCGATTTCATGTGTTGACATTTTTTTTCTTCGCTTAACTTCCTTACTGTCATTCGGGAAACTATCTTTATCACTATCCTTACTTTCGTTCAGGATATCTTGTTCAAAACATTCCATACTTTCATTCTGGATATTTTCATTTTCAGAGTCCTTACTTTCAATCGTGATCTCTTGTTCATAACATTCCATACTCTCATTCTGGAAATTTTCATTTTTAGAATCCTTACTCTCATTCAGGATCTCGAGTTCACAACATTCCATACTCTCATTCTGGACATTATATTCAACACAATCATTAATTTCATTCAGGGGGTTACTTTCCTTACTCTCTTTCGGGAATATATTATTTTTGTTGTCATTACTATCATTCAGGGCTTCGTTTTTAGCAACTCTAGAGTTAACCATATTGGTCTCATCTACTACTACGTCTCTGGCGACTATGAATTTCTCATTTTCAGTATCCCATAATTCAAAACCATTTGGTTCGTACCCAACAAATATGGTTTTAAACGATTTTTCATCAAATTTATGTTTTCTTATTTTATTGTGTACATACACAGTCGAACCAAATATTTTTAAATATTTTAAAGTCGGCTTTCTATTATGCCACATCTCGTAAGGCGTTGTTGGACGATCTCCAAGTGCCCTACTTGGAATTCTGTTTATAATATATGTTGCCGTCAACACAGCCTCACCCCAAAAAGATTTGTCTAGTTTTGCACCATTTACCATTGCTCGAGCCTTTTCAGTTATTGTTCTGATCATTCGCTCTGAAACTCCATTTAACTGTGGAGTATATGGTACAGTCAAATGGTAACTAATTCCTTTCTGAACACAGAACTCTCGCATATCGTTAGATAAATATTCCCTACCATTGTCTATGTAAAGATTAACAACTTTAAGATTAAAGTGGGCTTCACTTTTTGAGATAAAATCTTTAAACATGTTATACACATCCGACTTATGTTTTATTAAGTAAGTGACACAATAATGAGTAAATTGATCCACAAAAATTACATAGTAATTTTTATCATCAATAGTTGTTGGTGTTATCGGACCACAGACATCAGAATGAATTACAAAAAGAGGTCTATTTATATGCTCTTTATTTTTAAATTTTTCAAATCGTAATCTGGCTTGTTTTCCATTCAAACAAGCTTCGCAAATATTGTCGGTAGGATTAACACTATTAAGGAGGCTATTATCACTAAATAAATTCTTTCTTTTTATTTCTAACATTTTTGCTTTACTTATATGCCCCAGTCTCTCATGCCATAACTTATATAAATCTTTATTTTTTGTATCTATTTTATATGCTTTAAATTCAATAACTGGTATATTGTACGCACCTGAGCTTTCAGCAATAGTTTTTCCATTTTTCGTCAATTTTACTCCCTTTTCATCAAACATGACAGTCACTCCAGTCTCTTGTAGCCTTTTTACGGAAATCAGATTTTCTGCAACTTCTCCGCAGTACAGCACGTCTTCCAGAGTTATCTGATATTCATTTTCCAAGCGGACGACTCCACGCTTGGTTGCAAAAATATACTCCCCATGCTTGGCTACAGCAATCTTTATGGGAGTTTCCAGGTCAGCATAGTCCACAAATAATGACTCATCGTTTATGAGGTGGTCGGTAGCACCCGAGTCAAGAATAAAATTCACGTTCCCGTTTAAATTATTATTAATTTTATTTAAACTCTTAAGCATGAACGCGAAGCCTGGCTTGGTTGTTGCAGTGTGCACTTGTTTTCTATTTTCATTATTTATTTGTTTTTTATAACCGTAACAATATTTTTTCATGTGTCCTAGTTTTCCACAGTGGTGGCACTTTATGTTGTTAAGTTTTTGTTTTATATTATATGGTTTTTGCTTATTATTATTTCTGTTATAATTTTTAGCATTAAACTTATATTTGTTATCGTTTTTATAATTTGTTTTATAGTTATTGTTAAAATTATTTTTAGCTTTTAACTTTTTTACTAGTATCGTTATTAGCATTTTTTATTTTTACTTCATGGTCTAGCGATTCTTCACAAAAGCGAGCGTTATATTTTCCTCCGAAAGTGTCTCTATAGCTGTGATCACCCCGTCATAGGATGCTGGCAATGTAAGCAGCAAGTGCGAAATTCTGTCCATTTCGTCTAATTTACAACCGGACGCCAACAGTTCGCCAACCAGTTCATCAAAAACCACAAAATGTGTAACTAATGCCATTTCACTCTTAAGCTTTAGCGACAACAACCGTTTGCGTACAGATAACTGTGACGCCAAACTTTTCCGCTCATACACAGAATCCAGACTTCTGAGAATTTCGCGAGCTGTGTTGTTGCTTGTCGCGAAACTCAAGAAGGAGTCACTCAAATGTTCTATCAGTGTACTTTTAGCACTCCTCTCTGCCTTTACCCAATTTTCATCCAACTCGTCAGGAATTTCACTATCGATCACTTTTAATATATCTTGTTCAGCAAGAAGTGCTCTAATTCTAAACTTCCACACAGAATATTTCTCGCCGTCAAACGGTTTAATGTTTCGCTTTGACTTGTCCATTTTGTACATATATGTATATTAGCACGTGTTATGCCAATTCTTAGAAATCAAAGAAAAATTGTTATGCACTTTTAATTTCTTAAAAGAACGTGGCCTGGGCCCATAACCTGTTGAAATATAACGCTTATCTGTTCAGTCCTTTATCAGTTTAAATAAGAACACGATTATTAGATGGATATGTTTTATGATCGTTGTTTTATATATTGATTTATATTTCTTATTTTCTGCACACAACCAGCCACTTGTACACGAGGATCAGAAAGAGAAGGATAAACGAAAAGTGTGCCCGAATATTCAAAAGTAGGGATTTCTATAATGTTAATTTTTGTAATGTACATAACAGTAGGGATGGCGAATAAACTGTTATGTTCAACACTAAGTCCAGAAAAATAGTTGACCAACAATTTATAATTGTATTTTTAAAACAACAAAATACATGAAGGAAAAAAATAGTTGTGTTGCGAAATTAATTGTGGTGTCTCTATTCTGTGCCCCAAAAAATAAAACAACAAAATACACGCGAACAAATAAAATAGTTTTGCTACGATATTAATTGATACGTTACTATTAATTTGCCAAATGAATAAAACAACAAAATACATGACCATTTCGTAAATAGGTTTTCTACTATTTTAATTGTTAAATACTATTCGATGACCCAAAAAATAAAACAACAAAATACATGAAAAATTCAGAAAATAGTAAACTACTATTTTTCTATGTTGATTTTACATAGCTTATTTTTTTGTGTGTGAGGGTGGACATTTTTTACCCGTTACTCGTAGAGTAAAAGGGTATATTATATAAAGTATATTCTGGTTCCAAGAAAAACTTTTTAGATTTAGAAAAAACTTTCTAGATGTTAGAAAATTTTCCTTAGATTTAGAAATACCTTGCTTGTATTTAGAAAATATAAATTTTTTGGTGATTTTCTAAAATTTAGGGTACATTTTATTTTGAGTGTGGGAATACTAGAATCAACCATGTTTAAATATACTGAAATCAAGAAGGGTCGATCTTGGCTTTTTTTCGTGCTCAATTTTTCTGGGAGTAGGAATGATATGGAAGGATATATAAACTTCGGTTAGCCGAAGTTAGCTTCTCTTCTTGTTTTTAAGTTGTATTGGTTTTCCAAAACTTCACTCTTATGAACGACTTACATACTTTTTGGAACAGTATCAAAGCACAAACTCAAGTAAAATATGCGTATTAAACTTTAAAACACTTGCGCAACGTCGAAAATGTAATTCTATCAACTTTTTATTTCTTTCATGGATTAAGGAGACCAATAGTCAATACACTAAGGTGTGAGAGTATGGCCTTACAAATTTCATATATAATATACATATATCTGAAAAACCTATCCATCAAATGAACAAAACAGTTTGAAGTAATCATCATAAAGATGAATGCAAAAATGGTCACTGCGCTCTCAGGACATGATTTCAAAGGACGTCCAGGCACGTCTTTGTCTGAGTCCCAGCGTGAGCACTCGATAGTTCGATTTTTACCATTTTTGGCTAAATTAAACTCAACTAACGAAAAATCGGCCCAAAGTTATTCAGATTGTTTCACTGCCTGAAGGAGTGTCGAGGAGTTTCGCTCTCCGCACGCGATGGTATGGATAACAACCACCGACCAAAAGCTACGTTTAGATTTCAATAATGGTCAGCTAAATAAGTTAAGTGAAAATATTATTTATATTATGCCAAATAACAGATTTTAAAATTTTAAAAGTATTTAAAGGCTCAATTTATCATTAGTTAGCTTACTTATCTCTTTAAATAAACATTTTTCAGCATAGACCCTAAATTATGTATACACTCAAGAATAATCGAAGAGCTTAGCCCTTGACCTGATAATTTTAAAATCAGTTCCCAAAAAAAATATCGCTAAATAAAAAAAATAACAAGAAACGAAGCTAACGTCGGGTAGCTAAAGTCTATATACCCTTGCAGTTAATTCCTATTTAATTACAAATTACAAAAATCTGAATTTAGATTTGCAACAAACCAAATTATAGCAATTTTTGTATTATTTTGACAATAATTGATTGATCATTCCTACGGCAGCTATATAATATAGTCATCCGATTGATGTACAATTTATTTCGAAATTCTGAAATAATAAAATAAAGTTATATTCCAGAGTAGAAGAGAATACAATACACTGGTAAAAAAAAATTGGTAAATGTCACTATTTTACCATTGTTCCAATTATTTTTCCCAGCAGAATAGATCCTAACATGAAAATAGTAAAATCGTATATGGCGCATAGTTAACCATTATTTGATTAAACTTATAGTAAATTCAACTATTTTTTTATTCCATTCAAATATGTAAAAATAGTAAAAAATAATTAATTTAAATATTTTGCATAGTAAAAAGGCTGCAAGTTCATCTTTGTTTCAAATATTTAAATATTTAATTAATTAATAAAAATAAATTTTGTATACAAATTACCAAAGCTATAATTTTATTTCTATTAATTTCCCTTTAGTTTTCCGATCGTTCCTATGGGAGCTATATGATATAGTCAGTCATCCGATTTTTCTAAAATTTAATTCGAAATTCGGGGCAGTTAAAAAATTATATTCTTCAAAAACACCGAAGATATAATGGGAGGTATAAGATATTATATACTATCTGCAATAGAAAGACGACTTTTGGTAAGGTTTCATCTCGATAGCTTTAAAACTGAGGGACTAGTTTGCGTAGAAACGGACGGACAGACGGACATGGCTTGATCGACTCGTCTAGTCATGCTGATCAAGAATATATATACTTTATGGGGTCGTAAACGTCTCCTTCACTGCGTTGCAAACTTCTGACTGAAATGATGCAAGCACCCAAAAAAAAAAACCTGAGTGTCAATTTAATAATTGTGGTTCAAAATGTCACTGCCACTAGGATCAAATTTTTGGGGTCAAATTGATCCCAAATGAGTGTCAAAAGTATACCGCACTTCACAAAACATTGAACTTGATATAAAATATTGTCATTTTAATGACACAAGGGTCACATTGATAGCAATAATTGTCATTTATCGATTTCTTAAGTTCGAACTTCTGTATTCGAAGTTCGAAATGTGCCTAACGCGAGGAGACGCAGCTATTGCACTGTCTTTTATTTTAAAGTTTTTAATATTAACCAAAAATGATACATATAAATGATATAATTAAAGGTTTTGTATGTTTAGATTGAAAACTTTGAATATAAAACTTATTAGATATGTTTACTTGACAAAATATCTTTTAACTAAAAGATTCATATTAAAGTAAATTAAATACAATTTGCATATGGAAAACGTTTCATTTAAAGTGGTAGAAAGTTTTAAATGTTCGCGAACGTGTTTTGAACTTATGCACTCCCGCATAACATAGCGCGATGGCCCAATTGGTAAGGCGTCTGCCTCTAACGCGGGAGGAACCAGGTTCGAAACCCAGCAGCTGAAGCAAGATAAGTAAAAAGGTTTTAAGATGCATATCTAGCATTTCTATATCAATTTGAAAAAAAATAATAATGTATACAAATTAATTAATAAAAAAAAAAAAATATGTTGTGTCGTGAGCGGGGTTCGAACCTCATACCCCCGACCACAAAATAGTATCCGAGCAAGCACACTTGCCCCCTGAGCCATGCCCATACTTTTTTCGTCCGTGACAGAATGCTTGCAAGAGCATTCAATCCAATATATTTTTATACTTAAATGACACCGGGTAGTGGCTATTTGACACCAAAAAGGGTCAAATTGATATTTTCGAAAATATTAAAGTGACACCAGAACAGGGTCAATTTGATGATCTTCGTATCGGGTTTTTTTTGCAACTCAATAGTGTCACATTGACACCTAAATAGTGGCACATTGATGACTATTTTTTTTTGGGTGAGGGTATACAAATTGACTTAAGAGGGAAAACAAAAAAATTACCAAAGTATCTTGCAAGACGGATTCAGATTGCAGTAAAAAGACTAAGTAAAACAAAACAAATATGAGAAAAACTTTTTCATTTCAACACAGAAAAAGTAAGTGGCTGACATAGTCAGTTCCCATGGAAGGGAAACACTCTACAAGCTGCACGTAAACGGAATAACTTATTTGCGCCAGGGAATTAAAACATTTTGTAGAATACTTTTTGGGCGCGGAACGACGCACAGGTGCTTCATGACCTGGCCGCAAACAGTTGACCAAAGACCGACATCACAAATTAATTTCACGCACAGGCTGCTAGTATGTATGCAGTGTCCTTTTTAGACAAACTCGTATGAAAAAGTCTGCTCACATGAGGAGACGGATTTGCAGTTTTAAATGTTTCGTTTTTATGAATTCGAACCGGGACCAGGGAACATTTCAGGGGTCGCTGGGCTGTCAGTTTCGGCCCCAAGACTAAAGAGAAGGCGTGGTTGGGGGTGTGTACGCCTTGTTATTTAAATTTGGCTCCAACCCACACACCCCACTAGAGCTTCGTGTGCGTGCGGTTCGCTTATTTTTATGTTTTTACTTAAAGCCTGTTTTAAGGCGCAATCATACCATAATTTGCATTGCCAAGCCCATTTTAAAAGCACAGTCGATGGAGCCGGGCTATTCATTTTGATTTAATAAAATACTCTCACTCACTTGTCTACTTTTCCATCTGCGTGCTCTGAGGCCATTTAAATTTAATAATTTTCTTGTGTAAAAATGATTTTAAATGGTGTTCACTTAATAAAAGTGTTTTCTTCCCTCGGAACTTTAGTGAAGCACCACTCTGTTAGAAGCCCTTCTTAAGTTTGAATTTTCCAAAATTTATTACTTTGCTTTGGTTTTCGATTAAGCACTTGCGATAAGCTAAAATTCAGTTTCTAATATACGCTTTTAAATATTAGAGACAATCTTTAGATACGCTTAAATTAAAAGTGTGGTTAGAACGTGCGAATTGTGTTTCCTTCACACAAATAAAAAGCTATGTAAAATCAACATAAAAAATAGTAGTTTACTATTTTCTAAATTTGTTATGTTTTTTGTTTTTCTATTTTTTGGGTCATTGAATAGTATATAACAATTAAAATAGTAGAAACCCTATTAACGAAATTGTCATGTATTTTGTTGTTTTATTCATTTGGCAAATTAATATCGTAGCCAAACTATTTTATTTGTTCGCGTGTATTTTGTTGTTTTATTTTTTGGGGCACTGAATAGTGACACCACAATTAATATCGTAACACAACTATTTTTTTCCTTCATGTATTTTGTTGTGTTAGAAATACAATTATAAATTGTAGGTCAAAATTTTTTTTTTGGGCTTAGGGTGGCTAAAGTATCCGACTCATAATCTCTGGGTCGTGAGTTCAAGTCCCGCTTTTGCAGATGATGTTTTTCCTTTTTTTTTTTTTTTTGGTAAAAGTTGATTTCAAGTCTATAGATTTTCCTCTACGAAAATCATTCTTCTGTGGCCTACTGGTTAGAGTGCTTGACTCCGATGACTGCGGCCCCGGTTCGATTCCCAGCGGAGGCAATAACCTGACTTGTAAGTTTAAGTATCTGTGAAATGTAAGTGTCTATAAAAAGCTTCGATATAAATTAATATAACAAATTAAATTAAAAATAAAAACAGTTAAAAAAATAAATTTAAAAAAACAACAATTTTTTTCGGGTAAAATACTATTTTGTAGGTCATCTCCTATTTTATAGGTAACCTACTATTTTTTGGGCATTGTTCTATTTTTTATGGGTTGGGGCAGTTTTCACTATTAAATCGTTGATTTTACATAGTTTTTTTTTTGTGTTTTGAAGCAGCTGGCTGCATTGCGCTGAAATTTCCCTCCTTCCTTTCCAACAATTTCATCAACTGCAAACATGTTCACACCCTAATCACATTTCGTACTTCTCTCATCTCCTGCTATCTGGGTATGAAAGTCCCCATTACCGCTAGAGGTATGCAACACCATTTTTTAACTGACGCCACGGCAGTGCACAGGTTGCGATTTAAATTTCACGTCTACCCTAGACCCGCTGGTCATTTCGAATGCAACCCTCTTACTCATGGAATTGGGGGTCCTCCTGAGTATAAATAACAAGTGAACAAACTATTGGAAGGCATACTGTGGAGGCAGAGGCAGGCGAATAAGAAAGAAAGGGAAGGTAAGTTCAGATTTATTTTACACTATCAGTTTCGCCTGCGGAAGTAAAGAAATCAATCAAGAAAATTTCAAAAAGACGTATGCTTTTTTAATTATTTTTCAATTTCTCGGTCTTATCCAAATTAATTTTAGGCGTCGACTTTTTATTTTGGAGAATTTTCAAATATAGAAAAATGGTACAAAATATTTTGAACAAGCGAATATCAAATTGATCCTTGATCTTTCGCAGCTTCGCCTGCGGAAATGAAGATTGACATACCTTTATCTTTGCCAAGTATTTTTAATTTAAATATTGTTTAATTGTTATCCTATAATCCGAGAAAATCATTTTATCAGAACTTTTTTCCTTATATTGATAATGAAAAAGGAAGACAGGTGGGATGAGAAGCCGTGAATAAATTGTTTAAACAATTGAAGCAATATAAGGCACGTGTAAGGAAGAGCAAGACAATCTATTGGTTTGAATATTTATCTGTTTTTCACATTATCTATGCGATTTGAATTTTAAAACAATTGTTTATACCCTTGCAGATCATTCCTATTCCATTAAAAATTACAAAATGTTAACTTTAGATTTACTTGTGTATTTGTTGCAGCAAACAAAATTATAGCAACTTTCGTATTATTTTGACATTATTCCTTCCGATGACAGCTATGTAATGCAATCGTCCGATTTACATATGTTAAAATGAATTTGAAATTCTGAAATAATTAAACAAAGTTATATTCCAAAGTAGGAGAGACAACAATAAAAGTTAACGAAGCTAAATTTGTTTCCATTAATTTCCCAATTTTTCAATAGCTTCTATGGGAGCTATTTAATATATTTTTTATAAAATTTAATTTGAAATTCAGAACACTTAAAAAATGATATTCCCAAGTGGAATAGGTTATATGTCAAAAAACACCAAAGCTATAATATTGTTTCAACTCGCCTAGTAATACTGATCAAAAATATGTACTTTATGGGGTCGGATACATCTTCTTCACTTCTTACTGAAATCATAATACTCTCTGCAAGGATATAAATAGAAACAAGAGAGAACGCTATAGTCGAGTGCCTCGACTATCAAATACCCGTTACTCAGCTGGTCAATCAATATGTATTGAAGAAACGAATACACATTCCTTTTCCCGTTAATCTGGCTATAAAACGGTGTGTGCACATTTTATCGCGGTTTGTGGGCGTTAGAGGGGGCGTGGCACATCGGCGTGAAAAACTTGCGCTGCGTATTAACCCCTAGAATCTGCATGCCAAGTCCCAATCCTCTAGCATTTATAGTTTCCGAGATCTCAGCGTTCATACAGACGGACAGACAGACGGACAGACAGACAGACGGACATGGCTAGATCGACACGGCTAGTGATCCTGATCAAGAATATATATACTTTATATGGTCAGAAACGCTTCCTTCTGCCTGTTACATACTTTTGCACAAATCTAATATACCCTTAAGGGGGGGGGGGGTATGGTATTTAATTTTTTTTTTCAATTTTTTATTTTTTTTTATTAATGTACAACACGTTAAGAATGTTGTGTGAAAATTTCATGACAATCGGATGAAATTACAAAAAATATGACCATTTGAACGCGGGGCGTTCTCTGCCGTCTCTATACATATCCAAAACTTTAAATCGTTCTCCTGAAAAGTATGTTTTTTTAAGTCGGTGAACATTGTCCTTCGAAATCTAATGTACCGATCGTTCTGAAATTTTGCACATAATTTCTGTACCTAAATCCGCAGGTCGAGCTTTTTTTTTTATTTTTTATTTTATAATAACTAATATATCAAATTTTCAGGCTAAAATCACGTTTTTGACTTTAAGGTATTACCAAAAATCCAAAAAAACTTAAAAAAAGAAAAAACTCAACGTGATTACATCAAGAAACATCTTAACTAATGGATATTTTTTTTAAATATTTTTCTGGTGATCTAGTAATGAGTTATGCTGTTCACCGCAAAGCCTCTTTTTTTGGAGGCGCCTATGGAGATTGGCCGCAGACGGCTCATTTTTTAATTTTTTTCAATAAAAATTTCAGAAAATATAGTTTAAGTGTTGTACTTTGATATAATAATAAAATAATTTATCAAACATTGACCATATCGTGTGAAAAAATTCATGACAATAGGCCTTTTTTTGGCCGAATTAACCATACCTCCCCTTAACGTAACGGGTATAAAAAGATAAAATTAATTACCAAATATTTAATAAATTAAGGGAATATTTCATTTGCTTATTGTTTAAACGATATGTTTTGAGAATTAGAAGCCTTGTGTTTAATAACTATCCCTCAAGGCAGGAATTTAAAATCAAATTCACCTGAAGTTCTTCGTTTAGCCAATCGCATTTTAATAGTTGTAGTAACAAGCTGTGCTACCCGTTAGCAGTTTGTAGCTGTCCATATTGCAGTCTCTATCGAAGGTCAGTATCGTTTCCCCAATTGAATTGCTCCTTTTATTAAATCACTTCGGTCTTTACTTATTTACGCGCTCATCAAGTGAGAAATTAACTGACCGAAAGAAAAGAGCAAAGTTCGATTTTCAGCATATACATAGGTATGTATGTTAGGGCGGGTCGATTTGTGACGGGAAGAAAAAAGTGACGAGTCATATAGGGGAAACGTATTCTTAAAATGATTCTAAGCAACATTGCTAAACAAACTTATGGTCTGTAGTTTTTGGCTATGTCGCAATTTAGTTATTTCTCTCTTTAAAAAAATCTTTAAATTATTCTGCGTAATTTTTGTTAAAGATAAAGAGTGGCTCTTTTAAAATACTGTCCTTTTTCAGCATTTTTCTAACTTTTGTGGTCCTTTGCTTGCGTCGGGGAACTTTTTTGAGAACGCAGTTTAATTTGGAAATTAATAATTCGCGTTACAAAGTTGCTGCCGGCCCTTTTCACTCTCTGACTTCGAGTGTCTGTGTGTATGTTTTTTAACAGTTTTTAAGTTGGCAGCGCCTTGGAGCAGCTGATTATAATAACATTTACACCTATAAGAGCGCGAGCTTTGAAATTACAATTATTTACATTATGTGTTTACAACAAAAGCTATTCGTTAAATTTAAATAGACATCTGCGACTAAAACATAAAATCGTATACAACGAATACCCAATCTCGGAAAAAGACGATGACGATGACCAATGTGAAAAAAAAAATTAAACTTAGCATAGAAATGAGTGAGAATGAAGTAACAGATGCATGTGTCAAACTAGTTACGATAGAAAAAGTTCCATTTGCGGTACTGGACTCCTACGCTTTCAAATCGCTTGCCGGACAAATATTTTAAGGACTTAATTTACCACCAATAAATTCGCGTAACGTAATGGTTCACGTTGGCCAAAAATACGAAGCCATGAAAAACCAATTAAGGAAAGACATACGCGGAAAATTAGTTTCTCTTAAAATTGACATTGCCTTGAGGCATACGCGAGGAAACTTAGGAGTGATTATACAATATTACGATACGACAATATTACGGTTACATCTGATAATGGCCGTAACATTATACGGAAAGGTCTGGATCAACTGCAGAAGACGCAGATGACATTTAAGATGACATATCTGTATTTTCTATTACCTCTATTAAGTGCGCGGCACATACATTGCAACTAGGAGTGCACGAGTTTTTAAAGAATCGCACCGAAGTAATACACCCAGAAAAAAATATGGACTTAAAACCCAAAAAATTGACTTAAATTAAGGTAATATGGACTAAATTTTGACCTAAGGAAACTTAGACTTATTTTAAGTCCATCTTGGTTAAGACCATGGTGGACTTAAAAATAGTCCATATTTCCCATATAGAAAAGGCCAGAAAACTTATAAAAACGCTACGAACTCCAACATACAGGTAATAATTTATCATACTTATGTAACCAAATATTAACCCAAAACTCGTTTATAGATTGTCTATTCGAGAGAATAACTTACCGCAACTAACTCTGGATGTAGAAACAAGTTAGAACTCAACGTTCAGTATGCGAAGAAAATATAAAAACTTGCTTGTTATTGACGGAAATTCGCAAAACGATGAACTTCTGAAGAAAAAAGAGAGTTTAATCTAATAGATATCGATGTTGTATTATCATCCGGAAAATGGAAAATAGCTGTGCGACCACCGAAAAATTCGAATTGCGAAAATCCTTTGTTCGATCCCCAATTTTTGTATACCCTTGCAGAGGGTATAATGATTTCAGTCAGAAGTTTGCAACGCAGTGAATGAGACGTTTCCGACCCTATAATTCTTGGTCAGCATAACTAGACGAGTGAGCGATCAACTAATGTCAAAATAATCCGTAAACTGCTATAATTTTTGTAATTTCAAATAGAATAGGAACGATCTGCAAGGGTATATAAACTTCGGCTGGCCGAAGCTAACTTCCTCTCTTGTTATACCTTTGCAGAGGGTATAATGATTTCAGTCAGAAGTTTGCAACGCAGTGAAGGAGACGTTTCCGACCCAATAAAGTATATATATTCTTAATCAGCATGACTAGACGAGTCGATCTATAGCCGTCTGTCCGTCCGCCTGTCCGTCTGTCCGTCCGTTTCTACGCAAACTAGTTCCTCAGTTTTAAAGCTATCAAAATGAAACTTTACCAAAAGTCGTTTTTCTATAGCAGGTAGTATATAAGTCGGAACCGGCCGGATCGGACAACTATATCTTATAGCTCCCATATGAATAATCGTAAAAATAATTGCAAAAAAATTATATCTTCGGTGTTTTTTGACATATTAACTATTGCTCTTGGGAATATCATTTTTTCAACTGTATCGAATTAAATTTTATAAAAATCGGACGACTATATCATATAGCTCCCATAGGAACGATCGAAAAACTAATGGGAAATTAATAGAAACAAAATTATAGACTTGTTAATTTTTTATTGTATTCTCTTCTACTCTGGAATATAACTTTTTTTTATTATTTTAGAATTTTGAATTAAATTTAACATAAATCGGACGACTATATTATATAGCTGCCATAGTAAGGATCGATCAATTAATGTCAATATAATACCTAAACTGCTATAATTTTGTTCGTTTTTGTTTGCAAGTCTAAATTTAACATTTTTGTAATTTCAAATTGAATTGGAATAATCTGCAAGGGTATATAAACTTCTGTTGGCCGAAGCTAGCTTCCTTTCTTGTTATACCCTTGCAGAGGGTATAATGATTTCAGTCAGAAGTTTGCAACGCAGTGAAGGAGACGTTTCCGACCCCATAAAGTATATATATTCTTGATCAGCATGACTAGACGAGTCGATCTAGCCATGTCCGTCTGTCCGTCCGTCTGTCCGTCCGTCTGTCCGTCCGTCTGTCCGTCCGTCTGTCCGTCTGTCCGTCTGTCCGTCCGTCCGTCCGTCCGTCCGTCCGTCCGTCCGTCCGTCCGTCCGTCCGTCCGTCCGTTTCTACGCAAACTAGTCTCTCAGTTTTAAAGCTATCGAGCTGAAACTTTACCAAAAGTCGTCTTTCTATTGCAGGTAGTATATAAGTCGGAACCGGCCGGATCGGACAACTATATCTTATAGCTCCCATAGGAATAATCGGAAAAATAATGGGAAAAAAATTATATCTTCGGTGTTTTTTGACCTATTACCTTTTGCTCTTGGAAATATCATTTTTTCAACTGTACTGAATTTCGAATTAAATTTTATAAAAATCGGACGACTATATCATATAGCTCCCATAGGAACGATCGGAAAACTTAAGGGAAATTAAAAGGAACAAAATTATAGCTTTGTTAATTTTTATTGTATTCTTTTCTTCTTTGGAATATAACTTAATTTTATTATTTTAGAATTTCGAATTAAATTTAACATAAATCGGACGACTATATCATATAGCTCCCATAGGAACGATCGGAAAGGGAAATTAATAGGAACAAAATTATAGCTTTGATAATTTTTATTGTATTCTCTTCTACTTTGGAATATAAGTTTTTTTTATTATTTTAGAATTTCGAATTAAATTTAACATAAATTGGATGACTATATTATATAGCTGCCATAGGAAGGATCGATTAATTAATGTCAAAATACTCCGTAAACTGCTATAATTTTGTTTGTTGCAAATCTAAATTTAACATTTTTGTAATTTCAAATGAAATAGGAACGATCTGCAAAGGTATATAAACTTCGGCTGGCCGAAGTTAGCTTCCTTTCTTGTTTTTTTTTTGATCTTGTTCGTAATGAATTAACCTTCATTTCTAAGTGGTTTTAAAGCCTGAAACTGGTGAGGACCACTGAAAAAATTACACTTAAAAAAATTAAACGTTTTTATTTTAAAGGAATTTTTTTTTTAATTTAAAAATAAAATATTTTTAGAAGCCAATACAGTTCTTGACTAATGAGTGAAAACATCATAAAGATATCTTTTACGGTTATGGTTTAAGGAGTTTTTATAAGGACATATTATTGGATTTATTAAACGAATAAAACCGCTTTTTTGAAAATGAGCTCTAAGCCTGAGCTTGATCTGTTTGTTTGTGACTTTGGAATCATATCTCATGGGATCATGAAATCATCGATGCCGAATTTACGCAATCATTTCACGCTTTGAGCCGATTCGTGTGTGTATAAACGCCATTTCGTGAATTCGGCAACACACGAAAGTTGACTATGATTTCAGCCTGAAAGCGTGAATTGGTGGTGAGGAGCTCTGGTAACTCTGTATAAATTGTAGACGTTGCCAGATCGATAGAAATTACCAATTTCGTGTTGCCCTTAACAGGTTGATTATCCACTCAGAAGCTTAAAAAAAATAAAACCATACATTTTGTAAGTTATATTTAAATATTATCACTAATGTAATGGCAATTTTTCCAAATTTTTTGTTAAAAAGTAATTAGTTATGACGCGAACCACATCAATTTTTCATCGGTCAGGCATCTCTACCAGCTGAGAGTGTATGAAATCATGAATTTGGCTGTGTCGTATAGACAGCGGCTTTTTTTATTTCGCGCTTTCAAGAAATCGTGAATCCCATAGTATAAACATAGTACACGATTCCATGAGCCCATTCAAACAGTTTGACTCGAGTAGCTCATGTCAAAAATACAAAACCGAACAAACAGCTCTAAGGGCTCAATGTCAAACATTTACAATAAGCAAAAGTACATTGTTTGCTTCTCGTTCGAAGCGCTCGTGAGCCAAAAATATTTTTGCGACCAAAAAATTAAAATTCTTCGGTTTTAAGGTTTCAGGATGGCTGCAGACCCACAAGTAAGTACCGCGTAACAATTTGAACATTTTTAATAAATTTAAGCGCGTACAGCTAAGTTTAGATAGAATCAAGGCGATGATATTGTCGGGTGTGTGCGTAATTAGCAAAAAACGGGGGAGAAGCGAGGTCTGGCAAATTTTTGGAAACGTTCGTTATAAGGAGGGAGATAAGATTCCAAACGTGGTTGCATGCAGGAATTGCTTTTGTGTTTTTAAATTTAACAACACAACATCAAATTTGGCCAGACACAAATGTTTCAAAGCGATTGGGTCCAAGGAGGAAAAACAGCCAGAAGTGAAAGTTGATCAAAAGACAAAGTCAAAGATTTTTCAAGTAGCAGCAGCAAAGTGGTGAAACGCCAATAAAAATCAGTTCCCACTTCTCTTCAGCTTGTCTGCCAAATTTTGGGGACTCCAGCCAGCAGTGCTTCATCAGAAAGATGCTTTTCAAATGCAGGAAGCCGTATTTCAGAGAAAAGAAACGCCATAGCTACCAATGGACAAATGGTTAAGGAAATAATGTTTTTAAATAGTAACATTCATAAATAAATCATAAATAAATAAAAATAAAATTCATGGCCGATTGCCAGTACTTTTTTTTAGCAAATCGCAATTCATCGAGGGTAGCTATTTTTTTTAGAAATTCTTTAGGGGGAGAAACGTTAATTATTCAATAGTAGAAGCAGAAAAATAATTATCCTCGGTGGACTGCGATTTCTTAGGAATCAACAAAAAGAAGAGACGGTTACTAGAAAACTATGGTCGACAAGCAGGTTTTTTTGCAAACTCTTTAAAAAAAATGGCGGTCTATCGAGGGTAGCTATTTATTAAAGAGGAGAACTTATTAAATCGAGTTGATCTTAGGATATTGCGGTGGCATAAAAAGCCACAGAAATCTTTCATCCAAATTAAAGCAAAATTAAAAAATTAAATAGTTTTTTCAGCTCCGGTCGAAAAACTGAGCTACTCGAGCCCATGATTCCATAAGCCTATGACTTCATGAGCTTATGATTCCATGAGCCCTTTGTTTTTGAACGAGTCGAGTAGCTCATTGTAAAAATTTAGGAGCTGAGCTATTCGATTTGGAAATTTTTGTGAGCAGATTTACTCGAGCTCTTTTTTGAAATGGGAGAAAAAGGGCTCTACGAGTATACTCGTGCAGAGCTCTATTATCTACTCCTAATTTCTGTAAAATTTCAAATAAGTCAAAGCACCCTAAGATTCCGAGTAAAGATGTAAATTTTTCTATGTAAGTTGATTTATTCATTCTAGAGGTTGCCAGGATTTTTTAAAATTTTACAACATTTAGGAGTAGGTATTAAAACCAAAAAATTGTTTTATTGGTATGATAAATCCAATAATATGTCCTCATAAAATCGCCTTAAACCGAAATTAAAGCATACAATAAATAATGGATTCAATGAATAATAAAAATTAGTTCCATTCAAGATTTAATTCTTAGAATTGTTTTTTCATCAGAGAAATGGTGAAAATTTTGGGAGTTTCAACTTTGGCGTCGAATTTCAAAGACATGGGCAATGGTTCGCGATGGGGACTATTTTTTAGTAATGCCGTGATGTATTGAGAGTAGATTTCAGCGAACAAAATTAGGGTTAGTTCAATAACATAGGCCACGTAATTAAAAATGTCGGAAAACATCGGTTTCTTCTATTCTTAGCTATACCGCGGAACCTGTAGGTAATGGAACATACATACAGCTGCGGCAACAATAATAGCACCATTGTGTAGGCAACTCTTATTTGTGCTATAGAATGGCTATTTTTTGCGATATTTTCATTCTGTTTTTTTGAGTAAGTATGGTTACATATCTAGTTACTAAAATAAGGGTGGTTAGGGAAACAATAGGCACGGTTTTTATAACTTGGGTACATTTTTCACAAAAGTTGCAAAATTCGCGGCAACAAAAATATCACTGTTTTTGAAAAAGCTTAAAAAACTTAAAAAATTGAGATTTTAAAATTTTGTTTGTTGAAATATTTAATTTTATATATGTTTAGAGGAGGCATTAATTTATGCCACCTTTTTTGCGAATATTTAAACGAGAGAGAATTATGCGTGTGTCAGAACGGTGCTAAAAGAAAAGCCGAAAAAGTGGTTCGATTTTTAATGCGTTTATTGTGGTAGCGAGAGCGAACGAACTGCTTCGTACCAGCGATCAAAAGCGAATGTACATGATGAGAGTGCGTAGGTCCGAGAGAGCAGCGAGCGCAGTCGCTTATCTCGGCTTATCTTACGCAGGATAGATAATTGGAAGCTTTGGTTTACATTGTTGTTGTCAGTGATGCTGACCAAATGGCAAACAATAAATGGGTTTTAAATGATTTTAAATTGATTTCTGCGGCTGCCCCCGACAATATATATAAGGGTGAAAAAAATGTTGTTCTGAAGCTTTGGATGCAGCAACAAGAACAAAAACGAGCCGGATTTGACGTCACTAGACTTCACAAACTTTCCTTGGGGAAATTGTTCTGCGACTTTTTCAAAAAAGCTTTTTCCTTTCGTTTTGCATTAAAAACATTGTTTTTTAACATATCTGCAAAGATTTTCGATGTGTTTTAGTTCTGGGGCCTGTGAAATCCATTTTATATCATTTAGCTTAATCGCATCGAAACGTTAGAAGACTCTCATTCTGATTTGTTTTAGATTATAATCGTGGTAAAGCTCTGAAATAAATGAATTTTGTATTCCGCATAAAATGGCATCATCATTTCTGAGTTATCAACGTGAACATGTTAATCCTAAATGGGTTTACTTTATGATATTGAACCATCACCATAGTACGAGAAACATGTCTGTACCATGATACTAGATACACTTTGTATATTCCTTTCAAATGTGAATTTGGTCTTCTGTTTAATATTTGTTGGTTGTTTAAAGTGAAATGTAATGCTTTTTCATCCAACCAACAATAATTTTTAGCCGTCAGACCACAAAATGGGAATCCCCCTTGTTGTGCACCTTATTTAAGACACGTTCTTCAAATTGACCCATGCTTTGCAGTTTAGAAAGATTTTGGTCTTGGACTTCAACCGCCTAATTTTTGTTTATGTACAAAACCAAAAAGCTCAAAAAAAAAGTTTTAGCTCGAAAATCATTAATCGTGCTATTTTTGTTGCCGCTTTATCTTGCTACTTTTTTGATAAATTAACCCAAGTTATAAAAACCGTGCCTATTGTTTTCCTAACCACCCTTATTTTAGTAACTAGATATGTAACCCTACTTACTCATAAAAACAGAATGCAAATTTCGCAAAAAATAGCCATATTATAGCACAAATAAGAATTGCCTACACAATGGTGCTATTATTGTTGCCGCAACTATATGTTTGTATGAGACCTTTACTCAGTAGCCCCCAAATATCATGAATAACAAGAAATGGATCGTGGAATTTTTTGGCTGTGTACCTGTGTTACATTTCAAACATTTAACACCTAATATTTAAACATTTTTAAATATCTAATTTTTGACATCAGACAAAATTTATTATTATTGGTGTAGTATTTAATTCATATACAGTGGCTCGCAGCTTATTTCGTGCAGTTGCCCAAAATAAGTTCTAGTCGTTATTCCTGCCAAACTAGAAAAGATAACAGAAAAATTTGAATGCAGTATTTTAATAGGGATTATTAACTAGTATATTTAACAAAAGGCTTTTTACATGCCGCAGCTTATTTCGTGCAGTATTTTTAAATTCAAAGTATGTTACATTTAGTCTGAAAAATCACAGTTTTTTATCATTTCATCAGGGGGATTCCCTAAACTGCTGAATTGCTGAATTGCTGAAAATTCATCAGAAAATTTCAGCAATAAAGGGAACGACCCTAAATTAATCCTGTTGAATTCTTAAACAGCTGTTATTTGTTGAAAATGTTTACGTATCTTAAAATATGTAAAGATTGTCTTTTTATTGCTAGTTATTCTCTAAAATTGGTACCGAGGAATAAGTAACTACTTATATACATTCTAATTTTATTTTAAAGTAAATAATTCGTACTGGTAATACCAAAATTCTACAGAGTTGCCATGACTTTCATTAAAAATGGTGACAACTCTGGCCTTTCAGCAATTCAACAAAATTTTCAGCAGCCCCGAGGCTGTTGAATTGCTGAAATTTCTGAAAGTTGACTTTGTATGGAACAGCTGATTAACAGCTGACCAAAATTCAACAATTCAGCAATTCAACAGTTTAGGGAATCCCCCTATCATTTTTATCATTTCATCATTAAAAATACTAACAAATATATAATTTATGAGTTTCCGAGTTTGGTCATACTAATATAAAGAGATACAGGGGAATTACCGAAATGGCAGCACGCACAACCATAGATCAGCGTGAACTTGTGCTAAAACACTTCAAAAGTGGAAAAAGTCAGCGGGTCATTGCTGATATGGTGTCCCTAAGCCCGAGCACAGTACAATACATCATCCAACGGTTCGTCAGAGAGAATCGTATTGAAGACAAAGGCCGAAAAGCTCCGAATAAAATTTTTAACGATCATGAAGAGCGCCGTATTGTACGGAAAATACAGGAAAACCCCAAGCTGTCGGCACCAAAAATAGATGCAGAGATCGAGGACGAGATGGGGAAGAAGTGCAGTCCTGATACGGTGCGCCATGTGCTGCATGACAACAACTTTAATGGCCGAGTAGCACGGAAAAAGCCATTTATAAGTAAAAAAAATATTGTTGCTCGGCTAAAGTTCACAAAGGAGCACATTCTTTTTCCGATTTCGTTCTGGGATGACGTTATCTTTGCTGACGAGTCCAAATTTAACATTTTTGGTTCAGATGGACGACAGTTTGTGTGGCGGCGACCAAATACAGAGCTGGAAAACAAGCACCTGAAACCTACGGTCAAACATGGCGGGGGTCACGTCATGGTTTGGGCCTGTATGGGAGCCTCTGGCGTGGGCAACCTCATTTTTATTGATGGCATCATGGATGCCAAAATGTACCTCAACATTTTAAAGGATAACCTGCTCCAAACTGCTGAAAAACTTGGCATACGCGATCGTTTTCGATTTTACCAGGACAACGATCCGATGCATTCAGCAGGAATTGTGAAGGCTTGGCTTGTCTGGAACTGTCCTCATGTCGTCATAACGCCAGCACAGTCTCCAGATTTGAATGTGATCGAAAATGTATGGGAAATATTGGACATCGCTATAAGGAAGAGGAAGATTTCGAGCAAAAACGTCCTAAAAAGTGTTCTTATGGAAGAATGGCTCAAAATTCCAGTGGAAACCACTAAAAAGTTAGTTTCATCCATGGGAAATCGACTCAAAGCTGTCCTTACCCAGAAAGGAGGACATACAAAATATTAGCAGTTAAATTACAAATAATAATTTAAGAAGAAAGAACTACACGAAATAAGCTGCGGCATGAAAAAAGCCTGTACATTTTGTTTTTATTAAATAATTCTTTTGTTTTTATTTGCCTTAGAAGGTTTTAAAACAAAATTACAGCTCTTTCAAGTCTTTTTCTCGAATCATTGTAGGGTAATATCTCTTAGAGCATATGCTGAATCTTAGACTATGCTAAAGCTATCGTTTTTTTTTATTTTCAAAAATGTTTTCCCATAATCATTTTATTAGTTGGTCAGATGCGCGGTTAATATGTTGCAATTTGGAGTGTTATTTGCAAAGTAACAAGCTGGTCACACCGCTCACACTATTACTACTTCGAGATTGTACTTCACCGTGAAAAGAAGAGACACGGCTTATTATAAAATATAGTTATAATTTCCTATGAACTTAACGTTCACTCGTGGTGTTATTATTTCCGAACGGATCTACTTGGGGTAATTCACGCAAGGAATTCCACACATTCCCACATTATATTTCGTTGAGTTAAATAGTCCCTTGCCTACTATTTAATTCCATTTTAATTTTCCTCTTTGTATTGTCTTTTCGAGCTAACATTTCCACTCTTCAGGCATTTTTCCATTTCTGCTCTTCCCACATAAAGAAAACACGAGCTAGTTTTTGTGGTTACTTTAGGTCTTGTTTCTGGTTCTGTTTTAGTTTCTGTCCCGTAAACTTGCGGCGTATTTCATTTTGTAAATAGCGGTGGCAAATGGCAACAGGGTAAGGATGTATGTACATACATACATGCATTATTGCAGCGCCGGCTAACCTATTGTGCCGGGTCAGAATGGTTACTCTTGTACGAGTATCTTTCTGGGTCAATCCAGAAACTCCTCTCCTTGCAGAACTTTTCATTAAACTCACCTCAAGGCGTCGAAAATGGAGGAAACTTTGTTCTACCAGATAAACTGCCCGGCAAAGTAAACTCAAAGGAAATTCTTTTTCGTTGTGTCATCATCATCCACTCCGACGAAAGGTTATCCGCGTAAATAGAAAGCGGAAATGAAAATTGTGTGCTTGCAAGGAGGATACTTTTGGTCGACGGAATAAATTTAGGTGCACAGAAAAAAAATGTTCATAGTACCTAACTATTTGTATATTCAAAAAGTTATTTTACCTAAATATAGAAATTCTAAACTTTAGAAATATTATGTTCTTTTAACAATTTTTTCTAAAATGAACAAAGTTTTCTACACTCAGAAAAAAACGCATTCTAAATTTAAGCGCGATTTGTACTTGATTATGGATAGTATTTTTTGGGCTTGTTATAAGAATGAATATGCTGCGCGTTCTTGTTTCAAAAATAAATCATTCTTAAAACTCAAACGATCCGAAGAAGTGCTTGATTCAAGAACATTATTGACTAACGGGCCCAAACAAGAACGATTTCTGCTAAACCTAAGTATAATATATTCTGAACAAAAAAATTTTTTCTTGGTAAGCACGAACATTCTTAATGTGAACACTTAAAGTACTTAATTTCAGAAAATTTGAAAAAAATGAAACAAAAAGTACAAAAATATATAAACTAGTATAGTTTGTGCTTAAACTGTTGTTTTGTATACTGTATACAATTTTGGGGCGCAAATCACGTTTTTCCGCGCCCAAACTTCTTGACTTCATTTTTTTTCAAGAAAAATTGATTTGCGCGCTAAAATTGTTACAGTATACTTTTATTTATGTTTTTATGAAGGACAAGCAACTGTTTGCCATCTAACAAATGGTTTAGCTTAATTATTCTACAATTATTGTTTCTTTTGAAAAAATTTAAAATTTTTCTTAATTTTGCTACGATGTGCTTCGCCATTGTTTTATTTAATAACGTACATATAAACACATAAATCATTGATGAAGCAACATATCGTATTGTGTTAAAGCTATGTTTTAAAAATGCCTTAAAATGCCGCTTAAATATTATTGCTGTCAATAAAAAAGTTGTAGTCTTGGGTAAATAAAATTAAATATTAACATTAAATCGGTTAAATATTAACTTGTGTGGTTGCGGTACCGTACCAACAAATTTAAAACTTTTAATCATTAAAAATTAAATTCTTAAAATAAGTGCATTTTGTACTTAAAATAAGTATGCAAATGGAAAAAAAGTTATGTATATTTTGGTCACCGCCGCGGAAGAGCGAGCGTGGCCGACAGGACATCCGACTGCAGTGCGTGAGGTTGTGGGATTATTCGTAAGTATAAAAAACATTTTTATCTACTAATCTTTAAATAGTACTATCAGTTATTAAGTGTAAGGATAAGGTTTAAGGATATTTCATACTTGATTTGAGCATAACTTATACATGAATTTCGAATAAATCGGATAATATTTGATAATGGATAATGGGCTTTTCCATTACTTAAACTTACAAGTTAGGTTATTGCCTCCGCTGGGAATCGAACCGGGGCCGCAGTCATCGGAGTCGAGCACTCAAACCAGTAGGCCACAGAAGAATGATTTTCGTAGAGGAAAATCTATAGACTTGAAATCAACATTTACCAAAAAAAAAAAAGGAAAAACATCATCTGCAAAAGCGGGACTTGAACTCACGACCCAGAGATTATAAGTCGGATACTTTAGCCACCCTAAATCCAGAAAAATAGTTGACCTACAATTTATAATTGTATTTCTAAAACAACAAAATACATGAAGGAAAAAAATAGTTGTGTTACCATATTAATTGTGGTGTCACTATTCAGTGCCCCAAAAAATAAAACAACAACAAATGAATAAAACAACAAAATACATGACAATTCCGTAGATAGGTTTTCTACTATTTTAATTGTTAAATACTATTCAATAACCTAAAAAATAAAACAACAAAATACATGAAAATTTTAGAAAATAGTAAACTACTATTTTTCTATGTTGACTTTACATAGCTTACACCAGTTTACAAAAAAAATTGATGAAATACGCACTTCATGAAACCATGATTTTCGGTTAAGGTACATCTCCCTGAGTAAGAAAAGGGCACTTTTAATTTTTTGTATGGTAAGGTTTTTTTTTAAAGTGTAAAAAACGTTTTTTGCACTTTTTTAATTTCTAACTCGAGTTGTGGTAAACCGATTTTGGTCATCAAAGACTCATTTTAAAGGTAAAAGAATGCCCTTTAACTTTCTTATACACAGCATTGAGTTCTATTCATTGGTTTAGAAGCTACACTTTGTCAAAGCGGAAAAAGTTGGAAAAAATGCAAAAAAGCTGACATAAATGGCTTCTTTAAAAATACACGCCTAAAAACCGAAATTATTTTTATAACTTCTACTTAAAGATACATCTTTAAGCAAACTAACAAGACCATCAACTCAATAAACAACCAAAGGTTCGATTTTATATAGATTATTTCAGTTGGAAAAAAAGTGCATTACAGCCCTGTTAGAGCCCTGTTAACCTCAGTTAACAGCTGTATACGGCCAAAAAACCACCTTTGTTCCGAGCTTAAAAAATTCATATCATAAAAATTTACTGGCGGATTTTAACGATCATTAGCTTGTTTTCTTTGTCGAAGTACAATCTAACCATATAAGCTATAAAAATAATTTCGGTTTTTAGGCGTGTATTTTTAAAGTAGCCATTTATGCCAGCTTTTTTGCATTTTTTCCAACTTTTTCAGCTTTGACGAAGTGTAGCTTCTAAACCAATGAATGGAACGCAATGCTGTGTATAAGAAAGTTAAAGGGCATTCTTTTACCTTTAAAATGAGTCTTTGATGACCGAAATCGGTTTACCACAACTTAAGTTAGAAATTAAAAAAGTGCAAAAAACGTTTTTTACACTTTAAAAAAAAACTGTACCATACAAAAAATTAAAAGTGCCCTTTTCTTACTCAGGGAGATGTACCTTAACCGAAAATCATAGTTTCATGAAGTGCGTATTTCATCAATTTTTTTTTGTAAACTGGTGTTATTTTTTTGTGTGTGTGTTGAAAGTGCGATCGTCACTAGTTATACCCGTTACTCGTAGAGCAAAAGTAGGTGGAAGGAAGCGTTTCCGACCCTATAAAGTATATATATTCTTGATCAGGATCACTAGCCGAGTCGATCTGGCCATGTCCGTCCGTCCGTCTGTCCGTCCGT
The DNA here is from genome assembly GCA_037075245.1 of Drosophila mimetica. Classification (NCBI taxonomy): domain Eukaryota; kingdom Metazoa; phylum Arthropoda; class Insecta; order Diptera; family Drosophilidae; genus Drosophila; species Drosophila mimetica. The sequence goes on from JBAMCH010000004.1 coordinate 3,477,311, forward strand.
CCGTCCGTCTGTCCGTCCGTCCGTCCGTCCGTCCGTCCGTCTGTCCGTCTATATGAACGCTGAGATCTCGGAAAAAATAAAAGCTAGAAGATTGGGACTTGGCATTCAGATTCTAGGGGTTAATACGCAGCGCAAGTTTTTCACGCCGCTGTGCCACGCCCCCTCTAACGCCCAAAAACCGCGAAAAACTGTGGCACCCACAGTTTTGAAGCTAGATTAACGGGAAAAGGAATGTGTATTGTTTTCTTCAACACATATTGATTGATCAAAATGGGTAAAAACGGATTAAAATATTTTCGGAAATAAAAGAAAACTAAAACATGGCGCACCTAAAGCACTAACTCTTTTGGGTGTAAACTGTGGGAGTAATTCTTTTTAAAAGTCAACATTTTACGATTTTTAAGGTTTCCTGTGACTATTTCCTTCGTGCGCCCATTCTCTATAACAACTTTTTAAAATTTGTGTTCCTAAACTGGAATTCTTATTTGTGCACGCAGATATTACATTGTTTTTTAAGGTAAATGCATATGAACGAATGTAAGCTCAAGGCCCTCATGGACGGGGCTACGCATAGGCCAATTTGGCCCTTAGTTGTCCGGCTAATCTGTATGAATCTCGAGATATTTTATTAGGTTTTAATGTCCACAAGGATCGAGGTGTAGTTCGCGAAGGCAAGAAGTTCGCCTGGTTTCCTGCTGGAGGCGTCTTCTAGTGATGCCACAACTGGGGCCGGGCAGTTGCAGATAAGATGTTTCAGTGTTTCGATAGCCCCCGGTTCTGATCGTAGTTGCGTGTGATGCGGCTAGACAGTGGCCTGTGAGGATTCCCACTAACAGTCTGCAGTCTTTCCTAGGATGATGCAGTACATACTGCCTGAGTTTTTTATTTCGCTCTTTGCACATTGTTCTTGCAATTCGGCAAGTCTCGGTATTCCCCCACCTGCTTTATGCTCGCGTGTCCGTCTGGTTCTCCAGGGCGCTTTGTAGCGTTCTGAAGGAAACTGGCACGTTCTCTGTCGTTCGTCAGCTCTTTCCGAGGAAGATGCAGAACATATTGCCTAAGTTTTTCAATGCGCTCTTTGCACATTGTTCTTGCAATTCGGCAAGTCTCGGTAGTCCTCCACCTGCTTTTTGTTCGCGAGTCCGCCTGGTTCTCCAGGGCGCTTGTAGCGTTCTGAAGGAAACTGCCATGTTCTCTGTCGTTCGTCAGCTCTACGCCCTCCTTCGCCAGAACGTAAGCTGTCTCGTTCCCATCGATGCCCTAGTGGCTGGGAACCAAAAAAATCCACACTGACTTTGTCGTGCTAAGGTTATCTAAGTGGCTATTCCTTATGGCAAAGACTTCTGCCTGGAAAATGATACAGTCCCTGGGTAGCTTATATGACAGCATTATTTCAGGGTCCGTACAGTATAAGGCCGCTCCTACTCCTCCATCCATCTTGGATCTTTCTGTGTATGTTGAGCAGTTGATTCTGGGTAGTCCGTTTTGTTGATCATGCTTCGGCCGATTTTTCTCTGTGTTCTCTGTGTCCTTTTCACCCTTTCCAATATATTGGGTTTCCATGCCAGCTTGCAGTCCAGTATTGTTTCGAGGTACTTGACCTGTGAGGGGTCAGTCTGGTTGCGTAAATTTTTGCGGGGGTTCATTTCGGTACCTTATATCTCTTGGTAAAGAGAATGAGGTCCGTTTTGTCCGAATTGATACTGAGTCCCACCTTTTCTGCTCATTCATATATCTCCCTGAGTGTTGATTCCATTATGGAGCTGAGGGTCGATGGACAAACTTCCGTAATAATTATGCCTAGTCTTCCGCGTAGGCAGTTATTTTTGGGGCTCTCCTCTCGAATCTCTTAATTAGATCGTCGACCACCAAATTTCATAAAAGAGGCTAGAGGACCCCACCTTGAGGTATGCCTCAGTGTGTTCCCTTTACCATAAGGGCAGTGCCCCACTCTGAAAGTATCCGCCTGCAGCAGAGCAGGGTTCTTATCCAGAGGTTTATTGCGGGGTGCGTGCTACTCGCTTCTAGGCGATCCATTATAGCATCCGTCTTGACATTGTTGAATGCTCCGGATATATCTACGAGTACTCCGAGCGCATAATCCCTAATGTGTAGGGCTGTCTCAACGGCTGCTACAAGCGAGTATAGTGCCGTTTCCACAGATTAGATGACATTAGTCTCCCTACATCATTCCTGATGTGTAGATCTAGCAGCTTTTCCAGAGTTTTGAGTATAAAAGAGGAAAGGCTTATCGGCCTGTAATCCTTGAGGCTCGCGTGACTGCACTTTCCCGCCTTTGGGAGGAAGACAATCCGAGAGGTCCTCCATTGGATTGGAATAAAGCATGGCAAAGAGTTGAGAAAAAGACTTGGTGCAATCACATTCTTTTTGAGGATTTCCTAAGAGAAGGAGGTTTTTTGTTGCTCAGCGATTTATTTAATTTCTTACCAAGTGATACTTAGCGTATCAATTATTTTTGTGCCAAGTGCTATAAAAAATAAAGTCAGATAAGTGCAATCTTAATGTTAAGATTTTGTGAATTTGCACCAATTTTGAAAGTGGTTTATGTTGTGTTTCGCAAAATAACCTAGAAAGTTCGCGGGCAATTAGCCGAAAGTGGCAAGTTAAAGTGGTTATTAATAATAAATAATATTAATAAATAAATAAATACAAATATTAATACTTTTTTATATTTTTAGGAGCATTGATGAAAAATTCTGAAGACCCAGACAAGTGCCTCAGAAAGGCCTTTCTTAATATTAAAAATAAGTTGGTAAAACAAAAAACTAGAAATAATAATAATAATAATAGTCTTAATAACTTTAATAACACAATTAAAAAAATAAAATTTATAAAATAAAATGAATTAAATGAATATAAATATATCCGTAATATATTTTTTTTTAATGAAATCGCTAATGAAATTTTGGAAAAAGTCATACATGAAATCACCTATGACACAGGTGACCCGATGATGGATTTTCAGAAGTGACATTCCATTGAAAAAATTCTGAAAGTCACACGTGAAATACTAAGTGACAGGTGATGACCTCTCATATAAAAATATGTATAAGGCACTTGTGACATCACGAGTGGCTTCGAAAAAATGTCACTCATCTTGTCACCATGGGACGGGGTAGGACATCCCGAACAAATGTCTCTATGGAAAATCACCGGTGCGTCACCGGTGTCAAATGACATGTCACGAGTGTGTGTGTGTGCATTTCAGCTGACTAAGGCAGTGAGATTTGCTTAAGTTCAAATACATGATAATACTGATATTCTTTTGCTAAAGAATATCATTTTCATTTCCACAACAGGTTTAAGACATTTTCTAACCGATTTTTGTGTTTTAAAATTCAAAATGCATTGATAATATTAAAAAAAACATAAATATTCAAATCAATTTATTCTTTTACTATTTCCTACACTTGCCTCATATTGTTTTAACAAATTTAAATGTTTAAACAATTTCAATTTCAATTTCACGGCTTCTCCCCCACCTGCCTTTCTGACATTGTTAATGTAATCCTAATCAAGGTGAAAAATTAATTAAAACAAAATACTAAAAATCAAATAATAATTCTAAAATGCGAATTAATTTTCTTGATGTTCTTCTATATCACATAAATATTTTCTTTTTTTTTTTGTTTTTGTTATTGTAATTATAAATATATTTTGAGTGATATTTTTTCGCTCAGAGTCAGATTAATTACACGGGTTTACAAAAAAAAAATTGATGAAATACGCACTTCATGAAACTGTGATTTTCGGTTAAGGTACATCTCACTGAGTAAGAAATGGTCACTTTCAATTTTTTGTATGGTACAGTTTTTTTTTAAAGTGTAAAAAACGTTTTTTGCACTTCTTTAATTTCTAACTCGAGTTGTGGTAAACCGATTTGGACTATCAAAGACTCATTTTACAGGTAAAAGAATGCCCTTTAACCTCTTATACACAGCATTGAGTTGGTTTAGAAGCTACACTTCGTCAAAGCTGAAAAAGTTGGAAAAAATGCAAAAAAAACTGGAATAAATGGCTACTTTAAAAATACACGCCTAAAAACCGAAATTATTTTTATAGCTTATATGGTTAGATTGTACTTCGACAAAGAATACAAGCTAATGATCGTTAAAATCCGCCAGTAAATTTTTTTGATATGAATTTTTTAAGCTCGGAACAAAGGTGGTTTTTTGGCCATTTACAGCTGTTAACGGAGGTTAACAGGGCTGTAATACACCTATTTTCCAACTGAAATAATCTATATAAAATCGAACCGTTGGTTGTTTATTGAGTTGATGGTCTTGTTAGTTTGCTTTAAGATGTATCTTTAAGTAGAAGTTATAAAAATAATTTCAATTTTTAGGCGTGTATTTTTAAAGAAGCCATTTATGTCAGCTTTTTTGCATTTTTTCCAACGTTTTCAGCTTTGACGAAGTGTAGCTTCTAAACCAATGAATGGAACTCAATGCTGTGTATAAGAAAGTTAAAGGGCATTCGTTTACCTTTAAAATGAGTGCTTGATGACCGAAATCGGTTTACCACAACTCGAGTTAGAAATTAAAAAAGTGCAAAAAACGTTTTTTACACTTTAAAAAAAACTGTACCATACAAAAAATTAAAAGTGCCTTTTTCTTACTCAGGGAGATGTACCTTAACCGAAAATCATAGTTTCATAAAGTGCGTATTTCATCAATTTTGCGCTGCATTATTATAAATTTTGTATTTATTTTTATACCCGTTACTCGTAGAGTAAAAGGGTATATTAGATTCGTGCAAAAGTATGTAACAGGTAGAAGGAAGCGTTTCCGACTATATAAAGTATATATAGTATAAAGTATATATAGTATAAGTATATCACTAGCCGAGTCGATCTAGCCATGTCCATCTGTCCGTCCGTCTGTATGAACGCTGAGATCTCGGCAACTATAAAGGCTAGAAGATTGGCACTTTGCATGCAGATTCTAGGGGTTAATACGCAGCGCCAGTTTTTCATGCCCACAAACCGCGAAAAACTGTGGCGCCCACAGTTTTGAAGCTAGATTAACGGGAAAAGGAATGTGTAGGGGAGAGTTCTGTAGGTTGATACACCTTTTGTTTTTAGTCTCCCATTTTTACATTCGCTTATGAAACTTCACGTGTTAGGTACCGATCGAAAGCTTAGTCTTTTAGCTGTAAAATAAAACTAAAAACAAAATTTCTGATTCTGATTCTTTTTTTAATTTGTTAACAGATCAATTACTAATGTTTTAAACCATTTACCAATTTATTTTAAGCACGTTTTTAATGTTTTATAGAATTTTGAAAAAAGTGGACCAAAACTTTTTTGGTGAAAAATGGTACACGACTGTCACAGCTTAAATCTGACTGGAGCCTGGCTTATAATGTTTTCCCCAAAAGTTTTGTCACTAAAAAGGACTACAAAAAAAAAATAAAAAAAATTTTTAGTGGGAATATTTGAAGAAAATTTTGTAAATCGGACCACTCTGTAAGAAGTTTTAAGCAAATAACACGGGATTACAAAAAACAAGAAAGGAAGCTAACTTCGGCCAGCCGAAGTCTATATACCCTTGCAGTTAATTCCTATTTAATTACAAATTACAAAAATCTGAATTTCGATTTGGAACAAACCGAATTATAGCAATTTTGACAATAATTGATTGATCATTCCCATGGGAGCTATATAATATAGTCGTCCGATTTATGTAAAATTTATTTCGAAATTCTGAAATAATAAAATAAAGTTATATTCAAGAGTAGAAGAGAATACAATAAAAATTAACAAAGCTATAATTTTTTTCCTATTAATTTCCCATTAATTTTCCGATCATTCCTATGGGAGCTATATGATATAGTCGTCCGATTTTTATAAAATTTAAATCGCAAATCAGAAGTATTAAAAAAACGATATTCCAAAGAGTAGAAGGAAATATGTCAAAAGACACCGGAGCTATAATTTTGTTCATATTAATTTGCCATTAATTTTCTGATAGTTTTAGATTTTTATAAAATTTAATTCGAAATTCAGAACTGTTAAAAAAATGATATTTCCAAGAGCATAAGGTAATATGTCAAAAAACACATAAGTTATAATTTTTTTTCAATTATATTTCCGATTATTCCTATGGGAGCTATAAGATATAGTTGTCCGATCTGGCCGGCTCCGACTTATATACTACCTGCAACAGAAATACGACTTTTGGTAAAGTTTCAGCTCGATAGCTTCAAAACTGAGGGACTAGTTTGCGTAGAAACGGACGGACGGACGGACAGACGGACATGGCTAGATCGACTCGTCTAGTCATGCTGACCAAGAATATATATACTTTATAGGGTCTGAAACGTCTCCTTCACTGCGTTGCAAACTTCTGACTGAAATCATTATACCCTCTGCAAGGGTATAAAAATTGATGAAATACGCACTTCATGAAACTATGATTTTCGGTTAAGGTACATTTCCCTGAGTAAGAAATGGGCACTTTTAATTTTTTATATGGTACAGTATTTTTTTTTTCTATCTCAAGTTCTGATAAACCGAATTTGGTCATCAAAAAGTCATTTTACAGGTAAAAGAATGCCCTTTAACTTTCTTATACAGAGCATTGAGTACCATTCATTTGTTTAGAAGCTGAAAAATTTGGAAAAAATGCAAAAAAGGTGACATAAATGGCTTCTTTAAAAATACACGCCTAAAAACCGAAATTTTTTTTAAATTTTTTAATTTCTTAAAAAAAAAAAGGATTTAAAAAATTTGTTTTGCTCAAATTTGTTGGGTTTGTAAAAGAACGGCCCATATACTTAATAGGGTCGAAAACACTTCCTTCTACCTGTTACATAATCAAACGAAAACACCTCTTAACGAGGTAAAAAACTAGTGACGATCGCACTTTAAACAAATTAATAGCACCACTCACACAAAAAAACTTTAACTAGTTACCCCACTCACATTTTTTAACTTTTTTAATTTTTGAAAACGGGTTTTTAATAGTAAGTCTAATCATAATTAGAATATGAAAACAAAGTAATACATTTATAAAAGGTTTTGGACTTATTCAAGAAAATCTAAGCAAAACTCGAAAATACTACGAAAAAAATAAAAGCACCACTTCTCTAAAAATCGAATAAAAGGTAGAAAAATTACAAATAGGTAACTTAATCTTTAGTTGACGGTAGTTAACAATTAAATCTAAGTTTAAAGTCAAAATATCCTTTACAATTATTGGCTATAATGACTTACTAACGATTAAACAAGTCAGGACCTTACCTATACAGGAATTGGGGTCCAAAACTCATGATATATTTGCAAATTTATTCGGAAATGATTTAAGACCTTTTAGAATAACTGTATAAACTGTCTTTAAAAAAAAACTGGAAGATTTTTGGTTGTGTAATGGTCAAGCGAGTACACAAGTCAATTTACCTTGCTTGCTGAGTAGATTCGAACTATTTCTTTGCTATCCTGACGGTGATCCTGGCCGGATTTTATTGAAGAAGTACTTTATATTTAGTTTGAGCTACAAATTACTACCGTATCACTATTTACATCATAGGATGATTCATGAACGATGTATCCATCCGTATTGAACTTACTTCAATAAAGAAAAACAAGACTATGTTAATGCTAGGTCCATGCACAATAAATAGTTGTTTTGGTACCACGTTTTCGGTTAATTTAGTTGTTTAGAAGACACTTGACTTATAAAAAGGATCTTTTCTTACCCAACTTAACTTTGCCCTCATAAATTCTTATATTTTTACGGAAATTAAATTGTAAGTTTCTTTGATGAGTCTTATGCCCTTGTAAATATGTTTTGCATTTAAAATAGGATTTTTTTAAAGTGCATGTTTTATAAATTTTGTTTATTGAAACATTATCGAATTATTAAAATACTTCCTAATTTTTTAAGCACCTGTTTTAGATTAGTTTTGGCTCTAATAAGATTCTTTGAGCTTTGTGAGATAACATTTTGGTCACTTTCAATGAAGATGATCCAAAACCTAACCAATCGAACCACTTGCCTTGACTGTTTTCAATGTGTGTTTTTTTTTTAATATTTTTTTTTTTCCAACTTGAAATATTTTTTATATATCCTTGTATTGCCAAATGGTAATCTATTTGAAGTCTGGATATCAGAAAATGTTAGTTTTAGTCTAATCTCATAAAATATATCCTTCCTTCTCAAGAATATCAGCGAATCATAACGTTTTACTTAAAGAAAACGAAAGTGGTGCTATTATTTTTTTCGGCCATTTTTTTACATTTTTTCTTAAAATCTGAAAAAAATATATGTAGAACATAATTTTGATATCCGTTCTACTTTTTTCAAATAAGTGGAATACTAATGAAGATAATAAGAAACACTGCTTATATAAAAATCAACGTTTTCCACAAATTTTTTGGAAATTAAGAACCTGGGACGAAGTGGTGCTATTATTTTTTTCGCCACTGTTCAAAAGTTCTGATATCAACATTTGTGACGAAAAATTATTACACACATGATAAAATACACTTTTTAAATTTTAATTTTTCCGCACTCTGCAATGCTTATAAGGGAAAAAGGCTAGGCTAGACTAGTTTTTAAGAACACACGAACATTTTCTATATATATATATAGTAGTCACCTTCGCACACTCTCCTGTGTGCGGAAAATAAACTTATCATTGTCATTCTACTTTTCATCCTTACAACTTTATCAATTATATTATAAAAATGGAACACCGAATTATTCAGCTTATCAGTGGTGTCACATAACTTATTTCCAACCGAAAACCGTTATGTTTCTTACGTACATCAGTGCACTAAACCAACCGTCTTCGGTTGGAAGAGATTTCTGTGACACCCCCATATATGTGAAAACATGGTCTTCACAGACTAAAAAAAAAGTCTTTGTTTGACATAGGATTCTAGAATTAAAATCAATTTATAACTTTTTGAATCGAAATTTCAAGTTGAAGTACGCAAACGTTTAAGCAAACAACTAATAAGCACGTAAATGTCCCAGCGGGACGAACAACGAAAACGGGGAAAGAAATAGAATTCGATTTTCTTTCTAAAGAGAGACATTAATTAACTTGAGCATAAGCCACATTAAAAAGAAACTTTGCGAGGAACCATAAGACGGCCCTCCCAAATGTTGAGATAATTTGTGGCCATGTAAGATTTTTGTAGCCATATTCCTATATGTAGACATGTAGGATTTTTTTAGCCATGTAAGACTCTTGAAGACATATTTTATTTTATAGTCAAAACAGACAGAATGTTGGGACACTCACGGTCCCAAAGGGTTCCCACTTATTTCGAGCTCTGGTTCACAACAAACAGATAGCTGAAATCTTTACACTGCTACAAAAGTGGAATAGTAAATTTAAATATCCGCCTATTGAATCAAAAATCTCCTATTTCGTATTTAAATTTAATACAAAAAACATGGTATTAAATACGAAACATATTAAAAAGCATAGTTTAATATTAAAATATTTAAATCCAAGAAAGGCATATTACATTTAAAATAGGTTATATTTATATTCAAAAGTGTTATATTTATCGTTAATATTTTCAGAAATAAAAAAACCGTATTCAAATTAAAAATTTTGCATATTCAGATTGAAAACTTTAACAATTTATCCGAAATAAGAACACCTTTAATTTGAATATAAAACATTTTAGAATGGATTCCTTGGCAAAATACCTTTTAACAAAAGGATTCAAATTAAAGTGTGTTAAGTAAAATTTGCATTTGGAAAATGTGACATTCTAAGTTGTAGAAAGTTTTAAATGTTCGCGAACTTGTTAACTTCACACTTAAGTTGAACTTATGCTCTCCCGCGTAACATGGTGCGATGGCCCAATTGGTAAGGCGTCTGTGTCTAACGCGGTTCGAAACCCAGCTAAAGCAGAGTAAGTAAAAAGTTTTTAAGATGAGCATATCTAACATTTCTATAACAATTTGAAAAACAATAATGTATTAAAAAAGTTGTTAGATTAATTAATAAAAAAGAAACAAATAAGTTGTTTCCTGAGCGGGATTCGAACCTCATACCCCCGAGCACAAAATAATATCAGAGCAAGCACACTTAGCCCCTGAGCCACGCCCATATCTTTTTCTTCCGTGACAGAATGCTTACAATAGCATTCCAATTAACATATTTTTATACTTAAAAGTAAATATTTCCATATTTAAATTTAATATTGTAAAAAAAGTTCATATGCACATATTTAAATTTAATAAAACCACAATGGATTAAAATCAAAGCGAAAAATATTTGGATTGAATATGAAATCTTTGGATTTACTACGTTTTTTTTATCAATGTATTAAAATTCAAAATGAGCTTACAGGTAATTAAAATATTACATTTTAGCTTACACTTCACTGTGGGGAAAAAGTCCGTTTTTTGGCATAAACTCTAGTTTTAAATATAGAACCTTCAAAATTATAAAATATATACTCCTTATGAACAAATAGAATTTCGGTTTTTTCCATTTTTTGAAAAAACGGTTGGAAAAACACCACCCACAGCCAACCACCCACCACCTCCCCACTATGGTTAACCCCCTAAAAATGTTCAGAATACTTTTTTGGTGTTGTTTTTTTTTAAAAGGGGCAAAAACGGGCAAAAAGCAATAATAGCATTTCTTTAACAACCTTGCGTCGATCAGCGTAGATTTTTAACTAAAGCTTAACAGAACACAAACACTTTTGTTAGTTTTCGGCTAAAATAGACACACACAAGACATTAAATACACACAATAAATAAGTTTAACCATTTTAGTATTATAAAAAAATATTTGTTTTTTAAATTATAAACTTTTATTTATTGCGTTTATGCCAAAACAAACGGACTTTTTCCCCATAGTGCACTTGTGGTTATAGCGTCACTCTCTTACATTCTCAAGTATTCCAATACTAACAAACTAGAGATGACACTGATTACAGTGTTGAACAACTTAACAGTGTTATCGACCTTAGCAGTGTTGAATAACTTAACTGATATTTTAAATTAACAGATTTTAAATTCAAGTAAATCAACTTTTTAAATTGGAATGTTAGCGCGCGGCTACATTCTTATTAGCCACGCGACACAGAATATTATTACCTTAGCCTGTTTATACTATTTTCATAATATTAGTTTAGCCTTTTTATTGCCAACACGCCCAACACCGCCAAACCATCGAACACCTGAGCGCAGCCAACACGCTCTCTCAACACACACTTCAAACACCAACCACTGCACCTCTGCGCAGTTCCAACACGATCTTGTCAAACACGCTCTTTACAACATACACGCAAGCTTTCGTCGCCACCAACAACACACCGGCCGAAAACGATCGAACGGAATTGCAACCAACCGACGGCAGAGGGGAGTGAATTAATTACTCTTGAGGATCTCGGGAAAAAAAACCCGCCCCCGCCGTGGAAAATTTCGAGAAGTGTGTGTGAAAAAAAAGCGTGGCGCGATGTTAACCGACAGTGGCGAGGCTGAGACGGTATACGACCCTGTACCGGCCACGGAGGCATGGGAAATCCACTGGGTGGATTTTCTGTGGGAGGAAACGTAAGCGCCCGATAGTTTTTCTTTCCTTTCTCTTTCTTTTTTTTGTGACATTTTTGTTTAAAAGACTAGACCGGGGTGGCATGGACTTTGTGCGCCACCAGAAAACCTGAGAAAAGAAGAATAAATAATGAAAAAAAATGCTTTTTAAAACAAAATCTATTTAACTGCCGTGTTTTGTCTGTGAGTGTGAGCGTAGGGAAATTAAATTCTTTTTTTTCCGATCGTGGTCGGACCAAAGATTACGACGGAGTCCTGCACTCGCGTGTCGGAGCCGAAGCTATTGCCGGTCCCGGAGCACGCGGTGATAGTGGATTTCGACGGAGCTAGCCTCGTTTGTCGGATCCAGGGGCCATTGCGGGTTCCGGAGCGCGTGGCGGGGTAGTGTCATTTTATCTCGCCCCTCCCTTAAGTCCTTGAACTTAAATAAATTGTAAGTGACACTGGGAGCCCTGAGCAGAATATCCCAGCCCAAGAACTTCCTGTGAGCCTAATAGCGTCTTCCCATCCACAATCTACCATCCGTTGAATGGATGATGCAAAAGGTTCTTGCCGTTCCGAAAATTTCCCAGTGAGTTCCCCATCCAAATTTGACGGACTTTGACGGGCCCTTTTATACGATAGTTAGGCGATGTTTTTTCATGCAATACTTAATTAATCATAAATATTAGTTAAAAAAGTAGTATAATTCCTACAAAGTTCCATTTGGTTTTAATGACCAAACAGTACACAATTGGTTTTGTTTACAAGTTTGCAATATTAATATTGGCGAGACAGTAAGAGCGGAGTGAGGGGCTACGGGATGCTAGGTTCTAACCCGTCAGCAATTTGTAAGCAGATTTGATGTTGGATATATGTTTTAAACTACTATCGTGTGTTATTTATTTTTTTATTCTACAATAAGATTAGGAGAACAACATTATAAAACAGTTTTTCCGAGTTGATACCTTACTTTAATTATTCTGACTTGAGCAACTGCTCTTCAAGTCAGATGTTATTGGATGTGGATGGAAGGTTGTGGGAACACGAATTTCACAATTGTCAAAAATCCCAACCGTTTTACACGAATGGACTCTATAGGAAGAGGCTAATAATAAACGAAAAAATTGGAGGACCTGCTTGGCGAATTTAACTTTATTAAAGCCCTGCCACACCTACGACGTTTGTAAGTAAAAACCTATTTGCGCAATTTTTGTTTTTTTTTTCGATTTCCCGTTTCTACGCAAACTAGTTCCTTAGTCTTGAAGCTATCGAGATAAAAGTTTACCAAAAGACGTCTTTCTATTGCAGATAGCCGGATTGGGCAACTCTATCTTATAGGTCCCATAGGAAAGATCGGAAAATTAAAGGAAAACAATTATACACAGAGAGAATTTTGACGTTCTGAAATTGTGTATTTGTATTCTCAATTTCAGGATGTACTGATTTTGAGTACAAATTTTGGGAAAAAACTTATATTGAGTAAAAAATGAACTCACTTTAAGAAAAAAAGCTTGAGCTGATCACAAAAATCTTAACTTTAGGAAACAAGTTCTTCAACTTCCAATTTGAGTAAAAATATTTTCAAAATTGGTTTCTCATTACTCACAGGAACCTTCTAAAAGGCTGGCCTAGGGAGTAAATGACTCTTGCCATCAAATATTTGATAGCTAATGTCGTCCGGGTCGCGAGTTCAATCCCCATGCCGGTATACACATATATTTTTTGTTTTTGTTATTTTGCGTTTTTTTTTTATTTTAAATAATTATATTCTGGTATAATCAGCCTAATTCAATTTAATGTTTAAAATCTTATATGCGATTTGGACATTGCTGAATACGATGCTTGCTTGGCTCAGCCGGTTAGTGCGCTCATGCACGAACACAAGGGATTGGGGTTCGAGTGACGGAGAAGGCGACTTGGGTCGAACAAAAAGTAAGTTTGTTTTATTTATAACAGTTTATTACTCACATAATTATGAAACCATTATAATTTTCTGTATAAGCCCTTAAAATAAAGTGTAAGTAAGAAAGGAAGTTTTCCGAATTGAGAATTGTTTTCTCAATTTAATAATTTTTTAGTACTCAGTTTGATAAAAGGCAATACTCATTTTTAAAATACTAGCTAAATAATTCCCTATTATGAGTGCAGTTTGTACTCATTTTAAGAAAAAAGTATCCCTAATAGGGCACAAATGTACTTAATTTGAGTAATAAAATTTTGACAAATTTGTACTGATAGTTAGTATTTTGTACTCAGAATGAGTATTTATGTTCATGCTTAATTTCCAAGAAGAAAAATACTCAGTTTGAGTACAAATTACTTAAATAATTCTCTCTGTGTAGCTTCGGTGTTTTTGACATATGACCTTAAGCTTTTGGGAATATTATTATTTAAACTGTCGTGAATTTCGAATAAAATTTTAGAAAAATCGGACGACTATATTATATAGCTGCCCTAGGAACGATCGGAAAATTGATGGTATATTAATAGAAAAACAAGAAGGGAAGCTAACTTCGGCTAGCCGAAGTTTATACACCCTTGCAGATCATCAGATTAAAATGTTAAATTTAGATTTACTTGCGTATTTGTTGCAGTTTTACAGTTATTTTCAGTCAGAAGTTTGCAACGCAGTGAAGGAGTCATTTCCGACCCCATAAAGTATATATATTTTTGATCATCATGACTAGTCGAGTCGATCTAGCCATGTCCGTTTGTCCGCCCGTCCGTTTCTAGGCAAACTAGTCCCTCAGCCAGATCGGACCATATATCTTATATCTTCGCTGTTTTTAGACATATTAACTATTTCTCTTGGGAACATCATTTTTTTAACTGTCCTGAATTTCGAATTAAATTTTAGAAAAAGCAGACGACTAAATCATATAGCTCCCATAGGAACGATCGGAAAACTAAAGGGAAATTAATAAGAACAATATTATAGCTTTGTTAATTTTTTGTATATTCCCTTCTACTTTGGAATATAAGTTTATTTTATTATTTTAGAATTTTGAAATAAATTGTACATAAATCGGACGACTATAATATATAGCTCCCATAGGAACGATCAATCAATTATTGTCAAAATAATACAAAAATTGTTATAATTTGGTTTGTTGCAAGTCTAAATTCAGATTTTTATAATTTGTAATTAAATAGGAATTAACTGTAAGGGTATATAGACTTCGACTGGCCGAACTTAGCTTCCTTTCTTGCAATAGATGGACGCATACCCAGCGGTAAAGTCAGAAGGAGGTTCTTAGACTGTTGGAAATACTGTTCCTTTTAAAGGAAATTGCATTTTTCCCTTCACCGTCGCCTGCCAAATAAAGCAAGTTTTCCATCATGTTCTGCTAAAAGGAACAGGATTTTTAACAGTCTAAAAACCTCCTTCTGACTTTCCCGCTGGGTATGCATCCATCTATTGCGTCCTAAATTTTCGTTTGAACCTTGGTTTGGTCAGCTACACACACACACATGACATGTATTACGTGTATGTATCCATCTATTGCGTCTTAAATTTTCGTTTGAATCTTACCCTAGTTTTTAAGGCGATTTTAGGTGATATTTTGTTCTACTTTTTAGGGCGAATTCGCCCTTAAAATAATACAGGCAATTTTGCCGTTTTAAAAAAACTAACCCTAAAAAATAAAAAATATAAAATATGGCGATTTTTCGTATATTTAGTTAGCCACCCTTAAAATAAGAAAATTTTTCGTAGTTTTAGGGCGATTTTTTTATTATTTAGGTAAAAAATTTTATTTTTAGTATATAGCACCATCTTATTATTCCAATCCAAAAAGTTTACTTAGATTGCTAGCGAATTGTCGAGTTTTAACAGATCGAAAGTCGCATTTGTAACCGCTGATTTATCAGCTGCTAAGTTAACAGAGACGCCCTCTATCGAATTTACTGAAACATAACATTGTTAAATGGTCTTCTGTTAACACATCCCCAAAAAAGATTTTTTATTTTAAAAACTTTTCAAAAATGGGTTTTGGCCAACCAAAGTGGTCAAATGCCTCATAGTGCAGTGGCGGACAAAAGTCTACATACAATACCTCTTTTCGAGTATTCCCACTAGCCATACTCTAGCTTTTACGGAAAAGTAATGATGCAGTCTTGTTTTAAATGTTATTATTGTACAGTAACCAAAATATTATTCTTATTCAATAAAAACTTATAAAGTTATATACAAAAACCTTAACATGGTACTGACAAAGTCTACGAACTTTTTAAATCTTCACTTCGAAATTTTAAAAACCTGGTCTATAATACCTATGTCCCGATTTGTTGGGGGTCCAAATAATTGACAGGGAGCATAATACAGCAGCCAAACCTTTCTCGACAAACCGTTTCGAAGGTAATGTACATAGGTCGTTTGATTATGTTATTAGCTAGACAAAGCAGTACGTTTTTCAAACCAAAACCTATTTTAACGCATAAAACATCATGTTTTCGCAAAAAAATCTTTAACACTAATTTTCCATTACAAATCATTAATTTGACCAAAACAACACATTGTCGCAATGAAAGAGGAGCAGTTTAAGTGCATCAACTGTGGCTCAAACCATAGTGCTTCCTCCCGCAGTTGTCCTGCCTATCTGGAACAGTGTGAGAAACGCAAGTCTAAAAGCACTCCAGAACGTCAACGTTCTCAAAAGCAAACTGTTGCTGCTCCGCTCCCAAGCCAGAATGCTTGGTTTCCTTTGCGTCCTCCTGTTTCCTCAAGTCAGCCATTGACCTCTTCAAATTCATTTAAAAATGTATTGCGTCCGCTAAGTCAGCCTAATTTTGGAAATACTACTAAGGCCTCTGTGGTAGAACAGCCTGCTCAGGACAGACTCTTGGAATTTATTAATAACTTACAAAAGCAGCAAGAGGCTGCTGTAAATGCCCAAGCGGCGGCAATTGAAAAACTACTGGAACGTTTTGATCAAATGATGTTAGTCATGACGACGACTCTGCAATTGCTACAGAGCTTGATGTCCAAGCACGCCATTGAGTCAACGCGCCGCAATGACTAACTACGGATTAAATATAGTAATATGGAACGCTAACAACCTAGTTAGCAAATCCTTGGAGGTTGAGCACTTTCTCCAGGAACGTAACATTGACATTTTGTTAATCTCAGAGACTCATTTTACCAGCCGTTCTTTCTTTCGAATCCATGGATATGCTGTGCACTGTGCCAACCACCCTGATGATAGAAATCGGGGTGGTGCTGCTATCATTTTTAAATCGTCCCTGGACTATCACCTGAGCACCACAATAACTGAGCCTCATTTGCAAGCAACTGCTATAAGTTTGGTTACGTCGTTTGGAAGAATTTCGCTTAGCGCTGTCTACTGTCCTCCTGGTCATCGTCACTCGTGGCCAGCTGCGGAATTTCTGCACCTTTTCGCCTCTGTGGGTAGCCGCTTTATTATTGGAGGTGATTGGAGTGCACACCATAGCTTCTGGGGTTGCAGACGGTCCTGCCCTCGAGGAAACTCTCTGATGTCTGTTGTCTCTAGCTCAACCATGCAGATTCTGGCCACTGGGGGACCCACCCATTTTCCCTGGATCAATGATCATCTTCCGACTGCCATTGATTTTGCTGTGTATAGAGGTATCCCGTGCAGCCACCTTTCCATCTCTCAATGCTCGGGCCTTTCCTCTGATCATTTCCCGCTCCTGATATATTTCTCTGCGGCTGCCTATCAGGTTATCACCAAAACTAGGCTTTTACCTCGGGGCTGGGATATTAGAAGTTTCAGTGCCAGGCTCACTGCTTTGACTCAAGATAATCCTCCGCTTGTCACTGCGGATGACGTTGATTCGTTTGCTCAAGTTTTGGTAGACAAGATCCATCAAGCTGCCCCTCCTGCTAGAAGTGTACCTATTCCGCCGCCAACATGGGCTTCTTCGAAACCTGAAATTGTAGTCTTGGCCAGACAAGGTCGTGCACTTCGCCGCGTTTGGATGAGGATAAGGCATACCCTGGACTTGGCAAGGTGGAGGGCTGCCGTGTCAGAGCTCAGAAAAGTCCTTCGATTTGCAAAATCTGAATTTTTCGTGAATCATCTCAGTACCATTGATCCCAACCAGGATCATGGGTTTGCATTATGGAAATGCACACGAAATCTGACCAGGAAGTTCGAGCCACAATTTCTAGGTTTGGACTCTCTTTCGGTCCTCCTGTTGTTGTGCGACCAGTGGATGAGGAAGAGGTCCGTGATCATATTAAACGATTGGTCCCAACAAAAGCTCCTGGTATGGATAAGGTCGATGGTAAAGTTGCAAAGTCACTCCCCAACTCTGTCATTGCGCAGCTCTGCCTTCTTTTTAATGCGTCACTCAACCTTGGCCATTTTCCATCCCCTTGGAAACGTGCTCTAGGTACAATGGTCCCCAAAAAGGGCAAAGATCCGTGCTCCCCTGAGTCCTACAGGCCAATAAGTCTCCTGTCCACGTTTTCGAAGATTTTGGAGCGGATCGTACTTAACAGGCTCCTGGATATTGATACCTTTAATGACGCACTACCAAACCATCAATTTGGTTTCCGTAGTCGCCACTCCGCTGTCGAACAGGTTCACAGAGTCGTGAACCACATTCTAGTTGCCTTAGTAGGTCATAAATATTGCTCGGCGGTTTTTCTTTATGTCAGACAGGCTTTTGACAGGGTTTGGCATATATATATATCTATAAATTAATGCCACTACTGCCTGAGGGACTCTGAGAGCTCATTGTGTCATTTCTGGACCATAGGATGTTTGCCGTTGACATTCGTGGACATCTTTCTGGACTACGTCTAATTCATGCTGGTGTCCCACAGGGAAGTGTCCTTGGCCCGGTTCTGTACACAATTTACACTTCGGATCTCCCAAACCCAGTGGTTCGTGGTAGTCTCCTTGCCACCTATGCAGATGATACCGCATTCCTAGCTACTGGCAGCACCCCCTCCTCGGCCTCGTGGCGTGTCCAGACATTTTTGAACGAGTTTGAATGTTGGGCCTCTCGTTGGAATATTGCGCTAAACGTTGATAAAACGCAACCTTTGCCCTTCGACCTGGCCGATCCCGTAGTCTTTACTTGGATGGTGATAGACTTAAGCACGAGCAGAGAGTAACATACCGCGGTGTTACCTTAGACCGCCGTCTATGCTGGAAGGATCAGATTGACCGTGTCTGTGGGTCAGCGAGGACGAAACTGGACAAAATGGACTGGCTACTTCGCTCAGATAGCGGATTATCCCTTCAGGCCAAGGTGCGGCTCTTTAAAGCCATTGTTTTCCCGACCCTAAATTGGGGAATAACATGCGACACGTCGCTAAGAAGAGTTCAGACTTGTATCACAAAAGCACTAAGAAGGATGCTTGGGGTTAAGTGGCATCATTACGTCGAAAATAGCGTTTAATTTCGTGACACAGGAGTACCAACAGTTACTGAGATGATAACTCAGTTCTCGAATCGATACAGGGATTGGCTTCTGGTGCATTCTAACCGCCTGGCTAGACGTCTTGCTACACCACTGGGCCGACGTCGTCTCCGCAGACGACACCCGGCGGACTTATGGATTCTCGGCCGTGATAGACACGGGCGACTTTTATAATATATATTAACCCTGATGAAGTAGCCATGCCCCACTGTGGCTCAACTACCCGCAGATTTCGGGATTCTTTTTCTTTAACTATATGAAAACAAGAACTATTTTCTTGTGAGGCGTGTTAATTAAAAATGTCCCTACTCCGGCTTATACCGAAAAAAACAAGAAGTTTTCAACGCAGTGAAGGAGACGTTTCCGATCCCAAACAAAATTACAGCAGTTTTCGTATTATTTTGACATTTATCGATCGATCTTTCCTAGGGCAGCTATATTATATAGTCGTTCAATTTATGTTAAATTTAATTCGAAATTCTGAATTTATAAAATAAAGTTATATGCCAAAGTAGAAGAGACTACAATTAAGAAGTTTGCAAAGCAGTGAAGGGTACGTTTCCGACCCCATATTCTTGATCAGCATGACTAGACGAGTCGATCTAGCCATGTTCGTCTGTCCGTCCGTTTCTACGCAAATTAGTCCCTCAGTTTTTAAGCTATCGAGATGAAACTTTACAAAAAGTCGTCTTTCTATTGCAGGTAGTATATAAGTCGGAACCAGCCGGATCGGACAACTATATCCTATATCTCCCATAGGATCGGAAAAATAATGGAAAAAAATTATAGCTTCCGTGTTTTTTGACATGACAGAAAGCTTTTGGGTATATTATTATTTAAACTGTTTTAAATTTCGAATACCACTTAGAAAAATCGAATATCATATAACTTCCATAGGAACAATCGGAAAATTAATGGGAAATTAATAGGAAAAAGCTTTAGCTTCGTTCATTTCTATTGTGCTCTCTTCTACTCTGGAATATAACTTTATTTTATTAATTCAGAATTTCGAATTAAACTTAACATAAATATCTTATATAGCTGCCATAGGATAGATCGATCGAATAATGTCAAGATAACACGAAAACTGCTATAATGTTTGCTGCAACATATACGCAAGTAAATCGAAATGTAACATTACATTTAATTTGTAATCACCTCTTAACGAGGTAAAAAACTGGTGACGATCGCACCTTCAACATACAAAAGTTCTGATATCAACATTTGTGACGAAAGATGATTACAACCATGATTAAATACACTTTTTAAAATTTATTTTTTGGGAACTCTGCAATGCCTATAAAGGGAAATTTGCTAGACTAGTTTTTAAAAACACGTAAACTATTGCAGAGTGCCGAAAAAATAAATTTTAAAAAGTGTATTTAATCGGGTTTTGTCAAAAGTCTGAAAAAAAGCTTTCTATATGGAACGAGGTAAAAAACTAGTGACGATCGCACCTTCAACATACAAAAGTTCTGATATCAACATTTGTGACGAAAGATGATTACACACATGATTAAATACACTTTTTAAAATTTATTTTTTGGAAACTCTGCAATGCCTATAACGGGAAAAATGCTAGACTAGTTTTTAAAAACACGCAAACAGAGTGCCGAAAAAATAAATTTTAAAAAGTGTATTTAATCGGGTTTTGTCAAAAGTCTGAAAAAAAAGTTTTCTATATGAAACGGTTTAAAATACAGCTTGGATACGCACAAACAAAATTAAATGCTCGAGCAGGATTAGTTGTTCTAAGCTAATAAAAGTGTTACATACCAAAACTTAAGGAATCTCAGGGCCCCTACAGATTAATGTTTTAAAATCGTTAAAGCCGGTTTTGAGAAAAATAAAAAAAAATTGCATATAGAAGGCGTTTATAGCATTTAAAAATAGCTTTCAGCACAAGTCTGTAGCTTTAGTAGTATAGAAGTTAGGGCTTTCCGAATTTGAGCTATTTATTTTCCCGCTAAACTAGCGGGTTTTTCCAAAAGTGGTAGAACAAAAGTTTTTTATATCGATCTGATGAACATCATATTAAATTATCAGAACATAAAAAACATGTTTTGGACTAACTGACAAGCGGACAAGCGGACAAACTGACAAACAGAATTAAATTTTCATTTTGGGAAGAAGAAGAAAATCTTGTTTTCGGTATAACATCTGAGCGGAGCGTCGGATTTTCTGATATGACCCCTCATATTAAGCGCATTTTCAGTAAAAATACAAGAAGCGTAGTGCGAGGGGCCAATTATCCCCACCGGCCCCAACAGATCCAAATTCTAAATTTTCACTTTTACACTTTCACCGCTCTCTCTCCCAAACCAATTGATTTTCTTGAGGTCTTGGTATGCAATCCTTTAAGTTTTAGCAATACCTTTAATTTGGTTTATTACTCATTACGATCGGACCATCATAGCAGATTTTCATTTTTTCGTGTATAGTAGTCGCCTTCGCACACTCTCCTGTGATTAAATAGTAATGGTTTGCAAGGCTTACTTAAAAAAATCTAACTAAAAAAATACATTTTGTTCGGCTATGGATTGATAGACGTGTTTACATACATATTTATTATTTATGGATAAGTACACACAAAAAAAAAAGCTATGTAAAATCAACATAGAAAAATAGTAGTTTACTATTTTCTGAAATTTTCATGTATTTTGTTGTTTTATTTTTTTGGGTATTGAATAGTATTTAACAATTAAAATAGTAGAAAACCTATCTACGAAATTATCATGTATTTTGTTGTTTTATTCAATTGGCAAATTAATATCGTAGAAAAACTATTTTATTTGTTCGCGTGTATTTTGTTGTTTTATTTTTTGGGGCACTGAATAGTGACACCACAATTAATATCGTAACACAACTATTTTTTTCCTTCATGCATTTTGTTGTGTTAGAAATACAATTATAAATTGTAGGTCAAAATTTTTTTTTTGGGCTTAGGGTGGCTAAAGTATCCGACTCATAATCTCTGGGTCGTGAGTTCAAGTCCCGCTTTTGCAGATGATGTTTTTCCTTTTTTTTTTTTTGGTAAAAGTTGATTTCAAGTCTATAGATTTTCCTCTACGAAAATCATTCTTCTGTGGCCTACTGGTTAGAGTGCTTGACTCCGATGACTGCGGCCCCGGTTCGATTCCCAGCGGAGGCAATAACCTGACTTGTAAGTTTAAGTATCTGTGAAATGTAAGTGTCTATAAATAGCTTCAATATAAATTAAGATAACAAATTAAATTAAAAATAAAAACAGTTAAAAAAATAAATTTAAAAAAACAACAATTTTTTTCGGGTAAAATAATATTTTATAGGTCATCTCCTATTTTATAGGTAACCTACTATTTTTTGGGCATTGTTCTATTTTTATGGGTTGGGGCAGTTTTCACTATTAAATCGTTGATTATACATAGTTTTTTTTTTTTGTGTATATGTAGAAAAATTTCAAGCATATATAAAAAGTGGAAAAATATTTTTTGCCAAATTCGTTTGGTTTCTAAAGGAACGGCACATAAGTAGGTATTTTGTTATAATTTTTTAGATGGTGAAAATGCGTAGAGAGGATAAACTCAGAAAATTATGCGTTGGGCAACGTCCTTGTATATTAAACTATATTATTATTTCCTCACTCTGGCACAAGACATCGACAATTTGGAATAGAAAATTCTTTGCTTTCACCAGTTTACAAAAAAAAATCGACTATTTCCTATTCAAATACAACCTTGGTTTTCCGGCAAAGTACATCTCCGTGGTTAGGAAATTAAGAAAGAAAATAAAAAAGGTCAAAAAATTGACACCAATCAAAAAATGTTAAGTGCCCGTTTCTTAATCAGGAAAATGTACTTTACAGGAAAACCAAGGTTGTCCTCGATTGGAAGGCACTCGGTTTTATTTTGTAAGCTGGTGTTATTAAAGCCTTAGGACAATTCACGTGACCAACCTGTGAAGGTAACTTATACGTTGACCATTTGTACGAACATCGTAAAATGAGTAATTGCCAAGCATGTTTTAACGCATTTATCGCTTTTTCTTTCTGTCGCCCTTTTTGCCCCTCCACACGGTGTCGTCCCTAGCTCACCTTAATGAGCTTTGTGTGTGCGAGCTTTTATTTTGATATCTGTAGCATTTTTATGTTTAATCATTTTTGGACGCCTGCCTTCGGTTTTTATTACTTTTACATCTTTCTTCGCTCATTTTCCTTTACTTTCAAGGAAAGCGCTCACTTGAGAGCCATCGTCAGTGGCACCAACAAAGAGACGCAAATTACAAAATCGTGACTAGCGTAAATTTGGCGTTTTGTGGCCCATAAATTCGTGGCATTTGTTGAGAGTTCTGCTTACTAATGGTTTCTTACTGTTCTTTCCCCACTACTTCTAACGGTGGTCAAATAGTCGATAATTTGTAAGCGCTTATTAGTTAAAACTATATTAAATTAACTTAATTTTACAAAAATCGCACAGCAAACAAATGTTTAAGTGGAAGTAACAAAAAACACGGTCTTATGTACTGGTACGTACCCGTAGGGAATAAAATATTTAAAATTTTCGAAAAAATAGAAGCAAAGAATTAGACTACCAGTGCAGCCATTTTGTCCTGTTTCCGGACAGATTTGTCTATTTTTTAACGCCTTTATTCGGAAAAATTTTCATACATCCTCTGTCCGGAAATCTGTCCTTTTTTCTAAAATAAGTTTTTGAGTTTAGAACTACGCAGTGTCAAGATCGGACGCAGCGTCATCCATCCATGAAGACGGACTCCGGAGGGGTTTGAAATATATTGGAAGAAAGGAGGATAAAGGTGTATTTTAATAAACACAAAAAGGCACTAAAAACATATCGACTTTGAGTCGGCTAAAACCCACCATCTTTTGAGTGATATTTTAGGTATTTGAACTAACCTGTTTTTATACGCTAAAAGTCATTCTCATCCATTAATCTCACAGTTAATATATTCCTTATAGTAAGGTTCTTTCTATAGCAAAAGGAAGATGAACACCTTATAAAATTATCGCAATTTTTATTCTCTGCCTTTTTTGTCAAAAAATTTCAGATTTTCAGATTTTGACACAGTTGTTGCAGTTTTTTTGTATTAAATAATAATAGAATATTACGTACACAGAGAAAATAAGATTTTTTAAAATGTCATTTTAATACAAAACATTTTATAAAAATTTTAAGCCATACGAATTTTAAAACGTACACAGAGAAAAAAACGGACCAATACCAAATTGATATTGTCTCCTCAATTTGATATATCAATAACCAATGTTGATATGAATCCATAACAGATTAATATGAATACTTCTAAGGTTGATATGTTTTTCATATCAAGTGGGACATCGAAAAGTCTTCAAAAAATAGTATGGCTGTGGATTTGTATTTTTATTGTATTTTTGGTATATAATAGTAATATAGCGCTTTATATGCGTTGGTCACACTTTCATTTACTTCGTAGTGCGTAAATAAATTTCTACAATGCATAAATAATTTGAAAACCCCTAACTTTTTAAAATATTGGAAACATTGGAAAATAAATATTTCCCCATAAATATTATCCAAAGTTGCATTTTTAAGCTGAGCACACATATCAAATTTTGCCACAAAATTTTTTGTATTGTATTTTCTTGAACTCATCTTATCAATTTAGCTTTTTTAACACAGTTTTGTTCTTAGTATTGTTAAGGAAATGTTAATTATTCTTCTTAAAAACTTTTTACTTACTCTGCCTTTGCCGGGTTTAGAACCGGGGTCCTCTCGCATCAGAGTCAGACGCCTTGCCTATTGGGCTATCGCGCCATGTTACACGCGAGTGTATTAGCTATTGTTAAATGTAAAGTTAGCTCGTTCAAGCATGCTCAACTTTAAAATCCAACTTTGGATAATATGTATGGGGAAATATTTATTTTCCAATGTTTACTTGACCAAAATATTTTAAAACGTTAGCGTTTTCCAAAATATTTATGCATTGTAGAATTATTTTTTGATTTTCCAAAAATGTTGTACTCACATAGTATATTTAAATCTTACGTTTTAAAATTTGTATGGCTTAAAATTTTTATAAAATGTTTTGTATTAGAATGACATTTTAAAACGACATTTTAAAAAGTCTTATTTTCTCTGTGTACATTTGGTTGAAAATGGCAACCAAAATCTGGAACATGGACAACAAATGAAAGCGAAACCGGAAATCGAGAAACGGCAACAAGAAAGGTCCCAACAGTTCGTCCCACCTATTAATGCTTTCCCCGCTTGAATCTCTGCTCATTCAACATTCATTCACATGGCCACAGAAGCAACGAGTAGCTCAAGCATCGGGGCACCGGAGAAAGGGCCCTGACAGAGTCACTTCACCGTCCAAGACAAAAGACAAAAATCCTCTTCGAATATCTCACTCTCATCGTCTCAGCATATCCTCCTCGATATTCAAATATTTTGACAGATTTCACAATTTTCCACTTTTATACCTTTTTGGCTGTTGGCCATGCCCAAAGACACAAGGAATTCCATTTACTTATTGCTCATTCATTTTGTCGCAGCTCCCTGCTGCCACTGAAAAGTCGTGGCTCCTTGCCTTGGTTAGATTTGCTTCGGTGGAATTGCCACATTTTTATGGTAGCCAAATTGGGAAACTCATTGGAATCTTAAAGTTGGCTAAGAACAATTGATGTGTAAACTTTGATTAGATTTGTGAAGTGTGGCCAAATATAGCACGATGTTGCTTTCTTCACCAAATTAAATTTAAATTTTTTCCTTGGACTGGGACTGATTTAGTCGCTGACTGCAAGGCAAATCGATCTCTACACTGAAAAAAAAATTCAAGTCAAACGTGATTGAATCAATACGAAACGGGATTGAAAACCGGGTAAGCCCGAATATTCTGAAATTGATCCAAAAAAGATTGAAGTAATCCCGTAGTTTTGCAAGCCAAAAAAGATTGAACTTATCATTATTAAGTAGGCCGGAATTATTTCAGACCCGAAAATCGAGCTCGATTCTAAATTCTAAATTCAATCCCGAAAATCTAGATAATTTTTATCCCAAACGCACTACAATCCCGAAAAACGAGATCATTTTTATCCTAAACATACTTGAATTGAGTCCGGCCGAGATTATTTAAATTCCAATTCCCATGGGAAAAGCCTGTAGGCTTTTATATTATTTATTCACGTCCAAGAAAAAATTCCAACCCAAAAAAAAATGTTCGAAAACATATATTATACCCGTTACTTGTAGAGTAAAAGGATATATTAGATTCGTGCAAAAGTATGTAACAGGTAGAAGGAAGCGTTTCCGACCACATAAAGTATATATATTCTTGATCAGGATCACTAGCCGAGTCGATCTAGCCATATCCGTCTGTCCGTCTGTCCGTCCGTCTGTATGAACGCTGAGATCTCGGAAACTATAAAAGCTAGAAGCTAGGGGTTAATACGCAGCGCAAGTTTTTCACGCCGATGTGCCACGCCTCCTCTAACGCCCACAAACCGCGAAAAACTGTGGCACCAACAGTTTTGAAGCTAGATTAACGGGAAAAGGAAAGTGTATTCGTTTCATCAATAAATATTGATAGACCAAAATGGGAGACCGCCTAAAATTATAAAAATTAAATTAAAATTATAGATTGAGGCAAATGCTATCAGGAAAAAATGTAAACTTCTTAAATATTAATAGATTTGATGTCTTTTTTGAAATTTGTTTTTACAAATTTTTAATGTCGCGTCCATAATTAAAAAAACCTATTTTTTCCTTTCACTCGTGCAATTATCGGCACATATAAACCAGCTTTTAATCCTAAAGCGAGGTTAGTAGGAACAAATTAATTAAAATTTTTTCACAACAAAAATTGGCGCATTACCATTTTGAACGAAATTTTAAGTCTGTCGCGCCCCTAATTTTTAATTGATCATAATTTTTGGTGAAGCTAATTGTTTTATTTGCTGCTATGAAACACGTTTTTTTGGACTTTTGCGAGGATCAGGTGGGTTAAAGTGACAAATTATTTAAGCAAGGAAATATTTTTATACCCTTGCAGAGGGTATATTGATTTCAGTCAAAAGTTTGCAACGCAATGAAGGAGACGTTTCCGACCCTATAAAGTATATATATTCTTGGTCAGCATGACTAGACGAGTCGATCTAGCCATGTCCGTCTGTCCGTCTGTCCTTCCGTCCGTCCGTTTCTACGCAAACTAGTCCCTCAGTTTTGAAGCTATCGAGCTGAAACTTTACCAAAAGTCGTCTTTTTATTGCAGGTAGTATATAAGTCGGAGCCGGCCAGATCGGACAACTATATCTTATAGCTCGCATAGGAATAATCGGAAAAATAATTGAAAAAAAATTATAACCTTTGCGTTTTTTGACATATAACCTTATGCTCTTGGAAATATCATTTTTTTAACTGTTCTGAATTTCGAATTAAATTTTAGAAAAATCGGATGACTATATCATATAGCTCCCATAGGAACGATCGGAAAACTAAAGGAAAATTAATAGGAACAAAATTATAGCTTTGTTAATTTTTATTGTATTCTCTTCTACTTTGGAATATAAGTTTATTTTATTATTTTAGAATTTCGAATTAAATTTAACATAAATTGGATGACTATATTATATAGCTGCCATAGGAAGGATCGATCAATTATTGTCAATATAATACGTGCGCTGCTATAATTTTGTTCGTTGTTGCTTGCAAATCTAAATTTAACATTAATAAACTTCGGCTGGCCGAAGTTAGCTTCCTTTTATAGCAGGCTACATTAGAATTACGCATTAGGAATACACAGAATACCCATGTCTGTGATTTTAGTTACAGTTATAACGAGCGTTATTGAAATTGCGCATTAGTATACACATTTCGTTAATATTGTTGTTGTTGTTTACTTTTAAGTCCCGTTAGAATGTATAAGATAGTTCTCTCTCTCTTATACATGTTAAGCGATCTATTAGAACATATATAGCTATCTCACTCTCTTGAAAAGGAGCTGAGAGAGAACAAGAGAACGGGGGTTGGAAAAAGCTGCGATCACGCAGCAGAGTCAGTCTGAAGCGAAACGTGAACGAGAGAACGTGAAATAAAATAACAGACAATAAATCAATACGTGTGTTCTTCTTTCGTCCACACTTTCTTGTTTTAATTCTAATTATATCTGAGTAAAATCCCGAAATATAATAAAATCAGGTTACTATCTAAAGCCACAGCAGAGAATTGCCAATATTCTTAAACAGGTGTATTTTGATAAAATGTCTGCGTTTACTAGGAAAAATTAATTTATTTCTAACCACTTAGTCTCATAGCTTTCATAGAACGAGCTATATAAAAACTATGATTCTATTAAAAAGAGGTGGATAACGTTTAAATAATTTAACCAAACTTTATAGCAAACTTTAGTAACATCTAGAATACCTCTGCAACATTTTGACAAAATAAAAAGTTGCAATTTTTTGTTAAGTAGCAACATGTCGCGTCCATATTCTTGCACTATTTAAAAAAAAACCGCTGATATTTTGCCACCGAACTTGCTTTGATGTGTTCGGTTACTCAGCAGGTATACTGGAAAAAAAATTCAAAAAAATACGCCATCTAGTTTCGCAGAATTTAATGTTTTTCTGAAGTTTTCAATATTGCAGTTCTATTTTTGTCGCGTCCGTATTTCCCCTATTTAATTTTATTTCTAAGAACTGGCTGGACAGATCATCTTCATTTTTTTTACCATAAATACAAGAGCGTTTAAGCTATTCAAAAAAAAAAATAAAAAGTAAAAAATGTATACTGCGTCACTCTTATTTTCAAAGTTTAAGTTGAAAAAATGTCGCGTCCCTCACCCTGGAAATGCCCATATTATATATATTTAGGTCTAAAATACATGTTATTATTGTGTGGATATAATTGTATGGGTGGTGTTACAAAATCGATTAGTGGTTTTAAAATTAATTTATCAATTACACTGGACAACAAAATGGACTTTATTAAAAGGTGCAGGCCTATGGGTATTAAATTGTGTTAATATAATATAATGTATATAAGCATATCTGCATACTTATTTTTCGATTTTAACGGGTGGTATTTGTGAAATCGTCGTTTGAAAAATATAGCAACATTTAATGTTTTGATCTAAGATATCTTCGAGGGTGTGTACTCAATTGTATTAAAACCTATGCCAACAAATTGCTTAGATGCCCTTCTACATAATTGCATTTAAGCTTCCATCATAATTTGAGTCAATCAAAGCCTATGAGCCATTTAAGTAATTGGTTGACCTCTATTCACAACCAATTTGATGCGGTAAACAGGCTTAAAAAAATACAAGGAAAAATATGTGCCTCGAAATATTGTACAGATATCTAGAGGCATCTTTACCCGAATTTTTTAGATAAACATCAGCCTTGTAAGTCGAACGATGGAATTTTTAGAATTTTTTCCATAAGATCGTAAAAAGCTTTAAATGCTCGAATACGACTATTATAGGAAATAATTTCAATTTGTTTACTAACTACAAATATATTATTATTTTTAGTTATTATTAAATGTTTTATTTTATAAAATTCAAAAATTGGTATATCTGTACCGGGTGCCCTTAAATATTAAATCATTACTAATTTTACAGTTTTCCAAATCAATGTCACTTAAACTTTTCAGGTCTTCATAAAAATGTCGTATGTCCATATTATCATTTTATCGCTATTTCACGTTCCATTAAGAATTTTGCAAACTTGAATCCATTTTTCATAGTTAGAGAAAAGGGCGGATTTCTACGAGATGTTATTATATTCATGTATGCTTTGGCCTCCCTATGCTTTCCCTTAAATCTCATGCTCCTAATGTATTTTAATGGACCACATTTTTTTATCGCACTAGCATAGTGAACGAGGAAATGGTGTTTTGGTTTCAATACGCCGAATAGTTCTATATACATTGTATGATGACTTTTAACTAGTAAATTTAGGTTTTCCAGATCCCTTTCTAAATATGAAGATTTTAGGAGGAAATCGACTATATCCAACAATATTAAAAAAAATTGCCAGTATTTATTGTCCAATGGGATTAAATCGCCAATCAATAATGGAACTCGAAATCAATTTCAAACTAAAAAGGGAAAGGGAAAATATATAAGAACTTAATATAAACATATTTTTCCTTGTTAAGTAAAGCAATTTTTACAATTTCTTGTGAAAATAAAGATTGCTGCACTACGTACCCGGTCTATAGCTTTGGCATGAGAAAATTTTGACCACCCCTGAAAAAAGTCGTCCATATTGTTTTGATCGAGCTCCCAACGTCGAAGAGCGCATGTTTTTTTCGAATTATCGCAAACTTCAGGTCATTTTGCTCCGGTTCTATTGAGTCGAGTTTTTAGAGAAAATAAATTAGAATCGTCGGGTTCAGTCAAGCCAACAACAGGACTGGGAGGAACCAAATTTCTAACGTTGTCAGGGGGTCTGTCAAGCTTTTCCTGCTTTCGGCGCTTAGCTCTAGTATTCATGTATTTGCAAAATAGCTTCCCACCAGGCGAGCCGTTCTTTTGTCTTTGAATATAATAATAGTCCTGAGACAGAACAAAATATACAATAAACAAATTTAGAATAATAAAAAAAAAGGCTTCGATAAGTTTCAAAATACTCTTTTAAATCTTCAATTCGATTGTAATGTGTCAATTACCTCAACACCAGCTTCTTTTGGAAATATATGCGTTATCTCCTTTAAAAGCATAAGAAAATCGGATTGCTTAAGGGTTGTTTCATTAAATATTACATCCTCAACGATTATATTTATAATGTCATCCCTTTCCTGTGTAGTTAGTGCCTTATTATTTTCTTTAAACTGCAATAAATATCTCTCTTTTGGACAGTTTTTGAAGATCGACAACAGGCTCTTAGAAATAAAAATATTGAAAATTACCAAACTTAAAAAACTTTTACCAGGAAAAGCTGAAATGGCATCATCTGTTGTCAGAGCCGCAGGTCTATGAGTCGTATTCTGGCCACCAAACTGAATAAAGATTAATTATTTAGTATTTCTACCTTTGCTTGTCATTTTTTTTTTATAACTTTTTCGCTTCTCCAGGAAAAAAGTTTCTCGCGAAACATTATTCTAAGCGCCAAAGGGGGAATGGCCTCCTTAATTTCTTCACTCGTAATATAGCGTATGCTTACATACTTGATTTCTGCAGATGCAACCACACAGGCGTTATTTTGGACTTGATAATCTGGACCTGTCGTTTATATTTTTACATGGAGGGTGTACTTATAAGTATACCTCTTAAATACTCCAATGCTTCATGAAGATCCAGCTCTTCTAATAAAGCTATTATTTTTTAATCGTCCTCGTCTTCCTGATCAGCAAAACTTAGCTCGTCCCCACTCATTTAAAAATTAATTCCCGGAGCACTTTTGACACAGTGAACTAACTCTCGACACACTGAATTCAAATGTCACTGATTTATTAAACGCTTAGAATTATTGACGTAAAAGGCAGAGCAGTCTATATGACCAGTTTGGTTCGATTAGTGTTGGTAGAAATTGGGGAGTCTATAATTATTAGAAAATTAAAGTATTGGCTAAGGTTTTCCAATGTTTACACATTTACACATTTAGATGGCGCTACCTTATTAGTTAGTTTTTATTACAGTACGTTCCATCTGTTCCATCTGCCATCTGTTGGAAAAAAATAACGTAACTCTTTCAGACTAAACCAATTTGCAAAGCATTTCCTTTCCTATAAAAAATTTGTTTATAAAAAGAAACAGGTTTGTGAACAGTATTGAAATCCTGTTGGTGTTTAAAAAAATCTTTTCCAAACAACAAGTCGGATCGATTTTATATGACAGCCCGGAACTTAATACAGTTTCGGATAAAGAAGCCATAATTTAATCTTTTAAGGATGACATTTATCTTTTCAGACTTAAAGTAAAAATTTCAATCCTGATTCGGATAAAAAAGGCTTTTTAAATTTCTTCTCTCGAGTATATGGATGCAGTCTCCAACTTTATATCCATAAACTGTAGGGGTTAAATGTCCTCACAAAATAACTCACATATATGTATGTGAAGCGGGTGCTCATTGGTATACCCACGCCCACACATAATTTATGTCTTGATTAATGAAGGTTGAAATGTCGAAAATTGTTTGCTGGCGGTGTGGGCGCACATGGAAAACTTTCCCCTAAGTGGTGATGGAAAGGCGCACCACAAATGGTGGCGAATATACGCATAATGCATAAACGTAAAATATCAATAAAAATCGCACATAAACTACTACTACTACTACTACTACTAACTAGGGATCGGAGTCCAAATATACGCTTTGGACGCACTTTAAAGTGTCTCATGTCAATTACCTGAAATCATTCTTAAAATGATAAATTTGTACGAGCTTAAGCAAGATATATAGTGCTACGCTGGTTGCTCCCTTAAGTTTTCCTACTCGCATTAGCCTGCCGTGTACTGTAGCTACTATTTTATCAATAGCTGTGAGGACTGCCGAGCACCATCACGGTGGGCAATAAGTACATGTCTAAAAGCGCATTTTATATACAAATTACAGTTCATGAAGGCCGCTTTAAATCCGGCACAGGACCTAGGCTTAGCTTTGGGAGCTGATATCGCATGCTAATGTAGCTCCTCCGTGCTAGCCCGACCCGGTGCCCTCCCACAGCCAATACCGCTACCCCAAGCATAGTCTGACATGCCAAAAGTTAAAACTGTTTTCCGAGGTTTTTCCTCGAGTTTTGTTCCGAACTCATGTTGCTCTTGTTACTGTCCATGTCCTTGTTTTGCTGTCTGTTTTGTTTTTAGCTTTTTGGCCAAAAGTTAATTGAACAGCAAACGCCCACGAAATTTATATTGTGAAATAGCAATGAGTTTTAAAACGGGTTAATTTCAGGGTGCAGTTTCAATATATTTGTGTTGAAGCAGAAAATCGATTGAGTTTCTTTTACATTGATAAAGTGCGATAATAGTAAATATATTTTGAGTGTTATTTTTTCGCTCAGAGTCAGATTAATTATTTTGTGCTGCATTATTATAAATATTGTATTAATTTATATCCGTTACTCGTAGAGTAAAAGGGTATATTAGATTCGTTCAAAAGTATGTAACAGGTAGAAGGAAGCGTTTCCGACCATATAAAGTATATATATTCTTGATCAGGGTCACTAGCCGAGTCGATCTAGCCATGTCCGTCTGTCCGTGTCTGTTTGTCTGTATTTACGCTGAGATCTCGGAAACTATAAAAGCTAGAAGATTTTGACTTGGCATGCAGATTCTAGGGGTTAATACGCAGCGCAAGTTTTTCACGCCGATGTGCCACGCCCCCTCTAACGCCCGCTAACCGCGAAAAACTGTGGCACCCACAGTTTTGAAGCTAGATTAACGGGAAAAGGATTGTGAATTCGTTTCTTCAATACCTATTGATTGACCAATTTATGAGCATGATTGACCAATTCAAGCATGCTCAACTTTAAAATGCAACTTTGGATAATATGTATGGGGAAATATTTATTTTCCAATGTTTACTTGACCAAAATATCTTAAATAGTTAGGGTTTTTCAAAATATTTATGCATTGTAGAAATTTATTTACGCACTACGAAGTAAATGATAGTCTGACCAACGCATATAAAGCGCTATATTACTATTATATACCACAAATACAATAAAAATACAAATTCACAGCTATATATTTTTTCGAAGACTTTTCGATGTCCCACTTGATATGAAATACATATCAATCTTAGAAGTATTCATATTAATTATTTTAATTTTTATTTATTATTTTAATATTTAAAAAATTGATATGTAAAATTGAGGAGTCTAGATCAATTTGGTATTGTTCCGTTTTTTCTCTGTGTGCTTATGATCAAAACTATGGATAAATTCTTAAACAGTAAGTAACTTAAAAACAGCGAAGCACATGACATACTGCAAGCCGTGTAGTTGGTTGTGTACGTCCCACGTGTGGCGGCAAATATTTATACACAGAGAAAAAAAAACCAAAAATAGTCACCCATCGGGAAATTTTTTATATCAATTTTGGTCCTTTATGTGTTCATATTAATATGATATTATTGAGCATATTAATTTGTACCATATTGATATAAAATCGAACCATTTTGTTATGAAAAAATTGATATGAACACATATCAGGCCCATAATTTTCGGTTTTTTTCTCTGTGTACACTGTACATACACTCCAAAAATGTCTTTCTAAATTTTAGAAAGCTCGCCTTTGAATCGGTCAGCCTCTAAAAATAAAATAACTTTCTTATTTTTAGAAAATTCGCCTTTAAAATAGAAATTATTTCTTTATAAAACATTTTAAGAAAAAAGTTTTCTTCAAAATAGAAAAATTAAAATCTGTCATTTTTTTTGAGCTGTCTATGAAAAAAAAAATTGGCTACGTTTTTAATGGCGAAGACGCCTTTGAATTCAAGAAAAAACAAGGAAGGAAGCTAACTTCGGCCAGCCGAAGTTTATATACCCCTGCAGATCGTTCCTATTCAATTTGAAATTACAAAAATGTTAAATTTAGATTTGCAAGCAACAACGAACAAAATTATAGCAGCGCACGTATTATATTGACAATAATTGATCGATCCTTCCTATGGCAGCTATATAATATAGTCATCCAATTTATGTTAAATTTAATTCGAAATTTTAAAATAATAAAATAAACTTATATTCCAAAATAGAAGAAAATACAATAAAAATTGACAAAGCTATAATTTTGTTCCTATTAATTTCCCTTTAGTTTTCCGATCGTTCCTATGGGAGCTATATGATATAGTCGTCCGATTTTTATAAAATTTAATTCGAACATACAATAAATAATATCATTTTGATCGTTTCTTGAAATATAACATCGAAAAAACAGCGACCTCTCTTGAAAAACATGTTTGGCACCACTGCTGACTTATGATGACTATAAGTCATTTCGCTAAAATATGCATATCGTCTAGAAGTACACTCGATTTGGAAATAATTGACCTCAATTGTTTGGGACAAACGGCTCTTTAGATCTATATGCTCAAAATAATTTATAAATATTTATTAAAATTTTTTAAAATTGTGTGAGATCTAGCTATTAAAAAAAAACAGAAATGCAACTTTTTTTGACTTTCAGATGGTAGATCTCCATTAATCTCCGATCGCAAAGCGACATACCTTTTCGGAAAGGTGCATCTATTTCCTTCAAAATGGGACCAGTTTCAAAATTATAGAACTGTTAAGTTTAACAAAACAAGTGGTCCAAAATCTGGCTATCTCGAATATCTCCAAAATGATTCTAGGGAATTTTTTTTGTTTTCTTTATGGTGTTCAGTGACTCAAGAGTAATTGAAAAAAATGGGTCCTAGCGTTTATATATAAAAAAGTTGTAAACTAGTGTTATTTGTGGTATTGTTTCTGATTTTTAGAAAGAAAATGCTCTGGAAATAAGAAATTTTGTGAAATGAATGGCAAATTTTTGTTGATTTTTGAAAAATATTTTTACTTTTTAGAAATTTTTTTCTATATTTAAGAAAAATCCTTTCTAAAATGTATGGAGAATCGCCATCGACTTAAATCCATGGCGAATTTCGGGCTGTTTTTTTTTTGAGTGTAAGATGTACAATAAGCTAAGAAAGGATCTTGAATGTGAGCTGGAAGGTGTCTTGTATGTAGCAACTACATGGCTGGACTTCCGGGCAAATCAAGCCTATATTCCAGTAATTTGCCATTATGTAAACAAGAAGTTCAAGCTAGTTTCTGCTACCTTGTCGACGGCGAGTCTTATAACACCCACTAATCACTCGGCAGTAAATATTTCTGATACTCTTCGACAGGTGAATGAGTGGGGTCTTCTTCATAAAGTTCAAAAAGAA
The DNA here is from genome assembly GCA_037075245.1 of Drosophila mimetica. Lineage (NCBI taxonomy): Eukaryota > Metazoa > Arthropoda > Insecta > Diptera > Drosophilidae > Drosophila > Drosophila mimetica. The sequence goes on from JBAMCH010000004.1 coordinate 3,513,104, forward strand.
GTAAGGCGTGCGGGCATCTGGAAAATAAACATTTTACATGTTTTGCACATACCATTAACTTGCTAGTTCAAGAAATTTTAAAAATGGAGATAATTCGACCTATTCTAACCAAGTTCAAGGCTGTTGTCGCATTTATTAGGCGTAGCTCGACTGCAATTACCAAATTTAAGGACCCCCTCGGATTAATTCAGGAGGTACCAACAAGAATGAATTTTACACTCTCAATAGCATTACTAGGGACTGCAAAGGATCCTGCTCCTTTCTCTGCGGACGAGGTCGATGTATTGGCAGAACTTTGTGTGTTACTTAGTCCGTTTAAAAAAGCGACAAAGTTAATATCGGGCGGAAAGTACTCTACAATGTCTCCCTTTATCACTATGGACGGAAGAAGCGCACAAAGAGAATGTAAAAATCCTAGCGAGTGATACACCAATTTAAAGGTAAACAAGAGGGAACGCTATAGTCGAGTGCCTCGACTATCAAATACCCGTTACTCAGCTAAAGTCAGCAGTCTCAAGCAGGGCAAACCAAGCAGACGCTTCAAAAAATTAAAAAAAATTATTCTACATTTCGGTAGGCGTTTATAACCCAAACAAAATGGCGTTTACACTTTTGCTCTACACACAAAAAAATAAGCTATGTAAAATCAACATAGAAAAATAGTAGTTTACTATTTTCTGAAATTTTCATGTATTTTGTTGTTTTATTTTTTGGGGTATTGAATAGTATTTAACGATTAAAATAGTAGAAAACGTATCTACGAAATTGTCATGTATTTTGTTGTTTTATTCATTTGGCAAATTAATAGTAACGTCTCAATTAATATCTCAGCAAAACTATTTTATTTGTTCGCGTGTATTTTGTTGTTTTATTTTTTGGGGCACTGAATAGTGACACCACAATTAATATCGTAACACAACTATTTTTTCCTGCATGTATTTTGTTGTTTTAGAAATACAATTATAAATTTTAGGTCAACTATTTTTCTGGACTTAGGGTGGCTAGAGTATCCGACTCATAATCTCTGGGTCGTGAGTTCAAGTCCCGCTTTTGCAGATGATGTTTTTCCTTTTTTTTTTTTTGGTAAATGTTGATTTCAAGTCTATAGATTTTCCCCTACGAAAATCATTCTTCTGTGGCCTACTGGTTAGAGTGCTGGACTCCGATGACTGCCGGCCCCGGTTCGATTCCCAGCGGAGGCAAAAAAACCTGACTTGTAAGTTTTAAGTATCTGTGAAATGTAAGTGTCTATAAATAACTTTGATATAAATTAATATAACAAATTAAATTAAAAATAAAAACAGTTAAAAAAATAAATTAAAAAAACAACAATTTTTTTCGGGTAAAATACTATTTTGTAGGTCATCTCCTATTTTATATGTAACCTACTATTTTTTTGGGCATTGTTCTATTTTTTATGGGTTGGGGCAGTTTTCACTATTAAATCGTTGATTTTACATAGTTTTTTTTTTTGTGTGTAGCTTCAAAACTGTGGGTGCCACAGCTTTTCGCGGTTTGCGGGCGTTAGGGGGGAGAGGGGGTGGTTTATTTTGGCCAATCCATAGGTATTGAAGAAACGAACACACATTCCTTTTCCCGTTAATCTAGCTGAAAAACTGTGGGTGCCACAGTTTTTCGCGGTTTGTGGGCGTTAGAGGAGGCGTGGCACATCGGCGAGAAAAACTTGCCTGCGTATTAACCCCTAGAATCTGCATGCCAAATCTCAATCTTCTAGCTTTTATAGTTTCCGAGATCTCAGCGTTCATACAGACGGCTTCCACAGTTTTTCGCGGTTTGTGCGCGTTAGAGGGGGCGTGGCACATCGGCGTGAAAAAGTTGCGCTGCCTATTAACCCCTAGAATCTGCATGCCAAATCTTAATCTTCTAGCTTTTATAGCTTCCGAGATCTCAGCGTTCATACAGACGGACGGACAGACGGACATGGCTAGATCGACTCGGCTAGTGATCCTGATCAAGAATATATATACTTTATATGGTCGGAAACGCTTCCTTCTACCTGTTACATACTTTTGCACGAATCTAATATACCCTTTTACTCTACGAGTAACGGGTATAAAAACTAAAAGGATTGCATTGCAACCCCTTAGGAAAATTAATTGGTTTGGGAGAGAGAGCGGTGAAAGTGTAAAAGTGAAAATTTAGATCCTTGTATTCATACTGAAAATGCGCTTAATATTATATCAGAAAATTGGACGCTCCGTTCAAAAGTTATACCGAAAAAAAGATTTTCTTCTTCTTCCCAAAATAAAAATTTAATTCTGTTTGTCAGTTTGTCTGCGTGTCCCAAAACATAGTTTTAGAGTCCTGAAATTTTTATATGATGTTTAACAGCTCGATATAAAAAACTTAGATTCTACCACTTTTGTAAAAACCGGATAGTTTGGCGAGAAAACAGCTATAAATAGCTAAAATTCGGATGGCCGTAACTTCTGAACTACTAAAGCTTCAGACTTGTGCTGTTTTAAAAGCATAGTGCGAGGGACCTACAGTGCCACTGGCACTGCGTATCCAAACTTATTTTACGGTCAAAATTCGTTTAAATGGTTTTAAACCGTTTCATATAGAAAATTTTTGTTTTACGACTTTTGAAACAAAACGGTAATATTAGATCCTTTGGCAGAAAAAGTATAAAGAAGAGAGTAGTAGATATATTTGATACGACTCAAGTTTAAAACAAAAACTTCTGATATCAAACAAAAACACCTATTAACGACTGCACATTCAACATACAAAAGTTCTGATATCGACATTTGTGACGAAAAATGATTATTTCACAACGCTTCAATTAAAATTGAACGCAAGAACCACGACTCAGACAGCACGTAGAAAGCACAAATGAGCCCGAACCATGTGATCCCTTACATTTTTGAATGGTAAATATAGGGGAGAGGTCTGTAGGTTGGTACACCTTTTGTTTTTAATCTGCCATTTCGACAATCGCTTATGAAACTTCACGCATTAGATACCAATCAAAAGGTTAGTCTTTTAACTTCAAGAAAAACAAAAAAAATATTTTTTTTCCTTAGGGAAAACTAAAAAATAGTTTTTTTTTTAAGTGTCAAAAAACGACATTTTAAAAATAGGTCTGTAAGTCGGGATACTTATAAAAATGAATAAAACTCACACCAAAAGTACTCTAAACTTAAAAAAACTATTTATTTACCTTAATTTAATCAACTTTATTTCGCTTTAACTTATTTCCCCTCCATTTTTAAAGAACTTTGACCAAATAACAAATAAATCCTAAATACTCTTTGAACGATCACATTTTCCCTAATTTCAGAGAAATGATTTATGCAGAAAGCGACCTCTGTTGGGCTGAGGCCTTTTTGTATGCAAAACGGGTGTCTCAGCTTAGACTTACAAAAAATGGGTAGTTTTTGGAAAAAAATGAATAACTTTTTTTCGGACTGTCAAATTAATTTGAATCTTTTTTTAATTTGTTAACAGATAAATTACTAATGTTTTAAACCGTTTACCAATTTATTTCAAGCACGTTTTTAATTTTTTTTAAATTTTTGAAAAAAGTGGACAAAAACATTTTTGGTGAAAAATGGTACACGACACTCACTGCTTAAGTCTGGTTAGAGCCTGGCTTATAATGTTTTTCCCAAAAGTTTTGTCACTAAAAATGACTACAAAAAAAACATAAAAAAAAATTTTTTGTGGAAAAATTTTGAGAAAATGGAGTGTCCTAACTTACAGACCGTCCCAACCTACAGACCTCTCCCCTATAAATTGCGGTTTGAGAATATTTTAAAATAAATTATTCTTATTTCACCAATGTTCAGAAGAAATCTCATTAGACTATAAGAAGATCTAATTTAATTTTTGTTTTTTAATTCTTATTTTATAAATGAATAAATGTTTTGTTTTTTATTTTTAATACAAATTTCATTGAGATTTTTGAACTATATTTTATAATCAGGGGTGTCACAGAAACCTCCGACGGATATGGGGACGTTTGGTTTGAAAACCTCCCCATCAAAACAGTAGGTGTCACAGTAATTCGAGAGATTTCCTTTTTTCGAAAAATTTACCGAAAAACGACCAGGGCTGGATGCATGCACTAAATATGGAATACTGAATAATTACCGATTTAAATTTGACTTATTTTTACCATTTCTAGTAAGTTTTAAATAAAACTGATGATTTTTTAACAATGTTACAAAAAGAATACTTGTTTAAATCGTATACTGAACAAAATAAAAGAAAACATATACAAATTTGAATTGCCCGCCAGGCAGCTACATACTGCAGCCCTGAACAGCTGTTCGCCGTTGCATTGGCTGGTTTATTTACATTTGTAAATTGGCAAGAATTTCAAGTCAATCTTAAATGCCATCTGCCCGAAGTCTCGCTTTAGAGTACTTGCGAAGAAAAAAACAGAGGAAAATCCTTAGAAACGGTTTTTCATGGTAGGCCCTTCCAAGCAGTGCTCACAAGAACGCGGCCGCCCTGAGTAAATCCTTTGGCAATGATGATATATTCGCAAATGAATCGCAAGAACATGGCATCTTATGCTCATTAATTCGTTAAAACAAAATTTCGATAACTACTCCGAAAATTGGTATGTTAAAGTTTGAGCAATTTGGTAACACTGTCAGGACGAAAGGTTTGCGAACTTTTTAATTATACCCTTACAGAGGGTATTATGATTTCAGTCAGAAGTTTGCAACGCAGTGAGGAAGACGTTTGCGATCCCATAAAGTATATATATTCTTGATCAGCATGACTAGACGAGTCGATCTAGCCATGTCCGTATGTCCGTCCGTCCGTTTCTAAGCAAAATAGTCCTTTAGTTTTGAAGCTATCGAGGTGAAAACAAAAGTCGTCTTTCTATTGCAGGTAGTATATAAGTTGGAACCAGCCGGATCGGAAAACTATATCTTATAGCTCCCAAAGGAAGGATCGGAAAAATAATGGAAAACAAATTCTAGTGTCCGTGATTTTTGACATATGACCTAATGATTTTGGGAATATTATTATTTAAACTGTTCTGAATTTCGAATTCAATTTTAGAAAAATCGGACGATTATGTCATATAGCTCCCATAGGACCGATCGGAAAATTAATGGGAAATTAATAGGAAAAAATTCTGAGCTTCGTTAATTTTTTTGGAATCTTATCTACTCTGAAATATAACTTTATTTTATTAATTATAAATTTCGAATTAAATTTAACATAAATCGGACGACTATATATAATACAAAAACTTCCGTAATTTTGTTTGTTGCAACAAATACGCAAGTAAATCTATATTTAATATTTTGGTAATTGTAATTGAATAGGAATGATCTGCAAGGGTATATAAACTTCGGCTAGCCGAAGTTAATTTCCCTAATTTTTCCCACGCGGCTTATAAAATGCCTATTTTTAAATATAACCCGAAGTAAATATAAAAATTTTAGTATGTAAATAGTTTGTAGATTTCGTTTGTGTTGTCTCAAATAAAGATTAATTCTTGTTAAGCATTTGTAAGTTGGTTTATTTTTTCAAAACGTCTGGTAAAATACGGAGGATTTAGAAACCGTCAAAAAAGACGTCTGTGACACCGAGATTTGCTTTTCTGGGGAAATCGGGTTTTAAGAGATTTCTGTGACACCCTCGAATATAAAACCAGATAGATCGCTATAGTCGAGTGACATTACGCCCACAAGACGCGAAAAGCTGGGGCGTCCAAGCTACAGCTAAAGTGTAAGCGCCAATTTGTTCGGCATATTAATACCTATCAAAACTGTTTTTTAATTCGTTATTACCACGTTCTTATAAGAATATGTATTACCACTTTTTTGTTTATTTCGGTAGAAAGGTTCTAACGATTTCTGTGTACATTTGGATCTAAATTTTAAATATAAATAATATATATATAATATAATATAAATAAATAGATTACCTCCTATGACAGCAAAGATATAAAGTGTGAATGATACTCACACAAAAACTCCTGATATAAAATAAAAACACCTTAACATGGTAAATAATTAGTGATGATCAACTTCAACATACAAAAGATCTGATATCAAAATTTTTGACGAAAGATGATTGCACATGTGAATAAATACACATTTTTAAATTTTATGATTTCTATTTTTGAATGTAATAAAATCCGTGAAAAATGAAAACAAAAGCGAAAATAGTTACATTAAATATGAATTTAATAGAATTTTTATTTAGCAAACTAGCCAAATCCGTTCCATAAAAGACCGTCTTTTAACAAGAACCTCAAAACTGGAAAATAAGCGGCAGACAGATGGAATAATCATTTTAACGAACGGAGAGAAGCTGTGTTCCGTATGTGACGACCGGAAAGAAACAAGCTCATGAATAAAAAATACGTCACTGGTAAGCGTGTGGGACAAATAAAGCGGGAACATTAGGGAATTTCAGGAATAGCCATTGCCGTTTAAATGATCATCAAAAAGCCTTAAGAAATATTTTTATTTTCACCGACACTGCATCTAGACACACGAGTACTCCGACATATGCATATTTGAGTGCAATTCCATTCTTCCAACGGTTTGTCTAGAAAACTTTTTCTAGGAACAAAGTCCGAAAAAAACTTTGAAACTTTATCCGTGGTTTTCCATTGTATGCATATTGTTGGCATTGTGTCACACTCATCCCCACCACTAGTGGAATAAGTCGGTCTGGTGTGTTTAGTCATTGTTTTTGCGTACAACTTCCGCCTGTCATCCCATCGCGCATTGACATTGTCTAAGCCCGCCTGCCACCCACTTCCGCTTGCAAGCCAGCCAATTCCCCGCAGAAGTCTAGTTGAAGAAATAATAACGGCTGCCCTGCGCAGGTCGAAGCTGGTACTCCCTTGCACTACTCGCATAATTACGACTAAAGCCGACTATTCCAGCCTTTTTCCCTTCTCGGTCATTTTCTATTGCAGCATCCAGAATGCAAAAATTTTAGAAAGTTTTTAATCACGTGTGTAATCATTCTTCGTCACAAATGTTGATATCATTACTTTTGTATGTTGATGGTGCGGTCGTCAATAGTTATACCCGTTACTCGTAGAGTAAAAGGGTATTATTGTATTCGGGGAATAGTACACTTAGGGCCGTTTTCTCGTCCGTCCTGCAAAGTAAAATTTAGCTAATAGCAGGATAAATTTATCCCGGTGCCAAATCGGTTTTCGTTTTCTCGTCCGTCTTTTAAAACTTCAAATAAAAGGCGCACTAATTTGAGACTATGTGGCAACCCCACATCAGAGGAGTTACCTAATTGTCAAAAATTAATGGAAAAACTATCGAAAAATACCATAAAACAGTCATACTAACAGCTGATGATATAAACAACATTTCAAACTAATAAAAAAAACAATGTCGGCAGAAAATAAGATTCGCGGTAAAAATTATATCGATGAACAGGAGACCATCCTTGTAGAACTGGTTTCGGAGAACCAAAACATATTAGAAAACAAGAAGTCTGACGCTGTCACCTGGAAACAAAAGGAACAGGCTTGGAAGGATTTAGCGGAACTCTTTGCCGCCAAGACTGGCGTAAGCCGCCACTACAAAGCCCTCCGGGAATAGTTTACAACCCTAAAGAGAAAGTCGAATTAGTTAAACCAAATGAATGCTCTCACTTCTATACTTTAGATTCAAGTCGCAAAACAATTTTTTGCTAAACAAATAGTGCCGTGCTTTTGCACAAGCGAAACCTTTTAACAAATTCTTCATCACTGTAATGTTCGAAGTAATTTCTCTGGTCTTGATATCTGCGCCGATGGGTTTGCACTTCAGACAATTCGACGATATCCCACAGAATTGAAGATAAATCGCTCGGGAATTCATTTTAAAATAAATTAGATGACTTGAAAAATTTTGATTCATATTTAACTGTAAATAGAATCAGCTGTTTTGGAATGAAGAGTGGAACCAGATTGTCAACGCTCGAATGTCTGGCAACACTTGCGCTCAATCCAACCGCATAAATCTTGCACGGTGGATGAAGTACCATTATAAAATTTGTAACTACCTGCGCTAACATAAGGACGTGTAAACCATTTTTTGTTTATCGCTCCCTTGTCCCGTCAGGCAAACTAAAGTACGGACGAGAAAACGGCCCTTAGACAAAAATTCCTAGATTTAGGGAAACATGGACCGCACTGCGTAGGTTTTTTTTGGGAAGTTTTAACAACTGTTGCAGAAAAATATACTACTCGTTCTGAAATATTAAAGACGCATTTAACACCCAAATTGTTTCCTTAAAAAAAGGTTATAGGAATGGGAGGAAAGTCTTATAAATATTTAAATTGGGAAAGTTCTCGTGGCGTCAAAGTTGGTCCACAAATAGTTTTCAGTAAGCCTGCCTGGATAGAGTTCTCATTCTTGCCCTATTTGCTAATAAAACAGGTCTATAATATGATGAGTATCTCGGCTTTAGCATTAACAGTAAACATTTTAAACAATATCAGCACAGTAATTGGCTACTTTAGATGAACAAAGTGACAAAAAGTACTTCAGTAAAATCCATTGTAGCTAACGTAGTAAAGGTCGCCCAACTTTGTGATTGAACCATGTTGAAGTTAAAGGTTCAAAGTACCATTTTCACTAAATTGTGGCTCAGGGCTACTAAGGGTTTTCTTGCTATTATTTCACAAGTGCCTAAAAATAGAAAATTTCGAGCTTTGACCACGGTTTTCTCAAAACTGTGACGTTATGAAATGATTCCAAGTAAGGTGTGTTTCAAAACTATACGACACCCAGACATTTTTTTGTTTGAAATTTTGTAGAATTTTTGATGTTTATAGAAAGCGGAACATTTAAATGCAGATCTAAAAATCAATGTATTATGTGTACGAAAAAATACCAAGCGTCCTTGATCCTTTTCTAAGGACTAACCGCTAGTTTTTCGAAATATACTCTATTTTTCGGCTTATTGCGATTGTTTCATAATTATCGGGAGTGTCACAGAAATCTCTTCCTCTAATTCGTCTTGTCTGGTCAATATTCTTAACACTTTTAAATCAAATAAGAAACCTGTTCAATTGATTACGTGCACGAAACAGACCTCCAAAATAAATTTTTTAAGGACTGCCCGTTTGGAAAATAATCTTTTTTATCCGGAAAATATTCAATTTTTGTCGATACTTCGTATCAAAATGAAAAAATTTGTTCTTCAAAATCTTAATAAACTTTTCACATTTCATGCTGGAACATTAGAAACGCGATCCTTAGTCTTGAATCTTTTAGCTTATATTTAACCAGAAAAAAAATTTCGGTTAAGTTTGATAATTGGAACCGGAAAAAAATCGATGGTATCGTATAATTATGAAACAATCGCAATAAGCCGAAAAATAGAGTATATTTCGAAAAACTAGCGGTTAGTCCTTAAAAAAGGATCAAGGACGCTTGGTATTTTTTTTCGTACACATACATTGTTTTTTAGATCTGCACTTACGCCCACAATCGCTTTAATATTATAATCTGCCAACAATTTTTGTGGCCTTTTCTTACATTAAGTTCAGTCCCGCACTTTTTGTAAATGCTTGACTAAATTTAAGCGTCGCTCCGGGACGACTCCACAACATTCATTACTGCACACCGAATAGCGTGCTTTAATCTAGCTTATAACCATTTTCATTTTAATTGAAATTCACTTTTATGGGTTTCGAGTTGTTCTTATACCCGTTACTCGTAGAGTAAACAGGTATATTGTATTCGTAGGAAAGTATGTATGTAGCAGGGTGATGAAAGCGTGTTTGAACCTATTCAGGGCCGTTTTCTCGTCTGTACTTTAGTTTGCCTGCCGAGACAACGGAGCGATAAACAAAAAATGGTTTACTCGTCCTTATGTTAGCGCAGGTAGCGACAAATTTTGTCTCGGTACTTCATACACCGTGCCAAATTTGTGCGGTTGGATTGTGCGCAAGTGTTGCCAGACATTTGAGCGTTGTCAATCTGGTTCCACTCTTCATTCGAAAACAGCTGATTCTATTTACAGTTAAATATGAATCAAAATTTTTCAAGTTGCCTAATTTATTTTAAAATGAATTCCCGAGCGATTTATCTTCAAACTCTGTGGGATATCGTCGAATTGTCTGAAGTGCGATCCTATCGGCGCAGATATCAAGACCAGAGAAATTACTTCGAACATTACAGTGATGAAGAATTTTTTAAAAGGCTTCGCTTGTGCAAAATCACGGCACTATTTTTTTTGCAAAAAATTGTTTTGCGACTTGAATCTAAAGTAAAGAAGTAAGAGCATTCATTTGGTTTAACTAATTCCATATAATCAAAAACCACTATTACAGGGAAACGACAATACAGCCATGGGTTAAGCTTCTAATAGCGGCAGTTTTCTTATAACTGTTGGCGATTTTTGTGGTGCTAGCGTGGCCACAGCCAGTCGAGTTGTAAGGGAAGTTTCTTTTGCTATAGCGTCTTCATCAAAACAATTTATTAAGTTCCCGCGTATTGAAGATCTTCAAGAAAATGTTGTTAATTTTTATAAAATAGCCAAGTTTCCGAAAGTCATAGGAGCCATAGAATTCAATCTCCCGGGGGCGATTCCGGAAAGATATATCGAAACTTCTTTTCTGCCGACACTGTTTTTTTTATTAGTTTGAAATGTTGTTTATATCATCAGCTGTTAGTATGACTGTTTTATGGTGTTTTTCGATAGTTTTTCGATTAATTTTTGACAATTAGTTAACTCTTCTGATGTGGGGCTGCCACCTAGTCTCAAATTAGTGCGCCTTTTACTTGGAGTTTTAAATGACGAACGAGAAAACGAAAACCGATTTGCCTCCGGGATAAATTTATCCTTCCATTAGCTAAATTTTACTTTGCAGGTCGGACGAGAAAACGGCCCTAAGAATATATAAATTATTGATCATGATCTCTAGCCGAGTCGAAAGCTAGAACCTTGAAGTTACCGCACTGATTCTTTGGGCTCCTAGGCAGCGCAAGTTTGTTTCAGCCGAGAGCCACGCCCACTCTAACGCCCACATCTTAACAGATTTTTTAAAAGTCTGAATGCAGTTTTGTTGGTTTTAGGAATAACTACCAAATGTTATCGGATCTAACGGCTACAAACTGCGAAAACTGTGACGCCCACAATTTTTGGGGCTAGAATAAAATTCTTAGCTGAAATGTGTTTGTTTCGTCAATACCTATCAATTGACCTATACAAAATTTTGCCACGCCCACTCTTACGCCCACAAATATGTAGTGGGTATATACATATGCATTTATATGTGTAGTACATCGCCCACATTTGTGCCTGCATACGCAGTACCACTGCATTCCGCGTTAATTCTTGTTTTAAAGATGGTAAGCTGATAAACGGGTATTTAACAGTCGAGACACTCGATTAGCGTTCTTCCTTGTTTTTTATATATATATAATATGAAAAGCGAGGTAACCACAAGTGACGATCGCACCTTCAACTATTGTCACGAACACCAATACACCAACTAAATGCACCTTGTAAATTTTCTCATTTGGCACGCTTTATTAAAACTTAGGTATAATGGACTTATTGAAGTGTACACACAAAAAAAAGCTATGTAAAATCAACATAGGAAAATAATAGTTTACAATTTTGTGAATTTTTCATGTATTTTGTTGTTTTATTTTTTGGGTCATTGAATAATATTTAACAATTAAAATAGTAGAGAACCTATCTACGAAATTGTCATGTATTTTGTTGTTTTATTCATTTGGCAAATTAATAGTAATGTCTAAGTATCTGTGAAATGTAAGTGTCTATAAATAACTTCCATATAAATTAATATAAGAAATTAAATTACAAATAAAAATTGTTAAAAAAATAAATTAAAAAAACAACAATTTTTTTCGGGTCAGATACTATTTTGTAGGTCATCGCCTATTTTATTGGTAACCTCCTTTTTTTGGGCATTGTTCTATTTTTTATGGGTTGAGGCAGTTTTCACTATTAAATCGTTGATTTTACATAGTTTCTCTTTGTGTGAAGGTACTAGAGGGTAGAATATTGGACTTATTTCGTGATGGCTCACAATAAAAAAATCTGCAATAGGTTGCCATAATTAACGGCCCTTTTGACGCTCAGAGACCTACACACAAAAAAAAAAACTATGTAAAATCAACGATTTAATAGTGAAAACTGCCCCAACCCATAAAAAATAGAACAATGCCCAAAAAAATAGTAGGTTACCTATAAAATAGTAGATGACCTACAAAATAGTATTTTACCCGAAAAAAATTGTTGTTTTTTTAAATTTATTTTTATACCCTTGCAGAGGGTATAATGATTTCAGTCAGAAGTTTGCAACGCAGTGAAGGAGACGTTTCAGACCCTATAAAGTATATATATTCTTGGTCAGCATGACTAGACGAGTCGATCTAGCCATGTCCGTCTGTCCGTCTGTCCGTCTGTCCGTCCGTCCGTCCGTTTCTACGCAAACTAGTCCCTCAGTTTTTAAGCTATCGAGCTGAAACTTTACCAAAAGTCGTATTTCTGTTGCAGGTAGTATATAAGTCGGAGCCGGCCGGATCGGACAACTATATCTTATAGCTCCCATAGGAATAATCGGAAAAATAATTGAAAAAAAATTATAACTTATGTGTTTTTTGACATATTACCTTATGCTCTTGGAAATATCATTTTTTTAACAGTTCTGAATTTCGAATTAAATTTTATAAAAATCGGACGACTATATCATATAGCTGCCATAGGAACTATCAGAAAATTAATGGCAAATTAATATGAACAAAATTATAGCTTCGGTGTCTTTTGACATATTTCCTTCTACTCTTTGGAATATCGTTTTTTTAATACTTCTGATTTTCGATTTAAATTTTATAAAAATTGGACGACTATATCATATAGCTCCCATAGGAATGATCAGAAAATTAATGGGAAATTAATAGGAAAAAAATTATACCTTTGTTAATTTTTATTGTATTCACTTCTACTCTTGAATATAACTTTATTTTATTATTTTAGAATTTCGAAATAAATTTTACATAAATCGGACGACTATATTATATAGCTCCCATAGGAATGATCAATCAATTATTATCAAAATTGCTATAATTCGGTTTGTTCCAAATCGAAATTCAGATTTTTGTAATTTGTAATTAAATAGGAATTAACTGCAAGGGTATATAGACTTCGGCTGGCCGAAGTTAGCTTCCTTTCTTGTTTTAACTGTTTTTATTTTTAATTTAATTTGTTATATTAATTTATATCGAAGCTTTTTATAGACACTTACATTTCACAGATACTTAAACTTACAAGTCAGGTTATTGCCTCCGCTGGGAATCGAACCGGGGCCGCAGTCATCGGAGTCGAGCACTCTAACCAGTAGGCCACAGAAGAATGATTTTCGTAGAGGAAAATCTATAGACTTAAAATCAACATTTACCAAAAAAAAAAGGAAAAACATCATCTGCAAAAGCGGGACTTGAACTCACGACCCAGAGATTATGAGTCGGATACTCTAGCCATCCTAAGTCCAGAAAAATAGTTGACCTACAATTTATAATTGTATTTCTAAAACAACAAAATACATGCAGGAAAAAAATAGTTGTGTTACGATATTAATTGTGGTGTCACTATTCAGTGCCCCAAAAAATAAAACAACAAAATACACGCGAACAAATAAAATAGTTTTGCTACGATATTAATTGAGACGTTACTATTAATTTGCCAAATGAATAAAACAACAAAATACATGACAATTTCGTAGATACGTTTTCTACTATTTTAATTGTTAAATACTATTCAATACTCCAAAAAATAAAACAACAAAATACATGAAAATTTCAGAAAATAGTAAACTACTATTTTTCTATGTTGATTTTACATAGCTTATTTTTTTGTGTGTACAATAGTTACAAATCGAAAAGCTTCTCAACCTTCGCGTTTTGTCATTTTTCTTAGTTAATTTTTCACATTTATGTTCATGCAAATCGATTGATTGCGTTTGACACACAGCTCAAAAAATGGGGAGAATGAAAATATGGTCTGTGGTGAGGCAAAGCTCATATAAAGGATTATTTTACGATTGCTTAGTGCCTGGGAATTTGGGAATATGGGGCATTTGACCACCTTGGTTAGCCAAAACCCATTTTTGAAAAGTCGTTAAAATAAAAAATCTTGTTTGAGGATGTGTTAACAGAACACCATTTAACAATGTTACGTTTCAGGAAATCCGATAGAGGGCTTCTCTGTTAACTTAGCAGCTGTTACAAATGCGACTCTCGATCTGTTAAAATTTGACGATTCGCTCACAGATTTAAAGGTCTTCAAATTTGATTTTTAAAGCAATCTAAGTAAACTTTTTGGATTGGAATAATAGGATGGTGCTATAAACTAAGTGTTTCTGTGCTTACACGGTGCAAATCCGTCGTTTTTTTCTTATAATTGAGTGGCAAAGGAAGTGGTCTAACACGCACATTTTTTTATGAAAACTTAATTTCAAATAGAGCAATAAAGCGAGTCCAGCGGAGTCCACTTCTGAAACCAATTGGGATTTGTAGAGTATTTAATTCTTGACAAAGTGTATATAGTCAGAACCGCCACTTATTGCCACTTTTTCTATAATATAATTTTTTAGACCATAACCTCAAATTTAGCAAAGGATATGGTTTTGCACTGGGGGCTGAATTATTTTAAATTATTTTTAAAATGAAGAATAAATAACTAGCTGTGTCATTGATTAGTTTAAGTGGACTTTATAGGCTGTATAGCCAAATTTTCGGTACAATTAGCAAAAAAAGTCGTAAAAATGTATGGTAAATTCTGTCATTTGTCATTTTTTAAAAACATTAGGATATAGTAGTCCGATTTGTAAGAAACTTTTAGTATTTTGTTGAAAGCGTAGATAATCGCTATTTCTAAAGTTATGAGCATTTATATCAAAAAACAACAAAGTTAATCTGATCGTTCCTATCGCAGCTATATGATATAGATGTCCAATCCGGATGATTTTTATATATAATATGCGCAGGGATAAAAAATTAAGACTGGTAAAGTCTATATCTTTTAAATTGACTGAGTAATTAATTTAGGCCTATAAAAGTGGTCAAATGCCCTATAGTGCAATTCAAAGAAATCCGTTTTATAACTTCAAATTAAACATTTTAAGTTCTCATTTAAAAATAGAATAAATTTAATTTTTAAACGCAACACAATCTGTGTAAAAAAAATGGTCAAGTAAGCTACAAAAATCTTTGAATTTACTATACAAATAATAACAAATTGTTAAATTACGGTCCACGTACGATTTTACTATTTTCATTATAGGATCTATTTCACTGGGAGAAATATAATGAAAATTAGGCTGGCCGAAGTTAGCTTTCGTTTAGGTTATCTATTACATACACACAAAAAAAGCATGTTCCCGTAAATTTGATATGGCCAATGTAAAAGGAATGTAATTCATACCCACATCGTTTTTACATGAAATACTCATCAAATTTACATTAATTAAGGTCATTTTGCCGAATTTTCTCTCTCTCGGAGACTTTCTCACTTCGAAAAAGCGAGCAATCCGCCATATGTAGAGAAAAATTCGAACTGACGTACTTCAAACATGATGTTTACATTTCAAGTTAAAATTGATCTTAAAAAATGTAAAATTGTCCTACGTTTCGAATCGAATTTTTTTTTGTGTGTACTTATGAACAATCACGCGGATACGTTCGTTCTTTCGGGTTCAAAATAAAAACCAAACCAAGCCACAATACATGTTTATTGTGCATGTGGCTCATCCCAAAAAGCATAAATATCGACGTTTGTATGCCGCCAACATCGGGATCGGCGCTCGGTGTTTATGTTCTTTCCATACCCCATCGGCCAGAGCCCAGATTTCGCTATCACTGCTCTCGTTTCTAGTGAGCTGACATCCCCGATATAAAGGGCCTGGGAAACATAAACGCGCGTAGCGTATTATAAATGGTCGATGCATTGAATTGTGTTCCAATTTTAACCCCCAGCACAAAAATACGGACAGTTCAAATTTAAAATTTTTTTCGACTTTTCCAGAATTAGGCCTAATTTTAAAGGCCGGCCGAAGTACACCTCTATCCTTGTGGACATTAAAACCTTATAAAATATCTCAAGGTTCATACAGATCAGTCGGACAACTAAGGGCCATATTGGCCTATGCCAAAAATAGAAGTGGCCTTGGCGGAAGTCCATTCAACCCCATACTTCAGTGAATTCTGATGGAATATTTTATGGCAATTTTTAAAGGAATGCTGTCCAATCATGTCGCTGTAAAACTGTTTTGTTTTTACTCAAAAATTGTTAGCAGTTGCTCTTTTAAATTTAAAAGTTTAACATGTAAATGAGACACTGAGTTCAAATTAACTACAAAAGACAGCTCAAAAATAAACAACCAAATACCCAATAACACACTTTTGTGAATATTGGTAGTTTTTGTCATTAAAATAATAAACCAATACTTTAATATCTTTGTTAAGCTAAGGATCGAATTAGTTTAAAACTAATATCGGCCAAAAGTCATGAAGAAATATTCCAGTTTTCAGTTTTTTTGCTTGGTAGACTTTTTAGGCTAGCCGAAGTTAGCTTCCATTCTTGTTTTTATTTGTGTAGGACGAATATACTATAAACAATAAATAACGGGGAAAAATACACATTTATTCAATTTTCCTGTTAGTGAATGTCCGAATAGGCGATGGAGTCACTGTACATGTCGGATGTGTGCCACGCCAATAAAAGTAGAGCTATTACTGGTTTTACTTTATGTCACGCAGCGAATTGAGTTTCTTTAGAACACATAATTCTTATAAACTCAAACCTCTTTGAAATTATGTTGTTCTTTGAAGCTCTTAAGACAAAATAATACTGAGAATATCTTTACGGCTTTCGCCCCTTGGCTAAATTTTCGCTCGCATCCTTCAATTTTAATCTTATGAGACAGACAAAAGCACTGCCTTTGTGTATTTCCTTGCTGAATTGTGTTGTGCTGGTCGCTAGAATCCTTTGCATCTTCTTCCCTTCTCGCCTGGCGCTTTTCCACTTGACCAAGAAGCTATTCTCTTGCTACACTCAAACGGCGCCTCAATTCGCACTTTACCTGAAGGGGAGCACTTGCTACACCCCGATCTCCGGCCAGACTATCCCGTGGGGAAGTCCCCACTTCCAATGAACCAGATGACTATCGATGAGTCCAGCAGCTTTCACAAAACATGTATTTTGAACACCTTGGCTATCTATCTTATTTGTGTTTAATGAATATTTTTGTACTTTTTGCACTTTGCGCATTGTTTATTGTAATTTTGTTATTTTTTTACTGTTGTTTGGGGGGTGATTGACTGAATGACACTTGACTGGCTGAACAAATAAATAAACTTTTGTTCGAATCTTGTATTTCTTCTTCGCTTCTTGCAGTTGCAGTCCGAAATGATTTTCACACTTTTCACTAACAAAAGTATTTCAATATATTTTAAAGTTTTCTGTCAAATAAGTAATAATGTTGGAATAAATGCTTACACACAAAAAAAGCTATGTAAAACCAACATAGACAAATAGTAGTGGTTAGAGTATCCGACTCATAATCTCTGGGTCGTGAGTTCAAATCCCGCTTTTGCAGATTACGTTTTTACTTTTTTTTTGGTTAAATGTTGATTTCAAGTCTATAGATTTTCCTCTACGAAAATCATTCTTCTGTGGCCTACTGGTTAGAGTGCTCGACTCCGATGACTGCGGTTCGATTCCCAGCGGAGGCAATACCCTGACTTGTAAGTTTAAGTATCTGTGAAATGTAAGTGTCTATAAATAACTTCCATATAAATTAATATAACAAATTAAATTAAAAATAAAAATAGTTAAAAAAATAAATTTAAAAAACAACAATTTTTTTCGGGTAAAATACTATTTTGTAGGTCATTTCCTATTTTATAGGTAACCTCCTTTTTTTGGGCATTGTTCTATTTTTTATGGGTTGGAGCAGTTTTCACTATTAAATCGTTGATTTTACATAGTTTTTTTTTGTGTCTCCTTAAAAATTACATCTGAGCAATATCATCTTGTTATTCCACTTACCTGATCATTCCGGTACTTCCTGGGTACACAATTATGCAGCTTTATTAAATTTATCATCACTTAATTCAAAATGAATATTCCGCACAATATTCAGATATTTTCTAATTGCACAACTTGTTTCCACAATTTAATATTTTCAGTTCCATGAAAACAATAGTTATTTATTTATATGGTGTTAAATTGCTCGCCGGCTGAGCAGTAGCTGCCATGAATTTTTGTCAGAGGTAAATCGAAGATTAATAGTGAATGGGAAATTATTCCTTCTTCTACGATTATATTCGTATTACTATCAATCAGAACTGCTATTATCCTTGGCAACTCCTGGATAGAAATTCGTCGGACTTTCGAAGTTCAGACACGTGCGAAAACTTTGTGCCTTAAAAATCAATCTTAAGACACTTTGCCAAGTCGAATTCCTTGCCTGCTTTAAGATAAAAAAACAGCGTTATTTTTGTGTCCCCTGTTTCCCATTAAAATAAGAAATTTCTAATAATAATATCACGCGAATCTAAGTTAACAAGAGTTTTCTTAGACAACCTCGTGCCCCGAGGATAAAATATACTATTTCCGCAGACAAAAAAAACTATGTTAAATCAACATAGGAAAAAATTACTTCACTATTTTCTATTCTATTTTCAATTAAAATCGTAACAAAACTATTTTCTGTGCTTTATTTTTTTCATGTATTTTGTTGTTTTAAAAATGCAATTCTAAATTGTAAATCAACTATTTTCCTGGACTTAGGGTAGATAGAGTGTCCGCCCCATAATCTCTGCGTCGTGAGTTCACATCCAGCTTTTTATACCCGTTACTCGTAGAGTAAAAGGGTATATTAGATTCGTGCAAAAGTATGTAACAGGTAGAAGGAAGCGTTTCCGACCATATAAAGTATATATATTCTTGATCAGGATCACTAGCCGAGTCGATCTAGCCATGTCCGTCTGTCCGTCTGTCCGTCCGTCTGTATGAACGCTGAGATCTCGGAAACTATAAAAGCTAGAAGATTGAGATTTGGCATGCAGATTCTAGGGGTTAATACGCAGCGCAAGTTTTTCACGCCGATGTGCCACGCCCCCTCTAACGCCCACAAACCGCGAAAAACTGTAGCACCCACAATTTTGAAGCTAGATTAACGGGAAAAGGAATGTGTATTCGTTTCATCAATACATATTGATAGACCAAAGTGGGAATTGATAGACCCTAACGCCAACAAACCGCGAAAAGCTGTGGCGCCCACAGTTTTAAAGCTAGAGCAAAAGTGTAAACGCCATTTTGTTTGGGTTATTAATGCCTACCGAAATGTAGAAGAAATTTTTTAAATCGTCGCACTCAGTAAAAAGTTATAATCAAATTATGAAATGGCCGGTAGATGACGCCACTTTAAAGCGGCTGCTTGGTTTGCCCTGCTTGAGACTGCTTGCTTTAGCTGAGTAACGGGTATTTGATAGTCGAGGCACTCGACTATACCGTTCCCTCTTGTTTTCCTTTAGTTTTCCGATCGTTCCTATGGGAGCTATAGGATATAGATGTCCGATCGGCACGCGCTTTTACCCTGATCAAGGTATGCACCAAAAAATACGATTTGGAAAGATTTTACACTGCGCGAAAAATCTTCAGTTTTTGCAAGTTATATCCGATTGTTCCTATGGGAGCTATAGGATATAGACGTCCTATCGGGTCGATTTTTGAACTTGATCTGCATACACATGTTTTAGGATGACTATAAAAGTTTTAAGTCGCTAGCTTTTAAACTGAGCTCGCAAACGGTATTAATACAGACGGACAGACGGACATGGCTATATCGACTCCCCTATTGATCCTGATCAAGAATATATGTACTTTTTGGGGTCGGAAACGTCTCCTTCACTGCGTTACAAACTTCTGACCAAAATTAGAATACCCTCTGCAAGGGTATAAAAATTAATTGAAAAAATTTTGTAAATACAATTTTTTTGCGTACTCGACTATTTTATACGTAATCTCAAATTTGTTGGGCATTTTCTATTTTTTAAGGGTTGGGGCCGTTTTCACTATTAAATAGTTTATTTTACAAAGTTTTTTTTGTGAGCGGTATAGTTGGATATTTGCTTTTAGTATGGAAACACAAGACACGCGTCATAAATAGCAGTTGACAGACACTGAACCAAGCCGAGGCGACATCACAAAATCGGTCAAAATCGGCGACACGCTGAACAGGGGAGTCGGAGCCGGGACTTACGGCGTTCGAAGGACTCTGTATCGTTTTTTACGCTTCCTAGGATTTCTTTTGCAGCCTCCGCTTTTCTAACGAGCTTCGAACTCTGCACCTGAATCGACCGTTTGCAACTAAGCGCAGCCACTCGAGGACGAAAAATGCATAGCTCCTTTACAGCGGCGGTCGGAAATCGGAATCGAATCCTTCATCGGAGCCAGGCGGAAAGCCAGGCCAGCAGATTTCCAATGAGAGCCGACAAAAAGAGACCCGAAATACGGCAAGAAAAAGTGCCGGACCCAGCCCGGAGTCTCGAGATTCCTTCTAATTCTTTTCCCGATTACTTGATTTAAAAATGTATCTCCGTATATCTCTCAATCTAGTCCCAAAATTGTATGATAAGTTATCAGAAAGCAGAAAATAGTAAAATGCACTGGATGAAGTGCACTACGGCGCTCTCTGCTCTCTTCTCATGCTGCATACTCGAATAGATTCATTGGAAAATTTGGAACGCCGTGGGCTCGTATGGGGGAACTATGCGGAACCGGGGGCTGGATTTATTCGCGAGTGTCCCAGTGAACGAGGCACTTTCTCTCCACACTCTCAAGTAAAGAGGGGAATCCCAAACGTCTCAACAGGCGCTCTTAGGTAAACAAAGCGCTCTCTTAAATAGGTAGCTATAAAATAAGGGAACGAAACAACTTGCAGATTCCGAGCTCGCCATAAAAATTCCGACAGAAAGCGGTTCGGTGGCCGTTCTCTTTTCTGGCCGAGCCACGTCGCTCCCAGATGTGCTCCACATTTTAAAGCCACAAACTGCTGACAGTTATTTCGGCAGCTAGCCACGCAGCGCGATTTACGGCCGGGGCTTTGGCTCAAAATATTGTACACTCATCTAGAAGCGTCTTTACCCGAATTTTTGAGATAAATATTAGTCCTGTACGACGAAGGACGGAATTTATGGAATTTTTTTCTAAGCACAAAAAAGTAACGGGACAGAAAATAGTAAATAGATATAAGAGATTTTAAGTAGTAGGCTTTAGAAAAATAAAAGTGGCGTAGTCATTCAAAGTAAAAAGCGTTTACCTACTAGGAAATTTGTTGTCACAAAACAGATCGGTACTTTGTAAAAATTTATTTTGAGAAACATTATTTATTTTTACATTATAGTCCAACATTTAATAAAAAAAAAAAATTTCAAAAAAAATGGGTATTTTTACATACATATTTTTGGGACTAAATTAAAAGCCCGTCGATGTAAGCTCCGAGGTTATGTGGAAATTGATCCAAATGGCGGAGCATATATTTAATTAATTCACAATAATTAATTAATTCATTATTTCTCAGAAAATTTATGACTACACTTTTAGAAGAATTCCAAGCATAAAATTCCGTTTCTGTCATTGAATTTATAAAAATGTTGCCTTTAATCAGAGTTCTTAATTCGAAAATTGCAGCCTTTCATTTTTCCTTGCTTATTCTAGGAAATTTGTTTGAAAAATATTGACCCTGGCTTGCTCAGCGCTGGATTTATTATATTTATATCTTCCAAGAGCAGCGATTTTCGTTCGGGCCAAATGGTTTTTTTCAATGTTGATTTTTATCTGTGTTGTCCCACAAGCAGAGAAACCAGGAATACTTCGTATAGCCGCTTTGTTGACCTTAAAGGAAGTTTATCAGTTTTAAGTCCACGCACACAGTCAAATTTCTTATTTGTTAAGAGCGCCTTGATTGGATTTCGGTAGCGAAAAATGGAAGCATTTCTTTTTCTCGATTGCGATAGAAAGTAAATTTTGTCTCTGGACAAAGTACATTTCTTTCCTTTAAGCGGGATGCCGAAAGTTCAGCTATTTCCTTGGATAGATCAAGGTTCCTTACAAGATCATCTAAGTCCTCTTGTGAGTATAATCTGGGTTTTTGGGTTGTCGCATTATAATCTTTATCGTCATCACAGGTCATTTTATTAATCGGGGTACTCTGGTCATTATCAAATTTGTTTTGAAACGTTGGGACGGAAACGCCATCAGAGTGAGCCATGGGCTTCCATGCTGAGTTCACATTAGGATACGTATTTTTATACCCGTTACTCGTAGAGTAAAAGGGTATATTAGATTCGTGCAAAAGTATGTAACAGGCAGAAGGAAGCGTTTCCGACCATATAAAGTATATATATTCTTGATCAGGATCACTAGCCGAGTCGATCTAGCTATGTCCGTCTGTCCGTCTGTCTGTCCGTCTGTCTGTCCGTCTGTATGAACGCTGAGATCTTGGAAACTATAAAAGCTAGAAGATTGAGATTTAGCATGCAGATTCTAGGGGTTAATACGCAGCGCAAGTTTTTCACGCCGATGTGCCACGCCTTCTCTAACGCCCACAAACCGCAAAAAACTGTGACCCGTTCTGTATGAACGCTGAGATTTCGGAAACTATAAAAGCTAGAGGATTGGGATTTGGCATGTAGATTCTAGGGGTTATTACGCAGCGCAAGTTTTTCACGCCGATGTGCCACGCCTCCTCTAACGCCCACAAACCGCGAAAAACTGTGGCACCCACAGTTTTGAAGCTATATTAACGGGAAAAGCAATGTGTATTCGTTTCATCAATACATATTGATAGACCAAAGTTGGAAACCCCCCTCCCCCCTAACGCCCACAAACAGCGAAAAGCTGTGGCGCCCATAGGTTTAAAGCTAGAGCAAAAGTCTAAACGCAATTTTGTTTGGGTTATTAACGCCTACCGAAATGTAGAAGAAATTTTTTAAATGTTTTGAAGCGGCTGCTTGGTTTGCCCTGCTTGAGACTGCTGACTTTAGCTGAGTAACGGGTATTTGATAGTCGAGGCACTCGACTATAGCGTTCCCTCTTGTTTTGTTTTTAATTTGTTCGGCAAAAATAGCAGTCCCCGATGTGATTTGTTTGCTCAACCCAAATCATGGGTATACCAATCCCATTATTGCCCATTGCCTTAAATGCTCCTTTAAGTTTTACAAGCAGTGTTAGGAGCCCATAGTTTTCCTTGACTTTAAAATTGAAATATGCAAAGTATGGCATTCGCAAATTTTCGATTATAGGTGTTCTATAAATTTAAGTTACAAATTCTCCACATATGTATATAGCAAAATATATTAGGATCCTTATTACAAATTTCAAGTCTAGCTAAAAAAGTGAATAGAGGAGAGGTCTGTAAGTTTTTACACCTTTTGTTTTTTATCTGCCATTTCGGCTATCGCTTATGAAACTACACGCATTTGGTACCAATCAAAAGATTAGTCTTTTTACTTAAAAAAAATAATTTTTTCCTTTAGGGAAAAATAAAAAATATATTAAAATATTTAAATAAATAAATATTTCCCTTAGGGAAAAATAAAAAAAAAAATTTTATTTTAAGTGCCAAATACCGACATTTTGAAAAATAAGTCTGTCAGTTGGGATACTTTTAAAAATGAATCAAAGTCACACTAAAAGAACTCCAAACTTAAAAACCTATTAATTTATGTTAATTTAATACATTTTATTTCGTTTTAACTTATTTCTTGTCCATTTTTAAAGAACTTTGACCAAATAACAAATAAATCCAAAATGCTCTTTGAACGATCACATATTCCCAATTTTCAGAGAAATTTAATATGCAGAAAGCGACCTCTGTTGGGCTGACGATTTTTTGTATGTAAAAAGGGTGTCTCAACTTACACGCTCAAAGTGTCCCAACTTTCACTAAATTGGTAGTTTTGGCAAAAAATGAATACATTTTTTCTGTCTGTCAAAATAAATTTTTTAATTTGTTAAGAGATAATTTACTAATGTATTAAACCTCTTACAAATTTCATTTAAGCACTTTATTATTTCTTTATAGAAATTACAAAAAATGTAAACAAAAACTTTTTTGGAGCAAAAGGGTACACAAGTGTCACATCTTAAATCTGGCTTGAACATGGCTTTAAATGTTTTACCCAAAAGTTTTGTTACTAAAAACGACTTATAGAAAATTTTTTTTTACATTTTTTTTGTGGGGAAGATTTGAGAAAATGGGGTGTCCCAACTTACAGACCTCTCCCCTACACCCAGAAAAAAAAACGAAAAAAATCAAGAACATTTTTCATGATTTAAGAACAATCCGTTCGCTATTTTGTGTTCATGAAAAAGGAACGCTCGGGGTCAAATCACGAACATTTGGGTAAAATTATGAACGCGTCACAAAAAAGTGTTAAGCTTTGAACAATGGTTCTTAGATTTTGCACAATCGTTCTGAAATTGCGAACGCTGTTCATTAAGAATTTATTTTCCGGACCGAAAAACTTGCAAGTCTAGTTTCCCGTTTGGCCGTGCTTGAAAAATTGGTTCCATGGCCCAGCGGTTAGGAAGAAAAACATTTCTTCATTTACAGTAATATTTAAGGGAACATTTACCTCTGAAGTATTTTTTGACGTAAAAGCAAAAGCTTGTTTTTTAAAACAATACCTTTTGTTTAATTTTTGCCCCCTAGAACGCTACGCTCACGATTTGAATTAAAAACCACTGGCACTTAAGACCTTAAAGTTTAAGGCTTAAACTTAATCAAATTTCGTCAAAAATGAGCATAGTTATGTATGTACTTGCGGACAAGTCCGTGTGAACGCTGTGATCTCGGAAACTATAAGAGGTAGGGAGTTGGGACTTGAAATATAGATTCTAGGGGTGTCCGGCTTGCCACTGCTTGCTTGTTTTAGCTGAGTAACGGGTATTTGATCTCTCTCTCGTGTTCCTTGTATTTTTTAAGCCTTTTTACCGCATGAACTAAACTTTTCTAAAAATAAAGAAAAAACGCCATTAACATTAGACAAATTTTTACATAATAGAAATATTACTTTTCTAAAAAACTGAAATTTTTTTCAATACATATTTCTTAAATGTAGACATATGAATATAAGACATAGAAACATTTTCTAATTCCCATATTTATAGGGCGTTTTATTTCTTAAATATACGGGGTTTTTTTTTAAGAACTTCTTCTCAAATTTTTATTGTTCCGAGTAATGTTTTCTTTTGTTAAAAAAAAAAAAATATTTTGTTAAAATATGTTAAAATAATATTATCTAAAACTTAGAAATTTGTCACACATATTACATTTTCTTTCTACATATGTACATAATTACATATGTATATGTACATATGTAAACGTAATCTAAGTTTTGTAAAGGAATACCTTTATAAAATGTAAATGTAAAAATAAACTTGATTCCCCTTATTGCCCTTTTAATCTCATCCTAACAAGCGTTACATCTTTCGGCTGTTCTTTCCGACTTGTTTTCGAAACCAAAAAAGTAAGCGAAAGAGAAGATAAACGTTCCTCTTGTGCATATCAGTCGCTCTGTTCATAACTGTTGTTCAGTTTCTTCTGTGCGCGTCCGTTTTCTTTTTCGCGCGTGATGAACTAATTGCTTAGCAGTAACACATTTAGTTTTTCTGAAGTGTTCGATCCGCGCAGACGATGGATAACCTGCTAAAAACTTTGAAAGGCGAAGCCTTCAGAAAAATATTTCAAGGTATGTATATAGATACATATGTAACTTGCATTAAAATTTTTACAATTTTTAAAACGTGGCACATAAAATTTAATAAATAAAAATATGTATATTTTTCTTTCTAGATCTATGTACATGTTTCAGAGTCGTGTCTTCGTGTCATGACCTGGGAACAGCTCTGTTCTATTATCCCTAAGGAACTGGCTGGCCCAGCAATCATTTTTTTCCACGGGTTAAAAACTTGGCAAAATGAAGTAAGTTAAACAATAAAGGGTTAATCAGAGAATTTACATACATGCATAGACACATACATACATATGTATGTGTGACTTTTTTCTCTTTCCGTTAGTTTTCTTGCCTTGTTCTCTGTCTAGCATTTATCTATTTTCCCATTCCACCACTTGGTCACATTAAAATTCTCTGGACCGCGGCAAATGAACGACGCAGAAATGCTAGAGAGTTCTTATAGTTAAAACCTATTTCAATTTGTTTCAAAGTGTTTACAAATTAAAAAAGGTAACAAAAAAAGTTTTTCACATATGTATGTATGTATGTATGTACAATGTACATAAGTGTAAAAAGAATTTCGTAATCTTCGGCCACGTTATAATAAAACATTTATTTCGCTGCCAAGTGTATTATTTTATTGTGGTAAAACTGATTGCAAAGTAAATCCAGTGCATTTGTGACAATGTATTCTAAACTAAGATTTTAGTTTAACAAACAAACGAAACACAAAATTTGTTCATTTAAATCAGTGGTGGCCAGCAGAGGCAGCACACAGCAATGAAAGTACATGTGCGTCGAAACGCTGCAGCGCGCCGGCAGAGCAGCGGCAGCAAAATTGCCTATCCCGTGGCCCCTGTGCGCTGCCTCTGCTGGCCACCACTGATCTACATACACAGGTCGGCATATTTATTTTGACAGGTTTGAAAGTGAAATCTAATCATATTTTGAACGATTAATATAAACTTTTGGCACCTATATAAAAAGAACACCATAATTTTTATCTTCCTTTTACTTATATTTTTATTTATTATTTTATTTTTTCCCCTTTTGTATTTTCATTTCTATTTTTATTTTCACTTTTATTTCTGTTTTTATTTTTATTTTCATTTCTCTTTTTAATTATATTTTTATTTTAATTCCTATTTTTATTTTCATTTATATTTTTATTTCACTGTTTTCTTTTTTGTTTTGTTTCTATTTAAGCTGATGAAGTCGCAGTCGACTTGGATTGGCTTAAATACAATATTGAGCCGAGGGAAATTGTACTCGAAAAATGGTGTAATACATATCAATGGAGGTTTGATCTTTTAATAACAAACATTTCATTAGAAAATGTTTTTGAAGATTTTCCCATTTTAAAAAAGTATCAATTGGTAAGTCTCTTAGCCTTCAGCTCATTTCCAATATGTAATTTTTAAATTTCATTGCAGATCTAAGCTGATTTTCAAAAAGCTTATGAAGGCAGCAGCGGCCATTATTTTGACCAATGGGACGCTTTTAAAACCTGTTTTGTATCAGCAGCTTTGTTAAAAATTAAGGATAAGCAGAGCCTTCATATTTTAAAGTCGTTTGATGAACAGTTGGAAGGTAATATATCTTTTAAGGTTTAATATTAAATGTAATTTGGCTTTACTTTGCAAACCATACAACATATTTCGCAAAATTTATTTTTTCACATTATTTTTTGACTTACTTGAATCCTTGGTAGTTCCCATAATTCTTTTTTTATTTATTTTGGTTTAACAATTCCTTTTTTTTCAACAGAAACTCAATATCTTTTGGTACTACTGCTGATGCATGCTGTTTTGCCTCCAACGGCAAGGATAAAAAGGAGTGACAAATTAAAAAGGCTTACAGTAGAAGACTCCAGGATCACATTTTTTGTTTTGATATTAAGTTTAAAATGTAAAATGTCAAAAGTATTTGCACATTTCTTATGAGTAAGTACGTGTAATTTGTGGAAATTCTTTAGACCACCCCTGTTTTTAGAACTAACTAAAAATGACCTCGAGTCCTATAAAGTGCTCAATAAATCCATAATATAAAAAAAATTATTTCTTGTTTATATATATATATATTTTTTTGGGTTTTTTAAAAAAAAAATTACAGTTTTTTAGGAAAATATTATTAAAAATGCAGGCATCGTTTTCTAAAACAAAATACATATTTTTCTAGATTTTAGGAAAATGTTTTCCTTTCTTTAAAACAGGTTTCTTAATTTAGGATTTTTTTTCTTTAAATAATGAAAATTTTTTTAGAAAGCATAAAACTTTTTCTTTGGATTTAGAAAATATTTATCTGTATTAAAAAAAAACGGAATTTCTATTTCTTAGAAAGCCTTTATTTCTTAATTGTAAACATAACTTTTTTACTTTCTAGTAAAAAGTTTCTAAATTGCAGATTTTTTTTTTTTTTTTTTTTAGAAAAAAACGACTTTGATTTTAAAAACCTACTTTCTTTAATATAGACAAAATCGCCAGTAAAGCAAATCCATAGGCGATTTTCTAAAAACGATTTTCTAGGCGTTTTTTTTTGGGTGTATTTTTACCGAAATTAATTTGGAAGTTTATTTGATGAGCCTTATGCCTTTGTAAATCCGCTTCGCATTTATATTAGGATTTTTTTTTAAGTGCATGTTTTGTAAATTTGTTTATTGAAATATTATCCAATTATTAAAATATTCGCTAATTTGTAAGCACCTGTTTTAGTTTAGTTTTGGCCCTAAGAAGATTCATTGTGCTTTGTGATATAACATTTTGGAAGGAAAAATGGGACAGGACTCGGTTTTTCTGTGTTATCTTTCACAGTTTAGGTCATTTTCAATGATGATGATCCAAAACCTAATCAATCGAACCGCTTTTCTTGACCGTTTTCCATCCAATACGTTTTTTTTAAATATTTTTTTTCCAACTTGAAAATTTTTGCATATATCATTGTATTGCCAAATGGTAATCTATTTGAAGTCTGGATATTAAGAAATTTTAGTTTTAGTCAAATCTCATTAAATATATACTTCCTTCTCAAGTATATCAGCGAATCATAACGTATTACTTAAAGAAAACGAAAGTGGTGATATTATTTTTATACCCTTTCAGAGGGTATAATGATTTCAGTCAGAAGTTTGCAACGCAGTGAAGGAGACGTTTCCGACCCTATAAATATATATATTCTTTCCGACCCTATAAAGTATATATATTCTTGGTCAGCATGACTAGACGAGTCGATCTAGCCATGTCCGTCTGTCCGTCCGTTATAGCTTTGTTAATTTTTATTGTATTCTCTTCTACTCTGGAATATAAGTTTATTTTATTATTTAAAAAGTTCGAATTAAATATAACATAAGTCGGACAATTAGAATATATAGCTGTCATAGGAAGGATCGACCAATTAATGTCAAAATAATTCGTAAACTGCTATAATTTTGTTTGTTGCAAATCTAAATTTAACATTTTTGTAATTTCAAAATTAAATTGGAATGATCTGCAAGGGTATAAAACTTCGGCTTGCCGAAGTTAGCTTCCTTTCTTTTTTAAATGTAATTTTTTATGAGAAAAGCACTTATTATGCCAAAATTACTCGAGGTAGTTTATCACTTTTTATTTTCATTTAATTTAAATAAACTTTTCTTTTTCCTTAAAATGGCTCTTATCTGTTCTAAGAAAAATTGCTCTTTTCCCTATTCTCCCAAAGAATCGTTCATTATTTGCTGGCTCTGTGAGCAGGATTTACTGGCAGAGTAAAAGACTTCATTGAAGTGCGTACCGTATCTCAAGTGTTTTTTAAATGCTCAATGAGGGGTTCAATTCCGCTTGTGCCCAATTTAATAATAAAAAATTATTAACCAAGTCGCCCAAACGCAAAAAAGCTGGCTCAAGGGCAGGTTATGCGACCGTGGGGCAACTCTAGATCCGGTAGCGGCAGCATTTTCTGTCGCCACAGGGCCAACTGAGCCAACTGTGCCTATGGAAACAGCCAATTCCGGAGGTGTTCCTGTATCTGGAAGCCAAGCTGAGGCCAAGAATTCGGTGCCGACCGCACCTATAGGTACTGTAGGTACTGTTTCTGGGTCTCAGCCGAGCGACGTTCAGATTGCTTCTGGTGGTCGAAAGAAACTGCCGGTTGTTCCGTATAGGAAGCAAATATTCGTTTCCAGATTTACCCCATATACCACATCCTGATGTGTTTTAAGTACTGCTTTCTGAAAGCTTTTGGCTTAATGATGATTTAGTTATAAAGAATTTGTTCCTAACAAACCAAGAAGAAATAACAGGCCTTCGACGGTGCCAAAAAACTGAAAAGTTTATTTTTGGCTTACCAAAATGTTAGAGGACTTAACCTATCCAAGCTTTATGCTGACTTCTCGGCATTTACGGACGATATCTTTGCTTTTACAGAAACTTGGCTTAATCCAAAAATAACTGACTCTGAAGTTTTGTCAAACAACTTTAGCACCTACAGAACCGATTGCCTTTCCCGTACACTCATAATACTGTTTACCTAAATACTAGAAAAATCGACCTAAAAGTACGAAAAATGTTCTTATTTTAAGGGTGGATAGCCCTAAATATACGAAAAATCGCCATAGAAATTATTTTTTAGGGTTAGTTTTTTTAAATGGCAAAATTGCCTTTATTATTTAGGGCGAATTTTTATGAGTCTACTCTGATAGTGATTTCTTCTTTAAAGGGCGAATTCGCCCTAAAAAGTGAACAAAATAGCACCAAAATCGCCCTAAAAACTACCCAGTCGGAAGTTTTGGAGTGGTCGACGTTCGGAATGCATCCGGAACGCATCTTTGTCCACAGTAAAAATGCAATACAATATTGGACAGCATTCATAATGCATGCTAGATGCAACCCAAGTCATCACTCCCCTATAGCTTCTTTTAGAAAGCAAAAAGGGAGCGGTCCGTGCAATTGTGGCTTCTCGTACGTCGCAGCCGAACCCTTGCCGAAACCCGAACGCTTGCCGTTTCTTTTTTTCAATCGTTGCAATTATAGCTTCCATCGGAATGCATCCGGAATGCATCCATTGGAATGGAAAATATGAAATGATAATCTTTTAAACGGTACTCTTGAAAAAAACAAATGAAAAAAACAAAAGAGACATTGCAAGAACGTGCGCGGTTTTTTCGTTTCTTATGCCTTTCTTGTCAGTTGCTTTTTGGAATTTGATCAGTTAAGTGTAGATGACTTTTTGTAAACCATTTTTAATCGTTTTATTTGTTTATAGTTTATTAAAAACGAACCTTTTGTGCTTTTCTGTGCCAAGTAAGTATAGTGCGGTGATAAGTGGAAATGAAAAATAATACCGCTTAACGAGGTAAAATAACCATAACTAAATAAAAGTGTATTTATTTTTTCCCTTTCCCAGAACTGAAATTGAAGTTGAACTACGGGAGCAGTAAGCATTTGCAGCATTCAACCAAGTTATGTACGGTAAGCGTTTAAGATTGTTGATGTTAATTTTGCAATTTGGTTTAGGAAAATTTTAAAACTCTATATTTTGCAGAATCTCAAAAGAGGGAAGGCTATAGACACGAAGACTTGGCAGAACTGAAATTGAAGTTGAACTACGGGAGCAGTAAGCATTTGCGGCATTCAACCAAGTTATGTACGGTAAGCGTTTAAGATTGTTGATGTTAATTTTGCAATTTGGTCTAAGAAAATTTTAAAACTCTATATTTTGCAGAATCTCAAAAGAGGGAAGGCTATAGACACGAAGACTTGGCAAAAAATCCGGGTGTATAAAGATGGTAACCGAGAAAATGCGACGACCAATAAAGACAAAGGACCGGACAAGGACAACGATTTTGAGGATGATGGGGAAAAAGTAGGTTTAGTTTAGTATAATTTAATTTAGTATAATTTAATTTTAATTTGTTTGAAAAGATTGAAAAAAATTAAAGAATGATAAATGAAATTAAAAAAAAAACTTATTTTTAAACCGACTAGAACTAATTTTTTTCACTCGAGGGAGTCGCATCAACTGGATGCCATTCGGAAGCACTCCAAAAGATGCGATCCAGAACGCATATTTTTAACGGCTTGTCGAAATCAAATTTCGATTGGACTGAAATTCGTTTCACGTTAAAATAATAAGATTAAGCCCACGTTGTTTTTACGTATTCGACATATCTTTCATATCAAGAACATATCCAACATATTTTACGACATATTATCAAAGCAGGCGTTTGTCAGAATGTTTAAATATTAAAAAAAATCATTTCAAAGAGAGTTTGTTGTGAATAGTTGAATTAAAAAAAATGCCGAAAACTCAAAAGAAAGGAGATCGGCTTAAGGAATGGTTAAAAGACATTAACGAGTCTGCCATTACAGTAATTGACGACAGTCTATACTGCAAGTCCTGCCAAAAACATGTAAGAAATGTAAATATATTAAATTCTATTCTGTTTTATAATTTAATGTTCTAGATTGGTAGTGATCGTAAGTCGCAGCTTATGAACACATAAGAACAGAATTACATAAACAAGAGAAAACTAGTATAACATCTATAAACGAACAAGAATTACTTTTAAAACGATTGAAAAACTGAATGATTCAATTAACAGCATAGATGGAATGAATTCGATTGACGATTTAAGCCTGGACAATGTCTATAAATATAAATATGCTCCATTGACGTCGTGCGATGTTGAAAGAAGCTTTTCTGCATTTTAGCTTTTACTCACCGACAAAAGAACCAAATTAACTGTTGAATATATAGACAAAATTCTGGTAACGTATTATAAGCAAAATTAAAACTAAAATGTACTTAAATATCCTAACTATTGCTTAGCGTGAACCCCAAAGCACTAAATACACTCATATTAAATACAAATTCTTTTTGGTTTTTAATGTATGTTGGAAATTGGTTGCGTGTGGTTTTCAACAATTTTTTTTGGTCAAAAACCAATTCCAACCGAATTGGGCTTTGCACTCCCCTGTGGATCAGCTAATGTGTTGGGAACAGTTTTCAAAAATTATATTGATTGGTCCTACTCTTTAAATTATACAAGTAAGCAGTAGTTTGATGAAAATGTTCAAAAACTAACATACGATTTTCGGGATCGATTTCCTTAAGATACGGTGGTGCGATTATAACTATTTTTATGTATACCCTTTCTGTCAACTACTAAAACCATTAACCATAAAGCTCGAAATCTATGTGCCTGTAAGAGATAGACATATTCGACATATTTTGCATATTCTCGACATATTTTACATGTTCTCGACATATTTTGCATATTCTCAACATATTTTGCATACTCCCATGCATAAAGAAATGCATATTTGCGATATGTCATTTTCATTCGAATACAAATTTAATATAGTGCCTAAATTCAAAATTTGGCGGTATTTAAAGCCAAAATGAAGAAAAACATATAATCCGATGTCTAGTTATCACTTACCTTTTTCTTGTTTTTTAGAATTAACCACATGTTTTTTCACTTTTTGCACTTTTTTGGACGAAATGTAAAAATGATGTGACCCTGCATCATATATTTCAATCAAATTTTTTTAAACATTTCAGTTTGTTTAAGCAATATGAGGCGCGTGTAAAGAAGAGCAAGAGAATCTATTGGTTTGAATATTTATGTTTTTTTCATATTATCAATGCGATTTAAATTATTTTAAACAGAAAAATCAGTAGGAAAACAAATCTTACATCCTTAGTCAGCAACAATGCACACACATATATATTAAGTTTGTAAAATACGCATTTTTTACGTATATTTATGTTGTTGCCGTGAGTATATTTCTTTCTATTCTTTTTTACAACTCCAAAGTTTGTCAAAAGTTCTTAAACATTTCGTGTTAGCTAAACGGGGTTTTGGATTTAAAAAATAAAGGAATTTTAAGAAAAACTTCAAATGTAAAAGCAAAATCTAAAGCCTTGCAATCTAAAGGTCGTGAGTTCAAATCAAAGTTCTAGTCAAAATTGGAGTTCTATTAATTTTTTTTTACTTTGTTCTGAGAGGTTATGGAATACTCATTTGGCATTCCGCTTTTTACCCTCTACCTAAAAATAGTTTACAAAGTGAAAAAGAAATAATTATGCCACGACATATAGACTATGCTTCCATTACGTACAACATAACCTTCTGAGCTACAGTTTGGAAGTTCTTGCTGACATTAAAGTAAACGGTTAATAAATAAGGAGCAAAAGTTTTTCCATGATCACTTTGCAATTTCGCTAAGAAGAATAAAAAGTCAAAAGAAGCTAAACTCTTTTTACAAAAAGCACATATTTTGTGTTATTTAAAGTGAATGTCTACGACCTGATTGGAGACTTATTTTTGAACCATTAGGTTGACAATAATAAAAACAAAAAAGAAGAAAATATTTATGTGATTTAGAAGAACATCAAGAAAATGTATTCGCATTTTAGAAATATTATTTGGTTTTCAGTGTTTTGTTTTAATTAATTTTTCACCTTGATTAGGATTATATTAACAATGTCAGAAAGGCAGGTGGGGGGAGAAGCCGTGAAATTGAAATTGAAATTGTTTAAACATTTCAATTTGTTTAAACAATATGAGGCAAGTGTAGGAAATAGCAAAAGAATTAATTAATTTAAATATTTTTTTTTTTTTAATATTATCAATGCATTTTGAATTTTAAAACACAAAAATCGGTTTGAAAATGTCTTAAGCCTGTTCTGGAAATGAAATTGATATTCTTTTAACAAAAGGATATCAGTATTATCATGAATTTGAGCTTAAGCAAATCTCACTTCCTTAGTCAGCTGAAATGCACACACACATATGCACATATCTACTGATTGGGGGTGTAAATACGCATTTTAGCGTGCGTGTGTGTGTACTCAACGGGGCGAATTTATGTTTTTACTTTGTTTTTACAAATCCACAGTTTGTCAATAATTCAACATTTGAAAGGTAATAAGTAGTTTGAAAACATTTCGTCTTATCGAGTTTTTGGATTTTAAAAATAAAAACAAAAACTGTTATCAAAATCTAAAACTGATCGGAGCAGCATGATTTTGCAAATAGTAAAATCATTTAAAATCCGACTCAGTATTTAAATGTGTATACATACGAATTTTCCTTGAAATTTGCTTAAAAGGAATTGAATAGCTTCACCGATAATTTAAAACAGGGGTGCGCAATTTGGTATTTTGTGACTGTGTTATTTTTCCTTTGCCTTTGCACGGTCACACTTAGAGAAACGTCTGAATAAAAAAAAAACAAAAAAAACAACACATGTGTGGGAGCCCTCGACGACATTTATAACAGAAAAATTGCAAAAGAAAAAATTAAGAAAAAACAAATCGAATTACCGGGCACTTTGGGGCCGCTTATGGATCTAATTTATATCGTACACTCAGCTCCTAATTATTTCAGAATTTATGTTTTTTTTTTTGATTTTTATGTCAATCCGTTCTGGGTGAATTTCGAGACTGACCCATGTTTTTTAATCCGAATCTTATATGGGTTATAGATGAAATACTCAAAATCAATAAGCTTAAACATTTTAAAATTTTTTCCCGTCGTTGGTTTGAATATGTTTTCGTAGTAAATGTTTCACTGCTCGCAGTCAGGTGGAAGAATTCAGTGTTGCCCCGAATATTCATCGGCTAACTATCGCAGAAAAAAGAGCCCGTCAAATTTTGACGGGGAACTAACTAAAAAAAATTGCGGAACGGACCATTATGGACCATCCGTTCAACGGATGGTGAAAGGTGAATTGATCTCTGTGGGAAGACCTTATAACAACCAAAAAGCAACGTCAAAGCAATTGTTGGGTCTCTAGAATTTTTTTTGGGCTGCTTTCCAATGTAAATACATTTTTTCCGACGTTTTTGTTGATACATAACAAAGTAGGCTTTTTACGGCTCTTAGAGTGTCAAGCTTATGATTAACTGAACAAATTCGTCAATTCGTTCGGACAACATGTGATTAAAGTTGAAGTATTTTCTTGGAAATATGTATATTTTAGGAACTTTTTGGAGGAAAGAACTTCAGAACAGGAAGAGTTGCTGGTCCAATTCATGGATAAGTACCCAGATATAACCAAAGGTTATACCAGGCAGTGCTGCCATTTTGTTCTTTTTCCGGATAGATTTGTCCTTTTTTTTATCGGCCTCGTGCGGAAAAAATTTCAAACATCCCCTGTCCGGAAATCTGTCTTTTTTTTAAATATAGGTTTTTGAGTGTTTTTTTTGCTTATTGTATTTCTATTCCCCTGTCATTGACCTATCATTCTCACAGTTAGACACTTAAATAATACTTATTTATATGAATGAATGAATATGATCGATGGATTTTCATTATATAAAGATTTTAAAATTATTGATATTTTTATTCTCTGTCTCAGAAAAAATGCCAGAATTTTTAGGACTCTGCTTCGGTCTTTTTATTTAAGTAATAATAAATTATTACGTATACACATAAACAATTTAGCATAGTCAAATGGTCAAGCGAAGAAGATAGTAAGTCGAGCGCTGCAGAGCATTATAGAATTGAATTTAATATTTAATCCATTTAAATTAAGTACAAAAAGTAACTTAATATTATAAACACAAACATTTAGAAGAAATTACTTTTGTCCTACATGGTACTGGAGGAAGTCCATTCAAATTGGAGGCGCTCTCTGCTACGGAAGAAGTTGTGGCCAGGGTGAGTGGTCTTTTTTCCATAGTAGATGGAGTTCCAGGTGCAAGTACTTTTTTGCTTAAGAGAGCACCTTCAACCAATCCCAATTTAAATGGTAGGAAATAAATGAATTTAAGTGATTGATTGATTGTTCCTTCTTTGCATTTTGTTCAAATTTTTTAAAATTTCATATATTAAAGATGTGTTTAGTCCGTAGGCGTAATTTAAGTACACAAATTTACAAAATATAATCCACTAATTCTCATCGAAGGCAACCTTGGTTTTCCCTGCATTTTGCTCAATCAATATAGCTCAATCAGTATTGAAGAAACGAATACACATTCCTTTTCCCGTTAATGTAGCTTTAAAACTGCGGACGCCACAGTTTATGCGTTGCCCATCGGCGTATTAACCCCTAGAATCTGCATGCAAAGTGCCAATCCTCTAGCTTTTATAGTTTTCGAGATCCCAGCGTTCATACAGACGGACGGTCAGACGGACAGTCGATGTAGTGACGAAGCGCACCAGGAGAGTGTGCGAAGACGACTACTATATATAGCCGCAAAATTGAAAATTTGCTGTGATAGTCCGATCGTAATAAGTAATACACCAAATTAAAGGTATTGCTAAAACTTAAAGGATTACATACCAAGACCTCAAGAAAATCAATTGGTTTGGGAGAGAAAGCGGTGAAAGTGTAAAAGTGAAAATTTAGAAATTTGGATCTGGTGGGGATAATTGGCCCCTCGCACTACGTTAGTTGTATTCCTACTGAAAATGTGCTTACGCTCCGTTCAAAAGTTATACCAAAAACAAATTTGCGGGGCCTTGTCAAAATGAAAATTGAAACAAAAATTTTTTAAACTTTTTTTTTTAGCTTTTTTTTATTTTTTTTTTCAAAAACGGCTCTAACGATTTTCTTTAAAATTTTAAGCTGTATAGCCCTTGAGATTCCTTAAATTTTGGTATATAACACATTACTGGAAAAAGTCCCGTTTAAAAGTTATTCAAAAACGAAAATCGCCACTTCTGCCAGCCAACTAACGCTGCCCAAGCATTTAGTTTTGTATGTGGAATCGTTAAAATTGTTTTAAACCAGTCCATCTAGGAAACTTTTGTTTTACGACTTTGGAAAAAACAAGCTAGTTTGGCGGGAAAACCGCTAGAAAAGGCTACATTTCGTAAGTTCCTAACTTGTGAAATAATAATGCTACAGTCTTGTGCTTTACCTCATATTAAAGGTATTTTTAAATAAAATAAACGCCTCCTTAACAAAATGTATGTAAATGCAATGGTTAGAAAACCATAAGCAAAACAATTTTTTTTTCTAATTTTGTTTTGTTTTTGATTTTTTTTTTTTTTTCAAAAACGGCTCTAACGATTTTTTTTAAAACACTAATCCGTAGAGGCCTTGAGATTCTTTAAATTTTGGTATGTAACACGTTATTGTAAAAAATCATGTTTGAAAATTATTCAAATACAAAAATGGCCACTTTTGTTAGCTTAGAACAATTAATCCTGCTCAAGCATTTAATTTTGTTTGTGCGTTTCCAAGCTGTATTTTAAACCGTTCCATAAAGAAAACTTTTTTTTAAGACTTTTGACAAAACCCGCTAGTTTAGCGGGAAGAAAACGCTAGTACTAGATCCTATGGAAGCAAAAGTTTGAAGATATGATATAACTCATGTTTAAAACAAAAACCCCTGATATCAAACAAAAACACCTCTTAACGAGGTAAAAAACTAGTGACGAACGCACCTTCAACATACAAAAGTTCTCAATGTCTCAAACATTCATTTTAAAGGTAGATAAATTATCTGTCATATGCCGTTTACATCATTCAATTATCTCTATTGGTTCAAAAATGATGATTTATTACCAAAAAAAAAGTCAAAAGGCGCCACTGTGCGACGTTGGTATTGGTGGTATTTGTTTTGTTTCCCCAGTCGGAAGTTTTGTGCTCGGCATTTGGAATGCATCCGGATCGCATCTTTGTCCACAGCAAAAATGCGATACAATGTTGAACAGCATCCAGAATTCATGCTAGATGCAACCCAAGTCATCAGTTCCCGTCTAAAGTTTTAAAGAAAATCGTTAGAGCCGTTTTTGAAAAAAATAAAAATAGCTAAAAAAAAAGTTTACAAAAAAATTGGTTTTGTGCATATCTTTTTAACTATTACATTTACACAAATTACATATACGGGGCGCTTATAGCATTTCAAAATAACTTTCAAACGAGATACAGCACAAGTCTGTAGCTTCAGTAGTTTAGAAGTTACAGCCTTCCGTATTTTAGCTATTTATAGCTGTTTTCCCGCTAAACTAGCGGGTTTTTCCAAAAGTGGTAGAACTAAAGTTTCTTATATCGATCTGATGAACATCATATCAAATTTTCAGAAATTAAAAAACATGTTTTGGACATATCAACATTTGTGACGACAGATGATTATACACATGACTAAATACACTTTTTAAAATTTATTTTTTCGGCAGAATTAACGCACAAGCATTGATACTGACCGGTTGTGTTTTATCTGAGCTCTTGAAATTACCTTTCAATCGTGGTTGGACTCAACGTATCAGAGAACGGCATTAGTGCACCGCAACTACAAGTACACCGCACAAACACTATGTATTTTCAAAACTTATGTATCAAAGCACCGCATCAAAAAATGATGCGGTGTTTTTTTACTCGTTTCTGTTGAGTGTTGTTTCTATGCGGTGTCAAAAATGGGGTTCATGTATTGATATTATAGACTTTTTACTTATGTGTCCGGCCACCGCTTGTTTGTATTGTGTAGGCAAAAACAACCCTTTAATTTCTGGTGACAAGGAATTTTGTTTTGAAGCATCATTTGAGTTTCCTGCTTTTGTTGGTGCTCGAATTAGTTAACAAGAGTAGAGATTTAAATAGACGTAATAAAATTATATTCATAGATAAAGTAAAATTATAATTATAAAGTAATTCTTATTCTATAATATTTACATTTATATCTAACTTATAACTATTTGTTTATGTGTTTATTTTTATAAAAAGAGTGTAAAAACATTAAACTATTGAGAGCATTAGGACCTGTTTAAAAAAATTACTATTCTTGCATATCACCCTGCATGTCAATCACATAGAACTTTGACAAGTACAAAAAAATAGTGTGCGAAAATTCAGTGCATTGAAGCAACACTGTAAATTTTTGAGTGTGTACTTTTCCACCGCATAATTCTGTGTGTTGTCTATGTAACACTCACAATTGATGCGGTGTTTAAACACCGCAACCGCATAGTAGGCGGTGTTAGTAGCACCGGCACCGCTTTTTAGGCGAGTACACTAGTAGTGTCAAAATCAGGCACCGGTGCCGTTCTCTGCAACGTATATAATCCTAAAATCGGAGAATATCTTTCTAAACCCCCGCTCAACACTTCTCGCACCGTATATAAACATTACATCGCGCCAATAAACATATTTAATTGAATATCAATTTATCTTCAAAGGGCTTCGCTGGTGCTTTGTTTTTGTTTTCTATCGCCGTTTGTCGCGTCTGTACTTTACACCCGCTCGCCAATTGCTCTCTCAAGTGTCCTAACGGTCCTCTCTCCGTGCACTTTACTTTGAGCGCTTCTTCTCTCTCATCGCCTTGCTTGCTGTGGATCTTCGAATTGGCTCTCCGAGTCGTCGGCTCTCCCATCACCGTATCTGCCACTACCTGGTGTTCTGCAAGTCTCTTTAATCTCCCCCTGCCTGCTCTTCTGCAAGATTCTCTTAACTGCCTCTCTGCATAGTGTGCAAACAATCACTAAAATGAGTGTCGTCATCTGTTCCGCAAAGAAATGCGAGTTCAATGGTGTTATCATTGGAGATAATTATTTGTCTTGTTGGCTTTGCGACAACTGCGCTCATGTAAAATGCGCAGGAATTGGTCAAAACGGCCGTGTAGTTGATCTGATCTCGAAGAGATGCGGCTTAACTTGGTTCTGCTCTACCTGCCTTGTACTTACTCAGGAGATGAAAGCCTTCATGAGGCAAACAAGGAATGCGCTTACTGAATTTCGTAAACAGCTGACCAGCAGCTTTGAAGTCTTCTCAACTATGGAGACTCAATTTCTCGACTGTGAACTGCTAAACGAATCACCAAAGCGAAAGATTGCATCTCCCTGCATTGCTGCAGTTGGTATTCCGTCACCTATTAGTGCGAGCCTGAATTCAATCTTGGCTGTCAACAACTCAGCTGGACCGGGCACATCGGGAATGCAGTCTAGCTTTGCCTTTAACAACACCTCACCTGGATCTGAGCCTGGAGCATCTGGATTGCAGCCTAACCAAAATACCGTCACGACTGCAGAAGACTCTTCAACTCCTCAACAGTTAGCATCTGGCCCTGGCTCACTACATATAAACCCAGATCATGCTACTACAATCGCACCGGCCGCGCTTCCTTCGAGCCAACTGGCTGCTAATCAACCCCTCAGTGCCATGCCACTATCAGGCGTGGCTCCCAGATCCAATTCGGCGGATCTACCTCTCAGAGGCATTGCACCTAATAGGTCGGTCCTTGTTTCTTGTCTCAATCCGGAAGCCACTGCTGATTGTGTTAAAAACTACCTGTGCCAAAAATTGGGTGCACAACCTAATAGTATAAGCGTCTTTAAATTTAATTTCAAACAACCACGTGATATCTCTTCTTTTAAAATTACTCTTCCAGAATCTATGTTTTCTAACGCTTTAGATCCCACAATCTGGCCGGAGCACACTATAATGCACGAATACATCCGCAAAGGCGCATCTCAGGATCCCAATTCTGTTGTTGCAAAAAACTAAATCGCTCAATATCTGTTGCTTATCAGAATGTTCGTAGTCTATTGGGGAAACTAAAAAGAATTTACTCTAACAGCACCCAGCTGGATTTTGACATTATTGCTATAACTGAAACTTGGCTCAACTCAACTGTTTATGATCAAGAAATATTCGTTAACAAGTTTGCCATTTACAGATTAGACCGCCCAACTCGTGGTGGTGGCGTTCTAATTGCGGTACTAAACTCTCATTCTTCTGAACTTATTCCTTACGATAACATTCACAGCAATGAATTTATAGCAGTTAAAATTACTATCGATAAATGTAATGTATTTCTTACTTGCTCCTACATACCCCCTGGCTCTGATCCTGCTATTTATCTTCATCACCTTTCGGCTATTTCTGTCATTTCTTTAGTTGTTGGTGACGCCGATCAACTTATTGTCCTGGGTGATTTTAATTTATCTCATCTTTCATGGCTTCCTAACTCAGTCTCTAATATTTTATTCCCTGAAAATCAACATGAGTTTATAGATGGGTTAACTAATTTGTCACTTGGACAAGTTAATTCCATAAAAAATTCGAGAGAACGGATCCTTGACCTAATTTTTGTTAGTGATGTGTCTGTGGCAACCGTTTCCAGATGCGATCCTGTGTCCACACCGGAAGATTCGTACCATCCTGCTCTATGTCTAAGCGTTGATATAAATTTTGAAATTACTAATCAATCTGCCTCACAACGAAAAATCCGCCTCAGATTTTTCCCAATATGTTATTGCCCGATCTAATTTCGTAATATCTAATAATCAATGTTATGCTGAGTATATTGCTGAGTGTAGACAAAATATCAGATCTGACCCTAAAAAATTTTATTCATTTGTAAATTCTAAAAGAAAATCTAATGTATTTCCGCCATGTCTCCATTTGGGTGATCAATCAGAATCTTTTGATATTAACATTGCTAATCTCTTTGCTACTTTCTTTCAATCTACATACTGTTCTCTCTCCTATAACACATCGACTAGTTATCCATACGCTTTGCCCCACATTAATAATATCCACATCCCACCTTTTAAAATCAGTGACGTTCTAAATGGCATGTTGACTATTGACGGGTCTTTCTCTGCAGGTCCGGATAAAATTCC
Organism: Drosophila mimetica; assembly: GCA_037075245.1. NCBI lineage: Eukaryota > Metazoa > Arthropoda > Insecta > Diptera > Drosophilidae > Drosophila > Drosophila mimetica. The sequence continues at coordinate 3,555,392 of JBAMCH010000004.1, forward strand.
GAGTTGCATAATTAAACAGTGTGCTGCATCTCTTTGCGGCCCTATCACTTTTTTATTCAACCTCTCATTGCAACTATCATTCTTTCCAAGTATTTGGAAGACATCTTTTTTAATCCCTCTTCACAAGAAAGGTTCTAGAACTGACGTTAGTAACTACCGAGGTATTGCCAAGCTGTCTGCGATCCCTAAGCTTTTCGAACGTCTAGTAACCTGTCAGATTCAGCATACACATATGGGCCGTTCTTTTACAAACCGAACAGATTTGGCCAAAAAAAAAATTTTACATTTTTGATTTGCCTGAAACTTTTTTATCACGTACTATTCGGAAAATAAGTAAACACGTGTATCAGGATTTGGCCGAAAAAAAATTATTTTTTTAGTTAGAATTTTTTTAAGTTTGCCAAAAATTGTCAAATTTGGAAAAGTACCCTCTCTTTGAAAATCTGTATCTCCGGTTATATGAATCCGATTGACTTCATGTCTTTTTCATTAATTCCTCTAAAACCTCTTCTTTCAAAAAAAAATTTCTAAAAAAAAAATTAGTTTTTAATTTCTTAAAAATAAAAACAAATTAAAATTTAAAAAAAACTTTTAACCATTGCCCCCACTACTGCTCACACAACGTCGTACACCCTTGGAAACTCCTTATTGGAGCGTGTGGAGAAAATTAGTGATCTTGGTGTGTTGTTTGATCAAAAACTTTGTTTCAATAGCCATATCTCAGTTATAGTTAGTAAAGCTACCGGCGTCTTAGCCTTTATTAAGCGTTGGGCAAAAGAGTTCAACGATCCGTATACAACTAAATCGTTATACGTAAGCCTAGTTCGCCCAATTATGGAGTACTGTTCTGAGGTATGGAATCCACAATATGTTTACCAACAGAACTTGATAGAATCGGTCCAAAAACAATTTTTAATATTCGCTTTGCGCAACCTTAATTGGGATCCTGATCGGCACTTACCTCCTTATTTGTCTAGGTTAAAACTGATTGAACTAAACACCTTAAAACACCGTAGATTTTGTAACGGCGTAATATTTATACACAAACTGCTGAGCGGTGCGGTGTATTCTCCAACTCTGTTGAGAGATATCAATATTGCAGTCCCGTCAAGATACACTCGTGCCTTCCGTCCCATCCGTCTACCAATTGTGAGATCTAATTTTTCCCTTCATGAACTAATTATAATTTAGCCTATCAATGTATATCTTTTGAGTCTTCCATTGATTCTATATCCTCCCAAATTTATTGTTACCTCGATTCACTAAATGTATAAATGTATTAATTTTTAAGTTGTTAAGTTAGCTGTCCATAGTTAACTATAAGCCAAATAAATAATAAATATTAGATTAGAAGGAAGCTTCTCCGACCATATAAAGTATATATATTCTTGATCAGGATCACTAGCCGAGTCGATCTAGCCAAGTCCGTCTGTATGAACGCTGAGATCTTGGAAACTATTAAAGCTAGAAGATTGGGACTTGGCATGCAGATTCTAGGGGTTAATACGCAGCGCAAGTTTTTCACGCCGGTGTGCCACGCCTCCTCTAACGCCCACAAACCGCGAAAAACTGTGTCACCCACAGGAAAGAGATTTTGAAAATTTTTTTTTTCAGTTATTATTAATTTTGATTGGGGAACAACTTTGAATCAAAACATTTTTGTTTTAAGCCACAGGAAAAACTTTTTTAACTATTCAAAGGATGCTTAATGGGTTAAGAACATTTTTGTGTCATTTAAACGGAATTGTGGTGTTCTTTTTATATAGGTGCCAAAAATTTATATTATAAATTCAAAATATGTGAAGATTTCACTTTGAAACATGTCAAAATAAATATGCCGACCAGTGTATAAATATTCTTGATCAGACGAGTCGATCTAGCCATGTCCGTCTGTCCGTCCGTCCGTTTCTACGCAAACTAGTCCCTCAGTTTTGAAGCTATCGAGATGAAACTTTATTAAAAGTCGTCTTTCTATTACAGGTAGTATATAAGTCGGAACCAGTCGGATCGGACAACTATATCTTATAGCTCCCATAGAAAGGATCGGAAAAATAATGGAAAAAAATTATATCTTCAGTGTTTTTTTACATATTACCTATTGCTCTTGGGAATATCATTTTTTCAACTGTCTTGAATTTCGAACTAAATTTTATGAAAATCGGATGACTATATCATATAGCTCCCATAGGAACGATTGGAAAATTAATGGGAAATTAATAGGAAAACATTTTTAGCTTCGTTAATTTTTATTGAAATCTCTTCTACTCTGGAATATAACATTATTTTATTAATTCAGAATTTCGAATTAAATTTAACATAAATCAGACGACTATATTATATATAGTAGGAACGATCAAAAAATGTCGAACTAATACAAAAACTTCTGTAATTTTGTTTGTTGCAACAAATACGCAAGTAAATTTAAATTTAATATTTTGGTATTTGTAATTGAATAGCCGAAGTTAGCTTCCCTTCTTGTTGTATATGATACTTAATTTTAAAAAAATAATTGAATTAATTTTTCGGTCGTTCCTATGGCAGCGATATGATATAGTCTTCCGATAATTATACCCTTGCAAGGGTATCACTATGGATGGCAGTCCATAGTCCATCGCACACTCTCCTGGTGCGCTTCGTCACTAGTTTTTTACCTCGTTAAGAGTCTGTAGCTTCAGTAGTTTAGAAGTTACAGCCATCCGTATTTTAGCTATTTATATCTGTTTTCCCGCTAAACTAGCGGGTTTTTCCAAAAGTGGTAGAACTAAAGTTTCTTATATCGATCTGATGAACATCATATCAAATTTTCAGAACTTAAAAAACATGTTTTGGACAAACTGACAAACAGAATTAAATTTTCATTCCGATTTTCAGTCCGATTTTCTAATATGACCCCTCATATTAAGCGCATTTTCAGTAGGAATACAACTAACGTAGTGCGGGGAGCTAATTATCCCCACCGGCCCCAACAGATCCAAATTCTAAATTTTCACTTTTACACTTTCACCGCTCTCTCTCCCAAACCAATTGATTTTCTTGAGGTCTTGGTATGCAATCCTTTAAGTTTTAGCAATTTCTTTAATTTAGTGTATTATTCATTACGATCGGACTATCACAGCAAATTTTCAATTTTGCGGCTGTATATAGTAGTCGCCTTCGCACACTCTCCTGGTGCGCTTCGTCACTACATGGACTGCCGTCCATAGTGATAATAGTAGTGCCAGAGATATCATCAGGAATAATTAAATTTTTTCCATTTTAAACCAGGTTTTTGTTGTTTAACAATACTTTTGGATGTTATTTATTAGTCCCTAGCATTTTGAGATCTTTTCTCAACAGTGAGTCCTGTCTACATTGTTCTACCGAGAGGCGGGATCTGACTAAAAAATTGATTTCTGTTAAAAAGAAATATTTCGAAGTGCAAAATATTATTGGCTGCTCTTCTACAATGGTTAGAAATGCTAATTAAAATGATCCAGCCAATAAAACGCGTGGTAGACCACAGTTATTGGACAAAAGATCAGTAACACACTCAAGGATCAAGACATTCGCGTCTGCTGCATCACTAAAAAAATTTGTAACTTAAATCTAAGTTTGCAAACATTAAGAACACTATTAAGAGATAATAACCTCATTTCAAGAAGTCTAAAAAAAAGACGTCACTCACAAAAAAACATGTCGCCAAAAGTTTAAAGTTTGCAAGACAACACCTTGGCCTTTGGAGAAGAAGAGGGATATTTAATGGTCGGATGAGTCCAAAATAGTTTTCTTTGGACACCGTGGCTCTCTGCAGTTTGTTAGACGACGCTCTTACTCCAAAATTACCTTAAAAACGTTAAAGCACGGTGTTTCATCAATTATGATTTGGGCTAGTTTTTCGTACTATGAAGATGGGCCAATATATTGGGTCAAATCCTATGTGGAACGTTATCTATAGGTCAGCATTTTTAACGACGTGATGCTCCCATATGCCGCTGAGGACATACCTCTTTATATATTATTATAATTAATACTTCTTGAGTTATTTTGGCCAGTAATTGAACGATATTTCTTTTAAATCAAACTCGTGTTCTTTATTTACTTTCTTTGACTCATTGGTTATCTTTAGTGATGTGTTTTTATTCAATACTTTTATTCAATACTATCGATATGATATTTAAGGCGCCCTCTGGCTTGGCGGGTAATTTGTTGAATTTGAAACATTTATCTTCAACAGTTTGGACGTTCCAACAGGACAATAATCAAAAAAACATTAGCAAACAAGCTAAAGAGTGGTTCGCAGCCAATCAACTCAATGTCATGAAGTGGCCCTCACAGTCACCCGATCTCAATCTAATTAAGAACTTATGTTGTGTCATGAAAAGAGCTGTCTCGCAAATAAAACCTAGCAACTTTAGAAAGCTGTACAAAGATCGTGAAGCTCTATTCCTCTAAATAAGTGCCATAATTAAGTTAATTCCTTGCATTAGCGCTGTGCGTCTGTTATTGCAAGCAAAGGATATGCAACCAAATTTTAAAATAAACCTTAAATATAGGTCTATTATATACATTTAATCATTTAATCCTGAAACGTTTTTTTGGTTGTAAAAATTTTTCAAAAAATTACACATTTTAATTTTTTTCTGAAAAATCTTACGAAGTATCCAAAGTTGTTGTTAATTTTTATTACCTACTAATAGTTAAGTTTTAATGAAAATTAAAAAAAAAAAAATTATAAAAACGTTTCTAAAGATATTTTTTTGAGTTTCTACACACAAAAAAATAAGCTATGTAAAATCAACATAGAAAAATAGTAGTTTACTATTTTCTGAAATTTTCATGTATTTTGTTGTTTTATTTTTTGGGGTATTGAATAGTATTTAACGATTAAAATAGTAGAAAACGTATCTACGAAATTGTCATGTATTTTGTTGTTTTATTTTTTGGGGTATTGAATAGTATTTAACGATTAAAATAGTAGAAAACGTATCTACGAAATTGTCATGTATTTTGTTGTTTTATTCATTTGGCAAATTAATAGTAACGTCTCAATTAATATCTCAGCAAAACTATTTTATTTGTTCGCGTGTATTTTGTTGTTTTATTTTTTGGGGCACTGAATAGTGACACCACAATTAATATCGTAACACAACTATTTTTTCCTGCATGTATTTTGTTGTTTTAGAAATACAATTATAAATTGTAGGTCAACTATTTTTCTGGACTTAGGGTGGCTAGAGTATCCGACTCATAATCTCTGGGTCGTGAGTTCAAGTCCCGCTTTTGCAGATGATGTTTTTCCTTTTTTCCCCTACGAAAATCATTCTTCTGTGGCCTACTAGTTAGAGTGCTGGACTCCGATGACTGCCGGCCCCGGTTCGATTCCCAGCGGAGGCAAAAAAACCTGACTTGTAAGTTTTAAGTATCTGTGAAATGTAAGTGTCTATAAATAGCTTTGATATAAATTAATATAACAAATTAAATTAAAAATAAAAACAGTTAAAAAATAAATTAAAAAAACAACAATTTTTTTCGGGTAAAATACTATTTTGTAGGTCATCTCCTATTTTATATGTAACCTACTATTTTTTTGGGCATTGTTCTATTTTTTATGGGTTGGGGCAGTTTTCACTATTAAATCGTTGATTTTACATAGTTTTTTTTTTTGTGTGTATAAATCCTTTATGGGTACTACTATTATTTTGACCACAGCTGTATAAATAACAATTATTCGATGACTTTCATTTAAAATTCAAAGATTAACAGTTATTCTGTGATTTTTATTTTGGCATAACTGATATTCAACGTTTTTTTTTATGAAAATCAAAAATAAAAATCAAAACTAAATATCCTTCAAGCCACGCGGAATACAATACAAAACATTAAACCTTTGTTTTGCGAAAGAAGTGAAAAGTTTAGTAAATCGGTGCATAGGTAAAAATGTGTATCATAACTGTTTTTGATAGTTGGCTTTTAAATAACGCCAATCAAATGTGCGACTTTTTTTCTTGAGAGCTCACAAATTTTAAATTAATTTTTTAAATGGTTTTTAGAACACATTAAAATGTTCCACGCCTGAAAAAAATTGTTGTTTTTGGCTACAGAAATTTTGCAGAAGGTTTTATTATACCCGTTACTCGTAAAGTAAAAGGGTATATTGTATTCGTGCAAATGTATGTAACAGGTAGAAGGAAGCGTTTCCGACACTGTAATGGATTTCTGACTTTAATATTACTGGAACATAGAGTCAAAATCTGCCAAGTGGGCCACCCCTGTTCCGAAGGTCCGATTTGCAAAAAAAAGCTATGTAAAATCAACATATAAAAAATAGTAGTTTACTTTTATTGTTAGTTTATTTTCTGAATTTTTCATGTAGTTTTGTTGTTTTATTTTGTCATGGGTCATTGAATAGAATTTAACAATTAAAATAGTAGAAAACGTATATGAGTGATTCTTTGTGAAACGTATCGAGATTTTCTTCATGGTCTCAAAACGATTTCTCATTTTTATCACAATATTACATAATATAAAATGGATTTTTAAAAATGTAAAAAAAAAAATTCATTTGACAGAAGCGATCCTTTTTTTTTGTTTAATTAATTTATAACTTAAAATTACGTGGGTTAAAAAATAAATAAAAATACACCAAAATTATTGTTTTTACCAAGCTTTCAGATAAAAATAGGACCCACAATCGTTTCAATGCAATTATAGGCCAATTTAAAAAATAAAATTTTCAATCGCGTTTTTCTGCAAATCGGCATTTTTAATTTTTGTAAAAAAAATAGTATAATGTTCCATACGTAATCCTTGTTGGTCCCTGAATGTTTCGTCATGGGACCTCCATTACTTTCTGCATGATTTAATAAAACAATAAAAAACAAAGGAGTCTTTCGTTGTTATACATATCTAATTATGTTAGACGAACTGTTATCGTTCTTTATGATTTTCGGGAGAACGACCGTTCCCATTTATGTGAAACTAATAAGAAAAATGCAGTTTGGTATAACAAAGAAATCCCTACCAACTTCAACGTGGGACAATAACGTCTACTTAACTGCTTCTTAATTATAAAAATATATTTTAATGCATTCTATAAAATTAAGATGTTCAAAGAATAATTTAAATTGTTAATAATGGATTTATAAAAAATGAAAAGTGGGCCACAATTTAAAAGTAAAAGCTACGGAAACATGTATAACTGTATTTTACAACTGATCAATAGAAAAAATGAAAATTTTCAAAAATCGCTGCATCAATCCGTTCAATAAAAAAAACCATAAAAGGATCAATAGTGGTTTTGTCAGACGATCTTCAACACAACACGTCAGCTTTTTATGCTTTTCAACAAAAAATCATATTTTTTCTAAGGGAGAAGTTAAATTTAAAAAAAATCAAGAAGTTATTGTCCCACGTTGAAGTTGGTAGGGATTTCTTTGTTATACCAAACTGCATTTTTCTTATTAGTTTCACATAAATGGGAACGGTCGTTCTTCCGAAAATCATAAAGAACGATAACAGTTTGTCTAACATAATTAGATATGTATGACAACGAAAGACTCCTTTGTTTTTTATTGTTTTATTAAATCATGCAGAAAGTAATGGAGGTCCCATGACGAAACTTTCAGGGACCAACAAGGATTACGTATGGAACATTATACTATTTTTTTTACAAAAATTAAAAATGCCGATTTGCAGAAAAACGCGATTGAAAATTTTATTTTTTAAATTGGCCTATAATTGCATTGAAACCATTGTGGGTCCTATTTTTATCTGAAAGCTTGGTAAAAGCAATAATTTTTGTGTATTTTTATTTATTTTTTAACCCACGTAATTTTAAGTTATAAATTAATTAAACAAAAAAAAAGGATCGCCATATCTTCGCTTCTGTCAAATGAATTTTTTTTTTTACATTTTTAAAAATCCATTTTATATTATGTAATATTGTGATTAAAAATGAGAAATCGTTTTGAGACCATTAAGAAAATCTCGATACGTTTCACAAAGAATCACTCATATACGAAATTGTCATGTATTTTGTTGTTTTATTCATTTGGCAAATTAATACTTACGCCTTAATAAATATCGTAGCAAAACTATTTTATTTGTTCGCGTGTATTTTGTTGTTTTCTTTTTTGGGGCATTAAATAGTGACACCACAACTAATATCGTAACACAACTATTTTTATCCTTCATGTATTTTGTTGTTTTAAAAATACAATTATAAATTGTAGGTCAACTATTTTTCTCGGTTAGAGTATCCGACTCATAATCTCTGGGTTGTGAGTTCAAATCCCGCTTTTGCAGATTATGTTTTTACTTTTTTTGTTAAATGTTGATTTCATGTCTATAGATTTTCCTCTACGAAAATCATTCTTCTGTGGCCTACTGATTAGAGTGCTCGACCCTGATGACTGCGGCCCCGGTTCGATTCCCAGCGGAGGCAAAGAACCTGATTTGTAAGTTTAAGTATCTGTGAAATGTAAGTGTCTATAAATTACTTCCATATAAATGAATATAGTAAATTAAATTAAAAATAAAAATAGTTAAAAAAAATAAATTTAAGTGCCTCGACTATCAAATACCCGTTACTCAGTTAAAGCAAGCAGTCTCAAGCAGGGCAAACCAAGCAGCCGCTTAAAAGTGGTTCCATCTACCGGACATTTTATTATTTGCTTATAACTTTTTACTGAGTTAGGTTACACGGCCCTCATGGACGGGGCCACGCATAGGCCCTTAGTTGTCCGGCTAATTTGTATGAACCTCGAGATATTTTATTAGGTTTTAATGTCCACAAAGATAGAGGTGTATTTCGCGAAGGCAAGAATTTCGACTGGTTCCCTGCTGGAGGCGTCTTCTAGTGATGCCAGAACTGGGGCACCGAGGTATATTGTTCTTGCTCGTGAGAGAGCCTGGCAGTTGCAGATAAGATGTTCCAGGGTTTCAATAGCCCCCGGCTCTTCGCATTTCCTGCAGGTGCAGCTGTTCAGTATTCTGATCGTAGTTGCGTGTGATGCGGCCAGACAGTGGCCTGTAAGGATTCCCACTAAGATGCAGTACATACTGCTTAAGTTTTTCAATGCGCTCTTTGCACATTGTTTTTGCAATTCGGCAAGTCTCGGTATTGTCCGCCTGGTTCTCCAGAGCGCTTTGTAGCGTTCTGAGGGAAACTAGCACGTTCTCCGTTCTGTCGTTCGTCAGCTCTACGCCCTCCTTTGTAAGAACGTCCGCTGTCTCGTTGCCATCGATGCCCTGGTGACTGGGAACCCAATAGATCCGCACTGACTTCGTCGTGCTAAGGTTATCTAGTGCCTCCCTGCTGGCCATTACATTTTTGGAACTGACCGTTGACGACTACATGGAACTTATCGCCGCTTGGCTGTCCACGAACAAGTTGACCACATCGTATATACTTTAAGCCACTTCTGCTGCTTTCCTTATGGCGAAGACTTGTGCCTGCAATATACTAAAGTCGCTGGGTAGCTTATATGACAGCCTTATTTCAGGGCCCGTACAGTATAAGCCCGCTCCCACTCCTCCTTCCATCTTGGAGCCGTCTGTGTATATGTTGAGGTGTTGAGTCTGGTCCCGACCCGTTATCCAGTCGTCTGGGTCCATGAACGAGGTTGTTTTAAACTCCGATTGACAATTTTGACAATTTTGCTGGTTGGGGACTGTTTGACAATTATTACAGTTGATTTTACTAAGTATTTTTTGTGTGTGCTAAGCATCTTCTTGGATGCGTATAGCGCCACGGTGGCCGTTTTCACCCTTTCTAATATATTGGGTCTCCATGCCAGCTTGCAGTCCAGTATTGTTCCGAGGATCTTGACCTGCGTCTTCGGAGTCGGCCTGCACACAAAAAAAAAACTTAGTAAAATCAACTGTAATAATTGTCAAAGAGTCCCAACCAGCAAAATTGTCATAAATAGTTACTTTCGCAACAACAAATACACACAAAAACGCAAAGACACACACCCAAAGCAAAAACAAAATACGCGTAACTATTTTTATAGTTACTGAACTATCTTTATTGGTTAATTTTACCAATTTTGTGTGTGGTTGCGCCAATTTTTGGGGGGTCCATTTCTGTACCTTGTATCTCTTAGTAAAGAGAATGAGGTCCGTCTTATCCGCATTGATACTGAGGCCCACCTTTTCCGGCCACGTTTCGTTAATAAACCAAACAATATGGCTAGATCGTCTCGGGAAGTGATCCTGATCAAGAATAAATATACTTTTAGTGTCGGAAACGCCTTGTTCTACCTGTAACATACTTATGCACGAATACAATATACCCTTTGACTCTACGAGTAACGGGTATAATTAAATTCTAGGTTGTTTAGTACATATGTAATTAACTTCTACCAAAGATAAGAGATTTCCATTTTTTTTTCCAAATGTAACCCGGGTATTCCCTAAACTGCAAAACTACTGAATTGTTTAAAATTCAACAGAAAATTTCAGCAATCGAGGGAACGACCTTAAATGGCTCCTGTTGAATTTTCAAACAGCTGTTATTTGTTAAAAATGTAAAACACGTAAAATGTTGTTGAATTGCTTTAACTTCTTAATAAGTTGACTTTGTATAGAACAGCTGATGAAGTGTTGAATAAAAATTCAACAATTCAGAAATACAACAGTTTAGGGAATACCAGAAAGTGTACAAAATTAAAGACATACAATTAAAACAAATTATTCGTCTTTCGTTTCTCATCATCGACTATAACTTATTCGCTGGCCAAATGTCAGGAAAAACAAAAAAACTTTGGCAGGGGACATAAACGATTGTAACTGTATTTTTATTTGTTTTACTAAGTACGAAAAAGAACCTTAATCTGAACGCATTTCGAAAATGGCCCAACCCTAATCAACACAATTAGGCCATAAAAAACTCGGTACGGAGTGCTCAGATTGGGGGAGAGCGGGGTTTGTCGCAATCCAGACTTAATACAGACCATTTTGAGATACATTTTAACCAACATTTTTCTGATGAACCAATCGACTGAAAAGTCGAGACACGTCGCAAATAACCTCTGCATTTGGAAATATTCATTAAAATTGTAGATGATCGGGGCCGGGAATAAACATTTGGTTTGAAACCCTGGCAACTCAAGCACAACGAGCCCAAAGCGAAACACAAATCTGAATTCGAGTCAGCTCTGAATGGAAAGCTAAAAGTCGATCGGGCTCGGACAATCAGTTCTCGTCTAATACTTCGTTGTTATTGGTGCCTACTCGTCAGAATATTCAAATTTTGACCCAGCCCCATTCCAAATATATTTGGTTTCTAATAATTTATTCTATTCTCTAATTCTTGTCTTTTTTGACATTCTCTATTTGGTTGCCTCTGGAAGTCAAATAAACTGTATATGGTCCTTCCATTTAAAGTTTAAACAAGAAATGAAGCTAACTTCGGCCAGCTTAAATTTATATACCCTTGCAGATCCTTCCAATTTAATTACAAAATACAGAAATGTTATATTTAGAATTACTTACGTACACATATGTTGCAAGAAACAAAATTATAGCAGTTTTCGTATTCAGTTTTAAAACTATAGAGATGAAACTTTACCAAAAGTCGTGTTTCTATTGCAGGTAGTATAAAGGGTGTTTTTTTAGAGGTATAGAACTTTAATTTGGCATCACTGTTCAAAATGGCGACCGATTTAACAGCTGTCAAGTGATTTATTCTCAGTTTGGTTTGGCAATTCATCATGAATAGATTCCTAAGACTCATAGACGCCTAAACAACGCTTGCAAATAGTGCAATTTTATTTCGATTTATTGAAAGACACGTTTGGTGACCGGCTAATTTCGAGTTTTGGACCTGTAAATTGGCTTCCAAGATCTTGTGATATAACACCGCTAGACTACTTTCTGGGCTATGTAAAGTCATTCTGGCGGTCATATGCCAGAAATCATATATAAAATGTAATGCCACAAGATTATCTTTCGAATAAAAAAAATTCATGTCAATCGAAAAATCCATCCTTGTTTTATTGCAACTTAAAGTTCTATACCTCTAAAAAAACACCCGTTATAAGGGCGGTTCTTTTATAAACCGAAAACCTTTTGTTGGGTCACATTTTTGATTTGCCTGAAACTTTTGTACACGTAGGGGAGAGGTCTGTAGGTTGGTACACCTTTTGTTTTTAATCTGCCATTTCGACAATCGCGTTTGAAACTTCACGCATTAGATACCAATCAAAAGGTTAGTCTTTTAACTTCAAAAAAAACAAAAGAAAATATTTTTTTCCTTAGAGAAAACTAAAAAATAATTTTTTTTAAGTGTCAAAAAACGACATTTAGAAATATAGTTCTGTAAGTTGGGAGACTTTTAAAAATGAATAAAACCTCTAAAAAAAACACCCGTTATAAGGGCGGTTCTTTTATAAACCGAACACCTTTTGTTGGGTCACATTTTTGATTTGCCTGAAACTTTTTTACACGGAGGGAAGAGGTCTGTAGGTTGGTACACCTTTTGTTTGTAATCTGCCATTTCGACAATCGCTTTTGAAACTTCACGCATTAGATACCAATTAAAAGGTTAGTCTTTTAACTTCAAGAAAAACAAAAGAAAATATTTTTTTCCTTAGAGAAAACTAAAAAATAATTTTTTTTTTAAAGTGTCGAAAAACGACATTTTGAAAAATAGTTCTGTACGTTGGGACACTTTTAAAAATGAATAAAACTCAGACCAAAAGTACTCTAAACTTAAAAAAACTATTTATTTACATTAATTTAATCAATTTTATTTCGTTTTAACTTATTTCTCCTCCATTTTTAAAGAACTTTGACCAAATAACAAATAAATACAAAATGCTCTTCGAACGATCACATTTTCCCTAATTTCAGAGAAATGTTCTATGCAGAAAGCGACCTCTGCAAAACCTGCAAAACGGGTGTCTCAACTTAGACGCTCAAAGTGTCCCAACTTACACAAAATAGGTAGTTTTTGAAAAAAATGAATAACTTTTTTTCTGACTGTCTAATTAATCTGATCCTTTTTTAATTTGTTTACCAATTTATTTCAAGCACGTTTTTAATTTTTTAACGAATTTTGAAAAAAGTGGACAAAAACTTGTTTGGTGAAAAATGGTACACGACTCTCACAGCTTAAATCTGGCTAGAGCCTGCCTTATAATGTTTTCCCTAAAAGTTTTGTCAATAAAAATTTTTTTTTGTGGAAAAATTTTGAGAAAATGGATCCCAACATACAGACCGTCTCAACCTACAGACCTCTCCCCTACTATTCGGAAAATAATTAAACACGTGTATCAGGATTTGACCAAAAAATGGCTCCAACTTTTTACAAGAACCGATTGTAACTAACAATATAGCGCACATATTAAAAAAAAAAAATTTTTTTGTGGGGGCCATGGTTAAAAAATGTTTTTAAATCTTAATTTGTTTTTATTAAATTAAAAACTTTTTTTTTTAAGAAAAATTTTTTTTCAAGGAAGAGGTTTTAGAGGAATTAATGCAAAAGTCATGAAGTCAATCGAATTCATATAACCGGAGATACTGATTTTCAATGAGTGGGTACTTTATCACATTTGACAACTTTTGGCAAACTTCAAAAAATTCTAACCAAAAAAATAATTTTTTTTCGGTCAAATCCTGATACACGTGTTTTCTTATTTTCCCAATAGTACGTGTAAATAAAGTTTCAGACAAATCAAAAATTTGAAATTTTTTTTTGGCAAAATCTGTTTGGTTTGTAAAAAAAACGTGCCATAAGTTGAAACCGGCCTGATGGAACAACTATATTTTATAGCTCCCATAGAAAAGATCAGAAAAACAACGGAAACAAAATTATAGCATCGGTGTTTTTTGACATATTACCTATTGCTCTTGGAAGTATTATTTTTTTCGCGGTTTGTTCAGCTTTTCCCAGTTTGTGAGCGTTAGAGAGGGCGTGGCACCAAAGACATTAGAATTTGAAGATGGATAACGCGATACAATATTTTTGCACACGATATTTTGGTGCTGGCTCTAGAGCTGGCTCCAGGCTCTCTTGCTCAAAAGCCAGAGAGCGAGCGCTCTAGAGCAGGGGTGCTCAAAGCTGCCTTATCGTAGTGCACACAAAAAAAAGCTATGTAAAATCAACATAGAAAAATAGTAGTTTACTATTTTCTGAATTTGTCACGTATTTTGTTGCTTTATTTTTTGGGTTATTGAATAGTATTTAACAATTAAAATAGTAGAAAACCTATCTACGAAATTGTCATGTATTTTGTTGTTTTATTCATTTGGCAAATTAATAGTTACGTGTCAATTAATATCGTAGCAAAACTATTTTATTTGTTCGCGTGTACTTTGTTGTTTTATTTTTTGGGGCACTGAATAGTGACACCACAATTAATATCGTAACACAACTTTTTTTTCCTTCATGTATTTAGTTGTTTTAAAAATGCAATTATAAATTGTAGGTCAACTATTTTTCTGGACTTAGGGTGGCTAGAGTATCCGACTCATAATCTCTGGGTCGTGAGTTCAAGTCCCGCTTTTGCAGATGATGTTTTTCCTTTTTTCTTTTTTGGTAAATGTTGATTTAAAGTCCATAGATTTTCCTCTACGAAAATCATTTTTCTGTGGCCTACTGGCTAGAGTCCTCGACTCCGATGAATGCGGCCCCGGTTCGATTCTCAGCGGAGGCAGAAAACCTGACTTGTAAGTTTAGGTATCTGTGAAATGTAAGTGTCTATAAATAGCTTCGATATAAATTAATATAACAAATTAAATTAAAAATAAAAACATTTAAAAAAATAAATTTAAAAAAACAACAATTTTTTTCGGGTAAAATACTATTTTGTAGGTCATCTCCTATTTTATAGGTAACCTACTATTTTTTGGGCATTTTTTGTTATGGGTTGGGGAGTTTTCACTATTAAATCGTTGATTTTACATTTTTTTTTTGTGTGTGGCGGAAATTTGCCTTCGAGAATCGATTCCGACCGCCATACTTCGAAGCCGGAATGCATTCGGTTTCATACCATAGCGTCCTATATACTGTTGCATATAGGGTGGTAATCTATTCGCTTTACTGAGTGGCTTACCAAGTATATGAGGCTGTAATGCAAGTGCATTACTGAATAGGATACCTGGTTTATAGGTTTGTAATGCACCCGTTTTACTGACTGCTTTACCCTGTATATAGGGTTGTAATTACGAACTGGTATACCAAGTAATGGGGTTTATTCCAAGCCAAATAAAAAAATGTGCTTTTCAACTAAAAATTTATATTTTAATTATGAATGTTTATTTAAATTAAAGTAAAAAATACACTTTCAAAATTATATTTAAATTAGACTATTTTATATCTAATTACTTAATATATAAGTACTTTTTATTATTAATTTTCATCTAAATCATTGTTTACATTATTTTCCTTATTTGGATCAAGTTTAGTAATTCTTTGTTTTTTTTGTCGAATTTTTTTTTTGCGATGCGACATTTGTTAGTTTTAAACGCAGCTCATTTCTCCTCCATTTTTAAAGAACTTTGACCAAATAACAAATAAATACAAAATGCTCTTCGAACGATCACATTTTCCCTAATTTCAGAGAAATGTTCTATGCAGAAAGCGACCTCTGCAAAACCTGCAAAACGGGTGTCTCAACTTAGACGCTCAAAGTGTCCCAACTTACACAAAATAGGTAGTTTTTGAAAAAAATGAATAACTTTTTTTCTGACTGTCTAATTAATCTGATCCTTTTTTAATTTGTTTACCAATTTATTTCAAGCACGTTTTTAATTTTTTAACGAATTTTGAAAAAAGTGGACAAAAACTTGTTGGGTGAAAAATGGTACACGACTCTCACAGCTTAAATCTGGCTAGAGCCTGCCTTATAATGTTTTCCCTAAAAGTTTTGTCAATAAAAATTTTTTTTTGTGGAAAAATTTTGAGAAAATGGATCCCAACATACAGACCGTCTCAACCTACAGACCTCTCCCCTACTATTCGGAAAATAATTAAACACGTGTATCAGGATTTGACCAAAAAATGGCTCCAACCTTTTACAAGAACCGATTGTAACTAACAATATAGCGCACATATTGAAAAAAAAAAAATTTTTTTGTGGGGGCCATGGTTAAAAAATGTTTTTAAATCTTAATTTGTTTTTATTAAATTAAAAACTTTTTTTTTAAGAAAAATTTTTTTTCAAGGAAGAGGTTTTAGAGGAATTTATGCAAAAGTCATGAAGTCAATCGAATTCATATAACCGGAGATACTGATTTTCAATGAGTGGGTACTTTATCACATTTGACAACTTTTGGCAAACTTCAAAAAATTCTAACCAAAAAAATAATTTTTTTCGGTCAAATCCTGATACACGTGTTTTCTTATTTTCCCAATAGTACGTGTAAATAAAGTTTCAGACAAATCAAAAATTTGAAATTTTTTTTTTGGCAAAATCTGTTTGGTTTGTAAAAAAAACGTGCCATAAGTTGAAACCGGCCTGATGGAACAACTATATTTTATAGCTCCCATAGAAAAGATCAGAAAAACAACGGAAACAAAATTATAGCATCGGTGTTTTTTGACATATTACCTATTGCTCTTGGAAGTATTATTTTTTTCGCGGTTTGTTCAGCTTTTCCCAGTTTGTGAGCGTTAGAGAGGGCGTGGCACCAAAGACATTAGAATTTGAAGATGGATAACGCGATACAATATTTTTGCACACGATATTTTGGTGCTGGCTCTAGAGCTGGCTCCAGGCTCTCTTGCTCAAAAGCCAGAGAGCGAGCGCTCTAGAGCAGGGGTGCTCAAAGCTGCCTTATCGTAGTGCACACAAAAAAAAAGCTATGTAAAATCAACATAGAAAAATAGTAGTTTACTATTTTCTGAATTTGTCA
Source organism: Drosophila mimetica (assembly GCA_037075245.1). NCBI lineage: Eukaryota > Metazoa > Arthropoda > Insecta > Diptera > Drosophilidae > Drosophila > Drosophila mimetica. The sequence goes on from JBAMCH010000004.1 coordinate 3,572,231, forward strand.
CGTATTTTGTTGCTTTATTTTTTGGGTTATTGAATAGTATTTAACAATTAAAATAGTAGAAAACCTATCTACGAAATTGTCATGTATTTTGTTGTTTTATTCATTTGACAAATTAATAGTTACGTGTCAATTAATATCGTAGCAAAACTATTTTATTTGTTCGCGTGTACTTTGTTGTTTTATTTTTTGGGGCACTGAATAGTGACACCACAATTAATATCGTAACACAACTTTTTTTTCCTTCATGTATTTAGTTGTTTTAAAAATGCAATTATAAATTGTAGGTCAACTATTTTTCTGGACTTAGGGTGGCTAGAGTATCCGACTCATAATCTCTGGGTCGTGAGTTCAAGTCCCGCTTTTGCAGATGATGTTTTTCCTTTTTTCTTTTTTGGTAAATGTTGATTTAAAGTCCATAGATTTTCCTCTACGAAAATCATTTTTCTGTGGCCTACTGGCTAGAGTCCTCGACTCCGATGAATGCGGCCCCGGTTCGATTCTCAGCGGAGGCAGAAAACCTGACTTGTAAGTTTAGGTATCTGTGAAATGTAAGTGTCTATAAATAGCTTCGATATAAATTAATATAACAAATTAAATTAAAAATAAAAACATTTAAAAAAATAAATTTAAAAAAACAACAATTTTTTTCGGGTAAAATACTATTTTGTAGGTCATCTCCTATTTTATAGGTAACCTACTATTTTTTGGGCATTTTTTGTTATGGGTTGGGGAGTTTTCACTATTAAATCGTTGATTTTACATTTTTTTTTTGTGTGTGGCGGAAATTTGCCTTCGAGAATCGATTCCGACCGCCATACTTCGAAGCCGGAATGCATTCGGTTTCATACCATAGCGTCCTATATACTGTTGCATATAGGGTGGTAATCTATTCGCTTTACTGAGTGGCTTACCAAGTATATGAGGCTGTAATGCAAGTGCATTACTGAATAGGATACCTGGTTTATAGGTTTGTAATGCACCCGTTTTACTGACTGCTTTACCCTGTATATAGGGTTGTAATTACGAACTGGTATACCAAGTAATGGGGTTTATTCCAAGCCAAATAAAAAAATGTGCTTTTCAACTAAAAATTTATATTTTAATTATGAATGTTTATTTAAATTAAAGTAAAAAATACACTTTCAAAATTATATTTAAATTAGACTATTTTATATCTAATTACTTAATATATAAGTACTTTTTATTATTAATTTTCATCTAAATCATTGTTTACATTATTTTCCTTATTTGGATCAAGGTTAGTAATTCTTTGTTTTTTTTGTCGAATTTTTTTTTTGCGATGCGACATTTGTTAGTTTTAAACGCAGCTCATACCAATGCAACGTAGCATCGAGTACTTAGTCCATTTTCTTTGACAGCATCTATATTTAAGAAAAAGTTGAAAATTAGTTTTTAATGAAATATAAATGTTTTGTTGTACTTACTATATAATGCATCATTTAAATTGGTGTATTTTTTAAATGGCATTTTTCCAAGGATGCCATCATAATTAAATTTACCAATTAAATACGCTCCTAGTATGTTGTCCTGATTTTATTAATATATACAGAAATAGTAATAGTAGTAATCGAATTTAAAACTTACCACTTTATTAAGCCGATTCCACAATATTTTTACACAAATTTATTGCGACCGACTCAGGCGCGTGGCAAAACTCAAGTGACGCGTGGCAAGAAAAATGCGAATCAAAAGAGAATAGACAAAAATTACACAAACAACATTTTGTGGAAACCCAAAATTGAAAAGAAAGCTTAGGCGCTCGTGCAACAGAAAAAAAAAGTGCGACCCGAACGATTCCCGAAGTATCGATGGAAAGGGAGAGCGAGATCCGAAAACAATGCCCCATTACAATCCTACGTTCCAGAAGCTGGAGAAACGATCGATTACGAATATACCTTCTCGAATCCATTCTGTCTCCTTACCCAATTTCGGCCGAATGCGGATTGCGCCACTGGGAAATAACAGGCCGAAAGTGACGTCGACTATTGGGAGTTTTTTGATTGATGATAGAAAGAGTCGAAGTACGCACGTTCTAAGAAATGCACAACCGTAGGGTCTAAGGGGGGTTTGGTTCTCTCCCTATGAATGAACTGGCTCACTTTAACTGATTGTGGACAAAATTCATTACTGAAAATCGTTCGGTATTACTGCTCCGGTACTCCAAGTTTGAAGTTAATGAATGACAATGTGTTAATATCCACGTCTTTTTTAGTTAAAGAATTGCTTTTCCGCAACATATTTACACAGCGCCTCTGGCTGTGTGCTTACTGGAAATTTGACAATGTGCAGAAAACGTTATCTCTTATGTAAATATTATCTCTTTTATGTTGTATTTGTTCCTTATTGAATAACAATTTTGGGATAATGTTTAGTTTACTGGGGCTATCAACTACGTTGTGTACATTGTTTGACTTCTACTTCTTTGATTTTGTTTTGTAGGACTTCTAATGATACCTCCAGGATTGGGCGATTATTAAAGGATCCTAGTACTACGGGTCGAATTACCTTGAAAATTATGTGTCGGTGTTAGTATTAGTTGCTGGTATGTAGCAGCTATTGTAGTCACTATGGGCTGATCCTTTCGCGTATGGGTGATTCCTGTATATCGAGCCGTCGCGTCGTCGGTTTTCTTGGTGTTTATTCAAGTTTCTAGAGAAGGTTAATTCGATCTGCCCGTATTCGTACGCTTTCTCGATTGTCTTTGGCCTTTGGTTCCTAATGGCTGACCGAAGTGGGTCCTTTAATGCAACTATGAAAGTATTCAGGCAGAATCGGATATATTGGTCACGTTTGGCCGTGAGGGAGTGTCCACAAGGGTCTGCTTCTCTGGCCAGTGACATTAATTCGATTCTTATTTTCGTGGCCGTGTAATATAGCTTTCCCATACTGAGTCCGTCCGGAACTAGCATTTCTTCCGTTTTCTTGCTAGAGTATAGTCGCTTGAGGTTTGCTTTGATATCATCCCAACTGAGGAATACATCGCAAGCACTCAGCGCTTCGTCTGCCTTGCCTATAATTTTGTTACGGATAGTTCCAAGTAAGTACTGTCCGCATGTTGCTTGGTCCACTGATCCTACAAATCTATCAAGATTGTCAGGCGGGCCTTCGTAGGTGGGTAGATGATGTACAAGTGCAAATAGTTGTTGTAGATTCGGGTTTGTGTTTGGAGAAGTTGGTGAATTGTTAATGGTGGGACATATTGTCCCTGATGCGTTACCGGAATTTGTAGTAGTTGAAGAGTTGCTAACGGTGGGACCGCTTGGCCCTGATGAGTTAGCGGAATCCATAGTTTCCGTTATCTCAGATAGACTGGACCCCCTTCTTAGCCCTAATCTTCCCCTAACTGTTACCCCCCTAAAAGTTGCAATAAAACAACGATGGATTATTCGATTGACATGAATTTTTTTTTATTTTTTTTTAATTTTAAAATGTTTTTTTTATTTTTAAGAAATTGAAATATTATTTTTTTTTTAGAAATTTTTTTTTAAAAGAAGAGGTTTAGAGGAATTAATGAAAAAGACTTCATGTCAATCGGATTCATATAACCGGAGATACAGATTTTCAAAGAGAGGGTACTTTTCCAAATTTGACAATTTTTGGCAAACTTAAAAAATTCTAACTAAAAAAATAATTTTTTTCGTTCAAATCCTGATACACGCGTTTACTTATTTTCCGAATAGTGCGTGTAAAAAAAAGTTTCAGGCAAAACAAATATGTGAAATTTTTTTTTGGCCAAATCTGTTCGGTTTGTAAAAGAACGGCCCATATACGGTCGCTTGCGCGGCAATTAGAATTTTGATTTTGTTTGGTTTGTTTACTTGTATTATTTGCACAATTTATTATTATTATTGCACTACAAAAATTTCCAAAACCACCATTGCCACCTGTTCACTCACCTCAGCCTACAAGGAAATTAGAACTATGAGCGCAGTTTCCTCTTTTCCTCTTGATTAATTCCTCTTGATTAATCCCTTGTTCGTAGTCCGGCTGCGCCAGTTACCGTCCTGTGACCGAGGGAGTAGAGGGCAAACCAAGCAGCCGCTTAAAAGTGGCGCCATCTACCGGACATTTCATTATTTGATTATAACTTTTTACTTTAGAAAATGCTGGAATGAAGCTTGCGAAACAAACGACTGTGTTGCTTGAAGTACCAAATAAGAATGACTGTTTATTATATAAAAGTGTGTACAAGTCCAATCTGTCAGTGTACCCTGGTCTTTACATGTTGGCAATCCTTATTGTTGTTCATTAGGGCTAAGCTTGTAGTTGTCGCTTCTGTGTTGTTTCCCTGTAGACGGTGAGAGGGGCATGTTAACTCCCCCGCATTTGCAGCATTACTTACTACCATCGCGGATACATTAAAAACAAATAGACCTGAACAATAACAAAAAATTCAACCGAATTCATGTTTTATTTAAATAACTAATTTAAATAATTAGTCTCGATATTTCGCCTATCGATTAACGCCAACAGCAATGTATCATGTATCAAGAAAAGGTAGCGTACTTTTTTTACGCTACCTGATCACTTATGCAAAATTCTTGCGTCATTCAGCGTTCAGCAGAACTATCGTAAGAAATCCATCAGTGATCAGTGATCATATTGTTCTGCTGAACGCGGCCAATGATTACACACGAGAGTCGAATGTAGAAGCATTTTTCCAGGGACCGTAACAGTTATAAGTTATACTATAAATGTCATGGAATAATCGTTATTGATTACCCTTTATTTATAAGTCATAAAGTAACTGCTATTTCAGACTTTTAATTTAAAAATTATTCAAAAGTATTCCGTAACTATTATTTATATTGAAAGCCATTCATGAAGTCTTCAATTTATTAAGACCGCGAATTCTTCAGACCAAGAGGAATTATTAATGATCTAACAAATTTGTTTATTCCATTCATTCTAAAAAAATGAGTCGACTACATCTGCGGAAGCCAATCATGTATATTGAAGTAAGTGGAAAAATGTAAAATTCTAAGATCAGGTACAATTCTAATTCAAACAAAAAACATACAACAAGCCGAAAAACTACTACAAATTAAAAAAAATTGGTGAAGTAGTCGTAGAAGCATACGAACACAAGAGCCTTAACGAGACCAAAGCAGTGATTTACTGTAATTTGCTTACACACAAAAAAATAAGCTATGTAAAATCAACATAGAAAAATAGTAGTTTACTATTTTCTGAAATTTTCATGTATTTTGTTGTTTTATTTTTTGGGGTATTGAATAGTATTTAACAATTAAAATAGTAGAAAACCTATCTACGAAATTGTCATGTATTTTGTTGTTTTATTCATTTGGCAAATTAATAGTAACGTCTCAATTAATATCGTAGCAAAACTATTTTATTTGTTCGCGTGTACTTTCTTGTTTTATTTTTTGGGGCACTGAATAGTGACACCACAATTAATATCGTAACACAACTATTTTGTTCCTTCATGTATTTTGTTGTTTTAGAAATACAATTATAAATTGTAGGATGTTGATTTCAAGTCTATAGATTTTCCTCTACGAAAATCATTCTTCTGTGGCCTACTGGTTAGAGTGCTCGACTCCTATGACTGCGGTTCGATTCCCAGCGGAGGCAATACCTTGACTTGTCAGTTTAAGTATCTGTGAAATGTAAGTGTCTATAAATAGCTTCGATATAACTAATTAAATTAAAAATAAAAACATTTAAAAAAATAAGTTAAAAAAAACAACAATTTTTTTCGGGTAAAATACTATTTTGTAGGTCATCTCCTATTTTATAGGTAACCTACTATTTTTTTGGGCATTGTTCTATTTTTTATTGGTTGGGGCAGTTTTCACTATTAAATCGTTTATTTTACATAGTTTTTTTTTTCTTCACAGAAGAAGAAATTCTAGCCGAACTGAAGTCACAAAAAGTTTCTGAGGTGAACAAATGGACAAAACTAGTCGGTCAAACTCGAGTTCCAACAGGACTTATAACCCTTACATTCAATTCCACCAATCTCCCTGAAAAAATCTTTATCGGCTATGAAATAGTATTTACACGCCCATACTGCCTTCGCTTTAACCACCCCCAAGTTGGCTGCAAGCAAGACAACCCTACCTCCAAAAACTGCTCTGAGACTACTCACAACAACGGCAATAACGATTGTAAGCAACAACCTAAATGCATTAATTGCAAGGGTAACCACCCATCCATGAACAGAAAATGTCCAATCTTTCTCAAAGAACAGGAACTTATAGCCATCAGAATCACCGAAAAAGTAGACCACAAAACTGCCCGTTCCATTTACTTCACACGTCATTGTCCTACCCAAGAAACTTCATTCTTTCAAATCCTACAAAAATCCTCCACCAACAGAAAACCCTACCATAGCAACTGGAACACAAATACCGAATAAAAACGCAATCCTCAAGAAACCAGACTCAATCGAGGATTTCCTCAAACGACTGGACAAGAAAATAGCAGAGACAGCTATGTTAGCACGAACACCACCAGCCTACGACTTATTCGACGAAGAAATGGACTCACTTAATGACTCTCAAAAACCTTCGACATCAACAAACGACCGTGTACTCAGAAGTCAAATCAAAGAAAAATCCATCCTATCTAAAAACCTTAAAGCAAAAGAACAAAAACCAAACCTTCCCAGTACGAACGTTATAAAACAAACACAAAAACTTCATTAAACCATGTCCTTAAAAATATTACAATGGAATATTAAAGGATATTCGAACAACTACAACCGACTACTAATACTTATCAAGACACACTCTCCACAAATTGTCTCACTCCAAGAAACACATATACAACAATTTTACAGTCTACCGACACCAGTAAACTACAATATACGAGCAAACATTGCATCTAACAGATTTGGAGGAGTAGCCCTGCTAATCCACAAATCAATCCAACACACTCAAATCAATATCAATAAAGATGTAGAAGCAATAGCAGCAGAGATAAAATCAAAAGAAAAGTTTAAAATAGACTCCATTTATATTTCACCTAACAAAACCTTTTCACGCAATAACCTGAACAACGTAATTAACTCTTACAACGAAACTGTTATGATAACAGGAGATTTTAACAGCTGGCACCAAAACTATGGATCCACACACTCGAACTCAAGAGGAAAAGCAATAGCCAAATTCATTGAACAGTCACAACTTACACTACTAAACGACAAATCACCAACACACTTTACTACACACAACACCTTCACACACATTGACCTCAGCTTTTGTTCTCCCTCACTCACACCACTTACCACCTGGAACATAATAGATGACCTTCACGGAAGTGACAATTTCCCAATCATCATCACCCTTTTTCCAACCGACACAACCATCAACAAAAAGACCAATTTTTAAATTAAACGAAGCAAACTGGGACAACGTTTCAACACACACATAACAACAATAACCTATAAACAGCACTAATCAACAAAATAATTATTAAAAGCGCACACCATACGATACCACAAACACTACCACACCGACACTCACGCACAGTTCCTTGGTGGAACAAAAACTTAGCAGACTTACACATTAAGAAAAAACAAACATGGAAAGCACTGAAAAGAAACACAACCCAAGAAACGATATTTGCATACAGAAAAGCCAATGCGATTCTGAAAAGGGAAATTAAAATTAGGAAAAGGGTCGCCACAACCACTTTCACATCAACCATTCAAACAAACACACCAACAACAAAAATATGGAACAACATTCGCCGATTTTGCGGTCTTAACCCAGCAAAACAAATACACTGTATAACAACCAACAACAACGTGACCACCAACGACAAAAACCAAATCGCCAACCTGCTTGCACATCATTGGTCACAAACTTCAGCCAGGAATTCATGTCCCATAAATACAAAACAATAACCCTCAATCACATCCCATCCATATCTGCTATAGAAATCGACAAGCCCATAACCAAAATAGAATTAACCATCGCTCTTCAATCACTTTAAGGCTCAACACCAGGAATCAATAGAATCTCATATCCCATGATAAAAAATAGTTCACCATCAATAAAAAATAGAATACTTTCTCACTTCAATCATATTTTCAACCACTACATACCTCAATCATACAAAACCAGCCTGATCATACCCATTCTTAAACCCCAAAAGGACAAAACTGACATCTCATCATACCGACCCATCTCACTTAACTGCTGCCTGAGTAAAACAATGGACAAAATAATAGCGAACAGACTATGGTGGTTTCTCAACAACAACAAACTTCTACACCCACATCAATTCGGCTTCAAAAAAGGTAAATCGACTTCGGATAATCTGCTCTATGCAGATCACATAATTACGAAGTCGCTTAATACCAGGAAACATACCTCACTCATCTCTCTTGACTTTGCAAGAGCTTTCGATCGAGTAGGTACTCATTCAATAATTGACCAACTAATAAAATGGAAATGTGGCCACAAAATTATAAATTACATTACAAACTTCACCCGGAACAGAAAGATAACTGTCCGAATAGGGACACACAACTCAAACATACACCCCCTAGAAAACGGGATCCCACAAGGATCCCCCATATCAGTTGTACTCTTCCTAATAGCCTTCAATAAACTAGCCAACGTCCTGACAAGGTATAAACAGATCAAATTTAGCGCATATGCAGACGATTTTCTTTTGCTTGTAAACCTAAAAAACAAGAAAAACATTACCATCAACGTAAACCACCTCTTTAGGAAAATAGAAGACTGGGGAAGTTATTCAGGCGCATCCCTGTCACAAACAAAATGTGAACATCTACACATATTCAGAAAACACAGATGCAACTGCACAATTACAACACAGAATTCAAACATAAAAAACGTAGCATCACTCAAAATAATCGGACTAACCATAAACAAAAAACAAGAAAGGAAGCTAACTTCGGCCAGCCGAAGTTTATATACCCTTGCAGATCGTTCCTATTCAATTTGAAATTACAAAAATTTTAAATTTAGATTTGCAAACAACAACGAACAAAATTATAGCAGCGCACATATTAAATTGACAATAATTGATCGATCCTTCCAATGGCAGCTATATAATATAGTCATCCAATTTATGTTAAATTTAATTCGAAATTCTAAAATAATAAAATAAACTTATATTCCAAAGTAGAAAAGAATACAATGAAAATTAACAAAGCTATAATTTAGTTCCTATTAATTTCCCTTTAGTTTTCCGATCGTTCCTATGGGAGCTATATGATATAGTCGTCCGATTTTTCTAAAATTTTATACGAAATTCAGAACTGTTAAAAAAATGATATTTCCAAGACCATGAGGTTATATGTCAAAAAACACATAAGTTATAATTTTTTTCAATTATTTTTCCGATTATTCCTATGGGAGCTATAAGATATAGTTGCCCGATCCGGCCGGCTCCGACTTATATACTACCTGCAATAGAAAGACGACTTTTGGTAAAGTTTCAGCTCGATAGCTTCAAAACTGAGGGACTAGTTTGCGTAGAAACGGACGGACGGACGGACAGACGGACGGACAGACGGACGGACAGACGGACATGGCTAGATCGACTCGTCTAGTCATTCTGACCAAGAATATATATACTTTATAGGGTCGGAAACGTCTCCTTCACTGCGTTGCAAACTTCTGACTGAAATCAATATACCCTCTGCAAGGGTATAACAACTGGAACTCACATATTGATACTCTAATACCATCACTTTCCAACAAACTTAACATCATAAAATGCTTGGCCAGCCCCAAGTTTAACTGCAACACAAACACTCTACTAAACATCACAAAAGCTATACTTATATCTAAAATTGACTACGCACTTCACACATATGGATACTTCCCAAAAATATACTAAACAATTTAAAAACCACACTAAACGCAGCCTTTCGAGCAGTCCTAGGTGCGTTTCGCACAACACCAACATACAACTTACTGTACGAACTAAACATCCCAACCATCGAACAACGGAGAGACTACCTTGCAACTAAACTCTTCAAAAACCTTATGCGTTCCAAAGATACACCAATACACAAACTTATTAAACCAACAACTAGAAGAAAAAAATTGACCTCAACACTAGATCGAGCTATAGAAAAATGCCAACTACTTAACATACCCTTTAAACCAACAAAACTATACAAAACAAAACCGCCAAGGCAACTACAAAAAAATATAATCAACACCTCGTTGCACAACTACAAAAAAAAACAACATCTCACCGGAAACATTCCAAAAACTTTGCAATGAAACAAAAGAAAACTACAAAAATCATACACTTATATACACGGACGGATCTCAACAAAATTCAACCACAGAATTTGCTTTAACCACCGAAACAGAAACATTGTACTACGGTAACCTGCCACCTTATTCATCAATCCTAACAGCGGAGATAATTGGAATACTCGAAGCCATCAAAATTGCAACTAGGAGGAGGGGTAAATTTGTAATCTGCTCTGACTCCTTAGGAGCAATCGAAGCAATCCGCAATCCACAAAACCACAACAAATACCCAGCACACATAAGATCACAAATACAATTAAAACAACCTAAAATTAAAATGTTATGGGTCCCAGGACACTCCAACATTAAAGGAAATGAACTCGCAGACAAAACGGCCAAAGAAGCAACTAGAATGCCACTTATATTTACGCAAAACGAAAATATAAAAGACATAAACAAACTTCTAAAAAATCATTTAACTCTAGAAAATGAAAACTTAATAAATAAATGCAACACATGGTACAAAAACATTAACAAAAACAACATCCACATATCAACACTTTCCAACTTAACTCAAGAAGAAACCAGCAGAATTGTCCAAATTAAATTCATAAGACTCCGCCTTGGACACTCAAACATAACACACAAACACCTTCTCGATCCATTAACCCCACGCAACTGCCCCCTCTGCCAATCAACTCCAGTTAACATGGAAAACATCCTAGATACATGTCCAGTAATAACACAAGACAAGCGACTACTTTTTAAAAATCTCAAAGCCACCGACTACCTCAAGCACCCAACAGCTGAAAATATAAAAACTGTCATAAACTTTCTAAAAAACACAAATTTGTATAATCTAATCTAAAACCAAAATTTAAAGTATTGTTATTAAGTTCACCTATTAAAATCACGTAGTCGAAGGCCCCGCAGCTAGCACTACAGCTACATATGTTAGTTTTAGTTTTGTAAACTCTACTATCATCTTTAATAAATAAATAAAAAATAAAATAAATTTTTAATAATCAGTTTATTACTTAATATTATAATATAACAAACTTTTGTTTTCCCTACACCTTAAAAATGTCCAATAAGAATTTTTTCTCATCTAATTAGTTTTTTGGCATTCAGTGACCATAAAAGGATTTGTATCAGCTTGTTTTTCAAGGGCAGACAAAACAAAAATCGTAAAGCCGTTTTTAAGAACAAAATTACAGTAGTTTTTTAATTCGTCCGTAAAATTAAAATTGCATTTTTGTTTTTCATGTTGCCCTGTGTTATTAAAGTCTTGGTATCCTTTTGTTTTTGTGATATCTTTCGATAGGCAGCACTTTCATGTTTCCCTTTTACTTGAATTATTTCGAATACATAATATTTTGTTTACATTCGCATTTAAATTAGAATGAAATATTTCATAATATTTGAATTAACAAAAGGTATTAAAATTAATACATTTTTTTTTGTGAAGGCAATGTTAAAATATTTTTTTTATAATTGTTAATTTGTTTTTATGTTAAAGAAATTGTTTTTAATATTTTTTGCAATTTTATTTTGAAATAAGAGGTTTTAATGTGCGTTCATTGTGTACATTAAAATTATTTTAATAAATATGAAGATACAAATTGTTATTTAATGCATTTAAATGATGGGGGACCATGGATGAAAGAGTATGGATTTTACTTGCTAAAAAAGGAAATAGGGGTTTCCTTGAAAACAGGGTTCGAAAAATAACACACAAAGTACTATACAAATGTATAATACTTGAAAATGATTGATACGCACAGTGTACTATTCCTTGTGTATTACATAAAAAGAAGCTATTTAAAATTAACATAGACAAATAGTAGGTTACCATATTATGAATTTTTCATGTATTTTATTGTTTTATTTTTTGGTTCATTGAATAGTATTTAACAATTAAAATAGTAAAATTCACGAAATTATCATGTATTTTGTTGTTTTATTCATTTGGCAATTTAATAGTAACGTCTCAATTAATATCGTAGCAAAACTGTTTTATTTGTTCGCGTGTATTTTGTTGTTTTATTTTTCGGGGCATTGAATAGTAACACCACAATTAATATCGTAACACAACTAGTTTTTTCCTTTATGTATTTTGTTGTTTTAAAAATACAATTATAAATTGTAGTTCAACTATTTTTCTGGATTTAGAGGGATTAGAGTAAACGACTAATATTCTCTGGGTCGTTAGTTCAAGTCCCGGTTTTGCAGATAACACCAGTTCACAAAAAAAAATTGATGAAATACGCACTTCATGAAACTATGATTTTCGGTTAAGGTACATCTCCCTGAGTAAGAAATGGGCACCTTTAATTTTTTGTATGGTACAGTTTTTTTTTAAAGTGTAAAAAACGTTTTTTGCACTTCTTTAATTTCTAACTTGAGTTGTGGTAAACCGATTTGGGCTACCAAAGACTCATTTTACAGGAAAAAGAATGCCCTTTAACTTTCTTATACACAGCATTGAGTTCCATTCATTGGTTTAGAAGCTACACTTCGTCAAAGCTGAAAAAGTGGGGAAAAATGCAAAAAAGCTGACATAAATGGCTTCTTTAAAAATACACGCCTAAAAACCGAATAAGTTAAAGGGCATTCTTTTACCTGTAAAATGAGTCTTTGGTAGCCCAAATCGGTTTACCACAACTCGAGTTAGAAATTAAAGAAGTGCAAAAAACGTTTTTTACACTTTAAAAAAAAACTGTACCATACAAAAAATTAAAAGTGCCCATTTCTTACTCAGAGAGATGTACCTTAACCGAAAATCATAGTTTCATGAAGTGCGTATTTCATCAATTTTTTTTTGTAAACCCGTGTAATTTTGATTTCAAGTCTATAGATTTTCCCCTACGAAAATCATTCTTCTGTGGCCTACTGGTTAGAGTGCTCGACTCCGATGAGTAAGTATCTATGAAATGTAAGTGTCTATAAGAAACTTCCAAATAAATTAATATAACAAATTAAATTAAAAATAAAAATAGTTAAAAAAATAAATTTAAAAAAAGAACAATTTTTTTTCGGGTAAAATACTATTTTGTAGGTCATTTCCTATTTTAAAGGTAACCTACTATTTTTTTGGGCGTTGTTTTATTTTTTATGGGTTGGGGCAGTTTTCACTATTAAATCGTTGATTTTACATAGTTTTTTTTTTGTGTAGACATATGTGAAATAAAATGTGAAGTATTCTATTTAAATAAAAGACACGAAATGTACTCTATTCTAACATGTACGACGCGTCGTGTACTTTATTTCTGACGTGTACGAAATAATTTTAATTTTTAAGTTAAAATAAACTAGTTAGCAAAAAATATTAAATATCTTGGAAATGACTAAATGGTACAAAAATGTCTCTTCGGTTTCGATAAATTGGTTATAAGACAGATAATCTTAAATATTTTACGTACTTCCAAAACAGCAATTACCAATTTAAAAAAAATTGTTTAATAATTTTTTATGATTACATTTACAGACGTGAGAAGTTGTACGTTGCTTCTCCCATGTCATACTCTACAAGATATCCGAGTTTAAACAAAATTCTATTTTCCCATATGCGCAGCTGAGAAATTACCCCTTTATATACAATACTTTCGCAGGAATTTCTCTTAAACCTATCCTAGCAGATTTTCAGTTTTGTGACGGTTCTTTTACAAACCGAGCTCCATTTATTTGGTCACATTTTCGATTTGCCTGAAACTTTTTTTACGAGTACTATTTGGAAAATAGTTGAACATGTGTATCAGGATTTGACCGAAAAAATGTATTTTTTTAGTTAGAATTTTTTGAAGTTTGCTAAAAATTGTCAAATTTGAAAAAGTACTCTCTCATTGAAAATCTGTATCTCCGGTTATATGAATCCGAATGACTTCATGTCTTTTGCATTATTTCCTCTAAAATCTCTTTTTTCAAAAAAAATTTTCTAAAAAAATAATAATATTTTAATTTCTTAAAATTAAAAACAAATTAAGATTTAAAAAAATTTTTAACCAATGCCCCCACCAAAAAAAATTTGTTTATTTCAATATATATATGCATATATGCGCCATATTGTTAGTTACAATCGGTTTTCGTAATAAGTTGGAGCCTTTTTATACCCTTGCAGAAGGTATATTGATTTCAGTCAGAAGTTTGCAACGCAGTGAAGGAGACGTTTCCGACCCTATAAAGTATATATATTCTTGGTCAGAATGACTAGACGAGTCGATCTAGCCATGTCCGTCTGTCCGTCTGTCCGTCTGTCCGTCCGTCCGTCCGTTTCTACGCAAACTAGTCCCTCAGTTTTGAAGCTATCGAGCTGAAACTTTACCAAAAGTCGTCTTTCTATTGCAGGTAGTATATAAGTCGGAGCCGGCCGGATCGGGCAACTATATCTTATAGCTCCCATAGGAATAATCGGAAAAATAATTGAAAAAAATTATAACTTATGTGTTTTTTGACATATGTATAACCTCATGGTCTTGGAAATATCATTTTTTTAACTGTTCTGAATTTCGAATAAAATTTTAGAAAAATCGGACGACTATATCATATAGCTCCCATAGGAACGATCGGAAAACTAAAGGGAAATTAATAGGAACTAAATTATAGCTTTGTTAATTTTCATTGTATTCTTTTCTACTTTAGAATATAAGTTTATTTTATTATTTTAGAATTTCGAATTAAATTTAACATAAATTGGATGACTATATTATATAGCTGCCATTGGAAGGATCGATCAATTATTGTCAATTTAATATGTGCGCTGCTATAATTTTGTTCGTTGTTGTTTGCAAATCTAAATTTAACATTTTTGTAATTTCAAATTGAATAGGAACGATCTGCAAGGGTATATAAACTTCGGCTGGCCGAAGTTAGCTTCCTTTCTTGTTTAGTTTTTTAAATGTCGAACGTTTTTTAACAAGCCCTTACCTTTCTTCTATGAACGCACGCCAAGGCATGTTGTGCATCTCGCTCGCTCTTATTAGATGCTTATGGTTACGAGTCATTTAAAAGGTTGTTCACCATATCCTTGTTCGATTCGTCCCTACTTCTTACAGTTTTTTTTTGGACTTTGTACATATTTTCATATACACATATATACACAGTTTTATTAGCCTCCCAATTGGCTAAAATATTAACGATTACTTTTACCAATAGAGGCTTCCGCATAATCCCCATCTGATAGAATTGTTATGCATGCTGTTAGGAAGGCAGAAAAAAGAGCAGTTGGAAGTGTACCAATTTACTAGTGCGTTTTTTTTTTGCGGAGAAATTTTCAATTAATATGCGCAATTGCAATAGAGCAGGAATGCGGGTGCGGCTACCAAAGTTTTAGAATTTTTCCCACAGAAATTGTTTGGTTGTCAAACCTAAAATTCGCCCCACGAAAACTCCCAGCATCCCAATAGCTATGTTTCCTGTTCAGGTTCAGGATTATTTTTTCGTTTCTTTTTTGAAGCAGAATAGACACACTCAACATTTCGGATTCAAGTGTAAATGGCATTGCAGTTGCAGCAACGACTGAAATTTTGAGAGATTTTGCATTTTTTGTGAATGAATGAAAGAAGAGTATGCACAGAGAAAAAAAACCAAGAACATTGTACTCAAATTAAGAACATTCGTTCTTAAAAACCGGGTAAGCACAAATGTTCTCATTTCGAGTTGAATGTTCTGAACATCAGAACGAAATGGTGTTAGCTAAAAATCCGAAATTAAGTTCATTCCGTTCTATTTTCAAGTTAATTTTGGTCTTAATATAAGAACATTTTTAAATCAAATTGTTACAAAATTTAGTTCTTTTGTTCTGTTTTTCAGAACATTTTGCTCTCAATAGTAGATTAATTGAAAAATATATTTGTAATGTTATATTTTTTTTTATAATTATAATTATGTATCTATTCTCATAAATATTTTAATCTAAAGAAATATAAATATAATCTAAAGAAATATATTCGAGGTCATGCCGGCTTAGACTTCAAGAAGTCCAAGACGTCGGCATTATGCCAACACACAAAAAGGAGCGAAGAGGCTTCACTGTACATGCATGTTTCACGTAGTAGCCAACTAAAATCATTAACAGGTTAATCGCTGTCTTGGTCAACGGGGTTACCATGCAAGCCGCGCTGTAACTGGTTGGGAATTATAGCGTCGCCAGAGCGGTAAACTTTGAAAATTATTATTATTACATTATTGGAGAATACAGTTTTGAATCATTTTAAGTTGAAATGCAACTTAATTTTCGTTCTTTCTTTAGTCCTTTTTGTTCTCACATTAAGAACATTTTGAGATAGTGTGGTTTTTGAGAACAAAATCGATTTGATATAAGAACCATGTGCTAAAATAGTAACTTTTCGTTCTTATTTCAAGAACATTTTAAGCTCAACCAGATTTTAAGAACCAATTCAACTTAATTCAAGCACATTTAGAACATTTTGAACTTAAAAAAGGCCGTTCTATTTTTAAGAACATTTTCAACTCAGATGAGAACGTCAGAATTCTCTCTGTGTGGAGGTGTCCTTTGGTGTGATCTGTCGGGGGACCTGTGTTGTGCCAGGTGGCGCCATTGTTCCGCCATACGTGGTAAAGAAGCTCGGAAAGTTGTTTGCTACATTTGACAGTCCCACAACCACAACCATTCATCTATCCGATTATCCATCCATCCGCTCTTTCTTTCGGCAACCCTATCTTTGCAGTCACTTGATGCGCGAAATTTACAATTTCATATTCCGCAAAATTGTCTTTTACTGCCACCAAGCTGGGCTACATATATTTGACAGCTGGCAGTCGTTGCGGCTTTGCCTTAGTGCTTCAGTTCAGCAAATCTAACTAATCCATTAAAATTTTATGTTCAGATACAACAAAAGCATATTGCTTAAATCCTAATTACTATAAACTATGGACGGCAGTCCATGTAGGGACGAAGCGCACCAGGAGAGTGTGCGAAGGCGACTACTACACCGAGAAAAAAAACCGTTCTCATCGATGCGTATTTGAGAATTTCGATCTCAAAAGCTAGCCAAGATCGACTCATACTAAAAATGCTTAAATCAACATCAATGTCATCTCATTTCAACATCGAAACCGAGATTGATTTTGACTGGGAATACTATAATCAACATGAAATCATCTTGATATCAAGAAGAAAAAAGTGAGAATACAAATACTAAAATCAAGATCGATCGATCTTGGCTTTTTTTCGTTCTCAATTTTTTTGGGTGTATATACATATAGCCGCAAAATTGAAAATTTGCTGTGATAGTCCGATCGTAATGAGTAATACACCAAATTAAAGGTATTGCTAGAACTTACAGGATTGCATACCAAGACCTCAAGAAAATTAATTGGTTTGGTAGAGAGAGCGGTGAAAGTGTAAAAGTGAAAATTTAGAAATTTGGATCAGTTGGGGCCGGTGGGGATTATTGGCACTACGTTAGTTGTATTCCCACTAAAAATGCGCTTAATATGCTCATATCAAAAAATCGGACGCTCCGTTAATAACACAAGCCGACAAAATGTGACATGGGTCGGTGTCCAGGCTTGCCACCATTTTATTTCGATAAATGAGGCTTTTCTAAGCATAAGTTGCCACTACGCCTATAGTCCATCAGCTCTGGTATTTGCGGTATCTTTAATTTAAGAAAATCACAAATTTTCTTCGTCTTTTGGGATATATCTTCAAGAGTAGTCAAAAAATTTCGGTAATGTTTTCGGAATTAAATAGTTACATGTCTCTTTTATACAGTCGTTTTGGAAAATTCAATCTAACTGAACCACAAGAGAAGGTGGGCGGATTCAAAATTTTAAAGTCACAGCAAAGTTTAAAAATCTTCATTTGTGAACAGCGTTTAAAAATTAAACAAAAATATTTACTTCTACAATGCATTTTTTATCCAAAGACACCTTATGTCCTCAATTTTTGGGACACTCATCAGGTTTTTGTAAGTTGTTTTGAAATTTTTAAAATTAATTTTCTTACTTCCTTCACACCGACCCATGTCACATTTTGTCGGCCTGTGTAAGTTATACTGAAAACATATTTGTGGGGGCCTAGTCAAAATGAAAATTTAATTCTGTTTGTCAGTTTGTCCGTTTGTCAGTTTGTCCAAAACATGTTTTTTAAGTTCTGAAAATTTGAAATGATGTTCATCAGATCGATATAAAAAACTTTAGTTCTACCACTTTTGGAAAAACCCGCTGGTTGAGCGGGAAAACAGCTATAAATAGCTAAAATTCGGAAAGCCGTAACTTCTATACTACTAAAGCTACCCTGCAGGAAAAATGCGAACTAGTAAAAAAGCTGCCGGAATTTGTCTGGGTACATTTGGCTGTGAAAAAAAAAATAAATAGTATAAAACTAGTCAAAAAGCAACTTGTCTCGAACTGGTCCCTTTTTGACAAAAAAAAACCCTAAAAACATTTAATTGGTAAAACAAAAACAAGTGAAAGTATAGTTAAAAGGCAACTGGAATTTAACTAGTTTCACTTGAACTACATATGATCCAAAAATATAGCCTAGAGTGTAAATGTCTTGAGAAATTTAACAACAAAAAATCAAATAATTGAGGTAGCCGGTTCAATCCCCAGACTTTGTAAATTTCTTTGTGTTTTGTTTGCTAGGTAATGCTTAAGATTTATTTTTAACTTAGTTTAATCTGTGGTAGGCAAGATATATGTAACAAATCACTGTTTTAACAAGAATGAAAGCTAACTTCGGCCAGCCGAAGTTTATATACCCTTTCAGATCGTTCCAATTCTATTTGAAATTACAAAAATGTTAAATTTAGATTTGAAACAAACAAAATTATAGCAGTTTACGGAGTATTTTGACATTAATTAATCGATCCTTCCTATGGCAGCTATATAATATAGTCATCCTATTCTAAATTCTAAAATAATAAAATAAACTTATATTCCAAAGTAGAAGAGAATACAATAAAAATTAACAAAGCTATAATTTTGTTCCTATTCATTTCCCTTTAGTTTCCCTATCGTTTCTATGGGAGCTATATGATATAGTCGGTTGATTTTTCTAAAATTTAATTCGAAATTCAGAACTGTTAAAAAAATGATATTTCCGAGAGCATAAGGTAATATGTCAAAAAACACATAAGTTATAATTTTTTTTCAATTAATTTTTCGATTATTCCTATGGGAGCTATAAGATATAGTTGTCCGATCCGGCCGGCTCCAACTTATATACTACCTGCAACAGAAAGACGACTTTTGGTAAAGTTTCAGCTCGATAGCTTAAAAACTGAGGGACTAGTTTGCATAGAAACGGACGGACGGACGGACGGACGGACGGACGGACGGACAGACGGACAGACGGACAGACGGACAGACGGACGGACAGACAAACAGACGGACATGGCTAGATCGACTCGTCTAGTCATGCTGACCAAGAATATATATACTTTATAGGGTCGGAAACGTCTCCTTCACTGCGTTGCAAACTTCTGACTGAAATCATTATACCCTCTGCAAGGGTATAAAAATATATCACACTATAATTTATAAACCTTGTTAGTACATTACTAAATGTGGTGCGTGTATGGCTCAGTCAGCTAGTGTGGCTATAAGTCCAAAGGTCCCCGGTTCAAGTCCTAGAGAGGGAGACTTGCCTCGAAAAAAGTAAGTTGGTTTTAATTCCATTTATTTATCATATGCCGTATTAAATTACATAATAACAGTCATAATTCCTTTACGGGACCCCGGCTTTCAATAAGCTACCAATTAGGAGAGCAGCGTCAAATTAAACATCTTCATGTACGAGTAAAATCCAATGATTTAATGGTTGATAGACAAGTTTTTAGATTTTTCGAGAAAATAATTTTTTTAGTGTAGTTTAACAGCTGTAACCGTAAATTGGTAACAGGCACTAGTGCAAAACAAGAGAGAACGCTATAGTCGAGTGCCTCGACTATCAAATATTTAAATATTATTTAAAAAATTTCCTCTACATTTCGGTAGGCATTAATAACCCAAACAAAATAGCGTTTACACTTTTGCTCTAGCTTTAAAACTGTGGGCGCCACAGCTTTTCGCGGTTTGTGGGCGTTAAGGGGGAGAGGGGTTTCCCATTTTGATCAATCAATATGTATTGAAGAAACGAATACACATTCCTTTTCCCGTTAATCTAGCTTAAAAACGGTGGGTGCCACAGTTTTTCGCGGTTTGTGGGCGTTAGAGGGGGCGTGGCACATCGGCGTGAAAAACTTGCGCTGCGTATTAGCCCCTAGAATCTGCATGCCAAAACCCAATCTTCTAGCTTTTATAGTTTCCGAGATCTCAGCGTTCATACAGACGGACAGACGGACATGGCTAGTTCGACTCGGCTAGTGATCCTGATCAAGAATATATATATACTTTATATGGTCGAAAACGCTTCCTTCTACCTGTTACATTATTTTTGCAAAAATCCAATATACACTGATAAAAAAACGTAGTAAATCCAAAGATTTCATATTCAAACCAAATGTTTTTCGCTTTGATTTTCATCCATTGCGGTTTTTATTAAATTAAAATATATGCACATTAACTTTTTTTTCAATATTAAATTTAAATATGGAAATATTTACTTTTAAGTATTAAAATATATTGATTTGAATGCATTCTGGCTCAGGGGCTAAGTGTGCTTGCTCTGATATTATTTTGTGCTCGGGGGTATGAGGTTCGAATGGCGCTCAGGAAACGACTTTTTTTTCTTTTTTATTAATTAATCTAATAACTTTTTTAATACAATATTGTTTTTCAAATTGTTATAGAAATGTTAGATATGCATCTTAAAAACTTTTTACTTACTCTGCTTCAGCTGGTTTTCGAACCGGGTCCTCCCGCGTTAGAGGCAGACGCCTTACCAATTGGGCCATCGCACCATGTTACGCGGGAGTGCATAAGTTCAACTTAAATGTGAAGTTAACACGTTCGCGAAAATTTAAAACTTTCTACAACTTAAAGTGGAACATCTTCCAAATGCAAATTTTACTTAACTTTAATTTGTTAAAAGGCATTTTGTCAAGTAATCAATTCTAAAATGTTTTATATTCAAATTAAAGGTGTTCATATTTCGGATAAATTGCTAAAGTTTTCAATCTAAATATGCAAAATTTTTAATTTGAATACTTTTTTTTTATTCTGAAAATATTAACGATAACGATAGGAGATTTTTGATTCAATAGGCGGATATTTAAATTTACTATTTCATTTTTTTTCAGTGTACTTGTTACATACTTTTGCACGAATCTAATGTACCCTTTTACTCTACAAGTAACGGGTATAAATAGAAATTAGGGACGTTAAGGACTTAAAATTTCTTTAAAATGGTAATGAGCCCTTTTTTTCGTGAAAACATTTTAATTAATTTGTTCCTACTAACCTTGCTTTATATGTGTCGCGAATTGCACAAGAGAAAGAAAAAATAGGTTTTTTTTAAGGACGCGACATTAAAAATTTTTAAAAACAAACTTCAAAAAAGGCATAAAATTCATTAATATTTAAGAAGTTTAAATTTTTTCCTGATCTTGAGACTTTCACAGAAGGCATAGTAATATAACGAAAACACAATAAAATGTGGCTGAGATATAAACCAAAGAGAAAGAAAATTTTCCGCCAACTTTTAATTTTTAAGGTTTGATTGACTTTTTCCTGCTTAATGCCCATATAAATTATATTTTATTGCTTATAGCTTTTTACTGAGTGGTCCAATTTAAGAAATTTCTTTCAGGCAACTGTGTGCGTTAGAGTGACTCTCGGCTGAAATAAACTTTCGCTGCGTAGGTACCTAAAGAACCTGTGTGGTGAATTTCAAATTTCTAGCGTTCACACGGACAGACAGATGGCTAGATCGACAATATACCCTTTTTCTCTACGACTAAACAATTAATAGCGCTGTTAAATGGGCACCCAAAATTTAAAAAAAAAATCGCAGATGATACCCAAGGCATACTCTAGAAAATATCCGAGTTTGAAGAAAATCTATTTTTATACCCGTTACTCGTAGAGTAAAAGGGTATATTAGATTCGTGCAAAAGTATGTAACAGGCAGAAGGAAGCGTTTCCGACCATATAAAGTATATATATTCTTGATCAGGATCACTAGCTGAGTCGATCTAGCCATGTCCGTCTGTCCGTCTGTCCGTCTGTCCGTCTGTCTGTCCGTCTGTCCGTCTGTCCGTCTGTATGAACGCTGAGATCTTGGAAACTATAAAAGCTAGAAGATTGAGATTTGGCATGCAGATTCTAGGGGTTAATACGCAGCGCAAGTTTTTCACGCCGATGTGCCACGCCCTCTCTAACGCCCACAAACCGCGAAAAACTGTGACTCGTTCTGTATGAACGCTGAGATTTTGGAAACTATAAAAGCTTGAAGATTGGGATTTGGCATGCAGATTCTTGGGGTTAATACGCAGCGCAAGTTTTTCACGCCGATGTGCCACGCCCCCTCTAACGCCCACAAACCGCGAAAAACTGTGGCACCCACAGTTTTGAAGCTATATTAACGGTAAAAGAAATGTGTATTTGTTTCATCAATACATATTGATAGACCAAAGTGAGAAACCCCCCCTCCCCCCTAACGCCCACAAACCGCGAAAAACAGTGGCACCCGTCTGTATGAACGCTCAGATCTCGGAAACTATAAAAGCTAGAAGATTGGGATTTGGCATGCAGATTCTAGGAGTTAATACGCAGCGCAAGTTTTTCACGCCGATGTGCCACGCCCCCTCTAACGCCCACAAACCGCGAAAAACTGTGGCACCCACAGTTTTGAAGCTATATTAACGGGAAAAGCAATGTGTATTCGTTTCATCAATACATATTGATAAACCAAAATTGGAAACCCCCCCCCCCCTAACGCCCACAAACCGCGAAAAGCTGTGGCGCCCATAGTTTTAAAGCTAGAGCAAAAGTGTAGACGCCATTTTGTTTGGGTTATAAACGCCTACCGAAATGTAGAATAATTTTTTTTAATTTTTTGAAGCGGCTGCTTGGTTTGCCCTGCTTGAGACTGCTGACTTTAGCTGAGTAACGGGTATTTGTTGTTTATATTCGCATTTGAGAAATATTTACCCAATGGCTTCACAGGCAAAATCTTTGACAGCATCCCTTAAGCGGCACTAAATGACACTAACAAAGAATACATTCAATCATTATTACGTTGCAAAACCAGTTAAAGGCCGCCCGTTAAAATTTCGCGCATACGAGAAGCTATTTTCTCTATATATAAGGGGTTGAGGTTGTTGGCTGCTTAGGCCAGGCCAAAACTCTAGATAAGGGTTGTTTACATTGGGTTTCAATGTGGCTACCCTGTATGGCTTCTGGTGTTCCTGTTTCATTCATAGGCAACGATAACCGAATCCGATTTAGTCTATTTCGTTCGTCATACCCACATCTGCTTTCCCTGTGCCAGGATCTTTTGTCTTGGCGCCTAAATCTTTAGTATTTTAATTCTTTGGTTATCGGGGCTGCCACAGAAATTATTTCCAACCAAAATCCGTTGTTTCTTACGTTCATCAATGCACTAAACCAACCGTCTTCGGTTGCAAGAGATTTCTGAGACATCCCCCTATATATCGTTTTTGGTATTAATTGCACGTATCCTAGTGAGAGTGTTAACGGGAATGCATGCGTGTCATCTGGTGCAATGTGTTTACCATAGCCTATGCAAGCTGTTGTCGAAGAGTAGCCAAACGATCAAATGGCATGTTTAATAACATTTTTAAAAAATTCACAGCCTGCAATTTACCTTTTCAAAACATTTTAAACAGCTAATATGGGTAAACAAATTTTGAGATTTGAGTTACGAAAACTACATTGCCAACCATATATAATGTGTTTTATTCAATAAAGTAAATAAAGACATTTGTTTTTGACAATTATACATATTCATTTTGTTGTACGTGGTAGCTCGTTTGCGTTAAAATTATTTTCCTTTATGTTTTTTAATTCCTAAGTTTTCAATTAATTGAGAAGGTGATATAATGTAAAGAATAGTTTTATATCAAATAATAGTTTCATGTGATGAGACGTTGGCTTGAGTATGATCTGCAGTAGATCGCCTTAAAACAAAATTAACATTTAAAGTGTAATTAAACTAAGTCTCTTACTTCAGCTATTTTCTTTGTTTTTGTCTTTGTGTTGTATTTTCTTTGAGTTGGTTATTTTTTGTAAATGAGAGAATATTGTGTAAACTTAATCATGTTTGATTGATCTTTTTGGTATGGCACAAATTTGGTATTGGCAAAGAAGTTTGTTATTCTTACAAAAAGGAAAGTAAGAATGAATGGCAAGAAATCAATCCGTTGTAAGTGCTTTAAGCGGCTCCACAAATCCCTAGTGAGCTTTTCTTGGCTATTTTAACTACACCCTGTAATTTAGAAGCCTCCCTTAGGCCTCCTATTTAGTGGAACCCTCGCACTGCTGGACTTGAACCAGCAACAAAAGAATGCGATTCATTAAATTGTCAGCTTCCGAGTCCTCCATGCTGTTCAGCTTAGCCGAGATGAAACCACAGAACTTGGAGTTTAAAACCTCCCGCACAGTTTGCGGGGGCGGTAGATCCAGTCCTCCGGCGGCAACTGCACCCTGCTGTTGCCGAAGATGTCGGTGCTGCTGCAGCATCTGCTCCTCGTAGTCATCGCCATCGATAATAGCATCATCGTCGCCATTGCCGTCCTCCAGATTCTGGTCAATATTACGACGTCGCTTGCGCGACGAGGCCACTTCATCCGCACCCACATTGGTGCTACCGCGTGAATTGGAGTCCAGGATCAGAGGATAAGGGAAATCGGCGTCAATAGCATCTAATTCTTCCACTGCGTCGGATGCGTGGCCGGCGTCTTCATCTCCGCTGCGAATCGAGCTGGCATCAATGTCATCGTAACTGTGCTGCAGGTGTTGATGCTCGTTGCGCGTGGAGCTCACCCGGCTGTCGTTGTGCGCCTGGTGTGCCGGCAGTGGAATTGGTCCACCGCCGGAGCTACTACGGCTGCTGCTACTTCCGGCCCCTCCACCTACCGAGAGATCCAGCTCCGGTTTCACGTTGTTATAGTCGCAGTAGTAGTCATCTCCGCTAACATTTAACGAGGAGCACTTAGAAAGATTCAACACTGGGGCGGAATCGTTGAAGGACGAGCAGAGCTTCATTGCCATTATCTTTCCAGCTGCTCCCAGGCTGTTGCTGTTATTATTATTATTGTTGTTGTTGTTATTATGGCCATAGACGGTAAGGCTAAGATCAGTTGCATGCGACGCGCCTCTGAAATAAAAGAAAACAAAGAAGATGGCGTTACAATGGTATAACTAGGAATAAAAATCAAGTTAATTATACCCGTTACCCGTAGAGTAAAAAGTACATTTGGAAAAATATTGCCCTATCTCTAAAATTGAATGTTGCATAGTTTTGAACACATTTAAATTGACTGAGAATATGGCTCATCTTAGCAAAAACGAGTTCCCATTTTTGTTGCTTAAAACTTAAAACAAAATACAATAAAGTATCAACAATAGAACAGTCGAATAATACCTTTATCTTTGTTTTAAGGGGGGACATCTGAGTAAAATTTTTTAAAAATCCAAAAAAAATTTTTTTGTTTAAAATATACCTTAGGGTCTTAAAAATAACATACCAAAAGATAGAGTACGGCAAAAGTGTCTAAGTGTCGAAATTTTCAATTCTGCGGCGATGCCTCACAGGAATATATATGCAGTACTTAAAACTTTAAACGCGTTTTTCTCGAAACCACTTTTTTTGACGCTGCCGGAAACCTAACTCGAACAAATCTTAATCTGTCGATCTGAAATTTTGACAGTACATTCAAAATACCTATGTCTATCGACACACGTAGGATTTTTTTTTATTTTGCTTACTTTTTTTTTATCAACAATTTTGTGACGTTTTTTCAATCACTCACCATTTTGCAAAAAATCAAAATATCGAAAAAATCCTACGTGTATCGATAGCTGTTGATGTATAGAAACTAACAAAATTGGAATGGTTCTTCTAGATCAAAAATTACGGGCGTTAGCTTTCCGGCCATGGACACCCTTCAATCAAAAAGGGCCTACGAAGAAATGCTGCACAGCCGCCATTTTGTTTTTGATTTTTTTTGAAAAAAATTTATTTTGTACTTCGAACCTAATATAATAAAACCTAGTTTACAAAATTTCGATTGGCTTTTTCATTTGGCCAAAAAAAATTCCAGAAAATCCGTTTTTTTTCCCCCCATTTACTCAGATGTCCCCCCTTAAACGGACTATTATTGCAAATTTTCAATTCTGCGGCTATATATAGTGGTCTCCTCGCGCACATTCCCGGTGTTATTCTTCATTACACGTACTGCCGTCTATTTTTGCAAAAAACCGCGATTGAATTTTTTTTAAGTTTAATTTACACCGAAAGCTTCGCAAAAAAAAAACATTTTTGGTCATTTTTATTATATTTAAATATCCTATTTAAAATGTGTAATATCGTGATAAAAATAAGAAATCGTTTTGAGATAATGTATAAAATCTCTATACAGGTCACAAGGAATCACTCAAACAAATCTAACCAGTTTTTATAGAAACCAGAATTGATGCTAATTTCGGCCACACAGAGAGAATTATGCTTGAACTTTATACTTAAATTGATAATTTTGTACTCAAAATATAACCAAGTACTTTAAGTGCACAATACTTACTTTCAGTACACATTTTTTAAATAATATTCGTTAATATAGTCTTAATAGCAGGGCTGTCACCCATGTTATTTTGGCATGGGTTCGGTTCGGGGTTCAAACCTAATCGTCAGATAAGGTTCCGGTTTGCGAACCGGTTCATTGATGAGCCGGAGCAGGGTTCAGGTTCGAACCAGGGTTCAAATAAACCTTTTTTTAATTACATAATAAGTCAACATGAATTTTCATTCAAATTTTAAACATATTTACTCTTTGCCCACTTTCCTCGATTTTTTTTTGTTAATAATCAATTAATTTCGCATGGAAAATCGTCTATAGCATTACTTGAAATCTTCTACTACACGGGTTTACAAAAAAAAATTGATGAAATACGCACTTTATGAAACTGTGATTTTCGGTTAAGGTTCATCTCCCTGAGTAAGAAATGGGCACTTTCAATTTTTTGTATGGTACAGTTTTTTTTTTAAGTGTAAAAAACGTTTTTTGCACTTCTTTAATTTCTAACTCAAGTTGTGGTAAACCGATTTAGGCTATCAAAGACTCATTTTACAGGTAAAAGAATGACCTTTAACTTTCTTATACACAGCATTGAGTTCCATTCATTGGTTTAGAAGCTACATTTCGTCAAAGCTGAAAAAGTTGGAAAAAATGCAAAAAAGCTGGCATTAATGGCTACTTTAAAAATACACGCCTAAAAACCGAAATTATTTTTATAGCTTATATGATTAGATGGTACTTCGACAAAAAAAAACAAGCTAATGATCGTTACTATCCGCCAGTAAATTTTGATATGAATTTTTTAAGCTCGGAACAACGTTGGTTTTTTGGCCGTTTACAGCTGTTAACTGAGGTTAACAGGACTCTAACAGGGCTGTAATACACCTTTTTTCCAACTGAAATAATCTATATAAAATCGAACCTTTGGTTGTTAATTGAGTTGATGGTCTTGTTAGTTTGCTTAAAGATGTATCTTTAAGTAGAAGTTATAAAAATAATTTCGGTTTTTAGGCGTGTATTTTTAAAGAAGCCATTTATGTCAGCTTTTTTGCATTTTCTCCAACTTTTTCAGCTTTGACGAAGTGTAGCTTCTAAACCAATGAATGGAACTGTGTATAAGAAAGTTAAAGGGCATTCTTTTACCTGTAAAATGAGTCTTTGGTAGCCCAAATCGGTTTACCACAACTCGAGTTAGAAATTAAAGAAGTGCAAAAAACGTTTTTTACACTTAAAAAAAACTGTACCATACAAAAAATTAAAAGTGCCCATTTCTTACTCAGAGAGATGTACCTTAACCGAAAATCATAGTTTCATGAAGTGCGTATTTCATCAATTTTTTTTTGTAAACTGGTGCTATTAGTATACTACCATCCATTTATTCATGTAATTTTAATGTGCGCATACTGCAAAGTATTTTGGAAGTTGGGCGTTATATACAGTGTTGGGAAAGGTACTGTTGTTTTACCTAGGTAAGGTAAAAGCTACTGGGCAAAAATAAATACCTAGGTAAGGTAAAGGTTCTTCAATTTCCCAGTACCTAGGTAAAGGTAAACGGTAAAAATACTGTTTTTTTATTTTTATATTTCTTTTATTTGTTATACCCTTGCAGAGGGTATAATGATTTCAGTCAGAAGTTTGCAACGCAGTGGAGGAGACGTTTCCGACCCCATAAAGTATATATATTCTTGATCAGCAGGACTAGACAAGTCGATCTAGCCATGTCCATCTGTCCGTCCTTCCGTTTCTACGCAAACTAGGTTCTCAGTTTTAAAGCTATCGAGATAAAACTTTACCAATAGTCGTCTTTCTATTGCAGGTAGTATATTAATCGGAACCGGCCGGATCGGAAAACTATATCCTATAGCTCCCATAGGAATAATCGGAAAAATAATTGAAAAAAATTATAACTTATGTGTTTTTTGACATATTACCTTATGCTCTTGGAAATATATTTTTTTTAACTGCTCTGAATTTCGAATTAAATTTTAGAAAAATCGGATGACTATATCATATAGCTCCCATTGGAACGATCTGAAAACTAAAGGGAAATTAATAGGAACAAAATTATAGCTTTGTTTATTTTTATTGTATTCTCTTCTACTTTGAAATATAAGTTTATTTTATTATCTTAGAGTTTTGAATTAAATTTAACATAAATTGGATGACTATAGTATATAGCTGCCATAGGAAGGATCGATCAATTAATGTCAAAATAATTCGTAAACTGCTATAATTTTGTTTGTTGCAAATCTAAATTAGACATATTTGTAATTTCAAATTGAAATGGAATGATCTGCAAGGGTATATAAACTTCGGCTAGCCTAAGTTAGCTTCCTTTCCTGTGTGTGCGTTGCAAACTTCTGTCTGAAATCGTTATACCCTCTGCAAGGGTCTAAAAATGAGGCAAAAAAACTGCATGCCCCAATTTGATATCAGATGTTTTAGTTTTAAACATAAGTCATTACAATTACACATATATACATACATCTACCTACTTTGTACTTTTGCTACCTTAGGAGGTATCAAGTCTACTTTGTACTTTTCATGCCACAGGAGCTAAGAATAGCGTTTTCATCAAGATTAATTCCTAACGAAACAAAAAATAACACCCGTTTACAAAAAAAATCGATTAAATATACCATGAAGGAAACCTTTGTTTTCCGGTAAGGTACGTCTTTCTGATTAGGAAAAGAACACTTACAATTTTTTTATTACCCCAATTTTTTTTTAAGTGTAAAAAACGTTTTTGACACTTTTTTAATTTTTAGCTTGAGTTTTGCTATACCGATTTCGGCCATCATTTTACAAGTAATAGAATTCCATTTAAATTTCTTATACACAGCATTTAGTGTTTATTATGAGTTTAGAAGCTACACTTCGTCAAAGTTGAAAAAGTTAGAAAAAATGTAAAAATGCTGGCATAAATGGCTTCGTTAAAAATACATGCCATAACATTATTTACATCCTTATTTCAAAAAGTGTTCCTTCAAAAGCGAGCTGAAGACGGAGAACAGATTTGAGAGAACAAACATGATTTCAATGTCCCAAACATTATATTTGGCTTCCTGTCTCTCCCTGATCGCGTCTCAAGTTTCAAGAGCGTTTTCCCAGGCAATGCAGCTGTCTGAAGCCGGGTGCTCGAAAACGTCTGAACGTGGCTATTTTAGGCCTTCCCCATCCCTTTACTTATTTGCCAAATGCCTCGACCTAGCTCAGTTGGCTGCCTTTCGCAGAGAGAAAGCACGTCCTTCTGACGTCCCGATGCCCTTCTTGCCTGGCTTATCATAAAAACCGGCTGCAGGTAGTTGACAATTGGAAAATTTTAAAAATGATACCTCACTGCCAAGCCAACCGCAAATAACTCACAGGACTAATGACAGCAAAATGCATTTTTCCCATATTCCACAATCGGGAACGGCTCTATTTACCCGCGGCTTTTAAGGTCTGGACTCTAAATTGGTTTGGTTTCTTTTATGATTTGGAATCGCTAGTCTTATCAATATTTGCTTCCGCTGAGGCTCAGGTCCCAAGTATTTATTGTAGTTTGTGGCGTATATCGCTGTGTTTCTGGGGTTTAAGGGTGTGTATCTTATCGTTAGATTCTTGTCCAACTAAAACTGGAATATGTCCGACAAAATTTCTAAATCGTACTGAAATATTGGAGGAGCCAGCTCTTTTCAGACATCATAACTAATTGTTATCATCTTCCAAAGTAAAATAGGATCAGTGACAAGTCTTGGTTATGTGACATTCGAGAACCATAATTAACGGGAACGGGAACCAAGAGGAAAGTACAGACTAACGCCCACTTTTCTTTCGTGACGCATTGACTAAAACATTCCAAGTCGAAATTCACCGGACAGTGATTTCGGGGCGTGGTGCGAGTCTCGGAGGTTGGGGATGACGGGGAGCCAAACAATTCGAGCAATTTCGCAGCTCATTTGCTTATTAAATCATAAGCGTGACACAGACGTAGCTCAACTGAGCATTCACACCCAAGTAGCCTAGTGTGTGTGGGTATGAGAGACCCAGATCGAGAGAGGACTGAGCGCAGAGTATATGTGGGTATGGTCACGGGCCTCGGAGAGGGGTCCAGACCTCGAGTCTGGGTCGTAGCAACCCCTTGGTCGGTACGGTATTGATGGCACATTTTTAACCCTGGCCGAACCCAGACCGAGCGAGTCGTTCAATTGCCCATACCCCGATGCATACATATGTTCTATATATATAGACAGAACCTCGCTCTTTCCCTTGCCAGCCCCTTTCTCGCTCACGAGCTGCGATTCTTTCCTAACTTGGTCCACTCGCAATCCGTATTCTTCAGTGCTGATTGTCATTTTCGTAGTGCTCTCATTAATTTATCGCTCTCTTACCGCCTTCCCACAGTCCCCAGCCCCTATAGCAGCCCAAGCCCATTTCGTTGGGCTTGCGTTTGCAGCTTCCCTCCATTTCGTTTTTGGTTCAAGTAGCGACGATGCTGCGCCGTTGTATAATATTCGCCGCTTGGCGAGATCTGTTTTATGGCTATGGCTGTGGCTATAGCTCCGGCTGAAGCGCTGCCCGACTGGCCGGGCCCGTTGAGCTGTCTGTTATCAGCTCAAAATAATAAAAATTTAAATATATACACACACCATGGGTGAGTGTGCGCGGGCATGTGGCGGGGCCGACGACTGCTTGTTGCCCATGTGGGTACAGTCAATTGAAAGGAAATGGCCTTATTTCATATAAATATGTACATAAAGTACAACACACACACCCGTGGCTCGAGCACGGCTCCATATGAGCCAGAACATTGGACGGGGCAACTCTCGACTGAGACCATTTGCGGGTCTCTGGTCCGGTCATTCCTTTGTTCGGATTGGTTTTTTCCACATTACCGCTCCTTAGTGTCCATATGCCCCTGTGCGTTGTTTCTCTATTCTTTTTGGCTGGGCAGATGTTTTCTCAGACACAGATCTCGGCTCTTGCTTGCTGGGCATTTATGCAAATCGACCGGGCTAAGGGATGCGTTGTGTATGGAAGCGTAAAAGCAAATGTTCATAAAGTGGCTATTTACAGGATTTGCGTAATTGAGTTTACGACAGCGGTATGATAAACGCTCTTCTTCTCAATAGAATGTTTTAATATTTTCCGCCAAATTTTAAAAGTATAACGATTTCATATCTGAAAGATTTATTTTGTTTTGCAAAATATATAATTTCCTATAAGAACTGATTTGTAAACGTACACATTTTTTGTGATTTTTACATTATATAATTTGTTTATTATTTATTCATTGAAAAACTTTTAAAACGACCTATCTCAAAGTGTTTTATAAAATTTAGTGCAACTTTAGTCCTTTGGTGAATTCCAAAAACCCTTCAATTATTAAATCTAAGCAATGACTCACAAACTTATAACCCCATTTAAATCTTTTGCATTTGACTTATACAGAAGTAGCTACTCCCATGAAATGATAAGCTTCTTGGAATTACCCTGCAATAAGTTTTGATTGAGCTCCGTAAAGGCAAGATTCGCTTGCTTTAATAGGGGGAAACGGCAACTTTGAATAAGCCTAAGCAGGCATAGGCAAAAACTCAAAATATTTTCGACCTATGCACAAAGTAATGGGAGAAGGTGAGTCATCTGGAGACCTTAATCTAATATACTGAAATGTACAGTTCTCAGTTCAGAATGAATCAAGACATGTCTGACAAACTAAAACTCAAACTCAAGAACAAAAAACAAAGGCCAAACCAAAAGTAAGAGCCATTACTTACGATTCAAGCTACACTTTGACCCTAGCTCATGAATCGATCGATGGCTAGTGGCTCATCGAATTCATTGTAATATAAGTAAGCAAATGGTTTCCTGACACAAATAATTTACGGAGTCAATATGGTGTTAGGTTTCCTAAAGGTGAATACGAGCAAAATTTATTTTTATGTACGTATAGATTTAGAATTTTAGAATTAGAATTTAGAATTTTTGACCATCCAAAAATAATAAATAGAAACTAAAATGTCATAGAGGAACAAATTGAATAAAATGTTGAAAACTTTAAGGTCTAAAAACATGTAATAAAGTAAAACATTTTGTTTTGTATTTCCCTAATCTGGTTTGAAGCTAAATTTGTATTACATTTTTATTTAAAAATAATAAAAAGACACGCCTTTCTAGAATGACTCGCTTTTGTAATGGAATGTACAATCAAAAAATTATTTTCGAAATATTAATTTAAGAAAAATGTTCTACAGAGTATTTACTAAAAACAAGAACGGAAGCTTACTTCGGCAAGTCGAAGTTTTAATACCCGTTCAGACTTGGGGTTAATGGCTAGAATGCCCAAAGTAGCGTGAACAATCTCAGAAGTGTAAAAAAGAAATCAAAGAATTCTTAATAAAAAGGCCAATGAAGAATCGACTAGCGCTTTTACCCCAATCAAGGTATACGTAAAAAAAATGTAAAAAGATTCCTGGGAATACCTTTTACCCTGCCCGAAATGTCCAGTTTTTTGCAAGTTATATCAGAGTGTTCCTATAGAAGTTATCGGGGTCCGATCGGGGCGCTTTTTAATCATTATCTGTGACACATATATTACGACGACTGTGAAAGTTTCAGATCTATAGCTCTAAATCTGGGCTCGCCAAAATTATTGAAACAGGCAGATAGGCGAACAGACGTACAGGGCTATACCGACTCCTCTATTAATCATAATCAAGAATAAATATACTTTATGTGTTGGGAAACGTCCGTCACTGCGTTACAAACTTCTGACCAAAATGAAATTAAATTAAATTGAATACAAACACTTGCTAAAATTCCGGGAGTAGAATAGAATCTCTATGTGTGCGGTGTAAGAATAATGGTCAATGTCTCTAGACGAGAGGATATTAGACATGGTCAAAACAATTAAATATTCCCGGTTACGAAAAAAAATTGTAATTACATATATATATTGGATGCTAACTTAGGACTACATATATTACGATTAAATAATTTACTCACTTTCTCTCTCTGATGACGTCGCGTAGGAAGTCCATAGCCTCGTATAGGCTCCATTTGGGCTTGAAGCCGTTGCCCATCAGCTTGACGTGAGCCAATTCACGGCGGTAGGATTCCCGCAGTGACTTGAAGGCCCGGGCAACGCGTCGCCCGGGGGCATTGAACTCTCGACCTATGTGCTCCCAAGCCCGGTTCTTTTCCTCCTCGGCGCCCTTGAAGTTTGGGAGGCGCGAGTCCCAGAGAATTGGGTTATCGTGGACCATTTGAATAAGCTTCAGTTTGTCGGAGGCGTTTCGTCGCACCACTGTAGAATATAAATAAAATAAGAAATAGGTAACAAATTGCCTCCATTAAGGGGAAAAATACAATTTTATAATGTTGATTGATGAAACATCAAGGCTTTTATCAGTTCACCGAATCAATCCAGATCATCTAACTCACGGCATATCGACATTCGACTGCACTTTGACATATGTATGTACATATGTACATATGAATACACATATGTGCTAAACTGATATACATACATACATATGTACACAGTGTGTTCCCTGCTGGGGCAATAAATATAGGTACGCACGTTTCTTGATCTTCTGCGATGGGAGGTTAGTGGCGGCTGCCAGGGGGTGGGGCTCCCCCTTGGGCTTCATGTCAAGCGCGATGGCTGCGGCGGCGGCGCTCAAGTCCTGCAGCGAGTGGGTGGCGGTTGGCGAACAGCCGCTCACGGGGGCCATCGGAATATCCTGAAGGATCTGAAGACTTGTGCTAGCCAGGGCTCTCGCTGTACTCTCACTTATGGGACGCGATCGCGGCGACTGATAACGGGGCTGCTACCCTCTCACGACCAAGTTTGAACGGCGATTAAAAACCAAGACCAGAAAATAACAACCACCGCGAGCGGGCTGAGCTGCGCCGGCGTCGGCAGCGCAGTTGGCAGCAAGCCCGCATTTCAGAGCCAGTAAATCACGCGCACTCGACACCAGAATCGGCTCTCTGTGCGCTCTCCCGCTGCCACCGTTCCCGTTATCTGCGTCGGCGTCGCGTCTCAGCCCTTCTCTGCTAGCTGATCCAGGAGTGTAGGTCTAAAGCGCTCTCCGGAGAGCGCGATTCTCCGGATGGAAAACGCCGTTTAATCGCAATAACAATCACAAGCCACAGAAAGTAAAAGCGAAAAAGAGCGACAACAAGCGTCGCACACAGTGACGTGCAGAAAAATACAACAGAAAATGTGTAATACAAAAATCCGTTGACGCGTTCGCCTTTGGTTTCCAGTGGACAAATTGTCGAGTCGAACAACCTACATATGTATGTACAGATGTATGTCTGTGTGTGCATACTTATGCACATACATACACACATACAACATATGTATATTGTATTATGTTTTCGATTGCCCTTCTTGGCGGCTGTTTGCGGAATGTGCTGCACTTTAGGCTTATTAGCTGCGATTTGAAATTGGGGGTGAATTAACATGTCGGCCAACTGCATGAAAATTAAAATTCTAAGCTGAGCTTGGAATCTTGCAGCAAATATCTTTTAAAAATGCTAGCCATCCATGAGTATGTATGTACATCTTTACGTTTATATGTGTATGTACAGTGCCGAACTTTACTGTTGGCACACTTAGCACATTTAACTTCAAGTCCCCTTTTCTCCTTCTAAACTATTGATTATAAAATTTAACAAAATTTGTTTGGATAAAGGGAACTTTTAACTGTCAAATAAATTTTGTTTAATTTATTTATCTCTTAAGCCTAATTTTTTTTAAATTAAAAAACCCAAAATGTTTTAACCCGAACAAAACTCTTGGCACACTTGTGTTGTATTTAAACATTTCGGTAAAACTTAATCGATTTGACTTATTTGTTTGCTAATTCCGCTTTAAATCTCTAGTCTTGATGGCATTATATTACATTTGTATCGTAAAAACGTTTTAATACCTTAATTTTAACTAAAAATGTATATCACTATGGACGGCAGTCCATGTAGTGACGAAACGCACAAGGAGAGTGCCAGAAGGCGACTACTATTATATAGCCGCAGAATTGAAAATCTGCTGTAATGGTCCGATTCTATCGAGTGAGGTATTGCAAGGTATTGCAAAAACTATATTTAATAATGTAAAGTGCAAATACCCCCATTCTTTGCGGAAAGTAATACTTTAATGGCAGGATCCTGGTCAATCATATGGTAATATTAGAAAATATGTGTCCTGAATCCGTTTTTACCATTTGAACCCCCTTTACGGTGTTTTAAAAGAATCTCACAGTATTACTTTCCACAAAGAATGGGGGTATTTCCAAACTTCTGACTGAAATCATTACACCCTCTGCAAGGGCATAAAAAATCGCGTGATTTTATAATCCTAACCGCAATACAAGTACTTAAAAAATTGGAAAAAGAAGTGCATGGTGTAGCCTTTCTACGATTTTCTTAAAAAATATAAAAAAAAATTACTGGTGCGCGAATTCTTTGCAATCCTTGGACCGCGATTTCTTGAACCTTACTTTTATAACATTTTTATATGTTACACATATGTTTGTCATCCATGGTCATTCGAGTTCTTAAGGGATCACTGTCCACTGAGGACATTTAATTCGCGGTTGTGGGGTCTGGCTTGCTATAAAAACAATTTCTTTTTTTTGTCGAATTTTTTCGAACGCTTATTATTTTGACAACAAACGGAAAGTACAAATGTGTTTTTATAGCAAAATGTCACAAATCACATAAAAATCCTAGAAAATGCTACTTTGTTTTTATAGCAAAACACGCAACTTTGAAATGCAATTACAAGAGAACCATGCATTTCCGCCGATAATCTTCTGCACGTAGGTACCTAAGAAATCGCGGTCCATCGAGGATAACTTTTTCGCGATTTTTGGAGCACTGGCCCCTCTTTTAGACCATTACCAACTTTTTATTTATAAAACATAAATAAATCTAAATTTAACATTTTGGTAATAGTCTAGAAGAGCGGCCTGAGCACCAAAAACCGCGAAAAAATTACCCTCGATGGACCGCGATTTCTTAGGAATTTACGTGCAGAAGATTATTTGCGGAAATGCATGGTTCTCTTGTAATTGCATTTCAAAGTTGCGTGTTTTGCTATAAAAACAAAGTAGGATTTTGAGGTGTTTTGTGTCATTTTGCTATAAAAACAATGTAGCATTTTCTAGGAATTTATGGGTTTGCTATAAAAAACAAGTAGGCTTTTGTTGGTTAAGCAGAAATTGCACTTTTGATTTCATACAGACGGAGGGACGGACGGACTGACGGACTGACGGACAGATGGACATGGCTAGATCGACTGGGCTATAGCCGATCACTATAGTGATCCTGATAAAGAATATATATCAAACAAAAACACCTCTTAACGAGGTAAAAAACTAGTGACGAAAGTT
Source organism: Drosophila mimetica (assembly GCA_037075245.1). Classification (NCBI taxonomy): domain Eukaryota; kingdom Metazoa; phylum Arthropoda; class Insecta; order Diptera; family Drosophilidae; genus Drosophila; species Drosophila mimetica. Next base: position 3,609,512 of record JBAMCH010000004.1, read on the forward strand.
CTGATATTAACATTTGTGACGAAAGATGATTACACACATGATTAAGTACACTTTTTAAAATGTATTTTTTCTGCACTCTGCAATACTATATATACACGAAAAAATTAAAATCTGCTATGATGGTCCGATCGTAATGAGTAATACACCAAATTAAAGGTATTGCTGAAACTTAAAGGATTGCATACCAAGACCTCAAGAAAATCAATTGGTTTGGGAGAGAGAGCGGTGAAAGTGTAAAAGTGAAAATTTAGAAATTTGGATCTGTTGGGGCCGGTGGGGATAATTGACCCCTCGCACTACGTTAGTTGTATTTCTACTAAAAATGCGCTTAATATGGGTCATATCATATCAAATCGGACGGTCCGTTCAAAAGTTATACCGAAAACAAATTTGCGGGGGCCTAGTCAAATGGAAAATTTAATTCTGTTTGTCAGTTTGTCTGTGTCCCAAAACATGGTTTTAAAGTCCTGAAAATTGGATATGATGTGAACAGCTCGATATAATAAACTTCAGTTTTACCACTTTTGGAAAAACCCTCTAGTTTAGCGGGAAAACAGCTATAAATAGCTAAAATACAAAAGCAATAGGTAATATGTCAAAAAATACTGAAGATATACTTTTTTTTAAATTATTTTTACGATTATTCCTATAGGAGCTATAAGACATAGTTGTCCGATCCGGCCAGTTCTGACTTATTTACTACCTGCAATAGAAAGACGACTTTTGGTAGAGTTTCAACTCGATAGCTTTAAAACTGAGGGACTAGTATGGGTAGAAACGGACGGACAGACGGATAAGTAAATTTTGCATTTTTTTCCACTTTTTCAGCTTTGACGAAGTGAAGCTTCTAAACCAATGATTGGAACTCAATGAGAAAGTTAAAGTGCATTCTTTTCCCTGTAAAATGACTATTTGATGACCAAATTCGGTTTATCAGAACTCGAGATAAAAACAAGAGGGAACGCTATAGTCGAGTGCCTCGACTATCAAATACCCGTTACTCAGCTAAAGTCAGCAGTCTCAAGAAGGGCAAACCAAGCAGCCGCTTCAAAAAATTTAAAAAATTTCTTCTACATTTCCGTAGGCGTTAATAACCCAAACAAAATTGCGTTTACACTTTTGCTCTAGCTTTAAAACTATGGGCGCCACAGCTTTTCGCGGTTTGTGGGCGTTAGGGGGGAGGGGGGTTTCCAACTTTGGTCTATCAATATGTATTGATGAAACGAATACACATTGCTTTTCCCGTTAATATAGCTTCAAAACTGTGGGTGCCACGGTTTTTCGCGGTTTGTGGGCGTTAGAGGGGGCGTGGCATATCGGCGTGAAAAACTTGCGCTGCGTATTAACCCCTAGAATCTGCATGCCAAATCCCAATCTTCTAGCTTATATAGTTTCCGAGATCTCAGCGTTCATACAGACGGGTGCCACTGTTTTTTGCGGTTTGTGGGCGTTAGGGGGTAGGGGGGGTTTCCCACTTTGGTCTATCAATATGTATTGATGAAACAAATACACATTTCTTTTCCCGTTAATATAGCTTCAAAACTGTGGGTGCCACAGTTTTTCGCGGTTTGTGGGTGTTAGAGGGGGCGTGAAAAACTTGCGCTGCGTAATAACCCCTAGAATCTGCATGCCAAATCCCAATCTTCTAGCTTTTATAGTTTCCGAGATCTCAGCGTTCATACAGAACGGGTCACAGTTTTTCGCGGTTTGTGGGCGTTAGAGAGGGCGTGGCACATCGGCGTGAAAAACTTGCGCTGCGTATTAACCCCTAGAATCTGCATGCCAAATCTCAATCTTCTAGCTTTTATAGTTTCCAAGATCTCAGCGTTCATACAGACGGACAGACGGACAGACAGACGGACAGACGGACAGACAGACGGACAGACGGACAGACGGACATGGCTAGATCGACTCGGCTAGTGATCCTGATCAAGAATATATATACTTTATATGGTCGGAAACGCTTCCTTCTGCCTGTTACATACTTTTGCACGAATCTAATATACCCTTTTACTCTACGAGTAACGGGTATAAATAGAAAAGTGTCAAAACGTTTTTTACACTTTAAAAAAAAAACTGTACCATACAAAAAATAAAAAGTGCACATTTTTTACTCAGGGAGATGTACCTTAACCGAAAATTATAGTTTCATGAAGTGCGTATTTCATCAATTTTTTGTTGTAAACTGGTGAAGTTAGTGCAAACATCTTAAAATAATAACAATCGTTCTTAAACTTTGAATAAATTTCGGCCTAGGGGGTTCGTGTTGGCCTTATAACCTCGCAGTCATGAGTTCGATCCCCGGAGAAGATACCAATATTTATTCGTAATTATTATTATTTTATTTATTTATTATTATTTTTAATTGTTTATATGACAAAAAAAACAGTCTAAAATTAAGACAAATTGTTCTTAATTTAAGAACATAGTGTCTAAAGCTAAGAAGAATCGGTATTGACTCATTCCTATGAACTAACGTTCTTAATTTAAGAACATTTCTCTTCATTTTATACTGTTTTTTTCTCAGTGTATTCTTGTGTCTAGCTTATTTTCTAGGTTGATCCACTAAAATGATTGCATTAGATCATTGGTAAATGCGAAAGCGACGATATTTACAATAGAAGTTTTTCTATTTATAACACGAATGTGGGTGAAACCAGGATGTCGAAAACTCTAACGGAAAGAGAGTTAGAGAGGAAAATGGTGCGAGCATGGTGCATGCAAAAAAAACCAAGAAGGAAAGCTTACTTCGGCTAACCGAAGTTTATATACCCTTGAAGATCCTATTCAATTACAAATACCAAAATTATAAATTTAGATTTTCTTGCGTATTTGTTGCATCAAACAAAATAACAGCAGTTTTCGTATTATTTTGACATTATTCGATTTATCCTTCCTAGGGCAGCTATATTATATAGTCATAAAGTATATATATTCTTGATCAGCATGACAAGATGAGTCCGTCCGTCCGTTTCTACGCAAACTAGTCCCTTAGTTTTAAAGCCATCGAGATGAAACTATACCAAAAGTCGCCTTTCTGTTCCAGGTAGTATATAAGTCGGAACCGGCCGGATCGGAAAACTATATCTAATAGCTCCCTTAGGAATAATCGTAAAAATAATTCAAAAATATATATATCTTTAGTGTTTTTTGACATATTACCTATTGCTTTTGGGAATATAATTTTTTCACATGTCCTGAATTTCGAATTAAATTTTAAAAAATTCGGACGATTATATCATATAGCTCCCATAGGAACGATCGGAAAATTAAAGGAAAATGAATAGAAACAAAATTATCAGCCCTGTTCCAGTTTTCACTCGCAAGTGAATTCGTTAACATTATCGGATTTCCCTTTAACAGAACTAAATTTCCCATATTTGTTAGGGACATTTTATAAAATTTCCTTTTGGTCCCAAATAAAACATTTGACTGACATATGTAAGTACCCTTTGGCCAGAAGCGTTTGCTTTTAGTAAGTTTTAAAGCATAATGGCTTATTAAGTTTTGGCCCGCTGTAGTCCCCAATGATAAGGCATAACCTATAAACCAATTGAATGTATAAAATCGAAGCAAGAAGCCACAAATTTGTTTTTTTGCAAATTTTTAGATTTCTGTCAGCTGAAAGGCAGTGTTGCAAGGTTTCCGACAGAATAGTGTTGAAAATCACTGGGGGAAATCAGCTGACTTTCTAAACTTATTTCAAACAATTAAATAGTGTTGGAAACTGCTCGAGCATACAGAGTTGCCAAAGTCCAAAAACGAAGTTCCTATCAAATGTCCCCGTTCAAATTTCACATGAAATAATGTGGTATTCCGAACAAAAATACTTATTTCGTTAATTAGGAAAAATGATCTTTCCTATAACAGAACCATGAACCTTATCGGTTAAGTTTAGAATAAGTCCCAACGAAATACTTATTTATTTCCATAACGTGACAACTCTAGGCCATTTTTACCAAATCCGAGTGGAATTTAGAACAAGGGCGGCGGATTTGCATTAATTGTAAGGGTAGAATTTATCACGTTTTGAGGTGCAACCACAAAATAATTGCTAATAAGTCAAATATGCAATTAATTCCAATTCCAATGATGCAATTATGAACATAAAACATCAAGGAATTTGATAAAAATAATATTGTCACATAAAGATGACGCGAAGTATTTAAAAAAAATTAATTTTCATGCTGGCGGATTTAAATCCGCCTGTCAAATGCTTGGCGGAAAGTTTCCGTCTGAATTTTTCGGAAGTTAACACAGTAACAACAGAGGGAAATTCAAATCCGTGCAGTTCTTTCGGAAGTGAGTCTTGGAACAGGTTTGGGAAATTCGATTCCGTGTGAATCTTTCGGAAGTGAAAACTAGAACAGGGCCGTATAGCTTTGTTAATTTTTATTGAATTTTCTTCTACTCTGGAATATAACCTTATTTTGGGTGGCCGAAGTTAACTTCCTTTTTTGTTTCTATTAATTTTATTCTAAATTCAAAATAGTTTAAATAAAAATATTCCCAAGAGCTTTGTCAAAAAACCCCTAAGCTATAATTTTTTTCCATTATTTTTCCGATTATTCCTAAGGGAGCTATAAGATATAGTGGTCCGATCCGGCTGGTTCCGACTTATATACTACACAGAGAAAAAAAATACCAAAACTGGTCATCAATCGGGTATTTTTTCATATCAATTTTGGTCCGTTATGTGGCCGAAAAAAATAATACGAAAAAAATAATGTGGGCATGGCTCAGAGGCCAAGATTCTAGATTCTGATATTATTTTGTGCTTGGGGGAACGAGTTTCAAATCCCGCTCAAAACACGACACAACTTTTTTTTTTTATCATATTAACTTTTTTACCACAGTTTTGTTCTTAATATTGTTAAGGAAATGTTAATTATGCGTCTTAAAAACGTTTTACTTACTCTGCCTTCGCCGGGTTTAGAACCGGGGACCGCTCGCATCGGAGTCAGACGCTTTACCCATTGGGCCATCGCGCCATGTAACACCCGAGTGTATTAGCTCAACTTAAATGTAAAATTAACTCGTTCAAGCATGCTCAACTTTAAAATGCAACTTTGGATAATATGTATGGGGAAATATTTATTTTCCAATGTTTACTTGACCAAAATATTTTAAAAAGTTAGGGTTTTTCAAATTAGTTATGCATTGTAGAAATTTATTTACGCACTACGAAGTAAATGAAAGTGTGACCAACGCATATAAAGCGCTATATTACTATTATATACCAAAAATACAATAAAAATACAAATTCACAGCCTTACTATTTTTTCGAAGACTTTTCGATGTCCCACTTGATATGAAAAACATATCAATCTTAGAAGTATTCACATTAATCTGTTATGGATTCATATAAACATTGGTAATTGTTATGATTTCGTATCATATTGGTATGAATTCGTATTATTTTAATATGGAAAAAATTGATATGTAAAATTGAGGAGCCAAGATCAATTTGGTATTGTTCCGTTTTTTTCTCTGTGTACCTGCAATAGAAACACGACTTTTAGTGAAGTTTCATCTCGATGACTAGATAGACGAGTTGATCTTGCCATCGAGATCATGCTGATCAAGAATGTATATACTTTATGCATTAAAAAAAAACCTGAGATTTTCCATAAAATCTAGAAAAATCTTTCTAGAATTTTTGCCAAAGGTGACCCCACCTTTGTTTTAAGAAAGTTTCTTTTAGAAAGGCACCTGGCCCATTCCACGTGAATCGTGACAGGCCAATTTTGGTCAAATCTCAGAATCAATCGAAACTTTTATCCGATAGAGGATTGAAATATAAGGTTCGGTTTTTTTTCTTTTTTGGGAGAGAGAGAGAGAGAGGTAGGGTCTTTTTTTTTTTTTTATTTTTTTTTCTTGTAGATTAATATTCTAAGATTCTACAAAAAAGTTTTAAGTCAATCGGACAAAAACTTTAGAAGTTATGCTAAAGTATTTTTAAGCCCAAAGTCGAATTTTTTAGGTGAAAAACGCATTTTTGACTTTGGAGAGGCAAATAAATGCTTTAAAAAAAAATGAAAAATCACGCTTCCCAGGGGGCGGGTTTTTTCTTTTCTTAAGCAAAATGTGAAAGCAGAATGGAAATCCGATCATTATTGGAGGATATACAGTGATCACCGCAAAACGCCTTTTTTAATAGTGTTCCATCAATAGCTTTGCCACCGATATATTAGCCGATAGTATCGGCTATAAAAATTAGTGGATGTTATTTAAATGTCATACAATTGATACATGGTATACATACAATTGGTTTGAATTAAATCCATCTTTTACAATTTTTCACCAAACAACAACAGCGCAACGTGTAAGAAGAGAGCAGCAATACGAGCACCAGAGAGCGCCGGAGAGCACTACTGTTGTTGCTCTCTTCCCACGAAAATATTGCTTTTCCTTTCTTGTTGATAAACTAAAATCGTTTCCTTTGATAGTAGGTCTTGCAAATACAACAATTTTTTTTAACCAACAATTTTAAGAATTGATAAAGTAACACGAGAATAATTATTATTTTAGGAAATCGCGTGTATTCCGGCGTACGGAATTTTTTTAATTTTAAATTCCCTTAAAAAATACTTAATTTAAACAATTTTAAAAATATTCTTCTGAAAGATATTAAGATATCTCACAAAGTTGCATACCAAAAATTAAAGTGCTGCATAACTGAAAAATCGGAGCTTAATTACAAAAAGATTTTTTAAAAATAAACGGTAAGAGTTGAAAACAAAAGAAAAAAACGATCCTTATATTTTAATCCTCTATCGAAAAAAAAGTTTCGGTTGATGACCGTGGAATGAGCCTATATCTTTCATTCTTTTAGTTTTTCTTAATATTGAGTAGTAATAAGTACAACATCTCGGGATTCGTGATGTACACTATGATTATTTCTTAAATGTTTGGGATAATCGATATGCTTAGTGCCTCCACTGATCCTATAATGGTTTTTGTTACCAAGTCCAAAAATCTGCAATTTTTTTCTTAGCTCCGGGCTTTACATTTTCAATGGAGGGGGGACTTGGCCTCGCTTAAGTAGTGAACAGTTGAGGGGAGGTTTCGGTTTATGTCACTGTGTGTTTTTGTGGCCTCCGTCTTTCGCTGTCTTCGCTCGCGGTAGTTGTGGAGTCGAAGTTCAGTTCATTATCGTATTTCCTCGTTTGTAGAATTTACAAACGAACATTTGGATCACACATGTTGGTCTTGCCAAAGAGCGGAAGAAGGAAAATAAAGTGTTGGAAAGAGAGAGCAACTTAAAAATTTGTATGTGTGAGTTGCAGCAAAGATAAGAACGCTTGAGGTTGTCTATTTCGTCCCCCGATCATTTAAGCCGCTGAAATCCAGTAAATGCAATCGACAAACGACCCGTCAGGGAGGCAAATGGCGAACAGAGAGACGGAGCAGAATAAAAACGCTTTCTCTGTACGTAATTTATGCCTAATGAACTATTTCCGGCCAAGTGTCAATTAATGTATTCTGTTTTGGAGCAGCACAACGTGCCCGCACAAACGTCACGATGATTTTTCTGGCAAAACTCTGCGGTTCCCCTCTTATTTTTGCCCTCCCCCACCCTTTTATTGAGATGAGAGCCCGCTTCCGCTGCAGTCCTCTTGTCCAACGCTATCTGGCCAGATTTGAAGATCTTCATGGGCAATATGAACGATCGGCAGTCCCCTCTGCTCTTCAGCATTTTTCAAGAAAAATTTAACGTTTTTGACGGCATTAAATTTGTATAAATACCTAATTTACCTAGGCTAAAAATGTTAACTTTGTTTTATTTTATAGAAAATACTTATTTAATGAGAATAATATTTGTAATGTTAAGACTTTTTGAATAGAAAACTAAAGCTCAGCTGAATCAAAAGGGCAACGCTATAGTCGACTACCTCGACTACCAAATACCCGTTACTCAGGTAAATTAAGCAGTCTCAAGAAGGGCAAACCAAGCAGTCGCTTGAAAGAGACGCTATGAATGAAAAATTGCATTATTTGCCTATAACTTATTACTGAGTAGTCGGATTAAAAAAATTTGTTTAACATTTCGGTAGGTATTAATAAACCAAAAAAAAGAGCGTTTACACTTTTGCTGTAGCTTTGAAACTTGCAAGGACCAAATTTCGTAGACATTTCAATTGAAGTGATTACACACAGGAAGCAACAAGAAAGGAAGCTACTCTACGAGTAACGGGTATAATTACCGAATCGATATTCATTTTCCTATGAATTATACCCGTTACTCGTAGAGTAAAAGGAGTGGCACCCACAGTTTTGAAGCTAAATTAACGGGAAATGGAATGTGTATTCGTTTCTTCAATACATATTGATTTTTGTTTGGGTTATTAATGCCTACCGAAATGTAGAAGAAATTTTTTAAATCGACCCACTCAGTAAAAAGTTATAAGCAAATAATTAAATGTCCGGTAGATGGCGCCACTTTTAAGCGGCTGCTTGGTTTTCCCTGCTTGTCTTAGCTGATTAACTGGTGCTATTTACGGTCCCTGTCATGTCCCATCTACCGATCGGAAAATTAATGGGAAATAAATATGAAAAATGTTAGCTTCGTGAATTTCTATTGTAGTATCTTAAACTCTGGAATATAACTTTATTTTGTTAATTTAAAATTTCGAATTAAATTAAACTAAATCAGACGACTATATTATATCAAACAAAAACACCTCTTAACGAGGTAAAAAACTAGTGACGATCGCACCTTCAACATACAAAAGTTCCGATATCAACATTTGTCACAAAAGGTGATTACACACATGATTAAATACACTTTTTAAAATTTTTTTCGGCACTCTGCAATGCTTATAAAGGGAAAAAGGCTAGACTAGTTTTTAAGAACACACGAACATTTTCTAAACGTGACTTTTTACAGTAATCTGTTATATACCAAAATTTAAGGAATCTCAAGGGCTATACAGTTTAAAGTTTTAAAGCAAATCGTTAAAGCCGTTTAAAAAAAAATAAAAAAAAGCTAAAAAAAAAGTTTAAAAAAATTTTTTTTTGTGGATATCTTTTTAAATTTTACATTTACACAAATTACATATAGGGGGCGCTTATAGCATTTCAAAATGCCTTTCAAACGAGATACAGCACAGTCTGTAGCTTCAGTAGTTTAGAGGTTACAGCCTTCCGTATTTTAGCTATGTATAGCTGTTTTCCCGCTAAACTAGCGGGTTTTTCCAAAAGTGGTAAAATTTTCAGGACTTAAAAAACATGTTTTGGACAAACCGACAAACTGACGAACAGAATTAAATTTTTATTTTGACTAGGCCTCCGCAAATTTTTTTTCGGTATAACTTTTGAACGGAGCGTCCGATTTTCTGATATGACCCCTCATATTAAGCGTAAAACGTTAAACGTAGTGCGAGGGGCCAATTATCCCCACCTCAACAGATCCAAATTTCTAAATTTTCACTTTTACACTCTAACCGGACTATCACACCAAATTTTCAATTTTGCGGCTATATATAGTAGTCGTCTTCGCACACTCTCCTGGTGCGCTTCGTCACTACATGGACTGCCGTCCATAGTGATAGCTGTCATAGAAAGGATCATCGAAAAATGTCAAAATACTACGCCAACTGCTATAATTTTGTTTGCTGCAACTTATAGGCAAGTAAATCGGAATTTAATATTTTTAAATATTTAATTTAAACTTCGGCTGGCCAAAGTTAGCTTCCGTTCTTGTTTTTGAGGAGTTTTAAAATCAAACAAAAACACCTTTTAACGAGGTAAAAAACTAGTGAGTCAACATTCAACATTCAAACATAGTCAACATTCAAAAGTTCTTATATCAACTTTTGTGACGAAAGATGATTACAGGCTCACTCCACGTGAAACGTGACAGGCCACTTTGGGTCAAATCTCAGAATCAATCCAAACTTTTTTTATCGATAGAGGATTGAAAAATAAGGATCGATTTTTATACCCTTGCAGAGGGTATAATGATTTCAGTCAGAAGTTTGCAACGCAGTGAAGGAGACGTTTCGGACCCTATAAAGTATATATATTCATGGTGAGCATGACTAGACGAGTCGATCTAGCCATGTCCGTCTGTCCGTCCGTTTCTACGCAAACTAGTCGCTCAGTTTTTAAGCTATCGAGCTGAAACTTTACCAAAAGTCGTCTTTCTGTTGCAGGTAGTATATAAGTCGGAGCCGGCCGGATCGGACAACTATATCTCATAGCTCCCATAGGAATAATAGGAAAAATAATTGAAAAAAATTATAACTTATGTGTTTTTATATGACATATTGACATATTACCTTATGCTCTTGGAAATATCACTTTGGAAATATCACTTATCACACTTAGCTCCCATAGGTACGATCGGAAAACTAAAAGGGAAATTAATATGAAACAATATTAAAGCTTTGTTAATTTTTATTGTATTCTCTTCTACTTTGGAATATAAGTTTATTTTATTATTTTAGAATTTCGAATTAAATTTAACATAAATTGGATGACTATATTATATAGCTGCCATAGGAAGGATCGATTAATTAATGTCAAAGTACTCCGAAAACATTTTTGTAATTTCAAATAGAATAGGAACGATCTGCAAGGGTATATAATCTTCGGCTAACCGAAGTTAGCTTTCTTTCTTGTTTTTTTTTTAACTCTTACCGTTTATTTTTAAAAATTTCTTTTGTAATTTAGCTCCGATTTTTCAGTTATGCATTACTTAAGACTTGTTTGAGTTATATAAATTGTTGATAGCCAACTTTGTGGGCTATCTTAATATCTTTCAGAAAAATATTTTTAAAAATTTTTAAATTTAAAATTAAGTATTTTTTAAGGAAATTTAAAATAAAAAAATTATGTATGCCGGAATACACGCGATTTCCGAAAATAATAATTATTCTCGTGTAGCTTAATCAATTCTTAAAATTGTTGGTAAAAAAAAACGATTTTAGTCTATCAACTTTTCATCAAACAACAACAGCGCAACGTGTTAGAAGAGAACAGCTGTCTGTCTGTCTACCCACGTAAACCAAAAGTAGCAAGCGATAATCAACGAACAAGTGGATGAATTGCTGGCATTGGGATTATTAGAACCATCACATAGCCCATACATCGCTCCAGTGGTGCTGGTAAAAAGAAAAACATCGAGTGGAGAATGTGTGTGGACTATCGGATACTGAACGAACGAACCGAAAAGAATTAAATTAAATTACTTTATCTTAAGCTAAGAGAGGCGAAGTTCATCAGCACGCTGGATCTAAACTCTGGATATTGGCAGATACCAATGGAGGAGCACAGTCGGCAATATACGGCGTTCACCGTACCAGGACGGGGTTTTTTTCAGTGGAAGGTGATGCCGTTTGGGCTCACAACAGCTCCGGCTACATTCCAAAGGGCATTAGATACGGTCATAGGGCCAGAAATGGAGCCGTTCACGTTCGCATACCTGAACGAAATCGTGGTTATTGGAAGGAACAAAAAAGAACCCTTGGAGATATTGAGAGACGTGTTCAGACGGCTGCAAAAGGCAAACCTAAAGATAAATGCGGAGAGGTGTAATTTTTTTCAAACCGAGCTAAAATACTTAGGACACATTGTGACCGACAAGGGCATCAGACCGGAACCCAAAAAGGTGGCAGCTATACGAGAATTACCGACACCGAAAAGCACAAAGGAGGTACACAGTTTCTTAGGTATGGCATTATGGAAATTCATCCCGGGATTCACCAAAAAAGCCAAGTGCACTACAAGAGCTGCTAAAGGAAAAAATTCGAGGGGCAGGCCCAACATCAAGAAGCGTTCGAACGGATAAAAGAAAGCTTAACGATAGCACCAGTACTGGCATGCTCAGACTTTACAAAATACGAGCAGTACTAACCCAGGAAGATGCCGAAGGGGAACATGTTATCTCGTACGCAAGCAGAAAGTTGAGCAAGGAATAACAAAATTATAGTGCCACGGAAAAGGAGTGCTTGGCAATCTACTGGACCATCAATTAGTACAAAATATACCTGGAAGGATACCGATTTGTAGTGGTAACGGACCATTTGGCGCTGAAATGGTTAAATTCTATAAAAAGCCCCTCAGGGAGGGTGGCCACACCCAAAAAAAAAATGATCATAGAAAGTAAACTATTTGTACATTAAAAGTAAACTATTGAGTGTCAAAAATTTCTCGATACCCTGTGTATTAACATTATGTCTTCAAAAGTATCAAAATGAAACTTTCAAAGTTGTCAAGTGTAAACTAAGCAGTTTACAGTTTATACTCACCCAGTGTACTGAAATTTAGGCTGATAGTTTATTTTGTAAACTATTTAGTATAAAAGCTATGCTATGTGGTCTTAGTTGTATACTATTTTCTATACAAGCTCGTTAGTTGTAGCACACTTATAGGCTGTTTATCAGTATATAATAGTATACATTTTAAACTATACGATTTCCCCGCTATACGATTTCCCCGCTACTTGTAGTATACAATTTATACTAATTAGTTTTTTTTTGTGGTATACAAATGAACCCCAATAAAATCTCAATGTATATTGTTTTTTTCTTTTATTATTATTTAATATATTATTTTATTATTATTTCAAAAATAGTTATACATTTTTACTTAAAATAATTTTAATCTTACATATCTAACAGCATTTATATTATAATATTTTACAGGAGGACCTTAAAAATTACTTATATTATTAATTATAATATATTAATATATTATTATAAATGGGCAAAATACTTGTTTCGGAAAAGTGCGCTGTGTTAATATATCTACACTTAAAAGCATTGTGCGTATATGTATGTATTTCCATGGAAACAAGTATTTTGCGCAGCACATACATTCGCGTACAGCACTTGTTTCCATGGAAGCAAGGGGATGGTTTTTTACACAGCCTCTATGTTTTCTTTTTGTTAGTTAGTATTGCACTTTTTAATTTTAAAATAAATATTTTACTTACATCTTGACTCGGCAACGCGTAAAAAAACGCCAAATCTGGTATCACTTTTTGTGTTCGTATTCTCGCTTTTGTCCTGGTTTCACACCGAGGTATATGTACAATTAATCGCTTTCGTCTAGTTTCACACCATAAAAAATAATTTTTTCGTCAGTAAAAAAAGTATGCTACAAATTGCCACTCTTATTATAATTAGTTAAATCTTAACGCTATTAAATGTAGTACGTTGAAACTATTTAGTAGTACTCTGAAACTACATTTTCTTTATACTACATAAAGTTTTTTTTGAAACCACAAGTGTGAGTAATAAACTAAATTGTCGAATATAATTAGTTTACAACTTACACTACAGGTTTACGCCTTCTACTCTTTGGTGTAGCACTTACACTACAAAGTCTACAGCTTAAACTAATTAGAGTTGATTTAATACTTACACTTTGAAACTACCATTAGTATATTTTTAATACAACGCTCATAAAATTTAAACTTTTGGTTATTTTTTTGGGTGCAGATGGGCACTCGGATTACAACCATTCCAATTCGAGGTCAGATACCAGATACCATACGATTGGATAAAGGAAGCAGTCGAGGAGGTAAAAAGGACCCAATCAACGGGGAATGTAAGATCGAAAGAGACCTGCAACCATGGAAACTTTGCATTTCAAAGAACGAAATTCAAGCGGTGCTCAGAGAAAACCACTGCAACGCAACGGCAGGACACCTAGGAATATTCAAGACTTTGAAAAGGATTAAGGAAAGATATTTTTGGCCCAGAATCAGGATAGACATTATGTTCAGTCGCAGCAGTAGTTATAAGTCAGCGCTCTGAAGTATCATATATCGGGTAAAGCCGTCAGCAACATTATCAATGACCCACTTATTGGCACAAGCGTATTCTGCTGAATTGTAACTGGGTTTATGCCCATTGCCAATAATGCATAATAACCGACACTTTGTTTTATACCTATTCTGTTAACCACTTTATACCTATAAATAGCGTTAAGTTTATACAATAAAATCATTAACAATTCTGACTCTCACAATCAAGTTGTACTCATTCTGCATTCAACAGAGGCTGTCGCTCTAGTCTTCAGATCCTCATATGCAACCCCTAGCCCAACTGGTTCAAGTTCTAGTTGCGGCGAATCTAGGCATACAGTTTATGTACTGTATGCCAGGCACCTAAGCCATTCAATAAACATTTTGGTGACCCCGACGTGATCTCACCAAGAAATCACACCCTAGAACACAACGTTTGAGTCCTTTTGCCCAAGTCATCAACAAGGCGACAGATTAAGGACACCTGAGCAAAATCGACTCAGGAAGTTGGAAGACTGGTCAACAAGGCGACCAGCTCCGTCAACGATTTAATAAAATCGTTTTGTTTGTTTGTGATCCCGGTAAACGGATTTAGATCATCCAATCCCGGACACATTTTCGAAGTTGTCAACAGGCGACACTTTGAAACCAGAATCAAACATTCTCAGAATACGAGAACTCAGCACCACAGTTGCTGTTATCAAATTCACCCAAATCATTCATAAGTGTTAAAAGCTTCTTTGACCAATTCGGTTGCAAATCGGAGCGTATCCAGCTATACAAGCAAATAAAACACTCCCAACGGGTCAGAAGTTTTAAACACAAGGTAATAAATATGAGTGACATGGATGAGCAAGCAGTCACAGAAGCACTAGACGTGCAACAGGAGATCAGTCAAGAAATCTCAAAATTTATCATCAACTTCAAGAAAGATTCATTGGAGAGGAAATCAAGTCCGAACTATTATGAAAAAGGACTAACCATACTCGATGACGCTTGGAGTCGATTCACAAAAAATGATCTCAAGATTCCTCAAAAGTATAGAACTACGGCATACATGAAGTTCTACAACGACTGTCGTGAGTCATACGACAAATATCGAGCTATCATACGGGACGGCATGGAACAATCAACAAGCCAAGCCGAGGCCAGCAGCCCACGATAGAGTCCCAGAAACTAATATCAGCATGTCGTCGATAAAAGGCAATATCAGATTCTATTAAGCGCGCTCTGAAAGAGTATTCAGGTACGGGAAAGACCGTAACAAGTGATTTGATAAAATCACTATGGGCGCAAACGCAAGAGATCCATTTCTCGGTACATGAAGATTACGATGATCCAAGCAAGGGAGGATATGACATGAAATCCTTCCTAAAACTTGAAAAGGAAATTCAAGATGTCTTAGGAGCCAAATCAAACTCCTCTAGCAATGAAGATATGCATTTGCCCAGAGTCAGCATCCCCAAATTCGATGGGGATCTACTCAAATGGACTCAGTTTTTTTATTTATTCAAATGCATGGTCCATGATACTAACATGCCGACGGTACGGAAAATGTGGTACCTAAAGACCACCGTAACTGGAGAGGCTGAAAGATTGATAAGACACATCGATCTTAAGGAAGAAAATTACCTCAGCGCCTGGGGTATATTAGTCGATTCCTACAACAATCATGTGGCAGACACGATTCTCAATCGTTTCTTGCATCAAAACACAGTGAGTGATGATCCAAGGTCATTAAAAGAGTTGTACATTACAACTATCAAGTCTCTAGCATCATTAAAGGGACTGGGCATGGATGTATCAAGTTGGGATACAATATTGATTGCCATCATCAAGCAAAAATTGGATCTGGCAAGCAGAGCCCTATACGAGCAGTCGTTAGATGGGTCCCGAGAGTTACAGGGTCTCGACACACTGCTCAGCTTTCTGGACCAGCGCATCCGAGTTCTTGGAACAGGAAAAAAGGGTCAACAATCAAGAAAGGAACAGAAGGGTCCAACATGCTCATCAGCCAGTACTGGAAAAGGACTATGCTGTCAATTTTGCAAAAGGAATCACTGGCTCTATAAATGCGATGACTTCCGCAGCAAAGCAATACCCGAACGAGTTAATTGGGTACAAAAGCAAAGACTGTATGTCAACTGTTTCGGCAATGACCACAAGACAAAGGTTTGCCGAGGTCGCGCGTGTTTTAAGTGCGACAAGAAACATCATACTTTGTTGCATCTGGAAACCACATTAGGTGCATCATCCAATCAACATTCACCTACTGTAGGTGCAGCAAGCAACAAGAATTATAACTTGCTGGCCACAGTCAAAGTATCAGTGAAGGCTAGCAATGGTAAAGTTGCTACCTTCAGAGCGCTGCTAGATTCAGGATCACAAATAAATCTGATTTCTGAACGAATGGCTTCAGTACTATCACTGAAACTTCATAGAACTTCTCTACGGATCGAGGGCAATGGAGGCAATCCAAAAACCAGTAGAGCAAGAGCAAATGTTCAATTAAATCAATGCATAACGCATTCACTCAAGAAGTTTAAGCCTTTGTCCTACCACACATAATAGCTGATCAACCGGCGCATCAGTTAAATTCAGGAAGGCTACAAATCCCAAGCAACATAGCTCTGGCCGATCCGAATTTCGATAAGCCAGGAAAGATTGACATGCTTATCGGAGCAGAGCACTACTATTCATTGCTGCTGCCAAACCAGACGATACTAAAGGCAGGAGGACCAGTTCTTCAGAATACCAAACTTGGATGGATCATTGCCGGAAGGATCTCCTCGGATCACGATTCAGCGGCGGTTTGTGCCGCCGCAGCTACAGACGAAGAAGTCGACACACTGTTGGAACGATTCTGGACTCTAGAAAATCTTGAAGCCGAGGAAAGGCATTGATCACCAATAGAGGCACATTGCGAAATGCACTTCGTAGGAAACTTGGGAGTGGCAAAAGATGGCAAATTTGTGGTGAAACTCCCATTTTCTGAACAGTCTTCAGCCCTGGGGGCATCACAGAAAACAGCCACGAATAGATTTCTGGCTCTGGATAGAAGAACGTCACCTGATGTCTCGAAGGGCTACGTGGACTTCATGGATGAATACGAAGCACTCGGATACATGAAACAAGTGCACCAAACAGATATACCCGCTAATCACTACTTCATTCCACACCACTGTGTGCTAAAGCCGGAAAGCAGTACAACAAAGTTGAGGGTAGTATTCGACGCTTCATGCAAAACCACCAGCAACAAGTCTTTGAACGACATACTCTATGCTGGACCCACTGTGCAAAGCGAGCTATTTGCAATTCTATTACGCTTCCGCACTCATAAATACGTGTTTACAGCGGACATAGAGAAAATGTATAGGCAGGTGTGGATGCATCCTGACGATCAGTATCATCAACTAGTCGTCTGGAGAAAGAATCCATCAGATGATCTTAAATATTACCGGCTCAAAACCGTCACCTACGGTACAACGTCAGCCCCATTCCTAGCAACAAAATGCTTAGATTACTTGTCCGAAAAGGTAAAGGATCAATTCCCGCTTGGATCGTCTGTTCTAAAGCACGAAGCAGTCCTAATTCAACAGGAATTAAATAAAATATTGTTACCATCCGGTTTCAAGCTTCGAAAATGGTGCTCCAATAATGGGCAAATTCTAACAGACGTTCCCGAAGCAGACACCATCAAAACCGTCAAGCTAGACGAAACATTGAAACACTACAGTGTCAAGACGTTGGGTTTGGTATGGATGCCACAAAGAGATCAACTGTGTGGGCGATCACAGAAAAGCGAGGCGTCAATCATTACCAAACGCGTGGTAAGTTCCGAGTCAGCACAAATTTTTGACCCACTTGGACTATTTGCCCCCGTGGTTGGGCACTGAACCTGAGTTGGGACGATGTGCTCCCTCAAGAGCTTCAAAATGATTGGAAGAGCTATCGATCGGATCTGCAAGCATTAAACAGTATGCAAATTCCTAGGCATATATATAATGGAAAGGTTCCAGTCCATCAAGAAGTACACACATTTGTGGATGCATCAGAGCGTGCGTACGGAGCAGCAGTATATATAAGAGCTACCTACAAAGACAATCAAATTTCGGTACGACTTCTTTGCTCCAAGTCACGAGTGGCTCCATCCGCGAAAGAAACCTTGCCCCGCCTTGAACTATGTGCTGCGCTGTTGGGCGCTGAACTAACACACAGAGTAAGAAAGGATTTGCGATTACCGATCGAAAGGGCTTCTGAATACTTCTGGACTGACTCAACTGTAGTTTTGTCCTGGATAAAAGCATCGTCGGCCGCATACCACACGTTCGTTTCGAATCGGATAGCAAAAATCCAAGCTGTCTCAGATCCATCTCAATGGCGACATGTGTCCTCGGCAAACAATCCAGCAGATGTACTATCAAGAGGAATTGCAGCCAGCAAATTATCAGAACATACCCTCTGGCTGTATGGACCACTTTTTCTACACGTTTCAAGGGACAAATGGATCAAGGTGCCCGTAATCGGTCCAAGTGATCTTGAACGGCGAACAAAACAAGTGAGTCTTCCAGCATGTCAGGATCAGACAGGGGAAGAACTCTATAATTGCAATCATAGCAATAGTTTTCAAAAACTACAAAGAAAACTACAAAAGAAACAGATCAAGTACAACCACCCTATGCATTGGTGAACTAAGTCACGCTCGTACGATCATACTTCGCACCATTCAGAAAAGTGACTTCGCATGTGAGTACAAGCAACTTGTTGCCCACAAGGCCGTGGACAAAAAGAGCGCTCTCGTCTCTCTATCCCCCATGATCGGCAAGGATAGCCTCATCAGAATCGGAGGGAGATTAGAAGAATCTGAACTCCCGTATAACGCAAAACATCAAATCTTGCTTCCTTACAATGATCCAATAGTAAGAATGCTGTTGCGAGAAATGCATGAAGAGAACATGCACTGCGGATTGGATTATCAATGATAAAACAATGGCGAGAAGCATTATACACTGTTGTGTCAAGTGTTCAAAGGCACGGCCCAAACTAATGCAACAAATAATGGACCAGTCGACCGAGTAACACAAGCTCGACCATTCTTTAATTCTGGTGTTGATTACTGCGGGCCAATTTGGATTCACCATAAACACCGGGGAAAGAGACCAGACAAGGCGTATATTGCAGTTTTCTGCTGTTTCGTTACGAAGGCAGTACATCTAGAGTTGGTAAGCGACCTAACAACAGATGCATTCTTAGGTGCTCTTCGACGATTCTTGAGTCGACATGGAAGGTATCAGACCATCCACTGCGATAATGCAACCAACTTCGTCGGCGCCAACAATAAACTAAAGGCCTTAGAAGAAGCGATCTTCACGGATAAGGCACAAGCCCAGATCATCCACCATTGCAATCAGAGACAGGTGGATTTTAAGTTCATACCGCCCCGAGCTCCATCGTTCGGCGGGCTGTGGGAAGCTGCAGTAAAATCTGCGAAACGGTTACTAGGATCAGTCACAGCCACCGAATCATTGACATTTGAGGAGCTTAACACTGTAATAGTGGAAGTCGAAGCAATTCTTAATTCTCGACCTATTACACCCATGTCGTCCGATCCTACGGATGTGTCTGCATTAACCCCAGGCCACTTTCTGATTGGTGAGCCTCTGACGGCCCCACCCGATGTAAATCTCTCCCCAACCAACAAAACATTGGTAAAAAGATGGGAATTAGTGTCCAGATTTAAGCACGCATTCTGGAAGCAGTGGTCAATGGAATACCTTCAAGAGCTTCAAATGTCAAAGAAGGGCTACTTGTATTAATAAAAGAAGATAACCTACCGGTGATGAATTGGCCGTAATTATCCTGGCAAGGATAATTACGTACGTGTAGTAGACGTAAAAACTGCGTCTGGCGTATTTCAGCGACCAATCACGAGGCTTGCGCCGCTTCTTAAATAAGAAGTATCGACAAAGCGGTCTAACATTTCCACCGTGTCAGAAGAGGTCCAAAAAAGGAAGAAAATAAAAATGCCAGTTCTACCAACGTTACTAGCAATGCTACTTATTCTTCCGCTCGCAGTGGGACAGCCAAAAAATGTAACTCAGTTCGACAACCAGCCCGGGATCTTCTATGAGCGACTCGGCACGGCAAGAACGGCAGTCTCAGAATGGACTATCATAGCATATTACGATTTAAAACCGTATTGGAGTGATATGACCATGCTGTCCATTGGGATAAAAGAACTCAGGCACAAGTGTTCTGAGTTGAAGAACGCAAATGCATGCAACTCCATACTTAACCATTTTGCAAATTTATATGGCGAGCTACAGGAAGGAGGTTATCTGATAAACCATTCCAGACAGCGCAGATCACCACTTGATATAGTTGGTAGTGTAGCCAGCTCACTCTTTGGAGTCCTTGACGCCAGATATGCAGACGACATGGCTAAGGTTATAACTGAGGTGAAATCCAGGGAAGACGTATTGAGGATGTTACTCAAGAATCAGACTTCAATTTTGGACTCTACTATTAACATAGTTAGGAAAAGCAAGTCATCTACTGACAGCCGCATCAGAAATTTGGAGCAGCAACTAGCAACCATCAACAAGGAACGAGACAGATATCAAGACGACCACTTGCAGCAAACATTCGTTGTCTTAACTACCCAGCTAACCCTTCTTGCAACTGGGATGCAGCGGATACAAGCTGAAATTGCCCGCGTTCTCACCGACGTTCGTCATCGAACCATCAGTCCCATGCTGGTAACTCCTAAGCAGCTAAGAGACCAATTAGACAAAATTCGGGATCATCTACTTCCGGATCAAATGTTGCCGTTCTCGTCGGAAAATGTAATGGAGCTCTATGAAATCATGCGCGCTGAAGGAACCACAACTACAGATCATGTCATATTCAAAATGACATTGCCTCTGGTATCAACAGCACAACAGGAAGTCTTCAGCATCATCCCCATCCCGACGTGGAAATCAGGGGGCTGGAATCGATTCGACATTAAGACACCTATCATAGCTGTAAATTCCCACTGAGATCAATTCATTGGTCTTACTGAGGACGAGTTCGAGCAATGTCTAGTACTATCCAACAACGAACACATTTGCTTTAACCATCAAGCCGCGTTCAACGTTGAAAATCGGTGTGAATTTCAGTTATTCAATAACAAATCTGAAACACTCTGTGAGATTATTAAGTCGAAGGCAGGTTTGATTTGGTTAAGAACGCATCAACGGAACAGATGGATGTTTGCGACCCACAACCTAATAGAACTTCAGGCTGTATGCAAGGGAATGCCATCCACCATTCACCTTAATGGATCGGGTCTACTGTCTCTGTCCTCCGGCTACACCGCACAAAACGCTAACATTAGTATTTGCACATTCAGCACGATAATTACCGAATCACACTTAGCGTACATTCGTTTTGGCAACATAACAACGCCCGTTGTGGAAGACACATCCGAGTCAGCTCGAGCGACTGCAACCCAACCATCTGAATCAGACGAACTGGATCGCCTACAACAAAGGCTGGCTAAGCTAAAGGATACAGCATGGTCAAATCAATTTACCACCATGCAGCATCATCAAGTAGCATCGTATGCGGCGTTAGCAATATCAATAACATTGGTCATCGCATATAGTCTCCGAAGGCGATTCGTCAACTGGAAGCCACGACAACGCCCCTGCAACAACCAAGAGAACGACGAACAGCCGTCACCTGAACCTACCCCACAAAGTTTTGCGTTCAGCATTAGCGATGGTTGAATACTTGTTCAACGGCCGGGAGAATGTTCAGTCGCAGCAGTAGTTATAAGTCAGCGCTGTGAAGTATCATATATCGGGTCAAGCCGTCAGCAACATTATCAATGACCCACTTATTGGCACAAGCGTATTCTGCTGAATTGTAACTGGGTTTATGCCCATTGCCAATAATGCATAATAACCGACACTTTGTTTTATACCTATTCTGTTAACCTATGCACTTTATACCTATAAATAGCGTTAAGTTTATACAATAAAATCAGTAACAATTCTGACTCTCACAATCAAGTTGTACTCATTCTGCATTCAACAGAGGCTGTCGCTCTAGTCTTCAGATCCTCATATGCAACCCCTAGCCCAACTGGTTCAAGTTCTAGTTGCGGCGAATCTAGGCATACAGTTTATGTACTGTATGCCAGGCACCTAAGCCATTCAATAAACACATTATAAAATTCATAAAGGCCTGCGAGAGCTTCTAACGATACAAGCTGTCTCAACAAAAAACCGCGGGTTTTTTTTAAATCATCGAAGCACCATGGGAAATCATATGCGTAGACTTCGTCGGACCACTACCACGTACAAAGCATGGAAACACCACACTAGTAGTGATAGCCGACAAGTTTTCGAAATGGACCGAAGTAGCGGCAGTAAGGCAAGCAACGGCAGAGGCTTTCCTGAAATTATTGCGGGAAAGAATAATCGCAAGAGTTGGAGCACCAAAGACTCTGATATCCGACAATGGCGCTTAGTTTACAGGAAGGAACATAAGGACCGCCATGGAGCAGTGGGGAATACACCAACAATTCACACCATATACGCCACAACAGAACCCAACCGAAAGGACGATCCGAACCATCAAAACCATGATATCACACATGGTAGGGGAGGAACAAACCAGGTGGGACGAGAATCTGCCGAGTCGACGGGATTTAGTCCAGCACAAATACTGTACGGAAGGAATCTACGACTACCGGGAGCTCTGCT
This sequence comes from Drosophila mimetica, assembly GCA_037075245.1. NCBI lineage: Eukaryota > Metazoa > Arthropoda > Insecta > Diptera > Drosophilidae > Drosophila > Drosophila mimetica. The sequence goes on from JBAMCH010000004.1 coordinate 3,632,021, forward strand.
CGACAAAGTTACTGAAGGATTGGGACTAGCTACAGAAACAGTAGCAGCGAGGTGGAAACGACTACAAGGGATTAGAAGCGAAGCAATCCAGAACATGGAAGAGGCTGCGAAGACACAAAAGTTCCACTACGATCTACGAAAAAGAGAATGGAAATCAAGTGTGGGGCAGCTAGTCTGGTGCAAAACACACTACTTATCAAACGCCGTGGCAAAGTTTAATGCGAAACTAGCGCCAAAGTTCGACGGGCCGTGGGTAGTAGACAACTTCTGTATACCGGTGATAGTTAGACTAAAAGATAAAAAAAAAAATGAAATCGAAACGTGCATACATTGGCGACTTAAAAATATATATACAAGCTATCAAACCATCCTAGTGAAGGATGACGACAGGACGTTGAAGGTCATATTCGGCAGGGGGTCGAAGATCACGATTCGGCACTTCGTGCCTTCGCAAGAGGAGGGAAGGTGTGATGCTCCAGAGCGCACAATATAATTAAATATAAAATATAATATGTTTAGAGAATAAAAACATGAAGCGAAGCAAATTCGAATTCAAATAGGCAGGCGGGCACGCCAAAAGAAATAGCTGGGCACACTGATCCACGATCACTTGGTCACACGCACTAATCGCATGAGACGGGATTTTGTCATGGTACGGGCACACTAATCAACGCCAATGGGTATAAAAAGGGTGCCGGTTGCCCAGTTCAAGTCACTCCGCAACCGACAGCGATCGGAGAAGGTGAGCCTTACGATTGAGTGTGAGCAACCTCTCTAAGGGTTAATTGTGCAGTTAATGAGTACCCCGTCCAATACATTGTAGTTAGCTTACACCCCCTCCCCTCCTCCATTACCCGCTCCCCGTAAGACCGGCCGTCATCATTGACATCCGATCTTTGGGATTTTACCATCCACCGCCCACTTTCCGACTTCGAGGGACGAAGCCGTCATCAGTGACAGCTGACTCCAATCTCGAGCCATCACTCGGTTCACTGAGTCACTCTCCCGCTCGGGTTTCCCCTCGACTCGTAGATCTCACCTTCGCAGACCCACAGTGGAGTGCGACTCATCTCATAACCTGGAATATCTCAGTGGCCTTCAAACCGTTCTCTCTAACCTGTAAGACCTAAGTAGTCTCCACACTTTCTCACACAGCCTGGAAGACCTAAGTGGCCTCCAAACACTTTCTCAAACCCGCGAAGACATCAGGGATCTCGGGATCTACCTACCTAGACAACAGGCGAAGCGTATCGTACCCTAGTCCAAGAGGCGACACGGCCGGGCATCTTTCCCGGCGCAACCAGGAAGCCTTTCGTTGCTTTCGTGTCCACCTACCGGGGTATACTTTCCGGCGCAAGCAAGACCCGTATTCTATCTCCCCTACCGCTGCGCAACAACGGAATCTAAAGCCGCCCACGACCGCACTGGACATCAACGCCGAGGCAACCCTTCAATTTCACCAAACCCCGCACGTGTCATACTCTGGGAACCGGGTCGAACTCTTACAGCAACCACTCCTGACATAAATAAATTTTGGAACGAACACCTGGACACCGTTGAACTAACTCAGCCCAGCCACCTCTTCAAGATTTGTTTTAATTCGAAAGTAGAGGATATATAAATTTGTTACCTCACTGTCAAAGGGTCAAAATGTATTGTTTACAATAAATTTACCTCACACATTGCAAAAAGGGTTTGGACCATTTAAGCAAGTGTATTCCTTTATTTTATTCATTATAGCACAATCCTTTTTTAATTCGTACTCTCATTTCCGTTTTTTGATACTGGAGTTCTTATTTTAAAAAGCATGCTTTTTTGAAATGGAGGCTAGCAATTTTATAAGAATAAATTGTCCAAATGGATATTACTTAATAATAAGGAAGGAAGCTAACTTCGGCCAGCCGAAATTTATATAGTATATATAAAATATATATATATATATATATATATAATATATATATATATATATATATAATATATATATAATATATATATATATATATATATAATATATATAATAATAATATATATATAATAATAATAATAATATATATATACGGCCCTGTTCTAGTTTTCACTTCCGAAAGATTCACACGTATTCGAATTTCCCATACCTGTTCCAAGACTCACTTCCGAAAAAACTGCACGGATTCGAATTTCCCTCTGTTGTTACTCTGTTAACTTCCGAAAAATTCACACGGAAACTTTCCGCCAAGCATTTGACAGGCGGATTTAAATCCGCCAGTATGAAAATTAATTATTTAAAAATACTTCGCGTTTTCTTTATATGCCAATGTTGTTTTTATCAAATTCCTTGATGTTTTGTGTTCATAATTGCATAATCGGAATTTGAATTAACTGGAGATTCGACTTATTAGGAATTATTTTGTGGTTGCACCTAAAAACCCGACAAATTCTAGACTTGACAATTAATGCAAATCCGCCGCCCTTGTTCTAAATTCCACTCGGATTTAGTTAAAATTGCATAGAGTTGTCACGTTGTGGAAATAAGTAAGTATTTTGTTAGGACTTATTCTAAACTTATCTGATAAGGTTCATGGTTCTTTTATAGGAAAGATAATTTTTCCTACTTAACGATATAAGTATTTTTGTTCGAAATACCACATTATTTCATGTGAATTTTGATAGGGGGACATATGATAGGAACTTTGTTTTTAGACTTTGGCAACTCTGTACGCTCGAGCAGTTTGCAACACTATTAAAAAAAAATAAGGGAAATTTAAGGGGGATTCCCTAAACTGTTGAATTGCTGAATTGTTGAAAATTCAACAGAAAATTTCTGCAATTAAGGGAACGACCCTAAATGAATCCTGTTGAATTCTTAAACAGCTGTTATTTGCTGAAAATGTTTACGGACCTTAAAATATGTAAAGATTGTCTTTTTGTTGCTAGTTACTCTCTAAAATTGGTACCAAGGAATAAGAATCACTTATATACATTCTAATTTTATTTTAAAGTAAATAATTCGTACTGGTAATACCAAAATTCTACAGAGTTGCCATGACTTTCATTAAAAATGGTGACAACTCTGGTTTTCAGCAATTCAACAAAATTTTCAGCAGCCCCGACGCTGTTGAATTGCTGAAATTTCTGAAGGTTGACTTTGTATGAAACAGCTGATTAACAGCTGACCGAAATTCAACAATTCAGCAATTCAACAGTTTAGGGAATCCCCTGTTAGTTCTGTTAAAGGGAAATCCGATAATGTTAACAAATTCACTTCCGAGTGAAAACTGGAACAGGCCGGATAATTTTGTTTCTATTAATTATCATTTAGTTTTCCGATCGTTCCAATGGGAGCTATTTATTTTATTCGGAATTCAAAACAGTTTAATAAATGATATTCCCAAGAGCAATAGGTAATACAGTGGCTCCATCGCCAAATCGGACACCTACTTTCATAAAATAAACATGCCAAAAAAATGAATAAAATGGGTTAAATTCGTCGTTTTTTTTTTTTTTACTTATACACAAGTCTAATATCTTCAAAAAACATTAACAAAAATCACTTATTTTCAACGAAAACACTTAGTTTTTTAACAAAAACCAAAAACAAATCGATTTTTAAGGTTCAACGAATAATCGGACACTTGCTGAATACAGTTTTTTTTCTGGAACTTGCTGCAAACTTTGGGTTTTTGGCATTGGGATCACTTTGTAGTAGATATTAAGAGCAGAAACCATCCTTACACTGCAAAAAAATGTTAAAATGGCTCCAAGGAAATCCATTTTCTGTAAAACTTGGTCAGTTGATTGGAAAACTCAATTTCGAACTGAAAACTGTACTGAAATTCACTGGATTGGTCAGAGAAGTCAAGTCTATTGTCCAGGACACTATTATGAGGTTTCGTGATACATTTTGATTTGAAATAGAGGGTGGGGAAGGCCAAAACATGATGTTATTGACGGCATAATTCCGAAGTACCTTTAGATTTTAAAGGTAAAAAAATATTAAAAAAATTATTTTTTAATGTTTCTTTTGTTATTCTGAAAGAGCATTAAACAAGCGACAAAATGAGGTATCGTTCATACAAATCGGTTAACAACTACCTAAAATATGGCTTCGGAAACATTCTCATTAAGCTGAAAGCTTCGTTTTTATTGAAATTTGTATGGAAATCGTGGTTTTCGACCAAGCAATTATTCGTTTAATTATGGCTTAGGCCATATTTTAGGTAGTTGTTAACCGATTTGTATGAACGATACCGCATTTTGTCGCTTGTTTAATGCTCTTTCAGAATAACAAAAGAAACATTAAAAAATAATTTTTTAAATATTTTTTTACCTTTAAAATCTAAAGGTACTTCGGAATTATGCCGTCAATAACATCATGTTTTGGCCTTCCCCACCCTCTATTTCAAATCAAAATGTATCACGAAACCTCATAGTAGTGTCCTGGACAATAGGCTTGACTTCTCTGACCAATCCAGTGAATTTTAGTACAGTTTTCAGTTCGAAATTGAGTTTTCCAATCAACTGACCAAGTTTTACAGAAAATGGATTTCCTTGGAGCCATTTTAACATTTTTTTGCAGTGTAAGGATGGTTTCTGCTCTTAATATCTACTACAAAGTGATCCCAATGCCAAAAACCCAAAGTTTGCAGCAAGTTCCATAAAAAAAACTGTATTCAGCAAGTGTCCGATTATTCGTTGAACCTTAAAAATCTATTTGTTTTTGGCTTTTGTTAAAAAACCAAGTGTTTTCGTTGAAAATAAGTGATTTTTGTTTATGTTTTTGGAAGATATTAGATTTATGAATAAGTAAAAGCAAAAAAAAACGACGAATTTAACCCATTTTATTCATTTTTTTTGCATGTTTATTTTATGAAAGTAGGTGTCCGATTTGGCGATGGAGCCACTGTATGTCAAAAAACACTGAAGATATAATTTTTTTTCAATTATTTTTACGATTATTCCTATGGGAGCTATAAAATATAGTTGTCCGATCCGGCAGGTTCCGACTTATATACTACCTGCAATACAAAAGACGACTTTTGGTAAAGTTTCATTTCGATAGCTTTAAAACTGCACCCAGAAAAAAAAGAACGAGAAAAATCAAGAACATTTTTCATGATTTACGAACAATCCGTTCGCTATTTTGTGTTCATGAAAAAGGAACGCTCGGGGTCAAATCACGAACATTTGGGTAAAATTATGAACGCGTCACAAAAAAGTGTTAAGCCTTGAACGATGGTTCTTAGATTTTGCACTGTCGTTCTGAAATTGCGAACGCTGTTCATTAAGAATTTATTTTCCGGACCCGTTTGGCCGTGCCTGAAAAATTGGTTCCATGGCCCAGCGGCTAGGACGTCCGTCTCTGACACATAGTAGCCCAGGTTCGAGTCCGCTAGAAGACGTCGCGAATCGAAACTTTTATTAAAATATTATTTCTTATGTTTATATGTATTTCTAATAATAAATAAATTGTATGTGAACAACAACTAATATACAATAATTATTAATAATAATTCAACCACTTTAAGTAATGAGATTAAATACGTCTCTACCAGGCGCGCAAAAAAAAACAGCAAGGCCAGAAATCTTGTTTTTGTTTTTCTTTCTTATGAACTTTTCGTTCTCAAATCAACCCCAAATGTTCTTAAAATGACCCCATTCGTTCGGAATCAATCTCTAAAGTTTCGGTCAAATTCTATGAACGAGCGTTCATGAACTGACAACAAACGGGCTTACGCACTTTTTGACCCCGTTTGGGCTTGATTTTTGAACGTTTCGAACGGATTTTTTTCTGGGTGTGAGGGACTAGTTTGCGTAGAAACGGACGGACAGACGGACGGACAGACGGACATGGCTAGATCGCCTCGTCTTGTCATGCTGATTAAGAATATATATATTTTATGGGGTCGGAAACGTCTCCTTCACTGCGTTGCAAACTTCTGACTAAAATCAATATACCCTCTGCAAGGGTATAAAAACAAGAAAGAACGCAATAGTCGAGTGCCTCGACTATCAAATACCAGTTACTTAGCTAAAGCAAGCAGTCTCAAGCAGGGCAAGCCAAGCAGTCGCTTAAAAGTGGCGCCATCTACCGGAAACTTCATTCATGGCCCATTTTGGTCAATCAATACATATTGAAGAAACGAATAGACATTCCTTTTCCCGTTAATCTAGCTTCAAAACTGTGGGCGCAGTTGTTCGCGGTTTGTGCGCGTTAGAGGGGGCGTGGCACGTCGGCGTGAAAAACTTACGCTGCGTACCCATAGAATCTGCATGCAAAGTGTCAATCTTCTAGCTTTTATAGTTTCGGAGATCTCAGCGTTCATACAGACGGACGGACGGCAGACGGACATGGCTAGATCGCCTCAGCTAGTGATCCTGATCTAGAATATATATCAATACCAATATATAATCCAGAACGGAATGACATAAAAATCTAAAAAAAAATATAAATTCCATAAGCGGCCCCAAAGTGCCCCATAATTCGATTTGTTTTTTTCTAAATTTTTTCTTTTGCAATTTTTCTGTTACACCCAAAAAAAAATTATCATAGAAAGTAAACTATTTGTACATTAAAAGTAAACTATTGAGTGTCAAAAATTTCTCGATACCCTGTGTATTAACATTATATCTTCAAAAGTATCAAAATGAAACTTTCAAAGTTGTCAAGTGTAAACTAACGAGTTTACAGTTTATACTCACCTAGTGTGCTGAAATTTAGGCTGATAGTTTATTTTGTAAACTATTTAGTATAAAAGCTATGCTATGTGGTCTTAGTTTTATACCATTTTCTATAAAAGCTCGTGAGTTGTAGCATACTTATAGGCTGTTTATCAGTATACAATAGTATACATTTTAAACTATAAGATTTCCCCGCTACTTGTAGTAAAAAATTTATACTATTTAGTTTTTTTGTGGTATACAAATGTACCCCAATAAAATCTCGTTGCATATTGCTTTTTTTCTTTTATTATTATTTAATATTTTTTTTATTATTATTTTAAAAATATTTATACATTTGTACTTAAAATAATTTTAATCTTACATATCTAACAGCATTTTTATTATAATAATTTACAGGGGGACCTTGAAAATTACTTATCACTATGGACGGCAGTCCATGTAGTGACGAAGCGCACCAGGAGAGTGTGCGAAGGCGACTACTATTATATAGCCGCAAAATTGAAAATCTGCTGTGATAGTCCGATCGTAATGAGTAATACACCAAATTAAAGGTATTGCCAAAACTTAAAGGATTGCATACCAAGACCTCAAGAAAGTCAATTGGTTTGGGAGAAAGAGCGGTGAAAGTGTAAAAGTGATAATTTAGAAATTTGGATCTGTTGGGGCCGGTGGGGAAAATTGACCCCCCGCACTATGTTAGTTATATTCCTACTGAAAATGCGCTTAATATGAGGGGTCATATCAGAAAATCGGATGCTCCGTTCAAAAGTTATACCGAAAACAAATTTCTGGGGGCCTACTCAAAATGAAAATTTAATTCTGTTTGTCAGTTTGTCAGTTTGTCCAAAACATGTTTTTTAAGTTCTGAAAATTTTATATGATGTTCATCAGATCGATATAAGAAACTTTAGTTCTACCACTTTTGGAAAAACCCGCTACTTTAGCGGGAAAACAGCTATAAATAAAATAGCTAAAATACGGAAGGCTGTAACTTCTAAACTACTGAAGCTACAGACTCGTGTATCTCGTTTGAAAGGTATTTTGAAATTCTGTAAGCGCCTTCTATATGTAATTTGTGTAAATGTAATAGTTAAAAATATATGCACAAAACAAAATTTTTTTAAACTTTTTTTTAATTTTTTTTTTTTCTCCAAAACGGCTTTAACGATTTTCTTTAAAACTTTAGACTGTATAGCCCTTGAGGTTCCTTAAATTTTGGTATATAACACATTGCTGTAAAAAGTCACGTTTAAAAGTTATTCAGAAACGAAAATGGCCACTTTTGCTAGCCCAAAACAACTAACGCTGCCTAAGCATTAAATTTTGTAATTGCGGATCCAAACTGTAGGGTCAAGGAGTCGTTAAATTTATTTTAAACCAGTCCATTTAGGATACTTTTGTTTTACGACTTTTGAAAAAACAAGCTAGTTTGGCGAGAAAACCGCTAGAAAAGGCTACATTTCGTAAGTCCGTAACTTGCGAAATATTAATGCTACAGACTTGTGATTCACCTCATGTTAAAGGTATTTTTAAATAAAATAAACGCCTCCTTAACAAAATTTATGTAAATGCAATGGTTAAAAAACCATAAGCAAACTAATTTTTTTTTAATTAAAAAAAAATTTTTTGTTCTTAAAAACGGTTCTAACGATTTTCTTTAAAACATTAATCTGTAGAGGCCTTTAGATTCCTTATATTTTGGTATGTAACACGTTATTGTAAAAAGTAACGTTTGAAAATTATTCAAATACAAAAATGGCCACTTTTGTTAGCTCAGAACAACTAATCCTGCTCGAGCATTTAATTTTGTTTGTACGTATCCAAACTGTATTTTAGACCGATCCATTTTGAAAACTTTTTTTTACGACTTTGGACAAAACTCGCTAGTTTAGTCGGAAGAAAACGCTAGTACTAAATCCTATGGCAGCAAAAGTATAAAGAAGACAATGCCTATAAAGGGGAAAGGCTAGACTAATTTTTAAGAACACACGAACATTTTCAATTGCAGAGTGCCGAAAAAATAAATTTTAAAAAGTATATTTAGTCATGTGTATAATCATCTTTCGTCACAAATGTTGATATCAGAACTTTTGTATGTTAAAGGTGCGATCGTCACTAGTTTTTACCTCGTTAAGAGGTGTTTTGTTTGATATTATTAAATTTTAAAAATAAATTATTTTAAAAATGTTTAAATTGCGAATAACTTATATATCAAGTTTATCGACAACATGGGTCCAAGTAATTTTCCTCGAGGAATTCCATTTTCTGAATATCTGAAATGCATTTGTAATTATGTAGTCACATACATATACGTACAATGCTTCTAAGTGTAAATAAACACAGCGCACTTTTCCGATTTCAACCCCTTTTTTTAATGGAAACAAGTATTTTGCGCAACACATACATATATGTATGTTTGCGGCACCTTCGCGTATATGTACATATCTATATTCGTTCGCAAAGCACTTGTTTCCACTTGTAAAATATTATATTATTATAAATGCGCAAATTACTTGTTTCCTTGGAAACAAGGCGTTGAAATCGGCATTGTGCGTATATGAATGTATTTCCATGCGCATTTCCATGGTGGCTTCTTCGCGTGCGCAAAGCACTTGTTTCCATGGAAGCAAGGAGATGGTTTTTTACACAGCCTCTATGTATTGCACTTTTTAATTTTAAAATAAATATTTTACTTACATCTTGACTCGGCACGAATTTAACTGTAGGACCAAACTCACAGAGATAAATCATCATAATAATCAAATAAAAACACCTCTTAACGAGGTAAAAAACTAGTGACGACCGCACATTCAACATACATACATACATATCAACAATTGTGACGAAAAATGATTACACACATGATTAAATACACTTTTTAAAATGCACTTTTTCGGCACGCTAAAATTTTTAAAAATAGTCCAACATTTTTCCCTTTATAGGCAAAATATAATAATAATGAATTATTATGAATTTTAAAAAGTGTATTTAATCATGTGTGTAATCATTTTTCGTCACAATTGTTGATATCAGAACTTTTGTATGTTGAGTGTGCGGTCGTCACGTTGTTGTTGTTTTGCGACCTTTTTGATTTAATCAAACAATTGGTTTGGCTGGCTCGAGGTCTGGGTGCTTTATTTTTCGGCGTTTTTCCCAATATATTTCGATCTCCTCCGGAGATCGTCTTCAGGGGCTACATATATTTACAATTATTACACTTAATGACATAAAAAAACATTTTAAACCTTGTTTATTCATACATTGCTTTTTAAATTAAAGTGCACGACGTCCGATCTGTTCTTTTCTAGCAAGTGTCTGTATATATGTCCGCAATTGTCTGTGTCTGTTTTAAAATTGAGCCTAATGTTTGTCGGTGTGTTTATAATGTGAAGCATCTCTATTGTGAGTCGTTTGTTGTAATGTTCTGCTTGTTGTAATATGCTCACTGCATCGAAGTCTGGTCTGTGACCGGTGCTCTTACAGTGTGTCGTGAGTGCTGTTTTTTGGCTATTTATTTCTTGAATTTTGTTTATGTCCGATCGATGTCCAGAGATTCTCGTTTTTAATTTAAATTTTGTCGTGCCAACATATACTTTGTCACAGCTTGTATTTTTGTCACCTGCACAGGGAATCTTATAAATCAGATTATTCTTGTCTAATTTGTCTATTTTGCTTTTCATGTTTTCACTAGTTTTTTACCTCGTTAAGAGGTGTTTTTATTTGATATCAGAACTTTTTGTTTTCAACATGAGTCATATAAAATATATCTACTACTCTTTTCTTTATACTTTTGCTGCCATATGGTTTAATATTAACGTTTTCACCTCGCTAAACTAGCGTTTTTTTTTTAATTCGTAAAACGAAAGACTCCTTTGTGGTACGGCTTAAAACAATTTTAACGATTCCTTGACCCTAAAATACAGTTTGGATTGGCTGGCAAAAATGGCTATTTTCGTTTCTGAATAACTTTTAAATATGACTTTATAGTAATGTGTTATATACAAAAATGTAAGGAATCTCAAAGGAATCTTCTTAAGATTCATTAAATTTTTGTTTAAAATTTTAAAGAAAATCGTTAGAGCCGTTTTTTTTTTAAATAAAAAAAAATCTAAAAATAAAGTTAAAAAAAACTTTCAGGGAATTTAAATTAAATATGAAAGTTAGACTTGTATCTTGAAAATGTCTAATAAGAATTTGTTCTCCTCAAATTGGTTTTTGGGCATTCAAGTAAGCATAAAGTGTTTTCCATACTAATCTGAAACGGGTTGCAAATTTCATCGATCAATTGCATCCAAACGCGCATTTTTAAGAGAAAATGTGTTATATACTAAAAGTTGAGGAATCTCAAGGGCTATATAGTTTTAAATTTAAAAAGAAATCGTTAGAGCCGTTTTGCCGTAAATAGCTAAACAGTGATTTAAAAAACAACTTTTAGCCATAAACTATTGAATTTAGCGAATTTTACCAAAGGCAGCGCGATTAGCATATTAAATTACCTTTTTAACAAGATATAGCACGAGTCTGTAGCTTTAGTCGTTTAGAAACTATAAGCCGTCTAAATCTAGCTTTTTATACCCTTGCAGAGGGTATAATGATTTCAGTCAGAAGTTTGCAACGCAGTGAAGGAGACGTTTCCGACCCTATAAAGTATATATATTCTTGATCAGCATGACTAGACAAGTCGATCTAGCCATGTCCGTCTGTCCGTCCGTCCGTCCGTTTCTACGCAAACTAGTCCCTCAGTTTTGAAGCTATCGGGCTGAAACTTTACCAAAAGTCGTCTTTGTATTGCAGGTAGTATATAAGTCGGAGCCGGCCGGATCGGACAACTATATCTTATAGCTTCCATAGGAATAATCGGAAAAATAATTGAAAAAAAATATAACTTATGTGTTTTTCGACTGTTCTGAATTTTGAATTAAATTTTAGAAAAATCGGACTACTATATCATATAGCACCCATAGGAACGATCGGAAAACTAAAGGGAAATTAATAGGAACACAATTATAGCTTTGTTAATTTTTATTGTATTCTCTTCTACTCTGGAATACAACTTTATTTCATTATTTTAGAATTTCGAATTAAATTTAACATAAATTGGATGATTATATTATATAGCTGCCATAGGAAGGATCGATCAATTAATGTCAATATAATACGTAAGCTGCTATAATTTTGTTCGTTGTTGTTTGCAGATCTAAATTTAACATTTTTGTAATTTCAAATTGAATTGGAATGATCTGCAAGGGTATATAAATTTCGGCTGGCCGAAGTTAGCTTCCTTTCTTGTTTTTAATGATTTCCTGCCAAACTAGCGGGTTTTTCCAAAAGTCGTAGAACAAACGTTTTTCATATCCTGCTGCCAAACACAGTAAAATTTATTTCAGGACCCTAAAACCACGATTTGATGCATACAAACAAAGGGACAAATTATTTCATTTTGGGAAGAAGAAGAAAATCTTGTTTTCGGTATAACATTTGAGCGGAGCTTCGGATTTTCTGATATGACCCCTCATATTAAGCGCATTTTCAGTAAAAATACAACGAGCATTGTGCGAGGTGCCAATTATTCCCACTGGCCCCAAAAGATCAAAATTTCTAAATTTTCACTTTTACACTTTCACCGCTTTCTCCCCCAAACCAATTGAATTTCTTGAGGTCTTGGTATGCAGTCCTTTTAGTTTTTGCAATACCTTTAAATTGGTGTATCACTCGGTAGAATCGGACCATTACAGCAGATTTTCAATTCTGCGGCTATATAATAGTAGTCGCCTTCGCACACTCTCCTTGTGCGCTTCGTCACTACATGGACTGCCGTCCATAGTGATCACAAACGCGTAAAAAAACGCCATATCTGGTATCACTTTTTGTGTTCGTATACTCGCTTTTGTCCTGGTTTCACACCCAGGTATATGTAAAAATAATCGCTATCGTCCTAGTTTCACATCATAAAAAAAAATTTTCCTGTCAGTAAAAAAAGTATACTAATATAATTAGTTTAATCTTAACACTATTAAGTGTAGGCATAAAACTATTTTGTAGTACGTTGAAACTATTTTGTATTACGTTGAAACTACATTTTCTTTATACTACATAAAGTTTTTTTTGAATATAATAAACGTAATTGTCGAATAGAATTAGTTTACAACTTACACTACAGGTTTACGCCTTCTACTCTTTGGTGTAGCACTTACACTACAAAGTCTACAGGTTAAACTAATTAGTGTTGATTTAATACTTACACTTTGAAACTACCATTAGTATATTTTTAATACAACGCTCATAAAATTTAAATTTAAACTGGTTATTTTTTTGGATGTATAAATGTTGTCAAAATGGTTTAAAAAATGGCTCTTCGAAATTTTATGGGATACCCGCAAATAACTGCATTTACTTTTTTGAAATTCAGCCCCCTTCGTCAATTTTTTTTATTGTGACGTCATGAGCTACCACATATGTGTTGCTGTTTTTTTATTCTGGCGTTCCTCTAAGTGGGAGCGTGCAAAGGCGAAGGAAAAATACCACAGCCACAAAACACCAAATTGTGCGTCTAAAAATGCGAATATATCGATAATTTTTGTTTTGTTGCTTCATTCTTTTAGCTAAACGTTAAATTTTAAATTATCGGTGGAGCTTGTATGTAATCATATTTCGTCACAAATGTTGGATAAACTTCCGTTTAGCTCCTACGCCCAATTTTGTTCAAACTTTCCATATCGACGTGTTTTTCGGTCCTGATTACGGGAAAAATAGTCAAAGTTGGCGCAAACAACGGGAACTTGGAAAATAAAGGTAAAAATCGTAAAATTAATAAAAAAAATGTTTACCTGTGATTTTTAATTTTCCGTTTATTTTTAACTACGACAACTGAATTGCTTAATCCAACTTTTATATTTAGCTTATACTTTTCATTTAGACTTTATTATTTTAATTTCGTATCCTTAAAAACTTATTGCCGCTCTTGTGTTTTGGTCGTACCATCACTGAAACATCGAGTGACATCGATATTACTATCGATACACCGATATAAAAACAAGCTTTTGTGCGACATATCGTGCAAGTGCGCTCCCACGGTTTTTTATTTTCAAACCTTGTGAAAGTGTAATCTAATTAAGCGTTTTTAACGAAAACTATTAGTTTTACAGAAAAAATGGTTAAAACATAATTATATAAAAATATTCATATTAACCTTTAATTTCTTCCTGAACCACTTTTTGATTAAGTTAATATATATATTAATATATATTCAAAGATATAGACGAAAAACTGTTTTTACCGTTATTTTCCAAGATCCCGTTATTTGCGCCAACCTTGACTATTTTTCCCGTAATCAGGACCCAAAAACACGTCGATATGGAAAGTTTGAGCAAAATTGGGCCTACACTCAAAAAATTTGTTTTCCTAAATTTTAGAAAATCGCCATAAAATGAAAATTTTTCTTATTTTAAGAAAACTTTCTACTTTTCAGAAATTTTTTTCTTAAATCTAGGAAAAAACGCCATAGAAACAGATTTTTATGAAAAACTTTTCTAAAATTTAGAAAAATTATATTTTTTCTAAAATCTGTGGTGATTTTTCCTATATTGTCCTCGGAAAATTTTCTTAGATTAAATTTAATTAAATTTAGAAAAAATTTAATTCAGACCTTTCTAGAAAGTCGCTATTAAACCCACGCTATAATTTTCTATAATTAAAGAATTTTTCTAAATAAAAAAATACTTTTCTGAAAAACAGAAAAGTGGAAATAGGAATTTGCCATACACTTTAGAAAATTTTTATTGTGCTTTTTTACTCATTTATGGTTTTTATTCTTTCTATGAATAAGAAGAAGACATGCGACTAGTCCGCGGCGCGTTGCGGCGGCAGTTTTTTGCGTATGTATGTATGTACATATATGTAAATGTTTATATGCGTATGGGATCGAGAATTTTCTTGTGGGTAACTGTAACTTTTATTGCGTTGCTTTTTTGAAAAATGCAGCCGAGAATGTTGCTGGCGTTGCGCTGTCTCTTAAACCCTTGTAGTCAGTTGGAAATAAGCATTTAAAGTAATAAGTTGTGTTGAACCTGTGCATTTAATAAAGGTACAGTGCTCTCAAAAAAAAAAATTTATACAAATACTTAGGTAAGTTATTTTAATAATATTTATATAAAATTGGTAAGTGTGTGAAAATTTTCAGTATATTAATTTTTATACTTATTATATTTTTATACATTTTTCTTAATAAATTGTTTGGCGCAAATACGCTTTTTTTTAATTATTATTAATTTTTTCGATTACAGAAAATAGTTTAATATCAGGTATTGTTCTAGGTGATTTATCGGTAAGTAAAAATATTAATGTTTTAATATAAAAAAAAATATTTCATTTTTTCTTTATTTCTATTTTTTTCTTTTTCTCTTTTTTGCTTATGTTTTTTTAATTTTTTTTATTTACGAAACATTTATAATTTTTTCCTCTTCTTTCTCATTTTTTTAGGAAATATAATTATTCTTTTTTCAGCATACTTATTTGAGAGTTTGTAAACATATCGATAGCGCACAAAATAAAAATGAATTTTATTTGAAAAAATTATTTGTGGTATTTTTTCTGATTTTTAGAAATAAAATGTTCTGGAAATAAGAAATATCCTTTCTTACTTTAAGAAAAGTACTTTCTAGATTTTAGGAAAATTTCTGAAATGTATTGCAAATTTTTCTCGATTTTAGAAAAATGTAGAAAATGTTTTCTATATTTAAGAAAAATCCTTTGGCGAATTTCTTAATTTAATTTCGAATTTCTTTATTTCCGGCTGTTTTTTTTTTTGAGTGTAGGAGCTAAACGGAAGTTCACCCGTTTGATCTATAAATAAATACGAAAATCTAATAGCCGTTCAAATTAAAGAATTAAGAATTGGAAACTGGAGATGAATAAACGAGAGCAACAGCACTTACAGTATTGAAAGTTAAGAATTTTGCAGATGTTCCGGTGACAGGAATTGTCCCCCTGAATTCCCCCCGTAAAAAAGTTCAGCTGATGCAAACTCCTGAAATTTTTTTATTTTGCCTGAAGGTCCGCCGCACCACGATAGGAAAGGCATCACCTTTGTCAGTGTCCCCTTGTAAAATATTGTCATTATCGTATTCATTCGGCTACGGTTAAATGCCCATGCAAAGTAGTATTTACAAGCCAAAAGAATAACCGACAAGCGAATGAATTCCATTGCTCGCAGTCTTTCGCAATCGCTTGGCATGCATAAATTATGCATTAATTATATGGCGCGTATTAAACAACAGCAACGATGATTCTAAAGCAATAAAATGATGCCAAAGTGCATTGTACTTTCATGAATCCACAGTAAAAATGCCTGACAAAGATATGCGTTTTAAGCTCCCTTCCCACCCGACATCCAGGCTCCACTAGCGCCGTGCGGCCACGCCCTCACTCAGTCACCGAGCGGCCATGCCCATCGAAAAGGATGAAATTTATGAGGCAAGTTTATTTACCGCAAATTGTTATAAATCGAATTTTAAGTAGGAAAAAAATGCTTGCCATGGCGGAAAATGCAAATAAAAATGCGTGTAAAAATATGATAAATTACTCATACGCCGTGTCTGCACGTGTTTGGAAGTGTGAGAGTGAATATGCGTTTAATTGCCATTTTTTCAACATTTTGGTCGATGAAGTTGGCATCATCGCCATTACAGTAATGCCTTTAATGTGTGAGTTGCCACTACCCAGCAAGCAAAGTTAGGAGCGGTCTTAATTGTATGTCTGAAAAGATCCTCGTTTCGGAGTACTTTCTGAGTCGGCATTTAAATAAGAGCGATTTCGGAGCACATTTGGTGCTCTCTAGGCATAGGCTCATAAAAAAATCTTATGTCTGAGCCTATTCTGAACGATGGTGAGTAAAATCAAAATAACAATCGCGATTAAAATAACGGAAAGTCCTTATAACTGTGTCAGAAAAGAGTCAGATCGGACTCAGAAATCTTCCTCTTAAAGCGCGACCGTTTTCAAAGAAAAACAAGAATGAAAGCTAACTTCGGCTAGCCGAAGTTTATATACATACGCTTGCAGATCGTTCCTATTCTATTTGAAATTACAAAAATGTTAAATTTAGATTTGCAACAAACAAAATTATAGCAGTTTACGGAGTATTTTGACATTAATTAATCGATCCTTCCTATGGCAGCTATATAATATAGTCATCCTATTTATGTTAAATTTAATTCGAAATTCTAAAATAATAAAATAAACTTATATTCCAAAGTAAAAGAGAATACAATAAAAATTAGCAAAGCTATAATTTTGTTCCTATTAATTTCCCTTTAGTTTCCCTATCGTTTCTATGGGAGCTATATGATATAGTCGTCCGATTTTTCTAAAATTTAATTCGAAATTCAGAACAGTTAAGAAAGTGATATTTCCGAGAGCATAAGGTAATATGTCAAAAAAGAAACATATCGACACTACAAAAGTTTGTAGTCGCACTGCAACCCTTCCATATAAATTATAGAAATAATCATGAATCGCAAGGACGACGATTTTTGGCCTTTAATCGGACTAAACCGAATTAAGCTCCAACCCTCATGTCTCCGGGCTCGTTTTTTAGAAACTTCTCACCCAAAAGTTCCTTGCTTTGGCAGATATAAATTGTAAATTTAATGTGCCCAGGGGCTCTTCCTCAGTTCCTTTCCGAATCACAAAACCGTACAAACCCACAGACAAACACGGCTCAATCTGGGAGCCAGTCATTGAGTTGTCAAACAATTTTATCGACTTTCAATACAAGTTGACTTTACGCCCAGCTCCGCCATCCCATAAACAGCCCTGCGAACCTGTTCCATTACACTATGGGGCATTTGACCACTTTGGTTGGCCAAAACCCATTTTTGAAAACTCGTTAAAATAAAAAATCTTGTTTGGGGATGTGTTAACAGAACACAATTTAACAATGTTACGTTTAAGGAAATCCGATAGAGGGCGTCTCCGTTAACTTAGCAGCTGTTAAATCAGGTGTTACAAATGCGACTCTCAATCTATTAAAATTTGACGATCCGCTTGCATATTTGAAGTTCTTCAAATTTGATTTTAAAGCAATCTAACTAAACTTTTTTGATTGGAATAATAGGATGGTGCTATATACTATGTGTTTCTGTGCTTACACGGTGCAAATCCATCGTTTTTTTTCTTATAATTGAGTGAAAAAGGAAGTGGTCTAACACGCACATTTTTTATGAAAACTTATTTTCAAATAGAGCAATAAATCGACTCCAGCGGAGTCCACTTCTGAAACCGATTGGTATTTGTACAGTATTTAATTCTTGTTAAAATGTATATAGTCAGAATCGCCACTTGTTGCCACTTTTTTTATAATTTAATTTTTTAGACCATAACCTCAAATTTAGCAAGGGATATGGTTTTTACTGGGGGCTGAAGAAGTAAGGCGTTTTCTGGCTTTAAATTATTATTAAAATGAAGGATAAATAACTAGCATATCATTTTTGCTACAACTTGAACAAAAAGTCGTAAAAATATGTGGTAAATTCTGACATTTGTCATTTTCTTAAAAACTTCAGGATATAGTAGTCCGATTTGTATGAAACTTTTAGTATTATATTAAAAACGTAAATAACCGCTTTTTCTAAAGTTATGTGCATTTATATAATAAAACAACAAAGTTAATCTGATCGTTTCTATGGCAGCTATATGATAAAGATGTCCGATCCGGATGATTTTTATATATAATATGCACAGGGATAAAAAATTAAGACTGGTAAAGTTTTACGTCTATATCTTTTAAATTGACTGAGTAATTAATTTAGGCCTAGAAAAGTGGTCAAATGCCCCATAGTGCATTAGTGAGAAAGAAAACACTTGCGTGTCCGACTAAAGGCCTCGGATCAATGGCCAGCGCCGTTTATAAATCACAATCAAACATCAAACTCCGGCCTTCGCACACATGCACCTACAAGGAATAGATTAGAAAACTTCTTTGCCCAACCGGGCACGAATAAGTTGGTTGAAAGTTTTCACTCTACTTGCTGTTGTCGGCAGATCCAGAAATCAGAGGCGTATTTAAAATTGAGTGAGAAATCCACAAGCGGGCAAAGTTCCAGCTTCATGCGTTTCTTGTCGGCGTCCCACTGAACGAGTTGTAACAGCAAATTGACATATGGCCACCAAAGTTGAGCTTGGCCCCCGAAACTTTCGAAACTTGCCGGCGTCTTGTTGTCAATGCTGATTTTTTCCGCTTGTCTGCTTTGCTTATGGCAGTGGTCAGGAGAAGAGCTGGGTAAACTTCTCAATCGGGTAAATGCCAATCTTCGCTGTTCCTGTTTCCTTTGGCTTAGCCTTTAAACTTTAATGTTTAAAGACGATAGATGTGGCGCTTAAGGGGGGACATCTGAGTAAAATTTTTAAAAAATCCAAAAAAATTTTTTTTGTTTAAAATATTCTTTAGGGTCATAAAAATAACATACCAAAAGATAGAGTCCGGGAAATGTATCTAAGTATCGAAATTTTCCATTCTGCCGCGATGCCTCATATGTATATCCCAGGCACCTTAAAACTTTAAACGCGTTTTTCTCGAAACCACTTTTTTTGAGACTGCCGGAAACATAACTCGAACAAATCTTAATCGATCGATCTGAAATTTTCACAGTATATTCAAAATACTTATGTCTATCGACACACGTAGGATTTTTATATTGCCTACTTTTTTTTTTATTAACACTTTTGTGACGTTTTTTTCCATCACTTTTATTCAATCTCTCACCATTTTGCAAAAAATCAATATATCGAAAAAATCCTACGTGTGTCGATAGTCGTTGATGTATAGAAACTAACAAAATTGGAATTTTTCGTCTAGATCAAAAATTACGGGCGATAGCTTTCCGGCCATGGACCCCCTTCAACCAAAAAGGGCCTACGAAGAAATGCTGCAGAGCCGCCATTTTGTTTTTGATTTTTTTGAAAAAAATTTATTTTGTACTTCGAACCTAATATTATTAAACCTAGTTTACAAATTTTCGATTGGCCTTTTCATTTGGTCAAAAAAAATTCCTGAAAATCCGTTTTTTTTTGCCCGTTTACTCAGATGTCCCCCCTTAAATCCCAACGTGAGCGCCGAAAATGTTCAAATTAAATTACACATTTTACCACGTTAGCCTGAAACTAAACACCGCAAGTACCAGCTACTAAAGTGTTGTGATTCCGGCTGGATAGCGAGATGGATGAAGTTTGAGTGCTCCTTCTGCGAAGCAACCGCGCGGTTTTAGTCCGGCCATTGGAAATGAATGCTTAAATCATGCTACCCTTTCATTGGTTTCATCGAGCGGAAAGAAGTAAACGCCGAACGGGATACCTTCTGCGCATTCTAGCAGCTTTTATATCGACGGGTTCTTTGGCTGGACGGGCTTAGGTGGCGGCAGACACATCGGAATTCGCGAGCACCCCAGCCCCTTACAAAGATAAAAATTTGTAGCCGTCGACGAACAGTGGCGCCTTGGGCCAAAAAAACGTGCAATAAATTAAATTTTCGATTTTGACTTAGAAATTTGTAACCCAAACCAATTCACAGATAATTGACCCCTTTTTCCAAATATGTAACCCCCACAAATACCAGATTTTTTTTAAAGATACGCTTTTTAAAAACTAACCATTTTTTTGCTAAAAAAACGAAATATTTAGCCAATTTAGTCGGCTTTTAGTAGAAAAATCTTATAAAATAATTGTTGCACGGTCTTGATGTTTGATTTCTCTAATTGGTGTGTTCATTAAGTACAAATTACGTAATAACAACAACAGTTCGATATCCCCATCTAATGGTTATTCGCTATTTTTTCACTATTTTTCAACTTTGGATGGAGTTAAAAAAAATATATATCATAATATATTTTTTATACTTTCCTAAAACGTTTTTTGAACATTCTTCTTGATATTAGAAAAGTTCCAGCTGCGTCTGTTTGCGATTTCAGCTGTTTGAGACGAAATAAGTTCAAAAGTCATGATTCCAGAAATTGTGTATTGTGCAACCCTGGATTTCTTTTAATTAGCTAGGTAAAACTTTGAAAAATCGAGTTTACCTGAGAGCCTAGGCCAATTATGCACTTATTCATATAACAGTGTTTGCAAATTGGAAAGCTTTCCGAAGAAAAATGAAAATGAGATTCTTTAAATGTTTTTTTAAAAATTAGAACATAAAAAAAAAAAACAAAACAAAACAACAATTTTTCAAGAAAAAACATTTTTGTCGAAAAAAATGGGTTTGTTTATAAATTTTGACTTTGTCGATTTGTAAGTACGCCTCTGCCACGCCCACTCCTTGTCTCAAACATTCATTTTAAAGGTAGATCAATTATGTGTCATGTGTCCTTTACATCATTCAATTCTCTCTATTGGTTCAAAAGTTATGCATTTTTACCAAAAAAAAGTCAAAAGGCGCCACTGTGCGACGTAGCAAACGCTTTGAAGTGGTTAATACTGATTAGTCTGGCGAAATGGCTTAAAAACGCGTGGTTAACACGAGTGGAGAGCAAAAGGTAGAGACCGAAAGAGGGCAACCGGCTGCCCGGGCCTAGACGGCAGACTCGGAATTGTGGGATACGAACGAGGGGTGACGGACCTCCACTAGCTTGCTTAGTTTATTGGCAGCGCGTTGCTAATTGGCGGTTTTATAGTTGCAGCTTGTAATGCCTTTGAAATTTCGGCCCGGTTACAGGTCTCCAACCGACGATGAGGTTCACGTCCCCAGCACGATCCCCAATACGAACCAAAAGCTCGTCAGCCTTGTGCTACCTCGTACATTCAGATCAACGCCCTCGCTAATGATGATTGGCAACAGTTAAAACAAGAGGGAACGCTATAGTCGAGTGCCTCGACTATCAAATACCCGTTACTCAGCTAAAGTCAGCAGTCTCAAGCAGGGCAAACCAAGCAGCGCTTCAAAAAATTTAAAAAATTTCTTCTACATTTCGGTAGGCGTTAATAACCCAAACAAAATTGCGTTTACACTTTTGCTCTAGCTTTAAAACTATGGGCGCCACAGTTTTTCGCGGTTTGTGGGCGTTAGAGGGGGCGTGGTATTTCGGGTTGAAAAACTTGCGCTGCGTATTAACCCCTAGAATCTGCATGCCAAATCCAAATCTTCTAGCTTTTATAGTTTCCGAGATCTCAGCGTTCATACAGACGGGTGCCACTGTTTTTCGCGGTTTGTGGGCGTTAGGGGGTAGGGGGGGTTTCCCACTTTGGTCTATCATATGTATTGATGAAACAAATACACATTTCTTTTCCCGTTAATATAGCTTCAAAACTGTGGGTGCCACAGTTTTTCGCGGTTTGTGGGCGTTAGAGAAGGCGTGGCACATCGGCGTGAAAAACTTGCGCTGCGTATTAACCCCTAGAATCTGCATGCCAAATCTCAATCTTCTAGCTTTTATAGTTTCCAAGATCTCAGCGTTCATACAGACGGACAGACGGACAGACAGACGGACAGACGGACATGGCTAGATCGACTCGGCTAGTGATCCTGATCAAGAATATATATACTTTATATGGTCGGAAACGCTTCCTTCTGCCTGTTACATACTTTTGCACGAATCTAATATACCCTTTTACTCTACGAGTAACGGGTATAATGATTAAAGGGTGCAACAATTTTGACGTGGCTGCGGGCCTGAAAAGGTGATGTGAGTGTGCGCAGGACTCAGAGAAGCGGAGGTGTGTCTGCTGTTATGGGCAGCTCCTGGGCGTGTGAACATTTAAAAGTTTTGCCCAGAATTAACGTCAGGTCACACTGAGTAAGTTTTTTCTCCTAATTAATGGGCTTTTTGTGGAAAAAATAAAAAACGAATTACGCAGTTAAAAGGAAAATAAACAAGAAAGAAATGTAGCTTGGGCAAGCCGATGTCTATAAACTCTTATTGAATTACACAGTAACTTAGAGGTATACAAGATTGTATATTTACACTCAGGGATATAGTTTCGTTTTTTGATGTTAAATCAAGTACAATCGATATCGAAAGAACGAACATATCAAATCAAGTACAAATAATTCCAGACGGCAACTATGGATTTAAGAAAGAACGTCCTTGAAATAAGTATTATCTAAAATTGTTTTAGGTAAGAACAATTTTTAATTTGAAAAAGAAAAAGTACTTTTGTACATAAAATGTTTTACATAACAATGAAGAAGACCACATCATGTCCGTCTTTCCGTTTCTATGCGAATTTGTCTCTCAAAAGTATTCTTTCCCAGTCGGAAGTGGAATGCATCCAGAACGCATGATGGATAGCATCCCATGCGATGCTGCATGCATGCCCGATCGATGAACTTCTCACTTCCTTTTTACAGCAAGGCGGGACACGCGGGAAGCTATCCGATGGAGCGCTCCTGGAGTGCTCCCTTTTCACGCATCGGGCATGGGTCGTTGTTGTAATTTCAACTTCGGAAACGTTCGGGATTGGTTTCCATTTCTCCTTTCCAAAAGATGCGATCCAGAACGCATCTTTGGGTGTGTTCCGGATGCGTTCCAAAACATGCGTTCTGGATCGCATCTTTGGGTGTGTTCCGGATGCGTTCCAAAACATGCGTTCTGGATCGCATCTTTGGGTGTGTTCCGGATGCGTTCCAAAACATGCGTTCTGGATCGCATCTTTTGGAGTGCTTCTGGATGCGACTCCCACGAGAGAAAAAAATTAGTTCTAGTCGGTTTAAAAATAAGTTTTTTTTTAATTACATTATTCATTCTTTAATTTTCTACAATCTTTTCAAACAAATTAAAATTATATTATGCTAAATTAAATTATACTAAACTAAACCTATTTCTTCACCATCATCCTCAAAATCGTTGTCCTTGTCCGGTCCTTTGTCTTTATTGGTCGTCACCTTTTCTCTGTTACCATCTTTATACACCCGGTTTTTTTGCCAAGTCTTCGTGTCTATAGCCTTCCCACTTTTGAGATTCTGCAAAATATAGAGTTGTATAATTTTGTTAGACAAAATTGCAAAATTAACATCAACAATCTTAAACACTTACCGTACATAACTTGGTTGAATGCTGCAAGTGCTTACAGCTCACGTAGTTCATCTGCAATTTCTGTTCTGGGAAAGGGAAAAAATAAATACACTTTTATTTAGTTATGCTTATTTTACCTCGTTTAGAGGTATTATTTTTTATTTCAACTTATCACCGCACTATACTTACTTGGCACAGAAAAGCACAAAAGGTTTCTTTTTAATAAACTATAAACAAATAAAACGATTAAAAATGGTTTAACCGAAAAATCAACTACACTTAACTGGTCAAAT
Source organism: Drosophila mimetica (assembly GCA_037075245.1). NCBI lineage: Eukaryota > Metazoa > Arthropoda > Insecta > Diptera > Drosophilidae > Drosophila > Drosophila mimetica. The sequence continues at coordinate 3,655,974 of JBAMCH010000004.1, forward strand.
TCCAAAAAACAACTGACAAGAAATGCATAAGAAACGAAAAAACTGCGCACGTTCTTGCAATGTCTCTTTTGTTCTTTTCATTTGTTTTTTTCAAGAGTACCGTTTGAAAGATTATCATTTCATATTTTCCATTCCATTGGATGCGTTCCGGATGCATTCCGATGGAAGGTATAATTGCATCGATTGAAAAAACGAAACGAACGATCGGCAAGCGTTCGGGTTTCGGCAAGGGTTCGGATGCGACGTACGAAAAGCTACGATTGCACGGACCGCTCCCTTTTTCCCTTCTAAAAGAAGCTATAGGGGAGTGATGACTTGGGTTGCATCCAGCATGCATTCTGGAAGCTGTCCAACATTGTATCGCATTTTTACTGTGGAAAAGGAAGCGTTCCGGATGCATTCCGAACGCCGACCACTCCCAAACTTACGACTGGGTTCTATTGCAGGTAGTGCAGGTAGTTGAAAGCAATGTACTGCTCAATAGACTTAAAATTATATACATAGCATAAAAATAAGAACATCATAAATTTTAAATTAAAAAACAAAAAAAAAACTTTACAATATTAAGTCGACGATGAAAGGAACGCAATGACTTTTAGCGAACTAGCCTTGATAGAGCACTCAAAGGATATTAGGTGGTAAAGTTCATTATACACACAAAAAAAATCGATACAAAACGTAGGTCAATTTTACATTTTTTAAGATAAATTTTAACTTGATATGAACCCGTGTAAAAATAATATGCTCGAAATATCAATTTTTTGAAAATGCTTAAGAGTGAATTTGACAGAACTGACAGATAGGCAGACTGATAGAAAGGCAGACGGACAGACAGACAGACAGACAGACTCCGCGTTCAAAATAAAGTGGCAAATATTTGACATAGCCCTATACTAGTGCGAGCGAGAAAACATGCTTAAGGCACGTCAGTTCGAATTTCGAATTTGTCTTTCTTATTTCAACTCACGTCATTTTGTTCTCCATATGGCGTATTGCTCTCTTTTTCGAAGTGAGAGAGTCTCCGAGAGAGAAAATTCGGCAAAATGACCTTAATTAATGTAAATTTCATGAGTATTTCATGTAAAAACGATGTGGGTATGAATTACATGCCATTTACAATGGCCATATGCAAGGAACGTTCCAATTGAGGGTAGCTAACAGATCAACTGAGTCGACGGCGCCAGTGATGAGTTTGTGAAGTAATATCACGCCATAACAGGTCCGATGATTCTTTAAGGTAGGTAGATCCAAGAGGATCTACTCCCAGTTTAAGCCTCGTAGTGCAAAAAGGAGAAATTGCTTTTGGATGGATTCTATCATATTTTGATAGTGCTCATATTGTGGAGACCAAACACAGGAGCAGTTCTAATGTAGGACGAATTAGAGAGACGTAAAGGAGCTTGGTGGTGAAGAGATCATCAAATTCCTTAGACGAGCATTGGAGATGGTACTGACGTGGCGATTGAAACAAATCTTATGGTCAAACAGTACACCAAGATCAAGAACAGTATCAATGCGTTCAAGTGCAGAGTGGTCTATTGAGTATGTACAGATATATGGATATGGATTGGATCGATAAAATGACATGGATTTACATTTATCTGGATTTAGCTGTAGCTTGTTGTCTAGGCACCAGGTTTGAAGGTTATTTAAGTCGAGCTGGAGCTGCATGTAAGAACTAGGTGAGGTCAAATGCTTACATAACTTGACATCATCCGCAAACATAAGCACTTTTGAGAACTCAATTACTTGAGGAAGATCATTGATAAATAAGCCAAATAGTAAAAGACCAAGGTTACCGCCTTGGGGTACCCCCGAATTTACGGAAACAGCTTTTGAATAAATGCTGTTGTACTGGACCTTTTGGGTACGATTTGTTAAATAAGAACGAAGCCATGTCAGTAGAGTTGGACGAAATCCGAGAAGGAGGAGCTTCTGCTCATGGTTGACCGAATCAAAGGCTTTACTAAAGTCAGTAAAGATTACATCAGTTTGCTTTGTGGATTTAAAGCCTTGACTAATAAAGTTTATCGCAAATAAGTTTTTCAAAAAGCTTAGGAATAGCACCAAGTTTGTCTATGCCGCGATAGTTGCTGATATCAGATTTACTACCTTTTTTATGTAGCGGAATAAGAAAGGATTCTTTCCAAATAGATGGAAATGTGCCAGTAGCAATGGACTTTTGAAAAATCATAGTTAATGGAACTGCAAGTGGTATGGCGCAATGTTTGAGGACACAGCTTGGAACCATATCGGGACCCGCAGAGAATGATAATTTAATCGTGGATAGGCTAGGTAGAACTTCTCCTTCATAAATTAGAGGGTTGAAAATGGCGTCAGTGGGGTAGCTGGTAGGAGTAGCTAGAATTGATCCTGGTATTATTTGTGGAATAGGTTGATTGGAAAAAGTCCGCAAACAGGATGCCAATATCTTGATTATTACATTATTAAGTTGTAGTGATGGAAGAAATTTGTTGGCTTTTCGCTTTGAGTTGACAAAGGAGTAAAATAATTTGTGGTTTCTGCGAAATTCGTATTTACAGCGTAGAAGGAGGAGTTGTTATAACATTCAGAATTATGCAATTAGCTACGCTGTATTTGCAAAAATCTGACTGAAGTCCTGTTTTGGCGTACTTCTTAAAAAGTTCAGTTTTTATATTTTTTAAATGAGCCAAGTATTTGGAAAACCATGGAGGGCTGTTAGAGTTTCTAAAAACTGTAGAAGGCACAAATTTATCAAATATGGAATAAAGGACATTATAAAAAGTAGAAATGGGCTCTTCAAGATGAAGACTATCAAAATAAGAATAAACCACTGCAAATAATTGACATGCCGAAAGCAACGAGTCCGCAAAGGAATTAGGTACTCGAAAAATGTCACTAATGGATAATATCTTAAGTTAGGATCATATTTATAAGAAGTTTGGGCCAATTGGGCTTTCTAAAAAGTTTCCAAGCCTGGATTTGGTTACATCAAAGCCATCATCTACACTAAAAGGGTCTTCCCACAGAGAGCCATCCACCATCCGTTGAACGGATGGTCCATAAGGTTTTGCCGTTCCGAAAATTTTCAAGTTAGTTCCCCGTTAAAATTTGACGGACTTTGACGTGCTCTTTTATGCGATAGTTAGCCGATGATTTTTCGGTGAAACTCTGAATTCTTCCTCCTGACTGTGAAAATTGGAACGTTGACTACCCAGCGGGAAAGTGATGGAAAACCTGCTTATTTTAGCAGGCGACGGTGTAGGGAAAATGCAATTTACTTTGGAAAACCATCTAGAAACCTCCTTCACCCCTTACTTTTTTTTTGTCACCCCCGTGTATTTTGAAAACAGAGATGGAAGAAATGTAGGGGGTGAAGGAGGTTTTGTCCCTTCCGCTTCTATGGTGAAACCTCATGAAAATATGGCGGGAAAAAATTAAAAATGTTTAAGCTAGTTGATTTTTTGAAATTCATTATTATATAAGGCCATTGCAAGCAAATTGTTATCGGTGGTCCAAAATTTAAATTATTCTGGGACGAAAATATTATTTTTGCTGAGAAGATTTAAAACACATTGTGCAATACTTAAATATTCACCAATTTTAGTTACAAATTAGTATATACTCCTATAAAGTTTAATATTGCTTTAAATGACAAAACAGCACACAATTGGTTTTGTTTACATTTTTCCACTATTAATATTGGCTGGACAGTGGCGTAATAAGAACGGAGTGTGGGGGTACGGGAGGTTAGGCTCTTCCCGGTCAGTAATTTGTATGCAGATTTGTTGTAGGATATGCTTTAACATTGGATATATGTTTTAAACTATTATCGTGTGCTATTTATTTTGTTTTATCGAGTATTACTATAAAAGAGTCCATTTGCGTCATGTTCCCCCAGCCCAAACCATAAGACTTAAAATTCTGGAAAAAATTGGGTCTGAATCGTGTGTTAGAGGAGGTGTGCACTAAGAAAGGATTTTTTAAAATTCGGCTCCTAAGGACTTCCAGGAATTTCCAAAAATTCAAAATTTCTTGATTAAAACATAAACCATTCCCACAGTTTTCGACCAAACAAGTTGATATTTTTATTTTAAGCTTTATGTGTGGAAATCTTTAAAACCCTAGAAGATGAGCTCAACCGACTTCCGGTTGAGGCACTTAATTAATTGTTCCGCACCGATTATGCGATCGGATCCGTTTTTGGTTTAAAGCTATGAAGCTATGCCATACAATCAATAAGGTATTTTTTTTTTTTGACACACGGTTGATTTTATATAATTGTTTTTATAAGATTTTGGGGGTTGCGGGGGGCCTTTTTGCCAGCACGCTGCACTCACGAACGAATTCCGAAAACATCTCTGACAAAGACAACGTCAGCAGAAGCAGAGAGAGTCATTTGAAGCGCAAGAGAGGCGGCCAAAGTTTTTTTGCTGGTTTAGAAACACCTGATCAAAATTTCACAATTTGGATACCAGAACGGATTATCTAATGAATGCAATTCTAAGTCAAAATGTGAAGCTAATCCGTTAAATGCTTTGGAAAAACATAATAAATCAATAAAAAGAATTCACAGCTAATTCCTCAAGATAGATCCCAATTTGAAACCAGTGGCATAAAATCCGTTGAATTTAGGGCTCTTTGTAAAAAATACAATGGTATTTCTTCAGTCTGGCCCTTTGGACGAAATCCTACTTTTAGACTTTTAAAACGCTATCGCTTGGTCATCTACGGTCCAATAAAATCCAGTTTTTTTCTAGTAACCGGCCATGAAAGGACAGATTTTTCTGCTTTTGAACCATGTTAAATTTGTCTTCCGTTCGCAAGATAAAAATGATATTGTGTTCTCCTTTTAACTCGAATGTACGGCGAAAGAGTGGTAACATTGACAAAATAGGTATGAGGTAAAATATTGGAAGCTATGGACTTTGCAATCAATGTGGTACTGTCCACTTACAAAAAAAAAATAGGGAGTGGCCGGGTTGATATGGAACGTCCCATATGTATGTAAAATTATCTAAACACAAGTTTTAAAAGAATTGTCATAGAGGCTGGGCGCACGAAAAAAATTGTTTGAAAGATGTGTATCCAAAAGACTCACAAGAAACCTTAAAAATTGCAAAATTTTGAATTTTAGATCGAATTACTCCCACAGTTTAAACCCAAAAGAGTGCTTTAGGTGCGCCATGTTTTAGTTTTCTTTTATTTTCGGAAATATTTTAATCGAGGTGATGAGCCCCAACCGCGTTTTTCGCTTAAACCATGTTGACCGTAGCGTTCCATAGGTATTTGTGTGTTATTGTTTATATTTTGTTTTAAGTTTTAAAAGTCATTTGGGGTTAATTGGCAGCACGCTGTTTGGTTTTCCTTTTAGCTGACAATTTAGCTGACCAAAATGGTAGATTAAAAAGGTTTATGCGGGGTTAAAGTTTCGGTTAAGGCGTCATTAGCTAGATTAGGGTGACGGTAAAACTAATGTAAAGAAAGGGTGAATGTGAGAAAAGTAAGTATTGGACTTTTGCGAGGATCAGGTGGGTTAAGGTGACAAACCAGAAAAAGTAATGTTTAAGTGGAATTAATTAGGCAAGGAAATATTTTTTTTCATGTAAGACTAGAGTGGGGTAATTGTTGGATAAGGAAAGAAAATACTGGTGTTATGGTAGAGAAAGTTGGTTAAAATAATGGCTTTTCGGCGTTAAGGCTGAGTATGGATGGTTAGGGGTTAGGCAAGGAAATAGTGAAAACAAAATTAGGGTGTTAAAAAATTGTTCCGGGTAGGGTTAAGGCAGTGTAAAAGAAAGGTAAGTTATGGTTAGGGGTTATGGTAAAATATTAGGTGGGGTTTACTGTGGTAATAACCTGATCTTATCATATTTCAGAATTCTAATTAATATCCGAGTAAAATCCCGAAATATAATAAAATCAGGTTACTATCTAAAGCATGAAATGCTTTGCTAATAGTAGCGGACAACGTCGCTTCGGTTATTGCTAGTGTACAATAAAAATATAAATGTAGCATACTTTTGTGATGACTTCAGAATATGTCAAATAAATATTAAACAATTTAAAAACCAATATTTTTAAAAAAATTTTTTAATAGTTTGATTATAAAAGTCTTAAGAGATAACAAGAAACAAAAAAATGGGAATTTTTATTAAATAGATTATTTGATAAATGTTTTTAAAGGGTCATAAATCTTAAGCGACATATGTGGTCGGGGGTGTCACAGGAATCTCTTCCAATCGAAGACGGTTGGTTTATTGCATTGATGTACGTAAGAAACATAACGGTTTTTGGTTGGAAGAGATTTCTGTGATCACCCGGAATATCTTTTAGTGGTGTTAATTTTTTTTAGTTTGTTTTATTTCATATTTTAGCGTGTATGACAGTGGATTAGGTGCGTCTTCTAGTCACTTTTTTTTTAAATAAAAAACCGAAAAGTACGTACATTTTCCGACTTTCTTTAAAAAAAAAAAAACTTTTAGAAAAAAAACGCAAAAAATTGCACCCTTCTAACAGTCCTAGGAAAGAAATTACAGATTTTTGGCCAAAAAATTAGCTTTCTGCCCAGTGTCCAGAATGTCTCTTAAAACATTCTTAATTTTAAATTGAAACATTTCTAAAAATATTTTTCTTAAATATATTAAGCTACCTGTTGGAGTTTAAATCGCGCAGTGGAACACTTGCCTGTGAAAACCAAGTAAATGAGTAAATGAGAATGAGAGAGAATACCACAAGTTAGGCAGTGTTGCCGTTTTATATTAAGGTTAGCTAGTATTGCCAAATCAACACTACTCCACAAAGTTGCATACCAAATATTAACAAACCCCAAACAAATCTGAAGTGCTACATGAATTTCCAAATATAAGCTTAATTCTAAAAATGTTTTTTGAAAAAAAAACAAGAAAGGAAGCTAACTTCAGCCAGCCGAAGTTCATATACCCTTGCAGATCATTCCTATTCATTTTGAAACTACAAAAATGTTAAATTTAGATTTGCAACAAACAACAATTTGGTTTACGTATTATACTATTTTGCAGTTTACGTATTATATTGACATTAATTGAACCATCCTTACTATGGCAGCTATATAATATAGTCACCCGATTTATGTTAAATTTAATTCGAAATTCAGAAATAACAAAATAAAGTTTATTTTTTTATTTATTTATTTATATTCAGGTTCTGAGACAATTACAAATGGCGTCCAACCAATTTTTTTTAGCTATAGCTTCTAGGCCTTAAGCTGTTATGTGGTGAAATGAATTATTTTATATATTATTATACAGGTTTATTGCTTTGGTAAATTCCGTGGAAGAGATGATACCTAAACTAGAGGTAATAATATTTAAATTAAAAAGTGTCTTGCGCGTAACAAGCACGTGCTTGGTATCGTTGGGCCACTTGTTTGTACTGCTCGTAGTGCATCAACGTCCATCATATATTCGGTTATGTGCGGGAATTCGTGGGCTTCTTTTGCTGCTAAGTCCGCTGTATCGTTACCAAGAATGTTTGTGTGACCTGGAATCCACAGCAAGATGATTTTTGGTTGTTGTTGGTTAAGGATGTCTCGGATACGGGAAGTGTAGAAGGATTGGTTGTTGGTGTTGGCTATTGAATTTAAAGATGACAGCGAGTCAGAACAAATAACAAATTTTTGCTTTTGATTTTCCGCATGTTTACACGCAGCATAGATGGCTGCGACTTCTGCTGTTTAGATTGAGCTGACCGTTGGTAAAATGGCTGTTTTAATTATTGCTGTATCTGTGGTAATGCTGTAGGATACTCCTTGGGCAGATTTCGAACCGTCCGTATAGATAAATCTATAGCCAGGAAAGCTTTCCTGGAAAGTTAGGAATTTTTGTCGAAATATGGTTAGGGGGTGGTTGCCTTTGTAGTATAATGTAGTGATGTGTTTACTGTACACTGGTAGAAAAAACGCATGGTAAAATCAAATATTTTTTTAGTTGATTTCATTTACTACTTTTCATAGTTAAATTAAATAAATAAATCATCGATTTTAATGAAAAGCATATTTAAACCTTCGGTCAAATATAAAAATAATCAAATCAAAGAGAATTTTATTTAAAAACATATACTCATATTCAAATCCAAAGTGGCCATCGTACTTTTTACTATTCTAAATAGTAACTAATATACATAGTATAATTAATGTTGTTTTGTATTTACTTTGAAAACTTTCGTAATTGATCCGGTAAATGTAATCTATTATTTTGAATATAAAAAACTCTAAAAATGTTTATTTGTTAAAATGATGTTTAATGAATTTACTAAATTTAGATTTATAACCATACATACATACATATGTTCATATGTAAACAAGATATTTTATATTATTATCAATTTGCAGGAGAAAAATAGATACATATGTACATATATATGTACTTACATATGTACATAGAATATTTTAACTTAAAAGTCGGCAGCCTCTTTTCCATAACAATTACAAATGTGTGTACATATGTACAAACATATGTATGTTCATACATACATGTATATACATACATATGTACATATATGCTGCAATTTACTGTAAAAAAGTGCACGGTCACAACCAAAAAATAAAGAGAAAAGCGCGCGATTTTTCTATTGCTTTGCGTATGTCTATCCTTATTTTCGCTTTCCCCCTAGTTTTAAAATGTTAAGTTTAATGAATACTACTGACGACACATATAAAGAATATTTAAAATTGATTGGTTCCTTTTTTCGAGGTTTACCGCTCTGGCGACGCTATAATTCCCAACCAGTTATAGCGCGGCTTGCATGGTAATCCACTTCGATCGTTGACCAAGACAGCGATCACTGCTGAAGATTGTAGTTGGCTACTACGTGAAACATGCATGTACAGTGAAGCCTCTTCGCTCCTTTTTGTGTGTTGGCATAATGCCGACGTCTTGGACTTCTTGAAGTCTAAGCCGGCATGACCTCGAGTTAGCTAAAAACTTCTCTATTAAAATTAAATATTAAATTTATCGGAATTAAATATTTAAATATTTGAAACAAACATGAACTTACATGAACCAAATATCAATATGCTGCGTTTCAAGACGATTTATAATTATTTTGAACATGAAAAATATTTAAATCAAATATTAAATTTAATGGAATTAAATATTTAAATATTTGAAACAAAGATGAACTTGCAGCCTTTTTACTATGCAAAATATTTAAATTAATTATTTTTTACTATTTTTACATATTTGAATGGAATAAAAAAATAGTTGAATTTACTATAAGTTTAATCAAATAATGGTTAACTATGCGCCATATACGATTTTACTATTTTCATGTTAGGATCTATTCTGCTGGGAAAAATAATTGGAACAATGGTAAAATAGTGACATTTACCAATTTTTTTTTACCAGTGTATCTTTTGAGAAAAACCACGGAGGAGTTTTTTGTTTAATTGGTTTTAGAGGGGGCGTGAATGTGCCGTTTTCTTTCGAAATTGTGTATGCTTTGCTGCAAAAAGAAATGACTTTCATATCTTTGCTGTGGTCAGTTCTGTTCTGAGTTCAATTCGCAATTGGCATCAAGATGGAAAATATAGGAGATTGTTTATGGGTGTTGTGCGGTATGCACCAAAGGCAAGCCTTAACGCGAGGGAGGACAGATTCCATAAAAAGGGAGACAAAAATCCATTTTAGTCATAATTAGCGAATTAATTAAGCTTATAAGAGTCCTGATGTCGCAGTTGTATCTCTGGCTAGCTAGCTAACCATTTGATAATGTTTAGCCGCTTAGAGATTTGGACTGCCAGTGAATCGATGTGTTCTCTCCATCTATTTTTGAGATTGTTAAGCCGAGGATCTTTATATGGTCGATAGAACTTAGGTGGTAAGCAGTTGAGTTAATTCTGAAATTGGATCTCATTTTCCTACAAATGTGCAAATGCTTGCACTTGGAGATGAAGAGCTTTGCGCCAGATTATCTACACCATTTTAAATGTTCGCGTTGCTGGTACTTTTGCTGATTTGTCTCACTATGGTAAAGTCGTCGGCGTAAGAAAAGAAATTGAACTCTTTGTGTATAGCAATAGTGTGGCATAATTTGTTGTATGCAATGAGGAAAAGTATGACTGATAAAGGCGATCCTTGTGGGATGCCATTGTACAAAGGTTTATTCGCTGAGTATTCGTTAGTTATTTTGATACTTATTTTCCTGTTGCTAGGGAAGCTTTTGACGTATCTGAGTATTCTAGGTCCTATTTTCCATCTTGTCAGTTCATCTACTATTGTGTGGATTTCAATTTTGTCGTACGCTTTTTCAAAGTCCATACTAATTACTGATAGATGTCTTCTTGTCGTTAGGGCGTGTTAGTCTGATGGTCTAACAGTGCTAGACACTCAGATACCGACATACCTTTTCGAAAGCCAAGTTGTCGGCTATCGAGATGTTTTCCATTGATGGCAAACCACCACAGCCTGTTTGCTAAGATCTTCTCCAATGTAGAAGAGAATAAAATAAAAGCTATCATTTTGTTTCTGTTAATTTTCCTTTAATCTTCCGATCGTTCCTATGGGAGCTATATAATATAGTCGTCAGATTTTTATAAAATTTATTGCAAAATTCAGAACATGTGAAAAAATGATATTCCCAAGAGCAATAGGTAATATGTCAAAAAACACTGAAGATATAATTTTATATACCCTTGCAGAGGGTATTATAATTTTGGTCAGAAGTTTGTAACGCAGTGAAGGAGACGTTTCCGACCCCGTAAACTATATATTCTTGATCAGGATCAATAGGGGAGGCGATATAGCCATGTCCGTCTGTCCGTCTGTTTCAATACCGTTTGCGAGCTCAGTTTAAGTGCTAGCGACTTAAAACTTTTACAGTCATCCTAAAACATGTGTCCGCAGATCAAGTTTGAAAATCGACCCATAGGAACAATCGGATATAACTTGCCAAAACTGAAGATTTTTCGCACAGTGAAAAAGCTATTGACATGAATCTTTCCAAATCGTATTTTTTTGTGCATACCTTCATCAGGGTAAAAGCGCGTGCCGATCGAACGTCGATATCCTACAGCTTCAGTCAGAAGTTTGCAACGCAGTGAAGGAGACGTTTCCGACCCAATAAAGTATATATATTCTTGGTCAGCATGACTAGACGAGTCGATCTAGCCATGTCCGTCTGTCCGTCCGTCCGTCTGTTTCTACGCAAACTAGTCCCTTAATTTTGAAGCTATCGAGCTGAAACTTTACCAAAAGTCTTTCTATTGCAGATAGTATATACGTCGGAGCCGTCCGGATCGGACAACTATATTTTATAGCTCCCATAAGAATAATCGGAAAAATAATTGAAAAAAAATTATAACTTATGTGTTTTTTGACATATTACCTTATGCTTTTAGAAATATCATTTTTTTAACTGTTCTGAATTTCGAATATAAATCATCTTGATCGGAGCAGCGGATTAGATTTTTAAAATCCGAAAGTTAATTTTAAATGTAGCCCCCAAATTATGGGGGATTTCGGAATTTCCGTTTGATTTCCAATTAGGCCTTTTCAAAACCTAAAATTTTGTAAAATCCGAATTTCGAAATTCCAACTACTTTAGAAGTTATGCATTTAAATAGATCAAATTGTTTTTCTAAATATTGATACTGGATCTGTTTGGGTCCACTGGGGGGACGTTTAGGATCTTAGTGGGCGGTTAGGCCCCCAATAGTTTAATTTGGCTGCTCTAGCTCTTACGGTTTGGGCTGGGAAAAAAGTAAACCGAATAATGGAGAAGAATTTTCCGTACGACCAGCAGCAACCTCATGGTCCTCAGGCACCGCCCAGTTATGACAACACCCATGTCTATCCCAATTTGAATCAGCCTCAGCCGGTGATTTTGGCACAACCTCAGATTATGCAGGGTAAATATGTAAAATGTGTACTTTCTAGGACTACAAAGATTGAATTACTATGGATATTACTAACGTTAAGGAGATATTAGAAAGATGTGTGTTTGCAAATTTTTAAATTTTTATGCTTGTTAGCCACATATTATTTATGCTTTAAGTGCAAATATATATTCTATAAAATATGATAAGAACATTATCAATATTAGTTCTTCGAAATATATATAAAACATTTTTTCTAGCATCCCCAAATGTTTTGGGCGGCGTTCCATCTATGGCTACGTGTCCGAGTTGCGGTGTCCGCGGGCAAACGAAGGTCGAGTTCGAGCCCAGTACCAAAACCCATGTTGGGGTATGTAAATCGTGTCTGATCCCTTAGCCAACGACATTAATTCTGATCTTGTGTTTTAGGGGAATTTGCTGCTGCTGCATTCCGTACTGCACCGACTCCTGCCAGTCGGCCAAACACACCTGCAGTAGCTGTGGAGCCTATGTGGGAACATACAAGAACTAAAAATCCAATTTCGAATACCAAGCATATACAATTTGCTTATAGTATATATAAGTAATGACGTAATATAAAGCGAAAAATATACAATGTTAGGAAATGATTTCCAGCACTTCTTTACTGATCCTTGAGCACCTATCCCAGTTTGTTTTATGAATGCATATTTTTATATTAAATTAAAATAAATAAATAAACACCAAAAAAATCGGGTATTGTCTTTAATGCGTAATTTTACATTTAAATAGTATTATTATTATAATTATTAGGGACTCAAGCTAAAATTCTTAGAAAAGGACTAAAAAAAATAATAGAACGAACAAAACGATCACAATTTAATAAGAGGACAGAGACTTTAATATTTTATTGGTCTAAAAATGAAGTCTTTAGTACTTTAGTTGTTTTTTTTTAAATGTTTACAATTATATTTTATATTTTGAAATATATATCAGTCCGTTATCGTGTTATTCTTTTCTTAGAAGGGTGGCACAAATTAAAGGCATCCAAAAGAAATTACGTCTTTATCAATTATTGCGATAAAATGAATTTTTTATTTATACTTATATATAAAAATAAAAAAGAAAAGATATTAAGTTTTGCGTACACACAAAAAAATAAGCTATGTAAAATCAACATAGAAAAATAGTAGTTTACTATTTTCTGAATTTTTCATGTATTTTGTTGTTTTATTTTTTGGATTATTGAATAGTATTTAACAATTAAAATAGTAGAAAACCTATCTACGAAATCGTCATGTATTTTGTTGTTTTATTCATTTGGCAAATTAATAGTAACGTCTCAATTAATATCGTAGCAAAACTATTTTATTTGTTCGCGTATATTTTGTTGTTTTATTTTTTGGGGCACTGAATAGTGACACCACAACTATTTTGTTCCTTCATGTATTTTGTTGTTTTAGAAATACAATTATAAATTGTAGGATGTTGATTTCAAGTCTATAGATTTTCCTCTACGAAAATCATTCTTCTGTGGCCTACTGGTTAGAGTGCTCGACTCCGATGACTGCGGTTCGATTCCCAGCGGAGGCAATACCCTGACTTGTAAGTTTATGTATCTGTGAAATGTAAGTGACTATAAATAGCTTTGATATAAATTAATATAACAAATTAAATTAAAAATAAAAACAGTTAAAAAAATAAATTTAAAAAAACAACAATTTGTTTCGGGTAAAATACTATTTTGTAGGTCATCTCCTATTTTATAGGTAACCTACACTAGTCGGCATAATTATTTTGACATGTTTGAGAGCAAAAAAAACTCATATTTGAACTTATAATATAAACTTTTGGCACCTATATGAAAAGAACACCACAATTCCGTATAAATAACAGAAAAATGTTCTTAACCCATTAAGCACCCTTTGAATAATTTGAAAATTTAGTGAAAGTCGAATTTTAAACTTTTTTCCTGGGGCTTAAAACAAAAATGTTTTGATGCAAAGTTGTTCCCCAATCAAAATTAATAATAACTGCAAAAAAAAAATTTCAAAATATTTTTCCTTGTATTTTTTATGATTTTTTGAAAATAGCTAAAAATGACCATTTTAGCCGCATTTTCCTTCTTTTCATACAAAATTTTACTAAGATCTTTCCATTCAAAAAATCCTAAAAAATACAAGGAAAAATATTTTGAAATTTTTTTTTTTGCAGTTATTATTAATTTTGATTGGGGAACAACTTTGCATCAAAACATTTTTGTTTTAAGCCCCAGGAAAAAAGTTTAAAATTTGACTTTCACTAAATTTTCAAATTTTTCAAAGGGTGCTTAATGGGTTAAGAACATTTTTCTGTTATTTATACGGAATTGTGGTGTTCTTTTCATATAGGTGCCAAAAGTTTATATTATAAGTTCAAATATTAGTTTTTTTTGCTCTCAAACATGTCAAAATAATTATGCCGACTAGTGTACTATTTTTTTGGGCATTGTTCTATTTTTTATGGGTTGGGGCAGTTTTCACTATTAAATCGTTGATTTTACATAGTTTTTTTTTTGTGTGTATATAAATTTCAAATAATATAAGTGGGGTGACTACTCTGCTCTATCTTACTCTACAAATGTCAAGTAATATCTTGGGGGACATCCCTGCTTATATTATTTCATGATTTAGTTTGTATCGCATAAACGGGGGTTATTTTTACATCACACTTTAAAGAAATCATGATTTCCATAGTATAAACATAGTAAATGTTAGAAATAGGAGAATGATATTTTTCGATAAAGCACTGACTGTGTCGTATGAGTAATTTTTAGGGAATCTTTAGAACCATTTTTCAAGGTCTAAATTTCATAACAAAAATGTTTAGTTTTCGATTACATTTTTTACACACTTTAATCTACCATATGAAGGGGTGAGAATACGATTTAATTTTTTGGGTCGCCCTAACGCACATACAAAAATCAAAGCATAGGCAACGTTAGTTTTGAGCTGGCAAGAGTGGCTATTTTCGTTTCTGAATAACTTTAAAGTGTGACTGTTTACAGTACCAAAACCTAAGGAGTTTCTGTATAGTGCTTTTATAAAGTTCCAACGAAAATAGTTATAACCGTTTTGATAAAAATAATAAAAGGTAAAAAAAGTTTAAAAAAAATTGTTTTATTCATACATTGAACTATTGCATTTATATACATTACATAAGGGGCCTTTATAGCATTCCGAAATGCCTTTTAACCTGTATCTGTATCTTCAGTACTACGGCCTATTTTTAGCTGTTTTCTTTAGAACTAAAGATTCGTATATCAAGCTGTTGGACACCATAGTAAATTTTCAGGACTCTAAAAAAATTATAAGCAAATAATGAATTGTCCTGTAGAGGACGCCATTTTTAAGCGACTGCTTAGTTTGCCCTGCTTGCCCCTGCTTGACTTAGCTGATTAACGGGTATTTGATAGTCGAGGCACTTGACTTGTTCTCTCTTGTTTATATTAAGAATGTCCAAAATGTTCAGTACATCAAAATTCTGAAAAAATTCAGAATATATGCTGAAACGTTTGCTAGGTAAAATTTTACACGTCTGCCATCTCATTTTATTAATGCCAGGCTCGACCGATTCAAACGAACCAATTTTTGTATCTTTTTCCCAGCATTCCAATTTTATTTCTATCGCCCAATCGGTTGGTCTTAAATTAGACTCCATTCGGGGAAGGGGAGAATCCGATTACTGTGGCATGTATAGGATGGGTGGGGTTGAGCAAATGGAAAACCATTTAGCCAATTTAAATGTTGTTCGAACAAGCTGCAGCAGGATACAAACGCAGCGTAATAGGCAAACCGAAAAAACAACAAGACTGGGGACTACAAACCAAGGCAAGAATATAAAAGTTACAGCCAAGCTGCAAATCTCATGCGGCCGCATGGCAAGGACGTCCGGAGACGCAACCAGCATGCAGACCCTAACCGCGCAGAGATTGAGAAAAACCAAGTCCCTCAGTTCATCTCCTGCCCTCCCCTCCACACTCCACTTAATTAGATTGCGCTTTGGGTGCATGTTTACTTTTCCGAGTGGCAACAAAAAACAGAGAGAAGACAGGCGGATAGAAAGTAAGGAGCACAAATGAGGAAACCAGTCCCAGAGCTGAAGAGAATACAAAAGCAAACAAGGAGAAAACTTATAAACCACATTTGCGAGCGAAAGTGACGATGCTTTCATCGCTAAAAAGAGTACGTTATATTTCAGTTCGAGGTATCTACACAGAGAGAATTTTGACTTTCTGAAATTATTTTTTTATTCTCAATTTCAGGATGTACTGATTTTGAGTACAAATATTGGGAACCAACTTATATTGAGTAAAAATTTTACTCACTTTAAGAAAAAAAACTTGAACTGATCAGAAAAATCTTTATTTTAGGAAACAAGTTTTTCAACTTCCAATTTGAGTACAAATATTTTCAAAATGAGTTTCTCATTATTCACAGGAACCTTCTAAAAGGCTGGCCTAGGGAGTAAATGACTCTTGCCATCAAATACTTGATAGCTAATGTCGTCCGGGTCGCGAGTTCAATCCCCATGCCGGTATACACATATATTTTTTGTTTTTGGTATTTAGCGTTTTTTTATTATTTTAAATAATTTTATTATGGTATAATCAATCCAATTTCATTTAATCTTTAAAATCCAATTGATTGCAAGCATAACAATTTAAATCTTATACGCGGTTTGGACATTGCTGAACGTGATGCTTGTTTGGCTCAGCCGGTTATTGCGCGCGTGCACGAACACAAGGGTCTCGAGAAGGCGACTTGCGTCGAACAAAGAGTAAGTTTGTTTTATTTATAACAGTTATATAACAGTTATTATTCACATAATTATAAAACAATTATCATTTACTGTATAGCCCTTAGAATGAAGAAAGAATAAGAAAGGAAGTTCTCCTATTTGAGAATATTTTCCTCAATTTGAGAAATTTTTTTTCTCAGTTTGAGAAAAGGCAATGCTCATTTTCAAAATACTAGCCAAGTATTTTCCTAAAATGAGTGCATTTTGTACCCATTTTGAGGGAAAATGTACTTAATTTGAGTAAAAAAATTTTGACAAATTTGTACTGATAGTTAGTATTTTGTACTCAGAATGAGTATATATGCTCATGCTTAATTTCCAAGAAGAAAAATACTTAGTTTAAGTACAAATTACTTAAATAATTCTCTCTGTGTAGCTACAAATTCGTGCACCCCATTCATTAACACAACACTATCGGGTCCAAAGTAAGCTTCTTGTCCTCAACTTGGGGGAGCGACGAAGTCTCCCCATTAGGAAATTCCTAATGCTCTACTTCAGGAATTATTTTGGATTCATATTGCAGGATGTTAGGCTAGTATGGGCGAATACTTTAGCAGGTGAAGTTTATCCCGAGGTCTGCGGAAATCAACTTCAGCTACATGTTCTCCCTGACGGTGGAACAGTATGCTTCTTCCTCTTCAGGCTCCTTCCAATTTAAAATTACGAAAACAGCAGTCAGCACATGTGGCCACAGTTCCTGCTCAACATTCTCGCCTCCCTTCTGTTTTTGTCGCAGCACTTCGTCCCCGCGGGCAACTTGCCTTGATTATGACAGTCGGGTTTACATGTCAGGAACAACAAAAAGCAAAAACAACTGCCACAACAGCATGTCGGCCAAAACGAGCTGAGCTCTTGTTATTGTGGGTTGGTCAATGCTATAATTCGCCGCATGTCTTCTCAACGCAGCCCAAACATACATATTTAAATCTTGGGTATCCGAAAGGCGGCCAAGAAATTTGGATTTCTCTTAGTTGCTTCGACTAACAATTCCCCATTAAAATGTTGATGGTTGCCGCAATAGACAGATTCCGCCCAGCCCAAGTGTTCTCATTCCGTCCCGAACCTTTTCACACTAGAGTGCGCCTCCTTGGCATGTCCTCTTGTAATTACTTGGCCCGTTCCCTTAGCTGGTTAGGGGTAGTCCTTGCTGTGGGGCCTGCCTCCGATTGTTGAGTGATAAGTTGTTGTTGCAGTCGTCTGTTGTCTGTTGCCTGCTCGGAACATGACAGCTTTTCCCCGAGCGGAGGGTCCTCCACTTGCATCAAACAACCCCCTCCCTTCCTTGGCTGACTAGCTCAACTTGGCTTTTGGGTCGTCATCAGCACCGCGGCGGCGATGGACTCCGTTTTTGGTGGCCCAAATGTTGCTCTAAATTGCTAATTAAATTGTGGTTTTTTTGTTCTCTGGCGGGCGTGTGGAATACGGCTCTGTTTATACCACCAGCAACGTACGAGGTTTTAAATTATTTTTACGGGTATAAAAATATTACTTAGGGTCACTTTCTGGACCTATTTTTATTTGCAGTGGCATAATTCCGATAGTAAACAAGATAGAACGCTTTAGTCGGAGTGGCTCATTTTTTGGTCAATCAATAGGTATTGGAGAAACGAATATATTTTCTTTTTCCAGTTAGTCTAGCTTCAAAACTGTAGGCGCCACAATTTTTTGCGATTTGTGGGCGTTAGAGAAGGCGTGGCATCTTGGTGAAACCAAAGAGAATATAAACACTAAGAGATGTAACGCCCATACAACTGAATGTACGGCAAAACTTTTGGTGTGGATTCAGAAAGTGAATTTACAATCTTCGTAGTGTGCGTTGTCCGTGCTAGATTCTTTGGTTGTGTTGGTGTATAATTTCGTTTGCTCTGCTGCGAAATTGGCTCAATGTTGCGTCTGTCTGACGCCCCGTAACAAGTCCCTGTGGGCTACGGGTGTAGTCGCTCAACTGCGGAACTTGTCGGACCGAGTTCAACTCCGACTGAAAACAATTTTTTATTTTTTAGTTTTTTTTAACATTGTTTATTCAATATAAATTTTTAAAATTGAAGGAAATGTAAAGAGAATTAATGTATTGAATGATTTCGGTGTAAATCATTTTTGTTCTTCGGATAGTGTGCTAGTGATCATGATCAACAATATATATACTTTATAGGGCCGGAAACGCTTCCTTCTACTCTTCTACTATACGAGTAATGGGTATAATAAAACCAATATCTGGTAAAAATTTCATGTTAAAAGAAATGGTACTTGTTAAGAAATTAAGAAATTTTTGCCACCTTTGCAAAAAAGTTGCAGCACTGTCGTGAAAAATATCCTATTTTTTGACGAATAAGAAGCCGGCTATGAAGAAACGGAAAGCATTTACGGAAACTAAAAGATTTTTGTTTATTATTAACGTTGCTAATTTTTAGTTTTTACTTCTCCTCAAGCAATAGAAAAACAATGGATTACATCTTGGATTACTTTGCCATAGGCATGGCCGCGTTGTAATGTGGTGCGGAAACAATCTGCATTACTAGTAATGGGAAAAGTATGCTAGGGCGGAATCACCTTCGGGTCTCCATTACGAACTCGTTACATTTTAAATTCAAAATGTAGACAGACTGGAGAAAATTCATCATACAATTTGAAAATCGTGTACTGGATTGTAATGCAGTTGATTTCTAGTAAAATACTAGTTTGGTTAGGAAAGTTAACTAGTTAAAGTTATGTCCATTTCCTTCCGCTTTTTTTTGCCCGTTTACTTAGATGTCCCCCCTTAAACTACACTAAAAAAATTATTTTCTCGAAAAATATGAAAACTTGTCTATCAACCATTAAATCATTGGATTTACCGTAAAGTAATTATGGCTGTTATTATGTAATTAAATACGGCCAATGATAAAAATAAATGGAATTTTTTCGAGGCAAGTCTCCCTCTCTAGGACTTGAACCGGGGACCTTTGGATTTGTAGACACACTATCTGATTGAGCCATACACGCCTCACATTTTGTAATGCACTAACAAGGTTTATAAATTATAGTGTGATATATTTTTAAAACAGTGATTTTTTACATATATTGCCTACCACAGATTAAACAAAGTTAAGGGGTTATATACAGTTGTGACAGATGAAAAAATCGATTTTTTTTATTGCATATTGTTTAAGTATATACTGTTGAAAATACTCTTACAAAAATTTATAACGATCGGAGCATTAGAACACATATTTTTTTTTTTTTTTTTATTTATTTCAAAACATTAGCAAATATCTGCCAATATAAAACATAACTCCCACCTCCGCCCAAATATAGGAGTTATTTTTAACGATATGCTCCTTACTCACATCAAGTGGGTGGAGGCAAGGATAGGTGACTTAAAATATTTGTTACATTAAAGTCCACGGAACATTCACCAATCAACAAAAAATGCAATTCATTATATTGAGTACATAAAACTCGAAAAGGATCGTGCGTTTCAAAATTCGTTTTGCAGATTTCCAAAGCAATAGGCCGAAAGTATCGGGATGCTCTTACAGGGATCGAAAACCGTATTTGGCCGAGTAAGAAGCTAGAATTAACTAGTCCAGTGATTAGCTTGTGGAGGAACATCACTCCGTGGCAGGTCCGACGATCCTTTAGCGAGGGCAGGCTTAAGAGACGCAATCTGTCGACATAGGATGGCAGGTGACGTTGTGGTTCTCAGTTTAACCCACGTAAAGCAAACAAAAGGAACTGTTTCTGTACCGATTCGATTAGGTCCTGATATTTAGCATATTGAGGTGACCATACGCACGAGCAGTATTCAAGAATCGGTCGAACAAGAGAAATGTAAAGGTGCTTTGTGGTGTAGGGATCCTCAAATTCCTTAGACCAGCGCTTAACAAATGCAAAAACCCCTTTTGCTTTACTGACAATGATGCCAATGTGATTGGTAAAGTTTAAGTTGTGGCTGAATAAAACTCCAAGATCTGTTACGGAATTAATGCGTTCAAGATCGCTCGTGCCAATGGAATAATTAAAGAGGAAAAGCCTCTTTCGATAAAAGGACATGAAGCTACATTTAGAATTATTTAAAAACAGCAGGTTCTGGAGGCACCACGATTGCAGATTGTTTAAGTCCGCTTGCAGGAGTACATGAGAATCGACGTTGGTTAAGGGCATACAAAGTTTAACGTCATCGGCGTACATCATCACGTGAGAAGAGAGAGAGAAATGAGGCAAGTCATTTATAAAAATTCCAAACAGAAGAGGTCCAAGGTGACTCCCTTGAGGAACGCCAGAAGTCACATGAACGAGGTTTGAGATCGAATTTTTAAATAATACTCTCTGGGTCCGGTTCAATAAATATGAAGAAATCCACTTCGTCAACAAGATCGGGAATCCCAAGAGCGAAAGTTTTTTTAACAGTAATTGATGGTTCACAGAATCGAACGCCTTACTGAAATCTGTAAAAATTACATCAGTTTGGATGTTGGTTTTAAACGCATTCCTAATAACTGTGGTAAACTCAAGAAGGTTGGTTGACGTTGATCTACGTTTCATAAAGCCGTGCTGTGTTGGGGACATTATTGAGCTGCATTGGTGCTGAAGCTGAGCAGTAATTAACTGTTCGAAGAATTTGGGAATAGCACTGAGTTTTGCAATCCCTCGGTAGTTGTCAATGTTCGATTTACTTCCCTTTTTATGAAGCGGAATTATAAAAGATTCCTTCCAAACTTCTGGAAAAAATGAATGCTGCAGGGATAATTGAAATAGTTTTGACAGTGGCTCACATAATGCACTAGCACAATATTTTAAAACACAGCTTGGTACAAGATCAGGACCAGAAGAGAAGGATGGCTTGATTGTTTGTAGATTTTGAAAGACGTCATCTACGCTGATTATAGGCATAAACATACCATTAGAGTGCGGAAGTGAAAAGGGATACGCGGAGGTATTATCGTAGCTAGTGGATGAGTATGTGGACTGGAAAAATTTCGCAAATAAATTGGCAATATCGGCGTCATTAAAAGCAGATACGGAGTCGAGATGAAGGCAGCATGGAAATTGTTGAGACTTGCGTTTAGAGTTAACGAATGCATAGAACTGCTTGGGGTTATCATGAAACTCATTTCTGCAACGATCAAGGTAATTCTTGTAGCATTGGGAATTGTGAGTTATGAATTCAGAACGAGCAGTAAGGTATCTCGAATGGTCAACTTGCATCCCTGTCCTTTTAAATTTCTTAAAAAGTCTGGACTTGCAGTTTTTTAAGTAAGAGAGTCTACGAGTGAACCAAGGAGGCTTATAAGAAACATTAGGTGAGGGGAATGCAGGCACATACAAATCGAAAACCGTGCCAAGAATGCCGTAGAACTGTTTAACAATGTTAGAAGGTTCTTCATTTAATTCCATAAAGGACCAATCTACTTCGGATAAATAAAGGTTCATATCAGTAAAGTTGGCTTTACGAAAGCAACGAAAATATGCAATTTCGATTTCAGGACCTGGCAATAAATGAGCCGATGCTTCCAGAACGACCTCTAGTGTAGGGTGATACTTGTCTTCAGGACTAACAAGCGGGTCAATTCTAGAAACGTAGGCATTGGCGAATTCCGACGCAAAAATAAGGTCCAAGATTTTATTCGAGGAGTTCTGAATAGAGTTTAATTGTCCCAATGAGAGGTCGATAAGGCCATGTACCAACTCGTGAGGTAAAGTGGGAATAAGAACATTTGAGTCAGGTGATGCCATCCAGGAAATGGAAGGTAGGTTAAAGTCTCCCATAACAATAAGATGGTCGTTATTTCCGAGGGTGGAGTGGATACTCTGAATATGAGCAAGATGCTGCAGATATACATTAATGTCGGACCGTGGTGGAATATACGAGCATGAGACGTAAACAAAATAGTCATGAACGTTAATACGAACAGCAACAAATTCTAAAGTGCTTTCAGTGTCCTTTAACGTAATTAATTCTGAAACCAGATCGGACTTAACGGCAATAAGAACACCGCCGCCAAGACGAACTGTACGATCACGTCTATAGATGACGTAGTTGCCCGCAAATATTTCGCAGTCAGACACAGAGGAATTAAGCCACGTTTCAGTGAAGGCAATCACATTGGCGTCAAAGGAGACACTATTGACGTGCAGATTACTGAGTTTACCCAGTAAACTACGTACATTCTGATAGTGTAGGGAGAATGAATCAATTAGTTTTTTGGGACACTGGTCGAAGGGGTTTGAGGCCCACGAACTCGAGAATTTAATTTGTTAACGTACTCGTGAACGATGGCATGCTCCGGCCAGATTGCAATATTAAGGACTTTATCAATTAGAGTGTCAGAAATTCCAATCTTAAACGAAGATATTTCGCGTCTTTGCTTAAAATTGAACTTTGAGACAGTAATTTCGGTGCCAGAAACATTCAGTTTGTTACTTAGGTGGGTCCTAACATCGTTTTCAGAAGCCTCAGGATTCAGGCGGGAGACAAAAATGAACCGTTTGGGTGCAACGCCAACTATGGGCACAGATTTCCTTGGCGCGACTCCAGATATGATTCCACAGTTCATTTTTACAGGCGTCGAACGTGTATCAGTTGCAGCATTGGGGGCACAATAAGAATCAGTTACATCCATGTTGTCGGAAATAGCAGACGACCGGGCGGTGGCTAGCAAAGCTCCTGTTGGTGCCGCGGCATGTGACGTAGATGCCTGGCCTACGTTGGCAGCAGAGTCAAGATGCAGTCCAGTTGGTGGTTGCAGAGGAAAAGAACCCTGAGCCGTCACCGGGGCAACTGTTGATAACGAGTGATCTGCAGATATATGGTCTTCATCAACTGCACCAACTACCGGCAGGGAAGAAGTGGTGCGGGTGGAGGAGGCTCGATTGAAGTCCATAAGTGCTCTAGCAATAGGGCTCAGTTGCATTGAGGCGGAAGACTGTGGAACATTTAAGTTATTATTAGGCGAAGAGCATGTTTGGGGGACACTTAGCATTTTCAGGTTCTTAAAATGTGATTCTGCAGAGCAGAATTTCTCTTGAAGCTCGCGGAAACCAGTCGACAGGGCTTGGAACTCCAGGTGGGTTTGTCGCATGAATGATTTCATATCAACCTCAATATGCCTGCAGTTTGGGCAAGTCCAGTTAAGGCCAATCCGTAATTTAAGCTTGTCCACAATTGGGCCACTTGTCCGCCCTAGCTCCACGCAGATAGGATGCGCCAAATTATCACAAATCCAGCAGCAAACCGAAGTTTGGCGTGAAGTTATTTTGTTGCCAAAAGAACAGGAAGCGGCGCAGCAAGAACTCATTTCGTTTGTTTTAATATATAAATTGATTTAATAATCGCGGCAAAGACACCGATCAAAACAAAAAGCGAAGAGCACAGTTAAAGCTTTGAGTTTAAGCTCCGAAAATCAAGTGTGTGAGATTGTTCGGCAGCAGATGCCCGGAGAGCAATTACACCAACAACAAACACACTGGTAAGCGATAAGCGTAATGCACGAGAGCGATTGGAGAGCTATTGCAACAGCAACAACAACACCAGGAGTTAAAAACGCAATGCACAAGAACGAGGCGGCAAAGCGGATAGGGAAATATTTCACTTATGTAGTTTTGCGAAATAAAAAGTCACTGTCTTTATTTAAAACGATCCAGTTTGTTCGGATTGTTAAAGATCACAAAGTCACCAACAGTTCGCTAAAATTCTGGTCAAAATGCACAGATTTTACACGGAGAAAACTTCGTTTGAAGATAGAGCGATTTAAAGCACGTCTAACAGCGGCAGCGAACCGATAGTGACGGTTGGTCGGTTAAAAATAAAAACAATATTTTTTTTTAATGTTAAAAAAAATATATTTTTTTTAATTTTAAAAAAATAATATTTTTTTAATGTTGAAAAAATTTAAAAAAAATTCAATAATAAACAAAAAAATAATTCAATAATATTTTAAGCAAAGAATTCCTAAGAATTCAGATATGGTCAACAGACTGTTAAATGAATCGTAAGTATGAAAGCCATAAGCATGTAATAAGAGCGAGCGAGATGCACTACATGCTTTGGCGGGCGTTCATAGAAGAAAAGCGAGGGCTTGTTAAAAAAAATTCGATATTTAAAAAACTAAACATGGCTCCAACTTTTTACAAAAACCGATATGACTCATGCTTAAAACAAAAACCTCTGATATCAAACAAAAACACCTCTTAACGAGGTAAAAAACTAGTGACGATCGCACCTTAAACATACAAAAGTTCTGATATCAACATTTGTGACGAAAGATGATTACACACATGACGAGGTAAAAAACTAGTGACGATCGCACTTTAAACATACAAAACTTCTGATATCAACATTTGTGAAGAAAGATGATTACACACATGATTAAATACACTTTTTAAAATTTATTTTTTCGGCAAAATAAATTTTAAAAAGTGTATATAATCATGTGTGTAATCATCATTCGTCACAAATGTTTGTATGAAAATTTTCATTTTGCCCCCGACCGGCCCCAACAGATCCAAATTTCTAAATTTTCACTTTTACACTTTCACCGCTGTCTCTCCCAAACCAACTGATTTTCTTGAGGTCTTGGTATGCAATCCTTTAAGTTTTAGCAATATCTTTAATTTGGTGTATTACTCATAACGATCGGACTATCGCACACTCTCCTGGTGCGCTTCGTCACTACATGGACTGCCGTCCATAGTGATTCTTTGCAAAATGCAAGCAGAATTCGGAATGAAACACAGCTTCGGTAACGGTGAACCGAATTCTCGGAAAAAAATAATATTCTCTTCCCTCTCGTTTTCGTTAGGTTTTTGGTTAAGCAAGTGCTCATTGAGCACTGCTCAATGAATAGTTAAATGCCTGCTACCCAGTAGCGCAATCCGCATTCGGCCGAAATTGGGTAAGGAGACAGAATGCATTCGAGAAGGTATATTCGTAATCGATCGTTTCTCCAGCTTCTGGAACGTAGGATTGTAATGGGGCATTGTTTTCGGTTCTCGCTCTCCCTTTCCATCGATACTTCGGGAATCGTTCGGGTCGCACGTTATTTTTTTCTGTTGCACTCTCTTTTGATTCGCATTTTTCTTGCCACGCGTCACTTGAGTTTTGCCACGCGCCTGAGTCGGTCGTAATAAATTCGTGTAAAAATATTGTGGAATCGGCTTAATAAAGTGGTAAGTTTTAAATTCGATTACTACTATAACTATTTCTGTATATATTAATAAAATCAGGACAACATACTAGGACCGGATTTAATTGGCAAATTTAATTATGATGGCATCCTTGGAAAAATGCCATTTAAAATATACACCAATTTAAATGATGCATTATATAGTAAAAACAACTAAACATTTATGTAGGATCGCCGGTGAATAGTCCAATTACAACACAAAATAAAGTTTAACGACTTTTATTCGAATGGAAAAACCATAGATTTTGGGGGTTTTACATCTACTTTTTTTTCTCAAGCACAGAAAGCAAAAGCGAGTACTTAATGCGACGACTCTTTTCGTGCAGTATCGATACCAATATTTTTGCAGAGTTGCAAGCGATATGTTTATGTTAATAGATAGTGAAGGTAATGTTAACGAATAATACTAAAGTAAATGTAATATGTTTAGGCAGAATTATTGTAGACCTGACCACTCCTTGTTTTCCTTTCTTTTCCCACAATCGGCCATCCTGAATTATCATTCGGCTCGAATGATGGTTCTTCTGCAGGCTCTGATTGAGGATTCCACTTCTTCATATATTCTGCAACCGTTGATGTTTTGCCAGGACCTTCATGGTCTCCAACCTTTTCTACGTCATATCGGCCGTGGGGTAAAGTCCTTATTATTTTATATGATCCAAAGAATTTCGGCTTTAACTTTAAGCCGGTGCCGTACTGTGTGCGCTCTATGGCCACGAGTTCGTTGATTTTGTAGGTCAACTCCTTCTTGCGACCCTTGTTGAAGGATCTACGATTTTCCTGTTGAATTTTGGCAATGTTATCCTGCGCTTCCATACGAACGGTCTCTCTTTCTTGGTCCAGTCCTTCTACAGCGGCGTCTTCCAGGAATGTGTTTAGCTCTGCTACTTTGTTTGTTCTCATTTCAATGCCCGTCAATATCCTGAAAGGTGAGAATCTCGTGCTTCTTGGGGGTGTGCTGTTCATCACTTGCTGTACGACCTCTAGATGTTTATACCAGTTACACGATTTTTCTTGACAAAGCTTTGCTAACATTGGGATCACGATCTTATGGATGCGCTCCACTTGACCATTTCCTCGGGGAACTCCGGTAGCTATCATCAGATGCTGTATGCCGTTCTCGTCACAATATTGTTTAAAGCTATTTGCAATAAACGCTGCTCCTCTGTCCGATATTATACGCCTAGGGTTTCCAAACACTGCCGCTTAACGAGTTAGTCGATCAATTACTCGTTCAGCGGTTGTATTTTTTGTCGGGTGGAGCCAGACAAACTTAGAAAACGCATCGATCACAACGAGAATGTAATTGTAGTTCTTGCTGGTCTGCTCTATTGGTCCGACATGGTCAACATGATATGTTTCCAACGGCCTTTCGTCTTTAGTGATGGGTGTCAAGTAACCTTCCTTTTTACCTGCCTTGACCTCGGAAATAATACATTCAACGCAACTCTTGACCACTCTCATCACTTTCTTCGATAAATCCGGAATGAAAAATGTCTTCTCAACTGCCTCTTGAGTTCTTTTTGCAGAGAAATGTCCTTGCTTGTGGGCCATACGAATGATTTTTTCCTCCATCAGGGACGGCACCACGATCAACTCTTTAATGGGATCCTTGTACAGTATGCCATGCTTAACGAAGAAGTCATCATACGTGCTGTTCTCAAGGGCCGCCATTACTGCCCGAACCCATTCATCCTGCGCCTGTGCTTCCTGCAGTTTGTGATGCAAAGTGTCTTCCAGCATTAGACATGAAACTCGGCTTAAGGCGTCCACGTGCCTCATTTTGCTGCCTCTTCGATGTTCGATGACATAGTCGTAATCCTGGAGAAACAATGCCCAACGTGAAACTCTTAAAGGGATTTCGCCTCGCTTTTTCATCGTTAAAGCAAATGCATTGCAGTCGGTAATGATTTTGAATTTAATCCCAAGTAAATAGACACGCCATTTTTTTAAAGCTTCGACTATAGCCAACACTTCGAGTTCGTAAGAGTGGTATTTCTCTTCAGCTGGCTTCGTCTTTCGGCTTAAGTATTGTATAGGATGCAATTGTTGATCGTCCGGATCTTTTTGCAGGAGAACTCCTCCATAGCCGTGCATAGAAGCGTCTGTGTGTATCTCCGTCTGAGCTTTTGGATTATATAAACGTAACACCGGTGCAGATATCAGAGCTATTTTTAGTTGCTCGAATGCAGCGAGTTGTTCCTCGGCGAATCGGAATGGAATGTCCTTACGAAGCAAATCAGAAAGTGGTTTGGCCTTCACCGCGTAGTCTGCAATGAAACGCCTAAAGTAGGATGTTAATCCGAGGAAACGCTGAGGACTCTTTCGATCATGTGGAAGCGAAAAGTTCTTGACTGCTTGCGTTTTGGCTTCTGACGGTCTTATAGTTCCTCCTTCGACAATATATCCCAAAAAGTCAACCTTTTCCTTGAGACCTGACACTTGCTCCACTTAATTTTCAAATTGAACTCCGAAGCTCGGTTGAGGACACGCTCTAGCTTGTGGATTCCTTCGTTTACATCCTTAGAGGGTATAATGAGATCATCCATGTATGTTACGACTGTACCGTCTTGAACCATATCCAGTAGAATTGCATAGATGAATCTGGAAAATACGGCTGGTGAGTTAGATATTCCAAACGGGACATATAAGAACTCAAATTGACCTGCATGTGTCACGAAAGATGTATATTTTCTCGAACTCTGCTCAACTGGTACATGGAAAAATCCATTTGCTAAGTCAAGTGTCGTGATAAGGCCGTTTCCTTGCAGTCTTTCAATGACATCATCTATGAGTGGCATCGGAAAATGATCATTTGCAATCTTCGCGTTTAGCCGTCTATAGTCGCAACAAAGCCGCTTGCTGCCATCCTTTTTCGGTACCAAGACAACAGGTGAGGCATACTCGGAGGAACTTGGCTGGATAATCTTCTCTGATAGCCATACCTCAACCTGGTTGTCTACGATAGACTTGTCTGTATGTGAAATGCGTCGAGGGCGTTCATGGACTGGGTACTCGTTATTTAGCAAAATTTTCATTTGTATGGGACTCTCTTTTTTCTTCTCTGGCTTGTAGTTGTTGATCAAATCTTTCACAGTTTTTGCAATTGGTCTCTCTAGATGAGCGATGTCGATCTCGGGCTCCTCACTTTCAGCAAAAAGACACACTTGAGGGTATTCCTGGAATATCTGTAGCTCTGACTCAACTGCTTTATCTGTAGTAAAGGACTCTTGGCTGTTTTGGTTCTCTTTTGCTTGAAATTTTACCGACTTCTCTGAGAATGTCAAGTCCACCTGCTTCAAAATGCTATTCCCGATGACTGCTGAATACTTGATATCATTTTTGCTGGCAACATGAAAGTTTACGTCCAAACAAGTATTGTCTACTGCAACTTGGGTTACAAAACTGCCAAGCGTGTTTAACTCGCTGTTACAAATGCCGACCAGACAGTGCTTTTCGTTCACAAGCTCGATGTTTCAGAGATCACAGCCTGTATCGATCAAAGCGGAAAATCGAACGCCATTACAGGAAATGTCCTTAAAAATGCATTTGCCACTGCTGCTAATATGGTTCGTCATTGTGTTGACATTTTTTCCCTCCTTCGTTTCAGCTACCCTAGTCCCTGGGCAATTCGATGCCTTGTGCCCTGGCTGTTCGCACCTGTAGCATTTAATGGGCTTGTTACATTCTTTAGAGAAATGTGAAGGATCTCCACACTTGAAACATTTTTTGAAATGCTGTTTGGTCACATCTGGTTTTTTTTTTTCGTTAGTAATATATGATTTAGCCGTATAAGGCACTTGAGGGCGACTGCTTCGAATTTTCTCATACACCTTTATTTGCTCCTTAAGTTCCTGCAGAGTCCTGGCCTGATACAAGTTGCTTTTGTTGCCCCTCGAGTCGGGTATACCTTCGATGCAGTACTCTATAAGACTAGCATCATCCAAATTAACAGGCTTTCCTATTTCCATGAGCGAATATAGGTACTCCTTGTAATCCTCATTTGGGCCTTTTCGTCGATTTTTCAGCATGCGGTGAACTTCAATTGCCGATACTTCTGATCCGAACTCAGCTTCTAGTGCTCGCTTAAGTGAAGACCAGTTGGAAATGCCTGGCTGACTTCGAATGAATATTTTAGCTGCGCCTTTTAACAATTGCTTCGAATAGATAAACATTTGAAGATTATTCCATTGGACTGCTGCCGCATTATCTTCAAACTCCTGGATCCAGCTGTGTACAGATAGCTGGCTCGAACCATTGAATTGCGAAAGAGAGTCTTCGATATCATGCATTGAAGATGCATCTCCGTAATCAGATTCCTCATCCTCAATTACCTCAGCTGACAAGTTGTAGTGGTCGAGAAGTCTGTCCTGCAGTGTCTGCTTTCTACCGCTTGTAGCTAAATTAAGCAGTGATAATTGCTCCTTCAACGCGTTCACGTTTAACGCCGAAATTTCTTCCCTCTGCATTCTGTACTCGTTATTACTCTCTGCTTACAATGGTTACAAATTAACAAATTATATTGAGTTCTTAAACATAACTTAGTGATTAGGTAATACAAAGAACTTTTGGGTAATATTATGGGTTTGAAAATACAAAATAAGTGATTCAGTTCGCTCACTCTCCGTTTCTGCAAACAATGCACACCCTGTGCCGACGATGACGTTGACGTTGACCTCAGGCTATTTCACCAGATTGAGTTATTTTTTCAGGCTATTTCACCAGACTTGCGCTTTCCCAAAGCCAAGTTTTCGTTGACTCCTTCCTCCTTGCAGGACTTTGCGCAGGATGCGCACCTTGCTACACCTCTCCGGTGTACACGATCTGCCAGTTAACTGCTTTTCCTCCTTCGTTAAACGCCTCCTCGATGCGTAAAACGCCTTCTAATTGCTGATGCGCAATTGATGCCACACTCTGATTTTAACGAATCTTTGTGCCACGTCGCTTCTCTGCTGTTTCTCCAAGTAAATCCCACTTCTGACACCAAATTTGTAGGATCGCCGGTGAATAGTCCAATTACAACACGAAATAAAGTTTAACGACTTTTATTCGAATGGAAAAACAATAGATTTTGGGGGTTTTACATCTACTTTTCTTCAAGCACAGAAAGCAAAAGCGAGTACTTAATGCGACGACTCTTTTCGTGCAGTATCGATACCAATATTTTTGCAGAGTTGCAAGCGATATGTTTATGTTAATAGATAGTGAAGGTAATGTTAACGAATAATACTAAAGTAAATGTAATATGTTTAGGCAGAATTATTGTAGACCTGACCACTCCTTGTTTTCCTTTCTTTTCCCACATTTATATTTCATTAGGAACTAATTTTCAACTTTTTCTTAAATAGATGCTGTCAAAGAAAATGGACTAAGTACTCGATTCTACGTCGCATTGGTACGAGCTGCGTTTAAAACTAACAAATGTCGCATCGCAAAAAAAAAAAAATCGACAAAAAAAAAACAACAAATTACTAAACTCGATCCAAATAAGGAAAATAATGTAAACAATTATTTAGATGATAATTAATAATAAAAAGCAGAGCTCGCAAATAACAGTTGACCGTTTCTTGCAGTCACCAAAAAACTGTTTTTTGTGCACCACTTGCGCAAAGAGTCAGACAAGAACCGTTCACCAGTGTCTCTTGAACAAACGGTCTGTGCTCAACCAAAAACCAATTTCGTGTTTCCTTTTTGCTCTGCTCATTCGCTGACCGTTTTGCATCGAGCGGGGAGAATCATTTGTATGAGTGTATATGCGAATGATCAGTCTACTTGAAAACCACACTTGTTGTAAAGCTTAATAATGAATAAGCAATAAATATAATGTCTAAATCTAATAAACATGTTAAAGTTGTTGCTAAGCGTTAATAAAAAGTCACTGAAGACAAAAGACCGTTTACGATGAGTTTTTCGTTTTTTCGCTCTTTTGCTGACCCTCAATGAGCGAGCGTTCAGATGGATCGCTCTCTCTAAGTTCTTGTTGAGTGAGCATAACATGAACGACGCAACTGAGAACGGTTGACCGAAAACCAAAACAAAGAGAAACGAAAAGTTCTTTTCAGAGCGAGAGCAAAGTAGCATCATCTTTTTCGGTTGTGATAGAGTGCAGACCGCAAAACAAAAAACGGTTGAGAGTTATTTGCGAGCTCTGATAAAAAGTATTAATATATTAAGTAATTAGATATAAAATAGTCTAATTTAAATATAATTTTGAAAGTGTATTTTTTATTTTAATTTAAATAAACATTCATAATTAAAATATATATTTTTAGTTGAAAAACGGGTGCATTACAAACCTATAAACCTATAAATCCTATTCAGTAATGCACTTGCATTACAGCCTCATATATTTGGTATGCCACTCAGTAAAGCGAATAGATTACCACCCTATATGCAACAGTATATAGGACGGTAATGCAGCACGAAGTGTGCTCGGCTATCGCCTACTTTCTCGATTCGAAGTATTTGATTTTGAAGGTATACTAGCGGAAAACGCGGCCAGCCTTATGGAATCGTAAACAGTGTTGTGGTATGAAACCGAATGCATTCCGGCTTCGAAGTATGGCGGTTGATTCTCGAAGGCAAATTTCCGCCACTGGGATATTTTAAAATGCCTGGGAAACGAGTCGATTAAAATTTGATACACCATTTTAAGGGTAAATCGGACAAGGAATTATCAGATCTCTTTTATATTAAGCTGAGGACAATATATAATATTGTTAATCGAGCAAAAAAGGAAAATCGGCTGGAGCTGAAAAGCTCTAGAGACAGACCAATTGACAATTATAACAGTTTATTTTACCAAGTTTGTTTTTTGTGTGCAGGAAAAAGCCTTTTCTTTCGGCTTCCAACATGGAAAGGCGACTTGCTATTGCCAAGCGTTGTTTTTGTGATGAAGATAGCTTCCTTTCTTGTTAAACTTGAATTTCGATGGTAATATTAATTTTGCAAGGAATTACTTGACAAACTGTATGTAAGAACCATAACGGTTTTTGATTGGAATAGATTTCTGTGACACCCAAGGTAGAGTAAGAAACAATATAGAGACAACGTTTGCTCTACCGCTTTTTTGGCTTTCTTGGCAATGATGCGATAATAATCAATTTTCCTAGTTTTTAAAATGTTCTATCTTTAAGTTATGTAAATATTTTTAATTTTTGCACTTTATATAATTTTAATATTTTTTAAACACATTGAAATCGACAAAAAAAATCCACTTTTGGGTAACTTCTGGCCCGATTTTCGACCACTCCTCAATCAAGGCAGTATTTAGCTCCGATTTCTTCGAAATTTTCCGTTGACGGATGCTTGTATCTAAAATAGCTCACACATTTTCGATAACGTTCTTGTCAGGTGATTGGCCGGCGGTTGCACAACATACGGACAGTTCCAAATCAGCCAGGTTGGAACAATGCCCGACTTATGCTTTGAGTCATTGTCTTGGTAGAACCGAAAATCTTCAAGAGTGCCCAGCTTTTCGGCGCTTTCGTGCAAATCAATAAAATCAATATCAATAAAAGGCAAGTTACCAACTCCTGATGCTGCCATACAGGCCCAAACCATTACACTTCCTCCGCCGTGCTTAACTGTTGACATCAAATTTTTTGTTTGGAGCTCTGTATTTGGCTTACGCTACACAGAGGACGCTCCATCTGAGCCAAAAATGTTAATTTTCGACTCGTCAGCATTCCAGAAAGCAGAATCCTTTTGCATGTGCTTCTTAACAAATTTTAAACGGGTCTTGATGTTCTTAGCGCTTATGAAGAGCTTCTTTCGAGCTATTCTGCCATTAAACTCATGGTTTCGTAGCACTCGACGAATTGTTTCTGGGTTGCAAGTCTTCCCCAGCTCAGCTTCAACTTCAGAGGCTATTTTCGAGGCTGACAGTTTTGGATTTTCCCGAATTTTCCGGACAATATAGCGCTCATCCGTCTGATTGAAAATTTTATTTGCAGCATTTCTTTCTTTACCGTGCATTCTATTTTTGCGTACAGAGCGGTAAATTATGCTCTGGACTGTCCTATCACTCAGTACAACCATCTCAGCAATTTTCTGCGCGAATGTCCGTTTTTAAAATTTTTGAGAACAAGTCGTACGCGGTCTCATTTTGCCAAACTAATTATGACTAAGCAATCCTCTTACTAATTTGGCGCGAATACACTTGAATAGAATATAAACACCAAAGCATAGAAAAAATAAGAACCGTTACATTGCATAGGAACGGTGATTTACAAGGCGGGAAAGTACTTGGTTGAAAAAGGCTGTGGCCTTATTTTTTGTTAATTTTTTGTTCTTCATTAAATTTAAGATGTTTACAAAAAATATTGAACTTATATAAAGTTGAAAAATAAAAAATATAAACATAACATAAAGATTGTGCATTTAAAAATTTTTTCATATATCGCTTGGTTTAGCTTTAATAGACTGTTTAACTTTTTTTTGGCTGCTGGTTGAAGTAAGCTGTAAGCCACTGTAACAATTTTTTTTGAAAATTGTATTTCCCAAATGTTTTGAAAAACCACTAAAATATGTGATTTCCCAAAAAATTGCAAGATTGCCACGCACAAAAATTACCTAAATATGCAAATAATATCAACAAAATACTGTATAAAGAACAAAAAAAGAAACCATCCTAAGAACAAGAATTACATATCTTCCTCATCTTTTTGATGCACACTGAGCAAAAATGAAATTCGACCGTTGACCGTTCTGGATTGAGAATAAATTTTGACGGTTCCTCAAAAACAGTTTTTTCTATTACCATTAGTTTGTGGTATACCACAGTATACTGTTATCATTTTCTTCTAAAGAATTAGCGGTTTTCAACTTTTATGATAAAGCGCCATTGGGAATGCTGTTATAAATGACCATCATATATAAATGACTACCATCTCCTAAAGAATTCGCATTCTTTCATCGTTTATGATAAAGGACCATTGGTGATGCTATTATTGGAGTAAATATATACAATGACCTTCATTTTCTGAAGAATTCGCGGTTTTTATTATTATTAAAGAACTTACATACGGTCCTGTTTTCACACGGAATCGAATTTCCCAGACCTGTTCCAAGACTCACTCCCGAAAGAACTGCACGGATTTGAATTTCCCTCTGTTGTTATTCTGTTAACTTACGAAAAATTCACACGGAAACTTTCCGCCAAGCATTTGACAGGCGGATTTAAATCCGTCAGCATGAAAACAAATTTCTTAAAAATACTTCGCGTCTTCTTTATATGACAATATTATTTTTATCAAATTCCTTGATGTTTTATGTTCATAATTGCATCAGTGGAATGGGAATTATTTGCATATTTAACATATTAGGAATTATTTTGTGGTTGCACCTCAAAACCTGATCAAATCTACTCTTACAATTAATGCAAATCCGCCGTCCTTGCTCTAAATTCCACTCGGATTTGGTCAAAAGGCCCAGAGTTGTCACGTTGTAAGTATTTTGGTTCGGAATACCACATTATTTCATGTAAAATTTAATAGGGGGACATTTGATAGGAACTTTGTTTTTGGACTTTGGTAACTCTGTACGCTCGAGCAGTTTTCAACACTATTTGAAAACAAATAAGGGAAATCTAGTTCTGTTAAAGGGAAATCCGATAATGGTTGTTAACAGAATAACAACAGAGGGAAATTCAAAAATACAGGTGCCTTAGTCATACATTTAAGGTGACTTTCTTAAATCTAGGGCTACTTTTCTGTTTTTAAAGGTAATTGCCCTGGAAATAAGAAAACAGACCTTTAAACTAAAGGCAGTTTTTCATATATTTAGGGCCGTTTTCTCGTCCGTACTTTAGTTTGCCTGCCGGGACAACGGAGCGATAAACAAAAAATGGTTTACTCGTCCTTATGTTAGCGCAGGTAGTGACAAATTTTGTCATGGTACTTCATCCACCGTGCAAAATTTGTGCGGTTGGATTGTACGCAAGTGTTTCCAGACATTCGAGCGTTGACAATTTGGTTCCACTCTTCATTCGAAAACAGCTGATTCTATTTATGTTAAATATGAATCAAAATTGTTAAAGTCATCTAATTTATTTTAAAATGAATTCCCGAGCGATTTATCTTCAAACTCTGTTGGATATCGTCGAATTGTCTGAAGTGCGAACCTATCGGCGCAAGACCAGAGAAATTACTTCGAACAATACAGTGATGAAGAATTTGTTAAAAGGTTTCGCTTGTGCAAAAGCACGGCACTATTTGTTTTGCAAAAAATTGTTTTTCGACTTGAATCTTAAGTAAAAAAGTAAGAGCATTTATTTGGTTTAACTAATTTCCCATTATTACAGGAAAACGACAATACAGCCATGGGTTAAGCTTCTAATAGCTCTTACACTCATAGAAATTTTCCGGTAAAATCGCCCTAAAAACAAGGAAAATCGCCATAAAACCGGGGTCAATGGCGACTAGGCTATGGAATTAGGGAAAATTACCCTAAAAATACGGGTGCCTTAGGCATATATTTAAGGTGATTTTTCTTAAATCTAGGGCTACTTTTCTGTTTTCAAAGGTAATTGCCCTGGAAATAAGAAAAAATACCTTTAAACTAAAGGCAGTTTTTCATATATTTAGGGCGTTTATCTTACATTTTAGGTGATTTTTCTTAAATCTAGGGTTACTTTTCTGTTTTCAAAGGTAATTGCCCTGGAAATAAGAAAAATACCTTTAAAATAAAGGCAGTTTTTCATATATTTAGGGCGTTTATCTTATATTTAGGGTTATTTTTCTGTTTTCATAGGCGAATTGCCCTAAAAATCCACAAAAAAAATCTATTTTTTTTTCCATATGCCTGGGAGAGATTTCAGATGCCTGGGAAAGAGTCTATACTATAAACAGCGTATTTCCTGTGATCTGGACTGACTTCAACACACACATTCTTTAACACCGTTTCAGATCATTTAAATGCACTTGTTTGTTGCCATATGAAAGGATTCGGTTGGGAGGCATAGACCTATGCAACACCGCCGTTAGAACTCATCATCTTGATAAACTAATTAAGGAGATATATATGAGGAGAAAAAACCACTTACTTGAGAAAAACTGTTGGTCGCTCCGAGGATCGAACCCGCGGCCTCTCGGGTTGGAGTCTAACACTCTACCGGTGCACCACAGTCCCATCGCGCCAAACGACTTACAAAAACTGTACACATTTTATTTTCTTGCGGTCTAATTTTTATTTCGACTAAAGGCAACCAAAACGTGTATTCTTTTTGCTGATGGTTGGAATATTTTGGCCGTTTTCTAGTCAGCATGTTTAACTCAAAGTAGTCCCTAACTAAGAATATCCATATATAATTAAGGTTTAAAGACTACTTTAAATTTAACATGTAGACGAAAAAACGGCATTAGTAATATTAGCATTTACAAAAAAAAAAAAAAAAGAAGTTGACTCACCCAGGGATCGAAACCACGACCTTAATTTTCAAACAGCAAAGCTGAAAGTGCGAGTGCTTAGACCGCTGGGCTACCCATTTTAAAACTTTTGGTTCGATTTTTAAGGCGATCGCCAGTGAAGTTGGGTCGATTCTCACATGCTCACATACATACGTGCTTTGACCTGTCAACTACACACACATACATAATACGCATTACATGTATGCATCCATCTATTGCGTCTTAAATTTTCGTTTGAATCTTACCCTAGATTTTATGGCGATTTTTGGTGCTATTTTGTTATACATTTTAGGGCGAATTCGCCCTTAAAAGAATAAATTACTATCAGAGTAGACTCGTAAAAATTCGGCC
Source organism: Drosophila mimetica (assembly GCA_037075245.1). Classification (NCBI taxonomy): domain Eukaryota; kingdom Metazoa; phylum Arthropoda; class Insecta; order Diptera; family Drosophilidae; genus Drosophila; species Drosophila mimetica. The sequence goes on from JBAMCH010000004.1 coordinate 3,693,551, forward strand.
TAAATAATATAGGCAATTTTGCCTACAGTTATTCTCTTTCAGTGAACGGTCGTGTTTTTGTTTTGCGCTCCGAATTTTTGTTCTTTTTGTCCATAAACCATCGGGGTTTAATTTAAATTTTCTTACATTTATATAGCTTTTTATGTCCCTAACAACATCCGTTCGCTTCGCGAGTGCATAGTGATTGTTTTGTGTTTAAATTAACAAAATTAGTTTGCACGCCCAGTCTCTGTGCAGTGTTTGTTGTTTTTGTTTTATCTGATTGCATTCTCCTTTTCTACCAAACGCTGTTTGGAGCGGTAAGAATCTGTACGGTAGTTACCCGCTCTCCCGCACTCACGCAAAAAACGTTGTTGTTGGCACAGCTAAAACTAACGCTCCCCCGCTTACTCACTCCCGCTCACTCTCTCCCGCTCTCTTACTCTCGTAGCTTTTTTCTCTTTGCACTGTGGTTCGGAATATCGCGATAATGGCTGTCTGTTGTTCGAAGAAATGCAAGTCGTTGATTTTGGCTGGACAACAGAGCATTCCGTGCCATTCGTGCGACAGTATTTTTCATGCTAAATGTCTTGGCTATTCGGGCCTGGTTCGCGATGCAATCGACATGAGAAGTGGCTTGCGCTACTATTGTGAAGAATGTATTGCTTATGAAAAAAAAGCACTGTAACGGAATTAATTCGTAACAGCCGTAGAAATACGGATCTGCTTGTGGCGCTTGAGTCGCAGCTCACTAGCCGTATGCTATCTGAGCCCGATTCCCCTAAGCGTAAAAAGATCGCGGTCGATAGACAACCCACGGTAGTCGCTAGTGAAACTGTCTCTGGCGATCCGGGGTCTGCAGCACAGCAGTCGATCTCAGCTGCCGCACAAATGGTACTGAGGTCGAAAACTAAAGGACGTGAGATTTTGCCGCACGAGACACCCGAAAAATCTGTTGGAAAAAATACAGAAAAGATTCCAACGCCGCATGCTGACTTAACGTCTGGAATACCGACTGGAACTGGTAGTGCAGCCATAAATGCTGTAGTACCAAAACCTGTCACATGCGTGGTACCTAAAACAGTCACCTGTGTACCGCAGCGGAAACAAATTTTTGTTTCTCGGCTGAATCCTGACCTTTCATCCCTGGACATTACGGCCTATATCCGTAACAAAGTTCAGATTGATGATCTAAAGGTTGAACGATTTAATTTTTCATATGCTAGGGAAGTATCATCATTTAAGATCGGTGTTCCCTGTGCTCATTTTGCAACGATGTGCTCAGCCAATTTTTGGCCTGCAGGCATTTTTGTTAAGGAGTACGAAGCTAGAAAAAAGAAAATTCGTTCAAAGGAAGTTGGAAACCCCTTTAAAGAGCCATCCACATCTTCATCTTTATCTGTCTCAAAAAACTAGATTCTTTCCTTCTGCTTTCCTATCAGAATACAAGAGGTTTACAAAGTAAGTTGACCAAATTGTATACTGATAGTTTTTCCTTGTCTTCCCATGTTATTGTGTTCACAGAAACTTGGTTAAAACCGGAAATTCTTAGTTCCGAAGTCTTTTCAAGTAAGTTCACAACGTACAGGCTTGATCGTCCCTCCCGACGTGGAGGTGGAGTTTTAATTGCAGTTGACTCAGAATTAACGTCTGAAGAAATAACGTCCGACGAAATAATGGACATTGAATTTCTATGTATAAAACTATCCCTTCCAGGTATTTCTATATACATAACATGTTCTTATATTCCGCCGTCATCTGAATTCCCAATATATGCAAATCATCTGTCCGCTATCCAGTTTATTTCAAGTAAACTATCAGATAGAGATCAGTTAATAGTTTTAGGGGACTTTAATATACCTAGGGCGACATGGTCCACCGTTGAAACATCGAATATATTGTTACCTTCAACGCAGCATGATTTTCTTGATGGTTTGCTTGATATTTCATTGTCTCAAGTAAACCATGTTCAAAATTTGTTAGGACGATTACTGGATCTATGCTTTGTTTCAAGTCCAGATTGTGTCTGCATAGTTAGAACCTCTGCAATTACTTTACCAGAAGACCCATATCACCCAACGCTGGAGCTGACTATTGACACGGGTACAAAATTAATTGAAATATCTGAAAAGTCAGCCAAACGCATCCCCTGCTTTCGTAGAGCAAACTTTGCACTTATCAATAGCCTTATCGCTTGCTCGGATTGGTCAAATCTGTACTTATGTACTAATATGACTGAAGCTGTTAACATATTTTATAATGTATTAAACGCAGTTTTTGATACATGCGTTCCTACGTATTATCCTAAAATTTCTAACCAACCTCCGTGGTTTAGTAAAGAGTTGTCACGACTTAAAAATGTGAAGTCTAGACTCTACAAAAAGTTTAGAGCTATACGGATCACAAGCTGCCTTTTCCCGATACTTAAGTGCTCGGTCGGATTTTACCGTTCTTAACGCTCAGTGTTACAAAAACTATTTAGCTCGTTGCAAGACACAGTTTACACTGGATCCAAAACAGTTTTATAATTTTGTTAACACAAAGCGTAAATCTTCAAGTTCCCCATCAACCCTTAAATTTGAAAATTCTTCCGCAAACACTGATCAGGCCATAGCCGATCTTTTTGCACAGTTTTTCCAAACCACCTATTCAACATCAAGTCCGTCAGATCAGTCTTACCCATATGACATGCCTAAGTCAAACTTAATTTTTTGTCCCGTTATAAGTGAAAGCTCACTTCTTTTAAATCTGCAAAGGGTCAAATTAGTCTACTCTCCGGGTCCTGACGGAGTACCTGGATGTGTGCTCAAGTATTGCGCTGAGACTTTGTGTAGACCATTGCACAAACTTTTTACTTTGTCTTTAGAAACTTCAGATTTCCCGGATAGATGGAAGGAATCGTTTATTATCCCGCTTCATAAAAAGGGGAGCAAATTGAACGCATGTAATTACAGAGGTATTTCAAAGCTATCAGCTATTCCGAAGCTCTTTGAGAACATTATTACTCCCCATTTGCAACACAGTTGTAGGTCTCTTATTTCCTGTTGTCAGCACGGATTTATAAAACGTAGGTCAACGACAACCAACCTTTTGGAGTTTACTTCATTTGTGTTAAATGGTTTTAGAAAAAATCGTCAGACTGATGTGGTTTACACAGATTTCAGTAAGGCGTTTGATTCTGTAAACCATCCGATTTTAGTTCGGAAATTGGACCTCTTAGGGTTTCCTGATGATCTTCTTAGGTGGATCTTAAGTTATTTGAACAACAGGACTCAAAGGGTTATTTTTAAAAACTCTCTTTCATCCCTAGTCCGAGTTACGTCTGGTGTACCACAAGGAAGTCATCTTGGTCCGCTCCTTTTTACATTATTTATTAATGACCTTCCTCTTGTCCTAACGAACTCACGTGTACTTATGTACGCAGATGACGTTAAGTTATGCCTGCAATTTAATGATCCCTCACAAAGTTTAGCTTTACAATCCGATCTCAATGCATTTCAAACATGGTGCAGGAATAATGACTTAAACTTAAATGGTTCTAAGTGTAAACTAATGACCTTTTTTCGTGTCAGCCCTCACTATTCATCTTATACTTTGAGTGGCTGTATGTTAGATAGAATAACGCATGCTGACGACCTTGGAGTCTATATGGACCCAAAACTTAAATTTTCTGATCACATCACTACCATGGTAAATAAAGCCAGGGGCGTGCTTGCATATATCAAAAGGTGGTCGAAGGAATTCGATGATCCATATGTCACAAAGACCTTGTATATTTCATTAGTCCGACCAATTCTTGAGTACTGCGCTCCAGTTTGGAGTCCCCAATATGGGGTGCATATAGACCGCATTGAGTCAGTGCAAAAAAACTTTTTAATATTTGCCTTACGTGGTCTTAACTGGGATACAAGTCTATTACTACCATCCTACACTAGTAGACTACTTCTAATTAACTTACCATCATTAGTTAACCGAAGGACTATGCTTGGCATTACGTTTATTAGGAATCTTATTCATGGTGATGTGGAGAGCTCCGAGTTACTGGGTCGCCTGCATTTTAATGTGCCTAATAGATTCACAAGAAACTATATTCCTCTAGTTTTAAATCATTGTATCTCTAATTATGCAATGCATGAATCTTTTAGAGTACTCTGCAATGACTATAATAGACTATACCACCTAATATCTACTACCGACTCACTGCCTATCCTTAAATCAACAATACTATCCTACTTAGCAAGTAATTAGTTTTACTTTATGTATTTTGACTGTATGTATTTTAATTGTCTATTGTGAAATTGTCTTTTTCTTTGTCCGCGATTTCGTTTACTCGCCCAAAACGGTGTAGGGCCCCGCGCGTAACAAGCATTGCTTGGTGTCGTAAGGGCCACTTGTTTGTACTGATCATAGTGCATCAACGTCCAAGATTTGCCGTTTTAAAAAAACTAACCCTAAAAAATGTTTTCTATGGCGATTTTTCGTATATTTAGGGCTAATCACCCTTAAAATAAGAAAATTTTTCGTAGTTTTAGAGCGATTCAGTTTTAGGGCGATTTTTCTAGTATTTAGGTAAAAAATTTTATGAGTGTAGATTCTACGCAAGCGGCAGTTTTCTTATAACTGTTGGCGATTTTTGTGGTGTTAGCGTGGCCACAGCCAGTCGAGTTGTAAGGGAAGTTTCTTTTGCTATAACGTCTTTATCAAAACAATTTATTAATTTCCCGCGTATTGAAGATCTTTAAGAAAATGTTGTTAATTTTTATAAAATAGCCAAGTTTCCGAAAGTCATAGGAGCCATAGATTGCACGCACGTAAGAATTCAATCTCCCGGGGCGATTCCGGAGAAATATATCGGAATAAAAAGGGTTACTTTTCTACAGTTATTATTAGTTTGAAATGTTGTTTATATCATCAGCTGTTAGTATGACTGTTTTATGGTATTTTTCGATAGTTTTTCGTTTAATTTTTGACAATTAGTTAACTCTTCTGATGTGGGGTTGCCACCTAGTCTCAAATTAGTGCGCCATTTATTTGGAGTTTTAAAAGGCGGACGAGAAAACGAAAACCGATTTGCCACCGGGATAAATTTATCCTGCTATTAGCTAAATTGTACTTTGCAGGACGGACGAGAAAACGGCCTTAAGAATATTTATACATAATTAAGGTTTAAAGTATACTTTAAATTTAACATGCGGACATGCCTTAATTTATAAACAGCAAAGCTGAAAGTGCGAGTGCTTAGACCGCTGGGCTACCCATTTTCAAACTTTTGCTTCAATTTTTAGGACGATCGCCCGTGAAGTTGGGTCGATTCACACATGCTCACATATGTACATACATACATGCTTTCCCAGCGGGAAAAAACCTCTGAAAAAAAGCATATTTTCATGAGGTTTCTCCATACAAGGCGGAAGGAAAAAAATCTCCTTCACCCCTTACATTTCTTCCATCTCTGGTTTCAAAATACACGGGGGTGACACAAAAAAGTAAGGGGTGAAGGAGGTTGTAGTGTGGATATATGGCAGTAGAATGCAGGCCAAAATCTACTGGTTTTTGACTTCCCGCATTATAGGTTTTCCACACGTACTCAGTTATGGTTTTCCTCCACTTGCAATATCTGCTTTTCTACACCCTCCCAGTTGTGGTTTTCCACTGCTTTGCATTTTCCACCACCCCTCCCCAAGAACAATTCTTTTTAATTTGGTATACATATGCATTTATTAATCGTTTTTCATAAGTAATTTTGGATATTTTATTTTTTGAACGCTGAACGCAAATCATGTTGATATTGGCGAACACTGTCGTTTCTGAGTGACTCTGTAAATAAAAACCATAATATACAAATACATTACATATTAATAAAAATTATAAATATATATAAAGTAAAGGGGGAAAAAAATATATAAAACAAGGAATTTAGAAAAATTAAAATAATTACCATACAGTACGTTGGCGAAATTTTTGCTAGTGCTTCAATAGGTATATATTTATATGATAATCAATTAAATAGAGAGATAGTACATTTCCCAATAACAGAAATAGAGTTTAAATACGTTTGCTTGCCATTAGACGACTCTGCCGTTTTAGTTCCCTTAATACACTTAACCCTGTACTAATCAACGAAAAGCAACAAAAATAATAAGCAGTAAAATAAAACCAACATGGAGACTGCTGAAGACTTCTGGAGACTACAACAGGTCCCAAAAAGTCTCAACCGGACCGGCACACATAATTTGTCTAAATTCATATTATCATTAACGACCACGATGCAGTTTCTACTGTAATGATTTTAGCATCAGTTTATTAAAAGCCGAAAGAAATTTTAACTGTAAAGCGACGCACAATAAACAAAAGCACAACGCGCAATTTGACGACCGCCTCTGACGGCTTATATTAAGTTTTAGTAAAAATGCGTATGCTGACCATATCCCTAACGCTGAAATAAAGATATTCAAACAACAATATTTATGTTATCACTTACATTGGCTCCATCGCCAAATCGGACATCTACTTTCATAAAATAAACATGCAAAAATAAATGAATAAAATGGGTTAAATTCGACGTTTTTTTTGCTTTTACTTATACATAAATCTAATATCTTCCAAAAACATAAACAAAAATCACTTATTGTCAACGAAAACACTTAGTTTTTAAACAAAAACAAAAAATAAATCGATTTTTAAGGTTCAACGAATAATCGGACACTCGCTTAATACAGTTTTTTTTAGGGAACTTGCTGCAAACTTTGGGTTTTTGGCATTGGGATCACTTTGTAGTAGAGATTAAGAGCATAAACCATCCCTTCACTGCAAAAAAAATGTTAAAATGGCTCCAAGGAAATCCATTTTCTGTAAAACTTGGTCAGATGATCGGAAAACTAAATTTCGAACTGAAAACTGTACGGAAATTCACTGGTTTGGTCGGAGAAGTCAAGTCTATTGTCCAGGACACTATTATGAAGTTTCGTGATACATTTTGATTTGACAATAGAGGTGGGGAAGCCAAAACATGATGTTATTGACGGCATAACTCCAAAGTACCTTTAGATTTTAAAAGTTACAAAATATTTAAAAAATTTTTTTTTAATGTTTCTTTTGTTATTCTGAAAGAGCATTAAACAACCGACAAAATGAGGTATTGCTCATAAAAATCGGTTAACAACTACCTAAAAGTTTTTCCCCAAGCAAAGTTTTTCCCCAAGCAAAATTAAAAACAACTGCAAAAAAAAAATTTCAAAATCTCTTTCCTTGTATTTCTTACGATTTTTTTAAAATAGCTAAAATTGGAAATTTTTTCCGCTTTTTCCTCCTTTTTATACAAAATTTTACTACGATTTTTCAAAAAATACAAGGAAAAATACAATTAAAACAAATTATTCGTCTTTCGTTTCTCATTATCGACTAAACTTATTCGCTGGCCAAATATCAGGAAAAAAGAGTTTTGACAGGGGACATATACGACGGTAACTGTATTTTTATTTGTCTTACTAAGTAAGGCCCGAAAAAGAACCCTAAGCTGAACGCATTTCGAAAATGTCCCATCCATAATCAACACAATTAGGCCATAAAAACCTGGGTACGGAGTGCTCAGATTGGGGGATCGCGTTGTGTCGCAATCCAGACTTAATACAGAACATTTTGAGATACATTTTAGCCAACATTTTTCTGATGAACCAATCGACTGAAAAGTCGAGACACGTCGCAAATAACCTCTGCATTTGGAAATATTCATAAAAATTGTAGATGATCGGGGCCGGGAATAAACATTTGGTTTGAAACCCTGGCAACTCAAGCACAACGAGCCCAAAGCGAAACACAAATCTGAATTCGAGTCAGCTCTGAATGGAAAGCTAAATTAAAGTCGATCGGGCTCGGACAATCAGTTCTCGTCTAATACTTCGTTGTTATTGGTGCCTACTCGTCAGAATATTCCAATTTTGACCCAGCCCCTTTGAGTCAAAATCTGCCAAGTGGGCCACCCCTGTTCCGAAGGTCCGATTTTCATCGAACTTTTTTACTTTTCCGGTTCACAACGAAAATATAAGAACTTCATTTGAACGGTTTTGCGAAATTTTGAGTTTTACCGGAGTTATAGAGGTCAAAACATGGCATTTTTGACACTTTTTCGAAAAAGTTGCACTCAGTCATTAATTCATAACTTCGGAACGGTAAGAGATATCTTTATGATGTTTTCACTAATCGCTCAAGAATTATTATGGCTTTCCATAAAAAAATTTAAAAAAAAATTAAAATTTATTTTTATTAAAAATAAATTGAATTTTTTTTTTATTTTTTATTTTTTTCAGTGTTCTTCACCAGCTATAGAGTTTAAAACCATTTGAAAATGAAGATTGATTCATTACGAAACAGATAAAAAAAAAAAAAAGAGTGGCCCGGGCAAAGGTTTTTCGCAATTCGAACTTTTCGGTGGGCGCACAGCTATTTTCCATACAAAAATTTAAAAACGCGCGCATGCAAAGTAAAAACGCGAGCCGCAGCACTTGTGTTGAACAGTGCGCCACCTAGCTTTGCGCGCGTTTTTAAATTTTTGTATGGAAAATAGCTGTGCGCCCACCGAAAAGTTCGAATTGCGAAAAACCTTTGCCCGGGCCACTCTTTTTTTTTTTTTTATCTGTTTCGTAATGAATCAATCTTCATTTTCAAATGGTTTTAAACTCTATAGCTGGTGAAGAACACTGAAAAAAATAAAAAATAAAAAAAAATTCAATTTATTTTTAATAAAAATAAATTTTAATTTTTTTTTAAATTTTTTTATGGAAAGCCATAATAATTCTTGAGCGATTAGTGAAAACATCATAAAGATATCTCTTACCGTTCCGAAGTTATGAATTAATGACTGAGTGCAACTTTTTCGAAAAAGTGTCAAAAATGCCATGTTTTGACCTCTATAACTCCGGTAAAACTCAAAATTTCGCAAAACCGTTCAAATGAAGTTCTTATATTTTCGTTGTGAACCGGAAAAGTAAAAAAGTTCGATGAAAATCGGACCTTCGGAACAGGGGTGGCCCACTTGGCAGATTTTGACTCTTTCCAAATATATTTGGTTTTTAATATTCTATTCTATTCTCTATGTCTTGTCTTTTTTGACATTCGGCCAGCCGAAATTTAAATATCCTTGCAGATCCTTCCAGTTTAATTACATATTACAGAAATGTTATAATTAGATTTACTTACGTATATGTTGCAACAAACAAAATTAAATCAGTTTTCTTATATAGTTTTAAAACTATCGAAATGAAACTTTACCAAAAGTCGACTTTCTGACATATTACCTATTTCTCTTAAAAGTATTATTTTTCCGCGGTTTGTTTAGCTTTTCACACATTATGAGCGTTAGAAAGGGCGTGGCACCTTGGTGAAACAAAAAGGCGACTACTATTATATAGCCGCAGAATTGAAAATCTGCTGTGATGGTCCGATCACAACGAGTGATACACCAATCGAAAGGCATTGCAAGAACTAACAGGATTGCATACCAAGACTTAATCAATTTCAATTGGTTTGGGAGAGAGGGCGGTGAAAGTGTGAACGTGAAAATTTAGAAAATTGAATCTGTTGAGGCCGGTGGGGATAATCGGCGTATGGCACTACACACAAAAAAAAGCACGTTCCCGTAAATTCGATATGGCCAATGTAAATGGCATGTAATTCATACCCACATCGTTTTTACATGAAATACTCATCAAATTTACATTAACAAGGTAATTTTGCCGAATTTTCTCTCTCGGAGACTCTCTCAGTTCGAAAAAGAGAGCAATACGCCATATGGAGAGCAAAATGACGTGACTTGAAACGAGAAAGACAGATTCGAAATTCGAACAGACGTACTTCGACCATGATGTTTACATGTCGACCATATCAATTTTAAACGGGTCCATATCAAGTTAAAATTGATCTTAAAAAATGTAAAATTGACCTACGTTTCCTATCGAATTTTTTTTGTGTGTACGCTAGTTATATTCTTACTGAAAACGCGCTTAATATCAGGGGTTGTTGATACAGCATATTAGGGGGATTCCCTAAACTGTTGAATTGCTGAATTGTTAAATTTTGGTCAGCTGGTTATCAGCTGTTCCATACAAAGTCAACTTTCAGAAATTTCAGCAATTCAACAGCCTCGGGGCTGCTGAAAATTTTGTTGAATTGCTGAAAGGCCAGAGTTGTCACCATTTTTAATGAAAGTCATGGCAACTCTGTAGAATTTTGGTATTACCAGTACGAATTATTTACTTTAAAATAAAATTAGAATGGATGGTGGGTTTTAGCTGGCTCAAGGTCGAAGTGTTTTTAGTGCCTTTGTTTTTTGTTCTTAAAAGACACTTTATCCTCTTTTCTTTCCAAGTATATAAGTAGTTACTTATTCCTCGGTACCAATTTTAGAGAGTAACTAGCAATAAAAAGACAATCTTTACATATTTTAAGATCCGTAAACATTTTCAACAAATAACAGCTGTTTAAGAATTCAACAGGATTCATTTAGGGTCGTTCCCTTAATTGCTGAAATTTTCTGATGAATTTTCAACAATTCAGCAATTCAGCATTTTAGGGAATCCCCCTATTAATTTGAATTTGATATGTTGATGTTATGTCATTTTGTTATGTAAGAAAAATACTAAAATATTATAGAAATCTCGTAAGTATCACCGAATAAAAGACGGTAACTCTAGTCGGCAAAAAGAGACGCCACTTGCGTAAAAAATTCTTGAAGTATACTAGTTGACGAGCGCAAAAGCTCGAATATATTGCAAAAGATCTAAAATAAAGTGATCAACATATAAAAAATGTTTTCTTCAAACGAATCTTTCGACGACTACAACGACAGTGGCTTGTGTGGGTTAGAAGTCGGTTTTTCGAGCCCCATAACCCTTAATCGGTGTAACCTTTATCAGGTAATTACCCCAACAAATAATCTTTCGAGCCCCATAATCCTTAATCGGTATAACCCTTACCATTGTGTGATATTGTGTGTTCGTCCCACCAAATTTGTGGACTCCTGCGGCGTCGTTCTCCAACGGCGTCCCTCCAGTTCCACCCGGCTCGTAGGACTCAAAAAGTCTGCACAACCTTCCTGTAGGGTCCAACCAGAATGCTCGTGAGAACACCTGTATCGTCGTAATCCCTGAGGTCAGTCTGGCTCTAGCCTGAGAAACAAATGTCCCGACAGGTCAACCGTAACCCCGACGCCTGGCACAAACTCTTGGTCCGCGTTTACCTTGCCGGTAGCTCGCCCTTCTCTCGATTCTGCTCCTGTCCTGCTCCTGTCAACAAAGCAATGAGTGTTCTTGGGTTTATAATAATATTATACCAGAGTAGATTACTATTGCTTAACTTACCTACACTTCAAAACCGTAGAATAATGCTTGGTACTATTTTTATGCAAAATCTTATAAGAGGTGATATTGACTCTGTAGAACTGGTAAACCGTTTAACTTTTAATGTTCCTGTTAGACTAACACGAAATTACTACCCTCTTAATTTGCCTCGATGTACATCAAATTTTACTCAGCATGAGCCCTCCCGCGTCCTATGTAATAATTACAACAATCTTGATCAATTAATTTGCACTTCAACTTCTATCCCTCTATTAAAAACTACAATTTTATCTCATTTGCTTCAATCTTAGTTGTAACCATTAGAATCTTTATTTGTCCCGTCTCTGTTTTGTCTCATGTATTTTCCTCGCGAACTTGCATATTTGCCCAAATTGAAAAAGGGTCCCGCGCGTAACAAGCACGTGCTTGGTATCGTTGGGCCACTTGTTTGTACTGCTCGTAGTGCATCAACGTCCATCATATATATATCTAAATTTTCTGTTTTATATATATTTTTCCCTTTACTTTTTATATATTTATTTTATGTATTAATATGTAATGTATTTGTATATTATGGTTTTTATTTTCAGAGTCACTCAGAAACGACAGTGTTCGCCAATATCGACATGATTTGCGTTTAGCGTTCAAAAAATAAAATAGTAATAATAATTAATAAATGCATATGTATACCAAATTAAAAAGAATTGTTCTTGGGGAGGGGTGGTGGAAAATGCAAAGCAGTGGAAAACCACAACTGGGAGGGTGTAGAAAAGCAGATATTGCAAGTGGAGGAAAACCATAACTGAGTACGTGTGGAAAACCTATAATGCGGGAAGTCAAAAAACCGGTGGATTTTGGCCTGCATTCTACTGCCAGATATCCACAGTACAACCTCCTTCACCCCTTACTTTTTTGTGTCACCACCATGTATTTTGAACCCAGAGATGGAAGAAATGTAAGGAGTGAAGGAGGTTTTCTCCCTTCCGCCTTATATGGAGAAACCGTATGAAAATATGCTTTTTTCCCGAGGTTTTTTCCCGCTGGGAAATTTTTGTTTAAATCTTACCCTAGTTTTTAGGGCGTTTTTTTGGGCGAATTCGCCTTTAAAAGAAGAAATTACTATCAGAGTAGACTCATAAAAATTCGTCCTATATAATAAAGGCAATTTAGCCGTTTTAAAATATATTTAAGGCTAGCCACCCTTAAAATAAGACAATTTTTCGTAGTTTTGGGACGATTCAGTTTTAGGGCGATTTTTCTAGTATTTAGGTAAAAAAAATTTATGAGTGTAGGCTATATTTTTGAATCATACATATGTAGTTCAAGTGCAACTAGTTAAATTCCAGTGCCTTTTAACATGTATTTGTTTTACCAATTAATTGTTTTTAGGTTTTTTTGTCAAAAAGGGACCAGTTTGAGACAAGTTGCTTTTTTACTAGTTTTGTACTATTTATTTTTTCGACTGTGTAGTCCAAATGTACGCAGACAAATTGCCTTAGCTTTTTTACTAGTTGTAAAACACGTTGATTTTCAGACTAGTTCGCATTTTTCCTGCCGGGTATATGATATAGTCATCCGATTTTCTTAAATTTAATTCGAAACTCAGATATATTTTAACAATGATCGTCACCATTGTACAAGGTAGTATATCAAATAACACTGATATTATTATGTTTTCTTTTATTAACCTTCCAATGGATATAAGATATTGTCCGATCCGGCTTATATACTAGGTACGGACATGGATAGCTCGACTCGGCTAGTAATGCAGATAAAGAATATGTATATGTTATGGGATCGGTATCTTTTCACTCATAGTTATAACCTCTGAAAGGATATATTAAGAATATTGGTTTTCGATTATCGACTCTATCAACAGTTACAGCTCTGTTTGCATGGTACCCAAATTCTATCATTGACCAAGACAGCGATTTCACTGCTTTTAATTGCAGAAAACATTAATGCACAGGAAAAGCTCTGAGCTTCTTTAGGTGTTTGAAGAAATTGAATTAAACAAGAACAATCAAAAACAAGAAAGAAAGCTAACTTCGGCTTGCCGAAGTTTATATACCCTTGCAGATCATCCCTATTCAATTACAAATACCAAAATATTAAATTTAGATTTACTTGCATATTTGTTGCAACAAACCAAATTACAGCAGTTTTAGTATTATTTTGAAATTATTTGATCAATCCGTCCTAGGGCACATATACTATATAGTTGTTAAATTGAATTCGAATTTCTTAATTTATAAAACAAAGTTATATTTCAGAGTAGAAGAGACAACAATAGGAATAAACGAAGCTGCCATATTCGAAATTTAGAACAGTTTAAATATTAATATTTCCAAAAGCTTTATTTCATATGTCAAAAAACACCAAAGCTATAATTTTTTCCCATTATTTTTCCGATCCTTCCTATGGGAGCTATAAAATATAGTTGTCCGATCCGGCTGGTTCGGAAACGTCTCTTACTGCGTTGCAAACTTCTAACTGAAAGCATTATACCATCTGCAAGGGTATAAAAATCGTAAAGTTAGGTGGGTTTTTGATGCCAATGACCGTGCCAAACATCGTACCCCATTTATTTTTCTGTCTCTTTTTCTTACTACGTACATATATCAGTTGGTATTTTTACAAACATTGATAATTTCCACACAATTGACCCAGCTCGTATGATTCTTCCGTCCACCTCCTGCATCACGCATCCAAAATGATGCACTCACTAACTTCATGATTTATGCAATACATTGCCATCGATATCGGTACTGGGAGAAAGATATAGGCAGCAATTTTATGTTCACCAATTTTGTCAGACAATCGAAAAAAGAACTTTACATGCCACTCAGTAGGGTCCTCTAATAGTTGTATTGGTATTTAATCTACAGTGAAATGACTCATTTGGAATTTCTTAAATATTTAATTAGTTATATTAATATTAAGATTAATATTAAACGGTATTGACAACACAGCCAAAGAGTGTATTCGCTGAATCCACAAGGTCTAAAGGATCTAAAACAATTGTTAGGAGTTTTCGTGTTCGTTCTTTGCTTTTCTATGATGGTTATAGAACCTTTTTAATGTGGTTGAAAGACAAGCGCATCTCATAAATAAAGAACTATACGGTAATATTGATTCTTGATTAAATATTTAGTTCTTTTTACTTAACCCCCGCCGCTGTTATAAGCTACCATTTCATGCACATTAGCTAACCAATTGAACTTTATTCAAACCCTGAGATCTTCAAAAGCGCCCACTGTGCAATGCGGGGTATCAAAAAATTAAATGAAAATAATACAACAATTTATTTTATTGATGACATTTTCTATCTGCCACTCGACAGTTTTTGTGCATTCGAAATCAGTCCACCATCTGCATCAGAAGCATCATTATCAATAGAGGGCCACTGGTATCCCAACAGCAGACAACAATACAGACCCGCGCACATATGGCCGAGCATTTCAATTGCATTATAGAGCCGAATTTAACGAACAATACACAAAAAGCCCTCGGTGCAAGGGCAACCAGTCAACTTTCAGCTGGCAGCCCGCAGTAATACTCTATTTAGTCAAAGCTCTGACATCGAGACCTTTAAATAGCGAATGTAGCCGGGCTCAAATGGCAGGGCATCAAACACAGCCCTGCACAAATATGGTCATGTATATTTTGTGCACAATAATTCGCCGAAGCTCTTTGAAGCGTTGGGTTCGGGTTCACAGGCATTGTTGAAATTTACAATTGCGATTCATCAAAAATAGATTAGGTTTTCATTGCAACAATGCATATGCATGGGAACATGGTCTGGGAGGACACTCCACAGATACTCCGAACACGTCTGGCCTGTGTTTGCCCCAGCTACTTCCTGAGCAGGCACAGTGTGTTCGTCATCGGCCGGCGGTCGAGCTGGTCAAACAATGCACTGTTTATTATAAATCAAATATGCAGCCCCGTTGGCTTGAGGAGCTCCAACGGAAATTTCTTTGCAGCTACAAATTTTATCGTTTTATCTGCGCGGCTTATCTGCTAATGGCTTCGCGGCACTTTTTGTGCCCTAAGCTGGGCGGGCGAGCTTTAATATGCGAGCGCAGTTACGGCACCAAAGAGCCGTAAAATAAAATAAGAGGAGCAAACTTTGAACTTTAAATAAATTTTTTGACTTTGCCATTGCCTTGGAAAGTTCTTAAATAAAATAGAATATGAAAAAGCCAAAAAGGACGACGTTGGCAGGTATGGCTAAGGAGCCGGAGATGGAAACAGCAGCAGCTAGCACTGTTATGTGCAGCAGAAAATTCGCTGAAATAATGGGCCAGAAGCCTTGGCATTAACTTGGGCTTCAGCGAGCGCCAGGATAAGGCATCCAGTTGCGAATGTGCATGCGATGTGTGTGAGAATGTGCATAAAATTTAAGGCCCCGGACCCCGCCCGTTAGCAAGTTTTAGCAACAGCTTCTGGAAGGAATATGTCAAAGAGGACGGCACATCCTCGACTCTGTTGCATTATGAATGCCGCATAATTTAAGCGCATTCACTGCAGCATGCCGTGGCGAACGAACTTTGCCCGAACTCGAAGGGGCAACTTGCGCTTTAAGGCCCGTGCTGTCGCATCTCCTAACGATGCGTCGGACCCGGCTTTTGGCAACACCACTTGCCACTTGCCACAACAGTCGCCCGGCGGAGTGTTTGCTCCACGCTGCGGAATCTCTGCATCACGACTTTCCTCTCCTTGACGGTTGCAACTTGAAGCCTGCTGCTCGTCGGCAAACTTTCCCATCTCAGGCCGCAAGTGTCTTGCGTGCGTGCCGTGTCCTCTTCCGGTCAATCGCTTTGTAATGTCCTGCCCACTTGACCTGCAACTCGAGGCACAAGTGCTGGAATCGAGTCCCTGGGACGTGCCAGCAGCAGGATATTACGTGCATAAGTGAGTGCTGATGGAAAGTAGTTACAACTTGAGGGCATCAGATCGTGGGCGATCATAGTGCGCCTCGATTTGGACCGCCCGGCTCGATCGGTCTCGCATCTGGCTCTCGTGGATAGAGTCCCAATTTACCACTCCCGACTGGAGCGGGCACATCCTGCACTCCGTCTCAAAAAAGGCCCCTCAGTGGCAGTGGCTTACAATTCCAATCATCATCGCAGATGGGAATGTCGCTGCACTTACGCAGCTGCTCTGATTGCCGCGGTCTGTGACTCGTGGATGGCGCAGCTTAAAGTGCCAGTGCCACCAACCATCTCCCCCACCCACTCCGCTTTTCCGGGCTGACAGTTTTCCTTTTCCTGATGAAAAAAGAAAAACAATGCGCCCAGGAAGCACGTCGTAGTTTCAGTCTCAGATTCGGCTAGGCAGCTTTGCATGCCGGCATCCTTGGCTGCCCCCGTTTGGTGCACGTGCCACACGTAAAACTTAAGAATGCCGCACCACCAGCTGCAGCAAACCCTTGCGCGCCAGCTGCAACTGTTGCTATCGATAGTTTGCCATTTAGGAAAGGCATCCTAGGTGGCTCTGCCGTTATACACTCCACAAAGGGGGCTCCGGCCTTTCAGCCTTTCGGTCTTATCGGGCCGGTTGCGATGCGAGGTGACTCCTTGAGATTTCCAAGCCAAATTTAAAAACTTATCGATGCAGCTGTGCAGTGCGGCCACTCAGACCAGGAGCGTTGCAAGCTGAACGTAGGCAGGAAGGCGCTTTGCAAAGGGCATTCGCGCAGACTTGTTTGCTCGCTCGCAGTTCATTTTCCACCTTGTCTGTCGGGCCAAGTGGCCCGAGTGCAGCCACAGCGTTGGCACTTGCGTTTTTGCGATTTTGCGTTTTGCATGGCGCACTTGCACCGGTTGCCATCGTAATTCACCAACTATATCCGCTCCGCTGCCTGCCGCAGGTTGCCTCCTGCCCGCAAACCTGCTACCCGCTCCGATCCCCACCCGCATCCCCCGCACCGAGCAACCATGTAGTAAGGAGCCACCTCCGTTGGCGGGAACCGGATGCGGAAGCGTGCCATAAAAGTGGCATATTTGCCGCATCCTGTTGACAATAACTGGTCCATGGCAGTAGAGCCGCAAGCAACGCGCGATTCTTTTCGGCTCGATAGAAACTCCGTTCTGATGGCGTTTGCTCATGAGCGTGCTCATGAGTACATTTGGGGCTACGGCACGATCTAACTAAAGTGGCTACAGCTGATAATTCGTCATCTAGATGGGCGGCCATTAATAACGTGGCAAAATCAGATTGCTGCATAGCACCCCCAACTTCAACGGGACTTTCATAAATAAATATGCCTAATTGAATTAACTGCCCCAGAGATTGACGACAAGAACTCCAACGAGCCGAGGCCTAGGAAGCTACACAAACAAAACAGAACAAAGCAAAAGTAAAATTTGTGTCGTAAATTGTCCAAGTAAAAGGGTCCGATGGGAGGGGCATGGATGACAAACAATTAAGACAAGGAAAAGTGGGCAGACGAACGGTAAAGATCCCAAAGAGACAGGTGTGACCACCCTTAAAGTGTGGTGGGTGGTTGGTGTGGGTGGTATGGGTGGTGGAAGGACGTGCCAACTTCATTGCCTGGCAACGGCTGGCTGTCGGCACTTCATCAACTGCCGGTGGCATTTCTCAAGCAGCTCCCCGACTTCCTCCTTTGCGCACTTTGCTGTTGTTGTGCTGGGCTTGTTGTTAGTTTTGAGGAAGGACGAGCAAAAGGCTTCCCCAATGCTCGACCCTTTCGCCCCCTCTTGCTGTCCCAACTCAGCCGCCGTGTGTTAGCTGTTTTCCCAATGGCGGCAGAAGGAGCTGTGAGCTGGCGAGGAAAATTATTATTAATAAACTGTTGATTTTGTCTCTGTCGCACACGAGACAACACCTTGCAGCGGGGCGTCCCTCCGCCTTTGTCCTTAGAATAAAGTTTATGCCGGTGATGGGCCACTCCGACCGCCCCCTTCGTTGCCCCCCCTTCCATTGTCCTTTCGGGCCTATTGTCTGATAGTTGAAAAACATTTTGCACGCTTTTGGCATCTAACATGAAAATTATTGCGCCTGCACTGCCATGACAGTTCAAGTGCACTGTGCACAGCTACTCCGCAGCGTGCATCTGGTGAAAGGCAGGCAGATAGATTGTGCTTGCATTTTTAATTAAATTCAGACTACTCCAGCTGCACAGATATGTATATGGGAGTGCGGCGGAAACACGAGGAGCGTATTTCGTATTTTTCGTATTTTCCGTACTTTCTCCCGCTCACTTTTTACGTTTCAATAAACAATTTTTATTGCTGCAGCGTAATTAGCCGTCTGGGCTGGGCGTGGCCAATAGCTGGAACGCGGCCGCTTAGCTGTGCAGTTGTAAGCGTATTGTTTTTTTACGCTTCTTGAGACTCTCTTTGCTAATGAGTTTCCGCTTGATTGAGGCTAAATCTCCAACAAAATAATATTATTTCAGCAAAACTCCCAGCTGACGAATGCCATTCCACAATTCTCCCTCAGACGAGCCCCCTCTGCGGGCGAATGCCTGTCATAGCCCATTATCTACTCCAAAAGTCCATGAAATGTATGTTTTATGTGGACGAACTCCACTTGGGCCTCCAAATTGAATGTGCTGCAGTCCTCTGGGCCCCTGCATGAAATTCCATAATGAAATTGTGCAGAAAACGAAGGAGGACCCAAGGCGCAGCCGGAGTAGGACACCCACCTACCGCATGTCCGTAGGCCCGACACGAGCCAGTTATGGCCGCCCAACTGCTGCTAGTTCTGACCGGATTCGGGCTCGGACTGGAACTGCAACTGGTCGAGGTCCTGCTCCTTTTCCGGCTGGGAGTGCTGGCGTACAGCAGCCATCCTTGGGATGTCAATTCTGTTTGCATTTTTCGCATGAAATTGACGTTTCATTTGTTATAATATGCATTGAGGCAACATTTCGATACTCATAAATATTTAACAGGCATTCATTCGTTGGGAGAAACGTTGAAGGAGCCACGGGCGCGCCTGCATCGGAGTCATACGATATCTCATGTCGAGGGCATATCGGGATACGCGGTGGCCGGATGGCGAGCTGGGAACTGGGGAATGGCTGCAGGACTCCGGAATGTGCTCCGGCTGGCAGGCGGTCGTATGTGTGTCTGCCCATTATACACTCATAGAAATTTTCCGGTAAAATCGCCCTAAAAACAAGGAAAATCGCCATAAAACCGGGGTCAATGGCGACTAGGCTATGGAATTAGGGAAAATTACCCTAAAAATACGGGTGCCTTGGTCATACATTTAAGGTAATTTTTCTTAAATCTAGGGCTACTTTTCTGTTTTCAAAGGTAATTGCCCTGGAAATAAGAAAAAATACCTTTAAACTAAAGGCAATTTTTCATATATTTAGGGCGTTTATCTTACATTTAAGGTAATTTTTCTTAAATCTAGGGCTACTTTTCTGTTTTCAAAGGTAATTGCCCTGGAAATAAGAAAAAATACCTTTAAACTAAAGGCAGTTTTTCATATATTTAGGGTGTTTTTCTTATATTTAGGGTTATTTTTCTGTTTTCATAGGCGAATCGCCCTAGAAATCCATCCAAAAAACTATTTTTTCTCAAATGCCTGGGAGAGATTTCAGATGCCTGGGAAAGAGTCTATACTAATAAACCACGTATTTCCTGTGATCTGGACTGACTTCAACACACACATACTTTAACACCGTTTCATATCATTTAAATGCACTTGTTTGTTGCCATATGAAAGGATGCGGTTGGGAGGCACAGACCTATACAACACCGCCGTTGGAACAGAAAAATCATCTTGATAAACTAATTAAAGAGATATATATGAGGAGAAAAAACCACTTACTTGAGAAAAACTGTTGGTCGCTCCGAGGATCGAACCCGCGCCCTCTCGGGTTGGAGTCTAACACTCTACCGCTGCACCACAATCCCATCGCGCCAAACGACGTACAAACACTGTACACATCTTATTTTCTTGGAGTCTAATTTATATTTCGACTAAAGGCAACCAAAACATGTATTCTGGTTGCTGATGATTGGAATATTTTGGCCGTTTTCTAGTCCACATGCTTAACACAAAGTAGTCCTTTACTAAGAGTATCCATACAGAATTAAGGTACTACTTTAAATTTAACATGCGGACAAAAAACGGCATTATTAATATAATCATTTAAAAAAAAAAAAAAGGAGTTGACTCACCCAGGGATCGAACCCACGACCTTAATTTTCAAACAGCAAAGCTGAAAGTACGAATGCTTAGACCGCTGGGCTACCCATTTGGTTCGATTTTTAAGGCGATCGCCCGTGAAGTTGGGTCGATTCTCACATGCTCACATACATACTCACATGCTTTGACCTGTCAACTACACACACATACATAACACGAATTACATGTATGCATCCATCTATTGCGTCTTTAATTTTCGTTTGAATCTTACCCTAGATTTTATGGCGATTTTTGATGCTATTTTGTTCTACATTTTAGGCCGAATTCGCCCTTAAAAGAAGAAATTACTATCAGAGTAGACTCATAAAAATTCGCCCTAAATAATATAGGCAATTTTGCCGTTTTAAAAAAACTAACCCTAAAAAATATTTTCTATGGCGATTTTTCGTATATTTAGGGCTAATCACCCTTAAAATAAGAAAAATTTTCGTAGTTTTAGGGCGATTCAGTTTTAGGGCGATTTTTCTAGTATTTAGGTAAAAAATTTTATGAGTGTAGTTGTAAAAATGCCAGCGCCGCCAAAAGGTTCCCCCAGACGAAACTTCTGCATTGGACATGGGCGTTGAAACATGCAACAACAACAAAAATAACAAAAGGGGCACCAAAACGGAAACGGAATGCTTAATGCCAGTTTCCCGACTTAGGGGATACCCCGTTATTACTATACCATTTCAGAGAATATTATTTTAAACAAACAAACAGCAAAAAGTAAGCAATCTCAACACTGGTAAAAAAAACGCATAGTATAATTGATTATTTGTATACCCTTGCAGAGGGTATAATGATTTCAGTCAGAAGTTTGCAACGCAGTGAAGGAGACGTTTCAGACCCTATAAAGTATATATATTCTTGGTCAGCATGACTAGACGAGTCGATCTAGCCATGTCCGTCTGTCCGTCCGTCTGTCCGTCTGCCCGTCCGTTTCTAAGCAAACTAGTCCCTCAGTTTTAAAGCTATCGAGATGAAACTTTACCAAAAGTCGTCTTTCTATTGCAGGTAGTATATACTGGTCGGCATATTTATTTTGACAGGTTTGAAAGTGAAATCTACTCATATTTTGAACTTATAATATAAACTTTTGGTACCTATATAAAAAGATCACCACAATTCCGTTTAAATGACACAAAAATGTTCTTAACCCATTAAGCACCCTTTCAATAGTTAAACAATTTTGTGAGAGCCAAATTTTAAACTTTTTTCCTGGGGCTTAAAACAAAAATGTTTTGATGCAAAGTTGTTCCCCAATCAAAATGAATAATAACTGCAAAAAAAAATTTCAAAATAGTTATCCTTGCATTTTTTATGATTTTTTGAGAATAGCTAAAAATGACCATTTTAGCCGCTTTTTCCTCCTTTTCATACAAAATTTTACTAAGATCTTTCCATTTTTGCCCGAAATTATAAAGGGTCCCGCGCGTAACAAGCACGTGCTTGGTATCGTTGGGCCACTTGTTTGTACTGCTCGTAGTGCATATATAAATAAAATGGCTCTAGCTATAAAACTTTGGGCGCCACATATTTTCGCGTTTTGTGTGCGTTAGAGGGGCGTGGCACATCGGCGTGCAAAACTTGCGCTGCGTATTAACTCCTAGAATCTGCATGCCCAATCTTCTAGCTTTTATAGTTTCCGAGATCTCAGCGTTCATACATACGGGCGGACGGACAGACAGACAGACGCACGGATGGACAGACGGACATGGCTACACACAAAAAAAAAACTATGTAAAATCAACGATTTAATAGTGAAAACTGCCCCAACCCATAAAAAATAGAACAATGCCCAAAAAAATAGTAGGTTACCTATAAAATAGTAGATGACCTACAAAATAGTATTGTACCCGAAAAAATTGTTGTTTTTTTTAATTTATTTTTTTAACTGTTTTTATTTTTAATTTAATTTGTTATATTAATTTATATCGAAGCTATTTATAGACACTTACATTTCACAGATACTTAAACTTACAAGTCAGGTTATTGCCTCCGCTGGGAATCGAACCGGGGCCGCAGTCATCGGAGTCGAGCACTCTAACCAGTAGGCCACAGAAGAATGATTTTCGTAGAGGAAAATCTATAGACTTAAAATCAACATTTACCAAAAAAAAAAAGGAAAAACATCATCTGCAAAAGCGGGACTTGAACTCACGACCCAGAGATTATGAGTCGGATACTCTAGCCATCCTAAGTCCAGAAAAATAGTTGACCTACAATTTATAATTGTATTTCTAAAACAACAAAATACATGCAGGAAAAAAATAGTTGTGTTACGATATTAATTGTGGTGTCACTATTCAGTGCCCCAAAAAATAAAACAACAAAATACACGCGAACAAATAAAATAGTTTTGCTACGATATTAATTGAGACGTTACTATTAATTTGCCAAATGAATAAAACAACAAAATACATGACAATTTCGTAGATACGTTCTCTACTATTTTAATTGTTAAATACTATTCAATACTCCAAAAAATAAAACAACAAAATACATGAAAATTTCAGAAAATAGTAAACTACTATTTTTCTATGTTGATTTTACATAGCTTATTTTTTTGTGTGTAGATCGACTCGGCTAGTGATCCTGATCAAGAATATATATACTTTATATGGTCGGAAACGCTTCCTTCTACCTGTTACATTCTTTTGCACGAATCTAATATACCCTTTTACTCTACGAGTAGCGGGTATAAAAATGTTGGTATTTGGCAATAGGCGCCTTCTCCTATTAATACGAAGTAGTGATTTTGTTGTATCCCTGGAATCGCTCCAGCTCCATCGCAAGCTGTTTTTCCATGTGAAGGTTCACCAAAGTGTGCTTCTGCTTCAATACCAAAATCGCTTTTATGCAGTAAAAGATTAGACATCTGATATTTGTTTTTATAGTGCTAAGCAGCTCCACAAACCTCTTTCATCCGGTTTATAAGGACTTGCATTATATACACAGCAGCAGTGTCATGAATTAGGCTGTCGAACAACAGTACTAAGTTCTAATGCAGAATTTCTCCGCTTTCCTTGTAATAGTATACTGTATACACTGATCGTTGTTGTAGTGAAATGACTGTGCTGAGTCCTGCGCTACAAAAGCATAATTTTGGTATGCTTAAGCTAGGTACACACGATCACGATGGAAACAATTTGCAGCAAGTCGATTGCTGCGATCAAACTTGCACGTATAAACACTAGTGCAACCATTTTGCTGCAAACAAAGAACTTACAAAATTTGAGGGACGTGAGGGGAAGACATCGAAAAAATGAGAGGGAGAGGATAGAGAGGCCGAATTCCTCTCTTGTAGTTATTGTGCAGTTATCGAAGTAAGCTGCGTCTCTGTTCCGCTGCAAATTTACTTGCTCGTTGTTGTGCAAAGTGTTATTCGACCACGTTTTTCCTATGAAAACGAAATCGATATTGCGTTGTATTTAATATATATGTATGTACACAAATGTGTATATATATTTACTTACATATGTATATGTATGTACACCAGGGCGGTCCACATTTGTATGGAAATTTTTAAGGTCCTACTCTCACCTTTTTAATCGGTGCACATTACTGCATTTTAGGCATATCAAAAGATATTTTTAAAAAATAACGCGTTTTAGGATCTGCGAAATGGCCTCAAAGTTTATTACTCATACGCACTGCTGGCTCTGTAAAAAAGTTATTTTAATCTAGGTGGCGTAGATTTCAGTCAAAGATTTGTTTCATTGCTTTCCCTTTTTAAGCCAAGTATTCTAACAAAATTCCAAATTTGACAATGTTTGAAATAGGAGCACTGACTGTCGTACGTGTCGTATGAGTAATTTTTAAGGAATCTTTAGAACCATTTCGCAAGGTCTAAATTTCATAACAAAAATGTTTAGTTTTCAATTAAATTTTTTTCACACTTTAATCTACCATATGAAAGGGTGAGAATACGATTTTATTTTTTGGACCGCCCTAATGTACACAAATGTGTATATTTATTTAATTACATATTTAATAATTAATGGTTTTTTACAGCTTATGTATGTTAATTTTCAAAAACTTATAATGTATATATAATAAAATAATATAAATATAATATATACATGTATAGATAAAAATATATATAATAATATTTTTATTTCAGGTGCCGGTGCTTCTTACAAATAAGTAGATAGGTAAATTGAAAATATATTTTTGTATTTTAAGTTCACTAATAAATTATAACCTTTTAGCAATTAAGTGTAAATTTAAGTTTTAAAACCAAATTAAAAATGTAGATCTATTATCAAAACCAAATGAAATAAAAATAAATCAATTAAAAAATGTGTACTTTTTATATGATGTAGCGGGTATAAAGAAGCGTGTAATCTCAAAACCGACATCGGTTCATCTTGAAATCGACATCGATTCGATGTTGAAATTTGGATTTGAGAATGGATTATGGCACCGAAAAACTTAAATCAAGAACTGTTTATGCTTGAACCCGACATCGGTTCATCTTGAAATCGACATCGATTCGATGTTGAAACCGAGAAGACGTCATCTTGATATCGAGAGCACACGTACTGAAAAGCCATTCCCAAAACCGAGATAACGTCGATGTTGATTTTAATATTTTTAGTATGATTCGATCTTGGCTAGGTTTTGTGATCGAAAATACTAAAATTAACATCGATGACAACGGTTTTTTTTCTCGGTGTAACTATAACACAGTTTACTTTACTTACTTGATTTGATAATTACCTCGTGCTTAAGATTATGAATAATTCGAGCTAATCGTTTTATATGAATCCTAGCCATGTTGGTTTTGACTGGATTTTTCAATAGGTAAAACTTTATGCAAATATATATTCAACTATTAAATAAAAGTATATTTTTTAAATATGGCTAAAGTGAAAAAATTATCTTAAAATTTTAAAATAGTTAAGATTAACCCATAATCCGAATTTGGTAGCTAAGACCTGAACTGTTAGCGAGATATATACAAAAGACTTTTATTTTATTTTTTGAAAAGAAAATTCTTTCAGAGACTTTTATTTACGGAGTGTCAAAATAAAAGTCTTTGGGAGACTATTATTTTTGATTTTTAATTATAAATGATTTTTATTTGTATGACTAAAAAAAAAAAAAAAGTTACAAGTAACTTTTATACTTAAGAGATAATGTATAAATTTAAAAATAATAGTTATTTTTAAGGTTTATTTTAAAACGCTGTATTAACCGTACATTTTAATTTTTATTTAAAAAATCAATAAATAAACGTTATTATCAGGAGCCATAAATAGAGTGCTTAGAATATGGTGCGTGAAGTCGAAGCATTTTAAAAAAATTTTTGTATTTGTGATTTTTTGATTTCAGTTTTAAATAAATTATAACAAGAGGGAACGCTATAGTCGAGTGCCTCGACTATCAAATACCCGTTACTCAGCTAAAGTCAGCAGTCTCAAGCAGGGCAAACCAAGCAGCCGCTTCAAAAAATTAAAAAAATTTCTTCTACATTTCGGTAGGCGTTAATAACCCAAACAAAATTGTGTTTACACTTTTGCTCTAGCTTTAAAACTATGGGCGCCACAGCTTTTCGCGGTTTGTGGGCGTTAGGGGGGGGGGGGGGGTTTCCAACTTTGGTCTATCAATATGTATTGATGAAACGAATACACATTGCTTTTCCCATTAATATAGCTTCAAAAATGTGGGTGCCACAGTTTTTCGCGGTTTGTGGGCGTTAGAGGGGGCGCGGCACATCGGCGTGAAAAACTTGCGCTGCGTATTAACCCCTACAATCTGCATGCCAAATCTCAATCTTCTAGCTTTTATAGTTTCCGAAATCTCAGCGTTCATACAGACGGGTGCCAAGGTTTTTAGCGGTTTGTGGGCGTTAGGGGGGAGGGGGGGTTTCCCACTTTGGTCTATCAATATGTATTGAAGAAACGAATACACATTCCTTTTCCCGTTAATCTAGCTTCAAAACTGTGGGTGCCACAGTTTTTCGCGGTTTGTGGGCGTTAGAGGAGGCGTGGCACATCGGCGAGAAAAACTTGCCTGCGTATTAACCCCTAGAATCTGCATGCCAAATCTCAATCTTCTAGCTTTTATAGTTTCCGAGATCTCAGCGTTCATACAGACGGGTGCCACAGTTTTTCGCGGTTTGTGGGCGTTAGAGGGGGCGTGGCACATCGGCGTGAAAAACTTGCGCTGCGTATTAACCCCTAGAATCTGCATGCCAAATCTCAATCTTCTAGCTTTTATAGTTTCCGAGATCTCAGCGTTCATACAGACGGACGGACGGACGGACGGACAGACGGACAGACGGACAGACGGACATGGCTAGATCGACTCGGCTAGTGATCCTGATCAAGAATATATATACTTTATATGGTCGGAAACGCTTCCTTCTACCTGTTACATACTTTTGCACGAATCTAATATACCCTTTTACTCTACGAGTAACGGATATAAAAATAACAGTTATTTTCGGGCCCTGCTAAAAACCGAATTATTTTTATACCCGTTACTCGTAGAGTAAAAGGGTATATTAGATTCGTGCAAAAGTATGTAACAGGCAGAAGGAAACGTTTCCGACCTTATAAAGTATATATATTCTTGATCAGGATCACTAGCCGAGTCGATCTAGCCATGTCCGTCTGTCCGTCCGTCCGTCTGTCCGTCCGTGTGTCCGTCTGTCCGTCCGTCTGTCCGTCCGTCCGTCTGTCCGTCCGTCCGTCTGTCCGTCCGTCTGTCCGTCCGTCCGTCCGTCCGTCCGTCCGTCCGTCTGTCCGTCTGTCCGTCCGTCTGTCCGTCTGTCCGTCTGTCCGTCCGTCTGTCCGTCCGTCTTTGCATGCAGATTTGAGGGGTTAATACGCAGCGCAAATTTTTCACGCCGATGTGCCTCGCCCCCTCTAACGCCCACAAACCGCGAAAAACTTTGGCGCCCACAGTTTTGAAGCTAGATGGGAAAAGTAATGTGTATTCGTTTCTTCAATACCTATTTTTTTGTAAACTGGTGTTTTTTCCGTTAAATCAAAACAATCATCACTAATTGGAATTTTAACAGTTCATAAAAGGCTTCGCACATCTACACAAACGCAACCCCAGGTGCAGTCGCCGTTGTAGACCCAAAAAGCGATTGAAGCTCGGAAATGCCATTGCCAACGCCTGAGGAAAAGCAAAAAGAGGTAAGCACAGTTATTTTAAGTTATCTTGTGCCAGAGAAATTAATAAAATAATTAAATTAAACCCCAATTTAGAAGGTACATACATATTTCACCAAAGGGACCCCTTTTGGGTTCGCCACTGGATTCAGGCATCGACTCCGCTAAAGGCTGAAAATTTGAATTTGAGGAATGGAGCGCTTTGTGGTTCTGACGAAGTATTTTTTGAAGGAGGGGTGGGGTATGTGCGTGTTGCATTCATACATCAAGAGATACGAACACACATTAAAAAACTATCAGAATGTGTTTCATTTCACTTTCGAGCTGCTTTCTCACTGTGATGCGTTCCACACACTACTCGTTCTCTCTCTAGAATAACACTAATTCCACACCACACCCAGAAAAGAATCCGTTCGAAACGTTCAAAAATCAAGCCCAAAACGGGGTCATAAAGTACGTAAGCCCTTTTGTTGTTAGTTCATGAACGCTCGTTTATAGAATTAGACCGGAACTTTAGAGTTTGATTCCGAACGAATAGGGTCAATTTTAAGAACATTTGGGGTTGATTTGAGAACGAATAGTTCATAAGAAAGAAAAACAAAAACAAGATTTGCTATTTTTTTCTGTGCGCCGCCTGGTGGAGATGTATTTAATCTCATTACTTAAAGTGGTTGAATTATTATTAATAATTACACCAATTTACAAAAAAAAATTGATGAAATACGCACTTCGTGAAACCTGAGTTAGAAAAGGGCACTTTTAATTTTTTGTATTCTACAGTTTTTTTTAAAAGTGTAAAAAACGTTTTTTGCACTTTTTTATTTTCTAACTCGAGTTGTGGTAAACCGATTTTGGTCATCAAAGACTCATTTTAAAGGTAAAAGAATGCCCTTTAACTTTCTGATACACAGCATTGAGTTCCATTCATTGGTTAAGAAGCTACACTTCGTCCAAACTGAAAAAGTTGGAAAAAATGCAAAAAAGCTGACATAAATGGCTACTTTAAAAATACACGCCTAAAAACCGAAATTATTTTTATAGCTTATATGGTTAGATGAACTCAATGCTGTGTAGAAGAAAGTTAAAGGGCATTCTTTTACCTGTAAAATGAGTCTTTGATAGCCCGAATCGGTTTACCACAACTCGAGTTAGAAATTAAAAAAGTGAAAAAAAAAAGTTTTTTACACTTAAAAAAACTGTACCATACAAAAAAATAAAGGTGCCCGTTTCTTACTCAGGGAGATGTACCTTAACCGAAAATCATCGTTTAATGAAGTGCGTATTTCATCATTATTTTTTTTGTAAACCCGTGTTATTGTATATAAGTTTTTGTTGTTAATATACAATTCATTTATTATTAGAAATACATATACACATTAGAAATAATATTTTATTAAAACTTTCGATTCACGACGTCTTCTCGCGGGCTCGAACCTGGTCTAATATGTGTCAGAGACGGACAGCCTAACCGCTGGACCACGGAACCAATTTTTCAAGTCCGGAAAATAAATTCTTAATGAACAGCGTTCGCAATTTCAGAACGATTGTGCACAATCTAACCACAATCGTTCAAAGCTTAACACTTTTTTGTGACGCGTTCATAATTATACCCAAAAGTTCGTGATTTGACCCCGCAGCGTTTCTTTCTCATGAACACAAAATAGCGAACGAATTTTTCGTAAATCATAAAAAATATTCTTGATTTTTTTCGTTCTTTTTTTTTTGGTGCACTAATTACACTTTTTCAGCAAGCGCTAACCCACCCCGTCATTACCCGTAATTATGCGAAGTGAGTTTTGCTACTTAACACTGTTGGGAAATATCGTAATAAAAAATTACACCAACCAAGAGCTGGTTTGGCTGCGATGTAGTTTGGTTGTAGTTGCTTCAGTTCCTGCCGCTGCCACCATTGCATTTCATTTATAAGGGTTTTCCGAAGATGAGGTAGCTGAAGTCTTAAGCGCCAACCGAATGATTTAATAAAATTCCGCCGACTTCTGTACAAAATAAGTTTACCAACTCCAAAATATGAGTTTCGCGTAAGACCTCCGCAATTCGGAAGGAAAAACGGGCCTCTGAGATCCGAATAAAATCCAACTCAAGTTATGTCGGTAATCTCAGTGCGGCGTGCACTTAGATAAGCAGCTCCAGCCATAACACCACTCTCTACATTAACTTTTTCGGCCAGTAAAAGAGGCAAGGTGATCATCAGCCACCGAACAACCTTTTCTCGCCGGTCCCACCCGAAAATCATGTAAGTAAAACTTGCAAGATGAAAATGTTTGGGCTCACCCGAGTTGCTCCTAAAGCCCTTAGGCCCGATAGTAAATAGAAAAAGTTGGTGGAATTTTTAAATTGAAAATAAGCTACCGGACCCAAGAAGCAAAGATTAAGAGCGGAGTTTAAGACGGCAGAAGTAAAATCGGAAGCCGGAATAAAGGAACGCAAAAAAGCGACAGTACACCGCCGTTATAATCGCTTTAATTACGATTAAAACGGGACTGTAATCATTTCACGACGTTGCTGTTGTTTTTACCATGGAGATGAATGGCTACCATCCATCCAGACACGCGGGGACAAGGATCAGGTTCAACGAAAAGGTGTTTTTAAAGGGAAGGCACTCAAAGTCGTGAAAGTGGAATGCTACTATAATGCTAATGACGTTTAATCGCTTTTTGGTTGAGGACTCTGGGGAGCTCCTCAATTTGCATAAAGTTGAACCGTTTAGTAGCCAGGGCAGTGGAACTTTTGCAATCCTGCAGTCACTAAAAGCTGTGAAATCGCTCAAACTGCCAGCCTACTCAGGCTACGACCCAAAAGGAATAGGATTATCTTTGTTAACGCAATATTACACTTAAAGTATAGAAAAGGGTTATTATTGTTAACGCACTATTATACATAAAGTTCAGAAATGTTTAATTTTATTTGTCGTTATTTTGAACTGCTTTGATTTAAAAACTATTTCATACATTTTAATGATAGACTATCATACGCTTTAGAGTTGTCTTATATGGCACATAATACAGACTTAATTCATGCAAATTATTTCTTTATTTGACAAAGAGGAGCCGTTGTGATGTATTCTGCAAAGAGAAAGAAATATATTTATTAGATCGTCGTTATGTAGACAGTTGGAAACAGGTCCAAAGTTTATTCTTTTTATAGATCTTTTCTCATTGGAAAACCTCCAATTACCAATTCCCATCATGGGCAATAAATCATTTTTACGACCATTTCGCCTAATTAAAAAGCCTCAGAAAATATTAGCCGTAAAAAGTTTATGGCCACACTCGAATAGCTCCATCCCCATCCACCCTGTCCAAAAGTGCTGCAAAGTGTAGCAGTCAATTAGGCGCCGCATAAAAACAAGGGCTAGAAGCAAATGACACAGAATGAAAAGCAAACATTATTCTGGGGACATACGACGGTTGCAAAAGAATGAGCCCGAGAAGTAGGAAGATTCCGAGATGCACATGGCAAAATTGTACTGAATTGACAGTCTTCAAACACTTGCCCCAGTAGCGGGATGGGGACATTGAAGCGCACCTGTTCGGCATCAGGTCCCATTTGACCCTGCTCTTGCCACCCAGCAAAAACAGGGAAGAATGCGGCTGGGAGTCTAATGGAGTGGTGCGGAGTTGAGACCTAACCGCTTGACACGTTGTTAACTTTGAGTCTACAACAATGTAGGATGGGAAAAATTCTTCTGGACAGGCGGAGTAGGGAGGCGGAAGCGAAGGAGCACGGAATAACAGAGCATCCTGTTCCTTGATGTGTGTGTGGTCTCCGCAAAAAGAGACCCGCAGGTCGGAAGCAAGATGAGCTGGCGGAGGACTATGTGGATTTTACGCACTGCTAAATAAGCAATTTGCAAAATGTCGAAGCCAATAACATAACAAATGACACAGTGGCTTTTCCAGCAGCACCTACAACAACCACTTTGTGGTAGGAGAAGAACGGGTTGTCAGGTCTTTGAGAATACAGAAAATGCAGCTAATGAAAATTAAAGCCAATGACAGCTTTTCTAGCTGAATGATCAGTTGGATTTTAACTCACGTTGCTGGCAGCAATTCATTTAAATTGTTTAGGTAGGGAAAACCCCCCAAAAAGCGTATCTCAATTGAAAACTAACTAATCGGGGAGAAGGTTCGAACCTAGCCATGATTTTTCATAACAGCGCCAACAGGAAAACTCCTGCTCTTCCAACCTCCTAACTGTGCGATAAATCATCCCTCAGCGAGCCTTTCACCTTTGTCCACCAGGACAAGCCACTTGTCTTACCAAACAATGGCCTTCGTTCGATGCTCTCATTGCGAAAATCCCATTAATTGGCTGGGAACCGCAGAGCGTAGTACAATAACATGTCAAAGGCATAATGGAGCAAACTCCGGGCTAAAAGCGCACTTTAAATATTAAAGCCGAGCACCGGAGAGCCACTTTACTGGGCTGCTCATTTCTGAACCTTCGACAACGTCAACACAACCGCAAAACATCAAACTGCCAAAGAGGAGGTGGAGATCCACTGAGGGTGGACCAGACTTTGAGGTTGGAGGCAAAACGCAATAGCGTATAATTTACATCACACCTTAGGGGGAAGGGGTTTGGATGGTCCTTGGGTCAGTCACGCAGGGGGCGTGTCCAGCACCCATGGCCAGAGGCTGAAAATGATGATCATCGTCATGACAATGGGGTGATGAGGATGATGAGTAGGATGACTACGGCATTGACAGCAGGGACAGTGTCTGTTTATGAATATAACGTCTGCAGGGGCAAAGGGGCTGCAGTGGAGCTGCACGCATAATTGGCGTAGGACATCTTGGAAGCAGAGTTATGTGGACATGGGAGGCAGAGGCTATGGGACCAGAGCCTGGGGACTGGGGCCGACGTGCCGGAAATCAACTTAACACAACCGCAAAAGCGCAATCTCCTTTTCGGTCAGCAACGGCAGCGGCCGAAAAGGACCCATAATCCTTGGTTTTTTTTTTGGATAATTGGTGTGTCCAAGTTGGGGGTTCTTGTAGGGCCTTCGGTAACGGCGACTGCTGTTCTCCCCAGCTGGACATTAAGTTGCGCTTTGGCTATCACAAATTGACTTAATGATGCTTTGGTGCAGCTGAAATACTTCAACTGACCCCCTTGCCTGGGTATTTCCACTGTTGTGGTGCCATTTTGTTCGGTCTTGAGTTTTACGCATTTCGATTTTAGAGAGGAGCTGTCTGGCCTCAGCCTTCCGGCACTCAGTTGCGGGACTCATCGGAGGTCAAGTTGGTCCCTGCGGTCTCATAATGACGTAGTAATGTGTCTCACTGTCCTTTTTGAATGCAAGTCTCCCAGCTCAGCGCCTTCTGGTTCGGTGTGCTAGTCTGGCGCCTTGAAGCACGGCATGGAAAATAATAAATTACTCATGCTCACTAGGAGACGTGTCAATATGCAAAGTGAATATGCGGTGTACAGCCCCACAGTGGCGAAATAAGGATACCACCGCTTTGGGGCTTTAGTGGTTCAGTGACTAAAGGCGACGGAACGTGTCCAGCTGGAGGGAATACTCCTAGAAGCTGGCTGAACAAATACATCAACAATAGCCTTAGCCGTAAGCTCTCCTAATCTGACCCCGATTTTCAAAATCAGTTGCCAAATCCGAAACACATTATTGAAATGAAATTGGCTTGTTCCCGAAGTAACTGATTTAGAGTCCGAATTCCATCAAAACCACCGGGCCAAAACAAATAAAAGCGAAAACAATTGGGAAATTGTTAAATATTAAAAACAGTCAGCCCCACACAACCACAAAACGGCATCTCAGCTGTTCCGCCCTTTTCTTTTTTGTTAACTATTAATCAAAGCAAATAGCTCCAGGAGAGAACAAATATTTAATTACCACTCAGCCACAACGGCAACAACAAGAATATCCAACAAGGGCTCTCCTAAAATTTGCATTGCCTATCGCAGGAAGGATAGCTCGAGCTCTCGGGACAGGGCAGAATTATTGTTAAGCTGTAGCTCGTTTCGTTTTCTTTGCATTTCATTAGGGAAATGCATGAGCAGCGAGCTAGTTGCCCCTCCCACATCATTCTCCTTTACCTTACTGCTCTTGGTTTTCTCAAGAGTCGAAGCATAACTGTAGGCACAGTATGCTGCCGTGTGCTGTCGACATGTTTTGCGGTGATTTGTGGGCCATATTGCGAAGCCTTCAAGCTGAAGAGTTTAACAACCGAACAACATAAGTATTTATTACCCTTAAACATTTGGATTGATTGCGAAGACTACCAGAATCAGTAA
This sequence comes from Drosophila mimetica, assembly GCA_037075245.1. Classification (NCBI taxonomy): domain Eukaryota; kingdom Metazoa; phylum Arthropoda; class Insecta; order Diptera; family Drosophilidae; genus Drosophila; species Drosophila mimetica. The sequence goes on from JBAMCH010000004.1 coordinate 3,727,446, forward strand.
ATAATTTAATTAGTTTATTTTAGTTAACTCCCTGCCGTCTTCCGTGCTGATGATTGCACTATTTAGTAGTAATTAGTTGCGGGTGTATTATATAAAGAGTACACGGTACTTATATCACAGCGGACATCAGTCCACGTAGTGACGAAGTCTAGGAGCCTACACACAAAAAAATTTGCTTGGTAAAATTCACCAATAAAGAGAGTTAAGTAACTATAAAAATAGTTACGAGTATTTTGTTTTTGCTTTGGGTGTGTGTCTTTGCTTTTTTGTGTGTATTTGTTGTTGTGAAAGTAACTATTTTTGACAATTTTGCTGGTTGGGGACTGTTTGACAATTATTACAGTTGATTTTACTAAGTTTTTTTTTTGTGTGTACTATATAACTTATGATTTTAAAATTCTACATAAAAAAAGGAAATACACAAAAACGAGAACGAAACCTAACTTAGGCGAGCCGAAGTTTTAATACCCTTGCAGACTTGGTCGAAATTGCTAAAATATCCAAAATAACAAAAAGAATCATAAGAGGGTAAAAAAAAAACAAAGTCTTCTTAATACATAGGCCAAATTCGGGAAGCTATAGGATATAGACGTCCGATCGCCACGCGCTTTTACCCTGATTAAAGTATGCACAAATTAATACGATTTGGAAAGAATCATGTCAATAGCTTTTACACTGCGCGAAATATCTTAATTTCTTGCAATTTATATCCGTTCCCATACACACACAGAGAAAAAAAAAGGGAACAATACCAAATTGATATTGTCTCCTCAATTTTACATATCAATTTTTTCCATATTAAAATAATACGAATTCATACCAATATGATACGAAATCTAACAATTACCAATGTTGATAGAAATCCGTAACAGATTAATATGAATACTTCTAAGATTGTAATATAGCGCTTTATATGCGTTGGTCACACTTTCATTTACTTCGTAGTGCGTAAATAAATTTCTACAATGCATAAATAATTTAAAAAACCCTAACTTTTTAAAATATTTTGGTCAAGTAAACATTGGAAAATAAATATTTCCCCATACATATTATCCAAAGTTGCATTTTAAAGTTGAGCATGCTTGAACGAGTTAATTTTACATTTAAGTTGAGCTAATACACTCGGGTGTTACATGGCGCGATGGCCCAATGGGTAAAGCGTCTAACTCCGACGCGAGAGGTCGCCGGTTCTAAACCCGGCGAAGGCAAAGTAAGTAAAATGTTTTTAAGACGCAAAATTAACATTTCCTTAACAATATTAAGAACAAAACTGTGGTAAAAAAGTTAATATGATAAGATTACTAAAAAAAAAAAGTTGTGTCGTGTTTTGAGCGGGATTTGAAACTCGTTCCCCCAAGCACAAAATAATATCAGAATCTAGAATCTTGGCCTCTGAGCATGCCCACATTATTTTTTTCGTGGCAGAATGCTTTTCTGAGTCCAAGAAAATACAATACAAAAAATTTTGTAGCAAAATTTGATATGTGCGCATAACAATCTGGTATGAAAAATACCATTTTAATATGTTCGAAAATACCAATTTGGTATGGGAGCTATATAATATAGTCATCCAAATTATGTTAATTTTAATTCGAAATTCTAAAATAATAAAATAAACTTATTTATATTCCAAAGTAAAGGAGAATACAATAAAAATTAACAAAGCTATAATTTTGTTCTTATTAATTTCCCTTTAATTTTCCGATCGTTCCTATGGGAGCTATATGATATAGTAGTCCGATTTTCCTAAAATTTAATTCGAAATTCAGAACAGTTAAAAAAGTGATATTTCCAAGAGCATAAGGTAATATGTCAAAAAAACACATAAGTTATAATTTTGTTTCAATTATTTTTACTATTATTCTTAGGGGAGCTATAAGATATAGTTGTCCGATCCAGCCGGCTCCGACTTATATACTACCTGCAATAGAAAGACGCCTTTTGGTAAAAATTCAGATCGATAGCTTCAAAACTGAGGGACTAGTTTGCGTAGAAACGGACGGACAGACGGAAGGACAGACGGACGGACAGACGGACATGGCTAGATCGACTCGTCTAGTCATGCTGACCAAGAATATATATACTTTATAGGGCCGGAAACGTCTCCTTCACTGCGTTGCAAACTTCTGACTGAAATCATTATATCCTCTGCAAGGGTATAAAAATACCCGATTGATGACCAGTTTTGGTATTTATTTTTCTCTGTGCAGGGAAAAAAGGAACAATACCCGATTGATATTGTCTCCTAAATTTGTACATATAAATTTTTCCATAATTAAATAATACGAATTCATACCAATATAATACGAAATCTTAACAATTACCAATGTTGATATGAATATGAGTCAAAATCTGCCAAGTGGGCCACCCCTGTTCCGAAGGTCCGATTTTCATCGAACTTTTTTACTTTTCCGGTTCACAACGAAAATATATAAACTTCATTTGAACGGTTTTGCGAAATTTTGAGTTTTACCGGAGTTATAGAGGTCAAAACATGACATTTTTGACACTTTCGAAAAAGTTGCACTCAGTCATTAATTCATAACTTCGGAACGGTAAGAGATATCTTTATGATGTTTTCACTAATCCCTCAAGAATTATTATGGCTTTCCATAAAAAAATTTTAAAAAAAATTAAAATTTATTTTTATTAAAAATAAATTAAATTTTTTGTTTAGTTTTTATTTTTTTCAGTGTTCTTCACCAGCTATAGAGTTTAAAACCATTTGAAAATGAAGATTGATTCATTACGAAACAGATAAAAAAAAAAGAGTGGCCCGGCCAAAGGTTTTTCGCAATTCGAACTTTTCGGTGGGCGCACAGCTATTTTCCATACAAAAATAATACCCTGCAGAGGGTATTATTATTTCAGTTAAAAGTTTTCAACGCAGTGAAGGAGACGTTTCCGACCCTATTAAGTATATATATTCTTGATTAGCATGACTAGACATGTCCGTCTGTCCGTCCGTTTCTACGCAAACACTTCCCTCAGTTTTGAAGCCATCGAGATGAAACTTTACAAAAAAACGTCTTTCTATTGTAAGTAGTATATAAGTCATATCCAGCCGGATCGGACAACTATATCTCATAGCTCCCATAGGAAAGATCCGAAAAAAAATGGGAAAAAATTATAGCTTCGGTGTTTTTTGATATAGGACCTAAAGCTTTCGGGAATATTTTTATTTCAACTGTTTTAAATTTCGAATAAACTTTTAAAATGATAAAATAATGTTGTATTCCAAAGTAGAAGTAAATACAATAAAAATTAACAAAGCTATATTTTATTCCTATTAATTGTCCTTTTAATTTTAATTGTTTTTCGACATATTACCTATTGCTCTTGGATATATCATTTCTTTAACTGTCCTGAATTTTGAATTAAATTTTATTAAGATCGGAAAACTATAGAAAGTCAGCCTTAGTACATAGTGCTAATCAAGACCTTTAATTTGAGTCTAGTATCAAAAGAAGAAGATGTTTGTTACCTGCAAAGCGTACAAATGTCGCGTGCAACAGTAGAGAACGGACCACATACGATTTAGGCTAAAATCATTATACCTTTTGCAAGGGTATACCAATTACACCAGTTTACAAAAAAAAATTGATGAAATACGCACTTCATGAAACTATGATTTTCGGTTAAGGTACATCTCCCTGAGTAAGAAAAGGGCACTTTTAATTTTTTGTATGGTCCAGTTTTTTTTTTAAGTGTAAAAAACGTTTTTTGCACTTTTTTAATTTCTAACTCGAGTTGTGGTATTTCATCAATTTTTTTTTGTAAACTGGTGTTTTTTGTTAGAACTTTTTTAAATTTTACGTCAATTTTATAGCTTGATAACACACATATTCGTTTTACTCCCTGCATTTTCAAGTTAATTACCAGCTTTTGACTTTTTCATTAGCTTGTGAGCAATTTTTCACTCGAAACTTTGCAGCCAACATCACAAAGTAAGACCTTCGCTTCGTTTCTCCATGATTATAAAAGTGCCGCCAAAGGGTAAATTTCAGCCCTAATGATGATACGATTTTAAGAAAAACTTAAACAACAAAAGCGAAGAAAGTTCGTTGCAAATCCAAGAGGCAATCAAAATTATTAATTTAAAGTATCGCGTTGCCGCCTGGTTGTGTAAATGCGAAACGTAAACCCAGGATAGAATCCCTGCGATTATTTTGGCTTGGTCCTTTGTACAATCTTGCGCCAGCTGGCGACGATTTTATACCTGATTGATATGCAAGATAGTCCAGGGGAATTTAATGCGGTATGGGGGTTACGACAGTTGGAGAATGGGAAGGACACTGGCCGGACTTAAACTTTATGGAGAATGTGCAATACGTAGGACCACTGCAAAGTTTTATGATTGCAGTCAGCGCACGTCGAGTTAGGGACCCAGCGCGGCATTAGTTCCTCTTCTTTTGACATGTCCTGCGGCCATTAATACCGAGGAGATTCGAGGCATCCAAGACGGGTCGTGTGTGACTTGACGTTTCCGCTCAGTCTTCCGCTATCTCTCAAATTAACCGCTCGCTCCTGCTGGCTGGCAAATTTCCAATCGCAGACGAGAGCAGTTCGCAGTCATCAGCCACCAGGCACAAGGCAACAGCGGAAGTCAGACCGAGGCGCCTCCTGCCCTGGTGCTCATTAAAAATACAGTACTGACAGGAGAACGAGGAAAGTCCCAGACTGTCCCCAAGCCTCCCAGTTACTGCCTTCTATCAATGTCTCTGCTTATTGCATAAAATGCCATATTAATGGCTGTCAATATTGATACTGTTCATAGTTATAGCCATTGACATGTGCTCTGGCGCAGGCATTGACGTCGGCTCACCATCCTCCTGGCCAAGTCGTCATTGTTGTGCACAGAGCAGTTGCATTTCCCAATTTCCCGGGACCAACGGGTATTCCGGAGTGGGCCAATGCGTCTAACAGGCGGAGGAAGTTGTCGTCCAATAAATTATGTATATTCCGTGATGGGCTGAGAAGGACAATGAGTGGAAGCAGAATGTATGCATGGGCATGCGGCTAAATATTGGGTATTTGCCGTTCGAAGCACTTCCTGGCCGTCGCAGTTTCTGTTGCCAGATGTCGGATTTGCTTGGGTAGTCGTACATATGCTCGTACAACTTGCAACTGCAGTTTCGGTGGCAATTGCTAATGTTATTGTTATTGGCTCTGTGGCTCCGTCGGCTGACCTGCTTTTATTGCTATTTCAATTTGGTCGTGGCCCTACACATGATTCACAGATATAATTATGTTGATTGGCATATGCATTTCATTAGATGATGGAGGGGATTCGACCGAGATGGAATGCATTCAATCACTGCAGAAATTATCTTGATGGGTTTAAGTAACAAAGGTACACTCAGAAAAAAAATCGCCCTGAATTTTAGAAAATCGCCATACTTTTTAAGCCAAAGGCAGCTCGCCTTGCCCTTTAGAAAAAATATTTCTAAAAATTAGAAAAAAAAATTTCTGAAATTTAGGGTTAGTTTTTGCAAAATTGAATAAGAAGAAGAAAAAAAAAATCGGGGAATCGGGAGTTATGCCAACTCCACCCCTCTCTGTCAGTGTGGGGGTGTTGTTGTTGGGGTTCTCGTTTCTCAACTTATTTTTCTCTCCTCTATTTAAACACAAGGATGACGTCACTATGCTTGTACACAAACGCCCTTTTAATCTTAAATTGTAACTGAAATAATAACTGAAATTATTATATTATTTATTAATGATAAACATAAAAATCAAATAACTTACTATCTTGAGAAAAACATTTTGGTCGCTCGCGGGAATCGAACCCCTTACCTCACAGTTTGCAGTCAAACACTCTACTAGCTGCGCCAGGGAAGCATCACGAGAGGCGCTGTACAAAGTACATTCTCATTCTGTTCTCTTGGGTTCTAGGTTTTTACTCTTATTTATCCATTATGTGTGTGATAGTTTACCTAAATCCTTATTTGTATTAAAGTATACATATTAATGCGCCAAACAAAAAAAAAAAAGACGCAAAAAATGTCCGCCTCGACGTGGGATCGAACACACGCTTCCGAATATAAGCGTAGAAAACCAATAATCCGCTCGCATTAGACCCCTAGGCTACCGATTGGGCCAATTTTCTAAAATGTAAGGCGATTTTTTCTTAGTTTGAAAGAAAAATTTCTGAATAACAGAAAATTTTTCTAAAAGTGGATAACAAGAGGAGTTGATCTAATCAGGGTAAGTTTTTCTTATTATTTAGAAAAATATTTCTGAAAAATAGAAATATTTTCTAAATTTCAAGGCGATTTTTAAAGTATGGCGATTTTCTAAAATTTAGGGCGATTTTTTTTCTGAGTGTAGATAATAAATTTACATGAAAGTATGCTTAGCAGAGTTTATTTCGGTTTCGGCTTCCAAAATTTGTCAATTGCAGTTTGCTCTCAAATGCTAATAAATTATTATTACTATTTAATTGGAAACGCGTCCCTGGAAGCAAAAGCCAGCTCACTATTGGGCTCAACCGTTGCCAGTCGGAAAATATTAGAGCAACACAACCATTGCGTTTCGCATATTCGCACCCTGACACGAATGGATTGGAAATGGAGGGCCAAAGTGCTAAAGTCAATAAGAAAACAAAGGCAAATCCCCAAAACAAAACCAACAAAAGTTGCTGCTAATATTTTCGAAAAATTTAAAAGCGAGAGAAAGATGGCTGCATATTAATCAAATAAATGCATTTTGATTATACAAACAGCGGCAAACTTCGGGCTCGCATCATGTAGGGGAAAGAAAGCTCAGTTTCTCCCCCTCTAAAACACACACATATTCACGCCCCTCGAAAAAAAACTGATTTCGAAAGTTACGATCCTAAGCCTTCGTTCGCACTCCAACGCCACCGCAGGGGCTGGCAAAATCCATTAAACTTTTACGACTATTGTAAACATTAACTTGCATATGCATTTTATGTGTAAGGGGGAACGCGCGCCGCAGGGCATGCAATACTTTTTAGCGCCGCCATTTAAAACTTGCCACATTGGCTAGGACACCGCACCGCTCTGAGCTCCCAGATTGGGCATGGAATTCGTATAGCAGGGTTTTTAGACATTGTAACCAACAGAGATTTGATTTTTAGGTGGAAATTCGAGGCAGAATCAAAAAGTGCGATAAGAGCTTGGGAATCGGGCAGGCTGGAATTCTGAAAGTCAACCACCCAGCCTGCCAGGGCATAGACAAAGATCCATTTAAGTGTCGCTCCGTGGTATCTAGACAAGGAAATTTCACGTTTCCTTACTATGAATTCAGCAGAACCCGGATAACAGTGCGTGAAAGGGTGCACCTGGACAATAAATATTGTGAATAGAGATATACATTTTCTTAAATTGATAGAACCCCAAGAAATACCTCAATGGTGGGCTACTCGCTTTCGCTGTGCAGCTCGCTGCTGGCGATACTGCTTCTGTGGCCCGTTTAACGCTCATTTCGGATCAAAAGTATCTTTGTAGCCCATCGTGACATCAGCTGCATACATAAAACGATAATTTATGGCAAATTTATAATGTTGTAAGTGCCAACAAACTTGCTGTAACTATCCATAAAAGGTCGGACCAGCCACCCACTATGTAAGCGAACGTCTGGGAAAGTGCCACCCATAACCCCTTTGCTCGTAAAGAGACTTGGCCAAGTCGTAGATAAGAGTGGGAAGTCGGGCTTTGAATGCAGGAAGTCGCGACTATGGGTATGCGGATAGAACGAGGCTGACGCCGCAATGCCATCCAAAGGGCACACACCAAAGGCGTCGCACCATAAATACTACAAAAATCGTAAATACACACTCCCCATGACTGCGAAGCTTTGAAGTGTCGAGAGCGAAACCATTCGCACACTTGCAGCCACTAGATACAGATTCAGATGCAGATACAGTTGAGGGCGTAGATTTTGATCCTGAAGTCTGTGCCTATCCAACTACCCTCTCAAACATTCCACAACAACAAATTTTGAATTTTGGGACCGTCCCATTTACGTAATGGTCAGCCTTACGGTCGATCATTTATTATGTGCCAATATTACGGTACCATTGGTCATTGGGTGATAAACTCGGCCCTTTAAGGTTTAAAATGCAGGGTGTTAGTCAGTCGCCTATTTGGTAAGCAATTTGTTAAAATCCAAATCCTAAAGCAAAGCTAAGGGCTGTATGCGAAATAGCTCGGTCGCTTTTTGTTCTAATTTTGATTTTTGGCTCATTGTGCGTAGTCCGTTCGCTCTTGGGCCTCTGGGTAACTGGGCATAGGGAAAGCAGAGGGTAGACTTGGCTCCTAACATGGTACATGGTCCTAGGCATTTTATTTATGTGTGAAATGCACTCAAATCTCAAATCCGTTCCATTCTGTCCTGTAGTCCGTATGCCTGCAACTCTGTGCGAATGTATGGGATACACTTCAACGTCCGGAAATTAAAACTTTTTTATGGTCTTGATAGTTTGTGTGTAAATAACACTACAAATTTAAATATGTGAGTGTGGCCAAATAAATTGGACAGAGCTATAAATTTGTGGAGCAATCCAAGTAGTTCAAGAACGTCCACCAAAGATACTGGTATGAACATTTTTGAACTTGATGAGCAAATTCCTACTCTTAAAGAAAACTGGCACAATAAAACGAAATACATTAAGATATTATTTTTGCAGTTTACCTAAATTTACTAATCCTAACGCAATAAAAAGTGATCAAAAAAGAAAGGAAACTAGCTTCGGCCAACCGACGTTTATATACCCTTTCAAATCATTCCTAGTCAATTAGAAATTAAGAAAAAGATCTAAATTTAGATATAATTGCGTATAAGTTGAAACAAATTTATAGCAGTTTTCGTATTATTCAGACATTATTCAATCGATACTTTCTATGGCAGCTATACCTCGACCGTCAAATTCTCGTTACTCAGCATGCAGGGCAAACCAAGGAGTCCCTTTAAATTGGGGCGCTTGTCGTTTATATAGTCAACTTTTAAATTTCCCACCACAATTTAAAAATTTCCGCCAGGATTTGAAGTTGCCGCCAGGAATTAAAATGGCAGAGCAAAATTCAAATAATTTCCCAATTTCCAACACTAAAAAGAGGCGTTCGATAGGTATTCCTAAGCAACAAGTCCCACAATTTTCGATAGCCGGCTTGGCTGACTGGCGCATTTCGATTTTTCGCCCTTTCTGTTTTGGACCTGAACATATTTTCTTCACTATTTGAACCAAACCCAGATTTCTACAAGTTGGTTCCATTTTTCCTGGAAAAAATCCCTGTCGCGCAACAACGTGATCTTCAGCATTGTGAAAAATTCTACAAGTCGATTTCCTCCTTCAGTGGTTAGGTAAATTATCCCAAATAGAAGTGTAATCAACTAATTCGTCATGCAGTAAGCAATCTCGTAATAAGAGCAAATGTTTAAGCCCCTGGAAGTCTTTTTCCCAACTTTATCATTATCTACAGTCAATTGAAATGCAGTTTTACAATTTATAAACCAAATTACAGCCAATAATACAACAAATTGAAAGCGCTTTCAACGTTGGATATGGTGGGTAAGTGATCGGCGCCGGTCGTCAAGCTACATATTTTGATTGACTGTTTAGAATAATATTCCAATGTTCTTAATAGTATAAAAGAAATTCCCTTACGACTAAATACTTGCTCAGTGAATTAAATTAAATTTAATAATCAAAATTAATGCTTAAAGGGCATAGCAGACTTACATATGGAAATCGGGCCCTAGCGATTTTTAAAAATTGTGGATAAGCGGTGGTAGATAATTAGAAGAAGCAAAATAAATATCGAGAACTCGGTAGTACTTTTCGGGTTTTTGCGCGACGCACATTGGGGAGAGCGACCCCAAAAGTGACGATTAATTTAAAATACAAATTTTGGATTTGCTTAATGTGGGTTATATGTGGTGAAAGTATATAAAATTCTGCATTAGGAAGTGAAAGAATTATGGTCCTATGTCTTACAGAAACCTCAGAATGTGAAGCCGAAGCTGAAACTTGGTTTTTTATACCGGGGGATGGAAATTTGACCGCGGGAATTAAGGCCGCGGAGTATTTTTTCGGCGGGCTAATTTCATTTTAGTATCGCGGCCATAATTCATTTTAGATAAATTCTGCATCATTTCAAAATCATTTCTAGATATTTATACCTCCTTTTTACATTATTTCTGCTTAATTTCTACATCATTTTCACAAATTATTTAAATGATTTTTCCATAATTTCATCATAATTTTAATAAAAATACTGCATAATTAATTTTTAAATCATTTATGCAACATTTCTACATCAGTTTTAGATAATTTTTAGACAGTTTCTAGTAGAAACTTTCTACATCATTTCCACATCACTTTTAGATCATTCTTAAACAATTTTCGCATAATTTTCACATTATTTCTACAAAATTTATTCAGGTTTTTTATATGAATTAAGGCCGCGCGGTCTAATTTCATTTTATTGCCGCGGCCCTATTTCCCGCGGCCATTTTTCACGGAGCCTTTTATACCCATGCAGAGGGTATTATAATTTTGGTCAGAAGTTTGTAAGGAGACGTTTCCGACCCCATAAAGTATAAATATTCTTGATCAGGATAAATAGGGGAGTCGATATAGCCATGTCCGTCTATCCGCCTGTCTGTGTGTTTCAATACCGTTTGCGAGCTCAGTTTACCTTGATCAGGGACGTCTATATCCTATAGCTCCCATTGGAATAATAGGGTGAAATCAAAATCATTGAAAAGACTACTTTATTTTTATAGCAAAATACGTAACTTTGAAATTCGATTACAAGAGTACCATGGCAGTCCGCGCTTATTTTATTGCATGTAAATTCTTAAGAATTCGCGGTCCGATAATATTTTCGCGAATTTTGGGGGTGAGGACCGTAAACTAGAGTATTACCGCGGATATTTATAAAAGATTTGCTTTGCATTTTTAGAAATGCCCGTTCATAGAGCTTCTACAGTGCTTAGCAAAACTTGAAAGATTGTTCAGTTGTGAAGGTCAAATTCTAACCCCAAAACGAAACAGGCAGGGGGACGAGTTTTTCGAAACATTAGTTATGATAAAAAAGGTTATCTTTAAATTGTGATTGAAATAAAATGAAAAGATAACGTTATATATTTTTAAGATGACTGTAAACTAAAACCTAGTCTTATTTAAAAAAAACACAAACAAATTTTTCAAAAAATATATAAAAATAAAAAAACAATATTTTTACAGTTTACCTTTATCTAGGTACTGGGAAATTGAAGTACCTTTACCTTACCTAGGTATTTATTTTTGCCCAATAGGTTTTACCTTACCTAGGTAAAAAAACAGTACCTTTCCCAACACTGTCGGACACTGTCGGGTCCCCTTAACGCAGCTCCCACATAGCTACACACCAATACATTTAAATAATATGAAACAGTGTCCTCCGTCTGTGTTGTTGTTTTAAAGCAAGTCCCAGTTTCCCAGAATATACACGATGGAAAGACTTTTTGTTTAAATTGTCTCATTTTTAGGGCATTTGGGTCTACTTTTAGAAAAAAAACCTTAGATTTAGTGAAAATCACCCTAAAAACAGGAAAATCTTTCTCAATCTAAGTAAAATCACCCTAAATTTAACCAAATTACCATAGGCGTTATTAGAAAATTTTTTCTAAATACACGGACGAATCGCCAGCGGATCCTTTTTACGGGCGATTTTCTAAATCCACGGTCAAAAAGTCGGTTTCTTAGGGCGATTTAGGTTAAAAATTTCTATGAGTGTAGGCATTGAAAAACAAATACAAAAAAACAGAAAGGGGTGGCATGATAAACTTGCGCTGCGTATTAATTCCTAGAATCTGCAAGCAAAATGCCAATATTCTAGCTTTTATACACACAACAAAAACTTAGTAAAAACCACTGTTATAATTGTCAAACAGTCCCCAACCAGCAAAATTGTCATAAATAGTTACTTTTACAACAAAAAATACACACAAAAAAGCAAAAACAAAATACACGTAACTATTTTTATAGTTACTGATCTATCTTCAATTTTACCAAGCAAATTTGTATACCCGTTACTCGTAGAGTAAAAGGGTATATTAGATTCGTGCAAAAGTATTTAACAGGTAGAAGGAAGCGTTTCCGTATATGAATAATATATTGATCAGGATCACTAGCCGAGTCGATTTAGCCATGTCCGTCTGTCCGACCGTCCGTCTGTATGAACGATGAGATTTCGGAAACTACAAAAGCTAGAAGATTGGGACTTGGCATGCAGATTCTAGGGGTTAATACGCAGCGCAAGTTTTTCCGATGTGCCACGCCCCCTCTAACGCCCACAAACCGCGTAAAACTGTGGCACCCACAGTTTTGAAGCTAGATTAACGGGAAAAGGAATGTGTATTCGTTTCATCAGTACATATTGATAGACCAAAGTGGGAAACCCCCCCCCCCCCCCCCCCTCCTAACGTCAACAAACCGCGAAAAGCTGTGGCGCCCACAGTTTTAAAGCTAGAGCAAAAGTGTAATCGCCATTTTGTTTGGGTTATTAATGCCTACCGAAATGTAGAAGAAATTTTTTAAATCGTCGCACTCAGTAAAAAGTTATAATCTAATCTAATCTAAAAATGGCCGGTAGATGACGCCACTTTAAAGCGGCTGCTTGGCTTGCCCTGCTTGAGACTGCTTGCTTCAGCTAAGTAACTGGTATTTGATAGTCGAGGCACTCGACTATTGCGTTCTTTCTTGTTTTTATACCCTTGCAGAGGGTATATTGATTTTAGTCAGAAGTTTGCAACGCAGTAAAGGAGACATTTCCGATCCCATAAAATATATATATTCTTAATTAGCATGACAAGACGAGGCGATCTAGCCATGTCCGTCTGTCCGTCCGTCTGTCCGTCCGTTTCTACGCAAACTAGTCCCTCACACCCAGAAAAAATCCGTCCGAAACGTTCAAATCAAGCCCAAACGGGGTCAAAAAGTACGTAAGCCCGTTTGTTGTCAGTTCATGAACGCTCGTTCATGGAATTTGACCGAAACTTTAGAGTTTGATTCCGAACGAATGGGGTCATTTTTTGAAAATTTGCCGACCGCTGATTTAGACGCATGGTCAGATCGACTCGGCCACTTTTGCTATTTTTACTCTACGACTAACGGGTATAATGATCGAAGCTATAATTTTTTCCTATATATTTCTTATTAATTTTCCAATCGTTCTTATTGAGCTCCCAATGATATAGTCTGTCTGTCTATTTTACCAACGATTTTGTCCAAATATTTTTTGTTTGGTTCGCAAAGACGGCAATTTTAAAATGGTACATGTTAAGATTTTTGTAAGATTTTTTCCGAGCTTTTACGATATCAATAAAATTTATACATTCAAAAAATTGTTAAAAATTTCAAAATATTCAAAGTTTGTCGCGTTGTAGCACATGAAATACTTAATGTAGCATATTCATTCGTTTGGCAAAATTAAAGGGTAATATTATAGTTGTAAATTAAAACATATACACATTAGCTAAATTGGTTGGGCGCAACTCAAGATATAATTTAAAACTTGGAGATACAAATACCCAAAAATTCCTAATGCTTTTGGGAATATAACTTTTTAACCTGCTCTGAATTTTGAATTTTAGAAAAATCGGACGACTTTATCATACAGCTCCTATATATACGACCGGTAATTGAATGGGAAATTAATAGGAAAATAGGAAAACAATTAACATAAATTGGACGACAATATTATATAGCTTCCATAAGAAGGATATAATATATATCTATAATATATATCTGATATAATTTTGTTTGCTCCAATATATGCAAGTAAATCTAATTTTAAAATTTTTGTAATTTGTAATTAAATAGGTATGATCTGCAAGAGTATACAAAATTCGGCTGGTCAAAGTTAGACACCATAATTGTTTTTCCAATGGATTTTATTATTTTATTTGCGCTAATGAGCACTTACCTTCTTCGTTTCGGATTTCATCATTTTGGGGGCACGCTCGCTACCCGCAATGCTCACTTCTCTGCGATCAGCAGCAGCATCTTGTTCATTAGCTCATTAGCTACAGTCTCATGAAGAGTGTTTAGTCTGGCAGCGAGGAATTCGCCAAATTTAATGTAGAGCATTTCCTTGGAGGTCGGTATGTGACGCGCTTGGGGTTGAGATCGACCCAGCCCCCTGCCGCATCCCCCGCCATCTCCGACGTAGCTGCTTCCAGCCGACAGCCTCCCGTCAGCGCCCATCATGTCCGACTGGGCAACGGCTGGCGAACAGTTCCCAGTCACGTCGTCATCCTCGTCGAAGTCGTCTAGATCTTCTTCCAGGTCCCCAGCGTCAGCGTCAATAAGCTCGTTGTTGGCATTGATGATTAAATGTGGCGGAGAAGTGGTGTATGAATTTTTGGACGTCGGTAACTGCAGCCGCGCCTTGAGTTGCTGCTTGGTCTGCGGACGAATGGTGGCCAGCTTTTTCCGCGTCGCATCCAGTTCATTTCCGGACACCTTTTCATCTGTGCGCCCCACTTCCGGAGAGCCCGGCTCGTCCTTGATGTAGATGGAAGGCGAAGAGCTGCAGGACCGCGAACTGGACAACACATGGGCGGGCGAGGTGTGGTTCAAGGGCGTGGGAGTGGCTAGGCAAAGTGAAGAGGACTGAGGCTGTTTTTGCAGCGAGGTCAGCGTTACGTCCGGCTGTAATTGAAGTGCTTGAAGATGCTGAGCCTGCTGCTGCAGAGCAGCAGGTAACTGGCTGAGACTGAGACTTATACCGGAATTAGTCACTGCTGGCAGGCTACTATTCAACACAGGCTGTGACTGGTGCTGATTGTTCGGGTTGTTGGGGTCGCTGGGAGCAAAGTATTGATACTCATCCAAGGCTGCACTGCTACTGTTGTTGTTGCTGCTATTGCGGCTAACATTGTTGTTGTTGTGGCTGCTACCTGTAGTCGCAGGAACGGATTCCAACGAGCCGTGTTTTATCCGCTCGCGGGATCTGAAAAGGTAAGTTAGAGAATTATATTCTCGGAAACACTTATACTGGATATCAGTAAATTTACAAATAAATATATTAAGTTAAGAATGTTGTTTTTCGACCAGTTTCTTCGGCCACGTTAAGACGAAATGATTGAAATTGTTTTATAGTTTTATTATACCTTTGCAGAGGGTTATACAATTTCATTTAGAAGTTTGCGACACTGTATCTCCGCGCGGAGATACATATATCCTTCAGGTATTCATGCTTCCTCTACAAATTTAGCCTAAATAAAACCTTTTCAAAAATCCCTAAGGATTATAAAAGAGAAGACCGATTTTTAAGGGGATACGACCACAACCCAAGAGCTACACACAAAAAAATTTGCTTAGTAAAATTTACAAATGAAGATTGTTAAGTAACTATAAAAATAGTTAAGTGTATTTTGTTTTTGCTTTGGATGTGTCTCTCTGCTTTTTTGTATGTATTTGTTGTTGTGAAAGTAACTATTTTTGACAATTTTGCTTGTTGGGGACTGTTTGACAATTATTACAGTTGATTTTAGTACGTTTTTTTTTGTGTGTAGAGCAGCCAAACTTTTGCACATTATGCTATTGGGGGCATAACCACCCACTAAGATCCCCCCAGTGGCCCCAAACAGATCCAGCATCAATATTTGGAAGAGCAAATTAGATCTATTTAGGATTATGATAGACTTCTTTTAATGAATGATCAATCAAATAATGTCAAAAATAATAATAATCCGTCTGTCCGTCGGACTGTCCGTTTCTACGCAAACTAGTCTCTCAGTTTTAAAGCTATCGAGATGAAACTTTACCAAAAGTTGTCTTTCTATTGCAGGTAGTATCTAAGTCGGAACCAGCCGGATCGGCCAACTATATCTTATAGCTCCCATAGGAATAATCGAAAAACAAGAAAGGAAGCTAACTTCGGCCAGCCGAGGTTTATATACCCTTGCAGATCGTTACTATTCTATTTGAAATTAAAAAAGTGTTAAATTTAGACTTGCAACAAACAAAATTATAGCAGTTTACGGATTATTTTGACATTAATTGATCGATCCTTCCTATGGCAGCTATATAATATAGTCATCCAATTTATGTTAAATTTAATTCGAAATTCTAAAATAATAAAATAAACTTATATTCCAAAGTAGAAGAGAATACAATAAAAATTAACAAAGCTATAATTTTGTTCCTGTTTCTTACACGTTTGAATTATTAAACAAAGTTAATAATCAATTTTAATCTCAATCTTCAATTAAACTTAAAAAAATACAGAGAATGTTAATCGAGAAAAGTGGATATGGTTGTTTAGCTCCGATCAAATAATATCTACTTAACGGAAGTTGCCGACAAAAAAAATGCACACCTTTCCGAAGGAAGCTTTAACTCTGTTAAAAACAGCAGAATGTGTGAGCAACAAGACCGATAGCGAAGGCGAAACCGAGATGGATCGGATTAGTACTTATATTATTTAAATCATAGAATATTTTTTTAAAATCTGGTGGTTATTAATAAATTTGAAGTTATACATATAAACTTTTTTCATTTAATAAATACAAGCAATACAAGGTTTTTCAATTTTTAGCTTATTGTTTTTGGCGCATATTTACTGTAAAGTCCACCAATTCTAAGTATTCTTAATATATGTAGTCTAATTAAATACATAAACGATTCGGGTAAAATTTCAGCGCTATAAATGAAAAATTACCAATTTGTTTGTAAATATACCCGAAATTACAAAAAAAAAATTGAACGAGGAAAAAAATTTATTAAAAAAATGTTCTTTTTTCTTACTTTTAATAATCAAATACAAAATACAAAATTATAACATGTTCAAATTTTTTGCCGGCTGAATTGATTGTCACTATTGGGGTCTCTCACCCCAGTGTGCGCGACCAACATGTATTCTCAAGTAAGTTGTTTTTTCTCCTCATACATATATATCTCCTTAATTCTTTTATCAAGATGATTTTTCAGTTCTAACGGCAGTGTTGCATAGATCTGTGCCTCCCAAACGCGTCCTTTCATATGGCAACAACAACAAGTGCATTTGATCTCAAACAGTGTTAGAGTGTGTGTGTAGAAGAAGTCAGTCCAGTTCCCAGGAAATACGCGGTTTAGTATATAAGACTCCTTTCCCAGGCATATGAGAAAAATTTTTTGGATGGATTTTTAAGGCGATTCGTCTTTAAAAACATAAAATAACCCTAAATATAAGAAAAACACCCTAGATATATGAAAAACTGCCTTTAGCTTAAAAGTATTTTTCTTATTTCTAGGGCCATTATCTTTGCATATAGAAAAATAGCCCTAAATTTAATAAAAATCGCCCTAAATGTATGACTAAGGCACCCCTATTTTTAGGGTAATTTTCCCTAATTCCATAGCCTAGTCACCATTGACACCGGTTTTTTTGGCGATTTTCCTTGTTTTTAGGGCGATTTTACCAGCAAAATTTCTATGAGTGTACCTGTTACTTAAGTGTAAAGTAAAGGGTATAGAAATAATAAAGACAGGGGTCTTCTTACTTGCGCTCCCGAATGACTTCCTTGAGAAAGGCCATGGCGTCGTAGTATTCCCACTTAGACTTGAAGCGCGTGCTGCCCAACATCTTCTCGTGGTTCAGTTCGCGACGGAAGATCTCACGTAGCGAAGTAAAGGTGCGCTGTACCCGCTCCCCGTTGACATTGAAAAGCCGCCCCAACTCGTTCCACTTGATGGCCTTGCGCTTGTCAGAGCGTTTGTAGTGAGGAAGGCGGCAATCCCAGAGGATGGGGTTCAGGCGCACTAGCTCGATGAGTCGGCGCTTCTCGATGTTGTGGCGGGAGAAGGCCATCGTCGCTCGCTCCTTGCTCTTTCAATTGCTGTTGGCCAAACTGCAACTACCAAAGAGGCTACTGCGCATGTCCCGTTTTGCTGGATGCTGCGAAGTAAGCCAGGGCATGTGAGAAAATCGTTAATACTAGCTAATGCTGATGGTCGCAATGACCGTTGCATACTTTGCGGCGCTTTCTTGGGAGGCTGGTGCTTTCTCACGCACCCACTCACCTTGAGTGCAATGACCCCAGCAGGTAGGGGTGGTATTTGTTTTTCAAATCTCATATGCACAATTGAATAAAATTGATTTTTGGAAGAATAAGCCCATTGAGACTGAGACAATGGAGAGGGCAAATTAAATATGAAATTGATTACGACTGACTGCTGGCAGGAGAAATCTACTTGCAGCGGACCACTCCCCGCCAACTAATGTATGAATTTAGCTTGTACACAAGTGGAAGTTCGCATAAGTGGCCGCTAACAAAACAATAATCGAATAGCGTAAACAATGGTGTTCTGTGAATCTGACTCGACAAGAAAGCACAAATGTACATATGTACATACATATTTACATATTCCGTGGGCTGATCGAGGGATTTCGCTAGCTTCTTTTGACCTACGTGCTAACCGAGAGTGGCTGTAGGACCTTTTCGTACGGGAATTGGCTGGACCCCGATTTGCCGCTCCGTTCCGTATTCTCAGCTACTTTCGCTAATTGCTCATTTATTTGCGATTGACATTGCAATGCAGACACTCACTAATGGGAACACACTGGCGACTATAAATAAACGCCTGTGCTCTTTTGGTTACTGCCACGTAGTGCCTGCGATACCAACATCGAGATCTTCACTTAGTTTCAAGGAATGCCTTTGATGTTCGTGGCTTTTCGCTACCTTTTACACAAAGGCAGTTGACGCCTGGCATGGGACTAAAACCACATTTGCTCACTGTTTTGTTTACTGCCGCCGATTCCACTGTTGCGTCGCTCCGGCTGCTCTTTATTAACAATATGAGCAGCAAAGTCGGGGAATTTATTTCAATTTATTTCAATTAACAACTAACGCGGTTGCCATTGCGTCGCAGTTGCTGCCACTTATTGGGGATGCTGCTGTTGTTGTGTTTTCTGTGTGTTGCGAGTAGCTCGAGGGCCTTGCCACAACTATTTGCTGCCACAGATACAGATACGGATGTTCGGCAACACGGCAAACTTTACCACACTCACACACTCTCCCGGCCCAGTATTCAGTGTGTGAATGCGTGTATACACACTACTTAAGCGGGAGGTCGGAGAGAGGCAGCAACAATAAAACAATCAAGCAATCATACCGAAAAGCGAATTTGGGCGAGAGCTGATGCTACAACGAGCAGCTACATAACCTGCGATTAGCACTAGTGGTACTGTCGCATTTTGGTACATCCACTTGCCACTTGCCACTTTTCACTTGTTACCTCTCACTTGGCCGCTCGTTGGCAGCTTCCTTACGGAGAGTGCGCCGCTGCTCTCCTCGTCGATTTTCACAACTGCAAAGCAAACGAACTTAATTTTCTTGCAAATCAAATTGGCGGCGCAGCAGCACGAGAGCGCCGGCCAGTCAGAGAGCGGAGAGCAGCATCTCTCGCTTTTCCACCGCGTCAAGAGAGGATGTTGTTATTGTTCCGCCTCCGCTGATGTAAACAATCGGAGAATAGACGAGGACTTGCTGCCAATCCAATGCATAATTACACTGCGCTACATCAACAATTCCCCAGAGCAAATTGCCCGAAGATTTTGGGGTGGAGTTGTCAGAATTCGTAAATGCAAAACATATCTTAATTTCTTAATTTTTATACCTTTGCTGAGGGTATAATTATTTTGCTTAGAAGTTTGTAACGCATTAAAGGAGACGTTTCCGACCTCATAAAGCAGGGGTGCTCAGTTCTATGGCACACGGGCACATTTGTCTTTGGTTTGGCACATAGCATACGGAGCGGCACATCCTATACTTTACTAGGGCACACGCAAGTTCAACAACAATTCCATTGATCTTTTTTTTTAGTCTCAGCTCACAATGCAAATTGTTTTTGTCTTTTTCATGACTGTGTGTGAGTCGTTACTCGCGTGCGTGTGATTTTCTTTTAATTGTGTTTGTAAATGCACTGCCATAAGGCAGCTTTGAGCACCCCTGTCATAAAGTATCACCCAAAAACACCTCTTAACGAGGTAAAAAACTAGTGGCGATCGCACCTTCAACATACAAAAGTTCTGATATCAACATTTCTGACGAAAGATGATTACACACATAATTAAATACACTTTTTAACAAGATAGGAAGCTAGCTTCGGCCAGCCGAAGTCTATATACCCTTGCAGTTAATTCCTATTTTATTACAAATTACAAAAATCTGAATTTAGATTTACAACAAACCAAATTATAGCAATTTTCGTATTATTTTGACAATAATTGATTGATCATTCCTATGGCACCTATATAATATAGTCGTCCGATTTATGTTAAATTTAATTCGAAATTCTTAAATAATAAAATAAATTTATATTCCAGAGTAGAAGAGAATACAATAAAAATTAACAAAGCTATAATATTGTTTCTATTAGTTTACCCTTAGTTTTCCGATCGTTCCTATGTTGTCCGATATGATATAGTTGTCCGATTTTTCTAAAATTTTAATCGAAGTTCGGGACAGATAAAAAATTATATTCCCAAGATTAGAAGGTAATATGTCAAAAAACACCGAAGATATAATTTTTTTCCATTATTTTTCCGATTATTCCTATGGGAGCTATAAGATATACATAGTTGTCCGATCCGGCCGGTTCCGACTTATATACTACCTGCAATAGAAAGACAACTTTTGGTAAAGTTTCATCACGATAGCTTTAAAACTGAGGGACTAGTTTGCGTAGAAACGGACGGACAGACGGACAGACGGATATGTCTAGATCGACTCGTCTCGTCATGCTGATCAAGAATATATATACTTTCTGGGGTCGGAAACGTCTCCTTCACTGCGTTGCAAACTTCTGACTGAAATCATTATACCCTCTGCAAGGGTATAAAAATTATTTTTTCGGCACTCTGCAATAAAAAATGTTCGTGTGTTCTTAAAAACTGTCTAGCCTTTTTCCCTTTATAGGCATTGCAGAGAGCCGAAAAAATAAATTTAAAAAAGTGTATTTAATCATGTGTGTAATCATCTTTCGTCACAAATGTTGATATAAGAACCCCAACATATCCAAATTTCGAAATTTTCACTCTTACACTTTCACCGCTTTCTCTCCCAAACCAATTGATTTTCTTGAGGTCTTGGTATGCAATCCTTTAAGTTTTAGCAATACCTTTAATTTGGTATTTTACTCATTACGACCGGACTATCACAGCAGATTTTCAATTTTGCGGATATATATAGTAGTCGTCTTCGCACACTCTCCTGGTGCGCTTCGTCACTACATGGACTGCCGTCCATAGTGATGTATGTACATATATTCTTGATGAAGGTCAATGGGGAATATATATAGCCATGCCCGTCTGTCTATCTGTTTCAATACTGTTCAAGTTTTGAACTTGATCTTCAACAGAAGATATTTCGAGCAGTGTAAAAGTTATTCTGCAAAGTCTGAAAGGGTATTAAAACTTCGCCATGCCAAAGATCGGAAGCTATCTCGTTACCCATGACGATATCGTATCGTACACAGCTGGGCCGAATTTTGTATGATAGTGTTATTTTTGCAGAGAAGAGCACTTATCGCCGCTGCGGTGTCGTTAGTGGCAGTGGCACGTTATCGCCTTTCTGTGGCGCGTGAGTAATCCAAAGGGTGATAGCAGAAAGTGGTTAGCGAGCGGGATAAATAAAGAAGAGCTAGAACAACCCAGGATTGGCAGCAGACGCAGGAGAGAGCAGCATCAGCAGAGCAACAATTGTACGTGGAATCAAAGCTGAAGCAACAGCTTTGTGGGAAGAGTGTCTCAGAGAGCAAGGGTTGGATTTTTGGTAGCAAGCAGTGGTACGCGGGCGGGGTAGCGGCAAAGAGAGAAGGGTGGCGAGCTGCCGCTCAGTACCGTTAACAATGGTAGCCACTCGTTCTCTCCGCTCTCTATTTGGCATTTATCATCTCATCCCATTTTGCTGCTCGCATTGTTAAATGCGATACCATCCAACATGTACATATATATGTATGCAAATATTCAATTTGCCACTGCTGCAATCAACTTTATTACCCGCTGTTGCTCTTGTTTACTCATTGTTGTCTCTCGTTTGGTCATCTGAAAAATAAGCTTTAAAAAAGAATTCGCATTTATCAATAGCAACAACACATCGAGTCCGTGTTTTCGTTCTCCCTTTCCCTTTTCAGCAGAACACCACACACAATGTTTGATTTGACTTATCAGTATGCATTCTCGGCGCTGATGAATCTGCAATCGAGTCGAACGCGGTTCACAGCTTAAATTAAATCAATTACTGCAATGTAAATCTGTGACAAACAAATATTTTTGGAGAAGCAACAGAATGTCACGGGCGTGACAGATGTTCTAGTCGATAAGATTCGTAAGGAGAGCTCGAGTCCAAATGGCAAAGTCTTTTGGACATCACTGTGCACTATGGGGCATTTGATCCGTTTTTTTTTGGCATAAATGTGTTTTTTATAAGTATGAAAATTGTTGATGGAATCGTGTTAAGAATGGATCACACTATAATGTTACATACCACAAATGTTAAGTTAACAGTCCAATGTTAAAATAACAGCTGTTAAAGTCTGCCGTCCCTAGCGACCACAACATTTCACATTTTACTTGACTTTGCATTAAAATGAATATCTATTCAACGACAAGATGTAACACCATAAAATTTGAAATGGATATTCTTTCTAAATGCCCATACTATGTGTTAATATTACCATGCGTCTTATTTTGTGTGTGTATTGGGAGCAATTGCTTTATATACCTAGTGATCAAAGCCTGGAATATAAAGTTCAACTTTGAATAGAGATTACAAAAAATGTTGAAATTTGTTGAGCGAGTTATTTCATATTAAAGAATGGTCTATTCTTAATTCGGGAAATCAGTCCTGATCTGCGCTTTTTGCGACTTTTTGAGAAATTCGATTTTTTTGACCACACTAAAAAACGTAAAATTGACACTTTATTTGTATTTTACTTGCTTCGTAAGATGGAATGTTAGGAAAATCGAATACAATTTTATTCCTATTAATATAATATTTGATTTTAAAGCATTCCGCGGTTTTTTTCATTAAAAAAATCTTTTTATAGTGGATAGCCCGTTTTTTGGGTTACAAGTACATACGATTTTACAGTAAAAAATCAATATCTCTTCAAAGGAAAAAGGTATACAAAAAATTATTTTATTTATGTTTGATTAAAAATGTTTTTTATTTTTAGAAAACATAAAAAAAAATTTTTTTTAAGATTTAAAAAAATAAAACAAATAAATTATTTTTTTTAATTGTAGTGGCTTTGACTATTTTTTTTTCAAAAAATTTTGATAACTATTATAAACTACTTTCAAAAAACCAAACCCAAAAAAGGTGTTTTGTTTTGAAGTTATGAATTAATGCCAAAAAAACAGGTCAAATGTCCCATAGTGCTGTGGACGGCAGTTCTCGTACATAGTGTGTGTGAAGGTGACTCCTATACATACATACATACACTGTTGGCCAAAATAATAAGTACATAGGTTTCATCTTCACTTGCTAAGCGATATCTCAATAATTATTGTGGCCAGACCTCCCAAACCTTTATATTTTTAAAGGTTATTCTGTTCTGAAATAGTTTAATAAACAATGGATACAGTAAAACCTGTCTATTCCATGTTAGCCATACATTTGTGCTGAAAGGTTGGTTTTGGTGTGGTCAAAATAATAAGTACACTTGTGTTATTTATAAATTTTAAAATATTAAATCTAGAATGGGGATACGGTTTGTATTTTATCATAAGTTAGGATCATATTTATAAGAAGTTTGGGCCAATTAGGCTTTCCAAAAAGTTTCAAAGCCTGGATTTGGTTACATCAAAGCCATCATCCACACTAAAATCTAATTTGAAGCCTAACAGGAACTTTAACACTTACATAAGTATGGCTGGTGATTCCTTAAAATTCCTTGGCTCGAGCCAAGCCAAACACAATTCCATTGAACTTTTTTTTCGTCTCAACTCACAATGCACATTGTTCTTGTCTTTTTCATGACTGTGTGTGAGCCGTTACTCGCGTGCGTGTGATTTTCTTTTAATTGTGTTTGTAAATGTTTGTAAATGCACTGCCATAAGGCACTGCCATAATTAATATTCGGATTTTTTTTTGTACTTCAAACGTAAATAAAAGGTTTGTAAACAAAAAATGAAAAAAACTAATAATGCAGGAATAAAGCTTATTTTATTACGTTTTCCTAAATATATAAATATGTATTAGTCCTTTTTTTTAATTTTGAGGAGAAGCACGCATGAACAAAAAAAAATCGCCGCATTTTTAGGCCACATTAATATTCGGTTTTTGCATTCTTGTACAAAAAATCATAAAATTTATTAAGGAAATAGACTAAATTTGACATTTTAAATGCTAGCCATTATTGCCTATAGGTTCTTTTAAATGTTTGGCATATTTTGATTTTTTTTGCATATTCTGGGCCAGTCTTACCAACCGAAAAAAAGTGATGTGCGCGATAAACTAAAAAAAAATTAAAGGGAACGCTATAGTCGAGTGCCTCGACTCAAGTACCCGTTAGTCAAATACCCGTTACTCAGCTAAAGCAAGCAGTCTCAAGCAGGGCAAACCAAGCAGCCGCTTGGTTTGCTCATTTTGGTCAATCAATATGTATTGAAGAAACGAATACACATTTCTTTTCCCGTTAATCTAGCTTCAAAACTGTGGGTGCCACCGTTTTTCGCGGTTTGTGGGCGTTAGAGGAGGCGTGGCACATCGGCGTGAAAAACTTGTGCTCCGTATTAATCCCTAGAATCTGCATTCCAAATCTCATCCTTCTAGCTTTTATAGTTTCCGAGATCTCAGCGTTCATACAGACGGGTGCCACAGTTTTTCGCGGTTTGTGGGCGTTAGAGGGGGCGTGGCACATCGGCGTGAAAAACTTGCGCTGCGTATTAACCCCTAGAATCTGCATGCCAAATCCCAATCTTCTAGCTTTTATAGTTTCCGAGATCTCAGCGTTCATACAGACGGACTAGATCGACTCGGCTAGTCATCCTGATCAAGAATATATATCACTATGGACGGCAGTCCATGTAGTGACGAAGCGCACCAGGAGAGTGTGCGAAGACGACTACTATATATAGCCGCAAAATTGAAAATTTGCTGCGATAGTCCGATCGTAATGAGTAATACACCAAATTAAAGGTATTGCTAAAACTTAAAGGATTGCATACCAAGACCTCAAGAAAATTAATTGGTTTGGGAGAGAGAGCGGTGAAAGTGTAAAAGTGAAAATTTAGAAATTTGAATCTGGTGGGGCCGGCGGGCATAATTGGCTCCTCGCACTACGTTAGTTGTATTCCTACACACAAAAAAAAAAACTATGTAAAATCAACGATTTAATAGTGAAAACTGCCCCAACCCATAAAAAATAGAACAATGCCCAAAAAATAGTAGGTTACCTATAAAATAGGAGATGACCTACAAAATAGTATTTTACCCGAAAAAAATTGTTGTTTTTTTAAATTTATTTTTTTAACTGTTTTTATTTTTAATTTAATTTGTTATATTAATTTATATCGAAGCTTTTTATAGACACTTACATTTCACAGATACTTAAACTTACAAGTCAGGTTATTGCCACCGCTGGGAATCGAACCGGGGCCGCAGTCATCGGAGTCGAGCACTCTAACCAGTAGGCCACAGAAGAATGATTTTCGTAGAGGAAAATCTATAGACTTAAAATCAACATTTACCAAAAAAAAAAAGGAAAAACATCATCTGCAAAAGCGGGACTTGAACTCACGACCCAGAGATTATGAGTCGGATACTCTAGCCATCCTAAGTCCAGAAAAATAGTTGACCTACAATTTATAATTGTATTTCTAAAACAACAAAATACATGCAGGAAAAAAATAGTTGTGTTACGATATTAATTGTGGTGTCACTATTCAGTGCCCCAAAAAATAAAACAACAAAATACACGCGAACAAATAAAATAGTTTTGCTACGATATTAATTGAGACGTTACTATTAATTTGCCAAATGAATAAAACAACAAAATACATGACAATTTCGTAGATAGGTTTTCTACTATTTTAATTGTTAAATACTATTCAATACCCCAAAAAATAAAACAACAAAATACATGAAAATTTCAGAAAATAGTAAACTACTATTTTTCTATGTTGATTTTACATAGCTTATTTTTTTGTGTGTACTGAAAATGCGCTTAATATGAGGGGTCATATCGGACGCTCCGTTCAAAAGTTATACCGAAAACAAGATTTTCTTCTTCTTCCCAAAATGAAAATTTAATTATGTTTGTCAGTTTGTCTGTGTGTCCCAAAACATGGTTTTAAAGTCCTGAAAATTTGATATGATGTTCAACAGCTCGATATAAGAAACTTTAGTTCTACCACTTTTGGAAAAACCCGCTGGTTTAGCGGGAAAACAGCTATAAATAACTAACATACGGAAGGCTGTAACTTCTAAACTACTGAAGCTACAGACTTGTGCTGTATCTCGTTTGAAATGTATTTTGAAATGCTATAAGCGCCTCCTATATGTAATTTGTGTAAATATACTATTTAAAAAGATATGCATAAAACAAAATTTTTTTAAACTTTTTTTTAAGCTTTTTTTATTTTTCTCAAAAACGGCTCTAACGATTTTCTTTAAAACTTTAAACTGTATATCCCTTGAGATTCCTTAAATTTTGGTATATAACACATTACTGTAAGTCACGTTTAAAAGTTATTTAGAAACGAAAATGGTCACTTTTGCCAGCCCAAAACAACTAGCACTGCCCAAGCATTTCGTTTTGTATGTGCGTATTCAAACTGTAGAGTCAAGGAATCGTTTAAATTGTTTTAAACCAGTCCATTTAGGAAACTTTTGTTTTACGACTTTTGAAAAAACAAGCTAGTTTGGCGGGAAACCCGCTAGAAAAGGCTACATTTCGTAAGTCCGTAACTTGCGAAATATTAATGCAACTGACTTGTGCTTCACCTCATATTAAAGGTATTTTTAAATAAAATAAACGCCTCCTTAACAAAATGTAAGTAGATGCTCTGGTTAAAAAACCATAAGCAAAACAATTTTTTTTAAAAATTTTTTTAGCTTTTTTTTATTTTTCTCAAAAACGGCTCTAACGATTTTTTTTAAAACATTTTTGGTATGTATCACGTTATTGTAAAAAGTCTCGTTTGAAAATTATTCAAATACAAAAATGGGCCCTTTTGTTAGCTTAGAACAACTAATCCTGTGTGTATCCAAGCTGTATTTTAAACTGTTCCATAAAGAAAACTTTTTTTTACGACTTTTGACAAAACCCGCTAGTTTAGCGGGAAGAAAACGCTAGAACTTGATCCTATGGAAGCAAAAGTATGAAAATATGATGTGACTCATGTTTAAAACAAAAACCCCTGATATCAAACAAAAACACCTCTTAACGAGGTGAAAAACTAGTAACGATCGCACCTTCAATATAGAAAAGTTCTGATATCAACATTTGTGACGAAAGATGATTACAATCATGATTAAATACACTTTTTAAAATTTATTTTTTCGGCACTCTGCAATAGAAAATGTTCGTCTGTTTTTAAGAACTATTCTAGCCTTTTCCCTTTATAGGCATTGCAGAGTGCCGAAGAATAAATTTTAAAAAGTGTATTTAATCATGATTGTAATCATCTTTCGTCACAAATGTTGATATCAGAACTTTTTTATATTGAAGGTGCGATCGTCACTAGTTTTTCACCTCGTTAAAAGGTGTTTTTGTTTGATACTTTATATGGTCGGAAACGCTTCCTTCTACCTGTTACATACTTTGGCACGAATCTAATATACCCTTTTACTCTACGAGTAACGGGTATAAATAGCAAAGCTCCAAAAAATTTTCGATTTTTTTTTTGAGAGGACGGCTAAGAGTTTGCCTACCACTAGAAATCTGTTTCAGCTCAATTTAATCATCTCACCACGAAAAATGGATGGGTAGAAAAGCAACCATTTCAACAATTTTTTTTATTATTTTTTATTTATTTTAAATTTGTACACTCATAAATAAAAACTGCAAATTTTCATAAAATCTTGAATTTTAAGAAATAAAATTAAGAAATTTTCTTTTAGAAAAACAATATATATTATATATATATATATATATACATACTTTTGCACGAATCTAATATACCGTATTACTCTACGAGTAAGGGGTATAAATATATGAACATGCTTTACATAGACACAAAAAAATCATGTTCCCGTAAATTCGATATGGCCATGTAAATGTCAGGTAATTCATACCCACATCGTTTTTACATGAAATACTCATCAAATTGACATTAAATAATGTCATTTTGCCGAATTTTCTCTCTAGGAGACTAATTTTGTTTGTGGCCTGTATCAAAAAAAGTTAATTGAGATATGTACATATTTACGCACCTCAATTAATAAAACCGAAATAGCTCATTAGTGGAAACGGGCCTGTGTCGTTCCCAAGTTCATTTGGCTAAACGGCAATCGGATGCCCCTCCAGTCTTGGGTGGATAAGGGGACGCAAGTCGATCAAGATGTTGTCTAAATGGATTTTTAATGGAAGCATTGGACAAAAAGATAGGGAGTAAAGTAGGAGAACGAGAAAGTCGCAGAGAAAATCTCTGGCAAAGTAGATAAGCAACAAATTGTGAACCGGAATGCGACCTCCAGCTGTTCCTTAAGTCCCTGTACTCCCCTTCTATCTAAGCCCTATCGGCTTATGAGGGGGAAAAAATCAAGCCGCTTTAGCCTTAAATACTTCACCTCAATTTTCCTGCATCGGATTGGAATTGCTTGCCGCAAACGAAAAGATGCAAATGGTAAACGTTTTATACCAAATTGAAAGAGAAGCTTCTGGTCTGTTATGCCCAGGTCGCACTCAAAAAATGTGTTTTCCTAAATTTTAAAAAATGGCCATTTGTATCGTGCCTTTTCACTTATATGGGATGTTCTTTTACAAACCGAACACTTTTTATTGGGTCACATTTTTGATTTGCCTGAAACTTTTTTTACACATACTATTCGGAAAATAAATAAACACGTGTATCAGGATTTGACCGAAAAAAAATTATTTTTTTTAGTTCGAATTTTTTTAAGTTTGCCAAAAATTGTCAAATTTGGAAAAGTACCCTCACTTTGAAAATCTGTATCTCCGGTTATATGAATCCGATTGACTTCATGTCTTTTTCATTAATTCCGCTAAAACCTCTTCTTTCAAAAAAATATCTAAAAAAAAATTAGTTTTTAATTTCTTAAAAATAAAAACAAATTAAAATTTTAAAAAAATTTTTAACCATTGCCCCAAAAAAAAAAAATATTTTTTTTATTTTAATATATGCGTCATAGTGTTAGTTACAATCGGTTTTTGTAAAAAGTTGGAGCCATTTTTAGTTTTTTAAATATCGAAAGTTTTTTAACAAGACGTCGCCTTTCTTCTATGAACGCTCTTATTACATGCTTATGGTTTTCAGGCTTACGGGTCATTTAATCATGTATGCCTAACAAATAGGAATTCTTTGCTTGAAATATTATATAAATATTTATTTACTTAGGTGATTATTTTAACAAAAGTTAATATTTTTTTAATTAAAAAAAAAAAATTTTTTTTTAATGTTAAAAAAATAATATTTTTTTTATGTTGAAAAAACTTAAAAAAAAATTCAATAATAAACAAAAAAATTATTAAATAATATTTTAAGCAAAGAATTCCTATTTGTTAGTCAGATATGGTAAAGGGGGCTTGTTAAATAACTTTCGATATTTAAAAAACTAAAAATGGCTCCAACTTTTTACAAAAACCGATTGTAACTAACACTACGGCGCATATATTAAAATAAAAAAAAAATTTTTTGTGGGGGCAATGGTTAAACATTTTTTTAAATTTTAATTTGTTTTTATTTTTAAGAAATTAAAAACTATTTTTTTTATAAATTTTTTTTTGAAAGAAGAGGTTTTAGAGGAAATAATGAAAAAGACATGAAGTCAATCGGATTCATATAACCGGAGATACAGATTTTCAAGGAGAGGGTACTTTTCCAAATTTGACAATTTTTGGCAAACTTAAAAAAATTCTAACTAAAAAAAATAATTTTTTTTCGGTAAAATCCTGATACACGTGTTTACTTATTTTCCGAATAGTATGTGTAAAAAAAGTTTCAAGCAAATCAAAAATGTGAAATTTTTTTTTTTTGCCAAATCTGTTAGGTTTGTAAAAGAACCGCCCATATATGGTTTTTATTCTTTCTATGAATAAGAAGAAGACATACGGCTAGACAGCGGCGCATTGCGACGACAGTTTTTGCGTATGTACACTGGTGGCAAAAATAATAGAAACGTTTTGGCAGGGCTTGCTTTCTTCCCATTTTCTCACTAATGAAAGCTGATATAAATTTGGCTATAATTTTTTTGTAAGTGTATTCAAGTAGCTTATTTAACAACAAACGAGATAATTTAAAAAAAAATTTAAGTCACAAAATAAAATAAATTATATTTTTCGCCCGTTATTGTCTTGGAAAAAATAATAGAAACGTAGCCAATAATGTGACAATTTTGGCTTATTCCCGTTAAAATCGTAAGGAAAAGTGTAGCGTTTGTGTTTTATAATACATTTATCTAAAAATTTACAAATTTTGCTGCCCATCTAGTTCCCAGCAACGCGTTTAAGTAGTATAAAATCACCATTAAGTTTTTAAGTTGTATAAGTACGGAATCGCTATTTAAGGACTTGCGATGCCTCAAAAAGTCTTTTAAAATACTCTTCTTTATAAATTTAGTCTATTTTGAAGGAATGGAGTAGTTCACTTTTCCGAAGATGCGTAACCAAAGATACAAGCGGTTTTAATTTAAAAAAAAATCGTTAAATTTTAATTTCTTAATTTTTTATTTTTTATTTGATAGTAGATGAAACGACTAAAAAACAAGAAAGGGAGCTAACTTCGGCAACCCAAATTTTATATACCCTTGCAGATCGTTCCTATTCTATTTGAAATTACAAAAATATTCAATTTACAGTGGCTCGCAGCTTATTTCGTGCAGTTGCCCAAAATAAGTTCTAGTCGTTATTCCTGCCAAACTAGAAAAGATAACAGAAGTATATTTAACAAAAGCGATTTTCTTAATCATAAAAACAAAAGAATTATTTAATAAAAACAAAATGTACAGGCTTTTTACATGCCGCAGCTTATTTCGTGCAGTATTTTTCAATTCAAAGTATGTTACATTTAGTCTGAAAAATCACAGTTTTTTTATCATTTCATCATTAAAAATACTAACAAATATATAATTTATGAGTTTCCGAGTTTGGACATACTAATATAAAGAGATACAGGGGAATTACCGAAATGGCACCACGCACAACCATAGATCAGCGTGAACTTGTGCTAAAACACTTCAAAAGTGGAAAAAGTCAGCGGGTCATTGCTGATATATCCCTAAGCCCGAGCACAGTACAATACATCATCCAACGGTTCGTCAGAGAGAATCGTATTGAAGACAAAGGCCGAAAAGCTCCGAATAAAATTTTTAACGATCATGAAGAGCGCCGTATTGTACGGAAAATAAAGGAAAACCCCAAGCTGTCGGCACCAAAAATAGCTGCAGAGATCGAGGACGAGATGGGGAAGAAGTGCAGTCCTGATACGGTGCGCCGTGTGCTGCATGACAACCACTTTAATGGCCGAGTAGCACGGAAAAAGCCATTTAAAAGTAAAAAAAAATATTGTTGCTCGGCTAAAGTTCACAAAGGAGCACATTCTTTTTCCGATTTCGTTCTGGGATGACGTTATCTTTGCTGACGAGGTCACGTCATGGTTTGGGCCTGTATGGGAGCCTCTGGGGTGGGCAACCTCATTTTTATTGATGGCATCATGGATGCCAAAATGTACCTCAACATTTTAAAGGATAACCTGCTCCAAACTGCTGAAAAACTTGGCATAAGAGGAAGATTTCGAGCAAAAACGTCCTAAAAAGTGTTCTTATGGAAGAATGGCTCAA
This sequence comes from Drosophila mimetica, assembly GCA_037075245.1. Lineage (NCBI taxonomy): Eukaryota > Metazoa > Arthropoda > Insecta > Diptera > Drosophilidae > Drosophila > Drosophila mimetica. The sequence goes on from JBAMCH010000004.1 coordinate 3,759,414, forward strand.
AATTCCAGTGGAAACCACTAAAAAGTTAGTTTCATCCATGGGAAATCGACTCAAAGCTGTCCTTACCCAGAAAGGAGGACATACAAAATATTAGCAGTTAAATTACAAATAATAATTTAAGAAGAAAGAACTTCACGAAATAAGCTGCGGCATGAAAAAAGCCTGTACATTTTGTTTTTATTAAATAATTCTTTTGTTTTTATGATTAAGAAAATCGCTTTTGTTAAATATACTAGTTAATATTCCCTATTAAAGTACAGCATTTAAATTTTTCTGTTATCTTTTCTAGTTTGGCAGGAATAACGACTAGAACTTATTTTGGGCAACTGCACGAAATAAGCTGCGAGCCACTGTAGATTTGCAACAAAAAAAATTATAGCAGTTTACGGATTATTTTGACATTAATTGATCAATATTTCCTATGGCAGCTATATAATGTAGTCATCCAATTTATGTTAAATTTAATTCGAAATTTTAAAATATTAAAATAAACTTATATTCCAAAGTAGAAGAGAATACAATAAAAATTAACAAAGCTATAATTTTGTTATTATTAATTTCCCTTTAGTTTTCTGATCGTTCCTATGGGATACACGTGTTTACTTATTATACCCGTTACTCGTAGAGTAAAAGGGTATATTAGATTCGTGCAAAAGTATGTAACAGGCAGAAGGAAGCGTTTCCGACCATATAAAGTATATATATATTCTTGATCAGGATCACTAGCCGAGCCGATCTAGCCATGTCCGTCTGTCCGTCTGTCTGTCCGTCTGTATGAACGCTGAGATCTTGGAAACTATAAAAGCTAGAAGATTGCGATTTGGCATGCAGATTCTAGGGGTTAATACGCAGCACAAGTTTTTCACGCCGATGTGCCACGCCCTCTCTAACGCCCACAAACCGCAAAAAACTGTGACCCGTTCTGTATGAACGCTGAGATCTCGGATACTATAAAAGCTAGAAGATTGGGATTTGGCATGCAGATTCTAGGGGTTATTACGCAGCGCAAGTTTTTCACGCCGATGTGCCACGCCCCCTCTAGCACCCACAAACCGCGAAAAACTGTGGCACCCACAGTTTTGAAGCTATATTAACGGGAAAAGAAATGTGTATTTGTTTCATCAATACATATTGATAGACCAAAGTGGGAAACCCCCCTCCCCCCTAACGCCCACAAACCGCGAAAACAGTTTTGAAGCTAGATTAACGGGAAAAGGAATGTGTATTCGTTTTATCAATACATATTGATATACCAAACCATATTTTTCCATGTAAATCGGTATTAAGTCATTATTTATAAATTTAAGTCAAGGTTTAGAATTTTTTTAAAAGTGGTTAGTGATTTCTTATAGCTGTCATAGAATCGGTCAAGGAAATATTGCATATTTTCAAAAAAAATTGCGTATAAATTAGGTTTTGGATCATAGGAGCTAGAGCGGACTCTGGAACTTTTTATATTTTTTTAGGAGTTTTAAAATAGTTAGAAATTATGGGAACCGAGCTGACAAGCAATCTATTAAACACATACTGGCTTGATTTTTTACGAACAGAATACCCGAATACAGCATATTAATAAGAATATATTTGACGCCAGGAACACAATAGAAATACCTCCGGCTTCACTTCCTATTATAATTGGATTAAGATTGGATTAGAAAAAATAATTCAACAGTTTGCCGCCAAAGAAAAACAAAAGTAATGGAAAATCGCAGACTAGTAATTCAACTAGGGATTCCTGTTGTAAGTGTTGTAAACTACGAACATTTCTTGCTAGCTTCAACCGCGGTTTTCTCTGAAGAGGCTCAAAAGGGCAGGCTAATTTTTTCAGAATTTGTAGTTAAATATCTAAATTTTTTTTAAAACAAGAAAGGAAGCTAACTTCGGCCAGCCGAAGTCTATATACCCTTGCAGTTAATTCCTATTTAATTACAAATTACAAAAATCTGAATTTCGATTTGGAACATACCGAATTATAGCAATTTTGACAATAATTGATTGATCATTCCTATGGGAGCTATATAATATAGTCGTCCGATTTATGTAAAATTTATTTCAAAATTCTGAAATAATAAAATAAAGATATATTTAAGAGTAGAAGAGAATACAATAAAAATTAACAAAGCTATAATTTTTTTCCTATTAATTTCCCATTAATTTTCCGATCATTCCTATGGGAGCTATATGATATAGTCGTCCGATTTTTATAAAATTTAAATCGAAAATCAGAAGTATAAAAAAAACGATTTTCCAAAGAGTGGAAGGAAATATGTCAAAAGACACCGAAGCTATAATTTTGTTCATATTAATTTGCCATTAATTTTCTGATAGTTCCTATGGCAGCTATATGATATAGTCGTCCGATTTTTATAAAATTTAATTCGAAATTCAGAACTGTTAAAAAAATGATATTTCCAAGAGCAATTATTTTTCCGATTATTCCTATGGGAGCTATAAGATATAGTTGTCCGATCCGGCCGGCTCCGACTTATATACTACCTGCAACAGAAATACGACTTTTGGTAAAGTTTCAGCTCGATAGCTTAAAAACTGAGGGACTAGTTTGCGTAGAAACGGACGGACGGACAGACGGACAGACGGACAGACGGACGGACAGACGGACATGGCTAGATCGACTCGTCTAGTCATGCTGACCAAGAATATATATGCTTTATAGGGTCTGAAACGTCTCCTTCACTGCGTTGCAAACTTCTGACTGAAATCATTATACCCTCTGCAAGGGTATAAAAAAGAATGAAAGCGGGGACTAGGATGTAACACTACTTTACGTCCAAGAATATCCAAAAAAACACACATTTACTGGACCACTTTTAAAAAATTTTAAAAAAATAGTAATTATGCACTACAAAAAATTTTTTTTTTCAATATTCTAAGAATTGGATGCTCTTAAAATTTCAATCGTTACATATACAACTTTGGCCCTTAGGCGCTTTCAGAAAAATTTCAAGGATGTATAAAAATACTATTTTTCTTATTGGCTAAAATTCTATTTCGAAAAATCAACTTCAAAAATCTGTAGTGGGAGAACCATTCATCACAGATCACTTTTTTTTTTATTTGTATGGAGAATTCAATTGTTTTTAAAGTTGCATTTCAACATTTTGGAAAATCTAAAAAAATAAACCATTTTGGCAGGCTTTTTGTTCTAGGCGCCCCAGTGTGCGTCCCACTCAGTAAAAAGTTATAATCAAATTATGAAATGTCCGGTAGATGGCGCCACTTTGAAGCGGCTGCTTGCTTTAGCTGAGTAACGGGTATTTGATAGTCGAGGCACTCGAATATAGCGTTCCCCCTTGTTCTGGTCTGAATTCAGTGGTATATAAATAAATAATTAGATGGGTAAATAAAAAATAATTTGAATCCTTGATTTTATTATGCCGTTGCAAAGGGTATTATAATTTTGGTCAGAAGTTTGTAACGCAGTGAAGGGGACGTTTCCGACCCCATAAAGTATATATATTCTTGATCAGGATCAATAGGGGAGTCGATATAGCCATGTCCGTCTGTCCGTCCGTCCGTCTGTCCGTCTGTTTCAATACCGTTTGCGAGCTCAGTTTAAAAGATAGCGATTTGAAACTTTCACAGTCGTCCTAAAACATGTGTACGCAGATCAAGTTTGAAAACTGACCCGATCGGACGTCTATATTCTATAGTTCCCATAGGAACAATCAGATATACTTATCTTTCAAAAAATGAAGATTTTTAGCGAATTGTAAAAGCTATTGACATGAATCTTTCCAAATCGTATTTTTTTGCGCATACCTTGATCAGGGTAAAAACGCGTGCCGATCGGACGTCTATATCCTATAGCTCCCATAGGAATAATAGGGTGAAATCGGTTAAAATTTTACGTTTTTCAGGATATTTCGCGCAGTGTAAAAGCTATTAATATGAATCTTTCCAAATCGTATTTTTTTGTGCATACCTTCATCAGGCTAAAAGCGCGTGCCGTTCGGACATCTATATCCTATAGCTCCCATAGGAATAATAGGGTGAAATCGGTTAAAATTTGACGTTTTTCAGGATATTTCGCGCATTGTAAAAGCTATTGACATGAATCTTTCCAAATCGTATTTTTTTGCGCATACCTTGATCAGGGTAAAAGCGCGTGCCGATCGGACGTCTATATCCTATAGGAACAATAGGGTGAAATTGGCTCAAATTTGTCCCTTGTATTAAGAAGACTTCTTGTTTTTTTTACCGAATTAGGATTCTTTTTGTTACTTTGAGACATATAGCAGACTGCAAGGGTATTAAAACTTCGGCTTGCCGAAGTTAGCTTCCGTCCTCGTTTTTTACTGATTTTAGTTAATGTCTTTTTGGTTCCTGCTGCTGGTAGTTTCTTAACTTTTGCCTGATTCTGCTCCTTAGCCAACTCGTCCATTACTTCAGGATCGGCTAAAATAGCTGCATTACGCCATTTTCTTCCTTTTTGCGTTTGTTTTCTTGGTTCTGCTTTCGGAAAAGGCTTGGTGGAATGCAACACTTCTTCCATACTTTTAATGTTTAGTGCCGTCTGCTGAACTTGAGGTTGCGGGTTGACACGGTCGGTAACACTGCTCGGAAGAAAATCGCTTTCCTTAAAAATATCAGAATTATTCCGGTGCCTTGAAAGCCGGAAACAATGATTTGCTTGAAACCACTAATGGCGGCGACGTGCTAATAATCAACGGAATGTCATATATTGTCATTGTTTTACCCGAATTTTTCTGTCATCCAATAATCGCATTGTGAGTTTATTGCAGTTTTTAAAGGACCATACACGGTCCGATCTAAGGTCTGCAGTTTATGCGAACAGTACGGTGGAAGCGACAAAAGAACCATACCGCTTTCCTTGCAATATTCGAGCCCAGCAATACTTAAATGGGATGCATGGTTGTCCAGAATTAAAAGGGTGGGCTCCTCCGTAGAACAATGGACTTGCGATTTGAAAAACTTTAGAAAACTTAAAAAGTCTTCAGATGTCATCCAGCCACTAGGATTTGCCACTCCGACGCATCCTTACGAACGTGGGTTTTGAAATTTTTTCTGGGAAATACAAAGAATGGTGGCAAAGAACGTCCTCCTGCTGAAACTGCCATGGCTAGAGTTTTTAGCGTTCCCCTTTCGGCTGAAGTAACTCTTCCTACTTGCTTCATTCCACGACGCGCAAGTATACTCAAAAAAAAAACAGCCCGAAATCGCCATTAAATTAAGAAATTCGCCATGGATTTAAGTCAATGGCAATTCTCCACACATTTTAGAAAAATTTTTTTTTAAATATAGAAAAAATCTAGAAAAATTTGCCATACATTTCAGAAATTTTCATAAAATCTAGAAAATATATTTCTTATTTCCAGAACATTTTATTTCTAAAAATCAGAAAAAATACCACAAATAATCTTTTCAAATAAAATTTTATTTTGTGCGCTATCGATATGTTTACAAACTCTCAAATAAATATGCTCAAAAAAGAATTATTATATTTCCTAAAAAAATTAGAAAGAAGAGGAAAAAATTATTAATGTTTCCTAAATAAAAAAATAAAAGAAACCTAAACAAAAAAGAGAAAAAGAAGAGAAATAAAGAAAAAATTAAATATTTTTTTTATATTAAAACATTAATATTTTTACTTACCGGTAAATCACCTAGAACAATACCTGACTATTTTCTGTAATCGAAAAAAAAATAATAGTAACTAAAAAGAACCGTATTTGCGCCAAATAATTTATTAAGCAAAATGTATAAAAATATAATAAATATAAAAATAAATATCCTGAAAATTTTCACACACTTACCAATTTTATATGCACCCTGAAATGTTACATATTAATATTATTTCAATAACTTACCTTACCTTACCTTTTTTGAAGGTTCGCATCGTACCTTTATTAAATGCACAGGTTCAACACAACTTATTACTTTGAATGCTTATTTCAAACTGACTACAAGGGTTGAAGAGACAGCGCAACACCAGCAACATTCTCGGCTGCATTTCCAAACAAGAAAGGAAGCTAACTTCGGCCAGCCGAAGTCTATATACCCTTGCAGTTAATTCCTATTTAATTACAAATTACAAAAATCTGAATTTCGATTTGGAACAAACCGAATTATTGCAATTTTGACAATTATTGATTGATGATTCCTATGGGAGCTATATAATATAGTCGTCCGATTTATGTAAAATTTATTTCGAAATTCTAAAATAATAAAATAAAGTTATATTCAAGAGTAGAAGAGAATACAATAAAAATTAACAAAGCTTTAATTTTTTTCCTATTAATTTCCCATTAATTTTCCGATCATTCCTATGGGAGCTATATGATAGAGTCGTCCGATTTTTATAAAATTTAAATCGAAAATCAGAAGTATTAAAAAAACGATATTCCAAAGAGTAGAAGGAAATATGTCAAAAGACAACGAAGCTATAATTTTGTTCATATTAATATGCCATTAATTTTCTGATAGTTCCTATGGCAGCTATATGATATAGTCGTCCGATTTTTATAAAATTTAATTCGAAATTCAGAATTGTTAAAAAAAGGATATTTCCAAGAGCATAAGGTAATATGTCAAAAAACACAAAAGTTATAATTTTTTTTCAATTATTTTTCCGATTATTCCTATGGGAGCTATAAGATATAGTTGTCCGATCCGGCCGGCTCCGACTTATATACTACCTGCAACAGAAATACGACTTTTGGTAAAGTTTCAGCTCGATAGCTTAAAAACTTAGGGACTAGTTTGCGTAGAAACGGACGGACGGACAGACGGACGGACAGACGGACATGGCTAGATCGACTCGTCTAGTCATGCTGACCAAGAATATATATACTTTATAGGGTCTGAAACGTCTCCTTCACTGCGTTGCAAACTTCTGACTGAAATCATTATACCCTCTGCAAGGGTATAAAAAACAACGCAATAAAAGTTACAGTTAACCACAAGAAAATTCTCGATCATATATGTACGCATATAAACATTTACATATGTATACTTACATACATACGCCAAAAACTGCCGTCGCAACGCGCCGCGGACTAGCCGCATGTCTTCTCCTTATTCATAGAAGGAATAAAAACCATAAATAACTGAAAAGGCACGATACAAATTTTCTAAAATGTATGGCAATTTCCTATTTCCACTTTTCTGTTTTTAAGAAAAGTATTTTTTTTTATTCAGAAAAAAATTCTTTAATTATAGAAAAATTTACCGTGGGTTTAATAGCGACTTTCTAGATTCTAGAAAGGTCTGAAGTACATTTTTTCTAAATTTAATGGCGAAATCGCCATTAATCTAAGAAAATTTTCCTAAGACAATATAGGAAAAATCACCATAGATTTAGAAAAAATATAATTTTTCTAAATTTTAGAAAAGTTTTTCATAAAAATCTGTTTCTATGGCGTTTTTTCCTAGATTTAAGAAAAAATTTCTGAAAAGTAGAAAATTTCGTTAAAATAAGAAAAATTTTCATTTTTCTATAATTTAGGAAAATAAATTTTTTGAGTATACTTTTTGTGGAGTTTGAACCGTTGTTACGCCTGTCTCATCCATGTTCCATATGTTAAATGGCGAGAATGAATAATTTAACAGGACTTCTTTCAATAAGTTGAAAAACAGCCTAACATTCGCCACGTTAAATCTTGTTGCTCGGGACAAACTGGTGGCCTCAGGTTTTCGAAGTGCCAAAGCGTACACTCATAAAATTTTTTCCCTAAATACTAGAAAAATCACCCTAAAACTGAATCGCCCTAAAACTACGAAAATTTTTCTTATTTTAAGGGTGATTAGCCCTAAATATGCGAAAAATCGCCAAAGAAAAAATTTTTTAGGGTTAGTTTTTTTAAAACGGCAAAATTGCCTATATTATTTAGGGCGAATTTTTAGGAGTCTACTCTGATAGTAATTTCTTCTTTTAAGGGCGAATTCGCCCTAAAATGTAGAACAAAATAGCACCAAAAATCGCCATAAAATCTAGGGAAAGATTCAAACGAAAATTTAAGACGCAATAGATGGATGCATACATGTAATGCGTGTTATGTATGTGTGTGTAGTTGACAGGTCAAGGCATGTAAGTATGTATGTGAGCATGTGAGAATCGACCCAACTTCACGGGCGATCGCCTTAAAAATCGAACCAAAAGTTTTAAAATGGGTAGCCCAGCGGTCTAAGCACTCGCACTTTCAGCATTGCTGTTTGAAAATTAATGTCGTGGGTTCGATCCCTGGGTGAGTCAACTTCTTTTTTTTTTTTTTTTTTTGTAAATGCTAATATTACTAATGCCGTTTTTTCGTCTACATGTTAAATTTAAAGTAGTCTTTAAACCTTAATTATGTATGGATATTCTTAGTTAAGGACTACTTTGAGTTAAACATGCTGACTAGAAAACGGCCAAAATATTCCAACCATCAGCAAAAAGAATACACGTTTTGGTTGCCTTTAGTCGAAATAAAAATTAGACCGCAAGAAAATAAGATGTGTACAGTTTTTGTAAGTCGTTTGGCGCGATGGGACTGTGGTGCAGCGGTAGAGTGTTAGACTCCAACCCGAGAGGCCGCGGGTTCGATCCTCGGAGCGACCAATAGTTTTTCTCAAGTAAGTGGTTTTTTCTCCTCATATATATCTCCCTAATTAGTTTATCAAGATGATTTCTCAGTTCCAACGGCGGTGTTGTATAGGTCTGTGCCTCCCAATTGCATCCTTTCATATGACAACAAACAAGTGCATTTAAATGACCTGAAACGGTGTTAAAGTATGTGTGTGTTGAAGTCAGTCAAGATCACACGAAATGCGCGGTTTATAGTATAGACTCATTTCCAGGCATCTGAAATCTCTCCCAGGCATTTGGGAAAAAATAGATTTTTTGGATGGATTTTTAGGGCGATTCGCCTATGAAAACAGAAAAATAACCCTAAATATAAGAAAAACACCGTAAATATATGAAAAACTGCCTTTAGTTTAAAGGTATTTTTTCTTATTTCCAGGGCAATTATCTTTGAAAACAGAAAAGTAGCCCTAGATTTAAGAAAAATTACCTAAAATGTAAGATAAACGCCCTAAATATATGAAAAACTGCCTTTAGTTTAATGGTATTTTTTCTTATTTCCAGGGCAATTACCTTTGAAAACAAGAAAGTAGCCCTAGATTTAAGAAAAATCACCTTAAATGTATGACTAAGGCACCCGTATTTTTAGGGTAATTTTCCCTAATTCCATAGCCTAGTCGCCATTGACCCCGGTTTTATGGCGATTTTCCTTGTTTTTAGGGCGATTTTACCGGAAAATTTCTATGAGTGTAGTGTCGCCCTAAGAAGCCCCGAAACCACTCAGTACCAGCCATTTTGTTCTTCTCGCATGTATGCGGCATAACGACACTTAGTTTTTTCCCAAATTCATATGCTAAGACTCGCAACTGCTTCGGGCAAAGACCAAAATACATGTCATTGCTGGTTTGAATGTATTTTTCTAACGTACTTTCGGGTTCTGCAGTAAAAATCGGTTTTTTACTTCTTGGCACATTAAAATCGCGTGCGGCTCTTTTCTCGCTCATTTTGGCAATCAATATGTATTGAAGAAACGAATACACATTCCTTTTCCCGTTAATCTAGCTTCAAAACTGTGGGTGCCACAGTTTTTCGCGGTTTGTGGGCGTTAGAGGGGGCGTGGCACATCTTAATCTTCTAGCTTTTATAGTTTCCGAGATCTCAGCGTTCATACAGACGGACGGACGGACGCACACTGGGGTGAGAGACCCCAAAAGTGACGATCAATTCAGCTGGCCAAAAATTTGAATATGTTATAATTTTGTATTTTGTATTTGATTATTAAAAGTAAAAAAAAAAAACATTTGGACTTTCCTTAAAGTTTTTTTTTTTAAATAAATTTTTTTCGTCGGTAAATTTTTTGAAATTTCGGGAATATTTACAAAAAAATTGGTACTTTTTCATTTATAGCGCTGAAATTTTACCCGAATCGTTTATGTATTTAATTAGACTACATCTATTACTTAGAATTGTTGGACTTTATAAGGTATTATTATTTGATTGGAGCTAATCAAAAACATATTCAAAATGTCCTGGTTGCTCTTCACGATATCCACTGTTCTCGAATAACTTTCTCTGTATTTTTTCGTTCTGAGTTTAATTGAAGATTGAGATTAAATTTGACTATTTACTTTGTTTACTAAATCACAAGTGCCAAAAACAGCTGACTAAAGCAGATGAGCGACACAGCTGATCCAAACAACTGACCGAAACAGCTTACCAACACCTGACATTCAAAAATAAAAAGAACGTATTTTTTGTGAAATATCGTGCAACTTTGAATTAAAATAACTGTCTTGGGGCAGAACGGGGCACGGAACCCCTTGGTGGGGACTTAGATACATATCTCAAGAATTTTTCAAAAAAAAAAATGGTTACGTTTGGTTACGTTTGAAGAAACTTTTGGTCTAATTTACTATAAAAAACGTCAAATTTTACAGGTAATTTTAAATAATTTTTTTTTAATAGAAATATTATTAAAAAAAATAAATAAAAAATTTTTAAAAATAGTTAAGGGCTCAAATTTATTATTCCCATTTTCAAAAAGTTGTTTTGGATTATTTTTATTGGAAAAATCATCACTCAAAGTGACAAAAAATATTAATTTTTCGGATTTTTAAAAACGAAAAAACAAAGTTTCAAGTTAGGCTTCACATTGTTAGGTTTCTGTAAGACTTAGGACCATAATTCTTTCACTTCCTATTGCAGAATTTTATTATCTTTCACCACATATAACTCACATTAAGCAATTCCAAAATTTGTTTTTTGAATTAATCGTCACTTTTGGGGTTGCTCACCCCAGTGTGGGACGGACGGACGGACAGACGGACATGGCTAGATTTTATAAGGTCGGAAACGCTTCCTTCTACCTGTTACATACTAATACGAATCTAATATACCCTTTTACTCTACGAGTAACGGGTATAATTTCGTTTTTTTCCTTAGCATCGTGGGATGCAGAACAAATTTCGTAGAGAACAACATGCAGCTTTTAAATTCCTAATTCACATTTAATGTTATAGCTTAATTATCATGGTCTTCTGTGCAATAAAAACTCATTGGTTGTGTCACGTCGTCTTGAAGGACTAACAAAAAAATTATATATTTTTACGACTTATGGATTCCGAGATATTGCTGGTGACGAAATTGCCCCAGTGACGAAATTGCCCCACTCTCCCCTACGTAAAAATATTAATATTTTAATATCATTTCATTTCATTTCTTTTCATTGTCTCTTTTTTGTTTTTGTTTTTTTTTTTGAGGAAACATTAATAATTTTTTTCACTTCTTTGTATTTTTTTTAGGAAATATAATAATTTTATTTATTTGAGAGTTTGTAAACATATCGATAGCGCACAAAATAAAATTTTATTTAAAAAAATTATTTGTGGTTTTCTTTCTGATTTTCGGAAAGAAAATGTTCTGGAAATAAGACAAAACGCAAAAAGCTGTGGCGCCCACAGTTTTGAAGCTAGAGCAAAAGTGTAAACGCCGTTTTCTTCGGGTTATTAATGCCTTCCGAAGTGTAGAAATTTTTTAAATCGGACCACTCAGTAAAAAGTTATAAGCAAATAATTAAATTTCCGGTAGATGGCGCCACTTTTAAGCGACTGCTAGGTTTGCCCAGCTTCAGACTGCTTGCCTTAGCTGAGTAACGGGTATTTGGTATTCGAGGCACTCGGCTATAGCGTTCGCTCTTGTTATACCCGTTACTCGTAGAGTAAAAGGGTATATTAGATTCGTGCAAAAGTATGTAACAGGTAGAAGGAAGCGTTTCCGACCATATAAAGTCAGTAAGCTGGTGGAAGGAGATTACTTTACGCCAGAAGCTAATCAAGACCAACGGTAAATAGCCAGTCGTCACTGTGAAGGAAGTAAGAAAATTAATTTAAAAAATTTCAAAACAACTTACAAAAACCTGATGAGTGTCCCAAAAATTGAGGACATAAGGTGTCTTTGGATCAAAAATGCATTGTAGAAGTAAATATTTTTATTTAATTTTTAAACGCTGTTCACAAATGAAGATTTTTAAACTTTGCTGTGACTTTAAAATTTTGAATGCGCCCACCTTCTCTTGTGGTTCAGTTAGATTGAATTTTCCAAAACGACTGTATAAAAGAGACATGTAACTATTTAATTCCGAAAACATTACCGAAATTGGTTGACTACTCTTGAAGATATATCCCAAAAGCCGAAGAAAATTTGTGATTTTCTTAAATTAAAGATACCGCAAATACCAGAGCTGATGGACTATAGGCGTAGTGGCAACTTATGCTTAGAAAAGCCTTATTTATCGAAATAAAATGGTGGCACGCCTGGACACCGACCCATGTCACATTTTGTCGGCTTGTGTTATTTATCCTAAAAAAAAGAGACAGAAGAGCAAAAAATTATTAATGTTTCCTAAATAAAAAAGTAAAGAAAAAAAAATGCAAAAAATTACATTATTAATATTTTCTAAAGAAAAAAGGAAAAATAAGAACATTTTATATTTCAAAATATTATTATTTTTACTTACCGGTGAATCACCTAGAACAATACCTGAATTTAATCTATTTTCTGTAATCGAAAAAAAATTAGTAATAATTAAAGAAAAAGGGTAGTTGTGCAAAACAATTTATTAAGCCAAGTGTATAAAAATATAATAAATATAAAAATTAATATACTGAAAATTTTCACACACTTACCAACTTTATATAAACCCTGAAATGTTATATATTAATATTATTTCAATAACCTACCTATGTATGTATTTGTAAAAATTTCTTTTTTTGAGAGTTCGAACATTACCTTTATTAAATGCACAGACTCAGCACAACTTATTACTTTGAATGCTTATTTAAAACTGACTAAAAGGGTTGAAGAAAAAAACAACGCAATAAAAGTTACAGTTACCCACAGGAAAATTCTCGATCACATACGCATATAAACATTTACATATATATGCATACATACATACATACTTGACAAACTGTACGCAAAAAGCTGCCGCCCCAACGTGCCGCGGACTAGCCTCATGTCTTCTTCTTATTCATAGAAAGAATATAAACCAAAAATGAAGGAAAACCCACGATACAAATTTTCTAAAATGGATGGCAATATCCTATTTTCACTTTTCTGTTTTTAAGAGAAGTATTTATTTTTATTTAGAAAAATGAAGCGACTTTCTTGAATCTAGATCTAAACAATTTTCTATATACATAGAAGAAATCACCATAGATTTTAGAAAAAATTTTATTTCCATCCACGGACCCCCACCATTTAAATGCATTAAATAACACTCCAACAATTTGTATCTTTATATTTATTTAAATAGTTTCAATGATTTTTTTCCTAAATTTTATAAAATCGCCATAAAATGAACATTTTTTTTTTAAAGAAAATTTTCTACTTTTCAGAATTTTTTTTCTTAAATCTAGGAAAAAAGACCATAGGAACAGATTTGTATACAAAACTTTTCTAAAATTTAGAAAAATTTAATTTTTTCTTAAATCTATGGTGTTTTTTCCTATATTGTCCTCATAAAATTTTCTTAGATTAATACCGATTTCTCCATTAAATATAGAAAAAATGTAAATCTAGAAAGTCGCTATGAAACCCACGGTAAATTTTTCTATAATTAAATAATTTTTCTGAATAAAAAAAATATTTTTCTTAAAGACAGAAAAGTGGAAATAGGAAAATGCCATACATTTTAGAAAATTTGTATCGTGCTTTTTCACTCATTTATGGTTTTTATTCTTTCTATGAATAAGAAGAAGACATGCGGCTAGTCCGCGGCGCGTTGCGACGGCAGTTTTTGGCGTATGTATGTAAGTATACATATGTAAATGTTTATATGCGTACATATATGATCGAGAATTTTCTTGTGGGTAACTGTAACTTTTATTGCGTTGTTTTTTTGGGAAATGCAGCCGAGAATGTTGCTGGCGTTGCGCTGTGTCTTGAACCCTTGTAGTCAGTGTTAAATAAGCGTTCAAAGTAATAAGTTGTGTTGAACCTGTGCATTTAATAAAGGTACAGAGCGAACCCTCAAAAAAAGAAATTTATACAAATTCATACATACATAGGTATGTAAGTTATTGAAATAATATTTATATGTACATATGTAACATTTCAGGGTGTATATAAAATTGGTAAGTGTGTAAAAATGTCCAGTATATTAATTTTTATATTTATTATATTTTTATACATTTGGCTTAATAAATTGTTTGGCGCAAATACGCTTATTATACCCTTGCAGAGGGTATTATAATTCTGGTCAGAAGTTTGTAACGCAGTGAAGGAGACGTTTCCGACCCCATAAAGTTTATATATTCTTGATCAGGATCAATAGGGGAGTCGATATAGTCATGTCCGTCTGTCCGTCTGTTTCAATACCGTTTGTGAGCTCAGTTTAAAAGATAGCGATTTAAAACTTTCACAGTCGTCCTAAAACATGTGTACGCAGATCAAGTTTGAAAACCGACCCGATCGGACGTCTATATCCTATAGCTACCATAGGAACAATTGGATATACATAGCTTTCAAAAAATCAAGATTTTTCGCGCATTGTAAAAGCTATTGACATGAATCTTTGCAAATCGTATTTTTTTGCGAATACCTTGATCAGGGTAAAAGCGCTTGCCGATCGGACGTCTATATCCTATAGCTCACATAGGAATAATAGGGTGAAATCGGTTAAAAAATGACGTTTTTCTGGATATTTCGCGCGGAATAAAAGCTATTGACATGAAACTTTCCAAATCTTAATCTTTTATGCATACCTTGATCATTGTAAAAGCCCGTACCGATCGGACGTCTATATCCTATAGCTCCCATAGGAACAATAGGGTGAAAAATTAAAAAATATTTATTTTTTTTTTTTAATAATAAAATAATTTGTTGTTTATTAATTCGTGTTGCTATTCTAGTCAAATTTTCATTCATGAAGTCTGCAAGGGTATTAAAACTTCGGCTTGCCGAAGTTAGCTTCCGTCCCCGTTTTTTAATTATTATACATTTTTTCGATTACAGAAAATAGTTTAATATCAGGTATTGTTCTAGGTAATTTACCGGTAAATAAAAATATTAATGTTTTAATATATAAAAAAAATGATTAATTTTTTCCTAATTTTTTTGCTTTTCCCCTTTTGTGTTTTCTTTTTTTATTTAGGAAACATTAATAATTTTTTCTCTATTTTCTCATTTTTTTAGGAATTATAATAATTTTTTTTCATCATATTTATTTGAGAGTTTGTAAACATATCGATAGCGCACAAAAAAAGAAATTAATTTTATTTGAAAAAATTATTTGTGGTATTTTTTTTTTTATTTTTAGAAATAATATGTTCTGGAAATAAGAATTATCCTTTCTAACTTTAAGAACAGTACTTTCTAGATTTTAGTAAAATTTTTTAAATGTATTGCAAATTTTTCTTAATTTTAGAAAAATATTTTTACTTTATAGAAAATTTTTTCTATATTTAAGAAAAATCCTTTTTAAAATGTATGGAGAATCGCCATCGACTTAAATCCATGGCGAATTTCCTAATTTAATGGCGATTTCGGGCTGTTTTTTTTTTGAGTGCACCATTGAGGTCAAGTTCAAGGCGGGTTTCTTTTATCGTGCACTCAAAAAATTTTTTTCCTACATTTTAGAAAAATCGCCATAAAATTAAAATTTTTTCTTATTTAAGGGACATTTTCTACTTTTCAGAAATTTTTTCTTAAATCTAGGAAAGAGCGCCATTAAATCAGATTTTTTTAAAAAACTTTTCTAAAATTTTGAAAAATTATATTTTTTATAAAATCTATGGTGATTTTTTCTATGTTGTCCTCGGAAAATTTTTTTAAATTAATGGCGATTTAGCCATTAAATTTAGAAAAAATGTACTTCAGACCTTTCTAGAATCTAGAAAGTCCCATGGTAATTATACCCGTTACTTGTAGAGTAAAAGGGTATATTAGATTCGTGCAAAAATATGTAACAGGTAGAAGGAAGCGTTTCCGACCATATAAAGTATATATATTCTTGATCAGGATCACTAGCACAGTCGATCTAGCCATGTCCGTCTGTCTGTCCGTCTGTTTGTCCGTCTGTCTGTCCGTCTGTATGAACCCTGAGATCTGGGAAACTACAAAAGCTAGAAGATTGGGATTTGGCATGCAGATTCTAGGGGTTAATATGCAGCGCAAGTTTTTCACGCCGATGTGCCACGCCCCCTCTAACGCCTACAAACCACGAAAAACTGTGGCACCCACAGTTTTGAAGCTAGATTAACGGGTAAAGGAATGTGTATTCGTTTTTTTTAAAACCTATTGATTGACCAATATATGCATTTTTAAATCGTCCCACTCAGTAAGAAGTTATAATCAAATTATGAAATGGCCGGTAGATGACGCCACTTTGAAACGGCTGCTTGGCTTGCCCTGCCTGAGACTGCTTGCTTTAGCTGAGTAACGGGTATTTGATAGTCGGGGCACTCGACTATAGCGTTCCCTCTTGTTTTTTCTATAATTAAAGAATTTTTCTGAAAAAAAACAGCGGTGACACAAACCGCTGAAAAAAAAATTATTTTCTTAAAAACAGAAAAGTGGAAATAGGAAATTGCCATACTTTTTAGAAAATTTGTATCGTTCCTTTTCACTCATTTATGGTTATTATTATTTCTATGAATAAGAAGAAGACATGCGGCTACCCAGCGGGAATGTCAGAAGGAGGTTCTTAGACTGTTGGATATCCTGTTCCTTCTAGCAGGGAGTGATGGAAAACTTGCTTCTTTTAGCAGGCGACGGTGTAGGGAAAAAGCAATTTCCTTTGGAAAACCATATAGAAACCCCCTTCACCCCATACTTTTTTGTGTCACCCCCGTGTATTTTGAAACCAGAGATGGAAGAAATGTAAGGGGTGAAGGAGTTTTTTTCCCTTCCGCTTGTATGGAGAAACCTCAAGGGAAAAATATATAAAACAGGGAATTTAGAAAAATTAAAATAATTACCATACAGTACGTTGGCGAAATTTTTGTTGGTTCTTCAATAGGTATGTATGTATTTATATGATAATCACTTAAATAGGGAGATAGAACATTTCCAAAATCCAGAAATATAGATTAAGTTCGTTTGCTTGCCAATGGATGACTCTGCCGTTTTAGTTCCCTTAATACACTCAGCCTTGTACTAATTAACCGAAAAGCAACAAAAATAATAAGCAGTAAAAAAAAAAACTAACTTGGAGACTGCTGAAGACTTCTGGAGACTGCAACAGGTCCCAAAAAGTCTCAACCGGACCGGCACACAGAAATTGTCTGAATTCATATTATTATTAACGACCACGATGCAGTTTGTACTGTAATGATTTTAGCAACAATTAATTAAAAGCCGAAAGAAATTTTAAATGTAAGACAGCGCAAAAAAAAAAACAAAAACACAACGCTCAATTTGACAACCGCCTCTGGCGGCTTATATTAAGTTTTAGTAAAAATGCGTATGCTCACCATATCCCTAACGCTGAAATAAAAATATTTAAACAACAATATTTATGTTATCAATTACCTTTTTCTTTTTTTTTTTTTAATAAATCGAACGTTTTTTCCCCTTTTCATTTTTTTTGGATGAAATGTAAAAATGATGTGACCCTGCATCATATATTTGATAATACCAACATGCCAAAGGCAGATAAAAGTCATCACTCCCCTATAGCATCTTTTAGAAGGCAAAAAGGGAGCGGTCCGTGCAATCGTAGCTTTTCGTACGTCGCAGCCGAACCCTTGCCGAAACCCGAACGCTTTCCGATCGTTCGCTTTTTTTTTAATCGGTGCAATTATAGCTTCCATCTAGTGATGTAAAAAAACATCGATGCATCGAGCATCGATGTTTTTTGGCCGATGTTTTCCGATGTTTTTCGATGTTTTATGTTATGCCGATGTTTATCGATGCATCGATGTTTAACGTCGATGTTTAAGCACATATGGTTTCAGTGCCGCACGGAAAAAATTCGGGGTTTTTTGCTTTAATTGTGTTTGCAATGCCAAAGTAAGTATATTGTGAAGAATATATATAATACATATAGTTATTTGCAATTACAAATGTATAATGTAAATACTTTTTTGAAAAAATTTAATTACATTATATAATTATAATAATTAATATTGCTTTAAAGGAATACCAAAAAGACTGCAAAGGAAGCACTTGTTATATTATTTTTATACAAAATACTGCTAAGGATGCTGTTATATTCTTATGTTTGCTCATGAATTGATATAGTTTTAAGTTATGTTTATAAAATGGTTAACAAAATGAAAAAATTAAAAACTAAGAAAGCATTTGTTTTTGTAGTCTTAATTCCTATTTTTTTTATGTAAAATTGAATTAGGAAAAATAACATAATGGGTCGAAAACATCGATGCATCGATGTTTCGAGCCGATGTTCCACACAACATCGATGTTTCATTTTGCAAACAACGATGAACATCGACATCGAAGTTTCGGCCCAAATTTACATCACTACTTCCATCGGAATGCATCCGGAATGCATCCATTGAAATGGAAAATATGAAATGATAATATTTTAAACGGTACTCTTGAAAAAAGCAAATGAAAAGAACAAAAGAGACATTGAAAGAACGTGGGCAGTTTTTTCGTTTCTTATGCATTTCAATTTTTTTTTAGGAATTTGACCAGTTAAGTGTAGTTGATTTTTCGGTTAAACCATTTTTAATCGTTTCATTTGTTTATAGTTCTTTAAAGCCAAACCTTTTGTGCTTTTCTGTGCCAAGTAAGTATAGTGCGGTGATAAGTGGAAATAAAAAATAATACCTCTTAACAAGGTAAACTAACCATAACTAAATAAAAGTGTATTTATTTTTCCTTTTCCCAGAACTGATATTGCAGATGAACTACGGGAGCTGTAAGCACTTGCAGCCCTTAACCGAGTTATGCACGGTAAGTGTTTAAGATTTTTGATGTTCTTTGTCAATTTCGTCTAACAAAATTTTAAAACTCTATATTTTGCAGAATCTCGAGAGGGAAGGCTATAGACACGAAGACTTGGCAAAAAAACCGGGTGTATAAAGATGGTAATCGAGAAAAGGTGACGACCAATAAAGACAAAGGACCGGACAAGGACAACGATTTTGAGGATGATGGTGAAGAAATAGGTTCAGTTTAGTATAATTTAATTTAATATAATTTAATTTAGCATAATTTAATTTTAATTTGTTTGAAAAGATTGTAGAAAATTTAAGAACGAATAAAGGAATTAAAAAAAAAAACTTTTTTTTAAACCGACTAGAACTAATTTTTTTCACTCGTGGGAGTCGCATCCAGAAGCACTCCAAAAGATGCGATCCAGAACGCAGGTTTTGGAACGCATCCGGAACACACCCAAAAATGCGATCCAGAACGCATGTTTTGGAAGGCATCCAGAAGCACTCCAAAAGATGCGTTCTGGATCGCAAAATGGAAACCAATCCCGAACGTTTCCGAAGTTGAAATTACAACAACAACCCATGACCGATGCGTGAAAAGGGAGCACTCCAGGAGCGCTCCATCGGTTAGCTTTCCGCGTGTTCCTCCTTGCTGTAGAAAGGAAGTGAGAAGTTCATCGATCGGGCATGCATGCAGCATCGCATCGGATGCTATCCATCATGCCTTCTGGATGCATTCCACTTCCGACTGGGTCCCGTTGGGTTTTTCCCGCTGGGATCCTAATACACACACATACAGACATATCTGTATGCAGGCTCCCGCAAAATGCGACGCAAAAACTAAGAAAATCTAAATAAATTCGTTAAAAATACTTTAAACAAGAGGGAACGCTATAGTCGAGTGCCTCGACTATCAAATACCCGTTACTCAGCTAAAGTCAGCAGTCTCAAGCAGGGCAAATCAAGCAGCCGCTTCAAAAAAATTAAAAAATTTCTTCTACATTTCGGTAGGCGTTAATAACCCAAACAAAATTTCGTTTACACTTTTGCTCTAGCTTTAAAACTATGGGCGCCACAGCTTTTCGCGGTTTGTGGGCGTTAGGGGGGAGGGGGGTTTCCAACTTTGGTCTAACAATATGTATACACATTGCTTTTCCCGTTAATATAGCTTCAAAACTGTGGGTGCCACAGTTTTTCGCGGTTTGTGGGCGTTAGACGGGGCGTGGCATACTTGCGTGCGGCGTGAAAAACTTGGGCTGCGTATTAACCCCTAGAATCTGCATGCCAATCTTCTAGCTTTTATAGTTTCCGAGATCTCAGCGTTCATACAGACGGGTGCCAATGTTTTTCGCGGTTTGTGGGCGTTAGGGGGAGGGGGGGTTTCCCACTTTGGTCTATCAATATGTATTGATGAAACAAATACACATTTCTTTTCCCGTTAATATAGCTTCAAAACTGTGGGTGCCACAGTTTTTCGCGGTTTGTGGGTGTTAGAGGGGGCGTGGCACATCGGCGTGAAAAACTTGCGCTGCGTAATAACCCCTAAAATCTGCATGCCAAATCCCAATCTTCTAGTTTTTATAGTTTCCGAGATCTCAGCGTTCATACAGAACGGGTCACAGTTTTTCGCGGTTTGTGGACGTTAGAGAGGGCGTGGCACATCGGCGTGAAAAACTTGCGCTGCGTATTAATCTTCTAGCTTTTATAGTTTCCAAGATCTCAGCGTTCATACAGACGGACAGACGGACAGACAGACGGACAGACGGACATGGCTAGATCGACTCGGCTAGTGATCCTGATCAAGAATATATATACTTTATATGGTCGGAAACGCTTCCTTCTGCCTGTTACATACTTTTCCACGAATCTAATATACCATTTTACTCTACGAGTAACGGGTATAAAAATGCTGGATATTTCAAAAATTAAACTTAGGCACTTACGCCATAGGGTTAACTATGATCCGCGGCGGTTTATATTTTTTAATTCCGAAAGTTAATTTTCTATGTAGCCCCAAATTGATTTTCAATTAGACCTTTTCAAAACATAAAATTCGGTAAAACCCAAATTTCGAAATTCCAACTAATTTAGAAGTTTTGCATTTAAATAAATCTAATTTTTTCTTCCAAATATTGATGCTGGAGCTGTTTGGGGCCACTGGGGGGACATATCGGATATTATTGGGCGCTTAGGCCCCCAATAGTATACTGTGCAAAAATTTGGCTGCTCTAGCTCTTACGGTTTGGCCTTAAAAATCGGTCTTTTCATTTATAAGCTGTAGGGATAGTTGTCCGATCCGCCTGTTTCCGACTTATATACTACCTGCAATAGGAACACGACTTTTAACTTCGAGCTTCAAAACTGAAGGACTAGTTTTCGTAGAAACGGACGAACAGACGGTATATAGCCATGTCGATTTAGTCATGTAAGAATACAGTATATCCTTATACTCTGCACATAACGGGTTTACAAATCTATATATACAGTTAACCTCTACCAACATACTGGGAATGTGCACTCATAAAATTTTTTACCTAAATACTAGAAAAATCGCCCTAAAACTGAATCGCCCTAAAACTACGACAAATGTTCTTATTTTAAGGGTGGCTAGTCATGTACGAATACAGTATATCCTTATACTCTGCACATAACGGGTTTACAAATCTATATATACAGTTAACCTCTGCCAACATACTGGGAAAGTGCACTCATAAAATTTTTTACCTAAATACTAGAAAAATCGCCCCAAAACTGAATCGCCCTAAAACTACGACAAATGTTCTTATTTTAAGGGTGGCTAGCACTAAACATACGAAAAATAGCCATAGAAAATATTTTTTAGGGTTAGTTTTCTTAAAACGGCAAAATTGCCTTTATTTACTCTGATAGTAATTTCTTCTTTTAAGGGCGAATTCGCCCTAAAAATTAGAACAAAATAGCACAAAAAAATCGCCCTAAAAAACTGGGGTAAGATTCAAACGAAAAGTTAAGACGCTATAGATGGATGCATACATGTAATGCGTGTTATGTATGTGTGTGTAGTTGACAGGTCAAAGCACGTAAGTATGTATGTGAGCATGAGAGAATCGACCCAACTTAACGGGCGATCGCCTTAAAAATCGAACCAAAAGTTTGAAAATGGGTAGCCCAGCGGTCTAAGCACTCGCACTTTCAGCTTTGCTGTTTGAAAATGAAGGTCGTGGGTTCGATCCCTAGGTGAGTCAACTCTTTTTTTTTTTTTTGTAAATGCTAATATTAATAATGCCATTTTTTCGTCCGTATGTTAAATTTAAAGTAGTCTTTACCTTAATTCCATATGGATACTCTTAGTAAAGGACTACTTTGAGTTAAACATGAAAACGGCCAAAATATTCCAACCACCAGCAAAAAGAATACATATTTTAGTTGCCTTTAGTCGAAATATAAATTAGACTGCAAGAAAATAAGAGGTGTGCAGTGTTTGTACGTCGTTTGCAGCGGTAGAGTGTTAGACTCCAACCCGAGAGGCCGTGGGTTCGATTCTCGGAGCGACCAACAGTTTTTCTCAAGTAAGTGGTTTTTTCTCTTCATATATATTTCCTTAATATTAGTTTATCAAGATGATTTTTCAGCTCTAACGGCGGTGTTGCATAGGTCTGTGCCCCCCAACCAAATCCTTTCATATGGCAACAAACATGTCTGAAACGGTGTTAAAGTGTGTGTGTGTTGAAGTCAGTTCACAAGATCCCCAGATCCCAGGAAATACGCGGTGGTTTAGTATACACTCTTTCACAGACATATGGGAAAAAATGTATTTTTTGGTTGGATTTTTAGGGCAATTCGCCTTTAAAAACATAAAAATAACCCTAAGGGCCGTTTTCTCGTCCGTACTTTAGTTTGCCTGCCGGGACAACGGAGCGATAAACAAAAAATGGTTTACTGGTCCTTATGTTAGCGCAGGTAATGACAAATTTTGTCATGGTACTTCATCCACCGGGCAAAATTTGTGCGGTTGGATTGTGCGCCAGTGTTGCCAGACATTCGAGCGTTGACAATCTGGTTCCACTCTTCATTCGAAAACAGCTGATTCTATTTACAGTTAAATATGAATCAAAATTGTTGAAGTCATCTAATTTATTTTAAAATGAATTCCCGAGCGATTTATCTTCAAACTCTGTTGGATATTGTCGAATTGTCTGAAGTGCGAACCTATCGGCGAAGATATCAAGACCAGAGAAATTACTTCGAACAATTCAGTGATGAAGAATTTGTTAAAAGGTTTCGCTTGTGCAAAAGCACGGCACTATTTGTTTTGCAAAAAATTGTTTTGCGATTTGAATCTTAAGTAAAGAAGTAAGAGCATTCATTTGGTTTAACTAATTCCATATAATCTAAAACCCTTATTACAGGGAAACGACAATACAGCCATGGCTTAAGCTTCTAATAGCTCTTAGATTCTACGCAAGCGGCAGTTTTCTTATAACTTTTGGCGATTTTTGTGGTCTTAGCGTAACCACAGCCAGTCGAGTTGTAAGGGAAGTTTCTTTTGCTATATCGTCTTTACACTCATAAAATTTTTTACCTAAATACTAGAAAAATCACCCTAAAACTTAATTTGAGTTAAACATGCTGACTACACTCATAAAAATAATTTTCTACATTTTAGAAAATCGCCCTTAAAAAATGTTCGCCTTCAAACTGAGAAAATTTTTCTATTTTCACGACAAATTTGCCATAAATCCAAGGCAGGTCACCATAAAAAAATCTTTTTCGGGTTAATTTTTCTATTTTTCTAATATTAAGGGTGATTTGTTAGGACTTGCGTCGTTTTGACCTTTTCTTAATCCAGCGGCGAATTGCCCTAAATTTTTTCGAAAAATTTTTCTAAATACAAGGGCGATTTGCCTTATAAATCACTCCAAAAGTGTGAAATTCGGTAGCCCAGCGGTCTAATCACTTGCGCTTTTAACTTTGCTATAAGAGCACTACTATCGTGGGGTTGTGGGTTCGACCCCTGTGTGATTCAACATGATTTTTATGTTTTTTTTTTTTTTAAGATTATAATACTAGGGCCATTTTTTGTCCGAATTTTAAATTAAAGTAGTCTTTAAACATTAAAAAACGTATGGGAATTCTGAGTTAAAAGCCTACTTTGTGTTTAACATGCGGGCGGCCATACATGTCACATTCGTCAGCAAAAAAATATAAGGTTTGGTTGCCTTTAGTCAAGTTATAACGTAGACCTCAAGAAAATAAGATGTGTGCAGAGTTTGTACGTAGCCTTGCGCGATGGGACTATGGTGCAGCGGTACGACGTTAGACTCTGAACCGAGAGGTCGTGGGTTCGATTCTCGCAGAGACCAAAAGTAAGTTAGTTGTTTTTTCTCCTCGTATTTATTTCCCTAATTCATTTACAAATATGATTTTTCAGTTCTAACGGCTCTGCTGTATACGTCGGGCCCCCTTAACGCAGCTCTCACATAACTACACACCAATACATTAAAATAATATGAAACGTCCGTGTCGTTTAGTAAAGCCCAGTCCCAGTTCCCAGAATATACACGATTAATTGAGATTCAGTTAAGCATGCTCAAACACGATTTTTTGGTTACATTTTTCTAATTTTTAGGGCGTTTGCCTATAAAAACAGGTAATTCGCCCCTACTTTTAGAAAAATACACAAGAAATTTAGGACAAATCACTCTAAAAACAGGAAAATCTTTCTCAATTCAAGAAAAATCACCCTAAATTAAACCAAATTTCCATAGGGATTTTTTAGAAAAAATTTTCTAAATACACGGGCGAATCGCCAGCGGATACGATTTACGGGCGATTTTCTAAATCCACAGGCGAAAAGACAGTTTTTTAGGGCGTTTTAGGGTAAAAATTTCTATGAGTGTAGAAAACGGCCAAAATATTCCAACCATCAGCAAAAAGAATACAAGGTTTGGTTGCCTTTAGTCGAAATAAAAATTAGACCGCAAGAAAACAAGATGTGTACAGTTTTTGTAAGTCGTTTGGCGCGATGGGACTGTGGTGCAGCGGTAGAGTGTTAGACTCCAACCCGAGAGGCCCCGGTTCGATCATCGGAGCGACCAACAGTTTTTCTCAAGTAAGTGGTTTTTTCTCCTCATATATATCTCCTTAATTACTTTATCAAGATGATTTTTCAGTTCCAACGGCGGTGTTGTATAGGTCTGTGCCTCCCAATTGCATCCTTTCATATGACAACAAACAAGTACATTTAAATGACCTGAAACGGTGTTTAAAGTATGTGTGTGTTGAAGTCAGTCCAGATCACAGGAAATACGCGCGGTTTATAGTATAGACTCATTCCCAGGCATCTGAAATCTCTCCCAGGCATTTGGGAAAAAAATAGATTTTTTGGATGGATTTTTAGGGCGATTCGCCTATGAAAACAGAAAAATAACCCTAAATATAAGAAAAACATCCTAAATATATGAAAAACTGCCTTTAGTTTAAAGGTATTTTTTCTTATTTCCAGGGCAATTACCTTTGAAAACATAAAAGTAGCCCTAGATTTAAGAAAAATCACCTAAAATGTAAGATAAACGCCCTAAATATATGAAAAACTGCTTTAGTTTAATGGTATTTTTTCTTATTTCCAGGGCAATTACCTTTGAAAACAGAAACGTAGCCCTAGATTTAAGAAAAATCACCTTAAATGTATGACTAAGGCACCCGTATTTTTAGGGTAATTTTCCCTAATTCCATAGCCTAGTCACCATTGACCCCGGTTTTATGGCGATTTTCCTTGTTATTAGGGCGATTTTACCGGAACATTTCTATGAGTGTATCAAAACAATTTATTAATTTCCCGTGTATTGAAGATCTTCAAGAAAATGTTGTTGATTTTTATAAAATAGCCAAGTTTCCGAAAGTCATAGGAGCCATAGATTGCACGCACGTAAGAATTCAATCTCTATAACTACACGGGTTTACAAAAAAAAATTTATGAAATACGCACTTTATGAATTTATGATTTTCGGTTAAGGTACATCTCCCTGAGTTTGAAAATGGCACTTTTAATTTTTTGTATGGTACAGTTTTTTTTTCCAACTTTTTCAGCTTTGACGAAGTGTAGCTTCTAAACCAGTGAATGGAACTCAATGCTGTGTATAAGAAGTTAAAGGGCATTCATTTACCTGTAAAATGAGTCTTTGATAGCCCAAATCGGTTTACCACAACTCGAGTTAGAAATTAAAGAATCTTCACTAAACGAAAATCAACTTGAACCCATTGATAGCCTTTTTGGGCTGGGCATGCTACCAAAAGTCAAGCGCTCAATTACGTAACTATGTTTGGCGCACAAAAAATGTTTTATTTACTCTTTTCCAGCTGCTTTTGGACCTCTTCCTGGCTTTGGACCTAGATCCGAGGGCCCAGTACCAAAAGCAACGACCAGGACCGCTACAATATTGTAATTTGGCTAGCAGTGCGCAAAGCCAACCAAAAGAAACAAAGAAATCAGAGGAAAAATCAACTTTGTGCAAATAAATGCAAAATAATATTACGAAAAGTTGACCGTAAAAAGATGCCGGCCCAGTCGAGCGAGCGGAGCAGGCGAGGAGTCGTTGCACTCTGAGTGCTTGCGCCTCCTGATGCCGCTCCTCCTTGAGCCCTAAAACGAGCACACTTAATTTCAAAATACAATTTTACCCTCTTGGCGAGGGCCAAAAGTTGTTTCCTCTTGCCTTTCGCCCATTACTTGGCCATTGATTTCAATTTCATTTCGCCCATTGGCGTAGCTGGCAGTCGCAGCCTAACCGTTTTTTCCATACGGATATTATTTGGTGTGCAATTTGGAAAATATGTTAATTCTATCCCGGTCTTGTGGCCTAAGTTGGCGATTCGCTGTGAAATATGTATGTTGGAGGTCTCAACTGGTTTTTCGTGAATAAATTTTATTATTCCATATGCGAAGACGACTGAAGGTCTAAGAATTAGGTAGTAAAGGGGGAAGTCAGTCGAATGAGGCGATTCTACTTCCCGAGTGTACTATCAGGATCAATTTGGTTCAATGTGCCTAGGTTCGGGTCAGGGGCCTAATGACGGTAGCGGTAGCGCAGGCGGCGTACTGTCTTGTAACGGTAACCGTCCTTGGCAAGCTCGGTGCCCTCATCGGCGGCCTTGGGCTCAGCCTCTGCGGGGGCGGCAGCCTCGGCGGGAGGCAGGTACTCCCCGTTGGGGACTGCATCAGCGGCAGCCTCCTCGGCGGCAGCCTCGCGACGGTGGCGGCGCAGCTTGAGACGGCGCACAGTTTTGTATTTGTAGCCATCGTCCCCAAGAATGGTCTTCAGCTCAGGGGCCAGTTGCACCTCCACGGGCGGCAGGTATTCGTTGCTGGGCTCTGCGATCTCGGAGACGTCCCGGCGGTGACGGGCACGGAACTTCAGCTTGCGCACAGTTTTGTACTTGTAGCCGTCGCTCGCAACCTTGGTGTCCCCGATTGCAGCAGCGTCCACGGGTGGCAGGTACTCCTGGCTGGGTGCGATATCCACGGGCGGCAGGTATTCCTGGCTAGGCACCTCGCGGCGATGACGCAGCTTCAACCGACGCACCGTCTTGTACTTGTAGCCCGCATCGGAGAGCTGGGCCGCCTCGACTTCGCCAACGGGCGGCAGGTACTCGGCGGACGGCTCCAAAGCTGCAATGGGATCTGCCGACTGGGCCGCAGCAAAAGCCACCAGGCAGATGGTAAGAGCTGCGATGAAGAGTTTCTGGACAGAAACATAAATACGTTAGGACAGTCAATACATTGATCCAAAAGTTGATAAATTAAAGAATGTCAAACACATTGAAAGGAATTTACGATTTCATTTAAAATATTAATTTTAGAAAATTTTCTTATGAGTGAAGTAACACTAGATAATTGTTCTAATATATAATACTTTCCAGTCCTAAAGGACAATCTGAATTCTTTATGTCCTTACAGTTGCAGAGGTACTCACCATTTTGAAGACAAAGTTCTCGGGGAGATTGGCGAACTATTCGAACTGACTGAAGATGTTGCTGTGCCACTAGTATTGAACCCAATGATGCCTTGCTCCAATTCGGTCCGCGTCTTTATAGCCAGAACTCGGCCGGCCTGCTGGAATCAAGTTTTCACTACCAATCTCTAAGTTAGGTTGAACTCGGCCGTGTCGAGTGCTCATCAAAGCCAACATCGAACTCTATTAACCACTTAAGCGAAGACGGCCACGGTGGCTCTGCTCTATGGTTGCCGAATTTGTAGATCGGCATTCAGCCACTTGAGCACAATTATTTTTGGATCTGGTTTTTGATGTGAAGTGTCTCGCCCATTTGTGTGGCAGTTATGACTCGTGAATGCTCGATAGAGCTAATGTGGAAAAAGCCTTGTGGTAGCCACAGCAAACGAACATGTCGGTGGTCTCCTGGCTGATTTCTCTCAGTCCCATCATCAGTATTTCGACCACTTGTATCAGCCACTTCACAAGTTCTGAGCCCTGGTAATATTTCGGCAAGCTCTTAAGATCTGACCTTGGAGCGAATTCATTTTTGGCAAATTTGTTTCCTGATTGCTTTGAAGTGTCTTGAAGTGAGAGTGATCGAGGGCCTGATTGGACAAAATAATGAATTTGCTTATTCCTACACTCAAAAAATCAAGTAAAAACACCTTTAAACGAGGTAAAAAACTAGTGACGATCGCACCATTAACATTCAAAAGTACTGATATTAATCATCATCATCCAGCCCGCCTTAGCAAACTATTCCAGCCGTTTTCACTTTACGGGCATTTTCTCTTGAAACGTGCCGAGGGGACAATTATTCCAAACAGATCAAATTTTCTAAATTTGCACTTTTACACTTTCGCCGCTCTTTATCCCAAACCAATGAAGGTTTTTAAGTATTGGTATGGAATAGTGCTCTTCGTCACTAGTTGGACTGCCGTCCACAGTGTATAATAATAACCTAGAAACGAATTACACTCGTCTTGTAACCTATGATTATGTTGAAAAAACACCCAAAATTCATTTAAGGCAATATGGAACCCTAGCTCCTTGCTTAGTTTTTGCGATACTAATATAGGCAATTTTGCCGAATTTTATAAAATATTTTATCTGCGTGTATTCTTCACTGTTAACTGAGCTAAGTGGTGACAGACATTTTTCAACAAGTCCTTTAAATTTAAAAGCTCGAAACCATACCGCGTCTATTTTTGTTCATCCCCTTTTAGTATTCTTGGCAAGGTTTCCACTATTAATAATGTACCTCATTCCAGGCTCTCAGAATCGCCTTGAAGCATCTGTCTGACACTAACCGATAAACCATATAATTTCGAATAGCACTCGGCAAACACAGACAACAGGCAAATATAATGATGACAGCCGACAATCGTCCATAACAATAATATGCACACAAAAAAATTTACTTGGTAAAATTTACCAATGAAGATAGTTAAGTAAATATAAAAATAGTTACGTGTATTTTGTTTTTGCTTTGGGTGTGTGTCTTTGCTTTTTTGTGTGTATTTGTTGTTATGAAAGTAACTATTTTTGACAATTTTGCTGGTTGGGGACTGTTTGACAATTATTACAGTTGATTTTACTAAGTTTTTTTTTGTGTGTGGAACTCTGCCAAAAATTATGCATTGAACCAGGCTCTGGCCCTTTCCATTTGTGCTTTGCATCCCAATTGTGTGCAGGAAGCCGGTTGACGGCGTTCGCCAGCCCGCAGGACACCTTCCTGGGCTATGATTTGCATTAAAATTAAATTAAATGGATGAAGATACGATTTTGGCCCTTTTGATACTGTTTGTTGCAACAAGCAATGTTGCTTCTGAATATTTTATAGGCACTGAGGATACGTGGCGGTCGAGGTTACTGCTTGAAATTGACCATCACTTTTCCGTGCACACTGTGAAGGGCGAGCCGACACAAACCGCTTCTCTAGGGTATACGCTGAGCACTTGAACATATTGGTTTTAAATACCCCTAAAAATGTAGAATCTATAGAGGTGTTTAACCTTATCGAAAACACGTTTTTACCTTTTTAAAGATTCCATATAATATACTTGCATTACGTGCAAAAATCGACAACTTCTGCGGCAACAAACTTTTTGAATTTAAAGCTAGACTTAAAATCAACAAAGAAAAATATAACTCAATATTTTCTGAAATGTTTATGTATTTATTTTGTTGTTTTATTTTTAGGGTCATTGAAAAGTATTTAACAATTAAAATATTATAAAAGTTATTTTCAAAATATTTATGTATCTTGTTATTTTATTTTCTTGGCAAATTAATAGTAACATAACAATAAAATCGTAGAAAAATTATTTTATTTGCTTTCATATATTTTGTGGTCTTATTTTTTGGGTCATTGAATAGTAGCACCAACAGCTAGAAGGAAGCGTTTCCGAACCTACAAAATATATATATTCTTGATCACGATCACTAGCCGAGTCGATCTAGCCATGTCTGTCTGTCCGTCTGTATAAACGCTGAGATCTCGGAAACTATAAAAGCTAGAAGATTGGCACTTTGCATGCAGATTCTACACACAAAACAAAAAACTATGTAAAATCACTATTAATAGTGAAAACTGCCCCAACATATAAAAAATAGAAAAACACAAAGAAAATAGTAGATTACCTATAAGAAAAATAGTTGACCTACAGTTTATAATAGTATTTTTAAAACAACAAAATACACGCAAAGAAACAAAATAGTTTTCCTACGATATTAATTAAGACATAACTATTAATTTGCCAAATGAATAAAAGAACAAAATACATGAACATTTCGTAAAAAGGTTTTCTACTGTTTTAATTGTTAAATACTATATATACAATGACCAAAAAATAAAACAACAAAATACAAGAAAAATAGTGAACTAGGAGTATACGCAGCGCAAGTTTTTCATGCCGATTTGCCATTAAAAATAAATTTCTTAACGTATTTTTCATATGAAGTTCTTTGTTTTGGACGACTTTTTGTTAGGTTGAATACCAGCCCTTTAAGTCGAAAAAAATAATGTTTGTTCATAAACTTATATTAGAAGTATCCAAATGTACATATATGTATACTTGGGGATTTCTTGTTGCGATTCCATTATACCTTATTTCATCAAAACCTTTAAATACATAACTGGTATTTTTGGTCCCTGCACAAGAACATTCGTACTTAAAAACCAGGTAAGCACAAATGTTCTCATTTCGAGTTGAATGTTCTCAACATCAGAACGAAGTGGTGTTAGCTAATAATCCGACATTAAGTTCATTCCTTTCTATTTTCAAATTTATTTTGTCCTTAATATAAGAACATTTTTAAATCAAATGGTTACAAAATTTAGCTCTTTTGTTCTGTTTTTCAAAACATTTTTCTCTCAATACTAAATTGATTACCCCTCCAAAAAAGCCCAATAAAAGAATATTCAGTTTTTAGTAGTTTCACATATTTATTTAATTGAAAAATATATTTTTTATGTTATATATACTTATAAATATTTTAATCTAAAGAAATATTTTTTATTACTTAATAATTATTTGTGTAAAGAAAAGAAATTATATTTTTAATAAAAACGGATGTGTTTACATTTTCTTTAAATTTTTTATATGCCCCGTATTGGCTATTAAGCATACATATGTATGTAAAATCATAAACCACTAATAACACCAGTTTACAACAAAAAATTGATGCAATACGCACTTCATGAAACTATGATTTTCGGTTAAGGTACATCTTCCTGAGTAAGAAAAGGGCACTTTTAATTTTTTGTATGGTACAGTTTTTTTTTAAGTGTAAAAAACGTTTTTTGCACTTTTTTAATTTCTAACTCAAGTTGTGGTAAACCGATTTCGGTCATCAAGCACTCATTTTAAAGGTAAACAAATGCCCTTTAACTTTCTTATACACAGCATTGAGTTCCATTCATTGGTTTAGAACCTACACTTCGTCAAAGCTGAAAAAGTTGGAAAAAATGCAAAAAAGCTGGCATTAAGGGCTACTTTAAAAATACACGCCTAAAAACCGAAATTATTTTTATAGCTTATATGGTTAGATTGTACTTCGACAAAGAATACAAGCTAATGATCGTTAAAATCCGCCAGTAAATTTTTTGATATGAATTTTTTGGCCGTTTACAGCTGTTAACTGAGGTTAACAGGGCTCTAAAAGGGCTGTAATACAGCTTTTTTTCCAACTGAAATAATCTATATAAAATCGAACCTTTGGTTGTTTATTGAGTTGATGGTCTTGTTAGTTAACTTTAAGATGTATCTTTAAGTAGAAGTTAAAAAAAAATAATTTCGGTTTTTAGGCGTGTATTTTTAAAGAAGCCATTTATGTCAGCTTTTTTGCATTTTTTTCCAACTTTTTCAGCTTTGACGAAGTGTAGCTTCTAAACCAATGAATGGAACTCAATGCTGTGTATAAGAAAGTTAAAGGGCATTCATTTACCTTTAAAATAAGTGCTTGATGACCGAAATCGGTTTACCACAACTCGAGTTAGAAATTAAAAAAGTGCAAAAAACGTTTTTTACACTTTAAAAAAAAACTGTACCATACAAAAAATTAAAAGTGCCCTTTTCTTACTCAGGGAGTTTGATAGTCTGGCAGCCGTTCGAACCTAACCTAACCTACTCAGGGAGGTGTACCTTAACCGAAAATCGTAGTTTCATGAAGTGCGTACTTCATCAATTTTTTTTTGTAAACCCGTGTAATTACTTACACCATCACATTACATATGTAATATAAGTACACGCGGAACCGAAAAAAAGACACTTCAAATAATTTCATATATAAGTACAATGTACATTATACTTTTAAAACTTTTATAACTTAGTTTTGTGGTACTAACAAAAGGAAACGCCTGCGAAAAGTGCAAATCCAATGGTAAGGTTGTATTGACGCAAAGGAAAATTGTCGAATGCGTGCTAGGTGGCAAACGAAAACATCCTAACGCGTTCTAGGAAATCCAAAAAAATTTGAGAATTCAGTTTTGAATCATTATACCCCTGCAGAGGGTATAATGATTTCAGTCAGAAGTTTTAACGCAGTGAAGGAGACGTTTCCGACCCTATAAAGTATATATATTCATGGTCAGCATGACTAGACGAGTCGATCTAGACTCTGTCCGTCTGTCCGTCCGTCCGTCCGTCCGTCCGTCCGTCTGTCCGTCCGTCCGTCCGTATGTACGTCCGTCTGTCCGTCTGTCCGTTCGTTTCTACGCAAACTAGTCCCTCAGTTTTTAAGCTATCGAGCTTAAACTTTACCAAAAGTCGTCTTTCTGTTGCAGGTAGTATATAAGTCGGAGTTGGCCGGATCGGACAACTATATCTTATAGCTCCCATAGGAATAATCGGAAAAATAATTGAAAAAATTATAACTTAGGTGTTTTTTGACATATTTCCTTAGCTCTTGGAAATATCATTTTTTTTAACTGTTCTGAATTTCGAATTCAATTTTAGAAAAATTTGACGACTATATCATATAGCTCCCATAGGAACGATCGGAAAACTAAAGGGAAATTAATAGCAACAAAATTATAGCTTTGTTAATTTTTATTGTATTCTCTTCTACTTTGGAATATAAGTTTATTTTATTATTTTAGAATTTCGAATTAAATTTAACATAAATTGGATGACTATATTATATAGCTGCCATAGGAAGGATCGATTAATTAATGTCAAAATACTCCGTAAACTGCTATAATTTTGTTTGTTGCAAATCTAAATTCAACATTTTTGTAATTTCAAATAGAATAGGAACGATCTGCAAGGGTATATAAACTTCGGCTGGCTGAAGTTAGCTTTCTTTCATGTTTTAAGTTGAAATGCAACTTCATTTTCGTTCTTTCTTTAGACTTTTCGTTCTCACACTAAGAACATTTCGAAATATTGTGGTTTTTAAGAACAAAATCGGTTTGATTTAAGAACCATGTGCTAAAATAGTAACTTTTCGTTGTTATTTGAAGAAAATTTTAAGCTCAACCAGATTTTAAGAACCAATTCAACTTAATTCAAGCACATTTAGAACATTTTGAACTTAAAAAAGGCCGTTCTATTTTTAAGAACATTTACAACTCGGATGAAAACGTCAGAATTCTCTCTGTGTGGTATAAACAGCTTGCTCTTTCCTTTAACAAATTGTAAAGTAAGGTCCGTTTGCCGCCTCCTCGCATTATCAGCTTGTGCGTGGGCCCAATTATCGTTGCAAGCGGCAATCTGCATGTGTGCACACTCCCTGCCTTTGACATCGCCGCCTGCCTGGTAATGTGTCATTATATTAAAAGCTTTGCAAATACGCCACCTACCGGTCGCATGTCGTAGACACCCCCTACCCTCCCCACCCCTAGCTGAACCAGCCACCAGAGAGCCGACTGGGCTGAAAATTTCATTAGCGTTTCTACTTTGTGGCTGTGTTGTGTTTGCTCATAAAACTAAGATGCCATTGGGAATTCGCCGCAGGTTTGCGAGTGAGCCTGCTTGTGTGTCTGCTTCAAGTGCAGCCAGCAAAGTAGGCAATTAATTTGTTAATTGGCGTGAATATTGTTAGTCAAATTGATGGCAGTTGACGAACAGGGCCGAGGCCAAACGGCAGAGCGAGCCATTTCCGAGGCAAATTGAGTTTTCGCACTGTGTCCACTGCAAAGGACTAATTTGGTCAGTTGAGTGGATTTGGGGCAGTCGGGCCCAAAATTGTATTAATCAAGAGACGTTCTGCGATGGGGGGCCGACGATATGACATTTGATTTCGATTAGGCGTCCTCAGGGCTTGTGCGAGATGCGGGCCAATATCTTCTGACCCGATTTGGCCCCCTACAGCTTTAAAACCCATTTAATGGCGCCATTATTCTCCCTATTAAGTGCGAGCCCTTTCACCTTTCCTTTTCGGGCTGCGTATTTGCACTCGAAATTTTATGCATCCTTTTTGGCCAAATATCGCGCACTGTTTTTATGTTTGCCACATGTCGTTAATGTTTTTGTTTTTGTTCTTTAATGGGATTTGATCTTTTCATTACGGTCATCAAAAAACACAAAGTCCTGTCCCTGCTCCTGCCCCACCCCCGCCGCTTTTTGTTCGTCCCTCATACGCTGATTTGATTTACACAAAAGGCCAAATGCGATTTCACGGCCACGTTTGCTGTTCACATATTTGCTGGCGTTGCTGCAATAATCAAGAGGTGCGAGCCGTGCAACAGTGCGTATTATGAATTTGGTTAAACGGCGAGTTGGGCGAAACCTAAAATGCGCTTTAACCACATCTACAAATGCATGCGTGTTTGTGTACCCGATGTGTGTGCACAGGAATATGGCACGAATTTTCGTTTATTTTGTCATCAGGACCCTGCTGTGCGTGAATAAATAGAGAAAATTGTTTATTTATTTAGTAGCTAAAGTTTTTTCACCTCGCACGTACAGAGCAATTAGGGTAAGCATCTGGGAAATATTAATTGAAAATATATGTACAGCCCGGACCATCATTATCCCTACTGCCTCTGCCACGAGTATTCCAGTACTCGACTCCATAAATGCCATGTCCTTACATGTAGCACCCGTCATCGTGGTCGTTTCGCCAACATCCGGAATGTCATCATTACGCGAGCACGGAAGGGTGGCCGTGGCCTGCACTGCTCCCCCGTTTCCGCCCGCCGCTTGGCATATGCTGAAAACGTCCGCTTAACGCGCCAAAGCCTCGCCCGGCGCCCGCCGCCCGTTCCGCCCATTCGCCGACCGTTTTTTGCCCCGTTGGCCCGGTCGATGTCAAACAATATTTATACACTAGTCGCCTTCGCTGTCGCACTCGCATAATGCGCGGATTATTCTCTTAATTGATGTCGATCGGCCTATTATGCCCCAGCTGCAAAACAGTTTGTACGCTAAATGCAATTCTTAAAAATGCGCGCGAGCTGTGGTTGCTGAAAATTTATTCGCGCTAAAAGTTAATTTGATTTTGTTGACCGCATGTACAATTTTGAACTATTTGACTTTGACAAAATTGCGGATTCAAATTGCATTGGGCGGGCGTGGGATGCTGGCGATGGGACGGACGGCCTGTGAGCGGAGTAACCAGAATCATTAGCAATTTCGGTTTTTATTCTATTTTGCAAATTGAAAATTTCTGTTAATTGGTCTGCAGAGTGCCCGGGAGGACAAACAAGCAATCGACCTATTTTGGTTTCCCGAACAACGGAGCAACTCGAACGCCATTGGGGTATTGTTGAAATAAAAGAGCAATCTGAAGGGTTTTCAGATGGTCGCACTAATTAAAAACAAATAAATAATAGCATGCTCTCGGGGCTCTGATCCCGGCACTCCTAACTCGCCCGATTTGGTGATAGGTTTATGAAAAATGCATGCAACTCAATATCCGGTCGGCTGGAGAGCCCTGCTCTCTACGGCGCGTTGCGCTTCCTGCTACACTTTACAGGATTAAGCACTTAGCAACAATTTTACGCACGCATTTTAAATTAATTATGTATTGGCTATAAATAAATGAAATGCACACGCACCGAAAACTTGCAAATTATGCACCGCCCTCGCCAACCCCCCCTGCCCCGACACCCATGAGTGCCCCTGGAGGGCTGGGGCTGGGATCCCGACCCCCCGGCATCCATTGGCGCTGAAAGCCGCAGGACGAACATGTTGCGCTTAAAATACTTTGCTAATTTTTCGCTAATATTTGCCAGGTGGACTGGTGGCGAGGGGATTGCTTCCGCTGCCACCGCCCCCGCCCCGCTTCGTCCTTGAGCCCGGCCATCCTCTGGTCGCTCGGCGTGGCTTGCCTGCCTGTCGGATATAGCAAATATTTAAACGTATTTAATTAAAACTCACAAATGAAACCACAAACGCAGAGTGCGCGCAACGAGCGCCGAAAATGGCTATGGCTGCTGCCGCTCCTCGCACTAATCCCAGTGCCCATCTCAGGCATGTATTGTTTATTTATTTTACCTCTACTGCAAACTGCTCGCAAACAGCTCGCAATGGATACTTTTAGGCCGACATTTTATTCGAGCCCCATTGCAGGGCGATTGCGTTGCATACTCGGGAGCGCACCGAGCGGGGGTTTAAGTGAATCGATAAAATGAAAATTGCATCTGCAAAGCCGACCGCGTATGGCCATTTAATACGCTATCCACTTGCCCAGACATACCGGCCGCACGACAGCATTTACACCCGCCAGATACGCATCTGCCATGTAAAAAGTGCCAATCTCTGATAGATACACAATGTTTACACAGGGCCACGGCCGCACCCGGTTGAAGTCGACCTTAAAGCGATCGCATTCGCATGCCGCTAAAGCATACTTTAAAGCGATTTCTGGCGGCTCTATTGATTATAATCCGGGGTGTGGGGAGGCGGAGAATGGAAAAGAAAATTGTGTAGAGGGCTTATGCTCGCCCTCGCCCAAATAGCAACGTGTGAAAAATAGCATTTTCCACATATGTGCGCAGCAAAGACACAGAAGTCAAATTACAATTCCCTCTTGCAATATCCTTTGTTGCTTTCCGCCGAGCCCCTGCATGCCACGTAAGCATTTGATATGCTTTTAAAGTGCATAAATTAGTGCTGGGGAAAGATTGAAATAGTACGAGTTAAGGCTAAATCCGGCAAAACAATTGTATTTTCTCAGTGGACGCCCTTGCGGACCATCCGACGATGGCAATCCTCCACTTGGCATAGCCGGGATCCCCTACCATCCATTCATATGAGCTGCGAGTGTGCGAGTGTGCGAGTGTGTGTTTGTTTGCATTATCCTGGCAACTTTTGTCTGGCTTTCTGGCTCTGAGCTGCGATTTTTTCGACCCGCCCCGACTATTTACTCTTGAAGTTTTCCAGCCTTAGAAATTAGAGTGGAGTGGAAGATGCAGAGCCAGGCCGACGCAGGCCAGGTTCTTTGCCATTTAACTAAGCCGGTTAGCAAACAGAGTGGATTCTGGACCTGAAACTCTCGGCAGACCCAGTCCGAGTTGCCAAAAAGCACAAAGAAATTCGCTCGAAGAGGGCGAGGGCTGCACACGCCCTGAGTCCCTCCAAAGTTGTGAAGAATGGAGCTCGGGGACCGACTGCAGCGGTTTCTGGATAAATATTTATGAGCCCAGTGCTCATTCCGTATCAGGACCCCAGGATTGGTTCGCGGTGTGCAGGCTCACATCTCAATAAAATATACCAAGCACGTTATGTTGAACATCATTGCATTTTTAATAAACATGAAAGGGGCAAAATTCGTTTCGGTTTTGGCTAATGATAACAAATGTGGGTAGCTTAGCAGCTAAATAGCTTAAACACTAAATGCGGCAACGGTTGTGCGGCTTGCGCGCGTACCTGCGATGACATACAATATTATGATACAAATTCCATTTACATAACGACGGCAATTGTGACAAATATACAAATAGGCGATCGATATTACTCTATGTACATAGGTATATTTACAAATATCACAACAGAATTGGGCATTGCGGCGGAATCATTTGGGCTCGTTAAAAGTTGGTTAAACGTTTGCTAAAATGGTGGATACAAGGGTGAAGTGGTTAAATGGTAAAATAGAGTCTGTTCTGAGCTCTCTCTAGAAGTCCTGAGGCGCACAGAAATAACGGATCCGATCGGTCTGGGCAATAAGGGCGGGCCGTGGCGGATCCATTTAATTTCCATGCGCAATCTATTCATCTCTCTCACATAAACGTGCTAGCTAAGAAGGCAGAGGAGTCTTTGTTCTATTCACAGGAAGATGCAAAATCGAATGAAGTTCAAGCAGTACAGCGAATGGGGATATAATACTTGGCTAAAGCGCTTGCGGCCCTCACAGCTTCTCGGAGAACTCGTAGGGTGGGGGATGTCGCCCGTTTTCCACCTTACAGTCGGGCTCGAAGGCGGGGTTCTCGTGCTGGCCCTGGTTCTGCATCGTGTTGGCCGCCACCTCGGCGTGGTTGCGTGCTCGGGCTATCTGCGTGGAGTTCCGCATCCCGTAACAGAAGTATATGACGTAGCCGATCACGATCCAGATGAGGAAGCGGATCCACGTATTCAGGTCCAGCTGGAACATCAGGTACAGATTCGCGAAGACGCTGAGGCAGGGCACGAAGGGCACCAGCGGCACTTTGAAGGTAAGC
Organism: Drosophila mimetica; assembly: GCA_037075245.1. NCBI lineage: Eukaryota > Metazoa > Arthropoda > Insecta > Diptera > Drosophilidae > Drosophila > Drosophila mimetica. Next base: position 3,798,435 of record JBAMCH010000004.1, read on the forward strand.
TCTATGGTCGACACAGGCTGCATGCCGATCACCACGCAGATGAGAATCAGCACAGCGCCCACCAAGCTCAAGGCCACGATGCCGCCGGTGCTGTCCAGATCAAACACCTTCTGGAAGGAACACCACACTAGGCAAAATATGGCGAACACCACGATGCCCACCTTGGTGATGGCCGAGGTCATGGAGTTGGGCTCTCGGAATGAGTTGCCATTGAAGAACTGCCGGAACACATTCGGGGCCTTCACGGACACCAGCTTGGTCATTTCTTCGTCCTGGTAGCGTAGTACGAGCACACAAATGGCCACGATGGTGTAAGCGAGCAGGGTTCCGATTGACATCATGTCCACAAGCTGGTCTAGGTTGAAGAGCAGGGCCATAATTGCTGCGGAAGGAGATCAAAAAAGAGGTCAGATATCGCCTGGGCGAAAGGACGACAAGGGTGCTACTCACATGCAAATATGCCGGACACAATGGTGGCCAGGAGAGGGGTCTTCGTGTAGCTGTGCACCGAAGATAGTTTTTTGAACAGAATGCCGTCCTTGCCCATGGCGTAGAGGATGCGGGGCAGTGGGAACATGGCGCCCAGGAGACTGGTGCAGAGGGCGAACACCGCTCCGATAGTCACGATCCACTTAATGGTGTACCATCCGACGGCATCGAAGGCGTGCGGGAAGGGGGCGTCCTTGTCCTGATCATAGTAGGGCAGCATCATGGTCAGCACCGTGGACACGCCGAAGTAGGAAAGGAAAATGATAATCAGCGACACCACGATCGAGAGCGGGATGTTCCGCTTTGGGTTGATGGCCTCCTCCCCGGTGGTAGCGATGCAGTCGAAGCCCACAAAGCCGTAGAAGCACTTGGCGGCCCCGGCCATCACTCCGGCAATGCCGAATGGCATGAAGCCACCCGTGCCGAAGCCCTCGGGAACTTCGTTTTCGGGAATGCGCCAGTTGTTGGCGTCGGCATTCATGGCTCCGGCCACCAGGACAATGGCAATCGTGACCAGGTTGACTGTGGTGAAAATGTTGTTGAGGAAACTGGACTCCTTGGCGCCAAAGGCCAGGATGCACGCCAGCAGCAGCACCATGCCGAAGGACAAAAAGTCCGGGTAGTCGCCCAGAAAGTCCACGTCTATGTGCATTGACTCGTTCAAAGCCTTCGACATGTCGTTGTCTATCAATGAGTCGAAGTAGCCGCTGAGCCCACGGGCTACAGAGGCCGTGCCAATAACGTACTCTAGGATGAGGTTCCATCCTATGGTGAAGGCCACGAACTCCCCGATGGTCACATAGCTGTACACGTAGGCGCTTCCCGCCTTGGGCACACGGGCGGCGAACTCCGCGTAGCAGATACCGGCAAAGGCGGATGCGATGGCCGCAATAAGAAAGGAAATGGTAACCGCTGGCCCAGCAATGTTATAGGCAACCTGGCCGGCCAGGACGTAGACTCCCAGTCCTAGAGTGCTGCCCACTCCCAGGGCTGTCAGATCAAAGAGGTTCAGGACCCGCGCCAGCTGCGACTCGCCTTCGTTTACGTCCTCCGTCTTGCGACGTGTAAGTGCCTTCCACAGGTTGGTCATGGCTGTGGAGAAACGGATTTGTAGGAGAGATCGTCAAGTGTTGTCCAGGTCATGTTATTAACATCTAGCATGTCTTAACACGTTCCGGTATTCTCAACTTATAACCGGTTCTACATTATAATTTATTGTCGATTACAAGTAGCCTGTTTATCATAATCATTCACTAAATAGGCATCAGCGTAGACCAATAGAAGCAATCCGGATACAATGTTAGAACGTATTCTATTTCTATACATGCATATGCATGGTGTTTTATCTTTATTTGCATAGCTTTGCCTCGATTCGTTACTCTAAACTGGTCCTGCAAAGTGCAATAACTTGAGTTCAGATAATTATTGCTTGTTAAATACACATTTGCGGTTGTCATTGAAATGTTACTCACTTTGAATTTTTGATTGAAAATGTGCTTATTGTATATAAACAATACATAGAGTGAAAATGTTGAATGCATACAAAGGGAAATAAATAAACTGATCACGAAAAGCTTTAAATCTTAGTTTGGCCAAGAAAAATATTATTTGTTCGTGGACCCTAAAGCAACTACATATATAATTCAGAATTGGAATCACATCGGAATCATACCGGCTAGTATCGGATTCGGATGACTATCGTCGCAAATCAAATTTTTTCAACCAAATTCAAATTTGTATTTTAAAGTGTTTTAAAATGTGTTTTTTTTTATTTTGTTAAATCATTAAAATTAATTTTCAGTCAAAACATTTGAGAATTTAATAATAATATCGGATTTCTTTGAATACAGATCTGGATTTTACCACGAGTTGACACAAATACAACTGCTGGAATCATGTATGTATGTTTATTCTATTTGGTTCTAGCACCTGAAATTGCTAAAACAGACTCAACTGGAACTTTCCAAATATCATGGAGAACGTTCATAAAATGTTTTAAGAAAGTAAAAACAAAACAAAAGAGAATGCTATAGTCAATTGCAACGACCTTTAGATACTCGTTACTCAGCTAACGACCTTTAAACAAAGAATTAACTCTTACTCTGTTTACAAATTGACATATATAAAGATTAGAATAGAGAGAAGAATATATATTCTTCATATTGTCGGAAACGATTCCGACGATTACAATATACCTGTATTGTAAAATATATTCACTACACAGACAGAAAAATGTAGGTACATTTGTTCTTAAATGGGGTACACTTGTTCTTAAATTGAAAACATTCCTTCTTAAGAACATTCGTTCTTGAAAACCGGGTAGCACGATTTGAAATCAATATGAGAGTAAAACGGTTAGAGAAGAAAAGTTTAATTATGTTTTATAACTACTTTTTAATAAATTTAGACGACGGATTTGATTAATTGAGCTTACTTGTTGAGATAAACAATGTAAGTACCGTAAATTTTCCTTGATTCAAGCATATTATACCAACATTTACTTAAAAAATCTCGTTCTACTTTAAGAACATTTTCAACTCAAATAAATTCTCTCTGTGTGGCTTTTTATTTTGCATCAAAGTTAAAAAAATAGCGAAATAATTTAAATTATCAATATATTTTATATTTAACTTATGCAAAATCTCAGGTCCATTTTTAAGGATTATGTATTTAAAATAGTAAATTAATTTCCTGTCAAATTATGTCTTTCACAACTTTCTAGGTCCTCATCAGAAATGTTTTTTATTGCTTATTTTTTGTCAAAGGCGCCACTGTTTGTTGGAGGACAAGTACTCAAAGCGATAATTATAATTTATAAATAAAGTAATTCCTCAATGTTCAAACTTATTTTTAAAGAGTATAATTAAAGCTATAACGATTACTTCGTGCTTTTGTATTTTGTCAGTTGGCAACTTGTGTCGAAAAACTAAGTCATAATAATAATATTTACAACATTGTCGACCTAATCGGTCTAATCAGTTAACCATTCTATAAGTCATTTCACATTATTTGGCTTTACCCAACCCCCATCGAGTGATAAGCTGCCTTGGGAGCCAGTGAAGCACGCGCCAGGCTTTATCTTATCGGACAAGGTTCAATGTAGGAAAGCCAGATTAACTCGCGAAATCGGTGTAAATGCGAGGACCAATTGTCGAGGCGTCAAGAGGACCGGAGATTGGATCGCTTAGATTTCGACGGTGCCAAGCGAAAGTCATCCTTCATTCTTTCGAGGATCGCAGATAAGCTTTTGCTGTTGCCCGTGGAAAAGTGCTAGTGCTCACAGACCCACATGTGTCGGGCAATGGAGTCATTACAAGTTTATAGCAAATTCGTTGCCCTGATATTGCAAACCGGTTTCTTTGGTCTTATCTATCGGTCGAAGGCTGGCACCTAAACTGTAAAAATAACATATTATCCCCCAGCTGAATCCAATTAAATTAAATAAAAAAATAGTCTCTGAGAAGGTCAACTGTCCCACTATATTTATGGATTCATTGCATTCGCTGTTAGAGCCCAATTAATTATGGCTTGTCATAAGAACATGCTTTTTGGTATATCAAGGCAAAAACACAACCCAAATTAATAAGTCGTATTTTATGAGGCAAACTAAAAAAGAAATCAGTCTTTATGCTTATGAGGTAATCTTTAAATTCGCTACTTCTTAACATAACCAACTATTCCTTGATCATGCTGTGACGGCGTGTCTTTTTATTCCTCACGTCTTTTTCTTTTTAATAATTCGCGTTCATTATTTTGAGGCTATTCTTTGATAAAAGCTCACGTTGGTCTGGGTTGCAATTATAAATTACACAATTTTATTAGCTCGCCATTAAGTTTACGATCATTCTCTTTGCTTTCAGGCGGATTGGGGATTAGTCGTGAAGATAACAATTCTAAGAACGAATCGCCAGTTGGCGATCTCGATTTTTTCACAAGTCAAAAACATAGTCCTTGCCATACAATGGCCTTTGCATCCTGTCACCTGAAATGCACATACTTTTTCACTCTTTCTTCTGACGCGGACTCGAATCAAATATCGCACCGTTTCACTTCTGTTTCGCTTAGCTCGCAAAAGGCTGACAAAAATAACTGCCGATCAAGTTACCGCGCGCGCCGCGCTCCAAAGTGCTTCTGATCGTCGTGCGCTGCGGCCGGATCGGTTAAAGCTTTGGTTTTCGCATTTGGCCGACGCGTCGGCAGATTGTTAACAACTTTTTCCCAACGAAACGAAAGCAGCGTCGCCCTGGGTTTCCGGTTCAATCCGATTCGCTCCCGAGGGCATTTTCATATCTATTTTCGGAGTGGAACATGGGTTCGGCCGAGACTCGGAGGCTCGGAGTCTCGGACTTGAAGCCGTGTGTTGAACTCGGCCAACAACTCCCAATTACATAAGTATGGCCCGTGATAGCGGGTGCTAGCAGCTGCACTTGCCTCGCCAGCCTGACGTCATCGCGATAAGCTGTTTTCGACCGTCGCTCGTGCCATTGATTAGCCATTGTCGAGCGGCTCGGGCCCACATCTATTTGGGGCTTGTTGTACAGACCGCCGAAGCCCTCGCCCCGCGGGCCCAAAGGCACGTCTGTACGCCGAAAAATGCGAGCCGAGCGAGCTTTGCCACCGTTAGCCGTGAATTTTTAGCCGCGAACTCGGCGTGAACAAGATGCCTGCAAGTCGCTTAGAATGCAAGCCATTGAACGCGCGTGTGGCAATGATCGCGATCGCCTGCCACTCGACCTTGACCCAGTTGGGCGGCCATCCTCCCAGCCCGAAAGACTCTACGGTTTTCTGGAAACACTTGCCAGCCGCTCTGATCGTGTATTCAGCTGCGCTGCGTCTTCGGATTTACGAAACAGTTTCCCACACGCAACGCGGTTATTTTCCATGCCTCGACTTGGGCTTAAACTAGGCGGCTCTTCGGCAGAGCGCGAGTCACCAGTCAAAACAAAGTTATCAAGCTGGAGTTGGCTTTGCCTCTGGGTCTCCGATTTCAAATTCCAAGCCGCGGCTGGAGCCCCGTGACCAATGACTTGTCAAAATACTTCTGACTGCACACAGCCTGGGCCCAAAACAGACGGGACCGGCTCTCGAGGGGGCGGCGGTGGTGTGGCTGTGGGCAGTCAAACTTGAAAAACAAATCACGGAGCCGCTAGCATCTGAAAATCTCGTTTGGCGGTCCATAGTCCATCAGTAGGCCTACTTTTCTGCAACGCGTATCCCCAGCCAGCCATGGATACGAGTCTCGAAGCTGCGATTTCATGTGTGCCAATGCATTTCGAAGGGTGGGCGTGAATAAATTAACAGCGAAATCCCAACGTCTCTGTTTGATGTGTCATTAACAGCCATCCGTGCCACTCTTCTCGGTTCTGCGCGAGACTTTTTGACGTCAGATGGTCGTTCTGTGACGTCACTGCCGCCTGATAAACGATGGCCAAAGATGAAGTAATTAATCGCTAATTCGATTCGATTGCCTGCAAATATTTGAACTATCCATTGGCTGTGGATAAATATTTTCACACCTTTGCCAGACGTCTTTGACTGTATACTTGGTATTGGAATTGGGATTGGGAACCTCGAGCCACCGTCACCACGGAGGCACCATTCCGTGTCCGTTATGGAGCAGCTGTCAGCCGATATCGTTGGGATTGTGGAATGCCCAATCGGTTTATGATCCGCACAATATATTTGCTCTTTAATTTATGACCCCTCAACTGGGGTCTAGCTTTTACGATCCCGTCCCGATTCGATTGCGTTCAGACGGCCGACCTATCCTCAATAGCATACCCTTCTAGGCACTTGAACGGCTCTTTCAATGAAAACTCCATAAACACTTCCTTTGGCACTTTTCACTACTTTATGGCCCACAATTAGCAGAAAGGATTGTAAATATCTTCTCAATTTTATTTCATCTTTCTTTTTCGCTAGATGGGATCATAGCCAGTTTATAGCGTTTCCCAGACGGCCCATAAAAATTAGTCAAATTGTATAATCCCGTGAGTTCTGGAGCATACACACCTACACCTGTACATTATCTTCCCCGGTGGACAGACGCTGGCAGATTAATCGCTCGAGAATTTTGGGGCTGCGAAAATCCCCGAGGCAAGAAGAGGCACTCATGCGTTGGCTTAGTGCAAAGTCGGCCTCTGCGGTGTCGGCGGTGCCATATAATTTCATTCGCCTAATATCTGATGCAATTAAAGTAGGCCCTCATCCATTTGGCTCGAGATAAGAGATAGCTGCACTCAAATAAGCAATTCCCATGTTGTATTTGTGTCATTTGGCCGCGACTCGTGAGTTCGCCTGATAACAGAAAGGGAGAGAGTGTTGCCCAGTTGTCGTGGCACTATCTTCGCCAGTATCTGACAAGGCGGTTATCAATTTCAAAGGCCGTGTTCACGCCTCAAAAGAGCCTCAAAGAGCGCAAGACAACGAGATTTAAAAGTGACAAGAGGGGAGCCATTTCTCTAGTCTAGTTCCCCTGTCAAAGCAGATCCGATTTGATGGGCAATCAAGAGCTCACATTGAAGCAAAAAAGTTAGAGGGAAAAAGGCAAAATTTGTTTCCCATTATCAATCGTGCATGGGCTCACAGGCTGCATTGACACTTATAAAAGAACAATAGGTAGACAGTGAACTTGAAATTGATTGATTGCCCCTTCATACAATCATACAACTTATCACTAATGTACAATATTGTCGGGGAAGTTCCGCTCAGATTTAAGTTTTAATGTACAAGTCTTATTACCGAGATTGCTTCTCCCACCCAATGCAGATCTTAATTACTACAGAGTCAGTGAACTTGATTATTTTTTTGGTTGTTTCAGAAAGTTTCAATGCGACGGGGAGAACATTTTGCTACTACATATTTTAACTAATTCTCATTAGCCGTCGAAGGTGGGAACGGAGCACGGGCGGCGGGTGAAGCCACCTGCCTATAACAATGGGTTCTGTTTTAATGCGGCTTGTTGAGTGCTCAGTGTTGCTTGCAAATTGTTTGTGACTTTGAAGGACCGCATGCGGCTGCCTTTTTAGCGGACTGGGGGAGCTCGGGAAGGGGAAGCTTTCTTGACTTGACATTCGCAGTGGCAGTTGCAATTGTAAGGGTTACTACAAAACCGCTAAAAAAAAACCAGTCAAATGAAATATAGAGAAGACGCGAACTGGCGGCCCAAATATTCATTGAGTGAATCACAGGCACTGGTCCCAAACCAAAGCCCGTGTCACATCAGACTAATTACAGAAATCGTCGTTATCACCAGCAGCGATTACAACGTAAACACTCTCTGCTATGGTTCCTTGATTTATAGGTACTTCAAATCTATTGATACAATGCAAGTTCCAGAAAACAGCTTCGATTGCCAACTGAAATTGGTGATTGAAATCTGATTTTGGGACAACAACGAATCACTCCTAGTTGTGACCAGATTATTTAATCAGCTCCGTTAATCCATTTTGGTTAGCAAAGCCGTTGCCAAGTGGCGTTTACCGTCTAAATTATCTTCTAAAATCAGCGATACGAGAGCCCCGTAAATTATCTGCTCGGAAGGAAACTAGGCCTTCGCCACAGGGTTAGCCCACTACCAAGAGCAGCTCGCCATTGCTAAAGCTTTATTAAACCACGTTAAGAGTGAAGTCGTTGCCTTGACACCCTCCACCAAAATAAAAACCAAAGCACTTCGCTTTATAATTCGGGAATCTAAGCATAAATTGCATGAAAAATAATCCCTTCGTTTATAACACACCTTCGAGAACTAATATATATTTATATTTAAAAGCTAATCTTTGGATTTATAATAATCTATAACTGTATAGATACATATGTATGTATGTACCTACATATTTCAGAGCGAAGCCTGGCGCGAAAAATAAAAGCCCCTTTAATAAAAGTAATGCATGATGTCATGTATATACATATATGTAAAAGCAAATAATGTGTGGAGTACAAAAACAAAAAGAAAGTCGAAGTGGCAATAAAAACTCAGAATAATGAAAGAAGGCGCAACGACTCTCCAAAACCGGAATTACCGTAGTTTAGGTACAACTCTCTGGGCTTCAGGTTCAATATAACTTTTGTGCGATATGAGGCAGCGCGTATTGAGATTACAGCAATCGACAGTCAAACGAAACTTTATTCGAAGTACTTTCCGTAAATCATTTGCGCTTTTATTTTATACTTTGAGCCTGCGGTCGAGTCAAGGGAAAAAACACTAATTAATTAAACTCTCCCCGCACGCTTCACGCGACCTGTATTAAGCTGAAGCGAGACAAAACAAACTGCATCGAACACCTGATCCGCACAACGTGTTGGCGATCGCAGCAGGGGGAAATCTGATAAAGCGGAGAGCTGGCTAGCAGCGAAGAAAGGAACGGGACCATACAGTAGGCAATTACTGGACTTATCACATCAAAAAACCCTGAAAGAGCTTTTGTTGCTATTGAGGAGCAGGTCAAGAATTCTATCACTCAGACGAAAAGTAAAATTATCTAATTAAAAATGTATTATTTATTATACGATTTTGTTTATACCCTTGTCGTCTTTCTATTGCAGGAAAAAAATTATATCTTCAATGTTTTCTGACATATAACCTTCTGCTCTTGGGAATATAATTTTTTTAACTGTCCTGAATTTCGAATTAAATTTTATAAAAATCGGACGACTATATCATATAGCTCCCATAGGAACGATCGGAAAATTAATGGGAAATTAATAGGAACAAAATTATAGCTTTGTTAATTTTTATTGTATTCTCTTCTACTCTGGAATATAACTTTATTTTATTATTTCAGAATTTCGAAATAAATTTTACATAAATCGGACGACTATATTATATAGCTCTCATAGGAATGATCAATCAATTATTGTCAAAATAATACGGAAATTGCTATAATTTGGTTTGTTGCAAATCGAAATTCAGATTTTTGTAATTTTTAATTAAATAGAAATTAACTGCAAGGGTATATAGACTTCAGCTGGCTGAAGCTAGCTTCCTTTCTTGTTTCTAATTATGGAAGGTCAAAACTTTTGCACTACATTTTATGTAGGTAAAAAGGTGTGCATCGATTCGATAAAAATAAAAAAATGCAAAGCTATAAAAAAGCACGTACAAATCACTAAGTTTTTGTTAGCAAAACCTTGTAATAAATTAACTTTGTAAACGAGTGGCAGTTTTCGTAGTTTTTTAGTTATCCTAAAGTAAGAAAACCAATGTTCGCTACACCCAACAAAATTTAGATACGAAACGTAGGTCAATTTTACATTATTTAAGATCAATTTTAACTTGAAAATTGACATGGTCGAAATGTAAACATCATTGTCGAACACCTTCAGTTCGAATTTCGAATTTGTCTTTCTCGTTTCAACTCACGTCATTTGGCTCTCCTTATGGCGTATCTCCGAGAGAGAAAATTCGGCAAAATGACATTATTTAATGTCAATTTGATGAGTATTTCGCCTTATCGAATTTACGGGAACATTTTTGGTTGTGTGTAAAGAGGATAAGCCATTTGTAGGTAAATAAATACATATAAGATGTGCAGCAGATGAGTAAGCATATGTATATGTAAATTGAATGGAGAAGTAAGGAACCAATGTCGGATACCGATTTTAAGGGATTATATATTTCATTGGCACGCCTGACAACTTAGACGTGTTTATATACATAAAAGAACCGCATTTCATACAGAAGGGGTTTCCCGAACTTCAGAGTTCCCCACGCTCCATGGAAAACAGGTTAAGGCTGTCACGTGCCGGCGAATACTGCAATCAACAAAGTCTAGGTGAAAAACTACTCACACTTTAATGCAAGTCAATGCGGGTAAAAAAAGCTCCATCCAAAGGGGCGTGCCTGGGGGTTAGTCTTTGGCGCGGTCCAACGCCCGACGATTTGCAATTGCCATATTTCAAATTAGCAATTCAAAATATATAATTAAAAGTTGTGCAAACATTTCGAGGCATTTATAATTGCGTTTGGAAGTAGACTAAAAAAAAGTATTCACCGTCATTAATCGGCGCGTTTTTGTTAAAACCCTGTTTTTTATCATTAATTAATGTGTGTGTAGGTGGGAGGCGCGAATCGGGTTGGGAAAATAGGATTATCATTTTCATTTCAACTGGCCGGAAGTCATTTGCCGTCTGTTGGTAATGTTGTTTTTGAGAAATAATCGAGGAATTCTTGCTGCGGTTGCGATTGACGCTTATTATTTTAATTGCACACGAAATCAACAAGAATGATTATTTTCAATTTGTTTGCATAATTAATGCGGCTATAAACAAATAAAAATGCTCTTGTCACCCGAACTCTAATTTAATTATGAACAGATATAAGAAAAGGTTTAAAATTTCAATGAAATTTTGCTAATAAACACTCCACGCCCTTTTCGCCAGTCAACTAATCCGTTTAGCAACATTTAAAATTAAACCAGACCGATATGGGCTCGATTTGAGCTCAGGGCACATCCCACCAAAAAAAAAACAATGCTAATGGGGTCTCCTGCCTTCCGTTTTATGCGTTGACATCTGGAATCCTTTGATTTGCCTCGGCATCCGCTTCGACTGCTTAATTATTCATCACTTTAATTTACTGTACTGTGAAGTCGACTTTCAGACATCGTATTTTGCCAGTGATAGCCAAGTACAAGACATTCCGAACCATTCCAGGCCACTTCTAAACAATGCAAATAACTTTGCCAGCGGCCACCAATCAATGTTTTGTTTGGAATGGAAAGTATCTGAAGGCTTCCGCTGCGGAAGAACATGCCATGAGAAATAACTTAACAAGTGATTAGCCGCAGAGAACTATTCAGCATCAAATTCTGCCAAGCTCTTCCGTTTTCCATTTTATCCTTTCGCCAACGAGCTAAATTAGAGAACAAATTTTGGTTATAATTTCCGCATAAATTTCGGTTAGTTATTCCCGGACAGCCTTGAATAAATTTGCCATGAAATTTTGCCAGCAATGGCGAAGTACTAGAACAGCCCACGAATTTTTTACTCCCTCAATTTGGCCCAACGCAATTGGTCTTTAATTACCGCGAATCCCCATACAGACAAACGTTTGTAATTAAAAGGGGTATTTATTATCTGATTCATTCCACTTTCACATAAAATTATCACAAGCAATTTGTGATTGTGATTTCTCGCTTTTTGTGTGGGGTGCGACGCGGAAGCGTTTTTATATTACTCAAATGCATACGTTAGCACAAGTAAATGAATGTAAACTAGCATGATGCTGGGCTAGTCAGTAATTAACGAGGTAGACTAGACTGTCTGACTGTCGCTTAACTGCGATTTGCGTTCTAAATTAACTTCAATAGAGGAATATGGTTCAGACTGGTTGCGGACCCAAGACATGTTTTTTATCTGGCAAGGCTTATTTGGTTAAATGATTCTTTTACATAACATATATTACGTTTATGCTGATTTTCGAGGTATCTTACATTGTACACATTTATCCCAAATTATTTTGGTTAAAATTTGAAAATTACCTTAATAATTCCATAGCTTTTAAATGGATTGTCCGATTTGAATAAGTTTGGTTCTGTTTGTTAAATCAATAAAGGAGCGCATTAGGCTCCACCGGTATTCCTAGCTCCAATTTAATTATTCACCTCATTTTTTTATGATCTAATTGACTTTTGAAAAGAAAAAATTTAAGAGAACAACAATATCTTCCGGTCGGTTTACTATTGCCATCGTAACAATTGTGTGATTTACATAGGGTATTTTAATATATTTGAAAATATTTCTTTTTTTAATTTTTCCTATTTTGCAATCATACTATTTTAGTCACTATATGATTTGTAAAATCTGCAGAGGAATTAAAAGTTTTTCGTTTTTCAAGATCTAACTTAAATACTAAACGGTTAATATAATTTAAAATGAATTAGTAATTAATTAAACATCTACTATTTTGATTTCCAAATTAAGTATACATATATTAAAATGTCTATGCTCACAACTGATTTGAATAAACAATACCATGTAAAGCCAAAAGTATGTTTTAACTATATAACATTTAAAGCTTATAACCTAGTTTTAGTTTAACATGCGGACCTCCTACTCTTAGCTTACAATGCTTTGAAAACAATACTAGCAGCACCACGTATAAATGCAGATCTCAAAATTTATGACAGTGCCATTGCAAAAAATATTTTCATTTAATGTCAATGGAATACATTTATAAAAGGCTATAGCTCTTCACTTAAGTGTTAAACACATATAATAAATTAATTGTTAACTGTGGCGGTTAAGCTGGGCTCAAACTAGTTTAATACTAGTTTAAAGCAGCGTCATCATCTCCACAAATTCTTTATGGGTGTCATAGAGCAGTACCTCTACTCCGCACCAGTCCTCCTCAAAATTAAGAAATCTCTCTGGGCTGCCGCTTTGAAATTCACACCAACGCGGGTTTAACTTTATTCCCGCCAGTAGTGACACCGAGAACACCTGTGGATGCCGAGAGCTTTGCAATCGAATAGAAACAAAATCCGACCGAATGCAACAAGCGCTGACGATGAACTCAAACGGGCTGTAGACAAAACCCGCCAAGTTGGCATGGAGAGGCACGGAGAACCAACGAACAAGCAATTTGCTATGAAAATGAGAGGGTTTGACAGCAGCCAAACAACGGCCATAATAATGCTACGCTCACCTTCACAATTATTAAGCATAACACCAGATCTTAATTGATACAACTCACGAACACCGGTACGAATTGAACTGTATTGGTTTTGCCCTAAATGCGTAGTTGGAGTTTCTAATATATATCTACAAAAAGTCAGTTACATGCCGAACTGGGCGCGTTGCTTGGAGGTACCCGGGTGGGATTCATCTTGGTCGGACTTTGCGCTCTGCTGGTAGACCAGGCCGTCCACGCCAGGAATGGTGTTGCATCCCACGCAAGCGTGCAGGGTCTCGTGGATGAAGGTATCGCAATCGACGCAGAAGAACTGTTTGCAGAATCCGCATTTGAATACGACCTTATCGGCGGCCTTGTCGGCCACCTGACCGAGAGCTTTGGCGCAGGCGTAGCACTCCCTGACTCCGCTGCCGAGGTCTGAGGAGGAGGCCGGCATTGCTTCGAAAGGAAGTTCCTCAAAATTAGGCACCGGAAAAAGGTGGTGATAAGATCGTGCTAAATGGGGCGCCGAGACTAGGGTGAGTCCGCACGACTGACATTCGACGGGCAGCTCGCAGTACTTGCTGTTGCATTGCGGGCAATGGTGACCAGTGGTGCACAGTTCGCTGGGCTCCTCCAGGTTTTCAATGTGGCACATGCACATGGACAGCGGCGCGTCCTTGCCCTCCACTTCGTTCTTGGTGTGCGGGAAGCCCATACGAATGAGCGAATTGTGCTGCGTCTTTGCGGCGGGTGGCGGATCGACCTGTGACATAAGCTGGTCCCGGAAATGGGCTTCATCCAGAACCGCCCCGAAAGTGCCCATCGTCTGCTGTGTGAGGTAGCGGGCCACGTGAATCTCCGCCGACAAGGAAATTACCGAGCAACGAATGCCCTCCTTCTTCAACTCGTCGATGGTGAGGTTGATGTCGACTGGATCGCAGGTGGTGAGCGAGCCCATAATAATGACTATCTCGCGGGAAGCGTGGGAGGGGACAACCTTCAGCGTTTTCAGCGCCAGATCCAGGCCGTTCTGCAGCGATGGCTCACTGGTCAGGGAGACGTTGGCCAGACTAAAAGAGAGAGGACGAATGAGTCGGAAATCGAGCGATAAATTGCAACCCACCTCTCCAGCGCTTTGAGGTGAATGCGCGAGGTTCCGGTGAGCTCGGTCACCTTTTCAGCCCGCTTGGCCTTAAGCGCTATGATGCCAAGCTGGCTGATGGGGTTCTGGTCGAAGAACTCCTCGATAAACAGCTCCAGCAACTTGACAGTGCAGCGCAATCGCGTGGGCTTCAGGTCCGACACGCTCATTGACTCGGAGCAGTCCAGCACAAGGAAGAGATGGCGCATCATGCCCAGGCGGTTCTGCTTGGACTTTTGAGCCTGCCGTTGGCGCTTGGCCTTCTGAATGATCTCCGCAATGGCTCCATCTAGCAGGCCGTCGTCATCGTCCTTGATTGCCTCCCTAAAGAGCTTAAACGTAAGTGGGCTCGCATAAACTTGGCATTTCTCACCAGGTCTTTTCATATCCCGTTTCCCAGCGGTACTCCTTCTGGTCGTCTTGCTCGTCATCGGCCATGCTTGAAGTCCTTTTTGTACTACTGGCAATGGAATTAAATAAATGAATGAAATTCCAACAAAAGACACCGGCAAATAATACAGTGTGTACACACCGCGCACACAGAGTAAATACAATGCTGCGGGTTGCCACCTTGATTTAAGACAGAGCAATGTAGCCAATAAAAATTGCAATAATTAGTGCATAATTTATTATTTACGATTTTAATCAGTACATTTAACAATCTTTGTTGATGATACAAATTAAAATATTTGTCACATTAAAAAGAGCACAAAGTTACCACATCGATGAATAATTTCACCACGCCGTGTTATTGGCTGAGGAAGTGCACCGCCACGCGGGCGAACGGAAAAGAGCGCTACACTCGATGTCTGGGCATTTAAGTGTAGTGAACGTATAAAAACCCGTGTATTATTATGTAAAATAATGACAAACATTTTACGTTTTAAAAATTGGAGCAACTACAATTAGCTGAACATTTTCGACTTTTAATGTTGCGGTTAACTGCAAACCCAAAAATACAGAAGGGCATACAAAAGTCATCCTAGCCGGCACAAAATCATCTCTGGACACTTTTCGTGCAGCCGAACCAACTTTGCATTTGGCATTCAGAGTTCGCGCGTACAATTGTCAGCAGCGGCGCTGTTCGTGTTGAAAAAACCGGAATCAGTTAAATTAAAATTACGGTTCAAAAACGGTGTTCACTTCAAATTTGTCTCCGAAATTGTTTATGAAGGTGTGTACAAAAGTCTATTCGCGAAACCCGTTCATTGTCTAGCTGTGGAGTATGCTTATCTGCAAAGCCTATGTACATATTTGGTAGCTGCAAAGTTTTAGCGGGCAAAGAGATTTTGTGTAATTTTTGTGAAATACAGATATTTAAAAAATGCAATTAATAAGTTTGTTTAATTTAATCGGATCATACACAGCGTTAGTGTTAGCTTACACTAAAGTTTGGGTTCTGTTTCAAAGTGTTAAACTGAAACGTTTTTAAATCTAGTAAAAAACGTTTTATTATGAATCATGAATCAATAAAATTACTTTGTGTAGTTAGTTTTATACGGCAATGTGCCGGGTATTCTGGTTTTCTTAATTGCAGTTTTCGGTGTTTTTTTTTTTGCTCCCAAAGCGCGGCTGCATTTACCCATTGCAGTGCAGATGTACATATGCTCTAACTCACCATACCGGGCACACACTGCAGACACCGACCGCTTGCGTTGCCACTCGGTCCAAATTTGCGCTAACACACCACGGCACTGTACTTTTTCTTCGGCTGTTAGCTGATTTTGAAAGCCAAGCAATAACAAATAATTTCCGCTCTATTCTGCGTTATTTAAAATTCACACTATAAATGCATTCCACAGAGGCTTGGGCGCTGGGGTCGTGAATAATGTTGGCACAGGAGATTGCACCCACGGAAATCGGCAAACACGCAAACATTATTAGAGGTGAGTGGATAAAAATATGTTTAGAATTGTGTTAATTGTTACTTTTTTTCAGCTGCCCAGGAGGAACTGGCAAACATGGATGTTCTTGTGTGCGGACGCTGCCTGAGGGCCTACAACTTTGTGGAAGAGTTTCAGGCCCACAAGGAGGATGCGTGCGAGAAGGAAAACGCGAATCTGAAGGAATCGCTCGACACCAAGCCCACTATCTGGGCATTCACGCTATGGAAGGCTACACAGCTGCACACGCGCAAGGACGCCAACTCGGCCAATTCCTGGGCTCTGTATCAGCACTGGGTAAAACTGGAGGAGAGCGTCCGGGAGCCATGGATCGTTGCCGGAAAGACCATACAGTCCTTCGGCAAGATTGCCCACGGTCAGCTTCAGGACATGCCGGTGCGCATCACAAAGACGGTGGTCAATCCAAACAACAATAACACGTCCAACAGCAACAACAACACGAGCCTCTCCCCCACCAGAAGTATTTAAACAATCCATAAAGTTGAATTATTTATTAAATTCCATATTTGTATCGTCAGAATCCCCGGCCGGCAAGCTGCCCACGTTGGCCAATCAGCTAAAGGACACGGAAAATGAAAGGCCCAAGTCCAAGCCGGGCACCCCAACACTTCCCTCAGCGGCTTCCACAGGAACAGTGAGGCCCAACAACCGTATTGCCATTCGCATCGATTCCAAGACAGAGCAGCGCACAGAGGAGCCAGTGGAGAAGATAGTGGCCAAGCGTTTTAACCCGCGCCGTAAGACCCACGAGTATTTGGTAAAGTGGGTGGACCGCTCGCACCATGAGAACACCTGGGAAGTGATGGCAAATCTCGAGCGGGTGCCGTATTTCCTGCAGATGTTTGAGAAGCAGCTTGCGCGACAGAAGCTTACTAGGGAAAAGGGTCTGGACGCGCTAAAACGCACGCAGCCACCAGGGACAACCTCTAAGGCGGAGACCGTCGCTCCACTTAGCCCAGTCCCGGCGCCATCCCAAATTTCGCCGTCTTCTCGCCCCTCGCGCACTTCTAAAACCAAGGCCATGGACTCGTTCAAGCAGTGGGTCAATGAAACTGGAGGCGGAGATGGTTCCTCATCACCCTCCTCAGCCAACGAGGATGAATCCGCAACAGAACAAGAATGGCCCCCGTCGACTGGTCCAGTCAAACGCAAGCTCAACCACACGGACTCCAGCCTCGAGGGCAGCGGGCTAAACGATTCAATGGAACTAGAGGACCTTGAAGAGGACCTGCCATCGCATACTGTGAAGCGTCTAAAAAACGGAGGGAGTTCCGTGCAGCTGAACAAGCCACGGGTTCAGCCCACGGAAAAGCAGCAGACTAAAGTAAATGGAAACTCTAACACCGTGTCCGCTACGGAGCAAAAAATGGGTGAGATTATCTACACGGAGGATAGCACGAGCTCGGGCATGTTTCGGAAGCCTGAGATGCCAAACACCATACACTTGGTAAATAGTGGAAATCAAGTTTCTGTGCAGCAGCACTTTACTAACGATCCTCGTACCTCATTCCAGAAAAAGGAAAAGCCGGAGTGCCCTGTGCGGTATCTAGCGCGCTCCGAGCTGGCCAACAGCACCAGAGGTGTTTTTCGTGTTGAGCAATCTGAGGCACCGGCCCCTAGTTCGCCAGCAGCTGCGCCACCACAAAAACTAAACACCGCGCCTGTAACCACAGGCTTAGCCAAGCGCCTGCCAGTGGCCCGGCCGACTCATTCCGGTGCCAGCTCCCCCATCACTGTTGGCCAGCGACAACAGGTACTGCGCACCCCCGGCCAGGGTCCCGCAACGACAGCAGTTCAGCGGCGACCTGCAGTAGGTACTACACAATCACAAATGCGCCAGAGCCTGCAGACGCCGGGCCGGGCCCACCCCGGTGGCCGAGTCCTAGCACGTGCCGGTGCTGGAACGCCACAACAACGTCCACAGGGCACCAAGGCAGTAACGCCTGAGCAAAAGATATTGCAGCTTTCGAAGTCGGGCGACTTAAAAGTTACGCGTAAAGTGGTTACCAGAGAAGAGCTGTTGGCGCAGCGTTCTGCTCAGGCTCGCCAGCGCCAGGTTCTGGCTCAACAGCAGCAATCCTCCCAAATGCAGAAAGTTGCTCCTGGGCGACAAAGAATAGCTCCCAAGCCGGCGCTCCAGCCAACGCCGGTGCAGATGGAGGTGGAGGAGGAGGTGCATCAGCACCAGGCTCAGCTGTGTCCAATTACTGGAAAACTCATTGGACAGGAGGAGACTCAGCTTCAAATGGAACAGGAACAGCAGCAAGAACAACAGCGCGAGCAGTTGGAAGCCGCGGCACAGGCGCTTCTGGGCAGCGATCAACAAGTTCTTACAAACGAGGACGGCTCGGCCCTGCTGGTGCGTGGCGAAGACGGCACTGTCTACCAGGTAGCGGGAAAAAATGCAGAGGGTCAAACCATTCTTGTCACACAGGGCCCGGATGGCGAGCAACAATTTGCTTACGTGGCTG
Organism: Drosophila mimetica; assembly: GCA_037075245.1. NCBI lineage: Eukaryota > Metazoa > Arthropoda > Insecta > Diptera > Drosophilidae > Drosophila > Drosophila mimetica. The sequence goes on from JBAMCH010000004.1 coordinate 3,817,056, forward strand.
CCGCAGAGGGAGAGGACCAGGATGTTCTCTCTCTTGACCACGCAGTGGCCGAGGCCGTTCAGGCCGGAGAACATGTTGAGTCTCACGGTGTCACTGCAGCGACGGCAGAAGGCGAGCAGATTCTCGTGTCCATGACAGAGGAAGAACTAGCGCAACACCAGGTGCTTCAACAAGCAGAGGCTTCTGCTGCTGGCACCGGAACACCGGCAACGGCTCAGATCCATATCACGACCTCTGACAGCGATGGCACGGAAGCACAGATACCTGCCGAGGTGGTGCAAGCAGATCTCCCTTCACCGGGTAAGTTGTGATGATTGACTTTTAAAAAATTAATCTATAAATTTAAAATCGTTTTTAGGAGGAACTCGTCGAGTCGTTTTGTTGCTACAGGATGGCACCTTCATGATGACTGAGATGCACGAAGAACAGTTCAAGACGCTGAACATCCCGACGTAAAAACATGTTAATAGTATCTCTATTTAGATTAAGGCGTAGTCCATAAGCCGATAATATTGAAAGAACCTGATGTTGCTAGGTTACTCCCATCTTAAGTTTCGTTTAGCCTTAGCAGCTCCCACATCTTACGCGGCAATTAAGCATGACCAATGACTCAGGGCCGTGTTTGCCACTGGTTTTAAAATCATTATTTTGTTAAGAGCATAACCAGGAACCATTGTAGATTACAAAGCTGATCTTCTAGCCAATCGTAATGATGCGCTAGAAACAGCAGCAGAGGACGATGAAATAAATTATGCGAATACCTAAGTAATAACACTATTTAATCGTGGGAAGGCATGCTTCTGCATTTTAGGATACAGCCTACACAAGCACCAATGGATGTTCTAATTGCTTAAGCATAGTTTTGATTGTTTAAAATCCGCCATGTAATCAATTGTTCAAACAAATATGAATTTAGCTGATCCTCATCCCGGCCAAAAAATCGATAGCGTCAAATATGGACTTCCTCCTAATTTAAAACTCGTTGAAACTTTAAGACAAGCAATTTAAGTACATTATAAATTCTATGTCATAAAATCAGCCGAGTTTGTTCCGAAATGCAGTCTTTGCATTTATGCAAAAGTATAAGTTTGGAAACAAAAGCAGACGTAGTTGTAAGTAAAATAACAATAGATATGAATTGTAAATTATATATGGTAACTTTTAATCTAGAAAACTATATGAAATCAGCAAGTGATTCATTTTTAACAGAGGAATCCAACAGACTCAATGTCGATTGCTCTACTACTTGGCGACCACTGATTTAGAGCGCGTAAGCAGCAACGAAAGGCGAGATCTATAAATTGGTCCTGTCAGTGTTTTAAATGCTTTCTAGAGCGGAGAGTTTGCAACTTCCTTTGTGTTTACATGAGGCTTTTGCGTTTACTACTTTAGACGCCGGGCTTAAGTCTGCGAAGCATCTCAACTATGAAGCTAAAACAAAAAAATTAACGAATCCAATAAACGATGACGTGACGTTTAATTAATTAACATACATATCAGCCTTTTAAATTTGGCAATTGCTTTCAAGTCGGGGGGCGAAAGACTTGGGACAGCAGGATTTAGACTGCGTTGTCTATTGTGATAGAACAGCTGTTTTTTTATATGTTCAGTGGCTCCATCGCTAAATCGGACACCTGCTTTCATAAAATAAACATGCAAAAAAATTAAAAAAAATGGGTTAAATTCGTCGTTTTTTTTGCTTTTACTTATACATAAAGCTAATATCTTCCAAAAACATAAACAAAAATCACATATTTTAACCAAAAAAACTTGGCATTTTTAACAAAAAAAATTCAGATTTTTAAGGTTCATTGAATAATCGGACACTCGCTGAAAACAGTTTTTTTTTATGGATCGTGCTGAAAACTTTGGGTGTTTGGCATTGGGATCACTTTATAGTAGCGATTAAGAGCTCCAAAAAAATCCATTTTCTGTGAAACTTCGTCAGTTGACTGAAAAACTTAGTTTCGAACTGAAAATTGTACGGAAATTCACTGGATTGGTCGGAGAAGTCAAGTCTATTGCCTAGGTAACTATTATGAGGTTTCGTGATACATTTTGATTTGACAATAGAGGCGGAAAAACCAAAACATGATGTTAATGACGGCATAATTCCAAAATGACTTAAGATTTTAAAGGTTAAAAATTTTAAAAAAATATATTTTTTTAATTTTTTTTTTTGATTGTCTGTATGTTTATTTTCTGAAAGTAGGTGTGCGATTTAGCGATGGAGCAACTGTACATATGTTTATTTAGTGGAATGGTTTATAGAGTTGGTCAGTGGTATTTACAGCATTTACAAGGAAAAGGTAATAAAAAAGAGAGTAGGGCTTTGGCTTTGGTCATCTCGAGGTCTCTCATTGCACTTCGTTCTTTTCTGTCACGATCAAACCGTGGACAGGTTAAAATTATGTGATAGGCGGTTTTCTCTGCTCCACGAAGCTCCTGAAGCAACCATGTCCGCTCAAGAAGCCAGATCTTTGCATCCATTTTTATACCCGTTACACGTAGAGTAAAAGGGTCTGAATGAACGCTGAGATCTTACGGTTCATACGCAGCGCAAGTTTGTGCCACCTGAGGGCAACGCCCACTCTTAGCTCAAAGACATCCTGGCGCCCAAATCTTTGAATATTTTGCAAAAGTGTTAATGCAGCTTACTAAATAAATGGCCGCGTTCAGCAGCGTTCGTACTACGTAGGTTCTTTAATAAAGGCTTTTTCACGCCGATGTGCCATGCCCACGCCCCCTCTAACGCCCACAAACCGCGAAAAACTGTGGCACCCACAGTTTTAAAGCTAGAGCAAAAGTGTAAACGCCATTTTGTTTGGGTTATTAATGCCTACGGAAATGTAGAAGAAAAAATTTTTAAATCGTCCCACTCAGTAAAAAGTTATAATCAAATTATGAAATGGCCGGTAGATGACGCCACTTTGAAGCGGCGGCTTGGCTTGCCCTGCTTGAGACTGCTTACTGCTTGCTGAGTATTTCATAGTCGAGGCACTCGACTTTAGCGTTCCCTCTTGTTAATAGTAAATTAGACCAAAAGTTTCTTCAAACGTAACCAAAAGTAACCATTTTTTTTTTGGAAATTCTTGAGATATATATATCTAAGTCCCAACCAAGGGGTTCCGTGCCCCTGTCTGCCCCAAGACAGGTATTTTAATTCAAAGTTGCACGATATTTCACAAAGAATACGTTTTTTTTATTTTAGAATGTCAGGTGTTGGTAAGCTGTTTCGGTCTGTTGTTTGGATCAGCTGTGTCTCTCATCTGCTTTAGTCAGCTGTTTTAGTTAGCTGTTTTGGCACATTTGAATTATTAAACAAAGTAAATAGTCAATTTTAATCTCAATCTTCAATTAAACTTAAAAAATACAGAGAATGTTATTCGAGAAAAGTGGATATGGGAGGAGCAACCAGGACATTTTGAATATGTTCTTGTTTAGCTCCGATCAAATAATATCTACTTAACGGAAGTTGCCGAAAAAAAATGCACACCTTTCCGAAGAAAGCTTTAACTCTGTTAAAAGCAGCAGAATGTGTGAGCGACAAGACCGATAGCGAAGACGAAACCGAGATGGATCAGATTAATACTTATCTTATTTAAATTATAAAATATTTTTTAAAATTATGATTTTTTTTAATAAATTTGAAGTTATACATATACACTTTTTTCATTTAATAAATACAAGCAATACAAGGTTTTTTCCATTTTTAGCTTACTCGAAATTTCAAAAATTTACCGAAGAAAAAAATGTATTTAAAAAAAAATACTCTACGGAAAGTCCAAATGTTATTTTTGTTTACTTTTAATAATCAAATACAAAATACAAAATTATAACATGTTCAAATTTTTTGCCCGATGAATTGATCGTAACTATTGGGGTCTCTCATCCCAGGGTGCGCCATGTTTTAGTTTTCTTTTATTTCCGGAAATATTTTAATCGGGGCTCACCAGCCTTAACCGACATGGGGCACTTAATTTTTTTTAACCTACCGATTCTTCGATGAAATCCGTTTTTCGCTTAAACCAGTTGACCGTAGCGTTCCATAGGTATTTGTGTGTTTTTTTTTTATTGTTTTAAGTTTTTAAGGTTATTTGGGGGTTAATTGGCAGCACGATGTCTGTTTTTCTTTTTAGCTGACAATTTGGACAATTTGACCAAAAATATAGATTAAAAATACCACAACGCATGAGTTAGGGTGGGAATAAGGTAAGATTAATGCGGGGTTAAAGTTGCGGTTAAGGCGTTATTAGCTATTTAGATTAGGGTGACGGTAAAAGTATTGTGAAGAAAGGGTAAAGGGGAGAAAAGTATGTTTTTTTTTTTACTTTTGCGAGGAACAGGTGTGTTAAGGCAAAGACCAATATAATATCTATATTCTAATGTCTTTGGTTAAGGTGACAAACCAGAAAAAGTAATGTTTAAGTGGAATTAATTAAGCAAGGGAATATTTTTTCAGGTAAGACTAGAGTGGGGTAATTGTTCGCTAGAGGGGTTACACTGGGGTTAAGGCGAGGAAATAGTAAAAACAGCATAAGGGTGATCAAAAATTGTGCCGGGAGACAGTTGGGGTTAGGGCAGTGTAAAGGAAAGGTAAGTTATGGTTAGGGGTTATGGTAAAATATTAGATGGGGATCACTGTGCTAACAACCTGATCTTATCATATTTCAGAATTCTATTTAATATCCGAGTAAAAACCCGAAATATAATAAAATTAGGCTATTATCTAAAGCATGAAATGCTTTGCTTATAGTAGCGGACAACGTCGCTTCGGGTATTGCTAGTCATAATATATAATAACTCATTATATTATTCTCATTTTTATTCTATCAGAATACGCTTATTTTGTTTTCTATTTGTTTCAACTTTCGTTGTTTTTATTCTAGTAACGGTTTTTTATCGATAGATCTTAATATTTTCGATATGTTATTCTTTTTAAAGCAGTTTTTCTGCTATTTTCGATTTTTACAAGCAGTGTTTAATCGATAGCTGAAAGAAGAAGAGAAACGAGGTGGTGAGAAAGAGACGTGGCAGCTATTCCAGGTTTTCACCATGGCACTGTTCGCTATTGCCATCCCTCTTTAGCACATGTCTTAACAAGTCTGCGCTGCGCCCATCTCTATCAGCAACGTTAATGTTGGTGAGTTTGCAGTTTTTTCGACGGCAAGTGTATTCTCGGTCAAGTTTTATTTTGCTCTGTGATTTTAGACATTTCCAAGCAGAAGTTTTTAAAATTTCCGCTCCACTCCGTGTGCATTTGATTCAAGTAGTTGGTGCGTATGTGTTTTCAGTCGAAGTCGGGGGTTGTATACTATAAAAGTAGTACTATTGTTCGATCTAAGAACTTCCGCAGAAATGTGGAAGATGTCGGTGTGTTCGTGTTGGTGTGGGCAATAGATTACACACGCACACTGAAGCAGCGTTCGCGGCTGTGGGGAATAGTGGCAGACTAGTATTGGAAGGCGACCGAACTTATCGACGGCGCTTTGTTTATTGCATTGGCGTATCAGAAAGCGGGGCCAGCCCTTTTTAATTTGTAATTTAATTAGGGCTGAAAATGCATGATACAATTGTATAAAGGCCGACCATTGTCGACGTCGGCCCCTCGAAAACAGTGCCCTTGTGTTTATCGACTATCGGACGACTCTGCTATCGATACCATTCTCCCCATTATATTTCTCTTCACAATTCGGTGTGTGGTGTGTTTGGCAGCAGAGAAAATTCAATCAAAGAAAAACCCACGGAAAGGCATAATTAAACGGTAAATAAACGTGTAATGTGCTTTTGAACAATTCTCATTGTAGTTGGTAGATGCCCAAGTGATTGGGAACAAGACTCTGTGTTCTTTGAAAAACAAGGGGCGACAGCCGACGCATTTCACCAACCTAGAAAAAAAGCGTACGTCACCCACACAGACGCAGGCAACCACGTATAAAGTTCAAAGTAGTCTGATCCCAATCCCAATTCTAATCAATCGCGAAATGCTTAGACCAGGACTTCTAAGACCTGATAAATAGTCATCGTCCGAGTGTGCCTTCGGCGGCTTGGAGCTCATTTTTGAGCAGGAATTAAAGGCATTTGCAGGGCCCGGGCCCCTCAGCGCAGTAGGCAACTCTGGCGCCTGCGGATGTGTGTGTGTGCGGGGTGTCTGTGTGTTGGTGGGTTCGCCCCGCTTCCCGCAACTTGAAATTAAAAGCTGCTACGTGTAGTTTTTGATTTCGGCTGCTTCCAGGCTAACTATCGTCAGCTGTCATCAGCATCTTTTCCAGAACGTAGAGCATTTTTATTTGCGCACTATCGTGAGAATCCTGTGGATATTTAAGTTGTATATGATACCCAGATTTCCGTATGTTTCGTTGGCAACGCTTTGCTTCTTGCATGGGCGGGGGCGTACTTCTTGGTTCCCCCATTAAACCGTAGATTGCATTGCATATTTAAGCCTGCTCAACTGCAGGGCTCCCAAGGCGTCAGCGATGACTCACCGCAGAGTTCGGGAATATTCCCCTCCGCACAGTAGATTTACTGAAAACTGCAAGTTACCTGGCCCCTGGCTCTATATTTTACGCACTTTTTAGACCGTACGTTTCTTGAATACGCGGGGTAAATGGGCGGTGGGTGGTGGAAGTTGGGAGGGAGACACCGAGCGCCGACGGAGCCGTCATCGTTCTATACTGAAAATCGATATCTTATCAGCGGCAGTCGCTAGCTCGCCACACACTAAGAGCCAGCGATTTGTGGCTCATACATCCCTCCGCTTATTATTCAGTGTGCAATTAATTACATAAACAACTTTCTTTAGCTTGACACACTTGCACATACTCGGAAAACAGATTTATTACAATAAAATAAACGAAATTTCGTTAGCGGTTCACTAGTCTCTTCCGGTTTTTATTATGACTCAGTTGGGAGTGATACCAACACGTCAGAGCGATCGAGCAAGACAAAAGCCATTTGAACGTCACACAAGCTTTGCTTCTCCCGTAGTTTGAGCTAGTACCAATTACTTGGCTTCTTCAGAACGGCTGTGCCACGGATAATGCCCGACTATAACTCTCGATTCTATCGCCCTCTTTGCAGATTCTCCCAGTCCAAGCACACAAGTCCGCAGTTTGCATATTCTGATCGGTATTGCAACTCGGATTTGAACTTGTCATAATTCCAGCCAGCAAGCAGCGAGCAGGCCAACCAGAGATTCGACTTTCCACAATTCCTACTGAGCATTCGAAAGACAAACACCAGCCATGGGAAACGTATTCGCGAACCTGTTCAAAGGCCTCTTCGGCAAAAAGGAAATGAGGATATTGATGGTCGGTTTGGATGCCGCTGGTAAAACCACAATTCTGTACAAACTCAAATTAGGCGAAATTGTTACAACGATACCTACCATTGGTAAGTGATTTGGCGTCCTTAATGCTTACTTTCCGAGTCTATAATGTTTCGTTTTCCCCTAGGTTTCAATGTGGAGACTGTAGAATACAAGAATATTAGCTTTACAGTGTGGGATGTGGGCGGCCAAGACAAAATTCGTCCCCTGTGGAGGCACTACTTCCAGAATACACAAGTAAGTGGAATTGAAACTACTCCGCAAATTCGAGAAGATTCAAGATGATGTTAACAACTTGTAATGAATATTCTGTGATTATTCAAAGTTTATTTTGTTTCAAGACGGGACTGATGCTCTATCAGGAATCCCAAAGGCCGTTGCCCCAAAGTACAGAAATTTTTGTAATATTTGCTTGTCTTCTTGCAGGGTCTTATCTTCGTTGTGGACAGCAATGACCGAGAGCGTATCGGGGAGGCGAGGGAGGAGTTAATGCGCATGCTGGCGGAGGATGAGCTGAGGGATGCAGTCTTACTAATCTTCGCCAACAAACAGGTACGTTCCACACCAAGGTTTGCCGTTATCAGCATTCGTGTTTGGGTTACCTTATGAGTTGGCTTGATGCGCATGTTGGGACACTTCTAACGCACGCCTCTCTTACTTCAAATCTTTTTAGGATCTGCCAAATGCAATGAACGCGGCCGAAATCACCGACAAGCTCGGCTTGCACTCACTCAGAAACCGCAACTGGTACATCCAGGCGACGTGTGCAACCAGCGGTGATGGGCTCTACGAGGGACTCGACTGGCTGTCCAACCAATTAAAGAATGCTAATCGCTAATTAAACACACTACAACTAAAGCAACAATATGAATACAACTAACTCTGATTTCAAGCAAGCCGAAGCAGCAACCAGAACCACAGAAAGAGCGGCTGAAGAACATCATACAGATGGTAAACGGTGGAAATCGACATCAGAAGGAATTATCACAAAACAGCAGCGGCAACAAAACCAACAACAAGAGCAGCAGATCTTCGCATAACTTAAAGGGCTCCTTCTGTCCGTATTTCCAAGCAACAACTGAACTTGTTTATTGAATTGCAAAAACATAACCTTTCAAGCAGCATATAAAGAACGCTATAATTTAATTTAAATTCGTATACATAATTATTGGATGTTTAAAAGCAAAACGAGTAAAAGAGAACCCCAACCAATCACAAGAGAAAGGAAAACTATAGTATATGGTATAAAAATGTCTTTTTTAAGTTATTTTTGTCCTCTCCCTCCCCTCATCAATATATATTTCTTTTTAATTTTATAAATATAAAAGTAATATTAATGAGAAAAAAACTGTAATTGTAATTGCTCTTTAAAAATACAACAAAAACCATTTTAATTTTTAACCCTTTCGTTTCTTGTCGCTTGGCCACGCAAAACTCGTAAAAACTCACGCATACACATAAGACCATATTTAAAAGGAAAGTACTATTTAAAAGGTAATTCGAAATAAAATTAATATTAATGAGAACATCTGCCCAGCTGAAGGCTTTTGCAATGCGTTTTAAAAAGTCCGCGTGGTATCGACCCTGTATATCGATACTGGATTGCCATTCACCATAGTTGCCTATCGAAATTGCACAGCACTGTTTGACAGTCTGAATCCAACGCTTACCAACACTACGCCACCAATTGTTGGAAAAAATTGACATTTAATTCTGTAAATTAGAAAGATATTAAAGAAAAGTTAAAAGCAGCATGTCGGCCAAGCAAAATTCGAAAAAATTCAAGTGGTCGCTCGACTTTAACGTGAGGTAGTAGTGATTGCCCAGCAAATTGTACCCTTGTCACCACTTGGTTTTTTTCACTACAGCAAAAACGCTGATATTCCGTCGCCACTGGGCTACAATCCTTCTGCCCTGGTGAACCAGAGTGAGGTGGTGCGCGACCAGCGCCTGGTCATCAAGAAATCCTGGGACCTCGCCCTGGGACCCCTAAAGAACGTGAGTACTAACCCACTTGGAAGACCACGGAATAACCTTTGCATTTTCACAGATACCCATGAACCTGTTCATCATGTACATGTCGGGCAACTCGATATCCATTTTCCCCATCATGATGGTCGGCATGATGCTGATCCGGCCCATCAAGGCAATCTTCACAACACAGGTGACTTCGAAGATGGCCGAGGGCGCCCAGGGAACTGGACAGCGCATCGTGTACTTCCTGGGCAACCTGGCCAACGTGGCCCTGGCCCTCTACAAGTGCCACAGCATGGGCCTGCTCCCAACCCATGCGTCTGACTGGCTGGCTTTTGTCCAGCCGCAGACGCGACTGGAATATTACGGCGGAGGCGTGTCCTTTGTCTAGTTTGAAACATGTAGCATTGCTTTATTTGATCATAGATAAATTTGTTTAAACTCAAACTTATGACTATTGAGCGATTCAGTCGTCCAGTATCTTCTTGGCCTCCTTTTTAATGTCATCCACTAGTTTCTCGCCGGGCGACCTGCAAAACGGAGTTAATTCGATTTGGTTTTAGTTGAAAAATTTAAAAAACATTCAATTTGCCGTTGTAACAATGTTTGAAATTCTTAATTCTCCACGTAGACATAAGAACTGGCTTTGATAAATCTTCAAATCAGATTAGCCAAGAAATGTCAAATTAAGGTGACCGAGTATTAGATAATAATAATCCATCTTTATACAATTTAAATTACAAAAGGTCGCCCAAAAGATTTATTTGAATTTAATGACGGCTACGTTTCCCATGTACAAAACTACCAAGGTGTTACTTGTTCTTGCTTTGGTCCACCAGTTCCTTCACTTTTTCGTTGAGACGCTGGATCAACTTTTGCGGATCATCTACGCGAGGGACCTGAACAAAGCATAATGATTACAAGGACAACTAATCTGGACCAGAATACCTACTTCATAGTTCTGCGAGACGTAGATGCCCGTGTAAACTCCGGCGCCAAAAGTTAACTGAAAGAAAGAAGAGAGGAATGTTTAAGTGGCTGGCGGAGTTGATGGTGCGTTCGGATGTGTTCCCCTTTCTCGAAGGTTTGGACTATGCATGCTGACCGTGGAGAAGAACAGCACTCTTTTGAAGGTCCAAAAACGTTTCCTTGGGCAGCACGGCAGAGGTTCCTGTATTTCCGGTGGGGAACAGGTATTCGCCGAGCGACTCTGTCCGCTGGTTTTAAGCCTCAATACTCGCGCCCCTAGTCCTAACAGTTTCATTTTGTTTTTAGTAAACCGAGTAAAAACGATTAATTTTGGGAGATTCGATTTGATTTTCGAAGAGTCTGGATCTGAGTACTCCAGCTGTGTGAGTTTGTGTTGACATGAATCCTAAGGAGAATCTGATTTTCAGTTTTGATTTTTTAATATAAATTTTATGTCGTATATTAAAGCAAACAGTTCGTTTGAAGAGATAATTTTTCAAACCACCGCACACTGGGCAAACCAACATAAAATTTAACGACCGTTTCCTTTGTTACTAAAAAATTACACCCCTGGAATGCCATTTTTTGGAACATTTCGTAAGCTAGTTCTTTCTATAATTGCCCACCGCAACCCGCCCGTTCTATTCACATATTAATTTTTAGATACCTTGAAGGTTAGAAATCTATCACTTTTTAGGTGAGACACTCAGAAGATTTAAATAAAAATATTATCGGGGGTGTTACAGAAAGCTCTTCCAAGTAAAGACGGTTGGTTTAGTAATTGATGTATATACGTTTGAATATTTCTGTGACACAAGATGTTTTAATTTTTCCTCGCAAGATAACAAATTTGGCACACAGTGCAGAAACGCGTCATCGCTGCAAAAAGCATACCGAACCGACATAGTTGACAACAGCTGAGGCGGTATCTAATATCTCTAATACATAAGTTTAGATATTTTGCGGATTTGCATTAAGTCCGCCAGGACCTAACAGAAGCTTTATTCGCCGAGAAACTTACCAAAAACTTCAGCATGGTCGAAAAGTTGAAGGAGCCTTTGTCGCCCGCAACCGCCAGTGTGAGAGTGAGAAAAGTGAGAACGTGCAAAAGAAACGTCAAAACGGCGCGAGAGAGCGCGCTGCGTCAGCTGTGAGTGGGTGAGACGAGTGGAGGGTCTGACAGCAGCTGACTGGCCCACTGAGTTTCTCCCTGCTGTGATTATCTAATCGCGGCTGACTCTGATAGCGCTTCTGCAGTTAACTATTCTTCGAACACTGAACTCAAACTTCAGTAATGTACTTCACAGTTTGTTTGACCACCGACTGCGAACTCTGCGGAGAAAATGTAGGGACCCGATAGCAGTGCGAGTGAAAGCGAAACGCAAAAAGGCCAAAAATAAAACCTGTTCGTGGTTGCCACTGTCTTCTCTAACACATTCAGTTACCTTGCTCTGCTGTGATTTTCCGTTCTTTATTGTTGCGACTATTTGATTTTACCGCCAAAAACTTTTGTGTTTTTCAACACTGCTACATTGAGGTCAAATACAGTCAAGTCTCGAGAACTCGAACTCGCAAATATATCGGGAGTGTCTCCGATACCTAAGGCTCTTGGATTTGTGCATTGAGAATAATTTTGATTAGAAATTAATTCAGTGAAACCTTTGAATATCTTGTTTGTTTTGCTTGTGATGGGGAAGTTTGACCATACATAAGTATAAAACGGCTTTTGTGGACGAATTTCGGTTTAATAGTACTTCTAAAGCTATGTTTGTAAACAACAAATCAATTGCACTTTCCATGGACCCTTAACTATAACTTAAGGTTGGGGCTCCACTCGATCAGGCCAAGGCCGCCGGGCGGGTTTTCAGGTAAACGAAGAGTACCAGAAAGACCGCCAGAACGCCCACCGCCGGCAGCACCACGGTCCGGATTTTGGCCTGGCTCTCCAGGTTGTCCAACTTGCGCTCCTTCTTCTGCTTGCGCGTCTCCTTCACCTTTCCCTTCAGCTGGCGCATCTTAGTCTTCTGCAATGGTTCTTACGAATTTCTTAAGCCTGCTGACGTGTTGAATACCACGAAGTGCGTGTGCGTGGAACAACAAATCAGCTATTTCTGATGCTCAACAAGTTGTTGTTGGGCCAAAGAAGAAGAAGAGTCGTCTTGGTCAGTTTTACAGCAGGGAGCATTGGACAGGCTACATATTTCCATTTTCCAACACGGTCTGCAGAGCAGTGTTAAACAGTTCCGGACGGACGAAGACGGTCACTTTAGTAAAGTTGGGCGCGCGGTTCAAATTAATAATATTACGTTTTATAAAGTGATTTCATTTTAAAGATATTTTACGTGTTTCATTTATTACTCCCATAAAAAATATATCTTGAAAGCTTATATGTGATTTGTAAGGTAACTATTATCGGTTCAGGAGACAAACTTAATCAATTTTAGGAATTTAAGAACTCGCTAAATAGTTTATTGAGGTAAATGTTTGGGTTTGGAGAAATATCATTATTCTGTTACGACTAGACAGAAAATTTCTTTGTGTGTGTCGTGACATAGGATTTAGTCTGACCGTGTGGGCCAGCTTTGCTATCGGCTTTAAGCGCGCGCCGCCCACGCTAGCGTTGGCACGGCGCTGTGCACGAACCTTACCCATATTTTCCTTTAATTACTCTGCCCTGCCGCCCTGCTAAGCCCTTTAACTGCGCCCCGCGGACGCAGACATCAGATACGGCAGCAACTGTTGCACCTTCACCTCTAAATGCGATTTCGAAAATGTTTGAGCAGTTCCCAATGCCCTCAGGGGTCGGGTCTCTGCTGCTGCCGACTGGTCATTCACTGCTTGGGCTTCTGCCGCGATTGCCTTCTGGACATTCCGGCTGCTGGACACTTGATGAAGCAATAATAGTGCAGAACGCTGGCCGGAGACCGCGGCCAATCAGGCGGGACGCACTGCCAAGTTTGTGCATCGGTAATGAAGCCTCGCAGCCCGTCGCGCTTTTCGGCATATAATTTTGCCCATTGCCATAAACGGCAACCCGATCAGTTTGGACACGGATTATTGGCAACTATTTAGTCGGGCCCGAAAAAGGCCCAAGGCTGCCAGCCCGGCCGAGTCCGCTCGTCAGATTGGCCTCGATGCGCACGCGGCTGTCCGAAAGTCATGTTCCCGGCCAGGCCCAATCTGAGTTTCCTGGTTCTGCTCTCGGCCTGTTCGTTAGCCGGCTATGTGTGTTGTCGTTGATTGGCCGGCCGCCGTCCGTCCGCCCGGTCCCCCTGTCCGTCCTTGGGGCCGGGAGTCCATCTCTTAGCTAAACTCCTTGTTTTGATTGCCAAGTCGTAAAATGATGGATTACTGAGTTGGGATTTATTTCTTGTTACGGTCATAATAGATTATCTTTGCTCACTCATTGTCAGAGCTGCTGCGCTTCCCCCAACTGGCCCTCCCGAATCCCCTTCGAACTGCTCGTTAGGTTCCGACAGGCGGACACAGCCTACCGTTTGGCAAGCCGCTTTCGTTGTCGTCGAAAGATTTGGCATGTTGATGGAGCATGTCTAATCACATGGCCTACGATCGCAAGATGCGAATGAGCAGGCGCGCAATTAAACTCAGATATGTATGTATCACAGGTAAGCTTTTTCAACGGCAACATTCCACTTTATTGCAAATCTACTTAGAAAACTATATAACGTTTTATTTCAAGTGGAATTGGAAAAATGGTAAAATAAAATATTAAAAAATAAATGGTATTTTCTTTAATTAATACTATTTATTACAAATTGTTCGTAGATTAGAGAGAAATAGTATTCCAAGCCATTGGAACCCTACAAAATCAGCAGCAATAATGTAGAAGGCTATCATTTAGAGACCTCTAATATCAGACGGACGTTACAGTGTTAGGCATTCCCTTTTGCTTACAAATAGTTTTGGTATTGTTTTAAAAATATTAGTTATTTTATACCCGTTACTCGTAGAATAATAGTATATATAAAGTATATATATTCTTGATCAGAATCACTAGCCGAGTCGATCTAGCCATGTCCGCCTGTCCGTTTGTATAAACGCTGAGATCTTGGAAACTATAAAAGCTAGAGTATTGGCATTTTGCATGCAAAGGAATGTGTATTCGTTTCTTCAATACCTATTGACTATAGCGTTCTCTCTTATTTTAAATTGAATTTGAGTTACTGTTGCACGCGACATGTCGGACGCGACATTTCTTCCATGGCGAGCGAGACCTTTTTTTCGCCGCGGAACTCAGATAAACTAAGGAAATACCAAAGAAAAAGCCCTATTTCATTGGTGAAAGCCGTAAAAGCCTTTTTTACACTGGTGGAGTTTTGGAGGATAATTGAAGTCTATGTGGGGTCTTAGACTGTTGGTTTATTTTGTATTTTTTGTAGAGTAGAGAGCTTTTTTTTTAAATACAAAGTTTTTATTTTGAGCAAGTGATTTAAAAACAAGTGAGAACGCTATAGTCGAGTGCCTCGACTATCAATTACCAGTTACTCAGCTAAGGCAATCAGCCCTAAGCAGGGCAAACCAAGCAGCCGCTTAAAAGTGGCGCCATCTACCCGACATTTCATTATTTGCTTATAACTTTTGGGCGTTAGAGGGGGCGTGGCACATCGGAGTGAAAAACTTGCGCTGCGTATTAACCCCTAGAATCTGCATGCCAAATCCCAATCTTCTAGCTTTTATAGTTTCCGAGATCTCAGCGTTCATACAGACGGACATTCGGACAGACGGACATGACTAGATCGACTCGGCTAGTGATCCTGATCAAGAATATATATACTTTATATGGTCGGAAACGCTTTCTTCTACCTGTTACATACTTTTGCACGAATATAATATACCCTTTTACTCTACGATTAACGGGTATAAAAATATATACAGCGGAATAAAATCCTTTTTCATGTTCATAATATGTCCTTGGAATGAAATATTCATTTCCTATCAGATAGTGTAAAATGCAAATCTACCGATCTATTTACAGTAACATAAAAAACTTTTTTTCGAAATAATCTATAGAAAATTTTGGAGTGATACCAATTTCTTATTTTCAAATATTAATTAAAGAATTTAAAGCAGTTTACATAAGATTTAACCAAAGTAAGCGGCGAGGTATTGGGTCGGGGCTACATAGGCGGCCTGTTGCGGGGCAGCGATGAATTTGCCGAAGGCTGTTGGCCGGACAAATCCTACGGCTCCAGCCGGATAGTAGGCGATAGTGGGAGCCACTGGGAGCGCCGGCACTGGAGCGGGAACTGGGCGAGGCACAGGAGCCGGCTTGGGCTGTGTCGCCTCCACCTCCTCGGCGGCGTCGTCGAGATCCTCCTGGGCCTCGCTGTTGGCCACCAGCCGAGCTGGCTTCGGCTGGGACGCTGGCAGGCCAAACTGCCTAGCTGGCTTGAAGCCGGCAGCCGGGTATGAGGCCGCCCTTTGCTGCGTGGCCACACCCATATCCGCCCGCACTAGACTGAGCAGAAAGAGTCCGGCCACAAGGCAGACAACCGTCGAGCTGAGTGCCATGGCGATGACTATGTGGCGCTGGGGTGGCGGGCACTCATTTTATACGATCTGCTTTGGTCTCGTTGTGCCCCCCGAAAGCATATTTGACATTGACCCCAAAGCGAAACAAGAGGCGAAGCTCGAACCGATCACCTGATGCACCTGACGAGCAGTGCAATCGCCGCCCATCAATATGCAGGCAATGTTCTAATGCCCGCCTGGTCGTGGTCGCCATTCGATTGGGTCATTTTCCAGTGGTCAGTGGTCAGTGGCCAGCTGATTATGCAGATCGTGGTAGTAGCAGTTTAGTCACGTCCGCGACCGACACCGTAAATTAAGCCATCTGCGCCGGTGTGGGGCCCCCGGGAGTGCGAGGGATTCGGCCATCTGACATAATGGCCGGCCCACTGATCGACCCGGTGCTCCATGCGGCCTCCCCCTCGAAAATTGTTTTAGATCGCGTGGTCAGGCCCGCCGGGCACTAGGCCATTTGTCCGGATCGCCGCTCGCTAATCAATACAAAGCGTTTTCATTTGGTTCCATGCCAGGAGGACACTCCCCCGGACCATGTCGCATAAATTCGCCATAAGTTAGGCGCTCCTCCAGCGAGCGGCGATGAGAAATGCTCCATAAATCGCCGCGAAATGGCCGCCACTGGCTGCCCGAGTTGTCTAGCCCAATATTTACAGCAATTTCAATAAAAATGCAGCAGCTAATTGATGTAATTAATTTATTAAATTACATTTGCCACTATTTTGCCGCCGCTTGCCTGCTCGCCTGCTCGCCTGCCTGGCTGCCGGTTTTCTCCATCTCCATCTCCATCTCGATCTCCGTCTCCATCTCCATCTGAATCCCCGATCCCGTCCCGACGCAATGGGAGGCATCCACAAACGGACAGAAGTCGGCAGTTGGCAGTTGGCAGTCAGTTTATGGGCCAGAGAAACTGCGTTTGGGCCGAGAAAGAGAGAGATGTGTCGTCATTAGCATGTGCTGGCAATCTGCGGATGAAAATCGACTGGCGCAACGGGGGCAACTGTACTTCGGTTCGATTAACTTTCAGCCATTGTTAATTGGCGAAACTCGCAGCCCATCTGCAGTCCGAAATTGCTTTTCCAGAGCATTGTTCGTGCGTCACCTTGGCCAGAATGGCTGAGTAATTGTGGCGAATTCTAATCTGGCTCGCATGCACCCAGCTTCCAGCCATCCGGGCCCATTTGCACAATCGAGGCTGCCGCTCAAGTCCGTGTCTCTTCTGGGAACTCCAGCGGAGTCCACAGTCCACATCCACTCGAAAACTGGGCGTCATATTTCAAGGCGATCGGAGGCCGCTGCAGCGTCCACGCATGCGTCGTTGGCCCAGCTTCGCCTTCTGTTCGTCCTCATCCTCATCCGCATCCTCATCCTCGTCTCTATCTCCATATCCATTCCGATTTGTGTGGATGCTGGAGCGCTGAATTGATGCGCCCGGTGCACTCACAATTAATATTCGGCTGACCAAAGAGACGGCAGTTGGTAGCTGGAAGCTGGAGCCAGAGCCAGAGCCAGAGCCAGAGACAGAGATTTCTCTAATGCCCGCCCGGTTTCCAGGCGCTATCACTTGATTTATTTTCTCTTTTAGTGTCTTTTATTTTATGATTTATGCAGAGCCACCGTCGAGCAGAGCTCTTGGTCGCAATGTTATGTCCTGCACTGTACTGTACTGGGCTGGAGGTGATCATCCCATCGCTGGCAGACTGCAATTGTGCTGCTCGTCACGTTCCATGCCGTCGACGATCTGCTGACTCAGGATCCCCAGCCCCCGCGAGCGGACGAGTTGACTAGTGGACAAGTGGCAGAAATAGACAAAGGCGGCGTTAACGACAATTGCGCACTAATTATCGCCTCTTGCGGAGAGCCTCACGGGGACGGGGACGGGGAAAAGCATTCCTGGCGGGCGTGAATTGAATTCCCTGCATCATGGCCCGACGTCGCTGATGGTGATGAATAGCCTGGTCGAGGATTGCCACCTGTCCGTTGTTCGATGGCCACTGGTAACTACTTCATTTCGCGGCGAATAGCTGCGCACTCCAGCGGGCCGGGTCGCGGTTTGATTTATGGCGCTGGAAATTAAAACTGCACACGCTTCTGCGTGAGTTGCGGGAATGCGGCCCGCTCATTAGCCGGACAATGCGTCGGTATTTGGGTTAGGTCCAGGGAGTTACTGTCGGTCATGCTCACTAACGGCCTGGGCCTAGGAAAATTGCATTTGGCTGCATCCTCGAAACCCATCCGGCAACCATTCAAAATCGCTGACAATAATGCCAGCGCGAGTGCCAGAACTCATGCCGTTCGTATATGGCCGGGTGTAAGGTGTCAGTTATCGCCACTGACAACTGCCAGTGCAGCAGGCCACACAAGTCCTAGCTCCGATCCCCATCCCGATCACCAATAGAGGACTCATCTTCTGAGACAAGCTTGAAACACGCAGCTTTTCAATTAGCTCACATGCAACGAGTGGTTGCAACTCGAAGGTATACATACATACCTTCGAGTTGCAACCACTCATGCGATAATTCTAAAATTGCTCTAGCCATGTTCCAGATGTGTACGAGGCTTGGTAGCTGCGCGTCCCAACACGCCTGAGCCCCAGGAGCGGGTTGATCCAATGCAAATGAGCTGCCATTTCGATTCGCCAGCCGCTGGTGTGACTTTTGCGGGGAGTTGCTCTCGGAGTGGGCCGGCGGTAATTAGCCACTTGCCAGGAGATCAATGGAGCGTGGACGTGGCCACGTGTCCTCAGCCGGCGGCGTGTTAGCTCAAGTGTGCCACCGTCCCCGGTGGTTTGTGCTTGTCACTTGAGACCCAGGCGCCATTGTCACCGCCTGGCGTGCCTTCTTTCCGGTGGGTCCCATTGGCAGAGGGCGGGATCTGCTTGTTCCTTTCAGCTCCTGGTGCCAATTTAAATATCATTTAATTCCCTTCAATGTCAAAAATATGTATGTAATAATGTATGATTGTAAGGAATATGAAAGTTGTTTGAGAAAGTTGGCGTATGTTTTTTTATTTATAATAACCATTGGGAAGTAACTATTGCAGTGAACTCAGACACCCAGAAATTTTAGCTCAACAAAGCAGAAAAACATTAATTTTGCGGGTTTTACTGAAATAACTTATTCTTAGTTAAATATAAATTCTATCCGGATTCAGTTCCAAGTGATTTCTCAATTGCACTCTAGACTTAAAAAAAATGGAGATGGGAAAAACGATTTTTCCTTTAAAATTCTGCTGCCAATTTAATTGCTTGAAAAAATACTCGTCTAACTTTCCACACAAAAATTTCTCTTCCTCGTTGGTTTCACCGGAATGGATTGGCAAGTTCATGACACCACGTGGGCAACACAGAAACATTTGGCGACAACCCGCCACAACATCGGGTTTTGGCTCTTGGTGGTGCTGCTGCAAGTGGCAACAGGTTGCTGCTGCGGCCGATATCCAATTTCAAGTTCGGTCGGCCGTTCAAAACGGAGCGGAACCTACGATGCAAAACTAAATTGCAGAAAAAACTTCGCAAAGAGCTCCCACGTGGCAAATTTAATTGTTCCTAAGATTATACCAAATACTATAAATCTATCCTTAAAGGAAGTATAAAATATGAAACAAAGTGGTTTAAACAAAAAATTCTCGCGGACACTATTTAGCCCCACAAAAGTCTAAACATATGCATGTACATTCTTGAACACACATTGTCGCCTTGTTTCAAGTAAACCGCACATCAATACAAATTAAAGAGATTTCTAAAATTGCCGCTAACTACTATACTATAGTCCAAACTGCCTTTGGTGCCACAGCACGCAGGAAAGAAACAATGCGGACGCTTGTCCAGAGAATTTGTCTTTGCAAATTCCTCGACCTTTCATGGAATGACTAAAGCAGAGCGAAATATTTGTGTGTTCCTCTAAATTAATATACTTCTCATTTGGCCCACTTCAGCTTGTCGCCTACAAAGACACATTTTATTGCAGCGAGTCGAATAGGAATCGAGTATTTCTATAAAAGAGTTGAAGTCTATTTGCGTCATGTTCCCCCAGTCCAAACCATAAGACCTAAAATTCTGGAAAAAATTGGGTCTGAATCGTGTGTTAGAGGAGGTGTGCACTAAGAAAGGATTTTTTAAAATTCGGCTCCTAAGGACTCCCAGGAATTTCCAAAATTTCAAAATTGCTTGATTAAAACATTAACCATTCCCACAGTTTTCCACCAAACAAGTTGATATTTTTATTTTAAGCTTTATTTGTGGAAATCTTTGAAACCCCAGAAGATGAGCTCCAACCGACTTCCGGTTGGGGCACTTAATTAATCACCTTCAACATACAAAAGTTCTGATATCAACATTTGTGACGAAATAAATAAATACACTTTTTTAAATTAATTTTTTTGGCACTCTGCAATGCCTATAAAGGGAAAAAGGCTAGAATAGTTTTTAAAAACACACGAACATTTTCTATTGCAGAGGGCCGAAAAAATACATTTTAAAAAGTGTATTTAATCATGTGTGTAATCATATTTTGTCACAAATGTTGATATCAGAAGGTGAAATCGATATCAAGTGAGATCGTCACTAGTTTTTTACCTCGTCAGGAGGTGTTTTTGTCTGATAGATATTAGTAATCATTTACATTTTAAAATTGTGGGAGCTGAAAAAATTAGATATACTTATGGGACCGGAAAAGCTTCCTTCTACTTGGTTTTTAAGAAGAATCCTATTTTTAAGATATAGGTTACACCTCAACAACAGCATGCCACATAAGAACGGCAATGAGAAATGCGAAACGTTTTCATCAAAGCGAGCCATCACTTGGGACGGTAAGAGGTTGGCTGCAAGTGGCACTTATCATGCATGCGCCAAGTATGAAGAAGAAACCGCAGCGCAGCAAACGCAGTGAATTTAATGGACTGTAATTACGCCTTGCAGTTGCACTGGGAGCTGAAGTTGCTTGTCTGTTGTATTCTATGGAAAATTAAGACCTAAATTTGCCTGTGCAAAATTTACGACGTGTTTACGATGCCTCAAATTATTGGTTGCGCTAATGCGTTACAGAAACGCGAAGTTAATTCCCGCTTTCTGTGCTCCCGGACTGGTTATCACGATCTCAGCCACGGCCACAGACCCATCTTACTATAATGGAAGAAAGGCAGGAGACCGTGTGTCAACTTTCAGAGCGAAAGGTTTCGAGTCCAGAATCTCAGCTAGAGCATAGTACAAATTTCCAGTGATTGGTTTCAACATATCCCAGCGTAGTTAGTTTGTAAATTTTTGGTGAAATGGACTTGGATCGTGAATTGCCCACCGACGATGCCTCTACGGAGTTGGAGGGGGCCGAGCCGTGGGATGGTGTGGAGTCTTCCGACAGTCTGCTCACCCTGAAGCGGAGTTGGAGCGAAGAGACGATCACCAGACCATCCTCGTGCGAGCTGGCTGCTGCATCCGAACTTAGCTCGGACGACATCCACCTAGGCCTGCTAGTAGAGGTCAGTATGGCCTCCGTCTTGGTGCGATAGGTAATAATAAATTCGACCCCATAGAAGGGTTTGATTGAGTACGACTCCCTGGGCCAGCCCTTAGACGAGTACGAGGCGGGGGACTATCCGAAACTTTTGTCCAGGACGGCGGATCGGGGAGGAATCGCTGAAATAGTCAGGGAAATGCGAAACGAATTCATGGACAAGTTGACCTCCAAGGCGAAGAGCTTTAAGGAAATTTTAATTAAGGTAGGGGGGTTCATGTGTGTACTTAAATTATTTTATTAATTAATTATTATTACTTTGTGCTACACTCTCAGAAAGGAATGATGGAGCCGAAGCAAGAAAACCGCGTTCATCATAATCGTAAATACGAAGCTAAGGGTACAGATAAGACTGAAATTGAGCCTAAGGCCCCTGTCTCAAAAGAAGACAATTCTAATGAGAACCCCGTGATACAAGAAATGAACAATCGAAAAGATGAGATCACCCAGCTCATCAACGAAATTAATCAGTTTACGTCCGGCTTGGAGAGAGATCCTAACAGTGTGGACTGGGCCCAATTTCGGGCCAACTTGCTGAAGGTACATAACTACTATGTCAGCGTTGATGAGCCGAAAAAGAAGGCTGCAGCGAGTGCAGTCAGCGAGCCCCTGAATGAGCTACGCCATCGGGCCAATTACCTTGGAAGTAACATCCGAGAACTCGAATGCAAGCTGCTCACCGTAGACCATGCCTTTGATGTCTTCTGCGACAAGTTCAATCGTAGCTTAATCACCAAGGAGCGGGTGGAACGGGACATGGTGGTGCTTGCAATGATGCGCGATGGGATGGGTCGCCGGCTTAGCCAGATGGAAGTGGATTTCCGTAAGGCCAAGGAGCATTTGTTCAATGGGGGCAGAAATTCAGAAACGAAGAGACCGCTCGGGTCTCCCTCCGACAATTATCCAGATAATGCATGAATGAAGCAAGTGATTATTACATTCAAAAATGTTAAATAATGTTACTAACTTATAGTCGTAAATACATCTTTGCTCTAAAAACCATGTAATCGGTGGAGTTACGTGACCAATATTGGTCTACTTAAGACTGAACTGTTCTATTTTAAGAAAGATTTTTGAATGGTGAAACAAGAGAGAACAACGTTACTCTGCTAAAGGGACTGTGGGGGTGAATGCGATATGCAAGCTACAAAGGCAATCGACTATAGCGTTTTTCTTTGTTAGCCATCTAGCCATGTCTGTCCGTCCGTGTGAACGCTGAGATCACGGAAACTATAAGAGGGGGGTTCATACGCAGGGCAAGTTTAACATACTGAATTTTCCGCCACAAAGATGTGCGCCACTTTCAAGCGACTGCATAGTTTGTCCTGCTTGCGACTGCTTGCCTTAGCTAAGTAGCGGGTATTTAATTTTTGAGGTATTCGTCTATAGCATTCTCTTTTTAGTAAAGTCGGCCATGACAAAACCACTTCAAAATACTTGTCCGGAATATACAAATGCTGAATAGTATACATATGGGGCTCTAAAATTGTACACATTCTTAAAAACTTCTGCCTCACAGGATGTTTGTGTCCTTACCACCACTTACAATTTTCGTTCGTGATGCCGCACAGGCAATGCCATAATTTCGTGCGGGACATCCTGGTTCCGGAGGATCCTCCATCGCTCACGCCGAAGTTCTACATCTTGCCGGAGGAGAAAAAGCAGCAATTCGAGGATGTTCAGCGAGGAGTTTGTCAATACCGACGGCATTTTAAGGCAGCTGAGTCGGGGAGCTCCCCTATCTGCGCGGAGCGAGTCAATCACCTGGCTGACGCCGTGCAACTCTCTGCCCATCTGGAGTCGCCGGCTAAGTCGCAACGCAGACGGCAGCCATCGGCAATCTGGCGTAACTCAGTGCCGGAACTTCGACGTGGAGGTAGCGGACAGGCTGTGGTCGCTGTGGGGCGGTCTGCATCCGAGAGCTCCTTGGTTCGACGGGAAGGTGCGTGGTCGCCAGACGCTGGGATGCTGCATCGTGGCCTGCTGCGTGGCCAGCACATTCCGCCGCCTTGGCGATTGGAGCGGAAAGCTGCTTGACGCGATTGTGGTAAACGGGGACCGCTACTACCGAGCCAGCGTGGAACAGAGCGAGCGTTGGGACCAGCAACTGATGGTGGAGGATATGTGCAGTGAGTGCGCGTTTCAGGACCTACGCTACCTAGTACAAATGGAGCTCGTGGCCTTCGGACACGTGTACAGCGCTCCAGCCAGCACCACTATGAGTCTGCTGGAGAGCCTTAACTACTTTTTTACTCGTTACCAGTGGGGCGTCCTGGAATGCCAGGAGCGGCACTTTGCTTTCGGACATAGCTCTAGCCGCGATGGAGGCTACTTCATCTTCGACTGCTCTGCGTGGGACCAGCCCGTTTTCCCGGACGACATGGGCGCTGCCTACGTTCTGCTGGCGAAGCAGTTGCAGATGCTGCTCTACTGCGCTGTGGTCACGCTGAATGTGCGACGTCGAAATGTCGAGTTCCGGATCTACAACGTGGACATGGCCGGCATGCCCAACGATCCCCGGTATCGCTACCACGATCTCCCACAGGAAACTTTACTCACCTGAGCTTCTTATCAGCTTTGATGTATGACGGACAAAAAAATATATGGATTTTAACCAATTTTTGTTTTTTTTTTTCAGAAATTTTTAAAATTAATTTAAAACAAGAAAGGAAGCTTACTTCGGCCAGCCGAAGTAATTATACCCTGGCAGTTAATTCCTATTTAATTACAAATTACAAAAATCTGAATTTATTTTGACAATAATTGATTGATCATTCCTATGGCAGCTATATAATATAGTGGTCCGATTTATGTTATATTTAATTCAAAATTCTTAAATAATAAAATAAATTTATATTCCAGAGTAGATGAGAATACAATAAAAATTAACAAAGTTATAATTTTGTTTCTATTAATTTCCCCTTAGTTTTCCGATCGTTCCTATGGGAGCTATATGATATAGTTGTCCGATTTTTCTAAAATTTTATTCGAAATTCGGGACAGTTAAAAAAATTACATTCCCAAGATTAGAAGGTAATATGTCAAAAAACACCGAAGAGATAATTTTTTTCCATTATTTTTCCGATTATTCCTATCGGAGCTATAAGATATATAGGGTATTCAGCAGTCCTGGCAAGTATGGCAAATGGCAACTGTATCAAATGTGGCAAATGGTTGGGTTGTGAGCACCCCAGAAACTAAGAAGCTTAAACTGTTACAGAATTCTGAACTTGAAATAACTAAGGTGATAAAAAATCGTCGGGAACTAGAAAGCAGATATAGCTCAGCTGTTAGTATGCTCGTTCAAGATCTACGGAGAAGAGGGTTCAAGCCCTGGTTCGGACATTATTTTTTTTTTTTAGTATCAATTTTTTTTATATATACAAAATTAAATGAGGTGCCCGATTAGGTGGTCGCTTAGTAATACAGGTAATCACTTCAAGTTTTTATAAATCGGGGTCTAGTTTTTTTCATAATCAACAAAAAATACCGAAAATACCAAAAAGTATCGTGTTGCTAAACAACATTTACAATGTTGAGCAACATTAAGTTTGCCACGTTTGCTACAAAAAATATATACATAGGTCGACCTATGGCAGGTCTATCATTTTTCGTTTCATGTATTTTGTTGTTGTAAATTTGAAATTTTCCTTGCCATAGCTGCCATTTGCCATACTTGCCAGGACTGTTGAATACCCTAATAGTTGTCCGATCCGGCCGGTACCGACTTATATACTACCTGCAATAGATAGACGACTTTTGGTAAAGTTTCATCTCGATAACTTTAAAACTGAGGGACTAGTTTGGGTAGAAACGGACAGACAGACGGACATGTCTAGATCGACTCGTCTCGTCATGCTAATCAAGAATATATATACTTTCTGGGGTCGGAAACGTCTCATTCACTGCGTTGCAAACTTCTGACTGAAATTAATATACCCTCTGCAAGGGTATAAAAAAAACCGCGAAAAGCTGTGGCGCCCACAGTTTTAAAGCTAGAGCAAAATCCATTTTGTTTGGGTTATTAATGCCTACCGAAATGTAGAAGACATTTTTTAAATCAACCCACTCAGTAAAAAGTTATAAGCAAATAATGATATGTCCGGTAGATGGCGCTACTTTTAAGCGTCTGCTTGGTTTGCCCTGCTTGAGACTGCTTGTTTAGCCTAGTAACGGGTATTTGATAGTCGAGGCACTCGACTATAGCGTTCTCTCTTGTTATTATTTGGAAATATTGTTTTTTTATTTATTTGATTTGTGTGGCCAAATCGGTACTAATCAAAAGAATTAAAACTGCTATGGAATCAAACATTTTTCTCTTTAAAGCGTACAATTGTAATCACTGCCTGGCATAAAGTTCAGAAGTGGATCTCCTGCTACTCAAGAGGTTTCCTCACGACCACGACCCACTAGGTGGCGAAGCAACCAACTGACTCAGAAAACCAGTTCCGATCAAAACCAAAACAAAGGATTTTGTTGTTCTCTTTTTACCAGTCGCGAAAAGTTAAAAATAAAACACAAATAATAAATAAAAGTAAAACCTGTCCACTACGCAAATATGCAAAACATTGCACCGAAACTGTGAATCAGGCTGAGAAGTACGAGAACGCAAGCAAACATAAACAAGTAAATAAAGCAAGAAGCGCCCGAACAGCGAGGCGGAATAAAACAAAACTGCATTCCGAAAACTCAGTCAAATGCAAAAAAGCCAGTGAGGCAGCTCGCAGCACGAGACAACTCAGAACTTCTAAAAAGGGCAGCAAAACGAAGGGAAGGAGTGGGCAAATCGACCAAAAAGAAATCCGGTTTCGTTTTCA
Source organism: Drosophila mimetica (assembly GCA_037075245.1). Classification (NCBI taxonomy): domain Eukaryota; kingdom Metazoa; phylum Arthropoda; class Insecta; order Diptera; family Drosophilidae; genus Drosophila; species Drosophila mimetica. The sequence goes on from JBAMCH010000004.1 coordinate 3,843,197, forward strand.
ACCAGAACGAGGGCCCGGGAACGTCCCTTTGTTGTGCAGCCTTTCCTACTTATTGCTTCGCTGTGGCTTTCCGCCTGCGAGTAGATGCAGAAAAGTGGCAGTGGGAGTGGGAGTGGGAGTGGAAGCTAACCGAAACGAAAGCCCACTGCCGGGCCAGGATGGATTGCCCGGGAGACGAACTTGAAATTTAGATTTCGAGAGCAGCCGCCAGCGATGCAGGCGTCGCAGTCGCAGCATTGAACGAGAGCCGGCAGCGAAGAGCTCTCTGCAGCTTCAGGTATGCGCCCTGCACGAGTGTTGCCTTGCAGAGAGCCGTGCTCCCACTGCACACGAACACGACTGCAATTTTCGGAGGATTGAGTGGAGCCTCGCTCTCTCTCTCTTTCTCGTTACGAGCGCAGTGTGGGCATGGAGAGTTTTATTGATTTTCGTTACACTTCAGGCAGGCCAAAATCGCATGCGACTTCCCCCTTCCGATGGGCGACACTAAAAACTAAAATTCGTAGCTCTTTAGCGGGAAAGTTTTCTGTAAAGCTTACCAGTGACAACTTCATTTATCAATTAGAAGGAAGGATTTTATCAAGCACCTCTCGCCGCTCTTCATTGGGGATCTAAAAAAAAACGCCAGCCCAAAGTCGCAAATAAAGTACATCGAAATGGCTAAAAAGTGAAATCCGTAAAAACGACCAAAGCGGAGAGCAACAAAAAGCTATTTCAGTTGTTGCATTGCTTTCTGAGGCCTTGGTTGGCGGGGGTGGTCGGCTCGGGCACTGGGAGATAGAGAAAAAGTGGCACTGAAAGGACGCCAAAAACCAAATGCCACATGCAACAGAAGAGGCCGGATGGTAACAATAAGAAATCAAGATTATTGATCTTCAGCAAGGAATTCGCAAGTTCCTCGACTGATGCTTGCATATCTCCCACTCTCATATAACTCAAGAGAAGACGCTATTGTCAAATGCCACGACTATCAAATGCCTGTTACTCAGTTAAATGAGTGTGACAGATTTTGATTTCTTAGCCTATCATTCAGATCAAGTTTGTTATCCAAATGTGCCGTGCCTACAATCGCTTACGTCTCAAAAATTTGTGTAGCGCCCTCATTTTTGAAGTTTTTGTAAAAGTGCAAGTGAGAGATTGTTTTAATTATACCCGTTACTCGTAGAGTAAAAGGGTATATTAGATTCGTGCAAAAGTATGTAACAGGCAGAAGGAAGCGTTTCCGACCATATAAAGTATATATATTCTTGATCAGGATCACTAGCCGAGTCGATCTAGCCATGGCCGTCTGTCCGTCTGTCTGTCCGTCTGTCCGTCTGTATGAACGCTGAGATCTTGGAAACTATAAAAGCTAGAAGATTGAGATTTGGCATGCAGATTCTAGGGGTTAATACGCAGCGCAAGTTTTTCACGCCGATGTGCCACGCCTTCTCTAACGCCCACAAACCGCGAAAAACTGTGACCCGTTCTGTATGAACGCTGAGATCTCGGAAACTATAAAAGCTAGAAGATTGGGATTTGGCATGCAGATTCTAGGGGTTATTACGCAGCGCAAGTTTTTCAACCCGAAATGCCACGCCCCCTCTTAATCCCACAAACCGCGAAAAACTGTGGCACCCACAGTTTTGAAGCTATATTAACGGGAAAATCAATGTGTATTCGTTTCATCAATACATATTGATAGACCAAAGTTGGAAACCCCCCCTCCCCCCTAACGCCCACAAACCGCGAAAAGCTGTGGCGCCCATAGTTTTAAAGCTAGAGCAAAAGTGTAAACGCAATTTTGTTTGGGTTATTAACGCCTACCGAAATGTAGAAGAAATTTTTTAAATTTTTTGAAGCGGCTGCTTGGTTTGCCCTGCTTGAGACTGCTGACTTTAGCTGAGTAACGGGTATTTGATAGTCGAGGCACTCGACTATAGCGTTCCCTCTTGTTTTTAATATCTATTTACACACAAAAAAAAATGTTCAAATTGGACCGCTCATTAAAAATTTATGAGCAATTATAGTTTTTTTCCTATAGATGGCGCCTGTTTAAAACATTTAAATCTGTTGCTCTGGCGACTAAATTTTTAAATCTACATAGTAAAACTGTCATTTAGATTCTAATAGTGCCCACAAAGACCAATTTACTTTAGCCGAGTGCCACGCCCATGCTTACGCCCGCAAAACCCTTCAACGCTAAAATCGGGTTAAGAATCGCATATCTAAAGATTTTCTTAAAGTGTAAACGCGCCTTTGTTTTGATTACAATGTCCATAACAAAAAGAAAGTTTATTCCGCTAGGTGTCGCTTTGCAGTTGAGTAAAGGGTATCCGATAGTCAGGGCACTCGACTTTTGCGGTGTCTTTGGTTTTTTATATTTCTGTAGATATACTAAATCTTTTTCTTTAAAAAATCTTAAAAGGTGTGGAGCCAGTATTTTTTAAGCAGCAGCAGGAATTGCCAAGAGTAGAAGAAAACCCTGTATGCATAGTGAAGGAATCAGGATTACTTGCCGAATCGATCACTCCATGTTCTTCTAAATGACCGCCCGTATAAACTCCGAGATCTCGAAAAATATAAAAGCTAGAAAATTGGAAAATGTGCAGAATTAGATGGTGGCAAGCCCACAAGTGCAACTTGTGGCGCGGACATTTTCCAAGATGTTTTGTAGTGTAAATTGTATTTTATTTGACTTGTTAATGGGATCGCTATATCAAGCAAGAGAGAACGCTATAGTCGAGTGCCTCGAATATCAAATACCCGTTACTCAACTAAAGCTAGCAGTCGCAAGCAGGGTAAAATAAGCTGTCGCTTAAAAGTGGCGATATATACCGGTCAATTTATTATTTTCTTATTACTTTTACTGTAATAAAGCTGATAGATCGACTGGGTTAGTGAAAGGAAAGGGTTGGAATCGCTTCCATCTACCAGTTACATACTTCTGTACGAATACAATATTCCCTTTTACTTTACGATTACCGGGTATAAAAATATTGATAGTGGATATGTCATTAAAAAGTTATGTGCTCATAATGAAATCAGGGCTAAATGTGGATTGTATGTTATCTCTGAAACTGTTACTGTGTGCTTGCATATCCCCTGCCTGCACTTCCTTTAGTGGAGTAACAGGTATCTGACAGTCGAACCACTAGCGTTTTCTCTTGTTTATTTTATCCAGAATTGTAAATTCCATCAGTTGCTTACAGCTTAGCGCTTAATTAGAAGCGGAAATGCCTGAAAAATTGTTATTGATCAGCTGTCTATAACGAATTGACAAGTCAGCCACTGAAGGGGTTTTTGGCGACAACATTGCTGGGTAATTAAAATTAATTTTACAAAAAAATCTCGGGTCTACGAGAGCTACGAGAGGTGACTCCCGGCGAGTTAGCTCTTGAGTTGTGGCCGTGGTATCCACTCGGTCAGTTGGCGGCAGAGAAATCTAGTTTTCCCAGTTCGGGCCAGTAATGATAAATGGTGTCTGGTTAGCGCAGCGCCAAAAGAGAAACAAGTTCACCTGCCAGAAGACAGCCCCAAAAGCCGTCTCCAGTACGAAGCCTTCCGCGGGAAAGTCTGACAATTCTGCTGGGGCTACGCTACGTGTTGTATTTCAATTAGAGCAAAGTTGTCCTATACCGCAATTAGCAACAAAGTAACTGGCAATGTATGTTTTCGCTATTATCATTTAAATTTATGTTATGGTCCTACAAGCCGCATACGCGTATTAGGCAGCATCCTCCTTATTTCATTTATGGGCAATAGCGTAGTTGGGCAATTTGTTAGAAGTTAAATACTAGGGCTTGGCTATCAAACGGTTGATTTTTTTAAAAGTCCATTGGGACTTGATAAGGGGCAAGGTTAGGTTTTATTGTTAGAGGACTTAAGCTACGGTCAGAAAATAAAAACATTTTAACAACATTTTACGTTGTACAACAACTACGTTCGCTATAAATTTTCATAGAAAATGTTTACAAATCTAAAGCCGAGTTCTTTGTTTTCTATGTGAGTTCATGGCAAGCCTTTATCGCTTTGATCAAATAATTTAATCGTCTGACCGCAGTTTTAGTCCACACTGAATTATTTTTAAAAGCCCTCGGTACAAAAATGATTAAAAACAAGAGAAGAAGCTAATTTCGGCCAGACGTAGTCTATATACCCTTGCAGATCATTCCTATTCTTATTCCCATTACTTTTGGAGTAAAAGGGTATATTGTATTAAATGAAAAGTATGTAACAGATAAAAGGAAGCGTTTGCGAAAAAAAAAATTAAGAAAAATTGATCTTCATCTAAGAACATATTTTATTAATTTAAGATTTAAATGGTATATAATTAAGACTAAATATTCCAAATTTATGAGTATGGTAAACGAAAAAGTGATCTTCTTTTAAGATTAAAAATACTTTATTTAAGAATATAAATTCATTTATTTATTTCATTACATTGTGAACAATAAGTAGATGAGCAATACGTGTCAACTTTTGATCATATTTAGTTGATATTTCATAAAAATATTTTTGAATAAATAACCTTGGTTGCTGACAGGCGGAAGGATATTTTAAATTAAGTCGTTAAAGTCGTTATTATTTTTATTTTATTTTAGAGAAAATTATTACTTACCTTGGAAGATCATGTACGCTTGCTTCAGGTGCTCAAACAAATTTTTTACTGGAAAACTTTTACTTCATCATTTAAAGTGTGATCACTTTGTAACATTGACTGATTTTCCAGTAAAATGTATTGTTCAAATTACAATCAGCTGCACTCAAATTTTTAGCACTTCAACGGCATTTGGATACCCAGCATAAGAATCAACCCAACGTTAAAAACAATTCACCATATATGAAGGATGAAAGGACCGCAGATCAACTTAATGATATCTTTGAAAATTATACACTGATAAAAAAATGGAATAGTAAATTTAAGTATCCGCCTATTGAATCAAAAATCTCCTATTTCGAATTTAAATTTAATACAAAAAACATGGTATTAAATACGAAACATATTAAAATGCTTAGTTTAATATTAAAATATTTAAATCCAAAAAAGGCATATTAAATTTTAAATGTGTTATATTTATATTAAAAAGTGTTATATTTATCGTTAGTATTTTCAGAATTAAAAAAAACCGTATTCAAATTAAAAATTTTGCATATTTATATTGGCCAGAAAAAGACGCCAAGGCCATGCATTACCTAAAATGTTGGTCATGTGGACTATATTTTGTACGCAGTCTTGGATAAATTTTTGGTAATCGTTGCCTAAGAAAATGGCTAGTGGACTAGATTTTTAGGTCAGAATTATCTAAATATCAGTTTTTTTCAAGAAAGTTAAAATTTTTACTATTGATAGTAACATATTTGTTTATTTTAATTGTTTATTCGGATAAGTAAATATTTTATCTTCCTGAAAAAACAATCATTTTAAAATGTCCTCAGTGGGAATCGATCCCCGGTCTTCTGCGCTAGAGTCCAATAAGCTAGCCTCTGGTCTACGGAACTATTTAGAGGCCCTGCGGCATAACCAAAGGCTGCTGCTACACCCAAAAAAATTGAGAACGAAAAAAAGCCAAGATCGATCGATCTTGATTTTAGTATTTGTATTCTCACTTTTTTCTTCTTGATATCAAGATGATTCGATGTTGATTCTAGTATTCCCAGTCAAAATCAATCTCGGTTTCGATGTTGACATGAGATGACATCGATGTTGATTTAAGCATTTTTAGTATGAGTCGATCTTGGCTAGCTTTTGAGATCGAAATTCTCAAATACGCATCGATGAGAACGGTTTTTTTTCTCGGTGTAGGGGCACAGGCGAATTCTATTTTTAGAATAGTGCGCTATTACCTAAAAATTAGGAAAATAGTCGTTGGTATTGATTTTATATATTGAAACTTTTCCATCACTAGCTTTAAGCTAAGTCTAATAATATTTTTAAATATTAAACTTAAAAAAACGAATAATTTGTTTATTAAGATTACCAACCAATAATTGTAATAAATTGTGAGTAAAAATCGACTTAAACTGTTCCTAAGTTTTAGGTCTTATGGACCAATTTTAAGGTTACGATGGCCTATAAAAATCCTTTTAGCTTTACCTAAAAGTTTATAACCTACTAGCCAGATAAGGATTTAATCCATTGACGGAATAAATAAATAAATAAATAAAAAGTAGGAACATAGTAGGAACATGCTAATATTTTCAGGTAACCCATTACCTAAATCTGAAATTTTAGTCTATTAACATTTTTTAGGTCATACGTTACCTAAAAAATAGTTCCACATTTCTCTGGGTGCAGCGTTACTATTTTTTTGTATCCCATTAGGGCATTAACCATTTTTATATTATCATAAATAAACTGAATTAATCTGTATTTTTTCCGAAATATTGTTGCATCTAGTCAAGCTTAAATAAAAAAGAGGTAATAGTCTAGAAGAGTGGCCTGTGGCCCGAAAATCGCGATAAAAAATTTCCCTCAAAGGACCCCGATTTCTTAGCAATTTACGTGCACAAGATTATCGGCGGAAATGCACGGTACTCTTGTAATCGCATTTCAAAGTTGCGTGTTTTGCTAATAAAACAAAGTAGCATTTTCTAGGATTTTAAAGGTTTTGCTATAAAAAAAAAACAAGTAGGTTTTTGTTGCTTAAATCAGAAATTCCACTTTTGATTTTTGTTTATTATGGATTCCTGCAACGGGTGCTTTATTACTTATAAAGACTTTCTTGCCATGGGCGAAGATAAAGTGTTTGCATTTCTGCAGAGACATGCATAAGTATAGGCAGGTACTGAACCAGAAATTAATTTTTATACTTTTTAAGAAAATCGTAGAAAAGATACACCAATAATGCACGAATTTTATAATCCTACCCGAAATTCAAGTACTTAAAAAATTGAAAAAAGAAGTGCAAGACGCCGCAGGCAAAAAATATTTAAAAAAAATCGAGCCGCAGGCAAAAAATATTTTTAAAAAAATCGCGCATGTCCCTGCGGCGAATTGTTTGCAATCCTTACACCGCGATTTTTTTAACTTTACTTTTATAACATTTTTATAAGTTAGACATATGTTGGTCATCCATGGTTATTCGAGTTCTTAAGGAATAACTGTCCACCAAGGATATTTAATTCGCGATTGTGGGGTCTGGCTTGCTATAAAAACAATTTCACATTTTTGTCGAATTTGTTTGAACGCTTATTATTTTTACAACAAACGGAAATCCCGAATGTTTTTTATAGCAAAATGTCACAAAACACATCAAAATCCTAGAAAATGCTATATAGTTTGTATAGCAAAACACTCAACTTTGAAATGCAATTACAAGAGAATAATGCATTTCCGCCGATAATCTTGTGCACGTAAATTCCTAAGAAATCGCGGTCCATCGAGGGTAATTTTTTTCGCGATTTTTGGGGCACAGGCCCTTCTTCTAGACTATTACCAAAAAAAATCCCAACGCACCCACTTTAGACACAATTGATTAATAGTTAAAAAATACGAAAACAAAACCATGGACTGCCTGCAATATTGCCAGTAATCTTCTTTCAGATCCTACTGCTAAAGGGGCTGAAGCCATTCAGATGCCTCCGGCTCGTTCGCCCTCACACCTGCCGACCCTTTCGGTGGCCGTCGACTGCTCCTTTAATAAATGAAAATGTTTTTAATTAATATGCTTCAATATGTTGAGTGGCGCACACAGCCAGTCGCTCTGAAAAAGTCAACCCCTGCACAGCGATCTGTAGTCCAATCCAACCCCCACTCTCATTTGTCCCCTTTTCACCAGCCATCCATCCTTTCTTGTATTCCGTTGAAATTTACATTGCATGAGACCGGGAAGGCGCTTTGGTATTATTGTTATTTTGTTTCAAGTTACATTTTAATGTTTCATATGCGCTATGCACCGAAATAAATAGCCCTGCGTTCACCTGCCGTGCTCGTTTGTCCCATTGGTTTGGTTTTAATTTTTGGTTGCGTTCCAATGCCTACTCATTGATTTTGCTCAGATATACTGCACGAGTCACCCTGTGGCGGAATTTCTATTTATAGCTCGAGCAGTGCTCAGGGGTGCCTTGTGTTGCTGGCTTAGCCGAATCAACTTGTCCATCCCATATTGTCTAGTGGTTAGGATACCCGGCTCTCACCCGGGAGGCCCGGGTTCAATTCCCGGTATGGGAAGTCAAAGTTTTTTTTTTTAAATGCTTCAGAAATCACTGCGCTAAAATGGTTTGAAATTTATATTGATGCTTCTGAGAATCTGGGGACTTTTGGGATAGGCTTTTTGACAGCATCAGCAGAACAACGACACTGCGGTGGTGCCACTTCCAATGCAGCTGTGTAATTAAGTTTTCGTCCCATTCCCGCCCACCGCAGGCCATTATTTTGATTCATATATAATACATGCATCAATGTCCGTTTCGTCTATTATCCGAGTTTCCATATTCATCTGCAGCTTGACGTTTCAGCCGTCCGAATGTCCGGGATCCTGTCTGGGAGCTTCTGTCGGTTTCTGTCATCTGATGGATGATTTCCCGAATGAGCTCCATCACCGACTCTCAATGGCCGGCGGCAACGGAATCGAAATTATGTGAGCAGAAATTGGGGAGTGGGATTGTTGACAGGCTTGCCGCTGCCATTGATTGCTTTGGATGCAGCACAGCGCGCCCGCCCTGAAGTGCACTCCAAGTGCATTCATTAATCAATGTAAATTGTGAGCCTGGAGAAAAGTTTTCGGATGCCTTGTCGTCTATTTCCCATTAGTCCTCAACTCTTCGACAAGACTATCCTTTGAGGGCAGACCGCAAACTTCAGCACCGAAATGGCCATTCATTTGCAATTTTAATCGGGGGGACGTGGCCGCGTACGGGGCGCATGCAATATTATTTAAAAATGCACAATTCTCTTGTTGCGGATATTGCACCTGACTGTGCACGCAGGATGTGTGCATGCTGCATGCATGTCCAGGGGACGTGCATCTCAAATTGGCAATCGTCTGTGTGCGGTTGAATTGCTGACAACACATCGAACAAGGGCCATGCAGCCGCCACCCCAAAGCCACCACATCCGCTTCAGCGGAAGGGGGTTGGGGGCAGCCGACAAGCGGCTTCCAACTTCATTAGACGTTTAACCGAACCCCGACATTGTAAAGGGGTCGAGGAAAGGAGTCCTCTGCCACTGGGGGGAGCATATGCCCGGCATCAGGAGGAGGCCTAGCCCTTTTTGGTGCATTCAAGGCTGAGGCTCTGGCCCTGGATCAGGCCTCGGTCTGTTGCATCCCAATGTTTCGGCAGTGCAAACGGCTTTGGAGTGGGCTGATGGGGTGGGTTTTATGTCCATGCACATTTGCATTTTTTATGTTTACTCCATATATGTATGTATGATGAAGTGGGGATGTGGATGTGTGTGCACGTCAACATAGAGATGCCCGCTATCCATCTCCTTCTCTCTTTGGACACTGGACTCTTGCTGCCTCTTTTCCGCCTCGAAAATCGATACCAACAAATTTTTAAATGCACTCACTGTTTCCATTGTTTTGTTTGCCTGCCGCATCCAGCCAGCTAAATTACGTGAGCCCAAGCCAAGTTCGTATGTATGCATGTGGAGCAGAGACCTTTATCAGCCTCCAAGGGGTACCACAAATTAGTGAAGGGACCACGCCAGGTACTTGCTTCTGAAGTAGTCTAACTCCATAGTAAAGGGGGTTGAAAAGATGGCAGCAAACCGAAATGTATTTAGTTAACTTTAATATTATAGCTACACTGAGAGAACTAACAAACTTTTCCCAAAAGTCTTCCTTCTCTTGCAGGTGGTACATATGTAAGTCAGAACCCGCCGAATCAGACAACTATATCTTATAGCTCCCATAGGAAGGATCGGAAAAATAAGGGATAAATTAATGCATCGGTGTTTTTATACCCTTGCAGAGGGTATAATGATTTTAGTCAAAAGTTTGCAACGCAGTGAAGGAGACGTTTCCGACCCCATTAAGTATATATATGGGCGGTTCTTTTACAAACCGAACACTTTTTATTGGGTCACATTTTTGATTTGCCCGAAACTTTTTTTACACGTACTATTCGGAAAATAAGTAAACACGTGTATCAGGATTTGACCGAAAAAAAATTATTTTTTTAGTTAGAATTTTTTTAAGTTTGCCAAAAATCGTCAAATTTGGAAAAGTACCCTCTATTTGAAAATCTGTATCTCCGGATATATGATTCCGATTGACTTCATGTCTTTTTCATTAATTCCTCTAAAACCTCTTCTTTCAAAAAAAAAATTCTACAAAAAAATTAATTTTTAATTTCTTAAAAATAAAAACAAATTAAAATTTTAAAAAAATTTTTAACCATTGCCCCCATATGGCTTCGGAAACATTTTCCTTAAGCTGAAAGCTTCGTTTTTATTGAAATTTGTATGGAAACCGTGGTTTTTGACCAAGCAATTATTCGTTTGGTTATGGCTTAGGCCACATTTTAGGTAGTTGTTAACCGATTTTTATGAGCAATACCTCATTTTGTCGGTTGTTTAATGCTCTTTCGGAATAACAAAAAAAACATAAAAAAATAATTTTTTAAATATTTTTTAACCTTTAAAATCTAAAGGTACTTTGGAATTATGCCGTCAATAACATCATGTTTTGGTCTTCCCCGCCTCGATTGTCAAATCAAAATGTAACACGAAACCTCATAATAGTGTCCTGGACAATAGACTTGACTTCTCCGACCAATCCAGTGAATTTCCGTACAGTTTTCAGTTCGAAATTGAGTTTTCCAATATTCAGACCAAGTTTTACAGAAAATGGATTTCCTTGGAGCCATTTTAACATTTTTTTGCAGTGTAGGGATGGTTTCTGCTCTTAATCTCTACTACAAAGTGATCCCAATGCCAAAAACACAAAGTTTGCAGCAAGTTCCATAAAAAAACTGTATTAAGCGAGTGTCCGATTATTCGTTGAACCTTAAAAATCGATTTGTTTTTTGTTTTTGTTAAAAAACTAAGTGTTTTCGTTGAAAATAAGTGATTTTTGTTTATGTTTTTGGAAGATATTAGATTTATGTATAAGTAAAAGCAAAAAAAACGACGAATTTAACCCATTTTATTCATTTTTTTTGCATGTTTATTTTTTGAAAGTAGGTGTCCGATTTGGAGATGGAGCCACTGTATATCTTAAAGCTCCCATAGGAATAATCGGAAAAATAATTGAAAAAAAATTATACCTTCGGTGTTTTTTGACATATTACTTTATGCTCTTGGAAATATCATTTTTTTAACTGTTCTGAATTTCGAATTAAATTTTAGAAAAATCGGACTACTATACCATTTAGCTCCCATAGGAACGATCGGAAAACTAAAGGAAAATTAATCGAAACCAAATTATAGCTTTGTTAATTTTTATTGTATTTTCTTCTACTCTGCAATATAACTTTATTTTATTATTTCAGAATTTGGAATTAAATTTAACATAAATCGGACGACTATATTATATAGCTGCCATAGTAAGGATCGATCAATTAATGTCAATATAATTCCTAAACTGCTATAATTTTGTTCGTTGTTGTGCAAATCTAAATTTAATATTTTTGTAATTTCAAATTGAATTGGAATGATCTGCAAGGGTATATATACTTAGGCAGGCCAAAGTTAGCTTCCTTTCTTGTTGGACATTTTTATACCCTTGCAGAGGGTATAATGATTTCAGTCAGAAGTTTGCAACGCAGTGAAGAAGACGTTTCAGACCCTATAAAGTATATATATTCTTGGTCAGCATGACTAGACGAGTCGATCTAGCCATGTCCGTCTGTCCGTCTGTCCGTCCGTCTGTCCGTCTGTCCGTCTGTCCGTCCGTCCGTCCGTTTCTACGCAAACTAGTCCCTCAGTTTTTAAGCTATCGAGCTGAAACTTTACCAAAAGTCGTATTTCTGTTGCAGGTAGTATATAAGTCGGAGCCGGCCGGATCGGACAACTATATCTTATAGCTCCCATAGGAATAATCGGAAAAATAATTGAAAAAAAATTATAACTTATGTGTTTTTTGACATATTACCTTATGCTCTTGGAAATATCATTTTTTTAACAGTTCTGAATTTCGAATTAAATTTTATAAAAATCGGACGACTATATCATATAGCTGCCATAGGAACTATCAGAAAATTAATGGCAAATTAATATGAACAAAATTATAGCTTCGGTGTCTTTTGACATATTTCCTTCTCCTCTTTGGAATATCGTTTTTTTAATACTTCTGATTTTCGATTTAAATTTTATAAAAATCGGACGACTATATCATATAGCTCCCATAGGAATGATCGGAAAATTAATGGGTAATTAATAGGAAAAAATTATATCTTTGTTAATTTTTATTGTATTCTCTTCTACTCTTGAATATAACTTTATTTTATTATTTTAGAATTTCGAAATAAATTTTACATAAATCGGACGACTATATTATATAGCTCCCATAGGAATGATCAATCAATTATTGTCAAAATTGCTATAATTCGGTTTGTTCTAAATCGAAATTCAGATTTTTGTAATTTGTAATTAAATAGGAATTAACTGCAAGGGTATATAGACTTCGGCTGGCCGAAGTTAGCTTCCTTTCTTGTTTCTTATACTTTTGGGAATATCATTTTTTATACTGTTCAGAATTTTGAATTAAATTATAGAAAAATCAGACGACTGTATCATATAGCTCCCATAGGAACGATCCGAAAATGAATGGGAAATAAATAGGGAAAAATTAAAGATACGTCAATTTTATATTGTATTTTCTTTTACTCTGGAATATAACCCTATTTAATTATTTCAGAATTTCGAATTAAATTTAACTTAAATTGGATGTCTATATTATATAGATGCCATAGGGAGGATCAATCAATGAATGTCAAAATAATACTAAAACTGCTATAATTTTGTTTGTTGCAAATCGAAATTTAACATTTTTGTAATTTCTAATTTATTAGGAATGATCTACATAGAAATGCATAGGAATGATCGGCCAGCCGAAGATAGCTTCCTTTCTTGTTTTACTTGTAAATGCAAAAAAATTTTGTTTTGTAAACCGTGTGTACTAGAGCCCTGCATGAATCAACAGTATGCTTAAATATTTCGAAACATACTAATCCCTTATGTCAACTGTATATATGTTTTGAATCATCTGGAAACTAAGGTGTTTCTAAACATTGGGGAGGCTTAGCTTTAGCAGTATATCAGTTTATTTTGTTTGTGTGCTTTCCAAAATGGACGTTAATTTGCCAAGTGGCTCCAGCTATTCTGTGAGTATATTTTGAAATTTAATAAAAGAGTCACCGGGAACTTTAAAATTCAATTACAAGAGAACCGTGGCCGACCGCCAAGTTCTTTTTGCACGTAAATTGGAGCGGTCCAAACATACCGTTGAAAACCTTTAAGAAGTCTGATGTTTCTTAACTGAAATTCAGCCAGACAGAAGGACAGTAAATTTGGCGGGTTATTCACTCGTCGATAATCCAATTACGGGGTCGCATTATCCATTAGCTATCAGGCACTGTTCATCGAGAGGCAGTGCGATTGCAGCCAATTTGTTTCACAGCCAGGCTACAGCTGCATCGATGGGAATGGCAATAGGTGCTGGCGACTAACGAACAATTAATTGAATATAACATTCAATTATTTTTGAAAAAGGATTGAAAGGACAAACAAAGATCTGGTCTGATGCAGCTCAGGGTGCGGGCCTGGGTCTGCTGGTGGCCGTAAACCGCATTGCATAAACACCGGAGTCTATGTACTACATAGCTGATATCGTGTACATACCCATGTGCCAGGCGCTACATATGCTCCACCATGTCCACGGCTGTCCGTCCCACTCTGGCGTTGCCCTGACCTGTACATGACGCACTTTAAGCCTACAGCCTGGATCCCCTCCGCTCCTGGCCCGCAGCCCAGTGGATGTCTCTGTCGCACTTGCACTCCCACTTTCTGTACCGCTCGATGAAGGGAGGTCGCACGGAGTATTATTGAAAATTTCGTACATCGAATTCGCATCATTAAAAAACGACGGCTCGAAATCGCATATGTGAAACTCGCCGGGTATTTTTTAAGGGTTGCAAGTGGTTTGTTAAATAAAAACATTTGGAAATGCTGTATAAAAATCAATTTGGTCTGTGGGCTCTTTTTTGCTGTGAGTGGCAACAATGCGTGTACATAAAGGGCAGCAAATAGCGGCGAGTGTGTACGCTGTTATGCACGCCGTTTTCCATGTAAAATGCATTTTTGTTGCATTATTTCGAGTGGAGGATCGACCATGTGTGCTGGAAACACATAAAAAAGCTGCGTCAAAAAAATTTATTGTCAGAAGTGGGATTCGAACCCACGCCTACAGAGTAGACTGCGACCTGAACGCAGCGCCTTAGACCACTCGGCCATCCTGACCACTGCGTGTTAAGGCCCCATTCCTAAGATCCAAGTCTCGATCACTCACCTTCTTGATCAAAATAAACAAGAGAAAGTATTTTACACAATTCCTGCGATAAAGCCAAACATGTACATTGTACAACGTTGGAAAATAGGAAATAAAGACAAAAAATTGATTAATTCAGCGGGGATATTTTTATTAGCTTGCTTTTTTTGCAGTCCTGGTATAATATTTCGTCTATTAAATATTTCCAATTTATAACATAATGCACTGGAAACTTTGATAAGTTTAAAAATTTAAAAATAAAAAAACAACCCAAAACGCATTTGTTGAGTTCACAATATTTTTCAATTTTTATACCCGTTACTCGTAGAGTAAAAGGGTATATTAGATTCGTGCAAAAGTATGTAACAGGTAGAAGGAAGCGTTTCCGACCATATAAAGTATATATATTCTTGATCAGGATCACTAGCCGAGTCGATCTAGCCATGTCCGTCTGTCCGTCTGTCCGTCTGTATGAACGCTGAGATCTTGGGAACTATAAAAGCTAGAAGATTGAGATTTGGCATGCAGATTCTAGGGGTTAATACGCAGCGCAAGTTTTTCACGCCGATGTGCCACGCCCTCTCTAACGCCCACAAACCGCGAAAAACTGTGACCCGTTCTGTATGAACGCTGAGATCTCGGAAACTATAAAAGCTAGAAGATTGGGATTTGGCATGCAGATTCTAGGGGTTAATACGCAGCGCAAGTTTTTCACGCCGATGTGCCACGCCCCCTCTAACACCCACAAACCGCGAAAAACTGTGGCACCCACAGTTTTGAAGCTATATTAACGGGAAAAGAAATGTGTATTTGTTTCATCAATACATATTGATAGACCAAAGTGGGAAACCTCCCCTCCCCCCTTACGCCCACAAACCGCGAAAAACAGTGGCACCCGTCTGTATGAACGCTAAGATCTCGGAAACTAGAAAAGCTAGAAGATTGGGATTTGGCATGCTGATTCTAGGCGTTAATACGCAGCGCAAGTTTTTCACGCCGACGTGCCACGCCCCCTCTAACGCCCACAAACCGCGAAAAACTGTGGCACCCACAGTTTTGAAGCTATATTAACGGGAAAAGCAATGTGTATACATATTGATAGACCAAAGTTGGAAACCCCCCCCCCCCTAACGCCCACAAACCGTGAAAAGCTGTGGCGCCCATAGTTTTAAAGCTAGAGCAAAAGTGTAAACGCAATTTTGTTTGGGTTATTAACGCCTACCGAAATGTAGAAGAAATTTTTTAAATTTTTTGAAGCGGCTGCTTGGTTTGCCCTGCTTGAGACTGCTGACTTTAGCTGAGTAACGGGTATTTGATAGTCGAGGCACTCGACTATAGCGTTCCCTCTTGTTTTCATTGTTCCTGTGTTTTTAAAATAACAATTCGGCTTCTTACAAATTCTCTCTTCGCACACAGAGAAAATTATCCACAGTTTGAGGTGCAAAATCAGAGGTGAAACATTTTTAAACGTAAAACGCTATATATCAATTTCATTTTACTTAGGATTTTGAAAGTGTTTTTTTATTTTAAACACGTTTTTACAAGAAAACGGCACTTTAAAGGTCGTATTTCTCTGTGTAGCAACTGTCATGTAGGATATCTTATTTTGTCAACAATTTAGTTTTGGCTTTTAAAGCCATTCTAAATGCATTAACTGTACTCACAAAAAAATTTGCTTGGTAAAATTTACCAATGAAGATAGTTAAGTAACTATAAAAATAGTTACGTGTACATTGTTTTTGCTTTTTTGTGCGTATTTCCTGTTGTGAAAGTAACTATTTTTGACAATTTTGCTGGTTGGGGACTGTTTGACAATTATAACAGTTGATTTTAGTAAGTTTTTTTTTCTGTGTAGCTCTGATGAAATAATATTAAATTGAAAATGTTCCTAGAATAGTATAAATGGAAAATATGAAAAAATAAACAACGAAATATAAATAAGCAAGAGGGAACGCTATAGTGCCTCGACTATCAAATACCCGTTACTCAGGTAAAGCAAGCAGTCTCAAGCAGGGCAAGCCAAGCAGCCGCTTCAAAGTGGCGTCATCTACAGGCCATTTCATAATTTGATTATAACTTTTTACTGAGTGGGACGATATATTGATATATTGGTCAATCAATAGGTATTGAAAAAACGAATACACATTCCTTTTCCCGTTAATCTAGCTTCAAAACTGTGGGTGCCACCGTTTTTCGCGGTTTGTGGTTGTGCGTTAGAGGGGAAGTGGCACATCGGCGTGAAAAACTTGCGCTGCGCATTAACCCCTAGAATCTGCATGCCAAATCTCAATCTTCTAGCTTTTATAGTTTCCGAGATCTCAGCGTTCATACAGACGGACAGATGGACAGACGGACATGGCTAGATCGACTCGGCTAATGATCCTGATCAAGAATATATATACTTTATATGGTCGGAAACGCTTCCTTCTACCTGTTACACACTTTTGCACGAATCTAATATACCCTTTTACTCTACGAGTAAAACATCAAATTGTGATTTATTTTACCTTATTCTTGAAATGTGAGCTATAGGATATAGACATCTTATCGGCAAGCGTTTTTGACCTGACGAGGATATGCATAAAACAAGATTTGGAAATATACATATCGATAGCTTTAAGACATTTTCACAAAAGAACTTAGTTTTGCTAGTTTTACACTATTGCTTCTATAGGATATAGATGTCTGATCAGGTCGCATTTTAAACATAATCTGAGTAAACATATTTTAGGACGACCGTGAAAGTTTCAGTTCGCTAGCTTTTAAATCGAGATTGCAAACGGAATTAAAAAAGACAGGCAGACCGTCCACTAGTGATCAACAATACATATATCGTGGGTCCGATTGGCTACTTGACTGCGCTACAAACTTCTGACGAAAATTTGAATACCCTCTGCAATGGTATAAAAGGGTCCACAAGATCTTAGACAATCATGGATTTGTTTTAAATCTTATTTAACTGGGCGTTTGATCTGATCTAAATGTTGGGGAATTTGAGATTGAGAGTTTTCTCAAAACTATTGGTAATTGTATTTTAAAGCCACTCTCAGAAACATAACAAGTGTTTTCAGGGAAACAACTGACAGTACTATTTGAATAATGATATTGTACACTATTGAATTATAGAGTTAGAAACAATGAATGGCCAACCAGCCAATCCCTACTTGCAATAAGCCAATAAGCGAAATGTTTTACCCTTCAATATGGTACCTCGATGCATCTGTATTGCAAATATAATTAGGGACATTTACTGAACTATTGAATTCGCAATGATTGGATGAAGCGTAAATTATATCAATATATATATATTCATTGGCAAAAAGTGGCTGGGAATGGCAAAACTGCAACAATTTATTATAATTCTCCCCACCTCTGATAAATCAGTCCAGCAACATTCAATTGTTGCGTAGACACGTAGCCCAATATATACGTACTGGCGATTTATGTAATACCAGATTGTGGGCAATGTGTGAATTTATGGACATCGGACGAGTGGAGGAGTTCAAAACCCTTCCTTGTTCTTGCTAGGATCCCGTGTATGAGCTTACTACTAATTTCTCATTTCGCCACGAGTACATAGCCCCTACACAAACACATTCGCAGCTCATTTTGCAGCCATATATTCGAGTTGCATTTCTTTGAGGCTGTGGGATGTGCGGTTTTTGGTGTGGGCTACGCAAAATGACAATAAAATCGCATAAAATGCCAAAAAAATGGAAATAAAAGTTTGTACACTGCAGAATACAACGAGCGCGAAAATAATGTGTTGCTGCTGATGGGCGGTGGCTGATGTCCCGCCCTCCTGGGAGGCAGGGGGTTGCATTTTGGTTGGTCGGCGAGTCCGAATGAATGCAGCTGAAAAAACGGGTAAAAATTAATAATAAGTTGTATTATAATTTCTTTTTTATGTCAGACTGGGCGGGATTCAGTTGCAAGTCTCCTACACGAAATAATATCCAACATACTTATAACTCGAAAAAATTAATGGATATTACAAATTCGAAAATCATCTATTAACCACTTTTAATTAAATTTACTGTAGTATTAAATTTTTACCAATTTCTGGAGCCACTTTTAATATTAAAAATTAAAAATTAAGTATAACAAGAGAGAACGCTATAGTCGAGTGCCTCGACTATCAAATACCCGTTACTCAGCTACAGCAAGCAGTACTAAGCAGGGTAAACCAAGCAGTCGTTTAAAAGTGGCGCCATCTACCGGTCATTTCGATATGCGCATGGTAAATTTCTGCAATACTGGTGAAATCGATATTGAAAAATGTATCTTTTTCCATTTTTCTCTCTCTAAGAAAGGAAGAAGCAATTTGGCGGGATAAGTTACGTGAGTAGGAGCGAGAAAAAAGCATTCGAAATTCGTTTACATATTTAACACTGCGAAATGAGATTTGTAACATCAAGTCAGAATTTATGTGGGATAATCTCAAATTGATCATCATTTAATATCAAGTTTTTTTTGGGTGTAGTTGTCGAGTCTGGCCAGAAGGTGTAGTCTTCTAAGAGAGGTTCATGCATGTTGACTCGTGAAGTGGCTCAAATGGCAGTAGTGCCTTTGAAGCTTGTAATCGAAATTATTATACCCTCTGCAAGGGCATAAAAATTAAATTGCAACTATTAGAGCGACAGAATTGGATATACAATTTTTCATAATTTTCCTAGGCTTTTCTATTGCAAATAACTAACGGATTCACGTGCTTAGAACCTAGATCGTTGTACATCAGTGATCAGTGATGACTGATCACAGATGAGCTCGGTCCGAATTTGTTCGCAATCGATGTATAAATATAGGGGCCAGTGCTAACTGTGAATGATTGCCGCCGAGTGAAAATAATGAATGCATTTTTTGTGTGCAAACGCACCTAAAAAAGTATTAAAAAACAGTAAAGCGAATGAATCGACGGGCGGAGTCGCAGTAGGAGGTCCGCATCCCGAATGCCACGGGACAAGGGACGGGAGGCTTTGGGATCAGGATCTGGATGTGCCGAATGGTGCATTAATGCACTGCTGCTGCAGTCGCAGTCGGCGCAGGCTGCTGTTGCTGATTATGTTGATGACGATGCGCAAACATCAAAATAATCGAATAAATAAAAAAGCAAGAGAAGGGAAACGCACAAAACTCAATCGACAGCCACCCACTGGGCGGTGGCAGAAGTGCTGCTGCGGGGCGGTCGGAATCCGCATTAATAGGGCTGCTAATTATTGACGTGCGTGGCCCAAGCCCCAGCTCCGACCCACTTTTGTGGCTTGGCGCTGGCTGCGTCGACAGTGAACGTGAACGACTCTCATAATGAGTTTTTTCTGGCTGCAGTTTTGTTGCTGGGGCAGCGACAAATGCGGCAGTGCGTCGTGTCGGGGCAAAATCAGTTTCGAAAATGCTTTGTCAACAGCAACACACACTCAAAATTTTCGGTTTAGTCGCATAAGTTTTATTTTGCCTGATTTAGTACAATATTACAACTTTGGCTCGCCACTTGATTCTGTGTTGGAAAATTCGCCTGATTTTCTGTCAAAAGGGAAAGTCCCCCAGCATGAGTGAGTGCCCCGCCTCCCGTCTCCCGTGAGCGTGAGACTGTGCTTGTGTTTGTGTTTGTGTCAGCCCGCCAGTGGGCGTCCGTCCTAAATCTAAGCGCTTCCTGTGACCAGCCCCAACCAACTGCCTGGCCAGCATCAGCCCTGCGAAATGGGGGTGTGCGCTGTCTTTTGATGTAAATTATGCAAATACTACCCCTATTACAGCCCTAAACCACAGAGAGTGCCCCTCCACCGCCCACCGCCCACCGCCTCCCTATTTCTCTATTACGCTGGCGTCGACGTTGTGGCTGGTGTTTGTGGTTTTGTTTTTGCCGCTAGTTAGCTGCGCTGGCCGATGCATCTGATTAACAAAATTAGTTTAGAAAACTCCGCTCTCGCGTTCGAAACAAACAAAAATTGGTTCGCTTTTTTCGACAAAAATAAAATCAGTGCCAATTGCTCTACGAGTCGGGATGACCTGAAGCGATAATTTGGCGTCCGCTTTTATTTTCGGATTACTAAAAGTGCAATACGGAAGATCTTAGCCTTGGTACGCGAACCGTAAAACTACGTGGCAATCTATTTGTAGCCTTTAAATATATTCAAAAGTGAAAAAGTGGCTTATTTCAGGTGTAAAATACAATTCCCATTCAGATTGGAACAAATCACGGATAAATATAGCAACATTTTAGTTAAATTATTTTTAGAAATGTATCCCCATCAATAGATAACGCAGTAATATCTGACAAGTCCGCAAAATGTACTTTAAGTCTTGACTAGCTGGAGTCACTGCCGCACAGCATCCCTTCGAAGTCTTCGGTTCGCTTTAATTTTCATTAGAAATGTGTGCGTGCTCGCCTGTGTTCCCCGACCTCGACGAGGTTTCGTTAACCCTTTTGTGATCTATTTTCTAGCTGTGGCATCGGGCGTCGTTTCTGTGTCGCGAAAAGGCGACTCCCGACGCGACGAAGACTGTTCTTGAATGAAAGTCAAAGTAAAAACGGCCAAACGGCAAAACAACAAAAACCTAAACAAAATATAAAACGACACACGAAGCGAGTGGCGCGGGGCCGGAGGGGGTGGTCGGCAACTAGAAAGCGCGCCGGAGAGCGCCAAACTTTGATAAGGCAAAGCAAAACAAAACGGAGGGCTTGTGGGCGGAACCGGGGGCTTGTCGCCGGGAAAAACAAACAAGAAGCGCGTTCCGTTCGGCTTTCCGATGCAAAAAGGATAAAAGGTCGAGACGTCGAAGAGGAATGCAGCGCGAGAATGAGGACGACTCGAAGGGGGCTGCCAGCAGTGGGTGGAAGGGGTTAGCAGGGGGTGGCAGGGGGTGGCAGGGGGCTGCTCAGGTGCTTTGCCGGGTTGAATGCACGCCGCGCCAGAGCGAGATGGCCGATGGCCGCTGCATTCTTCCGCCATCTCTCTCTGCGCATGCGAAAAGCGCCCCACGTAGATGCGTTAAAAAGGGGCTGGTGGGGCAGTGGCGGGGGATCGTATGTAATGCGGGTGGGTGTGCGGGGGGGTGAGCAGCACGGCGCTCGGTGGGCTGGGACAGGTGCAATTTATTTATTTATTTCGATTCATTTCCGCTTTTGTGTGGGACTAAATGAAAACTCATTTCCCTTTGATGTGTGCTCTGCTCCTCTTTCACTTTTCCTCGGACTCTGCCAGAGCGGGATGGCCATAGCCAGCGGACGCGGCGAGAGCGAGAGGGAGAGGGAGCCAGTGGGCCTCGCTCCCTTTCGCTCTCTTTCGCTTTTGGGTGCTGCTGCGCGATAATGAAAAAGTGTAATGCACCAAAAAGTGACATAAGGCTGTAAATTAAGCAACAACAACGACAACGGGCTTAAACTCTGGCCTGTACATATGTGCCGTGATATACTTGCATACATAAAAATGTGTACGGCACATAGGTGCGGGAATATATGTACATATAATCGGTTATTTACAGTTATCTGCATATCCTGAACGAGCACCAGTCCCACCCCGAGTGTTGGTGGGTGGTATCTGGTGGGTGGCTCTGGCTTTTATCCCGGGGCAGCCCACGTATGTACGTACGGAGTCTCGTGAGGGCTTTTTGGGTCCTGGTCAACTCCTTTATGTTTTCCCATCAAATTAAAAGCCTTTTCACCGAAAATTACAAAAATGGTAATCGCCTGTCTATATGCCCACACACCACGATAATATGTGCCTGTGCGAGGGCTCTCTTCCTTTTGGGTCCCGGCTAATCGATGCTCTTTGCTGGGTGATCTGGGAAGGATTCGTAGCACATTTCCACCGGAAATGTATCAGGGAAGAATTCACAAGGCTTTTCCACCGAAAATATAACTGGGAAGAATTTGTAGAACTTTTTTCACCTAAAGTGAATGCATAAAATTACAGTTAAAATTAGAATTATGAAATGCCTTATACTTACTCAAATAGGGCTATTACTATACTACACCAGTATCCTTAGAATCGTAACGTTTTTGGGGAAGCATTTTAAAGGAATTGAGATTCTAAAATATACTCTTACACTCTGAATTATTGTGGCTTATTCAAGCAATGTATCTGTTCTGTAACTCCCTTTTTATAAAATATTGCAATACTTTTATTTTACCCAAAATGCTGATTACGCAACCTTTTTTTAACAGTTAAAAAGACCTCGATTTTTAAGATAAATGGCAAACAGAAATTTCCTTTTAATGCTATTATGTATATTAAATAAGATTTGATACTATGCACTATGTGTGTACTATAAGTACATATTTTGAAAAACCCTCCGAAAATATAGAACCAAATAATTTCATTTTTTAATAGGTTCATGACAACTTTTTTTTGCTAAAATAATTACTGTTTGGTACATGAATATTATTTTTTTTATTATTATATTTATGGGCACATCGAACTCGTGCTATCATAATTCAGCCAGGTCCGTTTAAAGGGCTCAGCAGTAAATGAGTACTATTACTTCAGAGTGTGATTTCCAACGCACCACTGGAGATATGATTGCCCTTGTACATAAGTCTTGGCTAATGCTAATTTAGATGAAGGCCATGAGGGAAACCCCACGGTCTGCTCTGCCCGCCAAATTCATCTTAATTGCGTTCTATTTCTCTTGTTGCTCTTTCACTTGGCACATGGAGCATATGCCTTGCAGGGAGCGGGCCGGCTGAAATTTACATAGCCAAAGTCGCAAAAAGCAACAGCGACAGAAACCGGCTTGCGAGCTCACACACGCGCAAAACTCACCCACATATGCAAGCTCCGCTCAAGATAAGAGCGTCAACAACAAGAACAGCCGAATACAACAGAAACCGGCTTTTTGTGTGACCTAATATTTGAGTTAACTACTTTGGCAAAAAGGCGAACAGAATTCGCACTGGAAGTGCGCTTTTCGCTCGCGATAAGATTAGAGCATATCAGAGCGGAGCGGTGCAGAAAAGGGCACCTTATCAGCAGATACGGCCCAGAAGCAGAGAGCTTTCGCCGTGGCAATACACCCGTACCTTCGGTGTTGGCCAGTTCCGTGAGGAGGCACCAAACCACTCAGATCTGTCAGGGCGCTCTCCCATTGTCCCGCTGCCAGATACCCAGGCCAAAAACAACAAATGCCAGTTGCCGGAGCAACAACTATTTGACGTTTGCTTTTTATTTGGATTATGTATACGTCGTGTGTGACTTGGCGATGGTGACGCTGATGAGGTACCAGAGTGCCAGGGGGTGGGGGGTCGAAATCGGAATCGGAATGGGAATCTAAATGCGAATGTGAATCTGAAACTAAGCGGGAGGGAGAGTGAAAGCTTTCGGCGTTCGCTCGCGCCGACTTTTTGCACCGGCAAAAAAACTAAGCAGCCGGCAAATGTTTTTGTACAAACTCTCCGACCACCGCCACCCCCGCTCCTTCTCCGACTCGGGTTATGGACTCTCTCTGCACTTGACGTGCCCTCTCGGCAGTGCTCTAGTGTTTTACATTGTTGTCGTTCGTATTGGCGCCAAACGAGAGTGTCTATTGTTAGCAACGCGGCGTTGCCACGCTTCAGTCCCGGACTTGCTTAGATGGCGACGTTGCCTTGCTTCACCTGCCCGTGCTCTCCGTCAGTCCGATCCCGCGCCCGATCATCCACCTCCTTGCACTCCTCGTACTTCATGAACTGTTCGTATCCATCGTAGTCGTATTCCCCATCTTCATCGGAGTCCACTTCCCACTGGCCACCAGCCATCATAGCCAGCTCAAAATTGCCCTGCTGCCGCAGGCTCTGCAGGTCCAGAAAAATGTCCTCATCCTTCACGAACTCCACGTCGCTGTCTGCATCGATGCTGTCCTTCTCTACAAAATCCAGCATCACAAAACCGCCAAAATTATTTTTCTTTCCCGATTTGGGACAGGAAAGGTTGATATTGCTGGCGGAGGTCCCGATCGTATCATTTTGGGTCCGATTCCTGCCAGCCAGGTCGCGAAGTCTGAAGAGGGGAGTTCGCCTGTAGAGCTTCAGCAAGAGGGTGAGGGCCTTCTTCCTGGCCATGAGCAGCAACTGTCCCATCCAGGGCTGCCTAAGGCTGATCAGAAAAGAGGCTCGCATAGCTGGTTTTATAGAATAGAGTTTAGTGTTTGTTCTATAAAATTCTACTTTATAGCTGACAAGTTGTCAAGAATGTTATTTAGACAAAGTTTAGCGTCGAAAATCGAATTCACAATACAATGAGTATATCCAAATCCGAACTTGTTGATGCCTCGCACAAGGGTTGGCTGCAGAAGCTGCGAATGCCGAAGACGCCACCGGTTGCCGAGAGGGATCCCCGGGCAGCTGATATAAACCTTTGCGGAAAGCCCAGCTTCCACGTCTGCCGGGGAAAGAAGTGTCTTGATATGACCAAAGTCGACAGCTCGACCGATCTCAAAGAGCCCAACAGCCTTAATCTTAAGCGGAGCGCTCTTAAAGTTAAAGACATTATGAAACACCAACGGAACATAATCGACCTGGTGGATGATATTAACAAGAATACCGCTGGTCAGGCGGGTTCCCGGAAGAGAAAGGACTACGAAAGTTAGGTGTCCACCAAATTATTTGTCAAAATTTTCAAATTAAACTAAAATTTACCACAGTGACTCCCTGCACTTACGTTCCATTCATTTAACGGACTTAAAAGCTGGTCCTCTCGAATTATCCGGTCAACATTTGCCATTGTACGCGCGGTCACATTTGTTGCTTTGTTGCGATCAATTCGCTTTATCATTTTGTTTTTAATAAATATTTATAAGGGAGCACTTTTGTTTTTCTACTGATAGTACCGCATAGCAGGCAGCCCCCCGTTGCTCGGGCGCAACAACAACGGGAACTGATTAAGCCAACGCAGCCGATGGAGATAAGCTTATATGTATATAGAATTTAGCATATGTTTCCATTGAATAATAGAACTATACGTGGTAAATACGGACTATCTTTCACAACACCAACAAACCTCATATTTACAAAACAATTTCGCAAGGTCATACCACCGAATTACGTGAAATTTGCTGGATGCAATATTATTATAGTCGGAGTTTGCAACGCGGTTGTCATATGTGCCCATATGAACAATATACGGATATTATTGATCAACATTACAAGGATAGCTGACATAAGCTTGTCCGTCTGCCCGTTTTTTCGCAATCCCGTCTCTCAGTCAAAGTCCCTGTAGTTTAAGCCGGTCCTTTTTTCGGACAGTCCTTTCTTAAAGACTTTATCCGGAAAAATTTCGAACATCCCCTGTCGGGAAATCTTTTTTTTTTCGATGTATTTTTTTTTATAGCAAGATTTTTCTATAGCAAATAGAAGAGGAAAACATTTAAAGCAAGGGAGAACGCTATAGTTGACTACCCTCGACTATAAGATACCCGTTACTCAGCTAACGAACTTAAAAACTAGAATTATCGCGGAGAGCAACAAAAAAAATCAATATGAAATGATGATATGTAATATCAATCTTGACATGATGATATGATAAAATATTAAAATAAAGGGATGATATTAAAATAAAGGGACCAAAAGTTTTGGTCTAAGACCTATACTAGTGCGAGCGAGAAAACAAGCTTGAGCGACGTCTGTTCGAATTTCGAATGCGTCTCTATCGCTTTCACTCACGTAATTTTGCTCGCCATATTGCTCTTTGCTCTCATATATTGGTCAATCAATAGGTACTGAAAAAACGAATACACATTCCTTTTTCCGTTAATCTAGCTTCAAAACTGTGGGTGCCACAGTTTTTCGCGGTTTGTGGGCGTTGGAGGGGGCGTGGCACATCAAAACTTGCGCTGCGTATTAACCCCTAGAATCTTCATGCCAAATCCCAATCTTCTAGCTTTTATAGTTTCCGAGATCTCAGCGTTCATACAGACGGACAAACAGACAGACGGACAGACGGTATAAAACGACATACATGTATGCATGTACATTAGCCATGATATAGTTTTTGCAGATTGAGGAGAGGTCTGTAGCTTGGGATATTTTTGTACTTGCTCCGTCATTTGGTCATTCTCCAATAAAGTTAACACGTTAGCTACCATTAAATAGCGTGATCTTTTAGACTAAAAATAAATCTAACAAAAAATTATTCTTCCCTTGGGAAGACCCAAAAACAAAAATGTTTCCTGAAGTACCAGTTGGAAACAAGGGTTTATGTTGGACACTTTAAGGAATCTAAAGTGCTAGTATGAAACTCAATTCGAATTTTTCGTGACAGAAAATGTGTTATAGATTCTAAACTGTTGACTAAACCCAGAAGCCGCCGTTGAGGCTTTAAATTCCGGTCTTAAATTTTGGCGCGTCGAGGCCCTGCCTCCGCTCGCGACCGTTGACTGCGACTGATTTACCCACTTCTAAGCTCGGCCAATTTCCAAATCGTAACACTTTCACGCGTGCAACCACAACGCCAGACGACCAGCGGAGGGATCTGCTTTGGGGAAGGGTTAAACTAACCCCCCTGCGGGCCATACGCGGCCCTTCCCCACCCATGGTCGGGCCCAACACCCCGCGGGGGCAGTCGAAAAGGGGCAACAAAACCTCAGCTGCAAAGGCACGCGACGCAAGGCCGCAGTCGCAGAGACGCGTGCGTCGACTGAGTCGCGCGACACACTCACACACTGGGGCGAGATGCACACGGGCGAGTGTTTGTGTGCACAGATGTAGATACAGCACTTCCACATCCACACACGTCTCCACCGCGAAGTTGCTTTTTGCGAACTTTTTGTCCACGCTTTTTGTTATTGCACGCTCCTTTCTCTGTCACCCTCTGCTCTGCTTGCCATCGCGCTCTGTATCACACACACACACGGCCAGAGGTCTTGAGTAGCTCTCTCGCAGCACTTGTCTCTCTCGCGGTGCGACTCTCTGCAAGGTGGGGGCGTGGGGTGGAGGGTGTAGTTCTCGTTCTCGTCGTCGTTTTGGGTTCGCTCCATTTGATTTTCGCTTCGTTGTTGTTGTCTGAGCGCGAGTGTCCGTAAAAAGCTTTGTGCGCCAACCCGCCACACTCCCCGTACCCGACCCAGACCATTCTACACCCGCTGAAGAAGGTTTATTTAGTTTCTTTTTGGCTCTCCCAGCTCTCACGGCTCCTGATGCTGCCGACGTCGACGCTGGCCGCGACTGCGGCTTCGGCTTGGCCGTCGCCGCTTTCATGGGGTTCTTGAGCGTATGCAAAAGATTTTTGCACATATTCATCTTTTTGGCCGTTTTCGGTGCGTTTCGCGGAGCTCGCTGGCTCTTGGAGTGTTCGCGCGAATTTCCAGCATTTTTGCGCGCCTAAAGAAATTGTAGTTCCCGTGTTTCTGTTCTGGTTCGGAGGCTACGATCCCATCTTTTGGGCTCTGTGTCTAACCCTCAGCTCTTTCTATTCTTTGAGCTGAAAGTCCAAAAGTCCTTTAACCAGAGAATTCCATTCTTGTCGTCTTCAAAAACTGGACAGTGCTACCATGGAAAATATCTCAAAGGCTCTGTGGAGCGAATTTATTCTTGACAGATAGTAATTCGAGTTACGGAAGTTTGACTGTACATACTTTTCGGGACTGCGAAGTTCGTGATGAGTGTGCCTGTTTGGGAAAAGCTTTGCCTAGGAAAATTTGCTAGAAAAGTGCAAAATGATTAATGAATAATGGAAGTGATCAAGTGATCAAAAAGGCTGCTGCTCGCCAGATTAAGTGTTTATCAGATATTTCATCCTTAAGGGAAGCATTTGGAAAGTTGGCAATAATCTGACAAATCCATTGCAACACCCAGCCCAGCCCGAAAGCAGAGCGAACTATTTGCCGCATCTACGGATATTGACTCTCCCCGATGCGGTTCAACAATTTCTGTTCAACTATTCGGAACTTTTGTGTTTTAATGTTTGGCGGGTGGAATTGGCGGTGCCGGCGGTTGATTCACTTACCCGTTGTGTTCCACGGCAAAAAAGCTAAAGGCGAACGTTGTATCTGTAACTCGGTGTATTTGTGTGAGTTGTATCGCTATCCATAAATCTGACCCGCACGAAGTGCAGTCGCCGTCGCCCAACTTTTATTTCGCTGGCGTTGCCGCAGCTTTTTCGACTGTTGTTGTCTGCATTAGATCGTATCGCTGTTGCCTGTTTTATTTAGTTTGGATGGGTTTTGCTTTGTTTTCTGTCGCCCACAGAGACCAGGGAGACCCACCCTCCTGGGGTCCAACGCTATCGGAACCCCCGTCCCATCATCTCGCGGCGTTTTGAACTTGAAAATGTTGTTGTTCGCTTAGTTTTACCATATTTTCCAGCTTTCCGGCATTGTCCTTGCGCCCTCTCTCTGGCTCTCTCCGCGCGGCTCTCTTCGCGTCCTCTCTGATGTTTAGACAATGCGTGCCGTATTCAAAACACTGGTGTCTAGGGTTAGGAATAGAAGAAAAGTGGGTGGGCTGTGGGTGCAGATGTGTCTGCGGTTGTTTGTCTCGGTGTCTGCGAGTAAGAGTGTGGCGTGTGTGGAGTCTGTGCCATGTGTTAATTTTATTTAGGCAACAGGAAGCCCGGTTTGATAGGGGGGAGCCCCAGAAGCAAGGCCCCAGGGACACGAGGAACTAAGTTTTCTTTGGTCGTACTTCAATTTATTTAATTACTTTTTGTTTATATATTTGTCCAGCAGTTTTCGGATGCAACTTAAAGATGAAGAAGCATTGAGTCCCGACAACTGTTAGCAGACCTCATCTATAAAGTCACTAATCGTATTTCTTCTTCTTTTGCAGGTGCTTTTTGACTGTTTGGAACATTTTTAAACATTACGTTAAAACGTTGTTGATACTTACTAAAATATTGTTTTGTGTTTAAACAAATAATAATAATAACAATAATAGAAAGGAAGGGGAACGAAGGTCATATAATAATACAAATGTAATAAAATAAAAAGCGACAACGATAACAACTTATTTGCCATCAGTTAACTTTTTATTTCAAACGTTCTTATTACTAAATACCTAAATAATTTAAATATAATTTCGTGCAACCAATTCTACGACAAACAAATTTATAACATCAACTACAACAACAACAAAAAATAGTACAACAAATTAAAGTTAAATTTCAGTTGTATGAAAAAAAGAAGTGATTTTTAGTTAGTTTCTCAAAATTTAACAAACAAAATTCACAACAAAATTTGGAATACAACCACTACAAACACCGCAACAACAAAAACAACAACAATAACAGCAACAATTACAACCACTGCAACAAACAACCAACCGATAACAACTGCAAAATCAAGAAAATAATAGACAGACTAACAAGAGAAAAATTAATAATATAAGAAAATCGTAACCATAATAAAGAGCCTAATTAAACAACTTAAACCGATAAATAAATCAAAGCGCAACAAATAACGAAACACACAACCAAAAGGAAATAGCCAACAAACCAGCAAAGCAAATCAAAGCAAACAAACGAAAATAGCCAACATAAACCAGAAACAGAACAAAGCAAGCGAAACAAACTAAAATAGCAACCGAAGCCAACACAAAACCTATCGATGCAGCAACAGAACCAGAAATAGCCTTACAACTCGCCTCCAAAACCCAATCCAATACAGAATTCAAGAGATATAACAGATAACCGAAACAGGATAACAAATAGAAAATAGAGCAACGAAACAGCAACAGAAAATGCAACAGCAGAAGTGAAATCTGAAATTCAAAACCAAAAGCCAATCAAACAAAAACGAAATACAAAAACGGAAATAGCCAAAATTTGTTAAATTTATTTTGTGTGTTTTAACGGAAAAAAAGCATAACTACAAAAAGCCAAACTGAAATATATATAAAAAATCAAAAATATTTGTCCTTTATCAAATTGAACCTTGTGTTGAAGTTTCATATTCGCTTTAGTCCTTACCTTTTGCGTTCGTCAAAAAAGCGATCGAGAAAATGTTCTGAAAAAGTCTTGAAAGAATCGAGCTGAGAAACACTTTATAAACTTTGAGCAGATAAACAATTGAAATTAAAAAAGGAAGCGGCAAATAACTATTTCCCAAGTGAAAAACAGCGAACTGCAAAAACAGTTTTGTGCCAAAGTTGCGCAATCAAAAGTGTACATTTGTGTATGAGTGTGTCGACGTGTCAGTGCTAGAAGATCACGTTGTTCCGATGAAGAGATAAATTGGATCGCGAAGAACATCATTATATCAATATATATCCGTATACAAATTATCTAAAATTGTTCATATCGTGGGACAAGCTAAATAAGATCTAAAAGAAAGTAAATCCGTTTTCGAAAGCATTTCGTACTAAAAAAAAATTAACCTAACATTAGTAGTGAGAAAAAAATAAACAAAAGAAAAAAGAAAATTCCATTCATGAAGAACGTTCTAGGCTAAAAATCAAAATATATTACTATTATCGATAATACAAGTTTTGAGGATATTTAAAATATAGAAGAGAAAAATAAGACGACGTTTTTCTGGTACAACTGAAAAATCCCCTCACACCCATTAGCATCGTATCAAAAGAAATCATTTCAAGGAAGTCATTTTTGCATGTCAATTTGGTAAGTTAGTTTCTTTTTTACCATTTTCTATAATATTTTGTCATATCGCTCGGTGAAAAAATCGTATAAAAATTTGGAAAAGTTACTGTTAGTTCGAAACTACACTTATTACAAAATCTTCGAATTTTCGTACATTTTTTGTTTTTATAACCTTGCAGAGGGTATTATGATTTCAGTAAGATGTAACGCACTGAAGGAGACGTTTCCGACCCTATACGAGTCCGTTTGTCCGAGTCGATCTAGCCATGTCCTTCTGTCCGTCTGTCCGTCCGTCTGTCCGTCCGTTTCTACGCAAACTAGTCTCTCAGTTTTGAAGTTATCGAGATGAAACTTTACCAAAAGTCGTCTTTCTATTGCAGGTAGTATATCGGACTATATCTTAAAGCTCCCATAGGAAGGATCGGAAAAATATAGGAAAAAACAAGAAAGGAAGCGAACTTCGGCCAGCCGAAGTTTATATACCCTTGCAGATCATTCCAATTCAATTTGCAACAAGCAAAATTATAGCAGTTTACGTATAATATTGATATTAATTGATCGATTCTTACTATAGCAGCTATATAATATAGTAGTCGTAGTAGTTTTATAAAATTTAATTCGAAATTCAGGACAGTTGAAAAATTGATATTCCCAAGAGCAATGGTTAATTTGTCAAAAAAAAAATTGCGCTGCGTATTAACCCCTAGAATCTGCATGCCAAATCTCAATCCTCTAGCTTTTATATGGCTAGATCGACTCGGCTAGTGATCCTGATCAAGAATATATATACTTTATATGGTCGGAAACCCTTCCTTCTACCTGTTACATACTTTTGCAGGAATCTAATATACCCTTTTACTCTACGAGTAACGGGTATAATTAATGGAAAATTAATAGGAAAAAAATGTTAGCTTCGGTAATTTCTATTGTAGTCTCTTCTACTCTTGATTAAAACTTTAATTTATTAATTCAGAATTTTGAATTAAATTTAACATAAATCGAACGGCTATATAATATAGCTGCCCTAGGATGGATCAATCGAGTAATGTCAAATTAATACGAAAGCAGTAATTTTGTTTGATGCAACAAATAAGCGAGAAAATCTAAATTTATCATTTTTTATTTGTAATTGAATAGGAAAGATCTGCAAGGGTATATAAACTTTGGCTAGCCGAAGTTAGCTTCCTTTCTTGTTTTTGTTTGCAAACAGAGCTGTAACTGTTGATAGAGTCGATAATCGAAAACCAATATTCTTAATATGTATATCCTTCCAGAGGTTATAATGATGAGGGAAAAGTTTCCGATCCCATAAAGTATACATATTCTTGATCTGCATTACTAGCCGAGTCGAGCTATCCATGTCCGTAACTAGTATATAAGCCGGATCGGACAATTATATCTTATATCTATAGGAAGGTTAAAAAAAAGAAAACATAATAATATCAGTGTTTTTTGACATACTACCTTGTACAATGGTGACGATCATTGTTAAAATATATATGAGTTTCGAATTAAATTTAAGAAAATCGGATGACTATATCATATACCCTGCAGGAAAAATGCGAACTAGTCTGAAAATCAACTAGTTGTACAACTAATAAAAAAGCTACCGCAATTTGTCTGCGTACATTTGGACTACACAGGGCTTAGAAAATTTGTGCTAGTCGAAAAAATAAATAGTACAAAACTAATAAAAAAAAAAAGCAACTTGTCTCAGACTGGTCCCTTTTTGACAAAAAAAAACACTCAAAAAACATTTAATTGGTAAAACAAATACATGTTAAAAGGCAACTGGAATTTAACTAGTTGCACTTGAACTACATATGATCCAAAAATAAAGCCTTGAGTGTAAATGTCTTGGAAAATTTAACAACAAACAAATCAAACGATTGAAGTCCCCGGTTCAATCCCCAGTCTTTGTAATTTTTTTTTTGTTTTTTGTTTGCTAGGTGATGCTTAAGTTTTATTTTTAACTTAGTTTAATTTGTGGTAGGCAAGATATATGTAAAAAATCACTGTTTTAAAAATATATCACTATAAAATTTATAAACCTTGTTAGTGCATTACAAAATGTGATGCGTGTATGGCTTAGTCAGCTAGTGTGTCTACAAATTCAAAGGTCCCCGGTTCAAGTCCTCGAAAAAAGTAAGTTTGTTTTAATTCCACTTATTTTTCATTGGCCCTATTTAATTACATAATAACAGTCATAATTCCTTTACGGGACCGCTGCTTTCAATAAGCTACCAATTAGGAGAGCGTCAAGTTAAACATCTTTAAGTCCAAATCCAATGATTTAATGGTTGATTAGACAAGTTTTTCGATTTTTCAAGAAAATAATTTTTTTTAGTGTAGTTTAACAGCTGTAACCGTAAATTGGTTAACAGTCACTAGTGCAAAACTAGTAACAAATGGACTAGTTGTTTCCGATGACAAGGCTATGAAAAATGGACCGGTTCGTTACAAGGAAGTGGACAAAACTTGAACTAGTTAACTTTCCTGCCCCAACTAGTATTTTACTGGTCCAAAACTGATTCCGTTTCCTGCAGGCTAGCTGTCATAGGATCGACCGAAAAATTGGTGAGAAATTAAAAGGAAAAACTTTTTTTAGTGTCCTATCTTGATTATTATAATAGTATCACTTTTTATTCCCGTTACTCGTAGAGTAACGACCATATAAAGAATATATATATTCTTGATCAGGATAGGAGTCATAAAAAACCAAAAACACATTCTTTTTCCGTTAATCTAGCTTCAAAACTGCGGGCGCCACAGTTTTTCGCGGTTTGTGGGCGTTGAAAGGGGGCGTGGCACATCGGGGTTGAAAAACTTGTGCTGCGTATTAACCCCTAGAATCTGCATGCAAAGTGTCTATCCTCTAGCTTTTTTAGTTTCCGAGATCTCAGCGTTCATACAGGCAGACATACGGACAGACGGACATGGCTAGATCGATTAAGAATATACACTGGTCGGCATA
Source organism: Drosophila mimetica (assembly GCA_037075245.1). NCBI lineage: Eukaryota > Metazoa > Arthropoda > Insecta > Diptera > Drosophilidae > Drosophila > Drosophila mimetica. The sequence goes on from JBAMCH010000004.1 coordinate 3,877,090, forward strand.
AATATTTTGACATGTTTGCGAGCAAAATCTACTCATATTTGAACTTATAATATAAACTTTTGGTACCTATATGAAAAGAACACCACAATTCCGTATAAATAACAGAAAAATGTTCTTAACCCATTAAGCACCCTTTGAAAAATTAGAAAATTTTGGGAAAGTCAAATTTTAAACTTTTTTCCTGGGGCTTAACACAAAAATGTTTTGATGCAAAGTTGTTCCCCAATCAAAATTAATAATAACTGCAAAAAAAAAAATTTCAAAATATTTTTCCTTGTATGTTTTATGATTTTTTGAAAATAGCTAAAAATTACCATTTTAGCCGCTATTCCCTCCTTTTCATACAAAATTTTACTAAGATCTTTCCATTCAAAAAATCATAAAAAATACAAGGGAAAATATTTAAAAAATTTTTTTTTTGCAGTTATATACTTTATATATATATATACCAGTGTATATACTTTATAGGGTCGGAAACGTCTCCTTCACTGCGTTGCAAGGGTATGAAAACATTTAAAATAAACCTCACAGACTGTTGCGATTTTAAGGCATAATAACCTCACGCTGCTTAGGCATCACTAGAATCTGCATGTCTACTAGGCATTGCCTAGTAGTAACGTTATACCTAGACGATTACACGGAAATTTAACAATTCAAGGAGTACTAAATTCGGTATTGGCAATGAAAGTAGGGAGAGAAAGAGATAGCTAAGTCCTGTTGGAGCAGAGCAACAATGGACACAAGCTCATGTTTGAAAACAGGAAATTTAAACGAAGATAAATTTATAATATTCGAAGCCAAAGGGCAGGAACACCAAACTTGAACCGTGAGAATGTCCATATGAACACGTTACGTATAAAACAGGCCCTCAGGGACCCACATGCGCAAATGTGTAGGTGTCCCCACTACACTCACATATGCATGTATATATGTACACCTTATGTACACTGGCCATACACAAATGCTGTATGCTCATCTACATGCAGATTTTACTTACGCGCAAAAAATTAATTATTGAAAAAATGCGCGACGGACATTCAAGGACCGCGAGAAACGACTCCAATCCCCATCCACCCTTGCTGTCCATTAAGAGCTGTGGGGAGGGAGAGGGTGGTGGCCATCGGCAATCGAAATACAAAAGTCGAAAGGATGAGCAGCAGCAGCAGAAACAACCAGCCATTACACATATTTTAAATGAATTGAAATAAAATTCGTACATAAAAATGATTGCGAGACTGTGTGTGTGGCCGCCGAAGTACAGTTGACTCCACACATTTTTAACGGAAAATGGCAGGCAAGCAGTATTCGCAGCGACCGCGGCAGAGGCAGCGGCAGCGGCAGCCGCAGAGGCGTGGGCAGTGTGTGCAAATGGGGTGGGGGTGGAGAGCCCCAGCCCCCGAAAGGGGTTGCCTGACGGAACGGTCAGTTGCCGAGTGTCCTTCCGCACGAGGCAGTGCGACAGGGACGGACTCTGTCTGCCAAGCCCCTTCCCACGAACCTGGCCAGCAAGTAGCTGCAGTTTTTAATGTGTTGGGGCTGACGATGCGTCGCCCAAAAGAGCGCAATTATATTTTTGCTCTCTATCTCAGGGAATCTGCACTTGCTGCTGTATCTGCTGCTGTACGTGTGGGCCATGTCATTAATGACAAGTTTAATTTACATTCGCGAGCTTCCCCTCTCTCTCTGGTGATAAGCTTGCAGTTGGCAACAGTGGAAGCCATGGGCCCCCTCCCAAAACGACCCAACCACCCACCGAGCCCGCTGAACCGCGCGCAAATCGCATTTTTCGGTTGCATTCTTTTCCATGCCATTTCACTTAATTTTATTGCAGCTGCTGCGTATATTTCTCTGTCTCTGCGAGTTTTTTGCCATGTCATTGAATGTAGTTTTTAGAGTACAGAGCAAACGTGACATGTCATTAACGGGGAAACGGGGTGTACAGTTTTTGTTTATAACATCAGAATTAATTGTAAGCTGGTGTTCTTTTTTGCTGCCGAAGGTTTATTCTGCCGCCCAAAACAAGGTGACTACAAACCTTTTCTTAATTATAGAGCCGCAGCTGCCCAGGGTGCTTCAGATCTAATCCCATTGAAACACAGCCCTTCCATTCCGTTTCAGCCAGCTCTAATTATTCCCTCAACTTATTCAAGAGCACTATTCATAAATATTCAAAGCAAACATTCCGCTTGACACATCCATGCGAATCCTCTTCAGCCGCAATGCAAGTGAAAAACGGGAAAGGCAGCAACTAGAACGCCAATCATGGGCGCGAATTCTAAAGGAAGGATAACAGATGAAGAGGCTCCCATTCGGGTAGTTCTCCACCTAATTCGTTGGCCTTGGATGGGTGGCTGAGTAGGGGCTTGGATGCATGGAAGCGGCGATGAAAGGAGGGCTGGATAAAAATATGGCTAGATACATATATGCAGCTGGTCGGGACAACTAGGCCGGAAGTTGGGTGGTGCTCTTCGATAAGTGTACACCCAGAAAAAAAAGAACGAAAAAAAACAAGATTCATGATTCATGATTTACGAACAATCCGTTCGCTATTTTGTGTTCATGAAAATGGAACGCTGCAGGGTCAAATCACGAACTTTAAATTAAAATTATGAACGCGTCACAAAAAAGTGTTGAGCTTTGAACGATTGTGGTTAGATTATGCACAATCGTTCTGAAATTGCGAACGCTGTTCATTAAGAATTTACTCTCCGGACCGAAAAATTTGCAGGTCTAGTTACCCGTTTGGCCGTACTTGAAAAATTGGTTTTGTGGTCCAGCGGTTAGGTCGTCCGTCTCTGACACATATTAGCCCAGGTTCGAGCCCGAGAGAAGACGTCGTGAATCGAAAGTTTTAATAAAATATTCTTTCTAATGTGATTATGTATTTCTAATAATAAATAAATTTTATGTTAACAACAAAAACTAATATACAATAATTTTTTATCAACAATTTTTTTAATCACTCACCATTTTGCAAAAAATCAATATATCGCAAAAATCTTACGTGTGTCGATAGCTGTTGTATAGAAACTAACAAAATTTAGATCATGGACCCCCTTCGAACCTAATATTATACAACCTACTTTACAAATTTTCGATTGGCTTTTTCAATTGGCCAAAAAAAATTCCAGTAAATCCGCTTTTTTTTCCCTACACAGAGAGAATTATGACGTTCTGAAATTGAGTTTTTGTATTCTCAATTTCAGGATGTACTGATTTTGAGTACAAATTTTGGGAAAAAACTTATATTGAGTAAAAATTGTACTCACTTTAAGAAAAAAAACTTGAACTGAGCAGAAAAATCTTAATTTTAGGAAACAAATTCCTTAACTTCCAATTTGAGTACAAATATTTCCATAATGAGTATGACACTACTCAAAGAAACCCCTTTAAAATGCTGGTCTAGGGATTAAATGACTCTTGCCATCAAATATTTGATAGCTAATGTTGTCCGGGTCGTGAGTTCAATTCCCATGCCGGTAAACACATACATTTTTTTTTTGTTTTTCGACGTTTTTTTTTTTATTTAAAATAATTGTGTTATGGTATAATCAATCCAATTCCATTTAATGTTTAAAATCCAATTGATTGCAAGCATTACAATTTAAATCTTATACGCGGTTTTGACATTGCTGAACGTGATGCTTGTTTGGCTCAGCCGGTTAGTGCGCGCGTGCACGAACACAAGGGTCTCGAGTTCGAGTGACGGAGAAGGCGACTTGGGTCGAACAAAAAGTAAGTTTGTTTTATTTATAACAGTTATATAACAGTTATTATTCACATAATTATGAAACAATTAGCATTTAAGGTATAGCCCAGAATAAAGAAAGGAAGTTCTTCTTTTTGAGAATATTTGTCTCAATTTGAGAATATTTTTCTCAATTTGAGAAATTTTTTTTTCTCAGTTTGAGAAAAGGCAATACTCATTTTTAAAAGACCAGCCAAATATTTTCCTAAGATGAGTGCATTTTGTACTCAATTTGAGTAAAAATGTACTTAATAATAAGAACATGTACTTAATTTGAGTAAAAAATTTTTGAAAAATTTGTACTGATAGTTAGTATTTTGTACTCAGAAGTAGTATATATGTTCATGCTTAATTTCCAAGAAGAAAAATACTCAGTTTGAATACAAATTACTTAAATAATTCTCTCTGTGTATTTACTCAGATGTCCCCCCTTAAGTAATGAGATTAAATACGTCTCTACCAGGCGCCCAGAAAAAAACAGCAATGCCAGAAATCTTGTTTTTGTTTTTATTTCTTATGAATTTTTCGTTCTCAAATCAACCCCAAATGTTCTGAAAATGACCCCATTCGTTCGGAATCAAACTCTAAAGTTTTGGTCAAATTCTATGAACGAGCGTTTATGAACTGACAACAAACCGTTTGGGCTTAACTTTTGAACGTTTCGAACGGATTTTTTTCTGGGTGTACACAGAGAAAAAAAACCAAGAACATTGCACTCAAATTAAGAACATTCGTTCTTAAAACCCGGGTAAGCACAAATGTTCTCATTTCGAGTTGAATGTTCTGAAAATCAGAACGAAATGGTGTTAGCTAAAAATCCGACATTAAGTTCATTCCGTTCTATTTTCAAGTTAATTTTGTTCTTAATATAAGAAAATTTTTAAATCAAATGGTTACAAAATTAAGTTCTTTTGTTCTGTTTTTCAGAACATTTTGCTCTCAAGACTAGATTGATTGAAAGATATATAGTTTTTATGTTATATTTATATTTTAATCTAAAGAAATATTATTTATTATAGAGAAGTTTTTAGCTAACTCAAGGTCATGCCGGCTTAGACTTCAAGAAGTCCAAGACGTCGGCATTATGCCAGCACACAAAAAGGAGCGAAGAGGCTTCACTGTACATGCACGTTTCATGTAGTAGCCAAATCATCAGCAGTGAAATCGCTGTCTTGGTCAAGGGTTACCATGCAAGCCGCGCTATAACTGGTTGGGAATTATAGCGTCGCCAGAGCGGTAAACTTCGAAAAGATGATCAAGCCCTTAGTGTGTGTTGGACTTTGTTCTGTCTTTAATCTCTATAATTTTTTTATTATTTAATAATTATTTGAGCAAAGGTGCGCTCGAAAAGAAATTATATTTTTAATGTGTGTGCAACGGGTATGTTTACATTTTTTTAAATTATTTCATATGGTCCGTGGTGGCTATTATATATGTATATATACGTGAAAATTACATTATTACATTATTGGATAATACAGTTTTGAATCATTTTAAGTTGAAATGCCACTTAATTTTCGTTCTTTCTTTAGTCCTTTTCGTTCTCAAACTAAGAACATTTTGAGATATTGTGGTTTTTGAGAACAAAATCGATTTGATTTAAGAACCATGTGCTAAAACAGAAACATTTTGTTCTTATTTTAAGAACATTTTAAGCTCAACTAGATTTTAAGAACCAATTCAACTTAATACAAGCACATTTAGAACATTTTGAACTTAAAAAAAGCCGTTCTATTTTTAAGAACATTTTCAACTCAGATGAGAACGTCAGAATTCTCTCTGTGTAGGTATATGCCAACTGAAAAGTCAAAAGTCAGCAAAATGAGTTCAAACAAAATAAAAAAGGGGACCAGTTAAACAACATTTATTTTATTTTACCAATTTTTCAAGAAGTGGGGAAGACTCCACACTCCATTCGAACTCCACCAAATACGCCCAGATCCATGCTCGCAGGTGCAACATGAAAAGATGGAAAAACTTATTTCTTGTAGAAGAAAATATAATAAAAATTAACAAAGCTATTATTTATTTCTATTAATTTCCCTTTAGTTTTCCGATCGTTCCTATGGGAGCTATATGATTTAGTCGTCCGATTTTTATAAAACTTAATTCGCAATTCAGGACAGTTGAAAGAATGATATTTTCAAGAGCAATAGTTAATATGTTTTTTACGATTATTCCTATGGGTGCTATAAGATATAGTGGTCCGATCCGGCCGGTTCCGACTTATATACTACCTGCAATAGAAAGACGACTTTTGGTAAAGTTTTATTTCGATAGCTTTAAAACTGAGGGACTAGTTTGCGTAGAAACGGACGGACAGACGGACAGACAGACGGACAGACGAACATGGCTAGATCGACTCGTCTAGTGATCCTGATCAAGAATATATATGCTTAATAGGGTCGGAAACGTCTCCTTCACTTCGTTGCAAACTTCTGACTGAAATTATAATAACCTCTGCAAGGGTATAATAAACGGCACACAATACGGCGGGGTCGAGGTTTGGCCAATGCATGTCAACAGCCTATCGCAGGGCAGCACGGGGCGTATGATGGGAGTTGCCATTATTCACGTGGTGGTGTTGTCGTTAGTTGCAATGCAATACAAATTTTTCGAAGATATAGAATGAACAAAGATGTAGAATGAATGAAATTTGCAGCGGAATTCGGATGGTTGAAATGGCTAACAAAGTACGAATAAATAAACCTTTTAAAGTACTGATATCAGCTCGAGTCCTTGTCGGAGGTGCGAGTTTTGTGCAAAAGAGTTTATTTCAAAATTGTATTGGCTATAGTTAAAGTGATTTAAAGTGAATCCCTAAAAGCACGTGTAGCACCAACGAAGCCCAGTACACAAATAAAAAGTATTTCCATTCATGTATGCAGAATATGTATTCTAAGGTCTCGTATAAAATGAAACAAAAACCTGCACTTAGCATATCCACGTGCATACTGAATTCAGGCACACACTTCGCATCCTTTTCGCGCACTATTGTGTTATTAAACGTACGTCTTGCCGAAGGATGAAATTGCGAGCGCTTTTGTCTAGCCGACTGCAGAAAATAGAAGCAGCATAGAAGTGCTAGGGGCTTGGGCATGCGGCATTGCTGCAAGGACAATGCAGCCAGACCCTAACCAAACCCTAGCCCGAGAAGTCGTAAAAAATGAGGACTGCCCTCGAGGGGGGCGTTCCGGGGAGCTGTAATATTCAAAACCTGCAACTGCATTTAAATGCAGTGGAAATTTTTTTAGCAGGCCATTTTATGTTAATGCTCCTTCCCATCTTGGTTGCCACAAAATTGCGCCATTTCATTCACAAGGGAGCCAAATTTGGCTATAATTCAGATCGCCTGATTGAAGTACTGGAGAGTAGTAAGTGGGACAACAGAGAGGTTCGGCCCCATACAGTGACTCCATTTCATTTTCTATTTTAACTAGCTTTTGTCTGGTTGCTGTCTACGGAAACTTTTCTGCTCATAAAAACTTGTTCCCTTCAGGCGGGGGAATTAAGCGTCGTACATGAATGTTTTCACTTTCAAGCAAGGCAACCAAAGCGGAAAATGCAAAAGAGAGTATTTGGCAAGACTCAAGTGCTAGAAATAAGAAATACATAAATATTTTTTCCTTTAAGGAAGCTTTTAATTATCCAGCTACGAGCAAATAATTTGCAACTAAATTTAACACACTCCCCGAAGGGCTCTCACAAAGTTTACCAGACGTAAAAATGCGCAGACGCCCATTGGGTCAACTTCAGTGGATCCAGCCACTACAGCCAGGAAAACTATGTCAGAACTCATTTAGCTTCCGAGAAAAATTTAAATTGACTAACATTTCAGATTTAGGTAATAGGTTACCTGAAAATATTTGCATTTGGACTATGTTACTACTTTTTAGGTAAGGGCTAGTACACAACCCAACAAAAAGTCGTCCAAAACAAAAAACTTCATATGAAAAAAACGTCAAGAAATTTTTTTTCATATGAAGTTTGTTTCTTTTGGACGACTTTTTGTTGGGTTGTGTACTAGCCCTTAAGCTAAAAAGATTGTTATAGGCCATCGTAACCTTAAAATTGGTTCATAAGACCCAAAACTTAGGAGTAATTTAAAGCCGATTTTTACTCAAAATTTAATAAAAATATTTGTTGGTAATATTAATAAACAAATTATTCGTTTTTTTAAGTTAAATATTTAAAAATATTATTAGACTTATCTTAAAGCTAGTGATGGAAAAGTTTCAATATATAAAATCAATACCAACGTGGACTATTTTCCTACATTTGAGGTATATAGTGTACTATTCTAAAAACAGAATTCGCCTGTGCCCCTAGAAGCAGCCTTTGGTTTTGCCGCAGGGCCTTTAAATAGTTCCGTAGACCAGAGGGTAGCCTATTGGACTCTCGCGCATAAGAGCGGGAAACGGTTCTTACCGAAGACGAATAAGACGATAGTTTTTTAGAAAGATAAAATATTTACTTATCCAAATATACAATTATACAAATGAAATAAACAAATATGTTTCTATCAAGAGTAAAAATTTTAACTTGCCCCCTTTTCTGGCTATGTTTCCTAAAATTTTAGGTAATTAGGCCCCTTTTTAGTCAGTTTTGTTTTTTGGGTTTATATTTATATAAAAAAAACATCTCTTAACGACGTAAAAAACTAGTGACGACCGCACATTCAAAATACAAATGCTTTGATATCAACATTTGTGACGAAAAATGATTACACACATAATTAAATACACTTTTTAAAATTCACTTTTTCGACACGCTTAAATCGTTAAAAATAGTCCAGCCTTTTTCCCTTTATAGGCATTTTATATTACAGCGTGCCGAAAAAGTGAATTTTAAAAAGTGTGTTTTTATTTGACACCAGAAGTTTTTGTTTTTTTTTTGTTTTTTTTTTGTTTTTTAAGAAAACTCGAAAATTTTCTATTGCAGAGTGCCAAAAAAAAATTTTTTTTAAATGAATTTAATCATGTGTGTGATATCAGAACTTTTGTATGTTGAAGGTGCGATCGTCACTAGTTTTTTACCTCGTTAAGCGGTGCTTTCGTTTGATATCAGTGGTTTTTGTTTTAAACATGAGTCATATCGTATCTTCACACTTTTTCTTCCATAGGATCTAGTACTAGCGTTTTCTTCCCGCTAAACTAGCGGGTTTTGTCAAAAGTCGTAAAAAAAAGCTAAAATACAGTTTGGATACGCACAAACAAAACAAGAGGGAACGCTATAGTCGAGTGCCTCGACTATCAAATACCCGTTACTCAGCTAAAGTCAGCTGTCTCAAGCAGGGCAAACCAAGCAGCCGCTTCAAAAAATTAAAAAAATTTTTTCTACATTTCGGTAGGCGTTAGTAACCCAAACAAAATTGCGTTTACACTTTTGCTCTAGCTTTAAGACTATGGGCGCCACAGCTTTTCGCGGTTTGTGGTCGTTAGGGGGGAGGGGGGTTTCCAACTTTGTTCTATCAATATGTATTGATGAAACGAATACACATTGCTTTTCCCGTTAATATAGCTTCAAAACTGTGGGTGCCACAGTTTTTCGCGGTTTGTGGGCGTTAGAGGGGGCGTGGCACATCGGCGTGAAAAACTTGCGCTGCGTAATAACCCCTAGAATCTGCATGCCAAATCCCAATCTTCTAGCTTTTATAGTTTCCGAGATCTCAGCGTTTATACAGAACGGGTCACAGTTTTTCGCGGCTTGTGGGCGTTAGAGAAGGCGTGGCACATCGGCGTGAAAAACTTGCGCTGCGTATTAACCCCTAGAATCTGCATGACAAATCTCAATCTTCTAGCTTTTATAGTTTCCAAGATCTCAGCGTTCATACAGACGGACAGACGGACGGACGGACAGACGGACAGACGGACAGACGGACATGGCTAGATCGACTCGGCTAGTGATCCTGATCAAGAATATATATACTTTATATGGTCGGAAACGCTTCCTTCTGCCTGTTACATACTTTTGCACGAATCTAATATACCCTTTTACTCTACGAGTAACGGGTATAATTAAATGCTCGGGCAGGATTAGTTGTTCTAAGCTAACAAAAATGGCCATTTTTGTATTTGAATATTTTTCAAACGTTACTTTTTTACAATAACATGTTACATACCAAAATTTAAGGAATCACAAGGCCTATACGGATTAATGTTTTAAAGAAAATCGTTTTAGCCGTTTTTGAAAAAAATAAAAAAAAGCTAAAAGAAAAATTAAAAAAAAAATTATTTTGTTTAAGGTTTTTTAACCATTGCATTTACATACATTTTGTTAGGGAGGCGTTTATTTTATTTAAAAATAAATTTAATATGAGGTGAAGCACAAGTCTGTAGCATCAATATTTCGCAAGTTACGGACTTACGAAATTTAGCCTTTTCTAGTGGTTTTCCCGCCAAACTAGCTTGTTTTTTCAAAAGTCGTAAAACAAAAGTTTCCTAAATGGACTGGTTTAAAAAAATGTTCGCGATTTCTTGACCCTACAGTTTGGATTCAATGATTAGGCAGCATTAGTTGTTTTGGGCTGGCAAAAGTGGCGATTTTCGTTTCTGAATAACTTTTAAACGTTTTTTACAGTAATGTGTTATATACCAAAATTTAAGGAATCTTAAGGGCTATACAGTTTAAAGTTTTAAAAAAAATTGTTAGAGCCGTTTTTGAGAAAAATAAAAAAAAGCTTTAAAAAAAGTTTAAAAATGTTTGTTTTGTGCATATCCCTTTAACTATAACATTTACACAAATTTAGAAGTTACGGCTTTCCGTATTTTAGCTATTTATAGCTGTTTTCCCGCTAAACTAGCGGCTTTTTGCAAAAGTGGTAAAACTAAAGTTTGTTGAATCGAGCTGTTGAACATCATATTAAATTTTTAAGAACTTTAAAACCAAACCCCGCAAAGATTTTCTGATATTAAGCGCATTTTCAGTAAGAATACAGCGATTCCAAATTTCTAAATTTTCACTTTTATACTTTCACCGCTCTCTCCCCCAAACCAATTGAATTTCTTTAGGTCTTGGTATGCAATCCGTTTAGTTTTTGAGATACCTTTAAATTGGTGTATCACTTGCTAGAATCGGACCATTACAGCAGATTTTCAATTCTACGGCTATATAATAGTAGTCGCCGTCGCACACTCTCCTTGTGCGCTTCGTCACTACATGGACTGCCGTCCATAGGGATAAACGTTGGCTTCTTATTTTTAAATTGACCAAAAATACAAAAATTGCACACTAATCAAAATCATTTTAATTTGTATTTTATTTGAAAACCATTTTATCTGAAACATTAGTTCCTTAAGACTATTACTTCCAGTAAAACTAGAAACTTAGGGTCGGTGAAAAGGTGTGCGACCCTTGGTCCGAAGTAATCCTATTACTTACAAAAATGCCATTTAACGGAAAGACCCATAAGAGAGACTGTGGAAGAGGTGGAAGGGCCAAAACTGACAGACTTTTTGCCACCGTTTTGTGCGTTGGGTGGCTTTTGTTGGGTGCGTGCGGATTTTCACACCTTACGCATGGACTGATCAGCGGACCGGCAACGAAATAGCCTGGGTCGCATTTATTGGCACCCCCCAACTGTACATGGGCGGCTGAGTCGGCCCCCTTTTTAAATACTTGCGGCACATAAGCTGTTGGCCATTCGCTGTTTCCCGAGATTTAAACATATTTCGCTAAATTGCCTTTTTTCAGTCATTTAAGGTAATTGCATTAGACTCGTTTGACACGTTGCTTTGGGTCGAGACCGGCAAGGGTTTCAAAGGTGCAGATGCATGTAAGTGGATGGTCCGCTGCGAAGAGGAAGCCCACCTATGGAAAATCATAATTTATTCCGACCTTATCGACTTATCAGTGAATAGAATACATTAAAATCCAACAAACACACCTATGTACAACTTGATTCTAATCAATAAACAGTTTTGTACCTACTCCTTTCAGTTATCCCTTTTGCCAATTGCATTTATGTGCATGTCGAAATGATGGCGAATTCCCAGTGCTCTCTTCACAATTTCTGTTTATCAAGTTGGTAAGGTAAACAAAATCGAATCGATAGGTTACTGAACCAAAGGCCAGGCGCAAAGTCACCAACAAGGGGTACAAGCACACCCCCACTGGCGAATTCACAAAGCAAAACAGCTCAATGCTTTGGTAAACAACTCACAGCAACCACGAGAAGATCAAGAGTGGAAGGAATCTTGGCAACAATGCAATAAAAAATGCTAAATTTAAACTACAAAGTGCACACCAGATGCACAAATAGAGAGACAGCGCAAAGAGAGGCAGCTGAGAGATGGAATAATATCTCTGAAAGCACCAAATGCTGTTTATTCCTGGCCATCTTAAGGGAAGATGCCAGCTTGCTTGTCTCGTTGGGATTTTTTGCTCTCTTTCGAAATGGCATTTTGATTAGTTTTTTAAGCAGCATAAAAAATAACTTGTAATATTCGTGTTTTTCGATTCTGCAGCAATACAAAAACCTTAAAATAAAGCAAAAACCAATCAAAAGTAAACAACCAGCAAAAACGGCACAAAAGACACGATGTCAGCAGCGTATACATACAAATGTATCGAGGGAAGAGCGCTGATACCATATCTGCTCGATTTGTTTCTGTTGTTTATAGAGAAAATAAAAAGAACGCTGTTTATTTATACAATAATGCATACACATCATACAATAATTTACTTCTATTTGTACACGCTGCCCCCCTTCCTCTGACCCCTTCCTCTACCACGCCGCACCTGTCACTCGCAGTCGCTGGAAACCGCTTCCAACCCGGAAAGCAACGAAATTAAATGAACAATTGCTAAATTTCTGGCACGATAAAAGCCCACAGTCCGAATTTGCGGGATCGATGCCATAAGAGCGACGGCTGAGTGCCAATTTGTAATTGTCTTAATGGTTTTTATATTTGGCCTGCACGTCCATTGGTGATTAAGCGATGGGAGACTGGTAGTATAAAAAAAAGAATGGAAATATTTTAAACCCATATGTTGCATAGAATATTTCCTGAAAGGCAGGTCTAAAAAAATTAGCGGACTTTTAAGCACATAGCAGATGACGCCTGCTATGCCATTCCTAAATGTCCCGTATAATTGCTGAGATCTATCCTAGGGGCTCCTACGCAGCGCAGGTGCACCCAGAAAACAAAATGGACTAAAAAGGGACCTAATTACCTACAATTTTAGGAATCATGACCAGAAAAACGAGCCAAGGACTATATTTTGTACACAGTCTTGGATCAATTTTTGGTAATCGTTGCCTAAAAAATGATGTTATATATTGAAACTTTTTTATCACTAGCTTAAATTCTAATAACATTTTTAAATATTAAAATTAAAAAACTAATAATTTGTTTATTAATTTTACAAACCAATATTTGTATTAAATTGTGAGTAAAAATTGACTTCAAACTATTTCTACACACAAAAAAAAAACTATGTAAAATCAACGATTTAGTGAAAACTGCCCCAACCCATAAAAAATAGTAGGTTACCTATAAAATAGGAGATAACCTACAAAATAGTATTGTACCCGAAAAAAATTGTTGTTTTTTTAAATTTATTTTTTTAACTGTTTTTATTTTTAATTTAATTTGTTATATTAATTTATATCGAAGCTATTTATAGACACTTACATTTCACAGATACTTAAACTTACAAGTCAGGTTATTGCCTCCGCTGGGAATCGAGCCGGGGCCGCAGTCATCGGAGTCGAGCACTCTAACCAGTAGGCCACAGAAGAATGATTTTCGTAGAGGGAAATCTATAGACTTGAAATCAACATTTACCAAAAAAAAAAAAAGGAAAAACATCATCTGCAAAAGCGGGACTTGAACTCCCGACCCAGAGATTATGAGTCGGATACTCTAGCCATCTTAAGTCCAGAAAAATAGTTGACCTACACTTTATAATTGTATTTCTAAAACAACAAAATACATGCAGGAAAAAAATAGTTGTGTTACGATATTAATTGTGGTGTCACTATTCAGTGCCCCAAAAAATAAAACAACAAAATACACGCGAACAAATAAAATAGTTTTGCTACGATATTAATTGAGACGTTACTATTAATTTGCCAAATGAATAAAACAACAAAATACATGACAATTTCGTAGATACGTTTTCTACTATTTTAATTGTTAAATACTATTCAATACCCCCAAAAATAAAACAACAAAATACATGAAAATTTCAGAAAATAGTAAACTACTATTTTTCTATGTTGATTTTACATAGCTTATTTTTTTGTGTGTAAGTTCTAGATCTTATGGACAAATTTTTAGGTTACGATGACCTATAAAAATCTGTTTAGCTTTACCTAAAAAGTAGGAACATAGTCCACGTGCTAATATTTTCAGGTAACCCATTACCTAAATCTGAAATTTTAGTCAATTTAATTTTTTTAGTCCCACATTTCTCTGGGTGTATATTTAACTACGGATTCTCGTCCACTCTAATGCCCTTTAACTGCAGAATTTATAATTGCTGGGCAAACTTTTAGCATCTCGGCTGAAGACTCCTATTGGCATGACAAACAATTTTTAAAATCGAACCATTTATTAAAAAGTTATAAGCAAATCACTGTGGATGTCTTCCACACTATATACATATAGCTGCAGAATTCAAAATCTGCTGGGATGGTCCGATCCCAGCGAGTTATACCCCAATCTGAAGGTATCGCAAAAACTAAAAACCAAGAATTTAAGAAAATCAATTGGTTTGGGATAAAGAGCGGTGAAAGTGCAAGTTTTATCTTTTCTGGGACCAGTAGGGATAATTGCTCCCTCAACTTGAATAGTTGAATTCCTACTGAAAATACGCTTAAAACGAAGGGTTTTTTTTAACATAAAGAAAAGAAGAAAGAAGAAAGAAAGAAAAGCTAAATTAAACATGCTTTTAATTAATTTATTAATTTGTATAAACTTGGGCTAGCCAAAGTTAGCGTCCTTTCTTGTTGTTATTGTAAGTGAATAGAAATTATGTGCAAGGGTATAAAAGCTTCGGCTTTCCGAAGTTATCTTCCTTTCTTTTGCTGATTTTTACATGGGTTTTGCTGAATCTTACATCGTTTTTATATCGATACATCCATACATATTCTTGATCAGCTTCAAGAAACGAACGATAAAATGTACATATATGATTCTTTTCGAAAATGTTGCCAATCGCATATTTATAAACTCACAAAGGACATAATAATTCTAGACTGAAGTTTGCAACGGAAGCATATGCGGAAATTGAACTTCCATATACACATGTAATTCGTGGGTGGTGTGGAATCTTTGAAGGTGGGCCCTAACTTCAACTAGTTTGGCGGCATTCTGCGTTGTTCGGCGGGCGCGTAAAGGAAATAAGAAGTAGATTAAACTCTGGATAAAGTGAGGACCCAACATTAGAAAATCGACAACGGAGCCCGAGAGCGAGCTTTTCGAGAGACTGCACTAACACTATGACGGTTGTGGAAGACGCGCGCGGCACCCACACCACACCAACACTTACGCAGGCTCACTCGGCCGCCGGCAAAAAGTGGAAAAAATTCGCGAATGTTTTGGCTAAAAAAGCTTAGAGAGGCTCTCTGAGGTGGGTCCCTCTCTCAGCTGGGGACTCCTAAGCTAAATGCTGGCGCGCTCCCGCACACCCATGCACCGTACATCGCACAGGCGGAGCAGACACAGAAAAAAGAGAAAGAGGCAAGACACGGACACGGATACGAGCAGCAGAGAATCAAGCGTTCAGACGACGAGGCATCGCTGAGAGGCGAGTCAAGTTAAGTCGCGTTGAGTCTCGTTTTGGGTTCGGACTCAGATTCGCGTTGGCTTCGCGTTCGGTTTGTTATTTTTTGGCATTTTGTTCGATTTTTCGTGCCGACATCTAATAAAAAAGCTGTACACAGCGTACGTACATGTGCGGAGAGCGCTCCCGTCGAGAACTTGTGAGGCAGCCATCAAAAATAACTAAAAATGTAGTCGGCCAGCGACAGAAACAGAAATAAAACGCAAAAGTGCACCGAGAACAATCGCCAGGCAGGCAAAGTGTTGGATAAACAACGCATAATTTACCTGAGTACTGCACAACGCTGCGTATACGCAACGTCGCCCCAATAGGAAAGAGGAAGCAGCAGAATGAGAGGCAAAGGCGCATACGAAAGTGTGATGTGATGAAGAAGCGCCAAATTAAAAGTGTTCAGGCCCTTCGGACATATTGCAAATGCCACTGAGGAGAATCAGAAGCAATTTCGCGATCGTCTGCAGTTTGCTTTTTGCAACATTGCAACTGCAATTGCATCTGCGTATCTGTGTGTATCTGCCACGCCGTTGCTGCACTGGTAGAAGTGTCTATGCGAATTTCGGCTCGTTTCGCGGGTGTCTGTGTGAGCACGTGCATCTGTGTGCGCTGCGAACTGCGCCTGTGTTCGCGGGCCGTTGCAATTTGCAATTTTTCGCCCCTACTTCCTCCAGCTCCCTCGTACCGAGCTTCGACAAGTCGTGCCATTGCCTGCCGCAATCAGCATTTTGAGGTTAGTGTCTTTATACCCTGTATACATACTAATACAGCCGTTGGGCCCAAAAACACTCACATCCACAGTATGTCAAACCCCCAAGAACAGGAATTGCAATTGTGTTGGGTGCTCTTAGCCATAGAAACGAATTTAGATACAGATTTATTGGCTCGATTTGTGGCTAAACAGGGATAGAAAGCGATTTGAGTAGCCAAAATTTGTATGCGATTCGATGCGTCGAATAATATGTACTACATATGTATGTGCGGATAATATGTACTTTCATAAGTGTGAAAAATTAATAATGGTGGGATTACGGCTTTATATGATGGGATAAGCTCCACAAACCTGATTCGGAAGTGGACTTAACTTAACACACACCGATAAGGTTGCACTTAGAAAATATTCCAAAAGAGGGGCAGAGATTGCAAAATTGAATGAAATCTAAAAGAACACATAAAGGTACACAACTAAAAATGTTTGTGCGTAAATCAAGTTGACAAATGCTAAGGAGATTCGCCGGCGGGCAATACAGGGGCGCGGAAAGGGGCACACACAAAACGGCACTAATGAGCAGAGGAGCTCAAAGCAGAAGGCGCAAAACTAAAAGCAAGACCAACAACAAAAATTGCCACAAATCATTTGCAATTTTTATTTGCTTTTTGCTCTCCGATTTTTTGCAAAATTCTCCCTGGGGCTGAATTCATTTATATTTTTGGTGTCTGGGTTGAGTCGCTTGTGGGCGAGGAGCGGGGGAGCCGAACGAGTAGAGCAGTTGTGTGTGTGCGTAGCCACGAATGTGTGCGAATGTCAGGGCATAAAGGAATATGATGAATTATACGCCAAAACGCTTTTCGCACAAAAAACTAAAATCCACAAAATGTTCAGCAATAAAACAAGCAAAATCTCTTAATTGTACGTATGTGCGTGTGTCTGTCGTAATTGTTTTTTCGTTTTTTGGGACTGTGTATCTAACAGATATGTGTGTACAGTGCACATCCCCAACTCCTAATGCATGTGTAGCGTGCTGTGGAACGTCCATCTGCTGCCGAGCGATGGGTTCGTTGACGGTAGAAATGTTGGTTGTCACACAACAGAGCCCCTCTGTTGGGCGCCAATTAAATGTACGGGTATTTGCCAAAAACATGATAACGGCTTGCGAGTCTTTGAATACCCTTCGAAAGGCTTTCAACAGTCAAACATCAAAACGGGGGAGAATTGAACACCTTGAAGAACTTACCTAGCACATAGGTGCTCTTATCTGAATTCTTGAATTCAATTATTTCGTTGGGCCAAAAAATACAAGCTACGCAGATAACCTAAGGCAAAAAAGTTTTTTGCGAAACCCTCTCCAAAAACAAATAAATAGATGAAAAAATGCCCATTCGGCTGTTTTTGTGAGTCACTTTTTGCCTTATTTTTCTTTTTGTTTTTATTTACTCTCACATCTCTATACCTGTCGCTGTAGTTTATGCGCTCCTTCCCTCTCTCTTTCTCTTCAATTCTCCTTCTTTAGTGTGCTCTCTACCCCCACTTTTCTCCTCCTCCCCTCCCCTTTCCTTCCCTCACCGTCCCAACAATGGAGCTCTCTTCGATATTTGTATGTATGTGTTTGGCAGAGCTTTTGTACATTGAATTAGATAGCTGCACAAATTAAGCTAAAATGTTTTGCCGCTCATTTTTTGTGTCTGCTGCTGCAGCAACAAGCGCACAATTTGTTTACGATTTGAATATTTTGGTGTATTTTGTTTGTTGTCTTAACCTTGAAGGGGGTTTTTATGAAAGATTAGCCCTTAAAACGTCTGAATAGAAATTTGTTTCAAATTTAACAAATTGGTTTAATATAATACTATTTAATAAAATTTTTATTTTTTTAAATACGAAGGGAAAATTGATCGTAGGTTTCTACTATCTGTCATACGTTTTCAACCTTGAGTCATTATACACATCATATGATTTTATTATACTACTGACCAGTGACCCTATAAAGTATACATATTCTCGATCAGGATTACTAGCCGAATCGATCTAGCCGTGTCCATCTGTCTGTCCGTGTGATCGCTGAGATCTCAGATACAATAAGAGCTAAAGAATTGGCATTCGAAATACAGACTCTAGGGGTTCCTAAGCTGGGCAAGTTTGTTTCAGCGGTGTGCCATGACTATAGTAGTCATGCCCACAAACCGCGAAAAAGGCAGTGGCCTTTGGCGTTAGTTCTTGTTTTAAAGTTGGTTAGCTGAGTAACGGGTATCTAATAGCCTTGTTATTATTATATTGAAGGGATTCGGCAGAAATGGTTTGAAATCTTCATTTTTGAAACAGCGTGGTGCTCGCCAAATTCACAACAAATCTAAGCTATTTTAACCCGATTGTCTCTAAAGAAGCGGCAAGGAATATCCCATCCTGTTAAACATATTGACTTAATCAAATAAGTATTATTAGTATGTATTTTTTAAATATCTGAGGGTATGGAAATTTGTGTATATACAACTAAGCGGAGTACTACCGTACGTAGCAGTTTATTTCCGAAGCACTTCATTGGGCTAGCACTGTAGAAATTCGAAAGGCCTGAGGCAGTGCACTATGGGGCATTTGACCACTTTTATAGGCCTAAATTAATTACTCAGTCAATTTTAAAGATATAGAAGTGAAACTTTACCAGTCTTAATTTTTTATCGCTGCGCATATTATATATAAAAATCATCCGGATCGGACATCTATATCATATAGCTGCCATAGGAACGATCAGATTAACTTTGTTGTTTTTTGATATAAATGGACATAACTTTAGAAATAGCGATTATTTACGTTAAAAACACAAAACTAAAAGTTTCATACAAATCGGACTACTATATCCTAATGTTTTTAAAAAATGACAAATGACAGAATTTACCATACATTTTTACGACTTTTTTTGCTAATTGTACCAAAAATTTGGCTATACAGCCTATAAAGTCCACTTAAACTAATCAATGACACATCTAGTTATTTATTCTTCATTTTAAAAATAATTTTAAGCCAGAAAACGCCTTAATTCTTCAGCCCCCAGTGCAAATCCATAACCTTTGCTAAATTTGAGGTTATGGTCTAAAAAATTAAATTATAGAAAAAGTGGCATCGGATCGGATTTCCTGAAACGTAACATTGTTAAATGGTGTTCTGTTAACACATCCCCAAACAAGATTTTTGATTTTAACGACTTTTCAAAAATGGGTTTTGGCCAGCCAAAGTGGTCAAATGCCCCATAGTGCAGTGTGAGAAGTTTTCGCTGGTCCTTCAGTAGCAAAATAGTGGAAGCGTCCTCAATGAATGTGTAGCCAAGTCCAACGAGATGCCGTTTTAAAGTGTAATGGGAGCGAAGCTGGGCGGGCTATTGCGGCTAGACTCCACCTACTTCACACCTGACAGCCTAGGCACAAGGCAAGACACACGCTGTACCTGAAGATACAAGTTACACGACACCAGATAAAGATATTCGCATTGCACACCAGATGCAAGCTTCGCTAATGGCAACGAGCTACGGCGTCATTGGCTACCTCGCTGCTGGACGCCATTCAAATAGAAATAGAAACTGAAATATCATTCTCCCTTTTAAGTGGACCGCTGTTTGTGGGTGGGCAGCGGTTGCAGCTGGGAACGGGCGCGTTCACTGCCACCGAAGCGTGAGCCACGAATTGGCGACTCAATTTCGCTGTCAATAAGCGGTCAAAAAATTGAGTAATTCAGATATATATACATTAAACTTCCATATCTCAAATTTTCCTAATTCGGAGGGTTGAAGAGGCAAATTGGATTGATTTGCAACGAAAATGAAATGTTCCCGGAGAACTAATTACCCTGCAGGAAACGGAATCAGTTTTGGACCAGTAAAATACTAGTGGGTCAGAAAACTTAACTAGTTAAAGTTACGTCCATTTTCTTGTAATGAACTGGTCCATTTTTCATAGGCTTGTCATCGGAAACAACTAGTCCATTTGCTATTAGTTTTGCACTAGTGGCTGTTAACCAATTTACGGTTACAGCTGTTAAACTACACCAAGAAAACTTATTTTCTCGAAAAATCTCAAAACTGGTCTATCAACCACACCCAAAAAAATTCGATACGAAACGTAGGTCAATTTTACATTATTTAGGATCAATTTTAACTTAATATGGGCCTATGTAAAATTGACATGGTCGAAATGTAAACATCATGTTCGAAGTACGTCAGTTCGAATTTCGAATCTGTCTTTCTCGTTTCAACTCACTTCATTTTGCTTTCCATATGGCGTAGTGCTCTCTTTTTCGAAGTGAGAGAGTCTCCGAGAGAGAAAATTCGGCAACATGACATTATTCAAGGTCAATTTGATGAGTATTTCATGTAAAAACGATGTGGGTATGAATTACCTGACATTTACATGGCTATATCGAATTTACGGAAACATGATTTTTTTGTGTGCATTAAATCATTGGATTTTACTCGTACTTGGAGATGTTTAATTTGACGCTCTTGTAATGGGTAGCTTATTTAAAGGCGCGGTCTCGTAAAGGAATTATGACTGTTATTATGTAATCAAATACGGCAAATGTTAAATAAATGGAACTAAAACAAACTTACTTTTTTCAAGGCAAGTCGCCCTCTCTAGGACTTCAACCGGGGACCTTTGGATTTGTAGACACACTAGCTGACTGAGCCATACACGCATCACATTTTGTAATGCACTAACAAGGTTCATAAATTTTAGTGTGATATATTTTTAAAACAGTGATTTTTTACATATATATTGCCTGCGACAGATTAAACTAAGTTAAAAATAAAACTAAAGCATCACTTAGCAAACAAAAAATAATTTAGAAAGACTGGGGATTGAACTGAGGACCTCGACTGTTTGATTTGTTTGGTGTTAAATTTTCCAACACATTTACACTCTAGGCTATACTTTTCGATCATATGTAGTTCAAGTGCAACTAGTTAAATTCCAGTTGCCTTTTAACTATACTTTAATATTTATTTGTTCTACCAATTAAACATTTTTTGGGTTTTTTTGTCAGAAAGGTACCAGTTTGAGACAATTAGCTTTTTCACTAGTTTGTGTACTATTTATTTTCTCGACTAGCACAAATTTTCTAAGCCCTGTGTAGTCCAAAGGCATCCAGACAAATTCCGGTAGCTTTTTTATTAGTTGTACAACTAGTTGATTTTCAGACTATTTCGCATTTTTCCCGCAGGGTATGCACATTTTATTTGGGATAAATTTATTCTGAATTAATGAATTATATTCCAGAGTAGTAGAGATTCCAATAAAAATTAACGAAGCTAATAATGTTTTCCTATTAATTTCCCATTAATTTTCCCATCGGAATGGGATATATATAGTCGTCCGATTTTTCTAAAATTTAATTCGAAATTCATAACAGTTTAAATAATAATATTCCCAAAAGCATTAGGTCATATGTCAAAATTCACGGACGATATAATCGTTTTTTCCATTATTTTTCCGATCCTTCCTATGGGAGCTATAAGATAGAGTTGTCCGATCCGGCTGGTTTCGACTTATATACCTGTAACAGAAAGAAGACTTTTGGTAAAGTTTCATCTCGATAGCTTCAAAACTGAAAGACTAGTTTGCGAAGAAACGGACAACTAGATCGACTCGTCTAGTCATGCTGATCAAGAATATATATACTTTATGGGGTCGGAAACGTCTCCTTTACTGCTTTGCAAACTTCTGACTGAAATCATAATACCCTCTGCAAGGGTATCAAAATCCTGTCGCCCACGTCCTAACAGATATTTCAAAAGTGTAAATACAGTTTGTGACAGGAGTAAAACAGATCGCCTTGACTTGACGCTCTCTGTGTGATGCCCTCTGGACCTCAGCTACCTGTGTCTAAATTCGGAGATTCCTGGTGTAGGCTCTCACGGCGCTGCTTCCGACGACTCGACTTGTTGTTGACTTGTAGTTGCCTTGGTACTGGTTGACTGACTTGTTGACTTAAATATCTTGATTGATCTTGAGGGATTGACTCCTCGTGATCGACTGATATGTAGAGCAAAGATCAAATTACTATAACAAATTTGGATACCAGCAGAGTTATTAAAAATAGTCATTTTATAAAGATTTTCCTAAGACGTCACAAGGTGTCCCTATTATTTTTCCCATGACTGTACATATAAATGTTGTGTGGGCGAAACAAATAGATTTTAGTTAAATTTTCATTCTAGCTTTAAAACGGTGGGCCACAGCTATTCGCGGTTTGTGGGCGTTAGAATGGGCGTGACACATTGACATGATAAACTTGATCTGAATGGGAAGCAAAGGAGCATAAATCTAAAACGACAGCTCTAGCTTTTATAGTTTCTAGGGTTCACGCGGACAGACAGACGGACATGGCTAGGTCAACTCGACTAATGATCCGGATTAAGAATATATATACTTTATAGAGTCGGAAACACATTATTCTATAGAATATATAAAATATATTTGTTACATACTTATCTCCAAATGCAAAATACCCTTTTAATCGACGAGTAAATGCTACCTTGATAAATATAAATATATATAGAATATCTGACAATCCTATTTTTTTTAGACCAAAACAGAGAGAATTAAGCAAGAAGAATGATGTGCTCAAATTAAGTATTTTTATTCTTAATTTGAGGATGTGCTGATTTTGAGGACAAATTTCGGAAAAAAAGCCTCATACTTTCACCAATTTTACCATTGTTGTTTCCCCCTTATTTGTTCCCGTTTTTGTAGAAAAAAATCTCTATTAAGACAATTTTTCAAGGAATGTTATTTAAAAAATTTGTACTGAAAGTAAGTATTTTGCACTTAAAGTGAGTACTTGGTTATATTTTGAGTACAAAATGATCAATTTAAGTATAAAGTTCTTGCTTAATTCTCTCTGTGTAGACGAGAGGCGTTCTAGACGATCTGCAAAGCAGAGAGCCAATAAAAGCTTACAGATAGTGTGACGCGGAATCGAAATGGAGGCGACCTAAAACGACAACGAACGCATAAATTGCAAATGATGTTGCCTGCCAATGGTGCGCACAAATAGCAACGCGACGGCAACGGCGGCAGTGGCGAATACGTACATACTTCACTGCCGTTGACGAAGTGTAATCGGGGGAAAACGCAGCTGACTGCATCGGCGTCTCCGACCCTGGGTGCAGTTGATTTTCTCGCAGCTTGTGTTCACTAAAGGGTTCAAGGTAGTTTTGGATTTCTTCGTCTCGCCAGCACTCAATAGCCGATTCCCGATGGTTCATATCCGATTCTCTGCTGGAAGTCTTTTACCTGAAAGTAGCGTTTTCGATTTTGTACGAATTTGTATCATTCGGGAATAATCAGTTCTAAAAATCAAACAGTTTTTAACAGACACAGAATGATTTTTTGCTGAACCCTTACTAAAAAGGTGTACTACGCAGAGGAAAAAATAAGAATCGGGTATTTCTTCCTATCAATTTGGGCCCTTATATGGCCATATCAAAGCCTATTTTCGAACATATCATATTGATATTGATTTGGTATTTTTCATATCAGATTGATATGTTTTCATATCAATACGGTATTATTCACATCATATAGATATGGATTTTGTATATTATGAAACGGGCCTGAATTTATCCTTGTAACCATTCTGACATTGAAACTTTCGCAGTAGTATACCGGTTATTGTAACACGTATAATTTTCATGTGTAGATGGAACTTTCCTAATTCAAAGTATCTATGCGCGTTGCCATCAAAATAATACCTAATGAAAATTTAAAAGATTTTTTAGGCTAGAATTTCCGTACAATGGTTATTATTTGTGTTAAAGTAACTAAGTTGTGGACATTTTTGGAACACATTTGCTTTTTATAGTCACTTCCCAGAGGACAGTTAATAGTCGCGATTCTATGCGGGCAGCCCCGGGGATAAATTTCTGTGCTAGTGTATATCAGAGACCCAGCCCGCGTCTGCGAAGTGCCTGAGTTGCGCGAGGCGCATGCTCTCCAAGACCTTGATCCCGCATTAAAAAGTTGGCACGTCGTCGTCATCGTCGTTAAACAGCAAAAATAACACAGCACAAAGATAAAACCAAACCGAACGCAAAAAAAAGGCAAGAGAGCCAGGGAGACAAGTGAGTCAAGACAGACCGGCAAGGCATGACAACAAAGGAGGAAACATGTGGACAACCGTTTGGTGGGTCGTCAGGCGGTACTGCGGGGAACCTTGTTCGGAGGGAGGAACTCGCCTGCGTGGCATGCGGTGTCCATTTGTGCGCCACTCCTCCCAATCAGCCGCTGATGATCTTCATTGTTTTTAATTTGCCATACATTTCTGCTCATGTCTCCGGCCTTTTCACTTTTTTGTGGGTTGGTAGTGAAGTTGGTAGTTGAATGCGTTTTGCATGCCAAATACTTAGCGTAGTTAATACTGTAGTTAGTTTCTAATGGTGATTAAGGGGGTGAATTAAAAATCTCGATACCCTCTTTAATAATTATTTCTTCTCTTTTCAGATGAACCAAAGGAATATCGCATCAATTAAAACATCTTCGAAACCCATGTTAAACCAACGAAGACAAAAGTAAAATTTAATTTCAAATAAAAAAGTAAAAATTAACGACTTCGGCCACGAAGAACCAACTACCAAAACAAGTTTATAAACCAAAATAAATAAATGATACACTTAAGAAGAAAGGAATTTAAAGTTTAATCAACATGAAGAGAAACAAATAACCAGCAGAATCTACAACGGCGAAAAGCCCAGTACAGCTCAAAAGCCAAGAAAACCCGCAAAAATGTACATCAGAAGTCAATAAAGAAGGGATTTTGAGAAAAACGAAAGCGACTCAAGAGCCACAGGCAAAGTCAACTGTAACTCCAAGGAACCCGCAGCCTTTACATAAACTAACGAACTAAGCAAAGGAGCAGCAGCAATGGCCATCAACTTTTCGGCTTCATTTGCGGCCTGCATAGCAGCCGGTCTTAAGGTTCCGCGCCAGATTATGTACTGCATCACGCAGGACACCGGTCAGCCGTACGTGCTATACAAGGACTCGCAGGACGCGGACCGCAACCCCGGGGCCATTGGCGCTAGTCCCGCCCAGTGGGGCAGCGACATGTATCCCAACATTCAGCAGCAGGCCCAGCAGCACCTGACCGCCCAGCAGCAACAGCAGCAGAATGCGGCGCAGGCGGCAGCTGTGGCGGCAGCAGCGGGACAGCCGCAGAGTCCGCCGGGCGGAGGGCAGGAGGCGCGGGATAACGGCAGCGGCGACGGCCGCCAGCAGCAGGTGTCACCATCCTCGAGTCCGTATCCCTCTGTCCAGCAACAACAGCAGCAGCAACGGGCAGGCGACGAGGACCCCATGAGTCAGGTACCCGTGAGCCCGGGGTGCAGTCCTGGCCAAATCTACGACTAACTCATGACTTTTCTTACAGCTCGCCAACCAGCAGAACTCCGCGCCCAACCAAAACCAAAGCAGCAACGAGCCCCAGCACACGGGATCCAATGCTGGCGAGCCGGGCAACCCGCACGTCCAGCAGAATGGAGGACCCCAAACCGATCCCGGCAACGGTTTCCAAACTCCGGACTACTACGCCCCCCGACACGCGGCGCCCCAGGGAGGAATGCTGGCGCCGCCCGGCTTCCCGCCGCTCCACTATCTCAACAAGGGCGTGCTGCCCATGGAGCAGTCCGGCGGTGGCGGCGGCGGCGGCGGAGGGGGCGGGGCCGGTGAGGCTTACGCGCTGCCCGAAATGCTGCCCGCCCAACAGCAGAACGGCCAGCAGAACGGCGGCGCGGCGAACGCCAATGCCAATGAAGGCGGTGCGGGTGCCAACGGAGGCGGGGGAGTGGGCGGTGCGGGAGCGGGCGTGGGTTCGGTGGCCGCGCCGAGCGGCGGCAGGACGGGCAACGGTCCCGGACGCCCACACAAGAACAAGCCGCACAGCGACCTGCGACTGTTCAAGTGCCTCACCTGCGGCAAGGACTTCAAGCAGAAGAGTACGCTGCTACAGCACGACCGCATCCACACGGACGCGCGACCCTTCCCGTGCTCCGAGTGCGGCAAGCGATTCCGCCAGCAGTCGCACCTCACCCAACACCTGCGGATCCACGCCAACGAAAAGCCCTTCACCTGCCCGTACTGCTCGCGCAGCTTCCGGCAACGCGCCATTCTCAACCAGCACATACGCATCCATTCGGGTGAGAAGCCCTTCGCCTGCCCCGAGTGCGGCAAGCACTTTCGCCAGAAAGCCATCCTCAATCAGCATGTGCGCACCCACCAAGGCGAGCGACAGATACAGATAACTTACTTACCGATGCAGATGCAGATACAGATTCGAACGGGGGGTCAGATAGGGATAGTGATAGTTCAGACCCCGGTTAGGTATAGCCAGCTGTTCGACAAGCTCGGCTCCACTCTCCCCTTTTGGCAACTGAATTCCCTGCAAAATTAAATTATCTGTGCAGATCAGCAAACTTTGGGCCGAATATCAAAATTGTCCCTATTGCAATGAACATTGGTTCGCTGACTTGCTGAGAACGTAGACGGAAGGCGAACCGAAAGAAAGCTCTTAAGCCATATTTGTGTAAATACTAACCTAGGAGAGCAGGATTCTCAACCTTCCAAACGCCCCAGCAGGTCGGCAGCCAGAAAAGACACTACGTCCTTAGATAAGTAGAAAGCTAGGCAGTTCTTTCGAAGATTTGTATCTCGGCTGCGCGCCAAGTTTAAGCGCTGCTAACAGTGGCCCTCTCTCGCTTGACTCTTTCCATGTGACCCCGCGGATCAACACGTCCCATTCCACAGACGTCTCGCCACACCTTATTTTCAAGAACGGGCCGCACCCGACCCTGTGGCCCTCGGACGTGCCGTTCCCTGGCGAGGAGAACGACACCAAGGGCGACATCGCCGGAACGGGTGGCGGATACCACGACGAGGACTCGCAGGGAACGCCGGATGGCAGCGGCGGCATGCACTACCCGTCGTACTTCAAGGACGGCAAGGGTGAGTACTAGTAGGCGGCGTGGTTGGAGGCGGCTACCTTCTAATCAGATCCTCACACAGGCCAAAAAATACTGCCCGAGGTGCTGCAGCACATCGGGGTAAGACCGGCGAACATGCCGCTCTACGTGCGGTGTCCCATCTGCGACAAGGAGTTCAAGCAGAAGACCACGTTGCTGCAGCACGGCTGCATCCACATCGAGTCGCGCCCGTATCCCTGTCCGGAGTGCGGCAAGCGCTTCCGGCAGCAGTCGCACCTCACGCAGCACCTGCGCATCCACACCAACGAGAAGCCCTTCGGCTGCATGTACTGTCCGCGCTTCTTCCGCCAGCGGACCATTCTCAACCAGCACTTGCGCATCCACACCGGCGAGAAGCCGTACAAGTGCGGCCAGTGCGGCAAGGACTTTCGACAGAAGGCCATCCTGGACCAGCACACGCGCACCCACCAGGTAGTTGTAGCCTGGCCTCAACCCGGGCAAGATTTCTCAGCGCCTTCTAGTGTTGGGTCTGTATTTTACATGGGAAAGCCTAAAGGAAACCAATAGAATTGCCGATGGCGCCATCAGGAGAAAAATGTATTAATTTATATTTGTTAATATTTATTTTGAAAGTCGGTAACGGTTACCGGTTACTGGTAACCGACTTGACAAAGAAGTTATCTTCAGATTTTCTATGTCGTTATAGCCTTTACAAAAATATGAGCAAAGGAAGCTATGCAACAATTTGATGGCGTTGAGAAATATAAATAAGTATCCTAGACCACCCAGAGTCCTAATCCATGAATTTTTGTCTCACCACGCAGGGTGATCGTCCGTTCTGCTGTCCGATGCCTAATTGCCGTCGGCGCTTTGCCACGGAAAACGAGGTGACCAAGCACATCGACAACCACATGAATCCCAACACCACCAAGGTGCGCCGCCAGCAGCAGCAGCAACACCAACAGCAGCAACAGCAGCAGCAGCAGCAGCAGCAACAACAACAACAGAACAACAACGCGGTTGCACAGGTCGCTTCTGTTGCCAATCACCTGATGAACGACGCCAAGAGCCTGGCGGCCCAGCAGTTCCTCAACAACAACAACCAATCGACGGTGGACAACAAGGCCAACATCCTTCCGGTGCGCAGTATAGCGCCTAACGCGGCGGCCGCCGCCGTTGTCCAGCAGTCGGTGGTGAAGAACGAACTCTACTTCCCACAATGCTACGGACCGCCCTTCCAGCATCCCTTCCAGACGCAGCAGCAGCAAGCCCAGCAGCCCAGTGTGGCGCATGCAAACGGAGGACCCACGCCGCCTGTAACCGTGACAGCGGTGGCCTCCGGCGTGGTGGTGCAGCAGAACGCTTCCGCCTCTGTGGTGGCCCAGTGACATCCCACCACAGGAACAACTGGGGCACAGCAACAGCCTCCAGCGGCACAGCAGCAACACCACCCGCCGCCGCCTCCGCCACCAACGTCGTCCGCCCATCACATTGCAGCAGCGACTGCCGCTGTCACCGCGGCCACGCCCTCATCCGCCCATGCATCTCCAGTGGCGGCGCCGCAGACTGTGACTCTTTCGATTACGCTGCCCCCGCCTCCGGCCTCCCACACGGTCCATCCGAGTCACCCGGGGCATGTCGGTCATTCGGCGGTGGCCAACGGAGCTGCGCCCCCACCGCCACCAACTCTGTCACACGCGATTCCCATTCATCCACACATACACTCGATATTCGGATCTCTATGATGTCATCAGTAGGGGAGACAGGAGCAGAGGGCAAGAATTCAAAGTTGAGGAACATACACTATTCTCGACAATTGATAGGTTCACTTAGTTCTCTAGTATAGACGCATACAAATTCTCCTAGTTTTTAAAACTAATCTTAGAACCACAAAACACAGTTTTGGTAATGGAAAACGAACGAACCGAGACGAGCTGATTGAGATGCAACCACGCAAACAGGACGAGTACTAGTCTTTTTGAAAAGGACTCTAAACTCCTTTGATATAAACCATAAACATGAAATGCAAATGGTCAATGTGTAAGAGAAACAAGGAGCAGAAAGAAGGAGAAACGAGAGCCAAACACAACGTTATACGATTCCTTTTTGATAATTTTGTTTAAGCACCCAACACCTTTAAAGACTAAAAACATCAAATATTTATATACACACAAACTAGCGGGCAACTCAAGAGCATGAAAAGTTCGTTATTCTTGATTTTTGACACAACCGAAGATATACGACTTAGCCGTAAAACTGGGATAGCTCATATATGATGATAGTGGATATGTGACGTGATAGATAAGGCAGCTAGAACCTGTTTGGGACAAAGGATAAAGGGTGCAAAGGAATGCAGGAAAAGAAGAAGGGGAAAGGGAAAGAGAAGGGAAACGCAGACGTTGGCGATGAGCAATTTGATTTTTAAGCAGCATCCAAGTTTTATTTCTGTTCTTTACAAATGTCGATGTATTGGATTTTTAGTTTAAGAATATGGTTGATCGGATTACTCTGGGTTAATATCTTGGCTAAGCCAAGAGGAAGCCACCAAACTCTTATTAGAAATTTATTTTTCATTTCAATTGATATGTGATTTTTAAAGTGTATAAAACAATACTGGAATGCAATTTAATGATACGAAATGAGTAAGCAGTTTATAAACCATAAGTACTCTGAGCTAGGCTTCATTTGTTGTCTTCCCCAACTAATTATGTATGTGTAATTTATGTTGAGTTTTTATTTAGTAATTAGGCATACGTTTAACCCAATTATGTCCACACAATTGCACACACACAAGGCAGACAAATAATATTTATATAGCAGGCAATTCAAATGTGACTCTTTAGGTGCCATACAAATGAACAATAGTCAAAAGATAATAGATGAACAAGAATCAACCTTCAAACATATATTCAACCTGATCCACCGTTTTAATAACCTCACGACCCCTCTCCTCCCACGTTCTTCCCATGCCAACTGTGTGGATATAATCGACAAATTTAGTTTCTTATTAAATTTTCCAATGTACCGTCAAAGCATTTATGATTGTTATTAATCTTTTAGTATATATTTCCTACATATTTATATATAAAAGTAAACATATTTTGTGTATAGGTATGTAAAGAAAAATCGCGAAAGAGCAGACATTAACTTTAGTTTAGTCGTTTCACCTTAAAAAGTATCTACTCATTATTTCATAAATTTAGTAATTAGTCAATTAAGTTTCTATTGGAATCCAAGCAAGTGCTCCGAATACGATTTGTTTTCACTGTTTTAAACTTAAAGATATCAATTATGTTTGGATATATTATTTAATTATTTCAATAAAACAATTATATGATTTATCTGCTTTTAGGTTTTTATTATTTTTGCTTTGCTTTAATTTTAACCTTACCAAAGTCTGTTTTTATTTATTCCCTTATACACGGGGTAACTCTGACAATTTTGGCATTACACAAAACTACGACTATTTCGGCTTGGGCAGGCGTCTGGTTTTTGTGATATAAGTGTCGCTGGCAAAAAATTTCGGCTACAATGTCTTATTCAAAATTGTACATAGAATATTTCGGCTTAAATTAAATGTACATCTACAAGCAAAAGTTTTATAAATAGTTTGAACAAATTGTTTCCATTGTAAAATATTTAACAACTCCTAACGGTTACGGTAACTTAGTCAAAATTTTAAAATCACTTTTTAGGCACATACAAATTCTACATCTAAATTAAAATTGATAGCGGAACAAAACGTTAATTACAAAAATTCCGTATGCTCTGGCGTAAAGGCAACAAACATCCAAAAACGTATTACCCAATATGGTGGCTTTTATTGGAATTAGACCAAAGAGACTTGATCGAAATGATCAGCATGATTTGCTATAAAACACACAGTTTAACTCTAAGCTGTAGCCAAACTTTAGGCCTTTTAGACAAAATTTTATTAATCATTTCGGCTTTAAAAAAT
This sequence comes from Drosophila mimetica, assembly GCA_037075245.1. Lineage (NCBI taxonomy): Eukaryota > Metazoa > Arthropoda > Insecta > Diptera > Drosophilidae > Drosophila > Drosophila mimetica. The sequence goes on from JBAMCH010000004.1 coordinate 3,908,255, forward strand.
CGAAATTATAAAATCGATAAAGAAACGACGAACACACGCAAGAACCTTTGGCTTTAAATCAAAATTATGTTTAGTTTTAGTTAAAAGAAAAATTAAAAAGTTTATTAAAAGGATTATATCAAAGTAAATTATGGCAAATTATGCTATAGTTCCAATAAAAGCAAAATTTAGACTGAATGTCGCTGTGATAAATGCAAATTAAAAACAAAACAACCTAAGCGTAAAACTTTTGTACATTTTAGGCATTAACACAAAATTTAAAGCATACACTTACTCAAAAACAAAAACATAAATTTAGGCGCAACAAAATCTAGCATAAAGACAGAGACTAAGAACAAAATTTTAAAATGCTCCAAAATCATTTTTGCGGAACAACCCGGGAGACTATACTCCCCTAATGTTCTGTAAAATACTATATATTTCTAATTACTTATGGTTTTATATTATATGAATTTGGTTTCTATATTAAGTTTTTACTGCATTATTTAATTAATTTTATAGTTGCTTACAAACTGTCATAGGAAAGATTAGTTTAAAGAAAGCTGCAAAGGGAAGTAGACCAGCTGCTTCAACGGAATCTTGCTCTTGGAGTTCTTCCAAGTAGCATCAATAAGTGAAGACCAAAAAACACACCAGCCGGGACAAATATACATAGAAGCTGCATCGAACATCGATGACGCATAAGTTCAATGATCATGGGGCGTTGAGATGACAGCCAACTTTTCAAAATAAAGAGGCTTCAGCATGACAAGCCTATACGGCCTGTACGGCCAGACCGGAACCGAACATACCATTAAATAACTCTGACAAACAGTCGACGAAAATAAATAGCTGCAGATATATACGCAGATCGAACAAACTGCTAAGTAAGAAATAGGAAAACACAAACAACGTTACAAGCATACCTAACAAAAAACAATAGCCCAATTTAAATAACCAAGAGTACAAATACAAGTAATTTTTATAGCAGAAATTTTAATTGCAGTATCAAAGAGCCATAATAAGTAAACATAAGTAACATGTATCCATAACGCAAACCCAAGAACCACAAACACAACGTAAGCAGAGGCAAGGAAATATTTAATACTTGGCACATCAAAATCGACAAAAAATAAAACATGAAAAAGAAATTTATCTGAAAACTGCGTTTCGATGCAAAATCATGATACCCTGAAAATCCAAAAAGAAAAAGTAAAAAAAATAAAATCCTTTCTTCTTAAAAAAGTATAAACTAAAATTATAATACAAATAAAAGGAAATCATAATAAATAGAAAGATATAATAATATCCGAATAATATTTGAGAATAATTCAAAAATGATTACTTTTCCGGCTTTCATTTCAGACTCACAATATATTTCGACCCCAAAGAAAAGCAAAATTAGTTAAAAATGCCTACAACAAACATACAAACAACAATGAAGCAAACTCACAAGAGAAATAATTAGGGATGGAGAGCAGTGAATTCTGTGGAAAACACATTTCTTCATCCCACAATTTCCAGAAGCGAATGCATTATAATTGAGTACAGCCGCTTTCTGCAATAGTGATAATAGTTTTTAAGTCAACCACCAAGAATAACAGCAACCAACAAACAAAAAATAACTCAAAGGAATCAGCAAAGAAAAGAAAATATTAAAAAAATAGATAAATACACATTGAAATAGCAACGGTAAGCATGAATTTAAAAAAAGTAAGGAATAATAACTATACTGATAATTCTGAATGAAAAAGAGAACTAATAATATATACAAAGATAAAAAAGTCCTTTGAACAGCTGTTTGATTTGATTAGATATTGTGGGTAACGCATAATTGACCAATTTAATTCGAATTCCAAAGAGATTTTCGTTAAGTTAATAATATCCGAAAGGAAGCGATTACCAAAGAATAAAATGGATTAAAGTCACTCAAAATGAATTTCAAAAGCAAAAGATGAAATAAAATTGAAACAATTGCAAAAACAAAGAAAAATAGCTTATAGCATATGAGAAACCCAAAACTCTTATATTATATGGTATGGTGTATTATATTTTTTAACCTATTTAAGGCATACTCTCTATATATATGATAATCTACTTATATTTGTCGTAACCTTAAAAAGTTTGTGACAGCAGCCAGCTGCGTAAATAGGAGGAATTACAGACTTTTAATTGTATTGAACGCCGGCTAAAACACTGTTCCGAAATTGCAAAAATTCAACCATAACCTGGTTTTACTTTACAAGAGTCCAAATTGAGAAATGTAATAAAATAATCCAAAACAACAATAGCCTCGTTAGTTGTTAATTAAGCCAATATGGCGATATTGACAAAAACTCTATATTCAAATTATTGCAAAAATCTGGACGAGCAATGCATAGATACACCACTGGGACCGTTTTTTTTTATTCTATCAAAATTTTGATACAAAAAAAAATTAATTCAGATCAAGACAAGCTATTAAGGGTAATAGAATCCATATAAAGTCATGTAATTTCCTTAGATGTTATTCGATATACCTTAGTTTAGTATGCAAACATCAATCAAAAATCTTTAGAAATTATACAAGTTTTGTTTGTTTGAAATTCTCTGTTTTTCGAGACAAATTTTAGTCTAAGATCCCAGTCTGCTTCTATGCTACCATGTACCGGTCACTATTTGCAATAGACACAATGTGCCCATAGAACAAGTAATTTACAACAGACAGAAATCAATTAATTTATTTATATTATATACGAATTGTTGTTTTTGCAACAGGAACAAATCAAATGAAATAATACCGAAAATATTTTACAGAACTTTTACAACAAACCGACAAACAAGAAACAAATACGGCTCTCAAAGAAAAAGAAAATCCGAATATCAATACACAATAGCAACAATACAAAAATAAATCAATCAGACAGCTTACAACTGAGAAAAACAGCAAAAAAAATAGCAAAAGTCGACGAGGATCGACGAAAATGCCGAAAAAAGAAACTTAAAATGAGAACATATAGTAACATTTACTTAAAAGACATATAAAAATATTCCATTAAGTGTTAAGTGAAGTATGCAAATGAAATATAATTTTAAAACTTGCGCTTGCCTGTCAGTGAAGCAGAGAAACTCAAAGAAGGAGAACATAAAATCGGATGGTTTATGATAAGTTTAATAACCAGAAGGATCAGACTAGATCAGATAAGAGCGGAACCGAACACAATTTGTTATGTTGGAATTACTTTGATATATACGTTTGTAATTATTATGAACAATTGACAGGGACTACAATTTAATAACTACCATAGAAATAATAACTGAGCAGAGTCAATAGAAACAAATTTTATTTATGCAAATATCAGAGTCGGCCCGAACGTGGGAAGGTATGAACTTATTATTAATTGTAACTCAACTCTAACTGTACATAAGCAATCACAAACTGCAACTGCAAATGCAATAGTACCAACGTAAGTAAATCAATTATTTCACTAATTTCGCTAACAAATAGCTAATGCACCAAAAAATCGGAGAGCGGAAAGCAGCAAAACCCTAACACTGTTTAAGCGGGATAAAGAAAGGTACGATCCAGTTTATTGAATTTCACTATGAGTTAATCAGCTGAACGCAACATATCCATGCAGCAGTTTGACCACTGCTACCAAAGTCGATTACGTTTTTGTGACATACAAAAAGAAAAGTTTAATTTGTTTTTATCAGAAAGTGAGAATTTAATTGAGGATTAACAAATTTTTGGTTTGTTGAGCAGACCTTTTATCAAAATCATCAAACCGAATCAAAACCAAAACAAAATCAAACAAAGCAATAGTGATACTATACTGCCAGGATCAGGACAAGTACCTGCCCTGGGCCAGCCAATAGCCAATAGCCTGATACAATTAAATAACAATAAACCAAAAAATCTTTTAATTTACAACATATACAACAAATGCAACGGATACCGCAGCAGCAGCAACCATAGTACAATAATAATACATTTTTCTTATTGACCGACTTTTATACAATAGACAGCACCAGCAAAACCTAATTAAACAACTGAGAAGAAATGATAGGAAGTATTGAAGAAAAGCATTGCAAGATACGAAGCAGATTAAACCAAATCAAAACGAAAGCCCGAGAGCGGTGATTTTAAGTATACAGCAAACGTAACGAAAGATCAAGCTAACTACCTATATAAATATATTTTTTAAAGAGGCAAACGCAAAAACAGCTGAAGAAGAAGTAACAATAGCTAAAAATTGTTAAGCATTTTTATATTTGAATTTGTATAATTTTTAATCGATTGACTGTAAAAAGCAAGTTATACATACATATATAAATAAAAACCACGCAATGAAAATCAAAGCAAAATAATGTAAAACTTTTTTATATTACAAGAAACAAACAAGGAAAACAAAAATCTCACTTTTCTGGTAAAAATTTAATTAATTGGTACAAAAATACTAAGAACAGATTCCACCTAAACAATAAAACTGGCTTATCAACTTGAACAACAACACATAATATCAACATTTTTTTCTTATTTTATTTAATCTTCAAAGTTAATTTTCAATCTAAACCAATCCTCAGTTAATAATCAACATGTCGAATTCGGTTTTACACTAACAACTACAATTAGCGAAACAACCATCAACAACTTCTGAAAAATACAGGTAACACTGCAAGTTAAAAAATGTTTGACTTAAACCCTTTTTGTTTCGGCTAAGTCAAAAACAAGGTTCATAAAATACCATTTAATAATTTGCGTATAATAAATGAATCTCGAATTCAAAAATTATATTAACATTGAAAGCTAAAGGGACAACTTTCAAAAGAACATAGCAAACGTTTCGAAGTAAATGTTTGGTGACAAAAACTCGCACTTAAGCGAAAACAAGACACATTAGATATCAAAATCGAAATAAGAAATGGTGACTTAACCACTGGCATTGAATAAAAAAAAAATAAGATACAAATCTTGAACTAATTATATAAATTTTTCTCGGCCAATTCTAAAATAAAAATTCTCGGAAAAAACAACTAATCTCGGTCATTCCAAAATTGATTGCACAATGCAAGGTCGAGTCTTGGCAACTATTTAAAAACAAATCACGTTTAATTGCATTTTTCGGAGCAACCAAAACCAAAATTTAAGTTTAAGCCAAATGTATAAGCATCATTTTTTACAAAAAAATTAAGTAATGATAAAAATAAATACTTTAGGAATTTAATGTAAGAGAAAATTAAATGGAACAAGAAAAGACACCCAACTTTGAATATGAACTAAAAGTGAAAGTTTAGAAGGAAAAAGCAAAGTGAATAAACTAAATTCACAGTCAACAGAATAAAAATTACTAAACCAAAAGAATACAAAAATTCAAAATTGTAATTGTTATAAGCAAAACTTAAGCACTATATATGCAAACATATATCAAGAAAATTCATTACCCCAGCCAAACTAAAATAATTCCTTAAAATCACTAAAACCCCACACAAAACCCATTGAACATGGAACCACCAAATTACACACCAACATTCTCCACCACACACTCAGACCCACAAAATTTCCATTGGTTTAGATTTTAAGAATCATTTTTAATGTAATCGTCAGCCAAAAAGGAAAAAATATACAAAAAACATAAAGAAACCTATCACGGCAGTCCAAAATTAATCGAACCCAAAAAATTAATAAATAAGATTTTAAGGCAAACAAATATTACCGAGTCAAAAATAAAATATGTAAGCAAGTAAAATTATGCAAAATCTTGCGTCGTCTAGTTTAATGTCGTAAAATTTTACTTTTTGTAATAATTAATTAATATTTAACTATATATTCTGTAACAAAGCAAAAACAATGGTAAAGGCAAAGATATTGTAACCATCTATCGACTTACTAATTTCAAAAAAATACAGACACCAACTAAAAAATAGCTCACCAAAAAGATAAGTGGAAAAGCCAAAGCTACGGCATGTGCAACAAAAAAAGAATTTTGGCATCAAAAATATAGAACTACTTAAAATACGAACCCATAATATTATACAAGAAAATGATTTGAAATAAATTGAATCTTGTAATATAGAGGATTTAGTTTCTATTAATTACAATTTTTCTAAGATATCGAGATCCTAACGACACCTTAATATAGGCCGTTAGAAGCCAATTTTTTCGATTATATCTTCAAATATTCTAATAAGTATGTTATGCTGGCGCTAGCAAGCCAAATCGAATTTGACGACACCGTCGTAATTTGGTCCGTAGTCGAAGATTGCCTTACTCTTCCATGGGCGGTTGAAGCTGGATGAATAGGTGGTCTGCATGTTGCTGACATCGTCAAGCCGTTTCGCGCACTTAAACCGCTTGAGATAGTTATGCGTCCTTGTAAGATTTCCGAAGGCCTGAAGTCTGTCCACGTCCATCGGTTGCTTTGGGGGACCGCTCCTTTCATTTTCCCCGTTCGCTTGCGAAAGACACAGTCGCGGTAGCTCTTGAAACTCAAGGGTGTTGGTAGTAGTGAAATTTTTCTTTAGTGATTCATGGTCCACAAGGTTCACACACGACCGCTTGTTCCTCCTGAAGTTCTGGTAAGCCAACTTGCGATGCTCCACGAAAAAGGGAACTGTCTCGGCACAAGCGAACGGTGAACTTGTGTACGTATCCTGGCAGAGTGACCGATGGTACTCGCAGCCACTCACCCGGAGTCCTGGAAGGATGGCGTTGCTCTGCTCTACAACAGCGAAACGGCGCTCGGCCCAGTTGCCAATCAGCACCTCTGTCCCGTATGTGGGCGAGGCCATGTCGTCTGCCAGAGACCTTTGGCTTTTGCCGTCCATCCTTTGCCGAACGTGTAGCAGATAATTTTCAAATTACGTAAACTATTGAATAAAAAAAAATTTATTAAATGGTTACTATATAAACCGATGAGTTGACAAACAAGTCCTTGCCTTCCAGCAACATGATATTTTGTTGTTCAATGGACAATTTAAAAGTTTAGAGAATACTCTGATTTTGTGCTGTGTGTTTTATTTTACAGATGGTTAAAGCCCCAAGAATCTGTGTGGTGAATCTCAACTTTCTTTTCTAGTTTCTGAGATCACAGCGATTATACAGAGTCTGTAGTAAAGGCAGACAAACAGATAGACGGACATTTCCGACGAATACAATATACTGTTTTACTCTACGAGTTACGGGTATAAAAATATGTTACACATTTCAGTAGGTATTACTAAACCAAGCTAAATTGCCTTAACACTTTTACAAAATCTGTGAAGATGTGGCCGCACTGAGGGTATTATAATTTCAGTCAGAGGTTTGCAAAAGTCTTCCCAAAAGCTAGATCGGACCGCTATATCTTATGGTTCCCATACACACAAAAAAAAAAACTATGTAAAATCAACGATTTAATAGTGAAAACTGCCCCAACCCATAAAAAATAGAAAAATGCCCAAAAAAATAGTAGGTTACCTATAAAAAGGAGATTACCTACAAAATTTTTATTTTATTATTTTACCCGAAAAAAATTGTTGTTTTTTTAATTTATTTTTTTATTTTTAATTTAATTTCTTATATTAATTTATATCGAAGCTATTTATAGACACTTACATTTCACAGATACTTAAACTTACAAGTCAGGTTTTTTGCCTCCGCTGGGAATCGAACCGGGGCCGGCAGTCATCGGAGTCCAGCACTCTAACCAGTAGGCCACAGAAGAATGATTTTCATAGAGGAAAGTCTATAGACTTGAAATCAACATTTACCAAAAAAAAAAGATAAAACATCATCTGCAAAAGCGGGACTTGAACTCACGACCCAGAGATTATGAGTCGGATACTCTAGCCACTCTAAGTCCAGAAAAATAGTTGACCAACAATTTATAATTGTATTTTTAAAACAAAAAAATACATGAAGGAAAAAAATAGTTGTGTTACGATATTAATTGTGGTGTCACTATTCAGTGCCCCAAAAAATAAAACAACAAAATACACGCGAACAAATAAAATAGTTTGGCTACGATATTAATTGAGACGTTACTATTAATTTTCCAAATGAATAAAACAACAAAATACATGACAATTTCGTAGATAGGTTTTCTACTATTTTAATTGTTAAATACTATTCGATGACCCAAAAAATAAAACAACAAAATACATGAAAAATTCAGAAAATAGTAAACTACTATTTTTCTATGTTGATTATACATAGCTTATTTTTTTTGTGTAGTAAATCGCAAAAGTAATAGAAAATACAAATTACATTTCGAAGTAAAATAAAAGAAGTGGTACTCACAAAAAAGGTTACTACGTCAATAGTTCGTCCAGTGGAACAGTGGAAGACAAACATGATTAAAGATAAGTCTACGAACTGCAAGGGTATATAAACTTCGGCTTGCCGCAGCTAACTTCCTTTCTTGTTTATGATACTTTAAGGCTATTTTTGGCGTGGTCCTCGGCTGAAGCAAACTTGCTCTGCGTAAGAACCCCTAGAACCTGAATCGGGCATCCCCACTTTCTAGTTTTTGTTGTTTTCAAGATCTCAGCGTTAAATCGACTCCGTTAGAGATCTTGATCCTTAATATACAGGCGCATATACCTTGCATTGTTCCTTATTCCCATTACATACTTCCCGATGCATACATTATATTCATTTACTGTTCGAGTAACGGGTATACAAAAAACAAACAACTTTTTTTCGCTCCTTGCTTTCTAGATTAATAAATTGGAATAAGAAACCAAACTCATTTTCTTTCACTGCATTTATTATGTTTCTGATGTTTAGGCATAAACTCATATGTACAAAAAATTCGTTAAAAAAACATCACGCAAATGCAGACCTATGGGATGAGAGAAAAAAGTACAAAAAGAAGAAAGTATAACATTTAAAAGAGCGGAAACCCCTTTTTAAACAGTTGTTTCTTCGTAAATTTTCTAAATAACCATAAGATGTATGTGAGATATATTGATTTTAGTGAGCTATTTCAGTCCAATCACATTGTTACCAAAAGTTATGTAATGTTTTTCTTACATGGCCTAAAAGAAATGCTTAAGCAAAGGAATGTTTAATGTTGCTGATTTGCCTGATTTACTGTTTCCTGTTTCTGTTGCTGCTGCACTGGCACCTGTTGATTCTGAGCGGGCGGCGGGCTCTGATTGTGGACTTGCTGTTGAGCGGTTTGCTGCTGCTGTTGCAAGGGCTGTTGTTGCACAGGCGGCTGCTGCTGCACGGTCTGCTGTTGTAAAGGTTGCTGTTGCTGTTGTAAAGGTTGATGTTGCTGTTGTACAGGTTGCTGTTGCTGTTGTACAGGTTGCTGCTGATGTTGTACAGGTTGCTGCTGATGTTGCGGAGGCTGCTGTTGTTGATAGACAGGCTGCTGTTGATAGATCGGCTGTTGTTGCTGGGGAATCTGTCCTGCGTGCTGATAAACCTGGTTGGGTTGCAGCTGTACTGGCTGCTGTCCGTACTGCTGCTGCTGGTATTGTTGAGCGTATTGCTGTTGCTGCTGTGCGTATTGTTGTTGCTGTTGGGCGTGTACCTGGTCGGGTTGTTGATAGTGCAGTTGTCCGCCTGCCGGTGGGGCCTGCTGGTAGGGCACGCCTCCTGGTGGTGGAGCAGCGTAGTATCCTTGCGGCATGTTCGGATGTGGCGGCAGTTGGCCCTGGGCGATCAGGCGCTGCACCTCCTCCTGGCGCCGGCGCTCGTATTCGAGATACTCCTCGTGTGAGTACTGAGGCTGTCGGTCGATCGTCTCCCATTCAGGGTCCTTTTGGAACTCCTCCTTATTTGTCTGCACCATGAACTCGTCGATGCTGATCAGGCCATCGTGGTTGGAGTCCGTCTCCTGAAAGTAGTGCTCGCGCATGCGCTCCATCTCCTCGGCCCGTTCCCTCATATCGTCCTCGGGCAGATCGCTTTGATAGACCTTGTCCAGTTCCTTGACAAACAGTGCCTTAACCTCCGCCTCGTCCCAGTAGCCGTTGCTGTCGACATCATGAATCGAGAAGAAGGTTTTCGGATCAAAGTCGTTCTTGTCCATGTGGTCCTGCTTTTCCCACACATCCTCCAATTGGGCCTTGTTTCCCGGGTGATGCAGCTTCTCGTGGTCCTTGTGCTTCTGCTCCTTCTCCTTGACCTCGGCCTCGAACTTCTTGCGCGATTCCTCGTCCATCTCCTTTTTCTGCGCCTCACGCTCAAACTCCTTTTGCATTTCGTACTCCTTAAATTCGCCGCGCCGCTTGCGATCCGCCTCAGCCAGGTCATCGGAGGTCTTCTGGATTAGCTTGCGCAGATCCTCAATCTCGAAGGTGTGCTCGTTATCGTGGTCCAGATGCTGGGACACCTTTAGGTGTTTCCGGTCAATGTCGTTGGACAGCTCATACGCCTGGTTTGCCAGTTCGCGCAGGCGCTCCACTTCGCGACGCTTGATTTCGTCTAGCTTGGTGCGCACATGGTGATTCACATAATCCAGCTCCTGCGCGATCTTGCCACTCTGCGAATCGGAATAATTAACCATAATTTAGAAAGGGAAAACACATCTTTAAGGTTTAACGAGATCGGTAGTCTACTTAGAAAAGCCGATGTTTAAATACCCCTTCAGATAACAGCGAAGTATAGGCAAATACATACACATTCTGAATACATTTACATTGAACCCTATTCTTCCTCTGGCATCTATAGGATATAATCAGCCAATCGTTTACGATTAAAGTGTTTTATAACTAAGGGCTTATTGTTTTTGATGATTTATGTCCATTTTATAGCATTCATTTAGAAGTCACTTATGGAATTTATGAAAGAAGCGTTTTCAATAAAACATGAGAGCACTAAGGGCTTTCAAAACGAACAACATTCAAAACTAATGAACTGGTATAGCCCATAAATACCAAGTGAATCCCATTTTAGTGATATAGGGTCTAAAGATTTTTGAAAAGGGGAACCAATGATTTTCCTATTAAAGGGGTACTACTGCATAAATACTGTTTGACGAAAGCTAAGTGTTTTTCAGACGTGGAAGCCGACGTTCCGGAACATCTTCGCCTGACTCACCCGAATGTCGGCCTCGGGCGCCTTGTCTAGCTTCTTCCGGAACTCGGGATCCGCCTCGAGGGCCTCGACCACCTCCCGCAGATATCGCTCGTACTCCAGGGCCGTTTCCACGTCGGCGGTGGCCGGAGTGGAGGATTCTGCCTCCTTGGGATCCTTCTTGGTCTGCGTCACGGGCAAGGCGACAACCGAGGAAATCGCAATCAGAGCCAATCCCAGCAGGGCCACGTTCTGCGCCATTGCTCCAAGTGTGTGCTTCTGGCGTGTACTTCCCAGTTTTGTCCAATGCAGGCCGACAACTGTGCAAATATCTGCTTAAAAAACAAATATTCTCAAGAGTATTCTATTCTGACGTGTCGAAGATGTTTTGTTGTTTTTTTGTTTTGATCAGTGTGGCCGCAAGAAGATAATTAATATTTAAATAATTCCAAAACGGTCTCACCAAAACTACAGCAGGGTGTCACCACTAGCTTAGCCGTGTCACACACCGAGGATTTTAATAGCCTCTTCCCAGAGAGCCCATCCGTGTGAAAAAGTTGGGATTTTTGACCAATGTGAAAAAACAAAATATTAATAATGAATTTCCAAAAATCAACAAGCTTAAACATTTTTAAATTTTTTCCCGCCATTAGTTTGGATATATTTTCGTAGTCAACGTTCCAGCTTTCACATTCAGAAGTAATAATTCAGAGTTGCACCGAAATTTCATCGGCTAACTATCGCATAAAAGCGTCCGTCAAAGTCCGTCAAATTTTGACGGAGAAATAACTGGAAAATTTTCGGAACGGCAAACCTTATGGACCATCCGTCCAAGGAATGATGAACGTCGAAAAAACATCGCCTTGCTATAGCATAAAGGCGGGCGGTTGCCACTAATAACCTCTTCCCATAAATCGTGTTCCCACAGAGCTTCCATCCACCATCCACCATCCGATAACAGCTGACTTGAAGAGCATTAAAGAGGAGTCTCAACTCGGAAAAACAAAGCCAAATATCAAATCTGGCATTCTTTGAATATCGTTCATCGATATTCATCCGCTAAATCAGGTATTTTTTGGTATTTCCCTACGATATTCCTAGCTCAACTGAGTACTGCGGTGGAATGGAATAAAGTCCCAGCTAAAGGCGTTATCTAACTATTTACCTCTCGCTTACTCCTATGGTAAGCTAGCAGTTTTCGTCGTACTCAGTACTAGGCTTTAAGGAGGAAGAACTAACTATCGCATAAAAGAGCCCGTCAAAGTCCGTCAAATTTTAACGGGGAACTAACTGGAAAATTTTCGGAACGGCAAAACCTTATGGGCCACCCGTTCAACGGATGGTGGAAGGTAGATGGATCTCAGTGGGAAGACCCTATAGAATTTTAAAGATCCGATAGGATTTATTTGACATGTGCAATTGGCTTTTTCGGCAAAAAATATAATTTCCTTCTTTCAATAACATGACCTTATAAATTGCAAAGAAAATAATAGCGTCTTTATTTTAAATGTACTTAAGTTTAATGTATTAAATTTAGTAATTTTTTTTTATATTTTTGACGTTTTTTGTTTTCTTATGTTCGCAGACTTGGGGTGAACTTTTATTTTACCCAACTTATTCTGCTTTGGTTTTAAATCCTTTCCGTTGCTACTACGCTTTTTTATAACCTTTTCCGTCTCTTCAACTTTTTTCACTTTGGCTAACTTGTGGATTCCGTCGCTTTTCGTCTCCGGGCGTATTTTGGTCGATATATCCTCTCGGTCTAAAGGTTTCTTGGCTCGCATCTTGGCCTCCGATTTTCGAACCTTTTTCATTTGCAACATATACTCCGGAACCGAACCGCCAGAGTTTTTAATTATAATCGCAATGCTAAGGGAAAAATAATGGGTTAAATCAAATTCATGTCAGATGTTTGCAACGCAGTGAAGGTGACGTTTCAGGCCCTATAAATTTATTCTTAATCAGCATTACTAGGCGAGGCGATCTTGCCGTGTTCCTACGCAAACTTTTGCAAAATATTATTTCTTATGCAGGTAGTATAATCGAAGTCGAATGCTATAGTTCCCATAGGAATTATCGGAACAATAATGGAACCAAGATTATAGCTTTGGTGGTTTTTTAGATATAATCTTCTACACCTATCAAATGTTTAATTTTTTTTTATTTTAAATTTAGTTGTAGTAAAATACGCCTACTATACCATAAAGCTGTAATAGGAATCCAAATGCGATATTAGTTGGAAAAAATTATAATTTGTTCGTGGACTCTTCTACTCTAAATGTACAATTTTTTAAGATTTTGGAATTCAATACCAAACTTTACAAAAAATTTATTTATGAATTTTTTTGAATTTAATATTTCGGACGCCATTTGATAATTTTATAGAAACCATCTGAAAGAGTACATAAACTTCGGCTTGCCGAAGTTAAATTTCCTTATTGTTTTTACCATGATTTTACCTTCTCAAATTGGACGTGTCGTCCTGTGTAAAGAATGTTATTGCCCGACCTGGACGTCCAGCTCGACCAGTCCTTCCAATCCGATGGATGTACGAGATGGTGGTGGGCGGGAAGTCGTAGTTGATCACTAAATTAACGCCCTTGAAGTCAATGCCTCGACCCATGAGCTCCGTACAGATGAGCACCCAAATGTTGCCCTCGCGAAAGGCCCGCACACAGTTGTCACGCTGATGCTGACTCCGCTCGGCATGGATGACGTCCACGTTGATGCCGTCGTAGAGCAGCTCTTCGAACAGCTGCTTGGCACGCTCCTTGCTCTGCACGAAAACGAGTACCGGTGGCTGGAGGCCTTGGCGCACCAGGTCCCGCATGGCCACCAGTTTACCACCCTCGGAACCCACGAACAACAGCTCCTGCTGCACCGTGTCTGTAGCGCTGTTTTGGACACCAATGGTGATGCGCACCAGGCTTTTAAGGTGTCGAAGCGCCCATTTGGCCACTGGCACAGTGTACGTGGCACTGAAAAAGGCCACACACTTGGTCGGCAGTGAGCAGGCGGCGTATATGTCGTCGAGTTGCTCTTTGAAGTTGTTCTGTCCCTCTTCCATCAGGCGATCAGCCTCGTCCAGAACGAACCATTCGACGACCGACAAATCTAGTAGCGGTGGCTCCTGCTGCAGAAGAAATCTCACTCGGTTTGGCGTGGAGACCAGGATGTCGTAGCGGTGTTTGCATTCGGCACCGTGTTTCTGCTTTGCTTCGCTCACCTTACTGATAAAGTGAGTGCGCAGGCCCGTTTCGCGGGTCAGATCCGCACACTCGCGGTAGATTTGCTGGGCCAACTCGCGGGTGGGGGCCAAGACCAAAGCCCGCAAGCCGGTGGTCTTGTGGGACCTCAGACTATCGATTATGGGTGTAAGGAAAGCCAGAGTTTTGCCGGAGCCGGTGGGTGCACAGGCCATCAATGCTCGCCGCTGGAGAAGAACGGGCAGGGCCTGCATTTGGATAGGTGTGGGTCGGTCGAAGTTACGGGCCAGTAGGTTCTGCTGAAGGCGAGGTAGCAACTTGAAGTCTTTGGTCAGAGCCTGGAAACTGCCCACAGGTGGCGGTACATTCTTGCCGAGTACACTGATGCCGTTCTGCCTCCTGGTCTCGTTTGCTTCATCGGCGGCCTTTTGAAGCTCCAATTCCTTAGAAGAGGGCGCCTTCCCTACCTTGGGCTTCTTGCGCTTGGGTTGGCTGCCTGAACCTCCTGCCAATAGCCGAAATTCTGTGGTTTCTTGGCCATCCTCATCTGATTCTTCACTTTTCACCGGCACTTCATTCTTGGAAACCTCGGGCGGCGGCTGAGGTTTTGCGAGTGGCTCCATCTGTAAAGGTTGAAACTTAGCCAGTGAGCATTACATTTGTAGTATCCACTTACCTTGGGCCTTTTGGTAAAGCGAACCCCCGCCGTAATAAGTTTGAAAATATCATGCTCATCCATTTTCCACAAATAAATTCACGTGGATTTGTTTTGATTCGTTAGTGGCGATGCCAGATCGGCCGAACATATGGTTAACAGAGTGAAATATGTATTCATTTTAATTCGTTCGGAGCCTTGCCAGATCAATCGAATATATAGTTAACAGAGCTCTGTTAGGCGGAAAAAATTTAAAACCAAAATCAGTTCCAAGTGATACGCTTTTTTATTCTCCCGGCTCGATGGCCACCAGTTCGTCAAGGAGTTCGAATCTTCGCTGCAATCCTTTGGTATCCTTCTCGCTCCCCCTAATCCCCTCGGCCAGCACACCCCAGCTAAAGGAGCTCTGACCAGTGTCCTCCAGTCCGTCATCCTGGCACTCCTCGCAC
Source organism: Drosophila mimetica (assembly GCA_037075245.1). Lineage (NCBI taxonomy): Eukaryota > Metazoa > Arthropoda > Insecta > Diptera > Drosophilidae > Drosophila > Drosophila mimetica. The sequence goes on from JBAMCH010000004.1 coordinate 3,923,534, forward strand.
AGGTTGTGCATCGCACATATGCTCTCCACGATGAGCCGCACCTCGTTCAAGTCGCGCGCCTCCAGGGCGTAAAGGGTATTGAAACGGCGGGCCAAGGTGTCCAGCACCCGTTCAGCCAACTGGAATGCGGGTCGCAGCAGTTCGTTGAACACCACATCCTTGTGGAAGCACTCGGCCTCGATGGGCCGCATCAGGTAGGATTTCAGTGGAAATACCTTGTTTCCGATGAGATAGCTGCCTGCGGGCATGGTCCTGGGATTGAGGGCCAGCGTCTGGCCGATGGGCGAGTCCTCGAAGCTGTATTCCTGCGCCAGTTCCACGTAGCAATCGACGATCTTGCGCTCCGCATTGCAGATCAGCTGAAGCACCACTGGCACCTCGGCGTGCTCCGACTCCAGAAAGACGTCCAGCCGCCTCAGAGTTATGATGCCGAATAGTTCCCGGAAGCAGCGAAGCTTCTCCAATTTTTGATAGCCCTGCAGGGTGTTCCACTGCGCCGCCAGTGAATTGGGCCATTTTATAAAGCTCTCGTAGTTGTCGGAGATGCAATGCCAGAATCCCCGCACCACCTGCTGGCAGAGGGCCCAGGGCAGACGAAACTTCCGGGCGATTTCCTCGAAGTGCTCGTCGGTGGAGAGCTTCCAAAGGGCCAGGGACAACATGGTCTGCGCCGGCGGAGTCGGATAGCCCGGCAACGGAATTCCGCTAAGGGTTTCCTCGAGGGTTTGCTGAATTTTCTGAAATGAATATATGTGGTTTTTATATATATAAAAAAGTATGTTATAGTGAAAAAATCAATAAAATGATTATCCTCAGTCTAAGGGTAACTTTTTAAAGTGTTCCCAATAATTGGACTAAAATGGAATGAATTTCAGAATAAGGGTACCTGAGCCATAAGCAATAAGATTGCTTATGTACATATTCAACCCCACCCCATACTCACCAGGAATGTGAGCTTACGCATGTGGAGGTAGGACTCGAACTGGGCATCCGTGTAGCGGTGCAGGAGGTTGAGTTCGGAGTGGAGCCACTCCAGCTTGGGCTGCTTGAGGTTTGGCTTCTGGTCTTGCGGCTGCTGCAGCATCCTGCGCTTTCGGCTGGCGGCCATCGCCCGTTTTCGCTGCATCAGCGCGAAGATCTCAGCTTCATCGTCGTCCTCGGCAAAGGACAACAGGGGATAGCTGCGGGAAATATGGTCCTCGGGTGGCTGGTCAATTAGCAGATCTTTGGTGATTATGGTGGCAATGTTGGCCAGCACCGCACGTTCCTCCATGACGAGTCCTGCTCAGATTCAGCTATAAGTTAAAATTCTCATATATATCCTATTATCCGGTTTTGTCCACCCCCTTTTTTCTATGTGCTTGTGTGTATGCCCAGTCAGCTGTTCGATGTCCATTTCCAGTGCGCAAAACCAATCTTTTTGTGGGTACAATCACATTTATTGTAATCATTTCGTGTATAGCCATCGATGGATGTCAAACACCCTGATCAAAACACTTTAATTTAAATATTCAAAAATGTTATTTCCTAACATTTTACCGTCCAGTGGAAGAGTGCTGCCACATAGGGTGTTTTCATCAGATTTTTGGAACTGTTCCGTTTTAACAGTGATGTTAGAAGTAGGCGTTAAATAACATAGACGATATTTTTAAAATAGTTATTAAATTGCTTTAGTTTTTATTCTGATTGCGTTGCTTCTGAACAACAGAAAATTGTAATTACTAAATCTACGCTCTTATACAAACTCGAAAACATTTATTAGGCTTATTTTAAGAATATTTAGGGAAATATGTATGTACTTGCAAGGTCAAAGATAAAACTAACTTCTTCGCGTAGCTTAGTTTATCCACCGAGTGTTGATGATCACGATTGCATGTTCTTTAGCTTTGCCTTCAAGTATTCTCCTTATATTATAAGATTACTAACAAGGTAGACCTTGGTAATTGCATTCCAGAGGAACTAGAATATATGTAAATAATAAATTGTCAGATGCCTTTTAATTGCAGTCACTCACCAGTATTGGGCTTCTGCACTTCGAAGGACTCCCAGGCGCAGGTGTGCCATATGGGATCTGCACCCGGCATGCTGGCCCGGTTTCCCGGGCTCAACGCACTCGCTCTCAGTTCACGAAGACGTTTTCGCAGGGCGGCCAACACGTCGGAGTGCCTGGCAGAGTAAGCCAGGTTGTTCTGCTCACAGGGATCCGCCGAGATGTCGTACAAGCACTCCTCCAGCAGGGGGTTGCAGGACCTCCGGAGATCGCCACAGAGCACGGTGGCTGATCGCCGGATGGCCGAGATCCTTTGTTGCGTCAGTCGTCGCAAATCGTAATGGGAGAGAGCTCTTGAAGTGGCCGAATTCCGTACCGTCACCGAGTACCGACTCTCTCGGGGATCTAGATCGTCCAATTCGCGGTAGGTGAGCACAGAGTCGTATTGGCCGGCGGAGGTGGTGCCATTCACATACTTCCATTGACCCATTTGAAGTGCACCCACCCGCCACACGTCGTCCAAAATGTGCAGGATCTCCCGGGGAACATGCGGGGCATCCGCCGATCCGGATAGCTGGGGCCAGAGATCGATCCCGTCCAGTTTCAGGAAGCCTTCCAACTCAATGCCCGCCGCATGAGAAAGAGTGGGCAACCAGTCGGCCACGTAGATGGGCTGACGAAAGATGGAGCCACGTGCCTGGAGTTGGGAGCTCCAAATGGCACCTGACACCCTCACGCCGCCCTCCCACGGCGTATTCTTCTGCCCGCGGAGCGGATAGTTTGAGCCCGTATTGGCGAACATTCCTACCGATGGCGCTCCGTTGTCCGAGTAGAAGATCACTATGCTGTTCTTCAGCTGATCCGTGGTGGACAGCGTGCTTATTATGCGGCCCACGCTCTGATCCAGTTTGGAAACCATCGCTACGGGTTAGATTGGTATGGGGTTAAAAAAGTCCGTAAATAATATTTAAAACAAGGGAGAACGCTATCGCCTCGACTATTAGATAACCGTTACTCAGCTAACCTACTTTAAATCAAGAATTACCGCAAAAGGCAACCTCTTACCTCTCCCCAAATACAATATAGTATACCCTCTTAATCTCTACGAGTAACGGGTACACAAATTAAGTTTAATTATTTTCCACTAGTCATATGGATTAATGACAATGAAAACAAAAAAGGAAGCTAACTTCGGCCTGCCGAAGTCTATATACTCTTGCAGTTAATTCCTATTTAATTACAAATTACAAAAATCTGAAATTGAAATTTGGGACAGGTAGAAAAATTATATTCCCAAGAGCAAAATGTAATATGTCAAAGAACACCGAAGATATAATTTTTTTTCCATTATTTTTCCGATTATTCCTATGGGAGCTATAGGATATAGTTGTCCGATCCGGCTGGATCAGACTAATATACTACCTGCAATAGAAAGACGACTTTTGGTAAAGTTTCATCTCGATGGCTTCAAAACTGAGAGAATACTTTGCGTAGAATCGGACAGACAGACGGACAGACAGACGGACAGACGGACTCGTCTAGTCATGCTGATCAAGAATATATATACTTCATGGGGTCGGAAACGTCATCTTCACTGCGTTGCAAACTTCTGACTGAAATCAATATACCCTCTGCAAGGGTATAAAAATAAATTTTAAACTGGGCAATAATTAGTTAGCGCAGAAAAAGCACAGATCGCAATAAGCTCCAAGTATGCGTCACTGTGGCACCCGTATGAACGCTGAGATCTCGGAAATTATAAAAGCTAGAAGATTGGGATTTGGCATGCAGATTCTAGGGGTTAATACGCAGCGCAAGTTTTTCACGCCGATGTGCCACGCCTCCTCTAACGCCCACAAACCGCGAAAAGCTGTGGCGCCCACAGTTTTAAAGCTAGAGCAAAAGTGTAAACACCATTTTGTTTGGGTTATTAATGCCTACCGAAATGTAGAAGAAATTTTTTAAATCGTCCCACTCAGTAAAAAGTTATAATTAAATAATGAAATGTCCGGTAGATGGCGCCACTTTTAAGCGGCTGCTTGGTCTGCCCTGCTTGAGACTGCTTGCTTTAGCTGAGTAACGGGTATTTGATAGTCGAGGCACTCGACTATAGCGTTCCCTCTTGTTTTACTTTAAGGGGGGACATCTGAGTAAACGGGCAAAAAAAAGCGGATTTTCAGGAATTTTTTTTGACCAAATGAAAAGGCCAATCGAAAATTTGTAAACTAGGTTTAATAATATTAGGTTCGAAGTATAAAATAAATTTTTTTCAAAAAAATCAAAAACAAAATGGCGGCTCTGCAGCATTTCTTCGTAGGGCCTTTTTGGTTAAAGGGGGTCCATGGCCGGAAAGCTATCGCCCGTAATTTTTGATCTAGAGGAAAAATTCCAATTTTGTTAGTTTCTATACATCAACGGCTATCGACACACGTAGGATTTTTTCGATATATTGATTTTTTGCAAAATGGTGAGAGATTGAATAAAAGTGATGGAAAAAAACGTCACAAAAGTGTTAATAAAAAGTACGCAATATAAAAAAAAAATCCTACGTGTGTCGATAGACATAAGTATTTTGAATATACTGTAAAAATTTCAAATCGATCGATTAAGATTTGTTCGACTTATGTTTCCGGCAGTCTCAAAAAAAGTGGTTTCGAGAAAAACGCGTTTAAAGTTTTAAGGTGCCTACGATATACATATGAGGCATCGCGGCAGAATGAAAAATTTCGATACTTAGATACATTTCCCGGACTCTATCTTTTGGTATGTTATTTTTAAGACCCTAAAGAATATTTTGAACCAAAAAAAATTTTTTGGATTTTAAAAAAATTTTACTCAGATGTCCCCCCTTAATAGGAATGATCTGCAAACATCGGCTGGCCAGAGCTATTTAGCTTTTTTTTTTCTTTTTATGTTCTTACCCGCATATTTTCTACGATTGGGATCTTTGATGTACGAGAACTTTCGTATCTCCTCCTCGGGAGCCTGCAAAGGGTCATCTTCATTGGCCGTATGGGTAGCCAGATGGCTGAGCATCAGGAAAAGCGGCTTATCCTTATCGGATCGCTCTTTAATCAGCCGCTCCGCCTCGGCGGTCAACAAATCGGTTACGTAAACTCCACGATCTCGACACTCCAACTCCATGTTCCGTCGGAAATCGTAGCCCAGGCTGTAGTTGGCCACCGGCATCTTGGATCGTCTTTGATAATAGTCTATATAGGCGCCCCAGTAGCCGTAGTGGTAGTCGAATCCCCGCTCAGTGGGTGTATATTCAGGTCGGGAGAAGCCCAGATGCCACTTCCCCACCAAGTTGGTGGAGTAGCCTGCGTCTTTAAAGATCTCCGGCATCAAAGTGGCATTGAGGGTCAGAGCCCAAGGCTCTTCATTGCTGATCACAAAGTGCTGGGTGCCTATGGAAAGCAATATTTTAATTTCTGGTACGACAGTACACACAAAAAAATTTGATTGGTAAAATTTTTCTATACGGATAGTTACGTAACTATAAAAAATAGTTACGTGTATTTTTTTTGCTTTGCTTATGTGTCTTTGCTAATTGTGTGTATTTGTAACTATTTAACTGGTAGATTTGACAATTTTTGTGGTTGGAGACGGTTTAAAAATTATATTGGTTAATTTTACCAAGTTTTTGTGTGTATGAACATTTGGGTTTAAATTAAATAATTATCGTTCATAATATATTTTTTTAATTTTAAATCTTACTAGAACGTGTTTTAGTAAAGCATAAACATATTCAGGTTTAATATTGAGTAAAAATAGCTGTCATAGAACGGATCGATCTAATAATTCAAAATAATACGAAAATTCTACGAAATTTGTGGCAACATATTTGCAAATTATAAAATTTTGTAATTTATAATTGAATAGGAATATTCTGCCGGGGTATATAAACTTCGGATAGCCGAAGTTAGCTTCCCTTCTTGTTTTAATATAAGATCTTAAAACTTTTTTAAAGATGAGTTTTTACAAGTTTAAAACCACTTAAAATGCAATAACTATACTTACTCAAAAGTAAATTGAGATGTATGAAACCTCTTTAAATGTTTTCTGCCCCTTATATTTTCGTGACATATAGTACCAACCTGTGTGAATGGGATAGCGACCGCTCAGTAGAGCTCCCCGGGAGGGGGTGCACATGGCGGGGGCGTAAAGTCGATCCAGTAGACGACCATGATAGGCCAAGGCATCAATGTTGGGAGTTAGAAACTCTCGGCCTCCGCGAAAACTCACATCATCGAAGCCCTAAAATTTTTGTTTTTTAAATGGGTTGATTTATTGAAGCGAAACTTGTTCCACCATATCATCGGCCATTATGATGATTATGTTGGGTCGCCGTGCTGGTGCAGCCCCATCCGACTTCACCCGTTGGAGGCAGAGTAAAAGTAGAAACGCTGATAAGCCCCGCATCTTGGTTGCTCAATTTCTGAATTGAAAAAACACGTAATGTTCGACTGTCGCGTTCCGCTTCGCACGGCGTCTCTCAAACGACTAAAACCGCGAGTGAAGTAGGTCCACGTAACATCTCGTCCGACTCAGTTTGGGTCTCAAATTCCACATCAGCCTCCCAATCCGATAGCCGTTCGATTCAACATCGATCAAACCAAATTAGCAGCCGCCAACAAATTGACTTAATTACTGCGCACCTCCAACAAAAACAAAACAAACTCGCAAATTATAATATGAAGCAAGTGCAAATACGTTTAAATTTAAGTGGAGACAGTTGAACAAACTGAAAACAAGTGGGGCATATTCTGTACCGGCTCAGTATGTATGTAAAGGTGGTTAGCCGTGATCAGATAGAGCAGAGTACACTAAATTTGAAACTGGCAATGGAAAATATTTTAGATATAAGCTACGGTTTTTGTTTGAAAATTTAATCAGGGATCGAAAATAACAGTTATTTTATTTAAAAGTCCTTTAAAATTATTATAAAGAAAAATAGGTAGACTTTTTATATGAACGCAGAAGTGTTTATTTTGATTCACTCTTTTGATTCATATCTCTCAGCAAATATCAGTATTCAAAGACTTTTAATTTACTTGTCAGAGAATAACAGTTATCGAAAGGCTTTTATTATAAAAGTCCTGAGTGATATATTCAAAAGACCCCGCATTTACATTTCGTAAGAGTAGAAAAAACCGAACCCCTGGGAAAAGTTTTTTTATTTTGTTACTTTCAATATTTGTTAAGTTTAATTCGAAATTCTGAGGTAGTTAAAGAAAAATATATCGCAGGGAAAAAATAATACAAATAAAATTAACACAGCTATAATTTTGTTCCTATTAATTTCCCTTTAGTTTTTCGATCGGTTCTATGGGAGTTATATATAGTTGTCCGATTTTTCTAAAATTTAATTCGAAATTCAGGACATACGATGTACCACGCCCCCTCTAACGCTCACAAACCGCCAAAAACTGTGGCGCCCGCAGTTTTGAAGCTAGATTTACGGAAAAAGGAATGTGTATTCGTTTCTTCAATATCTATTGATTGAACAAAATGGGCGACTGCTTGGTTTGCCCTGCTTGAGACTGCTTCCTTTAGCTGAGTAACGGGTATTTGATAGTCGAGGCACTCGACTATAGCGTTCTCTCTTGTTTTCAATTATTTTTCAGATTCTTCCTATGGGAGCTATGAGATATAGTTGTCCGGCCCCGCTGGTTCCGACTTATATACTACCTGCAATAGAACGACGACTTTTGGTAAATTTTATCTGATAGCTTCAAAACTGAGGAACTAGTTGCGTAGAAACGGACAGACGGACATGGCTATATCGACTCGTCTAGTCATGCTGATCAAGAAACGCCTCCTTCACTGCGTTGCAAACTTCTGACTAAAAGGGTATACAAATTGCGAAACTAAATTCTTTTCCTATTAATTTCGCATTATTTTCCGAGAATTCCTAAGGGAGTTACAAATATGATATAGTAGTCCGTTTTTTTTTTTTTGGTTTTTTAATTCTTTAATAATATTAATATTAATAAATCGGATCACTATAAAGTTGATAATTGTTCGCCACATAGTTGGCACCACTTTCAAACGATTACTTGGTTTGCCCTCAATTTCACTGCTTGCTTTAACTGAGTAAGGGGTATAGTTTTTCTTTGATCTTGTTTTTCTCCCGCAGGGTCAAACGAGATTTTCAAAGCATAGTTTCTTTGGCAAGATCCATATGTTATGTTTAACATTATGTGAATTCCGCATAATAAGAAATACTTTTAAAATAAAACCAGGGAATGCTTTAGTGCAAATCAAAATTTACTTTTGCTTACTACACTAAGCCTTATGGGGTAGTCGAACAGAAGAATACGAACTATATAACCATCTATTTGGCTCCTGGGAGTCCACTGTTCCAATGACTAATTCTGTCGGGACATGCACAGATATACACGCTTAATTAGCTACACAAGCACACAGTAAAGGCAAATTCTGATCTTGATCCTGATCCTCTTTCAGGTCCCTATTCCGATGCCGATCACCAGACAAGGCTCCTGGCCGCCGCCGGAAGGCCGCAGATGGCGTTGTGGACGGGAATGGCCAGGAACCCAGCAAGGGCGATACCATACGAATCCGACTGGACCACCATGGCCATGGCGAACTGCTGGCGTTCCGGCGAGATCTCCTTGGACATCCGATAGAAGGTGTTCACGTAGGCACCGCCGCCCAAGAGTCCTTCCCACAGGACGATGGCGAACACGATCCAGATGCTGGGAGTATACCACCAGATGACCTCGGTGAGGAAGTAGACGACGTTGACGAACTGGAAGATGGACATTAGCCAGATCTTGTCCAGCTGGAAGACGTTGACCGAGGAACGGGAGATAAAGACTCCGATTTGGTAGTCCACATTTAGCCAGCGGTACTGCGAGTCCTTGTCCAGGAAGATGTCCTCGAAGTAGACCAATTCGAACTGAAAGATCGAGTGGGAATGAAATATATACTTAAGATTGAATTTATAGCAAAATATTTAGCTTACCAATCCCTGGTTGATGAAGTACTCAAAGAAATACACCAGGCAAAGGGGCAACATATACTTGAAGAGGTGCTTGATGTAGAAGAACTTTTCCTTGAAACCAACCAGTGGCTTCTCATCGGTGATCAAGACTTCCGTGGACTCAACTGTCGTTACCGGCAGAATATCAACCTGCGGACGACGAAGCAGCAGCCAAAAGGCGAAGGCCTCGATCGCAGGAAAGATCAGCATAATCAGCATAGTGTCTCTGGGACTAAAATCTAGAGATCTCAAGCTGGCATAGCTCAAGGAACCGATGACTCCGGCGCCACCAGTTCCGGATGACCAGGTGGATATCACATTCCTAAGAGAAAGGCAAGCAAATAGGTAGATTCCTTTGGCTGAAGTCCCCTACAAAAACTCACTTGTTGTATCGTGAAGAATAGGCCAAAAAAGTGGTCTCTCCAATTCCACTGCTCGCTGAAGTGATGATCACTCCCAATAGGGCCATCCATTCGGCATTGGCAAATCCAACTAGCAGAAAACCAGCTGCAGAAAAAGCAACAGCGAGAGCTATGCGAAAGCTGCACATAAGATTAAATATTAACACAAACCTATGTGAAATGAGACTAGGTCTACTCACTTTACCCAAAAAGGAAAGAAAGGCATTAGTATCTTTACAAACAATGAGGGCAGCACATCAGCCAGCAAAATAGCCCCCGTTGATACCAAGTGGCAATTCCGACCCGACGAGCTTTCCTCACTATCATCGTTCTGTATAAAATTAAAAAAAATTATTTTTAGACCCTCAATTATTACATTTGCACATTCAATTTTAAATAAATAAATTTACTTTTATTTCTTTAATTTTTTAAAAATATTAAAACAACGAGAAAGAAAACCAACTGCGCAAACTCGCAAGCGGTATTAAAACAGACGGGCATGGTATTATCGACTCCCCGAGTGTTACTGGCCAAGAATATATATCCTTTATAGGGTCGAAAACGTCTCCTTCACTGCGTTACAAACTTCTGACCAAAATTACAATACTCTCTGCCAGGGTATTTAAATTACTATTTTGATTAATTGCTCACCGGATTAAACTGCTTGATAATATCATGGGCAGCACTTAGCATCACCACATATCCGTAATTGTTGCACAGACCGAGGATCCAGTAGGAAGTCAGATCCCGCCAAAGGCCCCGCTCCTTACGAGAACTGTGAGAGGCATCTCCAGGGTTAACCACCACTTGGGGATTGTGATCGGCCTCGGCCTCTTGCTGCTTGCTTGCAGTCATGCTGACCCGGCAGACTAAAAGAAAAAGAACACATTTGTTATAATTTACCATCATCCAAAATCAAATAGTGAAAACTCTTGGAATAACACCAGTTTACAAAAAAAAATGATGAAACTTTATGAAACTATGATTTTCGGTTAAGGTACATCTCCCTGAGTAAGAAAAGGGCACTTTTAATTTTTTGCATGGTACAGTTTTTTTTTAAGTGTAAAAAACGGAACTCAATACTGTGTATAAGAAAGTTAAAGGGCATTACCTGTAAAATAAGAAAATAATAGAAAATAAAAAAGTCCAAAAAACGTTTTTTACACTTAAAAAAAAACGGTACCATACAAAAAAATAAAAGTGCCCTTTTCTTACTCAGGGAAATTTACCTTAACCGAATATCATAGTTTCATGTAGTGTGAATTTCATCAATTTTTTTTTGTAAACCCGTGTAATCTCTGAATCTGTTCTATCTAGATCTAAGATCAACCTAGTAATTTACTTAACTGTACTTGCACACAAAGAGCTATTTTCTCTCTCATAGGCAAAAGCTTTTCAATCTCTGAAAACATAACAGATCGGATTTCTCTTTTCAAACAACAACCAAAGCTAAGCATTTGCGTCGGTTTTTTTAACATTAAAAAATGATTAATTAGGGAAGTCGCCAAATTAAATCAGTTAGACTTTTTAGTGAATAAACACTAAATATGAACAATACAATATTAGCGTTAGGAAATGACTCCTGATTATACACAGTTTATATTTTTAAGGGATTCATTTTAGATTAATATGGATTACCAACTTACTGCACTACAATGCCTAATAAATCCTCATACTTAAGTTGTTACTTTTTCCACATTGGCTTAAAGAACTTATCATTTCGTTATTCCAAAGCAAAACTCTGTTCGGTTAGCCTGAATAAGTAGCTTACCACCGCGCTGAAATTAATTATACCCGTTACTCGTAGAGTAAAAGGGTATATTAGATTCGTGCAAAAGTATGTAACAGGCAGAAGGAAGTGTTTCCGACCATATAAAGTATATATATTCTTGATCAGGATCACTAGCTGAGTCGATCTAGCCATGTCCGTCTGTCCGTCTGTCCGTCTGTCCGTCTGTCCGTCTGTCTGTCCGTCTGTCCGTCTGTCCGTCTGTATGAACGCTGAGATCTTGGAAACTATAAAAGCTAGAAGATTAAGATTTGGCATGCAGATTCTAGGGGTTAATACGCAGCGCAAGTTTTTCACGCCGATGTGCCACGCCCTCTCTAACGCCCACAAACCGCGAAAAACTGTGACTCGTTCTGTATGAACGCTGAGATTTTGGAAACTATAAAAGCTTGAAGATTGGGATTTGGCATGCAGATTCTTGGGGTTAATACGCAGCGCAAGTTTTTCACGCCGATGTGCCACGCCCCCTCTAACGCCCACAAACCGCGAAAAACTGTGGCACCCACAGTTTTGAAGCTATATTAACGGTAAAAGAAATGTGTATTTGTTTCATCAATACATATTGATAGACCAAAGTGAGAAACCCCCCCTCCCCCCTAACGCCCACAAACCGCGAAAAACAGTGGCACCCGTCTGTATGAACGCTCAGATCTCGGAAACTATAAAAGCTAGAAGATTGGGATTTGGCATGCAGATTCTAGGAGTTAATACGCAGCGCAAGCTTTTCACGCCGATGTGCCACGCCCCCTCTAACGCCCACAAACCGCGAAAAACTGTGGCACCCACAGTTTTGAAGCTATATTAACGGGAAAAGCAATGTGTATTCGTTTCATCAATACATATTGATAAACCAAAATTGGAAACCCCCCCCTCCCCCTAACGCCCACAAACCGCGAAAAGCTGTGGCGCCCATAGTTTTAAAGCTAGAGCAAAAGTGTAGACGCCATTTTGTTTGGGTTATAAACGCCTACCGAAATGTAGAATAATTTTTTTTAATTTTTTGAAGCGGCTGCTTGGTTTGCCCTGCTTGAGACTGCTGACTTTAGCTGAGTAACGGGTATTTGATAGTCGAGGCACTCGACTATAGCGTTCCCTCTTGTTTTTGTATAAATTTACTCACTTAAACTTAGGCATCAATTAACTTTTACGGGAAAAAGCTCTACATCTCTTATATAGAAAAGAAAATGCCATTGCTCTTAACAAACAATGCACTCTTAAGTTTTTGTTTATTTATTGAGAACTTATATTCGCTTGAGTCGAGTCTAAGCTAATTTTTTCATTTGCTACGCTGAGCATGTGCGTAGTCTTGAACTTGACAAAATATGGTCACTAGGGGAAATCACTTAAGTAAATACACTGGACTTTTGTTGGAAAATACGTGCAATAAATGCTAAAAAATATACAAATTGTATTGAAGGTAGTACAAGACAGCTGTTTAGTTGAGACTCAGAGTTTGACGGGCTAAAAGCCTCGTTATTTATATAGCTAAGTGCCTTGAGGCATATTTTTACAGCACGTATAATTTTCTATTCGTTTGCTTATATTTTAATAAAATGGGAAAAAAATACTCTACAAATTTTATCAGACCTTGCAATTTTAAAATTTGTTTTACGACTAGTTAATTTGTTTTGTTATTTTTACAAAGTTTACCTTAACCATTTATTCTTGTACGATTCTACAGATGATTAGATGAAACTAAAGGGGGAAATGAACTATGTGCATTACCGGATATTATACAGTATATATAAATAAACAGTTTTTTGGCAATGATTTGGGTGCAAAGTGTATATTATACATTTGTTTACATCCGACAGAACTTGTGACAAATAATAGAAGAATGGGGAAAATGGTGATAAAAAAACGAAACCGGAAAACGGTCAGTCCATGACCATCCACGGCTTACATACCCTTTCATCTAAAATTTTCTAAATCAACGCCCCTGACTGACAGCTTTATTTATCCAGATCATTTGAGTTGACCTTGTAATAAGGTAAGCGAAAATAAAATTAAATAACCAACAATTAGCAACGGGTGCAGTTAGCCAACGGAGTTAAAGGCAACTGTTAAATAATTAAAACAAATTAACTTGCGAATTTAATTTGTTCGTACTGGAGTGTATTGAAACGTTCTTAGCCGTCTTGCATTTTGTTATTGACTCATCCACAAGGTTCACTTGATCCATCTGCGCAGTTGTAAAGTTGTTGACCCAGTTCGGAGTGCACTTCCTATCCAATTACATTTGCTTGATATCCAATAAAAATTCGATTCCCCACAAAAGTGAGTTTCGAAATATCATCGGTAAATTGAGAATGATAGATGAACTTTCGCATGTCTTGCCTTGGACTTCAAAATAATTGTACAGTAAACTTGTGTGCCAAGATATTTTTTGGGACACCCATAGCTCAAATTTGAGTTCATTTTTTCCATTTAAAGTAAATATGATTAAGTTGGTTAACATTTTGAAAATAGTTACGAAAACCCTATTACCGAGGAATATTAAAAATTGCCTTTAAAATCGAGTCCTAGTCTAAAAAAATGCACTGTTATACATAACTTTAATAGTTTTGCATTAAATAAAGATACTACACATAGATATAATAATCATTGAAAGAAGTTGTTTGTATAAATTTATACTTCTTTAGCTTCCTTATTCACGGTTTACGTATTACAAATCGATTTAAGCTGATTGATTTTCCTCAAATGTGGTCAATTACTATGGAGTTCAGTCTTACTTTTCGACCACTATTTTCGGGTTAAGTAGTTATGAGGGTTCGGGATCCGAGAACTGATAAATACGGCAATGACAGCGATTCGCGCTGCGGGGCGTACAATGAGTGACTGAACCTGTGCGAACCCTCCCAACTGAACGAGAACCAATAACAATCGGCAACAACAATGAAGCCAAGCGGCTGGGACCCAAAGTGCGAGGTATCACGCGAGTTGCCAGCGGCAGCATAAAAACTAAAACAATTGCAGATGCAACAAGTGCCAAAGTGCCGATCAGGCAGGTTTATCTACGTAGATCGGTAGCAGGTAGCACACATTTCACATATAATTTAATTCAATTCAATTCAATTCGAATCGTTTCGGTTGGGGAAAGCGGGGGAGTTGAGGTCGGTCAGCGAACGTCACGTTTTTCAGGTTGGCAAGTGCCACCGGTCTCTTCAAGAGTAAGGAGATTACGATAAGATGTTTGAGTTTCGCGATGGCGGTGATCTCCGAACCTTGGAATTATTTATGGTGGGAAATGCTTATCGACTTAGTCGTCTTTGATATTCGTAGATCCCGAACACAGCGACAATCGAATCGGTTAGATTATAAAGATATTGTGACATCGTAGATAACGCTCTTCTGAGGGTTCTTGAAGATATATATTGTTCTCAAAGGCGATCAATACCCGATTTGAGTTTATAAATTTAATATTTGCCAAGTGCTTTAGGGTATTCATGGCTTCGTTATTGTGATAACTCTGCTGTTTAGCTGGTAATTAAAGGTTCAGCTTGCTTTAATTGCATTCTGTTTTAAGTTAGGCATTTAGAATGCCAGTAGCAAATGCCGTTGGCGCAGTTTTTTGTGATTTGAATTGCGAAATTTAATATAAGAAGCACTAACCGTTGTTCGGTTTAAGTTTATTGTTTTACTATCGGAGCACGTGGCGTATGCGTAATCTAAGAACTGTCAAATCATTATAAACACCTGTTTGGGTTAACTAAGGGGTTTTCAAGGGCCTTCAAATTAAAGAACTCAATAAGATAACAACATTAAGGTTATTTAACTCGATACAAAACGGTTAAGTTATTCAAACCACATTTACCCGTCTAACTGGAAATGCAGGCTAAATTCAGAATAATTTCGAATAAAATGGAAATCTTTACATTTTGCGAGATACTTTCTACGGTAAGATGTCCATAAATCTCAGATAAAATGCAATAAACACTTCTCCCCCGCATTAATGACAAACAACATCAGTCGTACATACACTTTCGAGTTATTTCCGGCTGCCACTCAATCCGTTGGAGCAATGAAGACCTACTGAGGACTTGTCGAATGCGGGCCTAGAACAAGCTGCAATCGACATTATCATTATCGTTAAGTGGGCAACAGATTAAATTACAGATAAGATGTTCACAGCATTGGGCCATATAAATCTTAAGATATCACTCGGCAACGGCATTTCGTATATGACAGGCTTTGGGGAACAGAAAGGGTAATCAAACTGACGATGGTTGGAGGGGAAGGCCATAAACTCGCTCTCTCCCTTTTTATCTTTGCCAGTACACTTAAATCTAATTGTCGGGCTACAGCCGAGAGTTTGCCAATAATAAATTCATTGGGTTGGTTTCCTATTTCACAATAAGTGTCGCTGGTGGGGAATCCACCGTTTGAATTAAATCCGTTTCGCGCTCATTTAGCACGTTCGGAAACCGCCAAAACCAATTTTGCACCGCAGCCGCAAAGCAGAGAACACTTTTTTACTTTGCCTCTGGGTAGTACGTTGCATTTCAAAATAAAACATGTTGTTGACAAATTGCAAAATAAAGTGGTTGAGGCTGCTGGGGAAGGGAAACCCTTGTTCACTGTTGTAAATAATTCGCGATTGCCTGTCAATTTCGAGTCACTCCAAACTTGTCCTCCCTGCAGGGGAAGTATCCCTTACCCTTATGGGGCAAACTATGGCCAAGGCGATGGTCTGTTGACGGCAAGATTGAGTTGACAAATTGTTAAGGCAATTTATAATGGTAGTATGTAGGGAATTCCGGAATGCCAGTGAGTGCTGCAGTTGCAGTTTTTCAGTCGGCAGGGAGTCGTTTAAGTAGAACACGACACACATTTTTCCTTTCGCCTTCAATGTCTACCCAACTCAACTTACTCATATTTATCGTACAATCAATTCCGATAAAGCTTTGTCACATCGCCACTATTATTTGTCACCTATGGCAAAATCATTAAAATACCATAAATAATGCTGAGACAAAGTGCGATTGCTGCGGTGGGAAATCTACTGAATTTGGCTGGGAAAACCGACAAACACCACTGTTAACTGTTTCTAATAGGCCGTATTAGGCCCACACTCTGTTATCTACCATTCACACGTGGCCATCAGGGACAAAGTTTTCAATATGAATGTCACTGGGCATAAAAATGCAAATAAAAAGGCCCCAGGGGAAAATGAATAAAATCATTGCCAAAAGTAAAACTGGAGAATAAAAAGTAACCGCCAAACACGAAAAGTTTTTAATGCAAATACGAAAATCGCATGGAAACATGGCCACCACGTCCTTTGAAATCCCCTCCATCCAATCCCTCCATTTAACGAGGCGTGCTGCAATTTTCCGGCGCGAAAACAGGAAGTGAGGAAAAGCGCTCGCCCCTGCATAATTTCGCAATGCGAAAAGTTAACGCAAAGTGTTTTTATTTTCTCCTGGGTGCAAATTTTATATAGTTGTTACGGCAGCTTAAAGGGATTTTAAAGCTCTACGTGAGATAGGTGGGTCGGGTGAAAAAGCGCTTCCAGGCAAGTTCCACTAGCAGAATGATGACGACCAGGATATCGGCGCAGATCAGCATAAGGAGTAGGGGAGCCACGTACTCCATTCCCACGGTGATCACGAAGTTCTGGGCGACGCAATGGAGCTTCATGTGTACCCAGTAGCTGCGTTGTTTTCGATAGACGCCAGTTTCAAGGACTCTAAGGAGTCTGAAATGAAATAGTGTTACCGAATCCATACAAAATTGAAGTTCTAAAGCCGAATAGTGCGATCAGATTGCTTAACTTTAAAGGGCCTTATGGAATTCCCAAACGCACTCACCGAAGTCTGAAGAGCTCCTTGTACGTAGAGTTGCGATGCAAGTGCGTGTAGAATAATTGCTCTGGTCGGAATAAAACCTCATTTAAATCGCAGATCTGTTGGGCCGTAAAGTACCGCTCCACATAGGCGTAGCCGGAGGAGGTCTCAAAGACGAACACATAGCCAGGATTGTCTCTAACCCTTAACACACCTTGTTCGGCGGGCAGCCAAAGCTCAGGATTTTTTGTCTGCGTGTCGATTTTGCGTTTTATAAACAAATGGATCTCAGGAAGTCTTGAGTACTAAAAGTAAAATATTTAAAATATTGGAAGTTTAAGAAATGAAGTATGCACACATTTAGATAGCTCTTGGTGAAAGGAAGTGGTTCTAGGCCCACGGTCAAAGGGCTCTCCGCCAGCTGCTGCATTGTCTTGATTTTAGACTTGACAGGGGAACTGAGCAGTGAGGAGACCACCACCGACGTGTAGTAGTTATACATGATAAAGCTGATCAGGAACAGGGCAAAGTATATAAGTCTTCCACCAGCAGAGCGTGGAATCAAGGACGAACTTTGGATGCAGGCAGCTCCAAAACTGATCAGAAAAGTCGTTAGCAGCGAGGGCAGGTAATCCAATCGCCAGCGTTTTCGCATCCGCTTGCACTCCATATAGAAAGTGATCCACAGAAGGAATCCGATCAGCGAGAGAACTCCTCCAAAGAGATACCATACCAATGGGCTGAAGGGTTGCAAGAATACGTCTCCGCGTAAGCCGGCATTGTGAGGAGTGCGAAAAATGCAAACCGACCGGAAGAAGCCCGTCTCAATAATGGCCGACAGATACTTGAGCCTGCCTTCGGTGGCCAGAGAAGGCGTGGCCGTGATGTCCGCTGACTGATCCACCACTGCACCCACTGAGCCGCCCACAACATCCGACTTGCTCCAGCTGTCGGAGAAGATGAACTTCATCCTGCAGAAGACAAGGAGAACACAATTCAAAGCACTTTCAATTCCCGCGCTGCCAAACCTACTCGCAGTGGAGCAGGTCCCTCAGTATTAGGGTCAGGTGAAAGCCGAATCTGGCCAATGAGTCTATATGGGTGTCGTTTTCCTGGCTCAAAAACCTTATTAGCTCGTCATCCGACATGGTCAGAGGCCGTTGGGTGACCACCGTTGCCACTGAAAAAAAGCTCAATCTTATGTTCTTCGGGTTCTAAAGTGAAATCTTACCCCTCAGGACAACATCCGTTAGCTGCTCCCTGTTCGCATACTTAGAACGCTTTTGCAAGGAGCTTAGATAACGAACCCTACGACATTCATTTGGGTCACAGGCCATTTCATGGGATCCAGTCACATTCAGCTGACCACCAATGATTTTGCCATTGCTGTAGACATCATAGACGGCATAGACAACGGAGAATTTGTTGTCCTGGAATCGCTCCTTTACATAACTCACATCCGCATCAATGGATATGTTAAATGGGGCAAATGAATCATAGAACTCCAAAAGTGAATGGTTGCCATGCAAGAGCCAATGGTAATGCTGGTTGTAGATTTGCTCCCGACTGGCCTAATGGAAAGTATAGCTGAAAATAATTTACTGTTGACGTCGTGTATAAACAAACCTCCTCCAATAATTCCTGGGCCTGATCACATTTTGTGTCCACATAGATCCCTAAATTGGGTTGCAAATGACCCATGTAATTTAGCTCTAAATTTGACCAGTTCTGAACTCCCTTTATTTGAACAAACTGATGATAGGCACGAATGGGATGAATGGACTTGGTGAACTGTTGAGCAAACTGAAGACCTAGAAAAGAGGAAAAGGGTTATCTAACATCAAGAGTAGGTACTGTTTCCTTGCCCACTTTCATCACTCTGCCAGCAGTGAAAGAAAACAATGAATCCAATCCGCGACTGCACGAGATTGCCGAGAACAAAGTTGGCCAACTGCACCAACTGCATTGTTGAGATATTCACTTTCATTTTTCTGGGCCGGAGGCCCCTTTTTATACGCTCACAAAGCTCACCAATTTGGTTGTCATCGATGTGCGTTGTTTGTTTTTAAATTGCCCGAAATTGCCCGACAATTGCCAATGACCTTGGCCTGGGCTGCTCACCTTAATGGAGAGTGCAGTGGCGGTACCAGATGACCTCCAATCCCAGTACGCCCACACAGAGAATCATCGCACCCAGCAGTAGGATAAAAAGGGGAGCAGCGTACTCCAGACCCACGGCTACCGTCTGATTATGTTGGTAACAATGGAGCTTCGTCCGCATCCAATACCGCTCGTGCTTGAAATGAACTCCAGTCTCCAGCATACGCAACTCACTGAAAATGTAAATGGAGAATAAGAAGGTTTTAAATCATTTTGTTTTTTAATATGAACGCGTCCGTAAGGAAGTAGCCAAAATAAGAGTGATGATAAAAAAAAAACAAAATTCTTCAACTCGAAAGTAAACAACATGGACCACATTTAAAGCGCATTTAGTAAAATAAAAAAATATTCATCAAAAAAATAATAATAAAATAATAAAAAAGAACTGATTCAAAATCTAGGTTTCACAGACGTACATACTCTTGATGGTTAACAAAAATACCAAGATTGCAATGCAAATTTGTGAGTACATATACATGTACATGTGAATGCATCCCTAATCTACCAAATCTAAGTCTAACCTACCAAAGTTTAAATAGCTCCGCATAGGGCGACTTCTTCGCCACGACCGAATGAGTGTGAGAGGCATCGCGCAGTGGAATCTCGTTAAGCTCGCAGATCTGATGGGGCAGAAAGTACTTCCGCACGAACTCATAGCCCGTTGCGACGCCGGTTATGTAGACGAAGCCCTCCTGATCCCTCACCATTTTCACGCCAGCCTCGGTGGGCAACCAAATGTGGTCCGGCGATCGTTTGCTGCCCAGCACCTTGTTCCGATACAGACTGCGGACGTCCGGCTCCTCGGAGGTCTCCACATAGATGCGGGTGTATATGGTGGGCTCTATGCCGACCTCCAGGCTGCTATCCGCCAGTTGTTGCAGCGTGCGGATGTTCGACTTAATTGGCTGGCCCAGCAACTTGGACACCACAATGGAGGTGTAGTAGTTGTACATTAAAAAGGAGGTCATCATCAGGGCAAAGAAGGCCATTCGCCCACCCATCGATCGCGGGGTGAACCAAGCTCCTTGGATGCACCCCGCTCCGAAGGAAAGCAGGCAGCTGGTCAACAGCGAGGGCTTCCAACCCTTGCTACGCTCCAGAATGAAGGTGATCCAAAGTAGGCAGCCTGCCAGCAGAAGCAAAAGCGCGAAGGTCAGCCAAACCCCTCCGCTGAAAGGCTGCAAGAACTCCGTGGCACTCAAACCAGCGGACACGGATCGGGGGTTTCGGAACATGCAGATCTCCCGAAAAACACTAAACTTTGTAAGGGGCTGCAGAAAGATACCACGATCAAAGGAATAGATGAAAGGAGCTATAGCCAAGTCAGCCACATCCAGGATGAGATCTCCAATCATGCCGCCTGTGGCATTGCCATCCGACCAACGATCTCTAAATATATACTTAAACCTAAAGGTAATAGTTCTAAAGTTATTATTCTAGCTTCAGCAATCCAAACTCCTCACTTGCAGTCCAACATATCCCTTAGGGGTTTTCGGGCATGATAGCCTATTCTACCATATGTATCCAGGTGAATTCGATCTTTAGCCTCCATAAAATCAAAGATCTTTTCTATTGAGACGTTCAGAGGTAAAGCGGTAACCTGTCGGAAAACATTTATCAGCGGAGAGAATAATCTATGAGTATATCTACGTACCACAGCAGTGGCTCTCATGGTTAATCCAGTGAAGGACTTTCTGTGCTGCAGGGGAATCCTTGTGTAAAGGTCACTAAGATATCGCACAATTTGACAATTACGATCGCTGCACGAAATTTCACGATCGGCTGTTATATTTAGCACTCCACCCAGTTGTCTTCCCTTATTGTACAGATCGAAAAGTAAAAAGTTTTTCGTGATAGGGTCAGGCGTAACATAGGTAACATCGGCATCAACAAAGAGCTGAGCCTCCTTGAAATGATTTTCTAGTTGCGAAAAGTTCGTCCACCTATCGTAGATAAGCCAATGATACCGATGACCCAATAATCGTTTGTCACTGGCCTGTAAAATTTATTTTATGAAACACTTTTCAAATCGAGTACGAATACTTGCGTTCTCCAAAACAACACCACTTTGATTGCAATTGATATCCAAGAAAACGCCCAACTTAAGAATATTGTGCTTAAGAAAGTCATCGTCCAGGTGGAGTGGCGCTTCTAATGCTTTAAATTGGGTGAACATATTTTTAGACTGTGCCAACAGTGCTATGTGTGCAAGTGCTGAAACGAAAAGATTGGACCGGATATCGAAGAATTACAACAAAACTTTCCACTCACAGTCCATTGACCAGCAGTGCAAAATGAAGACATGACTCAATCTGGCCATATGAAGAAAGTTGTATAAAATAAAATTGTGCAATTCCAGCATAGCGAAAACTCCAACAAAAAACTTGGCAATTAATGATACTGATTATGAGTTAACAGGGGCTTTTATAGGGCACTCATAATGCCAGCAAAGGACATAATACAAGTCAATTGCCAACTGAACTTGACTTGACAACTTAATGGGTATACGAAAAAAAGTTATCGACAGACCTGTCAAGTCCAATCAAAATGGTAACAAAATAAGACCAATTTCCAGGCAATTTAAATAGTTTAAAAAGCGAAAGGGGGGACGAACGCTTACTCACCAAGATAATTTTATAAGTTATTCATTTAATGACTTTTGGGGAGAACGGTGACCAATTTTTTGGCATACCGTGACCAGAAGATTTCCAAGACCAGGATCATCAGGGCCAAGATGTAGGCAACCAGGAGAGATATGAACAGGGGAGCCGCATATTCCATGCCCACCTGGATGAGGAAACTATTCGAGAACGTATGCAGCTTGGTCTTGCTAAAGAACCGACTCTGCTTTGATATAATCCCGGTTTCCAGCATCCGCACCTGGATTTGGGTGAGCAGCTGACGATAGGTTGAGTTTAGGTGAACCATTCCGTAGACGGCGCTCTCTGGTCTCAGGATTATCTCGTTCAAATCGGAGATCTCCCGCGGCAGGTAATGCTTCTCGACAAAGTGGTACATAAACGAGGCCTCCGAGGTGTACACAAATCCCGGCTGATCGCGCACGCGGATCACTCCCTCCTCCGGAGAGAGCCAAACGCTATTGGGATCCCGTTTGCTCTCCACCTTCTGTTTGTACAGGCTCCGAATGTCTGCGCGGGGAGAGGACTGGGCAATAAATATTCATTACTCTACGAATTTTATGAGTTCGAAATTTAAAAAGTACTATTTTCTGAGCTTTTTTTTTTCAATTTGTCTAATCCATGTATTTATTTTAAACGAAGCTGTTTACTTAATTTATTCATTCTTATTTGTCTTGTCATCATTTTTCTTTAGAGAAAACAACTCCTTTTATTGGGGCACTCCAAAAACTAATGTTGAGTCGCAGATAATATTTTTTATACATTATACAAATGTATTCTTTCTATAATTAAATTGTAATTTAAAACAAATAGTCATTGATACCAATTTTTCAAATTCATGAGTATAGCATAAAAATGATTTCAATAACTTATATTGCATATTTCCAACTAAAATTTTTTAGAAAAAAAAATAATACAGAGAGCTTTTATGTGGGAGCATGGTGGGGAAGGAGAGCGAAATCCCCGCTGAGCGTGGCGCAATAATAGGTAGACCAAAATGAGCGAAGCTGGGCAGTTCATAGACATCGCACGATCGTGTGAGGTGAAATCATTGCGACTCGGTGAGCTGTACACTTAGAAAAACGTAATTAACAATGGCCGACCCTATATGCTATATATATATCAAACAAAAACACCTCTTAACAAGGTAAAAACTAGTGACGATCGCACCTTCAACATACAAAAGTTCTGATATCAACATTTGTGACAAAAGATGATTACACATGATTAAATACACTTTTTAAAATTTATTTTTTCGGAACTCTGCGGAACTCTTTTAAACGTGACTTTTTACAGTAATGTGTTATATACCAAAATTTAAGGAATCTCAAGGTCTATTTAGTTTAAAGTTTTAAAGAAAATCGTTCGAGCCGTTTTTGAGAAAAATAAAAAAAAAGCTAAAAACAAAGTTACCAAATTTTGGGTTTTGTGCATATCTTTTTAACTATTATATTTACACAAATTACATATAGGAGGCGCTTATAGCATTTCAAAATACCTTTTAAACGAGATGCAGCACAAGTCTGTAACTTTAGTAGCATAGAAGTCACGGCCTTCCGTATTTTAGCTATTTTTAGCTGTTTTCCCGCTAAACTAGCGGGTTTTTCCAAAAGTGGTAGAACTAAAGTTTCTTATATTGAGCTGTTGAACATCATATCAAATTTTTAGGACTTTAAAACCATGTTTTGGGACACACAGACAAACTGACAAACAGAATTAAATTTTCATTTTAGGAAGAAGAAGAAAATCTTGTTTTCGGTATAACTTTTAAACGGAGCGTCCAGCATCACTAGACAAGTCGATTTAGCCATGTCCGTCTGTCAGTCCGTTTCTACGCAAACTAGCATGTCAGTTTTGAAGCTATCGGGGTGAAATATGCCAAAAGCTTCTACTATCTATCTTCAGAAAAAAATATGGACTTAAAACCCAAAAAATTGACTTCAACTAAAGTAATATGTACTAATTTTGGAGCTAAGTAATTTTAGACTTGTTTTAAGCCGAAATTGGTTAAGGTCATGTGGTCTTAATTATTGTCCAAAATATCATTTAAATTTAAGGAAATATTCACTGTGGTAACTATAGTTCCCATAGGTAGGATTGGGAAAAAATCATAGCTTTGGTGTTTGTTTTTTTTTAATTGGTATGAATTTTAAATTACATTTTAGAGACATCGGACAACTATTTTGTAATTGAATACAAATTATCTGCAAGGTTATATAATCCTTTCTCGTTTTAGGAAATATAGTCTTTGAAAATTATGTTTTACTGTGCGTTTATCCTGACGCAACGCATTTCAAGGAGGTGGGCACAATAACTCAAAAAGTTGTAAACCGATTTTTTCAAATTTTCCGTCAGCATTTCGCATCCTAAAGTGTTGTGCTTGATCTTAAGTTTTAGAAAAATTTTAGTTTTACTAATTAAAAAAAAAAAAAACAACAAACAAGTGTCAAAAATTCGTTTCGTAAAGTCTTCGCACAATATTAAAATTTTATTTTTTTTTGATTTTGAGATACACTAATATAAATAAAATACTTTTCTAAATTGCAGTTGATGTCTTTCCACTCCTTGGGTGTTTTTGGGGGATCAGCAAAAATCTTCAATATTTATTCCCGTTACTCGTAGAGTAAAAGGGTATATAAGATTCGTGCAAAAGTATGTAACAAGTAGAAGGAAGCGTTTCCGACCATATAAAGTATATATATTCTTGATCAGGATCACTAACCGAGTCGCTCTAGTCATGTCCGTCTGTCCGTCCGTCTGTCCGTACCGTCCGTCCGTCTGTATGAGATCTCGGAAACTATAAAAGCTAGAAGATTGGGATTTGGCATGCAGATTCTAGGAGTTAATACGCAGCGCAAGCTTTTCACGCCGATGTCCCACGCCCCCTCTAACGCCCATTAACGGGAAAAGGAATGTGTATTCGTTTTTTCCATACCTATTGTTTCACCAATATATGTGCCAAAACGTGTAAGTCTATAAAATCTTTCGAAATAAAAAAAAACACAAAAAGTGCTTGTTATTGGACAAAAGACCCTATGTAACCCTTTTCTTAATGTTTTTAAGCAGGACTTCTGCGACATTTTCGAATTCTTTCTGTGATATAGAATCGGTTGATTCACTCACCACCAAATAAGTCTTCGTAAACGGCACTGTATCAAAACCCACTTCCAGGGAGCTGTCAGCCAACTGCTGAATGTTCCGGATGTTGGAGCGCACCGGAGATCCCAGCAGAGTGGACACCACGATGGAGGTGTAGTAGTTGTACATGAGGAACGAGGTGAGCATCACGGCAATGAACGCCAACCGCCCACCCGCCGATTTGGGCATCAGGTAGGAGCCCTGGATGCAGGCAGCTCCGAAACTGATCAGGCAACTACTGAGCAGGGATGGCATGAAGTCCAGGCACCGCTGCATCCAATGCCGCTCCAGGTGGAAGATCAACCAGAGCAACACTCCAGCAAAGATCAGGAGTCCGGCGAAGGCGAACCAGACGCTCGGCATAAAGGGCTCCAAAAACACGGCTGCCTTGATTCCGGCGTTGTGTGGCGTACGGAACATGCAGACAGCCCGGAATTGGGCCTGCTCCGTCATTGGATGTACGTAATGAAGACGATTCCAGGAGGGAACAAACGGCGAAGTACAGAGCTCAGCGGATTCATTAGTCAACATCCCGATAGCTCCGCCAAAAGCATCCTGAACGCTCCAGGTGCCGCACCAAATGTAGTGTAGCCTTAAAAAAATATATTTGTAGAAAAAATACGTGGTCAGGAAGGAGTATAATGCCACTCTCAGTTTTGTAACAGAGTTTATCGGTTGTAATCTCTCCCAAACAATAATCATTTGGACTAAAATAGATCTATGCGACACACCTGCGTGTATTTAGAATTTATTCAGAATGTTGTTGTTGCATTTTAAATTTCTTAATTGTAATTTAAATGTTAGATAAAATCAAACATTAACTTACTTGAAACCGAGTATTTCCTGAGTGTGCATTATAAGGCGATTGCCAATGCGAGAAATCGAGTCCATGTGAGAATCTCTGTCGCTATTGAGGAATTCAAGAAGCTCATCCGCACTAGAATTAATGGGCAGCACAGAAACCTAAAAGAAAGTATCATTGCCTTTGTTTTCCTTTCTCTTTTTTGAACAACCCACCAAAGCCGCCAATCGAAAGGTAACGCTGGATAAATCCATGCGATGATGCAGTCTGGGTCGCAAATGCAAATCACTGAGGTAATCCTTAACCTCGCAGCGACTTCGATTGCACTGCAGACGCTGGTCAACGGTGATGTTGAGTTCACCCCCCAAGTGACTTCCCTTATTATAGACATCGTACAATATATAGAGATCCTCTGCCTGACGACTAACATAGGTGACGTCCGCATTCACACTGAGATTGGCCCCCCTAAATAGCTGGGTTAACTTGGAAATGTTACCTGCCTCATCGTAAAGAAGCCAATGCAAATTTTGGTTGTACAGACGGGCACGACTGGACTGCACAAAGGATAAAAAGTTTATAAAAGCGATAGGTTAAAGAACTCGTTGTCAATCGTTTTTCGTGAAAATAAATGCTTTTGGTATTAGGATATAAACTCAAATATTCATGACATTACTAATTTTGCCCTAGAAAATATTGATTGTGGTAATTTTAATGCCGCACCTGATTTGTTATGATCTCAGCTTGGTTGCAATCCATGTCCAAGAAGACACCAAGCCTGACTAAATCGCTGTCCAAATAGTCCTTGTGGATGCTGGACAAGTTTTCAGGGTCCTGTTGCAGGTCAATGTATTGCGAAAAAATGCCGTTCTCATTCAGCATCTTAGCCAAAGGAAAGGCCTCTGAAGCACACATTTAAAAACCTATGGGAATATTTGAATATTCATATAAGAGGCGCAGCAGTCTCACCCTCTATTGACCAGCAGTGAAATACCATCAGGTTGCTTAAGTTGACTTCCAACAGATTGAAAATAATCAGTCGGTACATCGAGAGACTGGCCATCTTGACGGCTTTCTTGGATTTTAGCAGGACGACTGCCCCTTTTATAGTCCAAAGCTGCGATGTCGAACGAGGCCAATTAAGTTATTATAGCCAGAATTTTTGGGGACAGCCGTCAAATTGTGAATTTTGATGGACAGGTAAGCCAAATTTTTGGGACCAATTTCAGCCGAAAATACTCTGCTCATGGAGCAACAAGTGGATTGGCCAAGGCGCAAGCGCAGGAATCGGTAGCGTAAACAAAAGCGCAGGAGGGATTTATGAATGAAAGGCTGTGGGTGGGCGGGTGTTAATGGATTCCTGAGCCGGGCTGGTTGTGGGTGGAATTGTGGGTCAGGAGGGCAGCGCCGCAGGCTTTAGTGATTTTGCGCCTTTTGCATGGTGCCTCTGCCCATGTCGCCCCATCCCGTAACATCCGACATCCTGCCACCCAGCAAGTGATGCAAAATTCAATCTTCTGGCCTGGTCTCAATATCATTTCGGCTCAGTCTGCGTTGCGCGCTTGGCGCGTATTGACGTATCTCCGAATCTCCGCATCTTTCTCTGGAAATTCGCTTGGTCCCCGTTTCAGTTCAGTTCGATTCGGTTTGGTTTGTTTTTCGCCTTGGTTGGTTTTCTAGTTTGTTTATCTTCGCCGCTCGTTGTCATTTGGCTCCGGAGATTTGTGTGTATTTTTGGTATGATTAGTGCGGTTAGATTCGACGCAGCCACGACGGCTGAAAAAACACAGCTGGATATGAGAATTCCGAAAAGCTAGTGTTATTATTGCTTGTGAAAAGTGACTAAAAATTCAATTACAATTTACAATTAATTCAAAATAATATCGAAATGATGTAGTATAATAAAATACATTTTTCAATAACATAAGAATACCATTGTTTTTTTTGTGTATAAAATAACTCAATGAAATCTTCCTCTTGTTTGACTAAAAAAAAAAATTTAATATTGGTCTCTAAAATAGTATACACTTTTTTTCAATGCGAAGTAATAGAAATAAAATATAAATTTAATGGTTAACCCCCAAACTTCTAACAAGAATTAAAAAAAAAAACTTTTAAAAATGTTACCAAGTTATACTGTGTGTAATATTGTGTATATTTGAACATTATTTTGTAGTTTAAACCTAAAACAAACAAACGCTACCACGGCGTATTTGCGATTCCTTGAAGATTTTATTAAAAAGCAAGCCCTGCTTAAATGTGAAGGTGTTCTTCAAGAATTTACTTTAATAAATTTACGCTTATTACTTCTATATAAAATAAAATCCAATAAAAATAAACTATTTGTGGAATTTATAAGGATTTATTATAATATTTTCCAATTGCTCGCGCTCATTATAATATGTTTCCTTATTGAGATTCAAAATTACGGCCTTTACTAAGTAGTACGGCCAATTTAGTAATAGGTTATGAACTAGTTATTCCGTAAACATTTTAAAATTGTTCATCCACATTTAATAAAAAACGCCTTAACAATCAACTCCTGGCCACAAACACAACTCTCAATCGTGCAAACCAAAATCCGTTCGACTCTGTAACCAACTCAAGACACGACCTACATATAATTGAACTGTCACACAGTAATTGCATAACCCTCCCGCTCTTTACCCATTATATTCCGTGTTCCCACAATTGAGTGCCAATTAAACTGTCTAAATCAACCTAATTAACAAGGTATACGTAATTTAAAACAAAATATTTAAAAGTGATAATGGTAATTAACATCGAAATAAGTTCATTCCATTGTGGGACAAATTGATATAAAAATATTTACAATTTAAAATCAATGACAAGTTTTGGACAAAAAAAAGTAAACCAAATGAACATATTAAGAATCAATTGAAATGTGGTCATCCGCACTGGGCCAACAAATGAAAAATTCACATTGAACCACAAATATGACATTTTCGCCAGGAACAACTAAAACAACACCAATGTGAACTGCAGAATGAAAACTGCGTTGGATGGCGGATACTGCAGACATTGAGTGCAAATAAAATGCAATTATCGCTGATTTAAACGGGCATTAGAGAATCATAAATTTTTCATGAGCACCACATGGCCGCAGGGACGTGGGTGGCATATTCACTCCAACGCCCGCAAATAATCCACCAGAGGATTTTGGTAAACCAGCAGAACGAAAACGAACTATTAACAAAAACTATTTACTAGGGGAATTGATTGGGCGAAGGCAACTGGATGGGAAAAACATTGATTATAATCAAATTGTAGTGTATTACAAATTTAAACAACGAAATGCTTAGATTTGCTTACAAATTTTAAATTAAGTTGCAATTAACTAAAAATAAATTTTAAATTGTATCGTGATTACTTTGAAGACCCACAGATCAAGAGCAAGTTCTTTACTGAATAAAAAAATGCTGAAAACACCGTAATATATTAATTGAAGATGTGAACTTAAAAACTTACAGAAATTAAATAGAATTTAATTCTAAAGTTGTCCACTTAAAAGATATTTTGGTTCTACCATGAGCCCTAAACTTTGTATTGCATTATCGCATATTTTTAGGTTGCCTTAGACGAGTTTTTATACCATTTTATTCTGCTATACTGCCCCTCAAAGGGTTTATCTTTTTTGGCAGATTTTGCATTTTTGTTAACGACGCTTGGGGCTAAGAAACATCGCTTAAATAGAAAAATGCAAAGCATAAAACGCGGCTGTTGGAGCATCGCACTCTTGAGATTTACATTGTAAAGTGATCTCCTCGCCTCGTCGCCTATATACACAGTTCAGTACATGATGCAGGCTCACAAAAACTGCATTTAAATTAATTGAATTTGGCCGATTTTTTCCGTCGAAGGGCTGTCCAAGGCCCCCAGATCCCAGCATCCTGTCCTTGGGTTCTATTGCTCTTATTGAATTGGTTTGGGGATTTGTTGGCTGACCCACAAGTCAAGATTGTGGCGTGTCTGTTTCGGCAGGCACCACAAGTTTACTTAAGCGTCGTCCGAATGCGTTTTGTGTGTCATTATTTCGAAGGGGAGCGAGTGGAAGGCTCTTCCATTTCCATTTTTTGTATGCTCCTCTGCATTTGTGTTCATTAAATTTGCAAGTAAGTTGAAATGTTTTTGTTTACTTCCACAACTGCCCTTGCCAGGGTTGACCAAATGGAATGTTCAAAAATTATAAATGAGTTTGCGTTCCCGTTACAGTGAAATAGCCAAAGTGCCGAAACTTGTTGTTAGTTTCTGGTGTAGACTATTAGTACACAACACCAATTTTGGTGATTCTCATTTAATTCTTTAAAATTTAACAACTTAGAACCAATTTTGTAGGTTCTATTTTATCAAGCAACACGAAAGGAAGCTAGCTTCAGCCAGCCGAAGTTTATATACCCTTGCAGATCGTTCCAATTCAATTTAAAACAAGAGGGAACGCTATAGTCGAGTGCCTCGACTATCAAATACCCGTTACTCAGCTAAAGTCAGCAGTCTCAAGCAGGGCAAACCAAGCAGCCGCTTTAAAAAATTTCTTCTACATTTCGGTAGGCGTTAATAACCCAAACAAAAATTGCGTTTACACTTTTGCTCTAGCTTTAAAACTATGGGTCTTTTCGCGGTTTGTGGGCGTTAGGGGGGAGGGGGGGTTTCCAACTTTGGTCTATCAATATGTATTGATGAAACGAATACACATTGCTTTTCCCGTTAATATAGCTTCAAAACTGTGGGTGCCACAGTTTTTCGCGGTTTGTGGGCGTTAGAGGGGGCGTGGCATGTCGGCGTGAAAAACTTGCGCTGCGTATTAACCCCTAGAATCTGCATGCCAAATCCCAATCTTCTAGCTTTTATAGTTTCCGAGATCTCAGCGTTCATACAGACGGGTGCCACTGTTTTTCGCGGTTTGTGGGCGTTAGGGGGGAGGGGGGGTTTCCCACTTTGTTCTATCAATATGTATTGATGAAACAAATACACATTTCTTTTCCCATTAATATAGCTTCAAAACTGTGGGTGCCACAGTTTTTCGCGGTTTGTGGGTGTTAGAGGGGGCGTGGCACATCGGCGTGAAAAACTTGCGCTGCGTAATAACCCCTAGAATCTGCATGCCAAATCCCAATCTTCTAGCTTTTATAGTTTCCGAGATCTCAGCGTTCATACAGACCAGGTCACAGTTTTTCGCGGTTTGTGGGCGTTAGAGAGGGCGTGGCACATCGGCGTGAAAAACTTGCGCTGCGTATTAACCCCTAGAATCTGCATGCCAAATCTCAATCTTCTAGCTTTTATAGTTTCCAAGATCTCAGCGTTCATACAGACGGACAGACGGACAGACGGACAGACGGACAGACAGACGGACAGACGGACAGACAGACGGACAGACGGACATGGCTAGATCGACTCGGCTAGTGATCCTGATCAAGAATATATATACTTTATATGGTCGGAAACGCTTCCTTCTGCCTGTTACATACTTTTGCACGAATCTAATATACCCTTTTACTCTACGAGTAACGGGTATAATTACAAAAATGTTAAATTTAGATTTGCAACAAACAAAATTATAGCAGTTTACATATTATTTTGACATTAATTGATCGATCCTTACTATGGCAGCTATATAATATCAAATAAAAACACCTCTTAACGAGGTAAAAAACTAGTGACGACCGCACATTCAACATACAAAAGTTCTGATATCAACATTTGTGACGAAAAATGATTACACACATGATTAAATACACTTTTTAAAATTCACTTTTTCGGCACGCTAAAATCTTAAAAAATAGTTCAGCCTTTTTTTCCTTTATAGGCATTTTATATTGCAGCGTGCCGAAAAAGTGAATTTTAAAAATAACTTTTAAACTTGACTTTTTACAGTAACATCACATATACCAAAATTTAAGGAACCTCAAGGGCTATACAGTTATACAGAAAATCGTTTGAGCCGTTTTTGAAATAAATATAGAACCTAAAAAAAAAGTTAAAACATTTTTGTTTTGTGCATATCTTTTTTATACCCTTGCAGAGGGTATAATGATTTCAGTCAGAAGTTTGCAACGCAGTGAAGGAGACGTTTCAGACCATATAAAGTATATATATTCTTGCTCAGCATGACTAGACGAGTCGATCTAGCCATGTCCGTCTGTCCGTCTGTCCGTCCGTCTGTCCGTCCGTCTGTCCGTCTGTCCGTCTGTCCGTCCGTCCGTTTCTACGCAAACTAGTCCCTCAGTTTTTAAGCTATCGAGCTGAAACTTTACCAAAAGTCGTATTTCTGTTGCAGGTAGTATATAAGTCGGAGCCGGCCGGATCGGACAACTATATCTTATAGCTCCCATAGGAATAATCGGAAAAATAATTGAAAAAAATTATAACTTATGTGTTTTTTGACATATTACCTTATGCTCTTGGAAATATCATTTTTTTAACAGTTCTGAATTTCGAATTAAATTTTATAAAAATCGGACGACTATATCATATAGCTGCCATAGGAACTATCAGAAAATTAATGGCAAATTAATATGAACAAAATTATAGCTTCGGTGTCTTTTGACATATTTCCTTCTACTCTTTGGAATATCGTTTTTTTAATACTTCTGATTTTCGATTTAAATTTTATAAAAATCGGACGACTATATCATATAGCTCCCATAGGAATGAACGGAAAATTAATGGGAAATTAATAGGAAAAAAATTATAGCTTTGTTAATTTTTATTGTATTCTCTTCTACTCTTGAATATAACTTTATTTTCTTATTTTAGAATTTCGAAATAAATTTACATAAATCGGACGACTATATTATATAGCTCCCATAGGAATGATCAATCAATTATTGTCAAAATTGCTATAATTCGGTTTGTTCCAAATCGAAATTCAGATTTTTGTAATTTGTAATTAAATAGGAATTAACTGCAAGGGTATATAGACTTCGGCTGGCCGAAGTTAGCTTCCTTTCTTGTTTTAACTATTACATTTACACAAATTACATTTAAGGGGCGTTTATAGCATTTCAAAATACCTTTAAAACGAGATGCAGCACAAGCTGTAGCTTTAGTAGTTCAGCAGTTCATCCTTTCGAATTTTAGCTATTTATAGCTGTTTTCCCGCTAAACTAGCGGGTTTTTTCCAAAAGTGTTAAAGCTAAAGTTTTTTATATCGATCTGTTGAAGATCATAATAAATATACAGGACTTTAATGTTGTTTTGTTTTGGACAAAATGACAAACAGAATTAAATTTTAATTTTGACTAGGCCCCCACAAAATTGGTTTTCGGTATAACTTTTGAACGGAGCATCGGATTTTACGATATGACCCCTCAAATTAAGCGCATGTTCAGTGGGAATACATTTAATGTAGAGGGGCCAATTGTCCTCACCGGTTCCAACAGATCCAAATTTCTAAATTTTACACTTTCACCGCTCTCTCTCCCAAGCCAATTGATTTTCTTGAAGTCTTGGTATGCAATCCTTTAAGTTTTAGCAATACCTTTGGTATATTATTCATTACGATCGGACCATCATAGCAGATTTTCATTTTTTCGTGTATATATAGTAGTCGTCTTCGCACGCTCTCCTGGTGCGCTTCGTCACTACATGGACTGCCGTCCATAGTGATAAACCAAACATACTGAATGAGCAATCGATTTTTAAATATTCAGGGTGTCACAAAAATCTTTTCCATCTAAATCCTTTATGGTATTTGGTGACACCTTTTAATTAGCAGACTTATAAGAAATAATTGAAACAAAGAATTTGCGTAATAAATTCGCCAGCCGAGACCCCGTTACCCCTAAGGTCTAAGCTTTTGCAGGGAATTAAAACAAGTTTTAGTTAAAAATACACTAGTTTTCAAAACATATGTATCAATAAATTGGAAACTGCCACACTAGCTCAAGTCAGAGTCCTTCAAATCGGCTACTGAACAAGGGAACCAACTAAGCAGGGACAAGAGCAAACATTTGGTCATTGTAATGCCCCGACAAGAGCGATTCAGCTGCATTTCTCGCTTCCCTAATCCTCGCCAGCTCCCTTCGACAAACATTTCCGCAGAACGTGAGCCAGTTGGGGAGGAATATCCATATCCGACCGGGTGCCAAAGCTAAGCGAAGCTGGGATCGTGGAACCCAGAGACTGGGAACCGGGCACGTGCTTGTCGCTCAACTGTAAAATAATTAGAGCAATTGCATTGGCCTAGGGCCATAAAGTTCGTGGTGGGGCAATCGCTTCCCATTGCAGCCAGCAAACGGACCGCAGAGGCGAACACTTTTGACTTTTATTTCATTAAAATGCGACTTTAATGCTACTTAGGTTAACTGGAAAACTTGCGCCATCATTCTCATTCCCATTTCACAAGCAAGCCCACAACGCCGTGATCTAAGTTGCTCACACATATATTATTTCGCATGCTTCTGAGGGCTGTGGCCAAATTGAAACGCCCAACTCATTTGCAGGCGAACAAATAATAATGCCAGCTGCCTGCTCCCGACTTCCCATATAAACCACCTGCTGCTGCCGCTTCCGATGAGTCACCGAATATAGTCGGACGACCCCATAATACACCCATAGATATGCAGCAGATGCCAGGCACATCAGCAAAATAAGGAACTCTTTGTATTTTAAGAGGAAATCCGAGGGATTGAGGGAAACACTTTAGTTGGCTAGTTAGATGGCAGCAGTTACTGAATTCTAATATTGAACAAAAAAGGAAGCTATCTTCGGCCAGCCGAAGTTTGTATACCCTTGCAGATCTTTACTATTGAATTACAAATTAAATATAAATTTTGTTAAATTTCGATTTACTTGCGTATATGTTGCTGCACACAACATTATAGCAGTTTTTGTGTTATATTGACATTATTCGATCGATCCTTCTTATGGCAGCTATAAGTTATAGTCGTCTGTTTATGTTAAATTTAATTTGAAAGTCTGAGTTAATAAAATAAAGTTATATTTCAGAATAGAAAAGACTACAATAGAAATTAACGAAGCTAAATGGTTTTCCTAATAATTTCCCATTAATTTTCCGATTGTTTCTATGGGAGCTATATGATATAGTCGTCCGAGTTTTCTAAAATTTTATCGATAATATCGAAAAATTTTCACACTTAAGATAAATAATCAATATTTTTAGCATTAACAAATCCAGAATGGTATTTTATTAGCTGATTAAACACACATACATAAAAGATTAATTTATAGTAAAACAAAAAATAAAAATGAATATAGATACACATTTTTGTATGAAAATGATAGTGTTAATGATTTGGTTAGTACAAAGAAAATTAAAAAAAAATAGAAAATTCATATTAATACTCATGAACTCTATCCAGTTTTCATTTTTCGCCTTTAGCAAAATCCTTTTCCTGGAAATTTCTTCCGCAGCAATACTGAAAATATGCGTTTAACTCTGTTGACGTAATTAATGAAAATGCAGTGTGATCTTAAAGTGGGAAACTCTAACAAGCTCGCAAAAATATACCCCAGTAAACTATTTTTTTTTTAAATGATAAAAAAAAATTTTTTTTCTGAAGCGGTAGTATTGATGGTGAGCCCAAAACATCGATGTTTGCTAAATTTTTCGACCATCAATAATATCGATAGTACCATCGATTTTTTTTACCAACCCTGTCAGTAATTATACCATGTGTAAATCTTAGATTAGACAAGACTATCTAAATTTTTGAAATATGATACAAATACGATTTTGGTCAAATCAAACAGAAAGAATAGAAGCTAAAACTTAAAAGAGATTAATTGTCCTATTTTGCTGGTGGTTAGCCAGTCAAATATATCAAAGAACTTAATAGCAGCTGTGATATTCTTCCAAGCGTACGGCTTCTAACAATGCATTTCCCTAAAAAGAAAATATGACAAAATATTCCTTAGCAGGCAAATGGGTATATAGTAGGGATGAGGATCTGGGGGACAAAACCGTCAGCAGCCTTCAAAAATTGAGTGCAATTTCGACGCTGATGAGAAAATGCGTTGAACGTGCTCAAGTTGCTCTCTGCCAAACCGAGGAAAATTGTTGGCAGGCGAAGTGGGTATTCCTACATTTAACTTTAACCCGTTCGCACCAGTTAACAAAAGGCGTGGAAAACGAAGACGGCCAAGCTAGAAATTATAAACGAGAAGGATGCTTTTTGGGGATGTTGGTTGATGTTTGTGCTTCTGACAGCAATTTGCTTGTTTGACGAAACTTGGCCATCAAAAAGCATAAAGTGAAGTGTAATTAACAGCCAAATAAAGCCAAGTACGTGGCTCTGATTTCATGTCGGACGAAACCCACAATTTATGGGACTTTTGCTTATTTTAAGAAAAAAGGTTGCAGTGAAATGAATATTCTACACTAACAAAAATTTCTTTCTAATTTTTAGAAAACTAGCCTTTAAATATAGAAACCAAATTTCTTGTTTTTAGAAAATTTGCCTTAAAATATAGAAATTCCTTTTTGATACATGTTAAGAAAGAAATTTTCTTAAAAATAGAAAAACTAAATTCTTTTCGGGCTGTCGCTGAAAAAAAATTGCCTACGTTTTTTTTGGAGAAACTTCCTTTGAATTTGAAAAAAAACGCACTTTTGAAAAAAGAATTTTGTTTTATGTTTTTCAAATGTTTTCCGCTCTAGCGGAAAATAATTCACAGCTCTGCTTCCACGATAACTGTTGATTTTACTGCTTACATTTCTCGTTTAAAAAATTGTTTTTCTTATTTTAAAGGCGCGTTTCTATAAACAAAGGCGGTGTTTACGGATTTTATGGAAATCCTTTAGACTTTATACTCTAATGATCTGCAAGAGTATATAAACTTCGGCTGGCCGAAAATAGCTTCCTTTCTTGTTTTTTATGAGTGTAGGCTAAATGGATAAAAAAGAATACCTATCTCTATGGACAACAGTCCATGTAGTGACGAAGCGCACAAGGAGAATGTGCGAAGGCGACTACTATTATATAGCCGCAGTATTGAAAATCTGCTATATGGGCTCGATTCTAGAGAGTGATACTCATATTTAAAGGTATTGCAAAAACTAAAAGGATTGCATACCAACCCTTAAGAAAATCAATTGGTTTGGGGGAGAGAGCGGTGAAAGTGTAAAAGTGAAAATGAAGGAACTTGGATCTTTTGGGGCACGTGGGAATAATAATGCGCTTAATATGAGGGGTCATATCAGAAAATCGGACGCTCCGTTCAAAAGTTATACCGAAAACAAGATTTTCTTCTTCTTCCCAAAATGAAATAATTTGTCCCTTTGTTTGTATGCATCAAATCGTGGTTTTAGGATCCTGAAATAAAGTATACTGTGTTTAGCAGCAGGATTTAAAAAACGTTTGCTCTAAGACTTTTGGAAAAACCCGCTAGTTTGGCGGGAAATCATTAAAAAAAGCTAGATTTTGACGGCTTATAGTTTCTAAACGACTAAAGCTACAGACACGTGCTATACCTTGTTAAAAAGGTAATTTAATATGCTAATCGCGTTGCCTTAAATACACTTTTTAAAATTCACTTTTTCGGCACGCTGCAATATAAAATGCCTATAAAGGGAAAAGCTGAACTATTTTTTAAGATTTTAGCGTGCCGAAAAAGTGCATTTTAAAGAGTGTATTTAATCATGTGTGTAATCATTTTTCGTCACAAATATTGATATCAGAACTTTTGTATGTTGAATGTGCAATCGTCACTAGTTTTTTACCTCGTTAAGAGGTGTGTTTATTTGATACAAGTAAAGCGTACAAAAGTTTTATTAATTTATGTTTAATAAACATATATATTAAAAAATTGATGACTCAATACATTAAATTAGGAGTAATTTAAAAATAAAGCTTAAAAAATGGTAAGCAGACTTATTTTTCTGAAGTGATGGTTGGTCCAATGTGTCAAATCAACCAAAAATAATCTGAATTTCCTTCAGGCTAGGCCGCAATTAGCCAGTACAAGCGCCTAATCAAGTGGCAAGTAGCATTGACGTCGAGGCTAAATATGCAGCAGATGCTGGCTGATATCAGACGGCCGACTTGAAGGCAACATCCAAGTGGCTGAGGGAGCACTCCAAAGTATTGAAAATAGTTATCGCAGCCTGGGGCGGATGTGGCGTTGCAGGCGGAGGTGTGCCTACTGGCCGGATGACGGCACTGGCCGATGGCCATGCATACAATTAGGTTAGTGGGTGAGACATAATTAAGTTATGGGGTTGCATTGTTTTTTCTATTTTTCTCGCATTATTAAATGAGATGTTGTCTTTCTGGCTCGAGGACATCAAACTTGGGTACCATCGTCGGCATTATTCACTCTGCGCCTTTGACATTTCCGGTTGATTTTTCATTAACGAATCGCCAGGCTGACGAGCTGGTTACGGCATCGGCATCGGATTCCGAATCCCCGGCATAGTTGATCTTAATTACTTGCCATCCATTAAGCCAAAGTTCAGCCAAGATTAATTTTGTATTATGCATACGGTGAAAATATGAACGTCGCCGCAGGCATAAAGTTTACACTTCATTTTTTTTGTAAAGTGGTCTCATTAATCTTCGCCTTTTCCCAGACGTGCAATTTTTAGTCTCAAGATTACGCATACGCAGTATGGCATTATTAAAAAATTGTATTCAGAAGAGAGCAGGTATTAACTTTGGGATGCCATTACCAAAATAAAATGTTCTAATATTACGCATACGCCGTGTGTTTCAAATAAGATGCAACTGCTATAAAAATATAAATTTAAAAAAAAATCAAATATAATGGACGAAATTAACTAAACGTTTTTTTTACCAGTTTCAAATTAAGTAATACGTATTGTCATATGTTTCAGATAGTAGGAAACTGCAAGTAAAGCTTGTCAATTTGTAAACTGCCAAAATCGCCAAGAGATAACCAAAACGATAATAAAGCGTCATAATTAGTACGTATTATTTAAAAATAAATTAAGCTAACGATTGAAAAATCGACAAATTCAAGGAACTGTGAACGTGCCCAAATCAGCCACGGCCTCTAATCTTAATAGTTTATAGCTATAACTGATAGCTGAAAATGCCACTGGCTAATTGGCCAATCAAAAACTGCCAACTGCAAGTCCAACAAGTTTGAGCAATTAAAAAATCCTAAGGAAACTCATCGCAAAGGAGACGGGAACACGGGCCAAGACAAACGTAACTAATGCCAGCCTGAAAGGAATCTCAGAAATTAAGAAGAAAACGCTTTATGAAATTGCTCTCGACCCGAGTGCAACTTCCGGTGAATAAATGAAAATAAATACGAGCAAAGTCGAGTCAACACACAGCCCGGAAAAAGGCACTGTCATCAGCAGCAGCAGAACCTCTAGAATGGGAATTTTAATGGCTATGGGATTTGGACTAGTACTGCGAATGGTATTGGGCGTGGCAGCGGGAGCCAGAGGCCAGTTGGAGCGACAAAAGTTAGACAAACGGATGTGTAGATTAGACCGGCAACAACAGCAGAAGACTTGGACCAAACAATAGTTGCCAGCGAACAAACAGCAAACAAAACCGAACAATATGTGTACAATGCCAGCAACAACAGATGTATCCGGCTCCGGCGATGCATCAACTGACCTCATCGCAGCAAGGAGCCACTCCTCCCACCAAGGACACCGCTTAAACTTGCGCATATTTAAACTTTTGATTAGCTGCTGCCTGCTAATGCTGCGCATCTACCCAAATGCCTGGCCCTGGTCCATCAGCCCCGGATCGGGATCCATCTGGGTCTCGGCCGACAGCATCAAGGGACGCGGCGATGCCCATCGACTGGACGAGATGGGCTCCCACTCCCAAACCTCCTCGTCCTCATCCCTGCCGTCCTCGTGGCTCACCCAGAGCAATAACCATGCAAATATATCCGAGCTGCTGGATAATCTGCTGCGCGGCTACGACAATAGCATACGGCCGGATTTCGGTGGTGAGTACAATTTATCGAGGGAAATGCCAATTTTTCCAAAAAATAATTGATTTAAAATAAAAGCATTTCAATTAAAATGCCTGGATGGATGTAAAAGAAAATGAGTTATACTTTCATGGGGATTTTATTTATGTATTCCGGTCTTTTGGTTAGGTCAAGAAATCAAAGTGTTGAAATGATGTCAGTGCTCATAAGATATTTTTAGATGTAAATAGGTCTTTTCACAATTATTTCAAACGTTATAAACATGTTTTTAATGTAAACGTTAACTTAAATAAATCTTATATAAACCTCTTTAAGCTATCGATAGTACAAGCGTATTAGCTAATAAATATAAAAACAAGAAGGAAAGCTAACTTCGGCTAGCCGAATTTTATATACCCTTGCAGATCATTCCTATTCAATTACAAATGCCAAAATATTAAATTTACATTTACTTGCATATTTGTTGCACCAAACCAAATTACAGCAGTTTTTGTATTATTTTGACATTTTTTGATCGTTCCTTCCTAGGGCAGTTATATAATATAGTCGTCCGATTTATGTTAAATTTAATTCGAAATTCTGAATTAATAAAATAAAGTTATATTCCACAGTAGAATTTATTCTAATAAAAATTAACGAAGCTAAAAAATTTTTTCCTATTAATTTCCCATTATATATGATAATTGTCCGATTTTTCTAATTCGTAATTCAGAACAGTTTAAATAATAATTTACCCAAAAGCATTAGGTCATATGTCGAAAATCACTGAAGCTATAATTTTTTTTCCATTATTTTTCCGATCCTTCTTATGGGAGCTATAAGATATAGTTGTCCGATCCTGCTGGTTCCGACTCGATAGCTTGAAAACTGAGAGACTAGTTTGCGTAGAAACGGACGGACGGACGGACAGACGGACAGACGGACGGACGGACAGACGGACATGGCTAGATCGACTCGACTAGTCATGCTGATCAAGAATATTTATATTTTATACGGTCGGAAACGTCTCCTTCACTGCGTTGCGAACTTCTGACTGAAATCATAATACCCTCTACAAGGGTATAATGTGTGTTTTACATACAGTTTATTCTATTAGGCCTAGCAAGAGAACCATGATAGGGATTGCAGGGGAGGGCGAGGTAGCCATCGCATTGGAAAATCATTCTGTCTGCGTCAAATCTTACGATGTTTACTCTTTTTGACTCTGTCCCCTTCCCGGGTGTAATCAGCATGGATTCGCAGATTTTCCGTTCAACGGAAGCATTTAATGAAGTGGAAATCGCTGTGAGGCGACACATCACTCACAAACGGCGCCAAGGTGATAAAGCCTTCCGTGATGATTGCCTTGCAGCTTATTGGGTAAATAGTTAGTGTCAAAACCGACAAATATTTACCTACATACAAACAAATTTTATTGCGTTTACCAAGGCTCCCAAGGATTTCCTCCTGGGAGCATTGCCGAAAATGGATGAGCAATCCGATTCGTTTTCAATCTTGCAAATGGTCGAGGCAATAAAAATTTAAATATTTTCGAAATTTAAAATGCCATCCACTCAATTGGGGGGATGGATTTTGGTTAACGTGGCGAAAATTGTTTTCGTTCTACGGCTTAAGACCAAATTACATTGTTTTTAACACTTCATTAAGAATGGCCCGTGACACGCCCCTCCGCGCTCCGCTCTCGTCGTGTGGCGCCAGCTGGAGAGGTTTCAAAGGATACGTGGCAATGCACATCCACATCCTGCGAGCGCGACGCATGTTTGCCGAGCGAGCTCAGCAGCAAAGTCATTAAAAACTGTTCGCATAGGCAAAATACAAAAAATTCCCGGGGCTTCGGCAGCGGTAGGCGAATCTAGGGCCTGAAAAATTGCATATTAGTGCAGAAAAGCTACATAAAAATGGGTGTCGGTGGGGATATGGTAAGGGATTCAGAGGGTCTGGGACCGTCTGCGAAGCGGCTTAAGTGTCATTGTTCACACAGCGGAGCATTTAACATTTTCATTTAGGGCCTGCGACTCGCATATGAATATTCATAGTCGAACAAAACCGATACGGAGAGTACGGGGATTATTGAGTTGGATTGCGTTGCCTTCAGATGAGAGAAATCCCATTTTCAATACTTAAACTAGCCTGTGAACTAAATAGCTTCGAAAAAAGAGGAATTTTTTTATAACATTACAAGACGCTTTAAGTTTGTTTTTGACACATTATATTTACATAAGCAGCAATGAAATCAATTTATGAAATCATTTGAAATGTTTCTCTTAAAAATGCTTCAGGACCTCCAGCGACAGTGGAAGTGGATATAATGGTTCGCAGCATGGGACCAATATCAGAGGTCGACATGGTAAGCAAAATAAAAAAGTTTTAGCCCAGAATTTTTATAAAGATGTTTAATCTAAGTACGCCCAATATAAGATTACCTTTTTCTATATTTTTTTTCGTAAATTACTATTCTAGTTTCAAAAACTACTTCGATCTAAATAACCGCTAGATATTGAAAGAATGTACTGTTTACAGACACATTTTGGTAAGACTTTAAGTTTGATTATATTACAGGTTTCAAAATGTGTTTGTTTTAAGCCCTCACTGCTCTCGCTGCTTCACAATTCAATTTGCAGTGCCATCGCCTGTCTGACTCCTTACTTTCCTGCGATTGTGATTGTGACTCTGTCTTTGCCTCCGTTGCAGACCTACTCGATGGACTGTTATTTTCGCCAATCCTGGGTGGATAAACGTCTCGCATTCGAGGGGGCCCAGGATACGCTGGCACTGAGCGTCTCGATGCTGGCCCGGATTTGGAAGCCGGATACGTACTTTTACAACGGCAAGCAGAGCTATTTACACACGATTACCACGCCAAATAAGTTTGTGAGGATCTATCAGAACGGACGCGTTCTGTACTCCAGCCGTCTGACAATTAAAGCCGGCTGCCCGATGAATCTGGCCGACTTTCCCATGGACATACAAAAGTGTCCCCTGAAATTCGGTTCATGTGAGTACGAAAGAATTTCGAAAGAATGCCAAGTGGCATGTGGAACTCAGCGCTGCAGTATAATTATGCATAATGGCTGCTCATTGCGCTTTGATGTGATTTGTTCTGTTCTTCTCGCGTCGGCAAAATGCCCACTTGTTGGGTTCGAAGGACAAAGAATCTGGGGTGGGGATTATGCTGATGCTGAATGCCATGACATTGGAAAGGATGGGATGGGATTGGATTCGAGGAATCGTTGGCGACAAGAAATGTAAAGTGATATGTGTTTTGAATTGAAGGGGAAACGGAAATGAAAAAAGAAATGGCACAAGGGCCGGAAATATTCAAGTGGTTCCATGCGTGTGAATGCTGGAAGCGGATTAGATGAGGTAATGGTTTAATGGGATATCGTAACGTGGTTGGGGATCTCTACGCAGAATGGGCCAGCTAGAGTGTTTTACATTCTATTGTGCTGAACTTTTAAATCTGTTTCTAAACTGTTTTCCTTTTTGTTTCTTAAAGTAGAGGAGACAATAATTGTATTAATTCAAATGAAGCTGTTAGTCCATCCTATTGAAAAGCTTGCAGATTTCCTTCTTTAATATGGGACCTTCTTTAATATGGGACCAGCTTTAAGAGCGGGCACCATTTGAACAATAAATATTTTCTTGAGGAATTGTTTGTATATAGAGCGGCATGCTAGGTCATATAATTATGGGAGCTGTAATGAGCAGTGCTACCATTTTGTCCTTTTTCCGGATAGATTTGTCCTTTTTTTTCCGCAAATCTGTCCTTTTTTCAAAAAAAGGTTTTTGAGTGTTATTTTTGCTAGTTGTATTTGTATTAACTTATTTTTTTAGGCTAAGAGGTCTTTTTAACCATCATTCTCACAGTAAGACACTTAAATAATACTTTTTTATATGAACATGAAAAAAATCGATGGATTTTCATTATATAAAGAAGGAAAAGATTTTAAAATTATCACAATTTTTATTCTCTGGTTTTTTTGTCAGAAAAAATGTTCGAATTTTTAGGACTCTGCTTCGGACTTTTTATTTAAGTAATAATAAAATATTCTGCATAGTCAAATAATCAAGCGAAGAAGGTAGTGAGTCGGACACAGTAGAGCAATATAGAATTGAATTTAATATTTAATCCATTTAAATGAAGTATGTATGTATAAATGTAGAAGAAATTACTTTTCTCCTTTTTTTTTCTGTCCCTTTTTAATAGTTGTTGTCCTTTTTTCCCGTTTTTTTTTTGGCTCATCTGTCCTGTTTTTTATGCTGAGTGATGGCAGCACTGGTAATGAGTAGAGTGCAGGTCTGCTGGCCAGTGTAAGCCGAGAGTTGAAATGCGGAGTAATGTGTCATTAAGGAATACTCTTACATTATAATGCACCTGGTGCAGCTCAAGTAGTTTGTATGCAAGTGTGGCGCTTTTGTCCGTGTTGACTCACATGGGCCTCTTTTGAGTCTATTGTTTACAAGTGTACAAGTATTTTTGTAATTGGTCCGTAAATTCGTATATGCCTTGCATTTAGCGCATGTCGCCACCGTGCAAGTAGCCGCCTATTAAACTTAGGTGGGTCCTAGGTGAAAATAGAGTAAGGTAATGGCCTCAGGACGCATCCTTGAGTTACACCGGCATGTTTAGGGTGTACGGTGTTTTGCGAGGATGATTTGTAAAAAAGTCCTTCAAGCCCAGCGAAAGTCTCAGTACCTACATATTTGGGTTTGTTGCTCAAAATATTAATGATCAACAATTCTAGTAATAGAGGCGAATATTCCAAAATTTAAGGTAAGTTGTTAATAAGCATTACACTTACCTGTGGTCTAGGCAGAGACCGCATCTGTTTGCCTGTTTTGATTTTGTGCAGTTTAAAATGTAGATCCTATTATTTTAGATTTTATAACCTTAACAGCTATCTCTTCGGACAGTTGTTATCCAC
Source organism: Drosophila mimetica (assembly GCA_037075245.1). Classification (NCBI taxonomy): domain Eukaryota; kingdom Metazoa; phylum Arthropoda; class Insecta; order Diptera; family Drosophilidae; genus Drosophila; species Drosophila mimetica. Next base: position 3,968,072 of record JBAMCH010000004.1, read on the forward strand.
ACAATCGGGCAGTACATTTACTTAAATGGTTCTGATTCATTGTTATTGCAATATATAGATTTATTAATTTTTAGTTTGTAAAAAAGCTGTTTTTATCCTCAAGTTTCAGCTGGCAGTCCTGCGAACTCGTACGACGACACGTCGTCGGTTAACTCCGCTCTGAGCTTGTCCTGCCCTCCGGCGGCGTGTTCCGCCATTCCGACGGATGACTACGCGTCTGATTATGACACGTCGGTGTCGGTGTCGGTGCTTCTTCTTTGTCGTTGCTGTGGTGGTTGTGGAGGAGGATTCTGTCGTGGTAGTGGCGGCAGTGGTGGTGGTTGCGGCAGTGGTGGTGGTGGTGCTGGCCTCCGTGGTGGTCGTGGACGAGGCGGAGGAGACCAGGTTGCTCTGAAGGATCAGCACAGTCAGGACGACCAGGGAAAAAAACAGGACAGAGCGCATTGCTATGATGTACTTAGTGGTGGATCGGGAACTAATGTCAATGTACCAAACTGATGGATATTTATAGTGCCAATGAGAGGTTTTAGGTTCCAAGCAAACACATATGTGTTCCCTGGGAATATCTGTGGTCTTTGTTCCAATTACAGAACCTTCGAATATTTGCTGAGCTTTGTTCAGTCTGTTTACACGAGTTTAGACGCAATTGGAATTTTGACTTCTACGCAAACCGAAATTTTAGCGTTGTTTATTTGTACGTGAAACTTTCTTTTTCCCTTATAGTATTTATTTCCTTATTTCCGCCAATTCTTTAAACAACTTTATTTATTACAGAAGGGAAAGCTAATATGACTAGTAATACAATTAAGACTTGTAAACTAAAAAGTATATTGTGCTCGCTGGAAAAAATATATGTAACACGTATGTCTCCGTAGACCAAGTAGATCTAGCCTTGCCCGTCTATCCGTTTGTCTTTCTGTCTGTCTTGTAAGACTTGTAAGTTTATGTTCGAGTGTAATTTATTTAGAAAAAAAGTCATGTTGAAATTATTGAGATAAATCCGATCCAATCATCGCACACCCAAGTATTTTATGTTGGCATTTTTTAGTTGGCCGTCCTGTGAACTCGAACGACTCGTCGGGGGCTAACTCCGCCCTCAGTAAGCTCTGATCTCCGGCGGCCTCCAGACTCCACCCTTCGGCTGCGAACTCCTCCACGACGGATGACAACGCGCCTGACTATGACACGTCGGCGTCGGTGCTTCTTCGTCGTGGCTGTCTTTGCAGCAGAGGCAACAGTGGCGGAAGCAACCGTTGTGGTGGTGGCAGTAGTGGTGGTGGTGGCTCCTGTAGTGGTAGTGGTAGCGGCGGAGGCACTGGTGGTGGCGGTGGTCGAGGCGGAGGAGACCTGGCGGCTCCGGAGGATCAGGACGGCCAGGAAAACCAGAGAAAGAGTCAGGGAAGTGCGCATTGTGAAAGGGGTTTCGTTCAGTTGATCGTGAACTGATGTCAATGGACGAAATGGATGAATATTTATAGTCGCTTCAGAGCTCTAGGAGCATTAAGTGCACTGCAAATACAGATGTTACTTTTGGGGCAATCTACTGCCTTTGTTTCATTTGCATTGCTTTCAGGCTGCTTTGTTAGATTAATTCACTTGTTTGAACAAAATTGGAATTTTTACTTTTTTGCTAAAGCTATTGTTTCTAACTTTCCTAAAAACATTGTCTAATTATGGTGAGGCACTCCATGCAATGCACCAGAGAATACTCTTACCGGTACAAATCAAATATAACTTGTTGAAAACATTTGTATAACCTTTATCTTTAAAAATTTATGTCGAACACATCGATATTTTCAAAAAAACTATAAATCCTAACTGAACATCAAACTAATATTCTTAAGCATGCAGACCGGGAGAATTAGCGAAATAAAATAATAATTGTGGGCGTTAGAGTGGGCGTGGCCCTTAGCTGGAAAACTTGCGCTGCGTGGGAACCCCAAGAGTGTATCTTTTGAGAGCTCAGCGTTCATACAGACAGACAGGCAAACAGACGGTCATACAGACGGTCAGATAGATGGGCATACAGATATACTTGTCTAGCGATCCTGATTAAGAATATCTATACTTTGTAGGCTCGGAAACTTTTCCTTCTCCCTATTATATACTTTCCGTCGAATACAATATACCACTTTACTTTAGGAGTAACGGGTATAATTTTCAATTTAATGCTTCAAAGAACCAGCTGGACAGAAAAGACCTTGATCTGATTATATGAATTAAATTCTACAGAATTCATATACGAATATAATTATTTTATTCTTCATGCTGCAATCCCACTATTATCATATCCTCAAAAACTTAACTCACTTGTCCTGTCCATGACATTTCCATTATTTTCAGTTACAAACAAAAAAGGAAGCTAACTTCGGCCAGCCGAAGATTATGTACCCTTGCAGATCGTTACTATTTTATTTGAAATTATAAAAATGTTAAATTTAGATTAGCAACAAACAAAATTATAGCAGTTTACGGATTATTTTGACATTAATTGATCGATACTTCCTTTGGCAGCTATATAATATCAAACAAAAACACCTCTTAACGAGGTAAAAACTAGTGACGATCGCACCTTTAACATACAAAAGTTCTGATATCAACATTTGTGACGAAAGATTATTATACACATGACTAAATACACTTTTTAAAATTTATTTTTTCGGCACTATGCAATTAAAAATGTTTGTGTGTTCTTAAAAATTAGTCTAGCCTTTTCCCCTTTATAGGCATTGCAGAGTGCCGAAAAAATAAATTTTAATTTGTGAAATAAATTTCACAAATGTTGATATCAGAACTTTTGTATGTTAAAGGTGCGATCGTCACTAGTTTTTACCTCGTTAAGAGGTGTTTTTGTTTGATATCAGGGGTTTTTGTTTTAAACATGATTTATATCAAGTATATCTACTACTGTCTTCTTTATACTTTTGCTGCCATAGGATTTAGTACTAACGTTTTCTTCCGACTAAACTAGCGAGTTTTGTCCAAAGTCGTAAAAAAAAGTTTTCTAAATGGATCGGTCTAAAATACAGTTTGGATACGTACAAACAAAATTAAATGCTCGAGCAGGATTAGTTGTTCTGAGCTAACAAAATTGGCCATTTTTGTATTTGAATAATTTTCAAACGTTACTTTTTACAATAACGTGTTACATACCAAAATATAAAGAATCTAAAGGCCACTACAGATTAATGTTTTAAAGAAAATCGTTAAAACCGTTTTTGAGAACAAAAAAAAATTTTTTTTTTAATTAAAAAAAATAAATTTGCTTATGGTTTTTTAACTATTGCATTTACATAAATTTTGTTAAGGAGGCGTTTATTTTATTTAAAAATACCTTTAATATGAGGTGAATCACAAGTCTGTAGCATTAATATTTCGCAAGTTACGGACTTACGAAATGTAGCCTTTTCTAGCGGTTTTCCCGCCAAACTAGCTTGTTTTTTTTTAAAGTCGTAAAACAAAAGTTTCCTAAATGGACTGGTTCTAAACAAATTTATCGACTCCTTGACTCTATAGCTTGGATCCGCACTTACAAAATTTAATGCTTAGGCAGCGTTAGTTGTTTTGGGCTAGCAAAAAAGGCCATTTTCGTTTCTGAATAACTTTCAATCGTGACTTTTTACAGTAATGTGTTATATACCAAAATTTAAGGAATCTCAAGGGCTATACAGTCTAAAGTTTTAAAGAAAATCGTTAGAGCCGTTTTTGAATAAAATAAAAATAGCTATAAAAAAAAGTTTAAAAATAAATTTGTTTTGTGCATATCTTTTTAACTATTACATTTACACAAATTACATATACGGGGCGCTTATAGCATTTCAAAATACCTTTCAAACGAGATACAGCACAAGTCTGTAGCTTCAGTAGTTTAGAAGTTAGAGCCTTCCGTATTTTAGCTATTTATAGTTGTTTTCTCGCTAAACTAGCGGGTTTTTCCAAAAGCGGTAGAACTAAAGTTTCTTATATCGATCTGATGAACATCATATCAAATTTTCAGAAATTAAAAATCATGTTTTGGACAAACTGACAAACTGACAAACAGAATAAAAATTTCATTTTGAGTAGGTCCACAAAAATTTGTTTTCGGTATAACTTTTGAACGGAGCGTCCGATTTTCTGATATGACCCCTCATATTAAGCGCATTTTCAGTGGGAATACAAATAACGTATTGCGGGGGGCCAATTATCCCCATCAGATCCAAATTTCTAAATTTTCACTTTTACACTTTCACCGCTCTCACTCCCAAACCAATTGATTTTCTTGAGGTCTTGGTATGCAATCCTTTAAGTTTTAGCAATACCTTTAATTTGATGTATCACTCGAGAGGATCGGACCATTACAGCAGATTTTCAATTCTGCGGCTATATAATAGTAGTCGCCTTCGCACACTCTCCTGGTGCGCTTCGTCACTACATGGACTGCCGTCCATAGTGATAGTCATCAAATTTATGTTAAATTTAATTCGAAATTCTAAAATAATAAAATAAACTTATATTCCAAAGTAGAAGAGAATACAATAAAAATTAACAAAGCTATAATTTTGTTCCTATTAATTTTCCTTTAATTTACCGATCGTTCCTATGGGAGCTATATGATATAGTAGTCCGATTTTTCTAAAATTTAATTCGAAATTCAGAACAGTTAAAAAAGTGATATTTCCAAGAGCACTGCGTTGCAAACTTCTGACTGAAATCATTATACCCTCTGCAAGGGTATACAAAATGAACACCTCCTGCAATTTGAGGAATTTCCATCACATTTCCTCCTACTCAAATGCAAAACAGAAAACATGCAAAATACATGAACGAAAAAGATACTTGTGTAATATTTGGAAACCTTTTTTGGAGATAGGAGAGGTGTCTTCCTTCATTTCTGTGAAATAGACTAATTGCCTTTGCAGCTTATCGCAAATGAACAAGCCGACACCCAAGCTAGAAATGTATTATTACTTCCGATTTGCTGCGAATAATGCTGGTTGGAGGCAGTCAAGAATTCAATTACCCCTCCATCTAGTCCCCAACCCCACTATATGTACGTTGCCCGCCGCTTAATGTTGACAATTTCCCATTTGATGCGAGCGAACTGAAAATATTGCCAAAGTCAGCGATTGCCATACAGAATGAAGATTCAGGCAATGGTTTGAAGGATGGGGTATGCGGATTTGGGTGGTAGGTGAACCTATTCCAACAATTGGCGGAATATTTGACAACTTGTGCATTTTGGAGCAACACCACCAGCAGCATCAAAATAAAATAAGTGAACACACGTTAGGTAGTGATTGAGGGGCAAGAACTGCGGGTGGATGACTGAATGAATGCATATTGTAACAAAATATTAATTCATTCAGGAAAAGAAGCTACTTATTATAAATGGTATTATTTAAAATTACTTTAAAACCAGTTGCAGATCATTCCTATTTAATTTAAAATTACAAAAATGTTAAAATTAGATTTGCAACAAACAAAATTATAGAAGTTTACATATTATTTTGACATTAATTGATCGTTCCTTCCTATGGAAGCTATATGTATAATATAGTCGTCCGATTTATGTTAAATTTAATTCGAAATTCTAAGTTAATAAAATAAAGTTATATTCCAGAGTAGAAGAGAATACAATAAAAACAAGAAGGGAAGCTAACTTCGGCCAGCCGAAGTCTATATACCCTTGCAGTTAATTCCTATTTAATTACAAATTACAAAAATCTGAATTTAGATTTGCAACAAACAAAATTATAACAATTTTCGTATTATTTTGACAATAATTGATTGATCATTCCTTTGGCAGCTATATAATATAGTGGTACGATTTATGTTAAATTTAACTCGAAGTTCTTAAATAAAAAAATAAATTTATATTCCAGAGTAGAAGAGAATACAATAAAAATTAACAAAGCTATAATTTTGTTTCTATTAATTTCCCTTTAGTTTTCCGATCGTTCCTATGGGAGCTATATGATATAGTCGTCCGATTTTTATAAAATTTAATTCGAAATTCGGGAACATTAAAAAAGTTATATTCCCAAGAGCAAAAGGTATTATGTCAAAAAACACCGAAGATATAATTTTTTTTCCATTATTTTTCCGATTATTCCTATGGGAGCTATAAGATATAGTTGTCCGATCCGGCCGGTTCCGACTTATATACTACCTGCAATAGAAAGACGACTTTTGGTAAAGTTTCATTTCGATAGCTTTAAAAGTGAGGGACTAGTTTGCGTAGAAACGGACGGACGGACGGACAGACGGACAGACGGTCGGACAGGCGGACATGTCTAGATCGACTCGTCTCGTCATTCTGATCAAGAATATATATACTTTATGGGGTCGGAAACGTCTCCTTCACTGCGTTGCAAACTTCTGACTGAAGTCATTATACCCTCTGCAAGGGTATAACAAGAGAGAGCGCTAAAAACCCGTTACTCAGCTAAAGCAAGCAGTCTCAAGCAGGGCAAACCAAGCAGCCGCCTAGATGTGGCGCCATCTACCAGACATTTCACTATTTGCTTATAACTTTTTACTAAGAGTGCCGACTTATAAATGCTTATTTTGGTCAATCAATCACTATGGACGGCAGTCCATGTAGTGACGAAGCGCACCAGAAGAGTGTGCGAAGACGACTACTATATATAGCCGCAAAATTGAAAATTTGCTGTGATAGTCCGATCGTAATGAGTAATACACCAAATTAAAGGTATTGGTAAAACTTAAAGGATTGCATACCAAGATCTCAAGAAAATCAATTGGTTTGGGAGAGAGAGCGGTGAAAGTGTAAAAGTGAAAATGTAGAAATTTGGATCTGTTGGGGCCAGTGGGGATAATTGGTGTTCGCCCTACGTTAGTTGTATTCCTACTGAAAATGCGCTTAATATGAGGGGTCATATTAAAAAATCGGACGCTCCGTTCAAAAGTTATACCGAAAACAAATTTGCGGGGGCCTAGTCAAAATGAAAATTTAATTCTGTTTGTCTGTGTGTCCCAAAACATGGTTTTAAAAAATTTGATATGATGTTCAACAGCTCGATATAAGAAACTTTAGTTCTACCACTTTTGGAAAAACCCGCTTGTTTAGCAGGAAAACAGCTATAAATAGCTAAAATACGGAAGGCCGTATCTTCTAAACTACTGAAGCTACAGACCTGTGATGTATCTCGTTTGAATGGTATTTTGAAATGCTCTAAGCGCCTCCTATATGTAATTTGTGTTAATGTAATATTAAAAAAAATATGCACAAAACAAAATTTTTTTAAACTTTTTTTTTAGCTTTTTTTATTTTTCTCAAAAACGGCTCTAAGGATTTTCATTAAAACTTTAAACGATTCCTTAAATTTTGGTATATAACAGATTACTGTAAAAAGTCACGTTTAAAAGTTCTTCAGAAACGAAAATGGCCACTTTGGCTAGCCCAAAACAACTAACGCTGCCTAAGCATTAAATTTTGTAAGTGCGGATCCAAACTGTAGGGTCAAGGAGTCGTTAAATTTATTTTAAACCAGTCCATTTAGGAAACTTTTGTTTTACGACTTTTGAAAAAACAAGCTAGTTTGGCGGGAAAACCGCTGGATAAGGCTAAATTTCGTAAGTCCGTAACTTGCGAAATGTTAATGCCACAGACTTGTGCTTCACCTCATATTAAAGGTATTCTTAAATAAAATAAACGCCTCCTTAACAAAATGTATGTATGTAAATGCAATGGTTAAAAAACCATAAGCAAAAAAAATTTTTTTTAATTTTTTTTTAGCTTTTTTTTATTTTTTTCAAAAACGGCTCTAACGATTTTCTTTAAAACATTAATCCGTAGAGGCCTTGAGGTTCCCCAAATTTTGGTATGTAAGACGTTATTGTAAAAAGTCTCGTTTGAAAATTATTCAAATACAAAAATGGCCACTCTTGCTAGCTTAGAACAACTAGTCCTGCTCGAGCATTTAATTTTGTTTGTGCGTATCTAAGCTGTATTTTAAACCGTTCCATAAAGAAAGCTTTTTTTACGACTTTTGACAAAACCCGCTAGTTTAGCGGGAATAAAACGCTAGTACTAGATCCTATGGAAGCAAAAGTATGAAGATATGATATGACTCACGTTTAAAACAAAAACCCCTGATATCAAACAAAAACACCTCTTAACGAGGTAAAAAACTAGTGACGATCGCACCCTCAACATACAAAAGTTCTGATATCAACATTTGTGATGAAAGATGATTACACACGTGATTAAAAACCCTTTTTAAAATTAATTTTTTCGGCACTCTGCAATAGAAAAGTTTCGTGTGTTCTTAAAAACTAGTCTGTTCTTAAAACTAGAGTGCCGAAAAAATAAATTTTAAAAAGTATTTTTAATCACGTGTGTAATCATCTTTCGTCACAAATGTTGATATCAGAACTTTTGTATGTTTAAGGTGCGATCGTCACTAGTTTTTTACCTCGTTAAGAGGTGTTTTTGTTTGATATATAGTAGTCGTCTTCGCACACTCTCCTGGTGCGCTTCGTCACTACATGGACTGCCGTCCATAGTGATAGTAGTCGTCTTCGCACACTCTCCTGGTGCGCTTCGTTACTACATGGACTGCCGTCCATAGTGATTTGGGCGCCAGGACTATTATGGACCTTTAAGGCGATTGTGGACGTTATAGTGGGGTTGGCCCTCGGGCAAAACAAACTTCTTACTCGAAGAATCTGTGTCGTGATTCTCAACTTTTTACTCCCAAAAAAAAAAACTATGTAAAATAGTAATTCACTATTTTCTGAAATTTTCATGAATTTTGTTATTTCATTTTTTGGGTCATTGAATAGTATATAAACTATTAAAATAGTTCGAAAGCTATATTCCATATTTTTGTGTATTTTGTTGATTTATTCCTTTGGTAAATTAATAGTAAATAATAGTAAAATCGTAGCAAAAGTATTTTATTTGCTTTCATGTATTTTGTTGTTTTATTTTTTGGGTTTTTGAATAGTAGCACCACAATTAAAATCGTAGCACAACTATTTCTTTTTTTCATGTATTATGTTGTTTTAAAAATTCAATTCTTTATTGTAGATCAACAATTTTTCTGAACTTGGGGTGGGGTTGAGTGACCGCCCCATAATCTCTGGGTCGTGAGTTCCTTTTTTTCTTTTTGTTTTTTGGTTGAATGTTGGATTTAAGGCCTTTGATTTTTCCCTACAATAATTATTCTTCGGTAGCCTACTGTTAGAGTGCTGGACTCCGATGATTGCGGAGCAGGTTCGATTCCCAGCGCAGGCAGAAAAGCTGATTAGTAAATTTAACTAATTATACACGTTACTCGCAGAGTAAAAGGGTACACTCTTAAAAATAATTTTCTAAATTTTAGAAAATCGCCCTAACAAAATTGTCGCCCGTAAACTTAGAAAAATTTTAGATTTTCACGACAAATTTTCTGTTCAAGAAGAACACCTTTTTATAACAAATATAATACTTTACGAGTTCGGTACATGTCAATAAGTTAATTGATCTACAGCCGTAAATAACGATCTGTAACTCAAGCCCTACAAGGGTGCAGTGCTACACAATAAAAAAAAAAATATGTAAAACCATAAAAAATAGAACAATGCCCAAAAAAAATAGTAGGTTACCTATAAAATAGGAGATGACCTACAAAATAGTATTTTACCCGAAAAAAATTGTTGTTTTTTTAAATTTATTTTTTTAACCGTTTTTATTTTTAATTTAATTTGTTATATTAATTTATATCGAAGCTATTTATAGACACTTACATTTCACAGATACTTAAACTTACAAGTCAGGTTATTGCCTCCGCTGGGAATCGAACCGGGGCCGCAGTCATCGGAGTCGAGCACTCTAACCAGTAGGCCACAGAAGAATGCTTTTCGTAGAGGAAAATCTATAGACTTGAAATCAATATTTACCAAAAAAAAAAAAAGGAAAAACATCATCTGCAAAGGCGGGACTTGAACTCACGACCCAGAGATTATGAGTCGGATACTCTAGCCACCCTAAGTCCAGAAAAATAGTTGACCTACAATTTATAATTGTATTTCTAAAACAACAAAATACATGAAGGAAAAAAATAGTTGTGTTACGATATTAATTTTGGTGTCACTATCAGTGCCCCAAAAAATAAAACAACAAAATACACGCGAACAAATAAAATAGTTTTGCTACGATATTAATTGAGACGTTACTATTAATTTGCCAAATGAATAAAACAACAAAATACATGACAATTTCGTATATAGGTTTTCTTCTATTTTAATTGTTAAATACTATTCAATAACCCAAAAAATAAAACAACAAAATACATGAAAATTTCAGAAAATAGTAAACTACTATTTTTCTATGTTGATTTTACATAGCTTATTTTTTTGTGTGTAGCACTTGTAATCCTAAGTACAGGCCACTGACCATAAATATAGTTCTCACACTGCACAAAGGGTCGCTTAGCAGGAGACCGTTGATAAGGCTCCCGCTCAGGCAAACAGATGTGGTCTCTGCGTAGACCATAGATAAGTATAATTTAAGAATTTCTTGTTAGCTACATCCAAGACTTAGAAAAATAAAATCAGTTTTAATACAGAACTCAACGGTGAAAGTTCTTTTCTTTTTTATAAGATCCCTTGCATTTGCATTAAATCCAAGGCAGGTCACCATAAAACAAGACAGGAAGCTAACTTCGGCCAGCCGAAGTCTATATACCCTTGCAGTTAATTCCTAAGTAATTACAAAATTCTGAATTTAGATTTGCAACAAACCAAATTATAGCAATTTTCTTATTATTTTGACAATAATTGATTGATCATTATTATGGCAGCTATATAATATAATCGTCCAATTTATGTACAATTTATTTCGAAATTCTGAAATAATAAAATAAAGTTATATTCCAGAGTAGAAGAGAATACAAAAAAAAACAAGAAATGAAGCTATCTTCGGCCAGCAGAAGTTTATATATATAATTCCAATTCAATTTGAAATTACAAAAATGTAAAATTTAGATTTGCAACAAACATAATTATAGCAGTTTACGTACATACAAAAATATTTGCTTGGAAAAATTTACCAATAAAGATAGTTAAGTAACTATAAAAATTGTTACGTGTATTTTGTTTTTGCTTTGGGTGTGTGTCTTTGCTTTTTTGTGTGTATTTGTTGTTGTGAAAGTGAATATTTCTGACATTTTTCTGGTTGGGGACTGTTTGACAATTATTACAGTTGATTTTACTAAGTTTTTTTTTGTGTGTATTATATTGACATTAATTGATCGGTCCTTAATATGGCAGCTATATAATATAGTCATCCAATATATGTTAAATTTAATTCGAATTTCGGAAATAATAAAATCAAGTTATATTCCAGAGTAGAAAAGAATACAATAAAAATTAACAAAGCTATAATTTTGTTTCTATTAGTTTCCCTTTAGTTTTCCGATTGTTCCTATGGGAGCTATATGATATAGTTGTCCGATTTCTATAAAATTTAATTCGACATTCAGGACAGAGCAATAGTTAATATGTCAAAAAACTCCGAAGATATAATTTTTTTTCAATTATTTTTACGAATGTTCCTATAGGAGCTAAAGGATATAGTATATATATACTACCTGCAATAGAAAGACGACTTTTGGTAAAGTTTCAGCTCGATAGCTTAAAAACTGAGGGACTAGTTTGCGTAGAAACGGACGGACGGACAGACGGACATGGCTAGTCATCCTGATCAAGAATATATATACTTTATGGGGTCGGAATCGTCTCCTTCACTGCGTTGCAAACTTCTGACTGAAATCATTACGCCACAACTTGCTCTGCGTAAAAACCCCTAGAATCTGTTTTTTGAGTCTTATACAACAACAAATTAGCCAACACTCATTGGTAAAATGCACCACCGTGTCGTATCTCTCACCGAATCCTTACATACTGGCAGATTAAAAGCTCCAAAAAAATTATCTGTAGAAGCTACAGGGCTCTATGCAGGCTTAAATTAAAATATCGGACATTAACCAAATCAAAATTAATTTTCGAGTGGGGAAAAGCTGATCAACCAAATTCTGGATTAAAATATCCGAGTTAGGGCATCCAAGGAAATACTGTAGCACAATGGACCCACAGATGTCTAAGAGTGCTAGACTGTAGTCTGACAGCCGTCCTAACCTAATCTAGGCAATTATAAGCCAAACTCAAAACAGATTGAAGCCTTGACAGTCGCGTTTAGCGGATTTATAAACCAACGGTTGTTTATTGTTTCATTTATTTACATCAAATAATTAGCACCGGGTATTCAAAAATAATTAAACCTTATTTAAAGCTTCGAGAGTTAGTTAGCCGTCCTGCGAACTCGTACGACGACACGTCGTCGGTTAACTCCGCTCTGAGCTTGTCCTGCCCTCCGGCGGCGTGTTCCGCCATTCCGACGGATGACTACGCGTCTGATTATGACACGTCGGCGTCGGTGCTTCTTCTTTGTCGTTGCTGTGGTGGTTGTGGAGGAGGATTCTGTCGTGGTAGTAGCGGCAGTGGTGGTGGTTGCGGCAGTGGTGGTGGTGGTGCTGGCCTCCGTGGTGGTCGTGGACGAGGCGGAGGAGACCAGGTTGCTCTGAAGGATCAGCACAGTCAGGACGACCAGGGAAAAAAACAGGACAGAGCGCATTGCGATGATGTACTTAGTGGTGGATCGGGAACTAATGTCAATGTACCAAACTGATGGATATTTATAGTGCCAATGAGAAGTGTTAGGTTCCAAGCAAACACATATGGGTTCCCTGGGAATATCTGTGGTCTTTGTTCCAATTACAGAACCTTCGAATATTTGCTGAGCTTTGTTCAGTCTGTTTACACGAGTTTAGACGCAATTGGAATTTTGACTTCTACGCAAACCGAAATTTTAGCGTTGTTTATTTGTACGTGAAACTTTCTTTTTCCCTTATAGTATTTATTTCCTTATTTCCGCCAATTCTTTAAACAACTTTATTTATTACAGAAGGGAAAGCTAATATGACTAGTAATACAATTAAGACTTGTAAACTAAAAAGTATGTTGTGCTCGCTGGAAAAAATATATGTAACACGTATGTCTCCGTAGACCAAGTAGATCTAGCCTTGCCCGTCTATCCGTTTGTCTTTCTGTCTGTCTTGTAAGACTTGTAAGTTTATGTTCGAGTGTAATTTATTTAGAAAAAACGTCATGTTGAAATTATTGAGATAAATCCGATCCAATCATCGCACACCCAAGTATTTTATGTTGGCTTTTTTTAGTTGGCCGTCCTGTGAACTCGAACGACTCGTCGGGGGCTAACTCCGCCCTCAGTAAGCTCTGATCTCCGGCGGCCTCCAGACTCCACCCTTCGGCTGCGAACTCCTCCACGACGGATGACAACGCGCCTGACTATGACACGTCGGCGTCGGTGCTTCTGGGAATATCTGGGAATATCTGTGGTCTTTGTTCCAATTACAGAACCTTCGAATATTTGCTGAGCTTTGTTCAGTCTGTTTACACGAGTTTAGACGCAATTGGAATTTTGACTTCTACGCAAACCGAAATTTTAGCGTTGTTTATTTGTACGTGAAACTTTCTTTTTCCCTTATAGAATTTATTTCTTTATTTCCACCAATTCTTTAAACAATTTAATTTATTACAGAAGGGAAAGCTAATATGACTAGTAATACAATTAAGACTTGTAAACTAAAAAGTATGTTGTGCTCGTTGGAAAAAATGTATGTAACACGGATGTCTCCGTAGACCAAGTAGATCTAGCCTTGCCCGTCTATCCGTTTGTCTTTCTGTCTGTCTTGTAAGACTTGTAAGTTTATGTTCGAGTGTAATTTATTTAGAAAAAAAGTCATGTTGAAATTATTGAGATAAATCCGATCCAATCATCGCACACCCAAGTATTTTATGTTGGCTTTTTTTAGTTGGCCGTCCTGTGAACTCGAACGACTCGTCGGGGGCTAACTCCGCCCTCAGTAAGCTCTGATCTCCGGCGGCCTCCAGACTCCACCCTTCGGCTGCGAACTCCTCCACGACGGATGACAACGCGCCTGACTATGACACGTCGGCGTCGGTGCTTCTGGGAATATCTGGGAATATCTGTGGTCTTTGTTCCAATTACAGAACCTTCGAATATTTGCTGAGCTTTGTTCAGTCTGTTTACACGAGTTGAGACGCAATTGGAATTTTGACTTCTACGCAAACCGAAATTTTAGCGTTGTTTATTTGTACGTGAAACTTTCTTTTTCCCTTATAGTATTTATTTCCTTATTTCCGCCAATTCTTTAAACAACTTTATTTATTACAGAAGGGAAAGCTAATATGACTAGTAATACAATTAAGACTTGTAAACTAAAAAGTATGTTGTGCTCGCTGGAAAAAATATATGTAACACGTATGTCTCCGTAGACCAAGTAGATCTAGCCTTGCCCGTCTATCCGTTTGTCTTTCTGTCTGTCTTGTAAGACTTGTAAGTTTATGTTCGAGTGTAATTTATTTAGAAAAAACGTCATGTTGAAATTATTGAGATAAATCCGATCCAATCATCGCACACCCAAGTATTTTATGTTGGCTTTTTTTAGTTGGCCGTCCTGTGAACTCGAACGACTCGTCGGGGGCTAACTCCGCCCTCAGTAAGCTCTGATCTCCGGCGGCCTCCAGACTCCACCCTTCGGCTGCGAACTCCTCCACGACGGATGACAACGCGCCTGACTATGACACGTCGGCGTCGGTGCTTCTTCGTCGTGGCTGTCTTTGCAGCAGAGGCAACAGTGGCGGAAGCAACCGTTGTGGTGGTGGCAGTAGTGGTGGTGGTGGCTCCTGTAGTGGTAGTGGTAGCGGCGGAGGCACTGGTGGTGGCGGTGGTCGAGGCGGAGGAGACCTGGCGGCTCCGGAGGATCAGGACGGCCAGGAAAACCAGAGAAAGAGTCAGGGAAGTGCGCATTGTGAAAGGGGTTTCGTTCAGTTGATCGTGAACTGATGTCAATGGACGAAATGGATGAATATTTATAGTCGCTTCAGAGCTCTAGGAGCATTAAGTGCACTGCAAATACAGATGTTACTTTTGGGGCAATCTACTGCCTTTGTTTCATTTGCATTGCTTTCAGGCTGCTTTGTTAGATTAATTCACTTGTTTGAACAAAATTGGAATTTTTACTTTTTTGCTAAAGCTATTGTTTCTAACTTTCCTAAAAACATTGTCTAATTATGGTGAGGCACTCCATGCAATGCACCAGAGAATACTCTTACCGGTACAAATCAAATATAACTTGTTGAAAACATTTGTATAACCTTTATCTTTAAAAATTTATGTCGAACACATCGATATTTTCAAAAAAACTATAAATCCTAACTGAACATCAAACTAATATTCTTAAGCATGCAGACCGGGAGAATTAGCGAAATAAAATAATAATTGTGGGCGTTAGAGTGGGCGTGGCCCTTAGCTGGAAAACTTGCGCTGCGTGGGAACCCCAAGAGTGTATCTTTTGAGAGCTCAGCGTTCATACAGACAGACAGGCAAACAGACGGTCATACAGACGGTCAGATAGATGGGCATACAGATATACTTGTCTAGCGATCCTGATTAAGAATATCTATACTTTGTAGGCTCGGAAACTCTTCCTTCTCCCTATTATATACTTTCCGTCGAATACAATATACCACTTTACTTTAGGAGTAACGGGTATAATTTTCAATTTAATGCTTCAAAGAACCAGCTGGACAGAAAAGACCTTGATCTGATTATATGAATTAAATTCTACAGAATTCATATACGAATATAATTATTTTATTCTTCATGCTGCAATCCCACTATTATCATATCCTCAAAAACTTAACTCACTTGTCCTGTCCATGACATTTCCATTATTTTCAGTTACAAACAAAAAAGGAAGCTAACTTCGGCCAGCCGAAGATTATGTACCCTTGCAGATCGTTACTATTTTATTTGAAATTATAAAAATGTTAAATTTAGATTAGCAACAAACAAAATTATAGCAGTTTACGGATTATTTTGACATTAATTGATCGATACTTCCTTTGGCAGCTATATAATATCAAACAAAAACACCTCTTAACGAGGTAAAAACTAGTGACGATCGCACCTTTAACATACAAAAGTTCTGATATCAACATTTGTGACGAAAGATTATTATACACATGACTAAATACACTTTTTAAAATTTATTTTTTCGGCACTATGCAATTGAAAATGTTTGTGTGTTCTTAAAAATTAGTCTAGCCTTTTCCCCTTTATAGGCATTGCAGAGTGCCGAAAAAATAAATTTTAATTTGTGAAATAAATTTCACAAATGTTGATATCAGAACTTTTGTATGTTAAAGGTGCGATCGTCACTAGTTTTTACCTCGTTAAGAGGTGTTTTTGTTTGATATCAGGGGTTTTTGTTTTAAACATGATTTATATCAAGTATATCTACTACTGTCTTCTTTATACTTTTGCTGCCATAGGATTTAGTACTAACGTTTTCTTCCGACTAAACTAGCGAGTTTTGTCCAAAGTCGTAAAAAAAAGTTTTCTAAATGGATCGGTCTAAAATACAGTTTGGATACGTACAAACAAAATTAAATGCTCGAGCAGGATTAGTTGTTCTGAGCTAACAAAATTGGCCATTTTTGTATTTGAATAATTTTCAAACGTTACTTTTTACAATAACGTGTTACATACCAAAATATAAAGAATCTAAAGGCCACTACAGATTAATGTTTTAAAGAAAATCGTTAAAACCGTTTTTGAGAACAAAAAAAAATTTTTTTTTAATTAAAAAAAATAAATTTGCTTATGGTTTTTTAACTATTGCATTTACATAAATTTTGTTAAGGAGGCGTTTATTTTATTTAAAAATACCTTTAATATGAGGTGAATCACAAGTCTGTAGCATTAATATTTCGCAAGTTACGGACTTTCGAAATGTAGCCTTTTCTAGCGGTTTTCCCGCCAAACTAGCTTGTTTTTTTTTAAAGTCGTAAAACAAAAGTTTCCTAAATGGACTGGTTCTAAACAAATTTATCGACTCCTTGACTCTATAGCTTGGATCCGCACTTACAAAATTTAATGCTTAGGCAGCGTTAGTTGTTTTGGGCTAGCAAAAAAGGCCATTTTCGTTTCTGAATAACTTTTAATCGTGACTTTTTACAGTAATGTGTTATATACCAAAATTTAAGGAATCTCAAGGGCTATACAGTCTAAAGTTTTAAAGAAAATCGTTAGAGCCGTTTTTGAATAAAATAAAAATAGCTATAAAAAAAAGTTTAAAAATAAATTTGTTTTGTGCATATCTTTTTAACTATTACATTTACACAAATTACATATACGGGGCGCTTATAGCATTTCAAAATACCTTTCAAACGAGATACAGCACAAGTCTGTAGCTTCAGTAGTTTAGAAGTTAGAGCCTTCCGTATTTTAGCTATTTATAGTTGTTTTCTCGCTAAACTAGCGGGTTTTTCCAAAAGCGGTAGAACTAAAGTTTCTTATATCGATCTGATGAACATCATATCAAATTTTCAGAAATTAAAAATCATGTTTTGGACAAACTGACAAACTGACAAACAGAATAAAAATTTCATTTTGAGTAGGTCCACAAAAATTTGTTTTCGGTATAACTTTTGAACGGAGCGTCCGATTTTCTGATATGACCCCTCATATTAAGCGCATTTTCAGTGGGAATACAAATAACGTATTGCGGGGGGCCAATTATCCCCATCAGATCCAAATTTCTAAATTTTCACTTTTACACTTTCACCGCTCTCACTCCCAAACCAATTGATTTTCTTGAGGTCTTGGTATGCAATCCTTTAAGTTTTAGCAATACCTTTAATTTGATGTATCACTCGAGAGGATCGGACCATTACAGCAGATTTTCAATTCTGCGGCTATATAATAGTAGTCGCCTTCGCACACTCTCCTGGTGCGCTTCGTCACTACATGGACTGCCGTCCATAGTGATAGTCATCAAATTTATGTTAAATTTAATTCGAAATTCTAAAATAATAAAATAAACTTATATTCCAAAGTAGAAGAGAATACAATAAAAATTAACAAAGCTATAATTTTGTTCCTATTAATTTTCCTTTAATTTACCGATCGTTCCTATGGGAGCTATATGATATAGTAGTCCGATTTTTCTAAAATTTAATTCGAAATTCAGAACAGTTAAAAAAGTGATATTTCCAAGAGCACTGCGTTGCAAACTTCTGACTGAAATCATTATACCCTCTGCAAGGGTATACAAAATGAACACCTCCTGCAATTTGAGGAATTTCCATCACATTTCCTCCTACTCAAATGCAAAACAGAAAGCATGCAAAATACATGAACGAAAAAGATACTTGTGTAATATTTGGAAACCTTTTTTGGAGATAGGAGAGGTGTCTTCCTTCATTTCTGTGAAATAGACTAATTGCCTTTGCAGCTTATCGCAAATGAACAAGCCGACACCCAAGCTAGAAATGTATTATTACTTCCGATTTGCTGCGAATAATGCTGGTTGGAGGCAGTCAAGAATTCAATTACCCCTCCATCTAGTCCCCAACCCCACTATATGTACGTTGCCCGCCGCTTAATGTTGACAATTTCCCATTTGATGCGAGCGAACTGAAAATATTGCCAAAGTCAGCGATTGCCATACAGAATGAAGATTCAGGCAATGGTTTGAAGGATGGGGTATGCGGATTTGGGTGGTAGGTGAACCTATTCCAACAATTGGCGGAATATTTGACAACTTGTGCATTTTGGAGCAACACCACCAGCAGCATCAAAATAAAATAAGTGAACACACGTTAGGTAGTGATTGAGGGGCAAGAACTGCGGGTGGATGACTGAATGAATGCATATCGTAACAAAATATTAATTCATTCAGGAAAAGAAGCTACTTATTATAAATGGTATTATTTAAAATTACTTTAAAACCAGTTGCAGATCATTCCTATTTAATTTAAAATTACAAAAATGTTAAAATTAGATTTGCAACAAACAAAATTATAGAAGTTTACATATTATTTTGACATTAATTGATCGTTCCTTCCTATGGAAGCTATATGTATAATATAGTCGTCCGATTTATGTTAAATTTAATTCGAAATTCTAAGTTAATAAAATAAAGTTATATTCCAGAGTAGAAGAGAATACAATAAAAACAAGAAGGGAAGCTAACTTCGGCCAGCCGAAGTCTATATACCCTTGCAGTTAATTCCTATTTAATTACAAATTACAAAAATCTGAATTTAGATTTGCAACAAACAAAATTATAACAATTTTCGTATTATTTTGACAATAATTGATTGATCATTCCTTTGGCAGCTATATAATATAGTGGTCCGATTTATGTTAAATTTAACTCGAAGTTCTTAAATAAAAAAATAAATTTATATTCCAGAGTAGAAGAGAATACAATAAAAATTAACAAAGCTATAATTTTGTTTCTATTAATTTCCCTTTAGTTTTCCGATCGTTCCTATGGGAGCTATATGATATAGTCGTCCGATTTTTATAAAATTTAATTCGAAATTCGGGAACATTAAAAAAGTTATATTCCCAAGAGCAAAAGGTATTATGTCAAAAAACACCGAAGATATAATTTTTTTTCCATTATTTTTCCGATTATTCCTATGGGAGCTATAAGATATAGTTGTCCGATCCGGCCGGTTCCGACTTATATACTACCTGCAATAGAAAGACGACTTTTGGTAAAGTTTCATTTCGATAGCTTTAAAATTGAGGGACTAGTTTGCGTAGAAACGGACGGACGGACGGACAGACGGACAGACGGTCGGACAGGCGGACATGTCTAGATCGACTCGTCTCGTCATTCTGATCAAGAATATATATACTTTATGGGGTCGGAAACGTCTCCTTCACTGCGTTGCAAACTTCTGACTGAAGTCATTATACCCTCTGCAAGGGTATAACAAGAGAGAGCGCTAAAAACCCGTTACTCAGCTAAAGCAAGCAGTCTCAAGCAGGGCAAACCAAGCAGCCGCCTAGATGTGGCGCCATCTACCAGACATTTCACTATTTACTTATAACTTTTTACTAAGAGTGCCGACTTATAAATGCTTATTTTGGTCAATCAATCACTATGGACGGCAGTCCATGTAGTGACGAAGCGCACCAGAAGAGTGTGCGAAGACGACTACTATATATAGCCGCAAAATTGAAAATTTGCTGTGATAGTCCGATCGTAATGAGTAATACACCAAATTAAAGGTATTGGTAAAACTTAAAGGATTGCATACCAAGATCTCAAGAAAATCAATTGGTTTGGGAGAGAGAGCGGTGAAAGTGTAAAAGTGAAAATGTAGAAATTTGGATCTGTTGGGGCCAGTGGGGATAATTGGTGTTCGCCCTACGTTAGTTGTATTCCTACTGAAAATGCGCTTAATATGAGGGGTCATATTAAAAAATCGGACGCTCCGTTCAAAAGTTATACCGAAAACAAATTTGCGGGGGCCTAGTCAAAATGAAAATTTAATTCTGTTTGTCTGTGTGTCCCAAAACATGGTTTTAAAAAATTTGATATGATGTTCAACAGCTCGATATAAGAAACTTTAGTTCTACCACTTTTGGAAAAACCCGCTAGTTTAGCAGGAAAACAGCTATAAATAGCTAAAATACGGAAGGCCGTATCTTCTAAACTACTGAAGCTACAGACCTGTGATGTATCTCGTTTGAATGGTATTTTGAAATGCTCTAAGCGCCTCCTATATGTAATTTGTGTTAATGTAATATTAAAAAAAATATGCACAAAACAAAATTTTTTTAAACTTTTTTTTTAGCTTTTTTTATTTTTCTCAAATACGGCTCTAAGGATTTTCATTAAAACTTTAAACGATTCCTTAAATTTTGGTATATAACAGATTACTGTAAAAAGTCACGTTTAAAAGTTCTTCAGAAACGAAAATGGCCACTTTGGCTAGCCCAAAACAACTAACGCTGCCTAAGCATTAAATTTTGTAAGTGCGGATCCAAACTGTAGGGTCAAGGAGTCGTTAAATTTATTTTAAACCAGTCCATTTAGGAAACTTTTGTTTTACGACTTTTGAAAAAACAAGCTAGTTTGGCGGGAAAACCGCTGGATAAGGCTAAATTTCGTAAGTCCGTAACTTGCGAAATGTTAATGCCACAGACTTGTGCTTCACCTCATATTAAAGGTATTCTTAAATAAAATAAACGCCTCCTTAACAAAATGTATGTATGTAAATGCAATGGTTAAAAAACCATAAGCAAAAAAAATTTTTTTTACTTTTTTTTTAGCTTTTTTTTTATTTGTTTCAAAAACGGCTCTAACGATTTTCTTTAAAACATTAATCCGTAGAGGCCTTGAGGTTCCCCAAATTTTGGTATGTAAGACGTTATTGTAAAAAGTCTCGTTTGAAAATTATTCAAATACAAAAATGGCCACTCTTGCTAGCTTAGAACAACTAGTCCTGCTCGAGCATTTAATTTTGTTTGTGCGTATCTAAGCTGTATTTTAAACCGTTCCATAAAGAAAGCTTTTTTTACGACTTTTGACAAAACCCGCTAGTTTAGCGGGAATAAAACGCTAGTACTAGATCCTATGGAAGCAAAAGTATGAAGATATGATATGACTCACGTTTAAAACAAAAACCCCTGATATCAAACAAAAACACCTCTTAACGAGGTAAAAAACTAGTGACGATCGCACCCTCAACATACAAAAGTTCTGATATCAACATTTGTGATGAAAGATGATTACACACGTGATTAAAAACCCTTTTTAAAATTAATTTTTTCGGCACTCTGCAATAGAAAAGTTTCGTGTGTTCTTAAAAACTAGTCTGTTCTTAAAACTAGAGTGCCGAAAAAATAAATTTTAAAAAGTATTTTTAATCACGTGTGTAATCATCTTTCGTCACAAATGTTGATATCAGAACTTTTGTATGTTTAAGGTGCGATCGTCACTAGTTTTTTACCTCGTTAAGAGGTGTTTTTGTTTGATATATAGTAGTCGTCTTCGCACACTCTCCTGGTGCGCTTCGTCACTACATGGACTGCCGTCCATAGTGATAGTAGTCGTCTTCGCACACTCTCCTGGTGCGCTTCGTTACTACATGGACTGCCGTCCATAGTGATTTGGGCGCCAGGACTATTATAAACCTTTAAGGCGATTGTGGACGTTATAGTGGGGTTGGCCCTCGGGCAAAACAAACTTCTTACTCGAAGAATCTGTGTCGTGATTCTCAACTTTTTACTCCCAAAAAAAAAAACTATGTAAAATAGTAATTCACTATTTTCTGAAATTTTCATGAATTTTGTTATTTCATTTTTTGGGTCATTGAATAGTATATAAACTATTAAAATAGTTCGAAAGCTATATTCCATATTTTTGTGTATTTTGTTGATTTATTCCTTTGGTAAATTAATAGTAAATAATAGTAAAATCGTAGCAAAAGTATTTTATTTGCTTTCATGTATTTTGTTGTTTTATTTTTTGGGTTTTTGAATAGTAGCACCACAATTAAAATCGTAGCACAACTATTTCTTTTTTTCATGTATTATGTTGTTTCAAAATTCAATTCTTAATTGTAGATCAACAATTTTTCTGAACTTGGGGTGGGGTTGAGTGACCGCCCCATAATCTCTGGGTCGTGAGTTCCTTTTTTTCTTTTTGTTTTTTGGTTGAATGTTGGATTTAAGGCCTTTGATTTTTCCCTACAATAATTATTCTTCGGTAGCCTACTGTTAGAGTGCTGGACTCCGATGATTGCGGAGCAGGTTCGATTCCCAGCGCAGGCAGAAAAGCTGATTAGTAAATTTAACTAATTATACACGTTACTCGCAGAGTAAAAGGGTACACTCTTAAAAATAATTTTCTAAATTTTAGAAAATCGCCCTAACAAAATTGTCGCCCGTAAACTTAGAAAAATTTTAGATTTTCACGACAAATTTTCTGTTCAAGAAGAACACCTTTTTATAACAAATATAATACTTTACGAGTTCGGTACATGTCAATAAGTTAATTGATCTAGAGCCGTAAATAACGATCTGTAACTCAAGCCCTACAAGGGTGCAGTGCTACACAATAAAAAAAAAAATATGTAAAACCATAAAAAATAGAACAATGCCCAAAAAAAATAGTAGGTTACCTATAAAATAGGAGATGACCTACAAAATAGTATTTTACCCGAAAAAAATTGTTGTTTTTTTAAATTTATTTTTTTAACCGTTTTTATTTTTAATTTAATTTGTTATATTAATTTATATCGAAGCTATTTATAGACACTTACATTTCACAGATACTTAAACTTACAAGTCAGGTTATTGCCTCCGCTGGGAATCGAACCGGGGCCGCAGTCATCGGAGTCGAGCACTCTAACCAGTAGGCCACAGAAGAATGATTTTCGTAGAGGAAAATCTATAGACTTGAAATCAATATTTACCAAAAAAAAAAAAAAGGAAAAACATCATCTGCAAAGGCGGGACTTGAACTCACGACCCAGAGATTATGAGTCGGATACTCTAGCCACCCTAAGTCCAGAAAAATAGTTGACCTACAATTTATAATTGTATTTCTAAAACAACAAAATACATGAAGGAAAAAAATAGTTGTGTTACGATATTAATTTTGGTGTCACTATCAGTGCCCCAAAAAATAAAACAACAAAATACACGCGAACAAATAAAATAGTTTTGCTACGATATTAATTGAGACGTTACTATTAATTTGCCAAATGAATAAAACAACAAAATACATGACAATTTCGTATATAGGTTTTCTTCTATTTTAATTGTTAAATACTATTCAATAACCCAAAAAATAAAACAACAAAATACATGAAAATTTCAGAAAATAGTAAACTACTATTTTTCTATGTTGATTTTACATAGCTTATTTTTTTGTGTGTAGCACTTGTAATCCTAAGTACAGGCCACTGACCATAAATATAGTTCTCACACTGCACAAAGGGTCGCTTAGCAGGAGACCGTTGATAAGGCTCCCGCTCAGGCAAACAGATGTGGTCTCTGCGTAGACCATAGATAAGTATAATTTAAGAATTTCTTGTTAGCTACATCCAAGACTTAGAAAAATAAAATCAGTTTTAATACAGAACTCAACGGTGAAAGTTCTTTTCTTTTTTATAAGATCCCTTGCATTTGCATTAAATCCAAGGCAGGTCACCATAAAACAAGACAGGAAGCTAACTTCGGCCAGCCGAAGTCTATATACCCTTGCAGTTAATTCCTAAGTAATTACAAAATTCTGAATTTAGATTTGCAACAAACCAAATTATAGCAATTTTCTTATTATTTTGACAATAATTGATTGATCATTATTATGGCAGCTATATAATATAATCGTCCAATTTATGTACAATTTATTTCGAAATTCTGAAATAATAAAATAAAGTTATATTCCAGAGTAGAAGAGAATACAAAAAAAAACAAGAAATGAAGCTATCTTCGGCCAGCAGAAGTTTATATATATAATTCCAATTCAATTTGAAATTACAAAAATGTAAAATTTAGATTTGCAACAAACATAATTATAGCAGTTTACGTACATACAAAAATATTTGCTTGGAAAAATTTACCAATAAAGATAGTTAAGTAACTATAAAAATTGTTACGTGTATTTTGTTTTTGCTTTGGGTGTGTGTCTTTGCTTTTTTGTGTGTATTTGTTGTTGTGAAAGTGAATATTTTTGACATTTTTCTGGTTGGGGACTGTTTGACAATTATTACAGTTGATTTTACTAAGTTTTTTTTTGTGTGTATTATATTGACATTAATTGATCGGTCCTTAATATGGCAGCTATATAATATAGTCATCCAATATATGTTAAATTTAATTCGAATTTCGGAAATAATAAAATCAAGTTATATTCCAGAGTAGAAAAGAATACAATAAAAATTAACAAAGCTATAATTTTGTTTCTATTAGTTTCCCTTTAGTTTTCCGATTGTTCCTATGGGAGCTATATGATATAGTTGTCCGATTTCTATAAAATTTAATTCGACATTCAGGACAGAGCAATAGTTAATATGTCAAAAAACTCCGAAGATATAATTTTTTTTCAATTATTTTTACGAATGTTCCTATAGGAGCTAAAAGATATAGTATATATATACTACCTGCAATAGAAAGACGACTTTTGGTAAAGTTTCAGCTCGATAGCTTAAAAACTGAGGGACTAGTTTGCGTAGAAACGGACGGACGGACAGACGGACATGGCTAGTCATCCTGATCAAGAATATATATACTTTATGGGGTCGGAATCGTCTCCTTCACTGCGTTGCAAACTTCTGACTGAAATCATTACGCCACAACTTGCTCTGCGTAAAAACCCCTAGAATCTGTTTTTTGAGTCTTATACAACAACAAATTAGCCAACACTCATTGGTAAAATGCACCACCGTGTCGTATCTCTCACCGAATCCTTACATACTGGCAGATTAAAAGCTCCAAAAAAATTATCTGTAGAAGCTACAGGGCTCTATGCAGGCTTAAATTAAAATATCGGACATTAACCAAATCAAAATTAATTTTCGAGTGGGGAAAAGCTGATCAACCAAATTCTGGATTAAAATATCCGAGTTAGGGCATCCAAGGAAATACTGTAGCACAATGGACCCACAGATGTCTAAGAGTGCTAGACTGTAGTCTGACAGCCGTCCTAACCTAATCTAGGCAATTATAAGCCAAACTCAAAACAGATTGAAGCCTTGACAGTCGCGTTTAGCGGATTTATAAACCAACGGTTGTTTATTGTTTCATTTATTTACATCAAATAATTAGCACCGGGTATTCAAAAATAATTAAACCTTATTTAAAGCTTCGAGAGTTAGTTAGCCGTCCTGCGAACTCGTACGACGACACGTCGTCGGTTAACTCCGCTCTGAGCTTGTCCTGCCCTCCGGCGGCGTGTTCCGCCATTCCGACGGATGACTACGCGTCTGATTATGACACGTCGGCGTCGGTGCTTCTTCTTTGTCGTTGCTGTGGTGGTTGTGGAGGAGGATTCTGTCGTGGTAGTAGCGGCAGTGGTGGTGGTTGCGGCAGTGGTGGTGGTGGTGCTGGCCTCCGTGGTGGTCGTGGACGAGGCGGAGGAGACCAGGTTGCTCTGAAGGATCAGCACAGTCAGGACGACCAGGGAAAAAAACAGGACAGAGCGCATTGCGATGATGTACTTAGTGGTGGATCGGGAACTAATGTCAATGTACCAAACTGATGGATATTTATAGTGCCAATGAGAAGTGTTAGGTTCCAAGCAAACACATATGGGTTCCGTGGGAATATCTGTGGTCTTTGTTCCAATTACAGAACCTTCGAATATTTGCTGAGCTTTGTTCAGTCTGTTTACACGAGTTTAGACGCAATTGGAATTTTGACTTCTACGCAAACCGAAATTTTAGCGTTGTTTATTTGTACGTGAAACTTTCTTTTTCCCTTATAGAATTTATTTCTTTATTTCCACCAATTCTTTAAACAATTTAATTTATTACAGAAGGGAAAGCTAATATGACTAGTAATACAATTAAGACTTGTAAACTAAAAAGTATGTTGTGCTCGTTGGAAAAAATGTATGTAACACGGATGTCTCCGTAGACCAAGTAGATCTAGCCTTGCCCGTCTATCCGTTTGTCTTTCTGTCTGTCTTGTAAGACTTGTAAGTTTATGTTCGAGTGTAATTTATTTAGAAAAAAAGTCATGTTGAAATTATTGAGATAAATCCGATCCAATCATTGCACACCCAAGTATTTTATGTTGGCTTTTTTTAGTTGGCCGTCCTGTGAACTCGAACGACTCGTCGGGGGCTAACTCCGCCCTCAGTAAGCTCTGATCTCCGACGGCCTCCAGACTCCACCCTTCGGCGGCGAACTCCTCCACGACGGATGACAACGCGCCTGACTATGACACGTCGGCGTCGGTGCTTCTTCGTCGTGGCTGTCTTTGCAGCAGAGGCAACAGTGGCGGAAGCAACCGTTGTGGTGGTGGCAGTAGTGGTGGTGGTGGCTCCTGTAGTGGTAGTGGTAGCGGCGGAGGCACTGGTGGTGGCGGTGGTCGAGGCGGAGGAGACCTGGCGGCTCCGGAGGATCAGGACGGCCAGGAAAACCAGAGAAAGAGTCAGGGAAGAGCGCATTGTGAAAGGGGTTTCGTTCAGTTGATCGTGAACTGATGTCAATGGACGAAATGGATGAATATTTATAGTCGCTTCAGAGCTCTAGGAGCATTAAGTGCACTGCAAATACAGATGTTACTTTTGGGGCAATCTACTGCCTTTGTTTCATTTGCATTGCTTTCAGACTGCTTTGTTAGATTAATTCACTTGTTTGAACAAAATTGGAATTTTTACTTTTTTGCTAAAGCTATTGTTTCTAACTTTCCTAAAAACATTGCCTAATTATGGTGAGGCACACCATGCAATGCACCAGAGAATACTCTTACCGGTACAAACCAAATATAACTTGTTGAAAACATTTGTATAACCTTTATCTTTAAAAATTAATGTCGAGCACATCGATATTTTCAAAAAAAACTAATATATTCAGAAACTAAAAGTCCTAACTGAACATCAAACTAATATTCTTAAGCATGCAGACCGGGAGAATTAGCGAATTAAAATAATAATTGTGGGCGTTAGAGTGGGCGTGGCCCTTGGCTAGAAAACTTGCGCTGCGTGGGAACCCCAAGAGTGTATCTTTTGAGAGCTCAGCGTTCATACAGACAGACAGGCAAACAGACGGTCATACAGACGGTCAGATAGATGGACATACAGATAGACTTGTCTAGCGATCCCGATTAAGATTATCTATACTTTGTAGGGTCGGAAACTCTTCCTTCTCCCCATTATATACTTTCCATCGAAGACAATCAAACAAAAAAAACTAGTGACGATCGCACCTTCAACATATAAAAGTTCTGATATCAACATTACACACATGATTAAATACACTTTTTAAAATTTATTTTTTCGGCACTCTGCAATGGCTATAAAAGGAAAAAGGCTAGAATAGTTTTTAAAAACACACGAACATTTTCTATTGCAGAGTGCCGAAAAAATAAATTTTAAAAAGTGTATTTAATCATGTGTGTAATCATCTTTCGTCACAAATGTTGATATCAGAACTTTTGTATGTTGAAGGTGCGATCGTCACTAGTTTTTTTCCTCGTTAAGAGGTGTTTTTGTTTGATATCATTAAGCACATTTCTAGTAGGAATACAACTAACGTAGTGCGGGGGGCCAATTATCCCCACCGGCTCCAAATTTCTAAATTTTCATATTTACACTTTCACCGCTCTCTCTCCCAAACCAATTGATTTTCTTGAGATCTTGGTATGCAATCCTTTAAGTTTTAGCAATACCTTTAATTGGGTGTATTACTCATTACGATCGCACTATCACAGCAAATTTTCAATTTTGCGGCTATATATAGTAGTCGTCTTCGCACACTCTTCTGGTGCGCTTCGTCACTACATGGACTGCCGTCCATAATGATATACATTTTTACTTTAGGAGTAACGGATATAATTATACTCGTAGAGTAACAGGGTATATTAGATTCGTGCAAAAGTGTGTAACAAATAGAGAGAAGCTTTTCCGACCATATAAAGTATATATATTCTTGATCAGGATCACTAGCCGAGTCGATCTAGCCATGTCCGTCTCTCTGTCTGTCCGTCTGTCTGTCCGTCTGTATGAACGCTGAGATCTCGAAAACTATAAAAGCTAGAAGATTGGGATTTGGCATGCAGATTCTAGAGGTTAATACGCAGCGCAAGTTTTTCACGCCGATGTGCCACGCCCCCTCTTACGCCCACAAACCGCGAAAAACTGTGACACCCACAGTTTTGAAGCTAGATTAACAGGAATGTGTATTTGTTTCTTCTCCTATTAATTGACCAATATATGAACCAGTTACACTGCACGAATGCTATTGCCTTTTACCCTAAACTAACTGAGAAAGTTGTTCGATTTATACGACGATCCTGTTCGTATTGTCTTTTTATACCCTTGCAGAGGGTATTATGATTTCAGTCAGAAGTTTGCAACGCAGTGAAAGGAGACGTTTCGGTTTTTAGGCGTGTATTTTTAAAAAAACCATTTATGCCAGCTTTTTTGCATTTTTTCCAACTTTTTCCACTTTGACGAAGTATAGCTTCTAAACTAATGAATGGAACTCAATGCTGTGTATAAGAAAGTTAAGGGGCATTCTATTACCTGTAAAAATATTCGATGACCGAATTCGGTTTATCAGAACTCGAGTTAGAAAATAAAAAAGTGCCAAAAACGTTTTTTACACTTTAAAAAAACTGTACCATACAAAACATTTTAAGTGCCCTTTTCTTAATATGGGAGATGTACCTAAACGGAAAATCATGGTTTCATAAGTTGCGTATTTCATCATTTTTTGTAAACTGATGTATTTTGCTACAATATGCATTCATTCAATCATCCACCCCAGTTCTTGCCTCTCAATCACTACCTAACGTGTGTTCACTTATTTTATTTTGATGCTGCTGGTGGTGTTGCTCCAAAATGCACAAGTTGTCAAATATTCCGCCAATTGTTGGAATAGGTTAAACCTACCACCCAAATCCGCATACCCCATCCTTCAAACCATTGCCTGAATCTTCATTCTGTATGGCAATCGCTGACTTTGGCAATATTTTCAGTTCGCTCGCATCAAATGGGAAATTGTCAACATTAAGCGGCGGGCAACGTACATATAGTGGGGTTGGGGACTAGATGGAGGGGTAATTGAATTCTTGACTGCCTCCAACCAGCATTATTCGCAGCAAATCGGAAGTAATAATACATTTCTAGCTTGGGTGTCGGCTTGTTCATTTGCGATAAGCTGCAAAGGCAATTAGTCTATTTCACAGAAATGAAGGAAGACACCTCTCCTATCTCCAAAAAAGGTTTCCAAATATTACACAAGTATCTTTTTCGTTCATGTATTTTGCATGCTTTCTGTTTTGCATTTGAGTAGGAGGAAATGTGATGGAAATTCCTCAAATTGCAGGAGGTGTTTACACTTTTGCTCTAGCTTTCAAACTGTGGGCGCCACAGCTTTTCGCGGTTTTGTGGGAGTTAGGGGGGAGGGGGGTTTCCCACTTTCTTCTATCAATATGAATTGATGAAAGGAATACACATTCCTTTTTCCGTTAATCTAGCTTCAAAACTGTGCGTGCCAAAGTTTTTCGCGGTTTGTGGGCGTTAGAGGGGGCGTGGCACATCAGCGTGAAAAGCTTGCGCTGCGTATTAACCCCTAGAATCTGCATGCAAAGTGCCAACCGTCTAGCTTTTATAGTTTCCGAGACTTCAGCGTTCATACAGACGGACAGACGGACATGGCTAGATCGACTCGGCTAGTGATCATGATCAAGAATATATATACTTTATATGGTCGGAAACGCTTCCTTCTGCCTGTTACATACTTTTGCACGAATCTAATATACCCTTTCACTCAACGAGTAACGGGTATAATTATAGTAGTTTGCGTATTATGTTGACAATAATTGATCGATCCTTACTATGGCAGCTATATAATATAGTCGTCCGATTTATGTTAAATTTAATTCGAAATTCTAAAATAATAAAATAAAGTTATATTTCAGAGTAGAAGAGAATACAATAAGAATTAACAAAGCTATAATTTTGTTTCTATTAATTTCCCTTTAATGCCACTCGGATGAATCAAGCATGGTCTTCATGGACACTAGTATAAACTGTATAAAACATTTCTGGTCTCTAGCTTTCAAAATGTGGGCGTCAGAGGGACAGTTCAGGACACCGCTGAGTTTCACTTACCACCTTATCAGTTGCCATTTATCTAAAATGTGTTGCAAGTATCTAAATAAAACCACAATTAAAACAGTTGGCTACACCACGTCCGATGTCATCTACCGCTGGAACAAGGAGCGACCCCCGGTCGCCATCGCCGAGGACATGAAGCTGTCCCAATTCGATTTGGTCGATTGTCCGGCTGGGAACTTAACGGACATTGTGTACAAGGCGGCGGCTCCAAGACCGCAACGCCGTCCCTTCAACAAGAAGGACCAACCACGACCCACTAGCAAGGTTCTAACCACTTTCGCCGGTCCGGCAGCAAAAAATCAGCATGTCCGCGGCACAGGACTCAAACTGGACAAAGGTGCCTTTGGTACGGGACGAGAGGCAACCGGCGGAGCTGGGTCCACCACCGGACTAAGTGGCACTATTACCCTGGAGACCAATCATCCTTGTAAGTAACGAACTACAAATCCCGATGATAGCACTTTTCTGATAATTAAGGATGGATATTGTTGTTAAGCTGAAATATAATAATGTTCCGAAGCTAAAATATTTTTAATCACCATTTTCCTTGTTTTCAGCCGAATACTCGATGCTGATGGTGAACTTCCACCTGCAGCGTCACATGGGCAACTTCCTAATCCAGGTATACGGTCCGTGCTGCCTGCTGGTGGTCCTTAGCTGGGTGTCCTTCTGGCTGAACCGCGAGGCCACCGCCGATCGCGTTTCCCTCGGGATCACCACCGTGCTGACGATGACCTTCCTCGGGCTGGAGGCTCGCACGGATCTGCCCAAGGTTTCTTATCCAACGGCGCTGGACTTCTTCGTGTTCCTCTCGTTCGGCTTCATCTTCGCCACAATCCTGCAGTTCGCAGTGGTGCACTATTACACTAAGTACGGATCGGGGGAGTGCTACTTCATCATCGAGGAGCTGGAATCGGATTCCGGGGAGTCAGAGACGGAGCCGCTGAACTCCGATTACAGGGGCAGCACGGAGTCAAAGATCTACGAGGTCATTCCGCTGTCCATGTGCGCGATCAGCATGCCGACGCCCCCCAATCGGCTGGGCATGCTCACCTCCAGGAATCGGGGACCCCGCAATAGACGACACGGTCTGTGGAGCATGAAGCTCATGGGTCTCTTCGACTGGCGGCGAAGAAGAAGGTCGCCCCGCGCTGACTCCGATGAGGAGGAGGATGACGAGCAGACGCAGCTCAGGGCCAACGAGGCGCCGACCACATCCGCTGCAGCTGCGTCGGCACAGGCTGCTGCACAGGCGTCGCGGATTAGTCCGGGGAGTGGTCGCCGCAGAATGTCTTACTACCGACGCGAGGAAATGGAGGCCCGCAGAAAGGGCAAGCGAACGCCGCAGTACAACTCCGTGTCAAAGATCGATCGCGCCTCGCGGATCGTCTTCCCACTGCTTTTCATCCTGATCAACGTGTTCTACTGGTACGGATATTTGTCGAGGAGCTCCCGGATTTTAGCAAACACGCCCGATGCGAGCACCTGATGTTACCTTTTAGCAATTTAGACAGGGTCCTCGAAGAAATCAAAAAGCGATCGCCGGCAGCGAACAGACATCTAACGCTGCTCGTAAACGATGAATCAGCAGTCTCGCAGAATGCTTCACAAAGGCTGATGCACCGATTACAGCCAGCCTATGACAACGCGTGGGGGAAAACGGGTTTGGGGGATCGGGAAAAGCAGGGAATGGGTTTAACTTTTCAGATTCAGTTACGCCTTATTCTGATTTGCTACCAAACGTGACAACGCTTTATGTGATTTCTTTTTGCGCTAAATTGCTAAAGTACAGAAAAAGAACTCAACTCTAACGTATCAGAGGACTTGCTATATCGGACACCCTTGGAAAGTCAAAATACTGTGAGGTATATTTAAAAAAACGTTTTGTCGTTTTCTTCTCCAAAATGCATATTTTTTTTTAATATCCAGAACCAAACAAACTAAAACTTCTGTGATACTTTCTTGCATTATTTTGACACTTAGATGCTAAATGCCTGGGGTGTCCTGTAAATGTGTTGTACAGATAACGTCTAAGTTAATTAGTTTCGGTTTATGTGATCTTAAAATGTTAAATGTTGATTTAAACGTCACAGCACAAGGAATTTGCACTTAGTTGAGAAATTTGTTAAGTTCACTGCAAGTTACAGCTTTTACATGGGATCACCAAAAACAGGGAAATATTTTAGGAAATTGCCGTCTCTGCTTTTCTGTCCCGGCAAGTAATAAAGGATAAGCCAGTATTTAAATAAGTAACTCAGCCTATATTGTTAGTTCAAAGAAAACTTTCTGGGCCAGAAATTTTTCTAGGGACAGACTTAAGAAATCGCATCGCGAAATGTTCAATTAAATAACAAGAAAGAAAGCTAGCTTCGGCCAGCCGAAGTTTATATATCCTATTTAATTACAAATTACAAAATGCTAAATTTAGATTTACTTGTGTATATGGGCACTTCCACCAAAAAGTAAATCAAGCCAAAAACCTTTAAACTTGAATAAAACATATTTCCACATGATTTTGCCTCCATATAAGTTTCTAATTAGTTGGATCCTGAGCTAAACTAAAAATTTGGAGTATAGTTTGATTATTTTCATGACAAACCCCAATAATATACGCAAAAGTTCGTTTTTGGCATTTTTTTTGTTTTTTTTTTTTTTGGACATGTCTTCTGTTGTTAATTTATCCTATAGCAATGCTATGATGTGACATTTTTCTGTATTCATTTCTGGTGTTTAATGAAATTCCCCGAAATCCACTTATATTTTTGTCCCGAGTGAATACGGCAGTTTTTTAACGATATCTTAAAAAATAAAAGTGGTACAAAATCAAGAGTTTTACAAAAAATAGAGCTTGGAAAAAGTTACTCAACGAGTAACGGGGAAAAATGGTTAGTGAGTTAGTTTTTTAATTGATTTTTTAACGAAGGCCGCAAAACGTTTACATCATGTGTTGCATATTAATATAAAATGTATAGTTCATAACAGTTTTGTTCTTGGACAATTTTCTGGCCTGCAAGTTTTCTGCCACTCTTGTATAAGTATAACGAAAATATCCAGCAGAGAGTGTTACTTGCCGGCAGATGAAATATGTACAACTATGTCTAAACACACGAACTAAAACCAAATAAAAATCGAATTAAGAAGTTGATAACGCGTTTAAAGCTGCTCGGGAATCGAATGGATATATTAAATAGTTCACAAATAGGACAGTAGATCAGCCAGTCGGGGCAGATAATAATCTGGTCTGCTCTTTTCCAGCCGGACATCGGAAAGATTATTGTATCGACCGGTGCCTACCAAAAGCGATACCATGCCACAATTGCTGGCGAAACCGACATCTATTTTCAGGCTTCGAAGAACATGGGGAAAATCATTAGAAGTGCTCGCAATGGATGTGTTAATCCCACTTACCAGTCACCAATCATAAGGGTTCGATCTGGCCGCAGTTTCCCGGACTTGGTGAGGGGCTCAAGGACCAAAGGATTTGGCTTGCCCATCTCGAGGGCTTCCCGCTCGGAACAGGCCTCAATCCCGGCCACAAAGGCCCCAGTGCCGGGGATACAGAAGGCAGGATACTTGTGCACGGCATCCCGGTTGGTGACAAGGAAAGCAGAGCCCGGATTGCTGCACAGGATATGACAGGCTCGGGCCATCTTGCAGTAGCTGAAGTACTCATCCCAGCCGACCACCACAGCACCCACGTCTTTTGCTGCCTCCGGGTTCCCGAACTCGTGAGCCACAAAGTCCGTCCACTTGTCGCCGGGAGCCAGTTCCTCCGTTCCCCCAGCTCCGTAGCTATCTATTCCGTGCTGCCTTAATTCCCGGGCGATGGCCGCACTGCCCACCACATATACTTTGTGCCGGGTCCTATCGAACTCCGGACTGCCAAACAGATAGTCGGCGATGGCCGCCGTGGGCGATATGATGTGTCGGTCGCTTGGTAAATGGAATCCAAGTCGCTGGGAGCGCTCATAGAGCTCATGGCGCGTTTTTAGACCATTGTTGGTAATCAGGTAGACTTTTTTGTCCCAACAATGCTGCAGGGCATTCAGCACATCCGGAGCGCCCTCAATGGCCGCATCATCCTGCCAAATGGTGCCTGTGCGACAAACGTATATTTAATATGTTCTGCCTTCTCAGCAGTTCAAAGTGAAAGAACTTATAGTAATGCAAGTGGCCAACAAAAAGTGTAATCTTAAGGATCCTTAGACCATTCTTAAATTATTTTTGTGTACTTGAATTTATTTGAAAACAAGAATGAAAGCAACAAAAAAAATTATAGCAGTATTATTTTTACATTAATTGATTGATCCTTGCCTAGTGATACTGATCAAGAATTTATATACTTTATATGTTCGGAAACGTCTCCTTCACTGGCTTGCAAACTTCTGACTGAAATCATTATACCCATTGAAAGGGTATAAAAATACTTCACATTTAAGAATTTACATTTGAGTTTGATTCGCTTTAGGCCTTTTGGCTTAACCATGGAATTAAAAGTTATGCATTTATAGCACACTTTAAATTTACCATGCGGACGAAAGAACGGCTCTTAAATTAGGTACTGTAAATTCTAAATTCTAAAAATTTTAATTTCTGTTATTACTTTTAATTCTATTGAACGCACAATATTTATAGAATATAAGTTTAGTTGTGTTTGGTTTGAGTTACCTAGCTTGACTAGGAATAAAATAAAAAAAAGACGGATTATAATCTCCAAGCCCAAAAGTAATGTAGACGTATGAAACATGCAAAAATTATCTTGATCATACAAGTAATAATTAAAAAATAACATTTAAAAATAAAAATTCAAACTGCAAAATTGATCTATTAAACGCCTTAAGAATAAAATAGTTTTTCCTCGTCACTGATATTAACTTGACTACCACCGATATTTTCTGTATTTTCCGGTAAAATGACAACTCTGGCAAAAGCTCTAGAATTGTGAGCACTCTGTAGCGCTCTCTGTGGCACATTCGCCGCCCTTCAAACTCACCGTCACCGTCGCAGAGAATTGTGTCAAAACTTTGGAGCCACTCTCTCACCTGCCCCCCAGTTAAGTCCGTCAAGTTAATAGCACCGCCTCTGGACATTCTGCTCCGTAGACCGCTCCGCCAAAAGTTTGCGACTCGACTAAATCGCCGACGAACTGCCTCTTTCAATTCACGGTGATTGGAGAGAACCTGCTATCTCGCTTTGGCACAAAGCTTGATCGAAAAATAAACATCGGGCATATTGATTAAGTCGTCCGTCTGACAAAATGCTTCTGAATTTATTTAAATATTTTTTTCTGTGGTATAAATTGTACTATAAATTTTCGTTAGGTATTTATAATTGTCCTGTCTATTGCCGGTGAATGTAACTACAATACAAACACATGTCCGTACTACATACTGATTAATGTTGGGTAATCCGCATCACGATCACTTCGAGCCCACCAGGGCGTCCACAATCGATGGCAGAAGATCCCCCAACTTGGGCAGGTACACGTCTGGTATGAGCTTCTTGTCCTCGGGATTCTTGCTTGTCTTCCACTGCTCCACGTCCTTAAGCTGGTGGATTCCGGAACCCACGAGCAGGGTCTGGAATCCGCAGTTGTAGCCCAGGAGAATGTCCGTATTGGCGCGATCCCCAATCATCAGAGTCCTCGAGGGATCGATTTGCTTTTCCCTGACCAAGGATTCGCAAATGGCCGGATTGGGCTTTCCAATCACTATCGGTTCCCGTTCCGCACAGGTTTCAATGGCCCGCACGAAACTCCCACTGCCGGGCACTATCATATTGGGCATGGGGAAACGCTCATCCGTATTGGTGGCCACGAACAGGCACTCCGGATCGTTCAGGTATGAGGCGGCCTTCATCATCTTGGGGAAGCTGAAGTGCTCATCAAAGCCGACGACCACGGCTCCGATATCTGTGTCCAATGTTAAATGCTCCGACATGAACTGGGCCAGCGATCCCTTCATGGGTTCCGGCCCCACCTCCGTGTGCCGAATGCCCACGGCGTCCAGTTCCTTGGTGATTCCCTCGCTGCCGATTACAAATACCCGTTTGCTAAAATTGCGACTCTTGAGATAAGCTGCTGTGGCATGGGCTGTCGAAATAATGCCGTCTTCCTTGATGTGAAAGCCCAGCTCAACACCTTTCTTTAGAAGTTCCGATCGGGTTTTCGTCGAGTTGTTCGTGCAAAAGTAAATTGACTTTCCCATGGCCTTGAACTGATTCATCACATCCGCTGAGCCATCCAGGGCCTGGCCATAGATCCATAGAACTCCTGAAATAGGCAAATAATGGTATTACTGACTTGTAGACTTGTTTGTATTATTCAAAAAACAGCCTTAATATGTAAATGTACTTAAAAAAACAATATTATCTTAAGTACTTAAGGTTTTTTCTATCCCTAAGAATTTGGCTGGTGATTCAAGTTGTTGAAAATTAAACTGTTCTTTTAGATTTTACTAGAACTAATTTATCACTAAAGTTCAATATATACATACCAGGTAATTAAAAGTAAGTATGTTTTTTTACTCAAAGTCAAGAATTGTAAGAATTGATTGTAAAGTTTCATTTGAAGAATTAAGTACCATCGATGTAAAAATGTAAGTGGTTTTTTATGAAACGGAAATACAGAGTTTGATAGAATCATCAAAATTACCATTACAGTCTAAGCCCATCAGCCCACCTTATACGTTATAAGGGCATCCGAAAGTCGACTTTCCGCCATATCACGCACTTCACTCTTTGACATTGAAATTCACGACCAGTGTTGGGAAAGGTACTGTTTTTTTTTACCTAGGTAAGGTAAAAGATACTGGGCAAAAATAAATACCTAGGTAAGGTAAAGGTACTTCAATTTCCAAGTACCTAGGTAAAGGTAAAAGGTAAAAATTTTGATTTTTAATTTTTATAATTTTTTTGTTTTTTTATTAGTTTTTTTTTTTGCTTTATTACATTGGCGAATCAATTCAACTTAAAATAAGACTAGGTTTCAATTTCAGTTTACAGTCATCTTAAAAATATGTAACATTATCTTTTCATTTCAATCGAAATTTAAATATTATCTTTTTTTTTAACATAACTAAAGTTTCGAAAAACTCGTCCGCAAGCCTGTTTCTTTTTGGAGTTAGAATTTGACCTCCACAACTAAACAATCTTTCAACTGGCGTAGAGCTGGGCAAAACTGTATTCCGACTATTATAATTTCGAAACAAAACCTTTGTATACAATGATTTAGTGGTGGATTTAGCTTATTTTAGTGTCGCAGCCAGATTTGGCTATTTTAAATAAGCTCATTGCTTTATACCAGGGGTGCTCAAAGCTGCCTTATGGCAGTGCATTTACAAACACAATTAAAAGAAAATCACACGCACGCGAGTAACGACTCACACACAGTCATGAAAAAGACAAAAACAATTTGCATTGTGAGCTGAGACGAAAAAAACGATCAATGAAATTGTTGTTGGCTTGGCTCGTTACGGACAGCGACACAAAGAAAAACTTGCGTGTGCCCTAGGAAAGTATGGGATGTGCCGCTCCGTATGCTATGTGCCAAAACAAAAACAAATGTGCCCGTGTGCCATAGGACTGAGCACCCCTGCTTTATACCTATGTAAGTACCTTAATAATTCCAAAGGTATATACAAATCTGTAGCTAGGTAAGGTAAAAGGTACACAATTTTTTTTATACCTAGGTAAGGTAAAAGGTACCACTAAATTGTACCTAGGTACGTACCTAGGTAAAAGTATCTAGGTATGTCCCAACACTGTTCACGACGCAGCAACAACAAAGAAAACTGTTCGGTTGCTGACGTATTTAGGCAGATGTCGGCCCGATAATAATGTATACATAGACATATATTTATGTAACGCAACTTTCTCGGGGAATCCTTTCGCAGGTATGAAGTACCCGCCCACCGCCCACTCACCATCACAGTCTGTAATCACCGAATCGAAGCTCGAAATCCACTCGGTCACCTTGGCGGAGGACAATTCCAGGAGATTGGTGCACGTCTGCTTGTACATGGTTATAGCCTTTCGCGAACAGGTGGTGAAGTTAGATCTCATTTATGGCTTCGCAGTGACGGCTATCTTTTACACATCACTTTTCATTTATTAATTGGCTCTCGATTGCGAGGAACTCCCTGAGAAATAAAGCAGCTGTGGGCGCATGTAAATGCTATGTTACTATCTGTCAGATTTTTACGGAGCTGTTAGGACGCCATGTTAAAGTCAACAGAGTGCTAACAAGTGTTTGGCGCCAAATTTGAATTTTTGCGCTTTTGAACTGGCTGGAAAAACAAACCCTGAAACTTTGATCATTTGAATGCTTGTTTATTATTCTTTATGCGCCTAATCACTAAAATTATTACTTATAGTACAGGCATTTTTATTTTGTTGAATCTCAGCTTTCTTTGTTTTTA
Organism: Drosophila mimetica; assembly: GCA_037075245.1. Lineage (NCBI taxonomy): Eukaryota > Metazoa > Arthropoda > Insecta > Diptera > Drosophilidae > Drosophila > Drosophila mimetica. The sequence goes on from JBAMCH010000004.1 coordinate 4,007,247, forward strand.
AACTGGCTGGAAGAACAAACCATTGCAGAAATATAATTGAAATACTGACTCTACATATTACAAGGTTGGTGAGCGAAATGTTGCAAGCAAGCGCTGTGGGACGGGGCGGGGGAGTTGCTTGTGTGTGGGGGAGGAGCTGGAATCGAGAGCGAAAATGTTTTGTACCATAACTTGCATTTAAATAAATCTCATTAGGCTAGCGCGAAAAACGAACGAAAAATTGTTGGCTAATTACAGAAATAACCTATTTTACAGTTACGTTAATCATAAATTAATAACTAGGACACGAAACTTTATCGAGAAAATTGCATTTAGAGGACCGCTTTAGGTCCGTCTGCGTTTTTGTATATTTGTGTTGCCATCTGGGGTGCGTCTGTTGATGAGAGGTAATGAGCCAAGTCTATTTTGCTAAAGGATCCTGCCTAGAACTGCGACATTAACAGGCTGCCACCGCCACCGCCGCTCCCCACACTCCCGCCTCCCCCTCCACCGGCACCACCCGGACCACCGCTCGTGCCCAACACAGATCCAAGGAGACCCCCGCTTGACATCTGCTGCTGCTGCAGGGGCATCTGTTGCTGCTGCTGCATCTGCATGGACGACGAGAAGCTGTTCATGCTACTCACAACGCCCGGTCCCATGCTGGCGCCTAGGCTTGACAAACCGGGCCCAGGACCTCCGGCCAGTGATCCCAGACTGGTGGCACCCATAACACCCGCTGTTCCTCCTAATCCAGCTCCTCCTGGCAGCAAGCCCATGCCCGGCTCCGGACTCTGGTTCTTCTTTTTGCGTTTCTTCTCCTTTTTGCGCTTTTTGCGCTCCTTGTCGTCCTCGTGGCGCTTCTGCTTCTTGTGCTTCTTCTCGTAAGTCTCCAGGCCGGCTGAATCTGTAAGATTGGTATATCGTTGGGTTAGATGGCGATCATCGAGATTTTACCAGCCAACTCACCCAGTAGCGTAGATTCCTGTCCCGTGGTCACGCCGTCTTTGTGTTTGTGCTTTTTGTGTTTGTTTTTGTGTTTTCGCGCAGGTGTGACATATGTGGTACGATACTGTTCCGGCAGCTAAAAAGAAATCGGAGTCGGTTAAATAAGCAAAATATAGTAGGGATACTTTTAAGATTTCAAGCAAAGCGAAAATGACATATTTTACGGACAATTTTCATGGTATAACTTAAATGCATTTAAGATAAATTCCTTGTACAAGACACAAAAAAAATGTTATATTAGAAACATTGTGATAATGTAGTTACTTTGTTGTTTTTTGGATTCTCTTACACATGTTCATGTTAAAATAAATTCACTCTTTTAACTAAAATTTTGTAAAAGCTTAAGTGCTAAAAGTTCGCTTAAAATTAAGGAGGTGCAAGTGAAATCGAAATATTTTTTTCCGATTTTTAGTAAATCTTATTAGATTGAACAACAAATTCAACAGCTAGTAAATAATTTAACTAAACTAACTTAATTAGAAACTGAAATATTCGAAGTTTACAAAACAAATGATAAACGTAAAAACACCAAATGGCGAAAAACGATGAAATATAATCGGTGTAACATATTTGAAAAGGCGGAATAAGAGAAACAAAATATTATTGGGAGCACCAACCGGTCCGGGATGGAGACGAAATCCGGCCAGCTGGACGGGGGTCAGTGGGAGGAGCTCTTTGCCCCCAATCGGGGGCTTTTCGATCACGCTCCGCAGCGTGCTGTTCTCAACGGGATGCGTGATGAGGTCGTTAATGCCTGGGATGTTCTGCAGGAAGGAGGCCAGCGACTCCTTGAACTTCTTCTCCTTGAACTTGGTGAGGGTGTGGTGCAGTCCGTACTCGGTCATGAGATCCTTGTCGCCGGTGAGTTCCGCCTTGGCAGGCGGTTCCTTCATCGAGTAGAACGGCCCTGTGTGGATGATCGTGGGCGTTTTGCCCAGTGAAATGGTCGTTTTAAGGGTGCCGGAGGAGTCCTGGCGGGCGACGACGGGGGAACGGCCGCCGCCGTGGGGCGATGACTTCGGGGAGTCCATTATGTTGCCGTAGTTGCTCATCATCTTGGAAACTCTGCGATTCTTGGCACTTTTGGCAGCCCACGCACACACTCCCACCGCACGCGCACACACGGGCACAGCTACAGCAACAAGACAAGGCCAGCAGAAGGTATCGCCTGTCGCGGCTCTTTAGCAACGCCGCCAAGCTCACTGCAAAATGCGCCGCGGCTCCCCGGCACTTCGTCGGACTCTTTTCTGGTCGAATACTCGATTAATTATCTGTCCTTGTGGCGTTTTCTAACAGATTTCGGGGGCAAGTCTCGCCATCTTGTTGTGTCCGCGAAACAGTTTGACCGCATTGCGACAGCTAGGAAAAACTGAGGCTGCTGCAAAAACGCGAGGCGAAAGCGCTGCTAAATACCAAAACGTGTGCTAGAAAATACCGAGACTGGAGAATGCTACGCAGAGCTGCATTGCCATTTATCGAATGTACACCGCATGAAAATATTTTGTATTGTATTGTTTTGTATTTTCTTTAAGTGCATTTTAAGTGCATAATAGCCCTTCCCATAAAGTCCATCCGTGTGAAACGGTTGGGATTTTTGACAAATGTGAAACTTGTGTTCCCACAGAGCTCCATCCACATCCGATAACAGCTGACTTGAAGAGCAGTAATTGTTAGGGTGTTTCCAATCGGGAAGATTGTTGTAAAATGTTGTTCTCCTAATCTTATTGTAGAATAAATAAATAGCTACGATAATAGTTTAAAACATATCTGCAATGTTATAACATTTTTTCCCGCCATTGGTTTTCTAGTCAACGTTACAAATTTCTCAGTCAAATTTCTCCAGAGTTGCACCGAAAAAAAATGGCCAAACAATCGCATAAAAGAGCCCGTCAAATTTGGAACTAGAATTTTCGGAACGGAGTGAGCTCTGTGGGAAGACGATATAATAAATGCATACCAATAGAATGGAAATTCCCCGATCACTATCGATAACTCGGTGGCCGTCATATGACCACTATCGAATGTGCATCGCCAGCCCTGCGACCGCTCCGAGCTCTCAACACGAAAAACAGTCGGAAAACACATCAAATTAGTGTTGTGTTTGTAGTTAAATTTCGATTATCGTCATAACTCGCCCGCTCCAGCCATGCAGTTCACTCTTCGACATGTTGTGTCAGCAGTAGCCAAGGTAAGGATCGGGCGATTCCATTTCCCAAACGCCTTTCGCCCCCGAAGTTATGCAATCTAACCTCACCGAGGGGGCCGCGAAATGGGCAGGAAAACCGTGGAAAGTGCAGCTGGATCGCCTAAAGTGCTCATATGATCAAAGTGGGTGAATCACTGGCGTCTGGTGGATTTGTTTGGCCCCGATTTCAAGGTCGCTAAGTGGGCCAATTATCAGCTGATATGCGGACGTAGATTAGTGCCAAATGCGTGCGGCTGGCGTGATAAAAGATAAGGTGCCAACTAGTTGTAATCTGCTCTCCTTCCAGACTCCTCTGCGCACCAATGCCGCCATTCTGGGCGCTCTCAACGCCCGCGGCTACTCCACCACGCACGAGGCGGACATCGTGGTGATTGGCTCTGGACCCGGTGGCTATGTGGCCGCTATTAAGGCCGCCCAGATGGGCATGAAGACGGTTAGCGTGGAGAAGGAGGCCACCCTGGGTGGCACCTGTCTAAATGTCGGCTGCATTCCCTCGAAGGCTCTGCTAAACAACTCCCACTACTATCACATGGCCCACTCCGGGGATCTGGAGAGCCGCGGCATCAGCTGCGGCAGCGTTAGCCTGGATCTGGAGAAGCTCATGGGCCAGAAGGTCAACGCTGTGAAGGCCCTGACCGGAGGCATTGCCATGCTCTTCAAGAAGAACAAGGTTACCCAGCTGTCAGGTTTCGGCAGCATCGTCAATCCCAATGAGGTGCAGGTCAAGAAGGCCGACGGTTCCACGGAGACGGTCAAGACTAAAAACATCCTCATTGCCACCGGCTCGGAGGTTACCCCATTCCCCGGCATTGAAGTGAGTGCAACAAATCTGAAACACTCGCAGAACTATCAATTTATTCGATGATTGACCATTGACTATTCTTCACAGATTGATGAGGAGGTGATTGTGAGCAGCACTGGCGCACTCAAGCTGGCCAAGGTGCCCAAGCATCTGGTTGTCATCGGTGCCGGCGTTATTGGCCTGGAGCTGGGTTCGGTGTGGTCCCGTCTGGGCGCCGAGGTTACTGCCATTGAGTTCATGGACACGATCGGCGGCGTGGGCATCGACAACGAGGTCTCCAAGACCTTCCAGAAGGTGCTTACCAAGCAGGGTCTGAAGTTCAAGCTGGGAACCAAGGTGACGGCTGCTTCGCGCAGCGGTGACAACGTCACCGTGTCCGTGGAGAACGCCAAGTCCGGTGAGAAGGAGGAGATCCAGTGCGACGCCCTTCTGGTTAGTGTCGGTCGTCGTCCCTACACTGAGGGCCTGGGTCTGGAGGCTGTTGGCATTGTCAAGGATGATCGTGGCAGGATCCCGGTCAACGCCACCTTCCAGACAGTGGTGCCCAACATCTACGCCATCGGAGACTGCATCCACGGACCCATGCTGGCGCACAAGGCCGAGGACGAGGGCCTCATCACCATCGAGGGCATCAATGGTGGTCACGTGCACATTGACTACAACTGCGTGCCCAGTGTGGTCTACACTCATCCCGAGGTCGCGTGGGTGGGCAAGAGCGAGGAGCAGTTAAAGCAGGAGGGCGTTGCCTACAAGGTGGGCAAGTTCCCCTTCCTGGCCAACTCGCGCGCTAAAACCAACAACGAGACTGACGGTTTCGTCAAGGTTTTGGCCGACCAGGCCACCGACAAGATACTGGGCACCCACATCATCGGACCCGCAGCCGGCGAGCTGATCAACGAGGCTGTGCTGGCCATGGAGTACGGAGCAGCAGCTGAGGACGTTGCCCGCGTCTGCCATGCGCATCCAGTAAGTAATCACTCATCATAAAACTTACATAACTCACAAATCACATTTCGTTTCAATCTAAAAGCCTAATAACTTTTTATTGAAGCTTTAAGGCATTAATATTTTGAAACGAGATTAATGTGGTGTTAAATTCTCGATTTAGACAAGCTCATATAGGAAAAACTCTATTTTTCAGACATGTGCCGAGGCTTTACGTGAGGCTAATGTTGCGGCCGCCTTTGGAAAACCCATCAACTTCTAAGCACTTCCCCATCCCGGCCAGCTTTTGGAGAATTTTGCACCGCGTTTGAAATTTTTGAAAAAAACCCCAAATCGAAAAATTATTGTGACAACCAAAACGACAGTCTCCGCATATTTGTAACTCTCAATGTAGGAACAGTAAAGTGGAAACTATAAATATTGGTAATGGCGCCAGGCGTTAATTGCAATGTAATATGTGTATTAAGCTAGAATAAATACAACACAGTTTGAAACTCGAAGGCGTTCAATAGATTTATCATTATTCGATTTCTTTATATGTTCTGGTATAGTGCTAATAAAGCTAAAAGCAATGGAAAATCCAAATCCAGTTCTGAATAATTATATTTTATATTCTATTACTTGGCTACATCGTCTCGCCTAGTGATGCGAATACCGAAAATATATATTTTATGTTAAATATAAATTTGCAACCAACAAAATTATAGCAGTTTGCGTATTATATTGACATTAATTGAACCATACTTACTATGGAAGCTATATAATATAGTAGCCCGGTTTATGTTAAATTTAATTCGAAATTCTGAAATAACAAAATAAAGTTATATTCCAGAATAGAAGAGAATAAAATAAAAATTAACAAAGCTATACGGCCCTGTTCTAGTTTTCACTTCCGAAATTTTCACACGGAATCGAATATCCTAGACCTGTTCCAAGACTCACTTCCGAAAGAACTGCACGGATTTGAATTTCCCTCTGTTGTTATTCTGTTAACTTCCGAAAAATTCACACGGAAACTTTCCGCCAAGCATTTGACAGGCGGATTTAAATCCGCCAGCATGAAAATAAATTTTTTTTAAATACTTCGCGTATTTATATGTAAAGATTGGTACCAAGGAATAAGAATCACTTATATACATTCTAATTTTATTTTAAAGTAAATAATTCGTACTGGTAATACCAAAATTCTACAGAGTTGCCATGACTTTCATTAAAAATGGTGACAACTCTGGCCTTTCAGCAATTCAACAAAATTTTCAGCAGCCCCGAGGCTGTTGAATTGCTGAAATTTCTGAAGGTTGACTTTGTATGGAACAGCTGATTAACAGCTGACCGAAATTCAACAATTCAGCAAATTATCAGTTAAGGGCTAGTACACAACCCAACAAAAAATCGTCCAAAACAGACAAACTTCATATGAAAAAAAATGTCTTGACGTTTTTTTCATATGAAGTTTTTTGTTTTGGACGACTTTTTGTTGGGTTGTGTACTAGCCCTTAGGGATAAAAAAAAAAAAAAATCGGATTTTGGCGCACTTTGGGTAATCCCAATTTTTGTTTTTTCTTAGATTTTTATATCACCGTTCTGGGTGAATTTTTGCAATTGACTGTTTTTATAGGATCCAATTATATTGATGTAGAGATTAGGCTGTGAACACTGTGAACAGCTGTCGCGCCGGCTTTTCGAAATCCATCTGGCAACACTCTCTAGCACAGTGTCAAAATTTCGGCCCGTTTAAAATAAATAGTTAATTCGGGCTCCGTCTTACATTTAGCACTGCATTTTCCCCAACATTTTTTGCTTTAAAGATTTGGGTTACAAAATTCTAAGCTGATTGCAATGTTCCGATTTGGCAAGCTTCGTCTTAGCCTGTCTGAGGTGGCCAAAAAGGAACCGGCAGCAGTGCGTTTACAGCGGCGCTGCATTCAGGCGCGGAGTTTCTTGCCGGGATTGGCCAGTAGGACGACTGGAACGCCCTCTGCGACCGCCCAGGTGACCGGTGGCAGCAAGCAGCAGGTCCAACCCCATGTCCACAACATCGACAGTGGCTCCGAGGAGGTGAGTACATTTGTGGCATTAGTTTACATAATGCTCCACTCCAATATGCTACCCGATCCAAGCAGAACGGCCGTTGGCCAAGGAAGATCTTCAGTGGCATCCAGCCCACGGGATCACTGCATCTGGGCAACTACCTGGGTGCCGTTCGCAAGTGGGTGCAGCTGCAGAACGCCCGCGACGACGTCACAGTCTGCATCGTGGACCTTCACTCCATCACCATGCCTCACAATCCACCGCTGCTGCGTGAGAATATCTTCACCATGGCCGCCACTCTGCTTGCCTGCGGCATCGATCCCGGCAAGAGCACCCTTTTCGTCCAGTCAGCTGTCGCCGAGCACGCCGAGTTCAATTGGATACTCAGCTCGATGACCACAATGCCGCGCTTGGCTCAACTGCCGCAGTTCCGGGAGAAGTCGCGCCTGCTCAAAGATGTCCCCCTGGGATTGTACGTCTATCCGGTTCTCCAAGCAGCAGACATTATGCTCTACAAGTAAGTTTATATCTGTTCAGGCGATAAATGGGAACCTCATCATAGGGTTACTACACAAAAACAATATACCTTAACAGCTTATTGAACAATTTACTATTTTTGCCACAAATTTTAAAAGGACGCTTAAAATTATCGTTTTTATGCCCTTGCACAGGGTTTCAGAAGTTTGGAACGCAATGAACGAGACGTTTCCCACGCCATAAAGTATATAGGTATATTTTTCAGCATCATTGGACAAGTCGATTTAGCCATGTCCGTCTGCCCGTTTCTACGCAAGCTAGTCTCTCCGTTTTAAAGATATTGGGATAAAACTTTAGCAAGTCGTTTTTCTATTGTAATATACTTATCAGCATAAATATACTTATATACTTAATGTGGTTGGAAACGTCTCCTTCACTGCGTGGCAAACATCTGACTAAAATTATATATGCACTGTAAGGGTAAAAAAACAGACAACTATATTATGACTTTGTTTATTTTTATTGTATTCTCTTTTAGTGTGGGATGTATTTTTTTTTTAATTTTTTAGGATTTATATTATATAGTCTGTCATAAGAATAATCGACAAAATCAAGCCAAAATAATACGAAAACTGCTTTAATTTGTTTTGTAATATATACGTAGGTAAATCTTAGTTTTGTAATTTGTAGTTTATTGACAATTATCTTCAAGGGTAAACTTCGGTTTACCGAAGCACCTTTCTTTAAATATTAAAGCACATTTTCATGATAACTTTCTAGTTAAATCTAAGTTTACCATCTTTCATCATAAATTAGTCAAATGTGGTTAGCAAATGGTTAATATCTTAAAAAATAATATTTTTGTATATTTATATCCGCTTCTTCCTTAGAGCCACCCATGTTCCCGTGGGCGCCGACCAGGTACAGCACATTCAGCTTGCGCAGCACTTGGCCAGAACCTACAACGGTCGCTATGGCGATACCTTCCCCGTCTGCCACGCCATCATTGAGGAAGGTGACGCCTCCCGTGTGCTGTCCCTGCGAGATCCCTCAAAAAAGATGTCCAAATCGGAGGCAAATCCAAAGGCCACCATCAATCTTTGCGATTCGCCCGACTTAATCACGCAGAAGATAAAGAAAGCCGTGACAGACTTCACTTCGGACATTACCTACAATCCCGGCAAGCGAGCCGGTGTCAGCAACCTCGTGAATATCCATTCCCAGGTCACGGGACAGCCCATCAAGACAGTGGTGGACGAAGCCGCCACGCTGGACACGGCAAAGTACAAGGACCGTGTGGCGGAGGCTGTGGTTGAGCACTTGCGCCCAATACGGGAGCAGATTCACCATCACATGACCAGGCGCAACGAGATGGTATACTTACTGGAAGTAGGCGCGGAAAAGGCGCGTCAGCAGGCACAGCAGACATTAAATGATGTAAAGCAGCGCCTGGGACTGGGCACCAGTGTAAATATTCCGGCTGCAGTTCATGTGGCACCCCTATTACCAGTACCCGAGGTTTCCAAGACCTCGGCCAGCAGGCGAATGTCCAAGGACTTCGACGGCAATGTTCACGAACGTCACGAGCGGATGTACGGTTTCGGAGAACATCCGAGCGGCGGAGCTGGCCAGTCGGCCACGGGGGAGCTGACGGAAATGTCCCAGGCGGCAATTCCACGAGTTGCCCGTCGCCCGCCCGTCGTCCCTACACAGTCTTTGCGCGTTGAGAAGCAGCTGGGTAGCACGCGGACACGTCACGTATTTCAGATGGACACCTGCAATGCCCCGCACATTGGGTTCAAGGCGCCGCCTAGATTTGCGGCCAACATGGTGACCGGAGGTCTAGCAAAAAACAAGCGACCGACAGTAAAGACCGTATCGGGCAGCCTAGGATTCGGGCATTCGCAGGGTGGATCGTTTAAGAACAGCCAGAACTTAAATCCTAGCGCTGTGTCTACCATTGCACGTGAAGTAAATGCTGCCAAGAAACAGGAGTTTACCTGCAACATGACCAATTCTGCCTTTTATGCGTCTGCCCTCGAATCGCGTGCGAGTTCAAATCGCTCCAGTGACAAAGCCAACTCTAAGGGGGGAGACAGTGAGTTTATTATTGTCGCGAACGAGGAGGAGGACCAGAACGCCTCTGAGGAGCAACGCGAAGAGGCTGAAGAGGAGGAGGCTGTGGAACGGGAAAAGGAGAATACCGAACGGAAGGGATCTGAAGCTACCACAGTTGAGATTTAACTCTAGGCAACATTGCAATTGTTATTAGTGTAGTACACGTATACTTAGATAGCAACATTTCTGATAAATCTATCGTTTTTATGAAGATAATAGACAGCTTCTGCCAGTAAAAACTAGTCAATTCAAAAATTGTTGGTACGTCAATTGATTGACAAATGTGAAACGGAAATACCATGTGACGCAACGGAATTTGTTATATTTTATTTTAAATACTGCATGTACAGTATGAAAACATTTTTAAAATTATAAAATTTAAATCTGACGTTAAAAAATTTGCAAGCTAAATCGTATTCACCCGAAGTAAATGAACACATGTTTAGCATATGATTATTTGTGTTTATTGCTTTCAGCTAACTTATTGTACTTTTCGTAATTTTTGGTTTCCTATTTTAGGGTATGAGCAAAGTGCATGTGTATATTACAGAGGTTACAGAGGCGAGTATGTGGTTGATGAGGATCGCGTAGTTTTCAGGCGATAATCAAATGTATAGTGTGGGTAAATATCAATGTATACTTATGATGTACTGTGCATCAATATCAGAGGCACTTCGTTGCCATACTTGGAGTTCTCTTGACCGCCCAACAAAGCAGAGTTGCTGCAATCGCGCATCATGGCGATGGAATTGTTTCGCTGCTCCCGCTGCCTCAGGCGGCTGTGACGGATGCCGTAGGAGAGGAAGATGCCCAGCCCGACGGCGATCCAAACGCTGAAGCGCACCCAGGTGTGGATGTCCAACTTGATCATTAGGTAAATATTGATCAGAATGGAAATACCCGGTAGCCAGGGTACCAGGGGCACCTTGAAGGAGAGCTTGACTCCCGAGGTTGGCTGGCGCGAGATGATCAGGAGAAGCAGTACCAGTGGTATAGTGCCCAAAACTAGCTTAATACCATCGAGGGACGTTACGTTTGTTATATCCTCTTCGAACTTGGTCAGAATTTGTGAGAAGACCATACACCAAAGAGCTGAAAATTAATAGATTTCATTAGTCCTATGGTAGAAAAATATACAAAAATATTTTTTACTTACAGAACAGAGTCACACTGTACGTGACAATTCTTGAAGTCTGCTTTGTGGGCACTGCTTGGCCATTGAGGTTAAAGATCCGCTTCCAGGTAGCACAGGGGCGATCCTGTTCGTGGCCCAAAGCTCGTCCATTTCCCACGATGCGACTTTCCCGACGATCATCCACCTCGTATCGCAGCATGAGAACACAACTGGCCACCATGGAGTAGGCGAGCAGGGTTCCAATCGACATCATGTTCACGAGCTGACTGAGATTGAAAACTGCTGCGAGGATACCAGTCAGCAGACCCGTGATCATGGTTCCCTTGAATGGAGTCTTGTACTTCTCGCTGATGTCTCCGAGGAACTTGAACAGCAATCCATCGTTGGACATGGCAAAAACGATCCTTGGCAGCGGAAACATGGCTCCCATCATGCTGGAGCACAGCCCAAACATGGCTCCAATACTGACCACATACTCGGCCACATGCCAGCCGTTTATCCGGAAGACATGGGGCAGCGGAGCCTTCTCGTCCTGTTCGAAATAGGGCAGCATCATTGTCAGCACCGTGGACACACCAAAGTAGGCCAGAAAGATCATGGCCAGCGAGACGATCACAGCAAATGGAATGGACTTCTTGGGGTTCTTGGCCTCCTCCCCAGCTGTGGCAATGCAGTCGAAGCCAATGAAGCCGTAGAAACAAATTGCAGCTCCCTTGATTATGCCCGAAACTCCGTAGGGCATGAATCCTCCGTCGCCATAGCCCTCAGGAACTTTAGATTTTGGAATGGACCAGTTGCTGCTGGAAACTGAGCAATAGTTTAATAGTAAGGGGGTAATCAAGTACGGTTTTCATTGAATAGATTAAGGTTAAAGTAATTAAAGTAATTATAAGTAATAATTTTGAAGTAAGAAAAGATCCTAAATATTTTTAATCGTTTTATTCCTATAAATTATGTCTACATCGTAGCACATTAATTCAAATTTTAGAAACTCACCTTTGAAAAGCCCCGCGATAATGACGAACAGCACCACTCCCAGATTCAGCATGGTAAAGACATTGTTCACCCTGGTGGACTCTTTGGCTCCCACGGCAATGGCGAGGGAAAATAGGATGGTGACCACAAAGGCAAACAGATCCGGATAGGCACCCATCCCCTCGATGTTGAGGGGCATGTGGGTGCCCAAGAAGGTGCTCATGGGATTGCCGCAAAGCTGATCGAGGTAGGTGCTTAAACCCTTGACGACACTGGCGGAACCTAACCAAAATCAAAAGGGGGTATTTCAAAATTTATGGGCAATTAAATCAAATCAATCAGACGACGGCGCCACTAATTGAAGACTTACCAATTGCGTATTCGAGAATGAGATTCCAGCCGATGAGGAAGGCGATAAACTCGCCAATGGTCACATAGCTGTAGATGTACGCCGATCCCGCCTTCGGAACTCGGGCTCCAAATTCCGCATAGCAGAGTCCGGCGAATATCGAAGCGATAGCAGCGATGAGGAAGCTGACGACCACAGCGGGACCCGCATATTGCTTGGACACTTCTCCAGCCAGGACATAGACACCCACGCCCAGGGTTGATCCAATTCCCAGGGCGGTGAGGTCGAAGGCAGACAAAACCTTGGCCAATTTGGATTCATTCGAGTCCTCAAGGGGCTTCTTGCGTGTGAGCACGCGAAACGCATTCGTCACGCTCCAGCTGGGCATTCTGGAATATGTTCATTAAACAATTATTATAATGGGTAAGTGTGCAATTGGGGTTTTAGGGCTTCTTGCTGAGCCGTGCAATATGTAACCCGCCGTACTTTAGATGTTTACAGAACCGACATATTAACACGTTCGCAATTTGTGGAAAGTGCCTGTGGTAGGTGGGCCAAGAAATTGTGCGGAGTTGTGTTTATGGATCGGGCCATAAGAAAATTAGTGGGCGTCCGTTAATGTGTGAATGTAGACAACGGCTTTACGACCACCAAAGCGTCAAAGCTGATCTAAATTGAAGTCTTGTGATCATCGGCAATTATTCCCGATGACTAAGTGGGGAAATCTCCCTTTAAACATCTTCCAAAATGTAAGTGTGTCTCGATAAAAACATTATTAAATGTGGATTAATTTGCACAAATTTGGGATTGCAGCTAACGTTTTAAAACTTTTTCTTGGTAATACAAAAAATGTTAAATTTAAACTGAAGCATTTTTTTTAAACAATTTTAATGAACAACTCAAATAAATTTATTGATAAAATTAACAAATCATCCGAGGAATAAGAATAAATATAGCAGATATTGTTGTTTTGATCGCCTCTACGATAACGAAATTATTTGTAATTTAATTTTTTCAATGTACACCTTATTTTCTCACCTGGTTTTTATTGAATTGGTTGCCCTGAATGACTATCACTTCTGCTTACTATTTATTATCACTCGGTATTTGATCTTTTTTTAAGGTATGTATATAATATCACAAACTACAAGCCATCTCCATTTGCAAGGGTGGAATCGAGTTTCAAATATTCGAATGGAAGAACAATGACCGTTTCTACGATATCTGGTTGCCACTTAATTACGTTTGGGTACTTGGATTTGCAGTTTCAAATTTGATCTAGTTTCGTAAAGCGCCGGAAAGCGTTCTATTTATTTCTGAGCGTTCGTCAAGCACGCCAGTGCCATTAAATACGGAATCGGTTCTACGGCTCTGGGAGATCGTGGTGAGTTCCAACCGGACAGAAGCTTTTGCATCCTCAAGTCGGACACGATTGTGGTGGACTCACGCCTCTGACGCTGTTAACTCTAATTGGTAACCCGTGCCCTCCTCCTTTCCTTCCTCACCTGAATTCGTAGTATGAGAATTGTACATACCCGAATGCATTCCTCGGGTGGGAACTCTTGGTTTACCGGATGACTTGGCAGGTCGTTGGGCCAAGTTTACCGCAAGCACTAATGAATTGTCGCGTTCGATTAGTGATTCAAATAGTTAGAACTTTTTTCGTTGTTAAATAAAGACATAGGTGATCACTGATCAGTTGGACTATTAAAAAGACCTTGTCTATTATTTTACTTATAAAATTTGTTTTTTATAATAACAATCTTAATAATAGGTCATAACAAAGATTTAGTTTTTGTATCCTAAATGGAACCGGTCACACACTTTTGATACAATTTGTTCTTTTTTGCAAACATCTGGAAATTTGGTGAAAAAAAGCTTTGTTCTTGGATATGCTGGTTTAAACAACAATATTATCCCTTAAAATATAAAAAAAAAAATGTTTTAAGTGTTTGTCCATTAAATAACAAATATTTGGATGCAATTTCCAAATCGTTTTTATTTAAATTTGTATTCTAATGGAAAATGTTTACGCGGCAAATTCAAAAAGCATATGATGTTTTAATCTTAATCTATATTAGGGTCCAATATATGTACATATAGAGTATTTTTCAGTTGGGGTGCTCCTAACCCCTCATTTGTTTTGTTTTCATACCGCACTACTAATTTGGCTTTGTTTGAGCTTTCCATTGACATGGCCGCGTGGAGATTCGGCAATTGTTTATACGCAACTCAGCTGATAGCTGCTATTCGTCGTGTGGGGGTGCTAACTCGTGGCTAAAATTAGACACCGTGTTTGATTGCATTTAACGCTAGTCCTAGACACTTGTTGCATGCGTGGTTAAGAGACCCCACACATCCACGTCTACATTTTGAAGAACTCACCCATAGTACTCGGCGAACTCCTCCATTGTTGTCATCCGACTCGATTTAATTAAATTCAATTAATACTGTGTCGCTCATCAATTTGTGGCCGCTTTCCGCTCTTCACATAACCGTTCTGCCACAAACCATGTGTTTCGGTCTCTAGACAACCGGCCATAAAATCACATTTTTACTCATTGCAGCTGCCGTTCTCTCCCTGTCGGCGTGCCACTCTCCCATTTTTCATGGTAGTAGCCAAAAGGGGTTTATGCCATACCAACAAATTGTACCTTTGTACCTGCAAATTATTCAAATTATTTCCCTCACCCTCGAAAGAAATTGTAAAGAAAATGTTGTGTTAAAAATGCTACAAAAATTGTCCTCCAAAAATAACCTTAAAATATCCGCCACTAAGCGGAGTGTTTATTGTTTTTACTTTTTTCAAAACATGTATTTTAGATTTAGATAAATAATGAACCATATTTGGAAGGTAAAATAGGTAAATAGTAAAAATATAATGAGCACATACATAAATTAGTTTCAGATTAACTTAAAAGATTCGTTACATTTTACTAACTTTAAAAATTTATCAATGTATAATGTTAGTAAACAATGATATATTTAAAAAAACGAGAACCAATTTTTTTGTAAAAGCGAAATATAAGAATTTTTTTTTTTACATATGGAATATGTTTATGTACATACTTAATAATTCTTAAGACATTTTTAAACTGTCCCGGACGATACGCCCATGACCATTTACCCATTGCCTTCGAGAAGCGGGAGAGAAACCGGGTAGTCGACTTCTTCGAATTTCCATGTGCTAGATATGTATGCTGCCGATATTTATATACTCAACGCGGTGGTCTGGCACCCCTGATTTAGCCGGTAAAAAATAAAAAACCGCTATCTTTTGGTTCTCTTTTCTCTTCGGGCCTTTGTTGTTGTGCTTATTTCATAGCCACTTCTATTTCATCAGCCCTCATTTCCTCCCTTATGTGAATTTCTAAGAATGTTTCGACACATCGGCTACTGTTTTATGGCCTACAAAATTCAGGACTGATAAGTTCTCTAATTTTATTGAGTTCTAATCTACATATGTACATATTTTAGATTTGCATATTTTACGGTAAATGATATACATTATTATGTATGATGTACATAAATACAAAAGCGATTATTAAATAAAAATGTTATTTGTCCCTTTTTGTGATAAGCCTAGTACTCAGTACGACGAAAACTGCTGGCTAACCATAGCAGTAAGCGAGAGGCAAATAGTCAGCTAAGGCCTTTAGCTGGGACTTTTTTTCACCGCAGTACTCAGATAAGCTAAGAATATCGTAGGGAAATACCAAAAAAATACCAGTTTAGCGGATGAATATCGATGAACGATATTCAAAGATAGCCAGATTTGATATTTGGCTGTGTTTGTACAGAAGCGGTGTGGCAATAACAAATTAAAAATGAAAGGAAAAACAGATAAACTGCTGAAATAATGCCTGCAGGAGTTGCGGCAATACAAATCGCCATGCCAACTGCAAATTTAAAGCTTTGCGACCTGGGTTTTTAACATTTTGTAATATTTTAAAATTGGCGCCAATTGACTTCATTGCTCTGTGTGAGTGAACTCTAAAAACTTCTGTTACACTACAAGTAATTACATTTTTCGACTAGTGAAACTCTTAGCTGAACTGAGTACTGTATTCTTCAAGAAATGTGCCAAGTGAATGGTGGCTCTGCACAATTATCGCCATCATTTAAATCACCCATCATGGTGTAGCTTGTACATTTAATATTTTATATTTTTTGTAGGGCCTGATTTGGTCTGGAACGTAGTTTTTTTTTCTGGATGCGCAAAATATGCATTGTTTTAAATGATAGAATTAATAACATCCCGTAAATTCATGGGTAAATATCGGGTGGATCTTATATGACATCGCTGATATATATATGTATATATGACAGAGCTGAAGAATTTCATTTTAAAATACATACACTCTAATTTGAAACTCTGCTAGCATTTTTAAGTTTTGGAGGGACTTTACTGACTTAAAGACTGAGTAATCTACTGGTCTTTAAGGCCTTTTTAAGGCCAAATTTTCTTCGGCGGCCTAAACTCGGTTTCTAAAATGAATTATGGCCGCTACTTAAGTGAATTACGGCAGCGCCGCCTAATTTCATTTTAGTATCGCGGGCATAAATAATTTAGATCATTTCTTCATCAGTTTAACATCATTTCTATAGCATTTATACATAATTGTTATATAATTTTTCTATTATTTCTAGATAATTTTCACAAAATTTTTAAAAAATTATTTTTTAATGTTTCCTTTGTTATTCTGAAAGAGCATTAAACAACCGACAAAATGAGGTATCGTTCATAAAAATCGGTTAACAACTACCTAAAATATGGCCTAAGCCATAACCAAACGAATAATTGCTTGGTCGAAAACCACGATTTCCATACAAATTTCAATAAAAACGAAGCTTTTTGAGCTTAATGAGAATGTTTCCGAAGCCATATTTTAGGTAGTTGTTAACCGATTTTAAATATTTTTTAACCTTTAAAATCTTAAGGTACTTTGAAATTATGCCGTCAATAACATCATGTTTTGGCCTTCCCCCCCCCCCCCCCCCCCATCTATTTCAAAGGACAATAGACTTGACTTCTCCGGCCAATCCAGTAAATTTCCGTACAGTTTTCAGTTCGGAATTGAGTTTTTCAATCAACTGTCGTGGTTTTACAGAAAATGGATTTCCTTGAAGCCATTTTAACATTTTTTTGCAGTGCAGGGATGGTTTCTGCCCTTAATCTCTACTACAAAGTGATCCCAATCCCAAAAACCCAAAGCAAGTTCCATAAAAAAAAACTGTATTCAGCGAGTGTCCGATTATTCGTTGAACCTTAAAAATCGATTTACTTTTTGTTTTTGTTAAAAAACTAAGTGTTTTCGTTGAAAATAAGTGATTTTTGTTTATGTTTTTGGAAGATATTAGATTTATGTATAAGTAAAAGCAAAAAAAACGACGAATTTAACTCATTTTATTCATTTTTTTTGCATGTTTATTTTATGAAAGTAGTTGTCCGATTTGGCGATGGAGCCACTGTAAGTTTTATAAAAATTCTTTATTGAACGATGCAGTTCTTTGGAGAGTAAGGGCGGGACATAAGGTAAAAATATGGGTTAGGGTTATTGGGTTGTTGTGTTGTCGTTCCACATTGGGCAGATAGAGGAAAGGTTTTTATCAATGTAATTCGCGTTGGTGAACTTCTATTCATTTCGTATTTGTGTGAGAATGTTGGGGGTTTTATAAGTTTGTTCCAAGGAGATGCTGTTTCCAAGGTGTCTATCACTTCGTTGTCTGAGCATTGTTTTAGGTGGCGAGCGATGTCAGTTAAATTGTAGTTATGGGTGTATATAAGGGGGGATTGAAGGGTATGTTTGGCAAATGAGTCAGCAGTTTCGTTACCTTTTTGATAAGAGTGGATGTGTTACAGTTATATTTAAGGGAAGAGAGTTGTTTGATGATATTTAAAGGTTTTGATAGTTCTGTTTTTAATTTTGAAATATGGTTGGACGAGGTGTATTTGTTGTTAATACACTCAAAACATTTTTTTTCCTAAATTTTAGAAAATCGCCATAAAATGAAATTTTTTCTTATTTTAAGGAAATGTTCTACTTTTCAGAAAATTTTTTCCTAATTCTAGGAAAAAATGCCATAGAAACTGATTTTTATGAAAAACTTTTCTAAAATTTAGAAAAATTATATTTTTTCTAAAATCAATGGTGATTTTTTCTATATTGTCCTCGGAAAATTTTCTTAGATTAACGGCGATTTCGCCATTAAATTTAGAAAAAATGTACTTCAGACCTTTCTAGAATCTAGAAAGTCGCTTTAAACCCACGGTAAATTTTTCTAAAATTAAAAAATTTTTTCTGAATAAATAAATACTTTTCTTAAATACAGAAAAGTGCAAATAGGAAATTGCCATACATTTTAGAAAATTTGTATCATGCCTTTTCACTCATTTATTGTTTTTATTCTTTCTATGAATATGAGGAAGACATGAGGCGTATGTATGTACATATGTATGTACATATATATATGTAAATGTTTATATGCGTATGTGATCGAGAATTTTCTTGTGGGTAACTGTAACTTTTATTGCGTTGTTTTTTTGGGAAATTCAGACGAGAATGTTGCTGGCGTTGAATTAAGTTTGAATTAAGCAGTAATTTTATTTTTTGTGGGTTCGCACTGTACCTTTATTAAATGCACAGGTTCAACACAACTTATTACTTTGAATGCTTAATTCAAACTTAATTCAACGCCAGCAACATTCTCGTCTGAATTTCCCAAAAAAACAACGCAATAAAAGTTACAGTTACCCGCAAGAAAATTCTCGATCACATACGCATATAAACATTTACATATATATACATACATATGTATGTACATACATACGCCTCATGTCTTCCTCATATTCATAGAAAGAATAAAAACAATAAATGAGTGAAAAGGCATGATACAAATTTTCTAAAATGTATGGCAATTTCCTATTTTCACTTTTCGGTTTTTAAGAAAAATATTTTTTTTTATTCAGAAAAATTTTTTAATTTTAGAAAAATTTACCGTGGGTTTAATAGCGACTTTCTAGATTCTGAAAAGGTCTGAAGTACATTTTTTCTTAACTTAATGGCGAAATCGCCATTAATCTAAGAAAATTTTCCGAGGACAATATAGGAAAAATCACCATAGATTTTAGAAAAAATATAATTTTTCTAAATTTTAGAAAAGTTTTTCATTAAAATCTATTTTTATGGCGTTTTTTCCTAGATTTAGGAAACAACAGATCATTCTGTTTCTCAAAGACGATACAACAACGTAGTATCCATTGATCACCGATCAGCCGTGGTGTGCTTTAATAATATATAACGGTCGGACCGAAACCGACAAGCAAAACGAAAAAAGGGTTCCGCTCAGAGAGAAATTTTGTTGGCAACATCCCAGCAGCGAACAGGCGAATGGGGTCTGGGGAAAACAAGCATTACAAGTGAAGTAAATGTAATCGATTACCATCACTGTTTTTCGTCAGAGGAGTTGTAATCAGACTTCGTTTTTTTGTTTGCTAACGATTTCCCTTCGTCAAAAATCACAAATACACATACAAATTATTGCCCATGTATTCGTTTTTTATTTCCCTTCCGTCACGTTTGAGCTTTGAAATTTCAATAATAATAACATTAATTTTGAGTGTAGTGCATTGCAATCCAGTATACGATTTTTAAATTGTATGATGCATTTCCTCCAGTCTGTATACATTTTGCATTACAATGTAACGAGTTCGTAATGGAGACCCGAAGGTGATTCGGCCCTAGCATATCCGTATCCGGACCACATTACAAGGCGGCCATGCCTATGGCAAAGTAATCTAAGATGTAATCCATTGTTTCTCTATTACTAGAGAAGAAGTAATGCATTCGTAATCCATTTTGTAATGACAATTTTCGCCGCTGGGATTATTTTCGGTTTTGTTAAGAGTCAAATTGTCTTAGAAAAATCGGTTGATAAGCTCTGCTACTTTGCGTTGTTAAAAGGCGACTTTATCCAGATAATATTAAGGTTTTATTACTTTATATTCCTCAAACTTCACGGTTTTTTATTATATAAACAAGTAAAATTTTAAAATATCGTCAAACAAAAAAAAAAAATTTGATAAATTCAACTGAAACGGATCTAAGAAATTTTCTAAGAATGCCTTGCCAGTTTGGGCAACCAGTAAATTTTTCCGGTTTTTATTTACCTAATATAATGGAAGTTCTAAATTTTTTCTTTTTTCTAAGAGAATAAAAAAAATAATGGCCAAACATTTTCGTAGAAGTTTCCTTAGAAGTTTAAAAAACATTGATCGATGTATTAAATATTAAACTAATAAATGAAAAAAGTTTGGTAAAACAGTTAAATTTATTAATTGACAAATATCAAGAGGATTTAAAGCACAAAAATAGGTCAATCGATTTTACAAACTCACTTGGAAATTTATTTTACATTGGAAAATGCAAATGCGATTTTCAGGTAAACGGTTCCTTTTGCGAAAACATTCCGTCAAATATAAAATCGATTATTATTGACTAACACAACGACTGAATTATGACAATAGCAGATATAGATTAGAGCCTTGCATGAGTCCACTTGAATTGACAAACAAGTCAGTTTTTTAAAATAGAGTGTTAGAGTTCAATTCCACTCACTTACAAGTTAGATTCAAGTGAGTGGTGCTGGGTCACTTTGTTCACTTGATCACTCGTAAGGAAAAACAAGTGATACAAGTCAGAGTGAGAGTGAGTGAGAGTGATAGAATTATTAAGTAAATTATGTGAGTGATTTTAATTTATTTAAGGGCGAGTTCCCAAAAGTTCTATAAAAAACTTTGAACCAGTTATGAAGAAAGTAAATTTAGGCAAAAATGAAATCGCAGTTCCTTAAAGACATTTGGATACATAAAAAGGGATGCGAAAAGATTATTTTTTTAGATTGGAATTTAGAAACATAATTTGGTTCACTTTTTCGCTTGATTTTGAAACGGTGCTTCTTTTTTCGGATATTAGCAACCGAGCCTGGGAAAATGATCTCTCTGAGGATGCACTACTGGCCGGAATACAAAAAACTTCGCAACTGACTTTGAACAATAAGGGGTAGTGTTCCTTGTTTGTCTCCCACCATCTTAACACATCAAAATCCTTTCCAAGTGAAATTTTATGAAATTGGTATTCATTAATTTCCTTTTCGATGTGGTTGTCTTCAGTGTGTTCTGAATGCTGTATAAAAGTTGAAAAAATTGAAGATGTATTTGGATTGTCGACTATTTTCGTGTTGTTATGGACCAAAGTTGGCATGTGTTTTCTCATAAGTTCACGGCAAAAATCCATGGTATTTTCTTTTTGTTCCGTGGTAAATGTAATTAACTTGTTTGTTGGTGGAAATAAAAAAAGAGAAAGGTAATGATATTTTGTTATGTGTGGTTCTATAACTCTTATAAGAAGCTGTTGAAGCTCCATTTTAAGCTCCCTCGTCAAATCAGTGTCGTTTGAATCAACGTTAAAGTTCGCTTTTAAGTTTTCGAGGTGCGGTATGACCATATGGATCGTTGGGTACTTTTCGGCCTCTAGCTCATTGGATGCTGTGTTAATTTGTTTTAAAATTTCGCAGAGTCCCTGGAGGCTAGTAAGGCTTATTCCGTTTAACCTGTTTTCCTGCTTTGCTTCTTTAAGGGTCTCGATTATTTTATCCCAGTTTTTAGCAATTGAAGACATGGTAAAATAAACGGTATTCCACCTAGTTTGGCAGAAGCTTTTTAAAGTTGCGTTCAGTTCTGTGTTCTTTCCTGATTTTTTGAAATACTTCACCAGTTTGTTTGACTTCACCAAAAGTTCGGAAATTTTTTCTGAATTTGCAATTGCTTTTTCCACAACATTGTTTAGCAAATGGTTTACGCAATGGATATGCTCATTGCTCTGAAAAGCGCTGATCATGTTGGATCCCCGGTCTGTTACGATAACAGCGTTATCTAAATCCAAATCTAAATTAAATTTATTTAGCTGCTCGACCACTTTTGCTTTTACATTAACGCCTACGAGATACATAAAATGTATATACTTTTATTTAAAGAAGTTTAATATAAGTTTAAATACCTGTCGCTGATACGTCCATTGACTTAATAGCAAGCAACCGACATGTTAGGCTTCCGTATAAAACATATTGGATCGTGACTGATACATATGATCTTTTCAAAAAATTATCCGTCCATATATCCGAGGTTATTGCATATCCGTTAATTCGAGTTAATTCATCAGTTACATCCAGGCTTTTTTTTCGTAAATCTTGGCTATGTTGCGCGACAACGTCGTCGGGTCAGGTATTATTTTGTCAATGTCTAGGTTAGGTCCATATCGAGCTCCAATATCAACAAATGAAGAAAATAATTTTTTCAACCCACTATCGTTAATTGTTCTAAAAGACCTACAATTTTCTACAGTCCACTCGGTGGCTGCTTCTGTTATTCTTTTCTTGAATTCATTGTTCACTTCGACATGGTTAATTGTCAAATTGGAGCTGGTGCGTGCTGCAGCCAGGTGGCATTTGTGGCGAACTAGATTCGAAGTGCAGTTTGTGTACCGGAAAATGGCTTTACAAATTCTGCACGCTGCAATGCCGGCAATTAACTGATCGTTACTGTCCTCCACCAACCCGAAAGTGGACCACACTGCGCTGCGACCACGTTTATTGCGAATTTTATATTCGCCCGCCTTTAATTTGTTTTGGGCCTCAGTTGGACTAACCAGCTTTAAGAATATTTATTTTTTAATTTATATTTTATTTCAATTCAACAAAAATATAGCTTACGTTTTCCGAGGAAGCCATTTGAAATAGGAACACAACTTGTAGGGTCGAACTTATTTAACACACTGAATCAGAATTTCAATATTTTGTTCACTTGACAACGTTCTAATGACTTACAAGTCATAGAGTTCACTTTAACATTTCCAAGTGAACCGAGTGGACCAAGTTAACTTGTAGGTGGACTTGTTGTTTCAAGTCATAGAGTGATAGATCACTTTCAATTCATAGACTTGGCTTGCTTCACTTGAACTTGTTTTTTCAAGTTAGAGTGACTCAAAATTACAAGTTAACTTATAAGTTCTCACTTCAAAGGCAACTTTTGCAGGGCTCTAATATAGATGTGTAATCATTACTTGACTACTCATTGTACTCAAGCAAAACTGTACGACAGTACCAGTGCAAACCTCATTGAGTAAAGACGTGCTATTGGCAGTACTTCGCGAGTACCATCAGCTACAAAAACAAAGTTCTACCAATTTTGGTAAAAACAAACAAGTACATAAAGAAGATTTCCAAAAAACCCAAAAACAACAAGCCCGTTACAAAAAGTGCAAGTGCTCTGTGCAGCAGGCGACAGCCCAAGCACAAAAACAATGCATCGACCTCCTGACTTAGATTACCCTGCATTGAGTAATAAAGCAACAACACTTGAACCCAAGTTCCTTATAATCTCCAGAACAGACAATGAGACATTTGAAAAAGTTTCGATATTTATAATAAAGAAAGTTATTGAATTCACCTGCGGCGGAGAAATTGAAACCTGTACTAAAACCAGAAACGGAACCCTATTAGTAAAAACCAAAAGTTCAGCACAGGCAGTAAAACTACTAGAACTCACCAATTTCCACAACTTCACGGTATCAGTCACTGTACATGAAACTTTAAAGTCCTCGAAAGGAGTAATCTACTCAAACGAACTACGTCAGGTATACGAAGCGGACATATTAAACGAGATTAAGCTGCAAAAGGTCAACAATGTTGAAAAAATACTCACTAAAAAGAACAACGTTTTCCAAGAATCTGGACTTGTAATTGTCACCTTCTCTTCAACGTTTCTCCCGGATACCATAATAATAATAATAATAATAATTCGTCCACATATTCCACGCCCATTAAAATGCCGCAACTGCCACAGGTTTCGACACCCAACTAAAGCCTGCAAGACCCCCACCAGAGCCTGCAGCTACTGCTCAGGAGAAGTACATACGACAGACGACACCGAATGCGACAAACCCAAGTTTTGCATAAATTGCAAATGGGCCGTTCTTTTAGAAACCGAACAGATTTGGACAAAAAAAAAATTTCACATTTTTGATTTGCCTGAAACTTTTTTTACACGTACTATTCGGAAAATAAATAAACACGTGTATCAGGATACAGAATACCTCTTCTTTAAAAAAAAAAATGCTAAAAAAAAATTAATTTTTAATTTCTTAAAAATAAAAACAAATTAAAATTTAAAAAAATTTTTAACCATTGCGAGCGAGATGGACTACATGCTTTGGCGGGCGTTCATAGAAGAAAGGCGAGGGCTTGGTAAAAAACTTTCGATATTAAAAAAACTAAAAATGGCTCCAACTTTTTACAAAAACCGATTGTAACTAACACTATGGCGCATATATTAAAAAAAAAAAAAAAATTTTTTGTGGGGGCAATGGTTAAAAATTTTTTTTAAATATTAATTTTTAAGAAATTAAAAATTAATTTTTTTAGAAATTTGTTTTTGAAAGAAGAGGTTTTAGAGGAATTAATAAAAAAGACATGAAGTCAATCGGATTCATATAACCGGAGATACAGATTTTCAAAGAGAGGGTACTTTTCCAAATTTGACAATTTTTGGCAAATTAAAAAAAATTCTAACTAAAAAAATAATTTTTTTTCGGTCAAATCCTGATACACGTGTTTACTTATTTTCTGAATAGTACGTGTAAAAAAAGTTTCAGGCAAATCAAAAATGTGAAATTTTTTTTTTGTCCAAATCTGTTCGGTTTGTAAAAGAACGGCCCATTCGCAATTTATGCAAAACTTGGGTTTGTCGCATTCTGTGTCGTCTGTCGTGTGTACTTCTCCTGAGCAGTAGCTGCAGGCTCTGGTGGGGGTCTTGCAGGCTTTAGTTGGGTGTCCAAACCTGTGGCAGTTGCGGCATTTTAATGGGCGTGGAATATGTGGACGAATTATTATTATTATTATGGTATCCGGGAGAAACGTTTAATATGTCCGCTTCGTCTACCTGACCAAAGAGAATATAAACACTAAGAGGTGGAACGCCCATACTACAGAATGTACGGCAAAATTTTCATGTGGACCCAGAAAGTGGACCCAGAATCTTCCAAGTGTGCGTTGTCCGTGTTAGATTCTTTGGTTGTGTTGGTGTATAATTTCGTTTGCTCTGCTGCGAAATTGGCTCAATGTCGCTTCTGTCTGACGCGCCGTAACAAGGCGCTGTGGGCTAGGGGTGTAGTCGCTCAACTGCGGGTCTTGCAGGACCGAGTTCAACTCCGACTGAACACAACTTTTTTTTTTTTTAACATTGTTTATTTAATATATATTTTTAAAGTTGAAAGAAAGGTAATGGATTGAATGACTTCGGTACAAATCATTTGTTTCTAGGGATAGAGTGGTTGCTTTTTTGTTTAAAAAATAACATTTTTGTTGTTTGGTCCCTGAATTTAATTTATTTGTATACTTATATAACAATTTTTTTTTATAAAGTTATAAAAGTAAACTCGGATGCGTATTTTATAAACTTTTAATTCAAAAGAAATGAATTTAAAAGATTTGCTCAAAATGCTTCTGCTTTTAGAACTTTACTTTTTTTTAACAATTTGGTTCAACTTTTTTTGCTGATCATGATAAAGTATCATAAGCGTTTAAAACAAATATCGAAATAATTTCATAGATGTTCAGTAATTATTTTGATTTCACGATTAATTATCGATATACGGCACAAACAATGAATTGTTTGGTTTGTTCAACAATTATTCGATATATGCGATATTGAATTGTTCAACACTTACTCGATATTTATTTAATACTCAATCAATTTTTCAATCAATAGTTTGTGTCGAATATTGATAGTTTCTGGTAAATCGATATCGATTATGTCATTTATCATGATCAACCGATCAAAGTCACATTCTTCATTTGGTTGTCGACGAGTGCACATCTCTCAGCTCCTCAGCACATCCTTTCAGCAATGAATACCAGTCGGGAAAAGGGAAGACGCCTCTTAAATGGGAATAAATGCTCCCTGGAACATTGTATGAAATCAAGGCGGGACTTTCCGAGCATAAAATTGTTTAAGTTTCCCAGTAATGATGAATTTATCTTCAAAGAATGGGCAAAGCAATGCGGCTTTACGGAGGATTTTGTGGCGAACTCCGGTACGCTCTTTTTATGTGAAGACCACTTTTTACCTGAAAACATCGGTCAAAAATATTTAAAAAAGGGGTCCATTCCAGTTCTGAATCTGTCCAGACCAATGGAAGAGATTGCCAATACAGAAGATAGCATTGACTTAAACCTTCTTCAATCTCCTCCAAGGAAAAGAATTCGATCTGAGTCTCCAACGGAATCTTGTCGTCAATGCCATAAACACGTAAAAACTTTAAAGACCTATCAAAAACAGATTTTTTCCAATAAAAAAGATTTACAATATAGAAAGAAGAGAATAGAATTGCTGGAAAAAGATAATGTCAATCTTAGAAGACGAGTAGAGCGGCTTAAACAAAAAACAAGCCAGAATTTTGTTGCAGAGATAGATTCCATGGAATTGAGTGAAAATGAAAACATTTTAGTAAAAATGATCATAAAAGAGAAAAAAGGAAGAAACGTAAGGTGGAATACAACAGAAAAATTATTTGCGCAATCCATTTTTTTTAGATCAACATCAACCTACATATTTTTGCGAAATTGTCTCAAGCTGTAACGAACTGATTTTGTGTGTCTGCTCGCTACGAGATTCGTGCGGCTAGCTCAGAGAAGTTGTGTGTTCGTCCCACCAAATTTATATAAACGTGACCGCCCAGGGGATCAGTGAAAAGCACAGAATTAACGGGTTCGGATAGGGTTTATTGCGGGTATAATTACAGCGGGCTCAATGGCGGTTTGGGCCTGGATGTCGCCACTCGGGGTCCTCGGTGTCTCCTGGGGATGCTCGTCTCCGCACGTTGCTGCGTCGCCTCGGTGGTCGCTGGCCTCGTTGACTCCGTGCTCCGGTCCTGCAGTTCCCTGTAGTCCCGCGAAGACGCTCGGTGATGCTCGACGATGCTCGTCCACGATGTACGGACCCGACGACTACTTGTAGCGCCTAGGACTCACAAGGCGATCAGCCGTGTGGGCTTAGGGAAGCGTCACCGTTCCCAGACTAGGGTGAACAGATGCTGCGCTCTACAGGCCCACGCCAATAGACACACAGCCGCCTGTCCCTTGCTCTGTCCCGGATGGTCCCACTAGGGTTTCGCTCGGATCGCGCTGACAGTCGAGGTAACACCAGGAATCTGTCTAACGCTCCACCTCGCTTTTACGCCTAGTGCAAACGAACGTTCCACCCTGGTCTGACCCTCTTGCTTATTGCCCGTGACGTTTCCGCGTAGCTCGGTGTCCCTTCTGGCGGGTGCTGTAGCTGACGATGTCCTGCGCTTCGCTCCTGGAGGTGCTGGTTGTGAGGCTGGACGTGGCGTGGCTTATGGTACTCGGGGTTTGGACACACGCCGATCCCGGGTTCGTGAACCGCTAGGTTTCTCTAGGACAGCGCCTGGAGATGATAACAGGTTCGCCCTTTCTGGCTGGTCTCGCCAGGACCTGTTCGAGTTCCACTTGACGGACTGGGCTTACGCCGGGACCCGACAAAGGAGTATTTGGAACAAGGCACCCTGGGTTTAGATGGCTCTCGCCCCGAGTTTTGATCTCTTGTCGCAGGACTTCACTACTCGGCTCTGCTAGACACGCCAAGCGTAATGCGAGGATTTAGTCGTGACAGGAGTAGGATGGTCCGCTTTGACTTAGCCGTGTGATGCCCTCTGGACCTCAGCTACCTGTGTCTCAATTCGGAGATTCCTGGTGGTCCAATCCCGAACGTCTCGACGTAGCGATCTTGCTCCTTGAAGGCTCCCACGGCGCTGCTTCCGACGACTGGGCTTGTGTTTCACTTGTAGATTACTTGGCACTGGTTCACTTTGTTATCTTGACTGATCTTTACGGGTTGACACCTTGTGATCGACTGATCCTGTTGCCAGCGCCCGGCGGCTTTATATAGGGCCTCCGGGTACCGTTATTTCCCTTTTGTGCTCTGGCCGCGGCATCTCTCCACTCCGGGTCCAAAGTCCGTGGATCCTGTTTGACCCACTTGTCCTTCACGCACGGCCTTAACTTGTGTCTCTGGGTGTTGCCGCTGCTCCGCTTATGTTTTTGGTGCCTGTGGCACGTCTGTGCGTCGCTCCGCTGCTGAGATGTGGCACTTGTCCTCCTGGATCAAAGTCCACGGCAGAGTCCAAAGTCCGGTGCAGATCCGTTATTTCCCCTTTTGCACACGGCACTCTGGCTCTGCCTGCGAAGTCTCCACTCTCTCACTCTCCGCTTCTCGCTCTCCAAACTCTCTTTGGCAGAGTTCTCTCTCCTAACCTCGAAGTCTCCAAACTCTCATTCTCCACTTCTCGGTCTCCAAACTCTCACTCTCCAAACTCTCTTTTGCAAGAGTCTCTCCAAACTCTCTTTCTCCAAACTCTCTACTTGCAAGAGTCTCTCCATTTGCTCTTCGCCGCGCCGCTACCCCGCTAATTCGCCGAGTAATTGGTAAGCGGCCGGCCATCGGTAGTTTTGCTGCGGGAATTTGTGGGAGTTATTCAACTCCTCACATTCCCCCCTTACTTCGGGAAATTTTCAAAACTTGGCTTCTACTCTCCGGCGTTTCCTTGTATTCGCTAGCCTTCGAGTCCTTGTGATGTTCTGCTCCTTCCCTCGGCGCTCCCTCGTTGCTTCCCTCGACGCTCCCTCGACGCTTTCAACTCCGTGAGTTTCTACGGCGCCGGTCGTCCTCTTGCCGCAACTTTCAAAACTCCCGCGCCGATCCTCCATCTGGTCCCACTGGTCATCGACACCCATCAGCTATCGATAACCAGCGGGCCTTCGTTCAAGTGTCCCGCGCTGTTCTTCTCGTCTGGTCACACTGGGCATCGACACCCATCAGATCCCGATAACCCAGCGGAACTCCCCACGATATCGACACCCATCAGCTATCGATATCGCTGGGGCGGCGTTGCCACTTGATCGTTCGCGATATTTTCTTCACCATGATTTTGCCATATATCGTGTGCCCATCGATCGCACTATCGTCCGTGCCAATCGACCGCCCTATCGAGGCGCCCCCGTCCCTACTTCATGGTGATTTTGCAATCTTTGTTTTTGTAAGTGCAAGTTTCGGTGTTTGTGTTTTTGTTTCTAACTTGTTTCCTTCCAGATGCGGCAACTATGCCCTTCCTTGCCCTTGGCTTTGGGGTCAATGCCCTTAACAGGTTAGGCTGTGGCTGCGCCGTTGGTTGTCGCGCTCTGTCAGCAGCCAGGTTTGTTTACCCGTGGTGAGTTGCCAAATTCAGCTTGACCCGGCATTCATTTGTTTGCATTTCAGGGTTTTCGGCGACTTGGTTGAGCTTGTTCTCTGTGCGGGATTTTCGGCTGGCTACGGTATAGCCCTAAAGCTGTACCGTCTCCCCCCTTTCCTCGGGATAAGTAGAATAGGTCTTCCGCGCATACTTTTTCCTCCCTGGCGTAATCTGGGATGACTCAAGCGTGATGCCTGACGCAGAATCCTGTGGCCTCGGAGTCGGAGTCCCTGTGCGGTAGATCCTTGTTGGTGTATCCTTGTAGTATCCTCGTTGCCTGGCGTGTCTTGGATGATTCTCGCTTAGGCGTGACGCTTAATCCAATTGCCTCGCAATATCCTTGATGTTATCCTTGTGCCGTATCCTTGTGACTGTATCCTTGTTGCCTGGCGTGTATTGGATGACTCTCGCTTCGGCCTGACGCATAATCCAGGTGCCTCGCAATTTGTGTCTGCCATTTTGTTATTATTCCGTGGTGTCTGCGGGTTGCTCGCTTGCGTTCTGTGTTTGTTGTTGTTTAAGCTCGCTAACATGGATGGTCCGCTCTTTCTTTGTATTAACGTTCCGAATTTTGCAGATCACCGGCGAGACGAAATCTACGACCTGGTAGGGCCCGTCGTACCTAGGGGCCAGTTTTGCGGCGAACCCTTCTACAGCTTTGGACAGGTGGTGTTCCTTAGCCCAGACTACGTCGCCCACCGCCGGC
Source organism: Drosophila mimetica (assembly GCA_037075245.1). Lineage (NCBI taxonomy): Eukaryota > Metazoa > Arthropoda > Insecta > Diptera > Drosophilidae > Drosophila > Drosophila mimetica. The sequence goes on from JBAMCH010000004.1 coordinate 4,037,344, forward strand.
GTCCATTGCCTTCTCCTTAGGTTGTAATACCTAGCCTGATCCTGGGAGGCCTTCTCTAGATTTCGCCTTACGATCTCAAAGGTTTCGTGGAGTTTCAGGGCGTTTTCATCCGGGGTTTCCGTGGCTCGTCCGGTGCCTAGGGTTTCTCTGTCGTAAAGGGCGCTCGGTAGTCGTGGCTCCCTGCCTTGGGTAAGAAACGATGGTGTGTATCCAGTGGACTCTGATACACTGGAGTTGACGGCCAGCATGATCTCAGGCCACTTCTCGTCCCATGTTCTTTGGTCTTGCCCTGCGAACTGTGCAATCATAGTTTTGACCGTCCTGTTTGCTCGCTCCGTCGGGTTTTCTTGCGGCGTATAGGGTGCGGTGAATTGCTGTCTGATACCCATTTCCGCCAGAAAATTTTTAAAAATCCGACTCGCAAACTGCACTCCATTGTCCGTTATGACCACCTTCGGGGCCCCATACCTTGCAATTATCCGCTCCCTGAACGCCTTTTTAAGCGATTCGGCAGTCGCACTGCGTAGTGGCACTAGTTCCGTCCATTTAGAGAACCTGTCTATAAGCACCAGCAGCATTGAATTGCCGTGCTTCGATCGCGGTAGGGGTCCAACGAAGTCCGCGCATACTGTGGCCCACGGTTCCTCTGGCACTTGGGTTAGCATTTTGCCCGCCGCCTGTCTTTGATTCGGCTTGAATCTCATGCAGGTTTCGCATTTCCTTACGTGGGCTCTGGCGTCTCTATGCATACCTGGCCAGTAGTATCGGGCGGCCAGCCGTGCTATTGTCCTTCGGCTTCCTACGTGCCCAGCTGCTGGTGAGTCGTGGTTTTCTTTCAGCACCGTTTCTCGCAGAGCCCTCGGGACGCACATCTTCCATGTAACGACATCCTCGCTGCCTGCTCTATGTGGTATGCTTCTGTACAGATTCTCGCCTTCCATAACGTAGTCCGGGTACTTCTGCGGTTGGGTCCTTATCTTGTCGCGCATCTCCTGAAACCAGCTGCACGCTGCTGAAGCTTCTGCTGCCGATGTCTCTTGAATGCCTCTAAGCGTCTCGGGCAATGGCTGCCTTGACAGAGCGTCTGCCACCACGTTCAGCTGTCCCTTCCTGTACGCTATCTCAAAGTCGTACTGCTGCAACTCCAGGGCCCATCTGGCGATCCTCCCTGAAGGGCTTTCTATGCTGTTGAGCCACTTCAGGGCCATATGGTCGGTTACCACTTTAAAGTGGTAGCCTTCCAGATATGGCTTGAGTTTTCGGATCGCCCAGACAATTGCCAAGCACTCCTTTTCTGTCGTTGAGTAGTTCTTCTCCGCGCCGTTGAGCGTTCGGCTTGAATAGGATATGACCTTCTCTCCTCTATCGGTGTCCTGGGTTAATATTGCTCCGATGCCGTAGTCGCTGGCATCCGTTTGTAGGGTGAACGATTTGTTAAAATCCGGGCACGCTAATACGGGATCTGCCACAAGTCTAGCCTTCACTTCCTCAAATGCCATCTGGTGCTCCTGTGTCCATTCCCATTTACTGCCTTTCCGTAGTAAGTCATTTAATGGTTTGACTATCTTGGCAAAATCTGGCACGAATCGGCGGTACCACGACGCTACTCCCAGGTATTGCCGAAGTTCTTTGACGGTTGAGGGTGGTTTCAATTCAGCGATGGCCGCTACCTTTTCCGGATCTGTACCTATTCCTTCGCTAGTCACTCGGTGTCCTAGGTACAGCAGCTCTTTCTTGAAAAATTGGCACTTTTCCGGGTTGATCCTGAGGTTTGCGTCCTTTAGGCGTCGGAACACCTCTTTCAGGTTTTCTGTGTGTTCCTCCAGCGTGCGCCCAATCACTATGATGTCATCTTGGTAGGCGAATGCATGCGGTGACATTTCGGGTCCGATTACCTGGTCTAGAACTCGTTGGAACGTTGCGGACGCTGAGTGTAGACCAAATGGCATTACCCTCCACTGGAATAGCCCTTTGCCAGGCACTGTGAAAGCGGTGTATTGCCTACTGCTTTCCTCCAGAGGGATTTGCCAGTATCCATCCTTCAGGTCCAAACTGCTGATATACCGCGCCTCCTTCAGCTGATCTAGGATGTAGTTTATGCGGGGCATGGGGTAGGCGTCCTTTACAGATTTCGCGTTGATCTGCCTGAAATCTACGCATAGCCTCCACTTGCCTGTCTTCTTTCTCACCATCACGATGGGGGAGCTGTATGGGCTCTTTGAATGCTCTATGAACCCCATTTGAAGGAGCTCGTCTACCTTCGCATTGATTTCCCCTTGAACTTTCGGATTCTTGGGGTAGTATCGCTGCTTGATCGGTTTGTCGTCCTTCATCGTGATCTGGTGCTCTGCCATGTTAGATGTTCCCGTCATGGTACTGAAGTCCGCCAGCTCTACTTCCAGGAATTTCATTATGTCGTTGTCCTCGTGTGTCTCTTGCACGACTGCCACTGATAGCTTCTCCTCGAGCCATCCATTGTGTCGATTCCTGGCTGGTATTATTATTTCGTGCCCTGCACACTTTATCTCGGTTCCGACTTGTGTTAGAAAGTTCCACCCCAACACCAACGAATCTACTACCCCTGGTAGTATTAGCAGGCTCATTGTCAGTCTTTTGTTCCCGAATTCGACTTCCACATCGAGCTGTGCGTTGATCCTGCCGCATCTTCCGTCTGCCAACCTAACTTGCCGCCTCGTCCTCGTGATTTTTCCGAGGGCAGCCAGGTTGTCCGCCAGTTCCTCACTTATGAAGCTCGCTGTTGCCCCGGTGTCGATTGTGGCTTTATACGTGCCTCCACCAATCGTTACCGCTGCGGACAACTGCTGCTCCTCCTCAATCAGCTTGCCAGTTAGTTTGGAGAGGTAGCATTTTGCGATCCCCTTCCGCCTCTCTGCGGCTGGGATCGCCGGCCATTTCCCGCTTGCTGGCAGCATTCGACGCTCCTGACACCCACTTTGCCGCACACCCAGCAGAACAGCAAGCGTTGGTTTCGGCAGCCACGTTCCCAGTGTCCGGATCCGCCACATTTCCGACAGGCCTCCTGGGGGTCTGTAATGTGGGTATTCCCTCGTGGCCTCTGAGTTGTGTTTGGTGGCCTCCACGCGGCTTGGGTTGGCTGCCTCTGTTGGCTTTGGTGTTGTGCCCATTGGCGCTCATAGGCTGCGTCGGTCGCCTGATGCCGTTGGCCTTGCTGTGGTGGTGACCATTGATGGTTTCGTTGAGGTTCTTGGTCGCCGGTGTCTTCGCACCTTCTGCATATAGCTTGCGGACGGGTTGCAGGCTTTGCCTTTGAGAATTGGTTCTCCTGAGCGAATGCTTCCCGCTCCTTATCCAGTTCCTCGTATTCATCGGCTAGGATCATCAGCGTGTCTAAGTCGGATACTTTGTAGGCCCTGAGGGCAATTCTGAGATTCGGCGTGCAGTTTTCTTTTATGATGTTGAGCGTTTCTTTTGTCGAATACCCAAGCGGTCTCATCAGCGTCTGCATGTCGATCATATAGTCTTTGAACGACTCGCTGTAGCCCTGCTTCCGTTGCTTGACCTGATCTGTAAGTTTCGTGAAGAAATCTCTTGGCAGGAAATAGGTGTGAAAGCTCTCGATGAATTCCGCCCAAGTTCTCCAGTGCTTGTTATTGGAGATGAACCACTTCAATGCCCTTCCCTTGAGTAGTTCTGGCATAGCTCGGGGGATCATGTCCAAGTCTAAGCCGTATGTGTTGGCGGACCATTCCACTTGCTCCAGGAACTCGAATGGTTTCTCGACACCGTCGAATCTGAAGGACCATTCGCGTACTTGTTTGGCGACCTTGGCATAGTCTGGTTGGCTAGGTGTCGGTATCGGCGCTGCGGTTTTCCTCTCCTGGCTTCGCTCTCTCTTTTGACTCTCCTTTTGCATGTTGTCAAAGCTCAGACTCTCCAGTAGGTCTTCCCCTTCGGCGGGTGTCAGTGTGATGCTTGGGCTTATTTTCTCGGGGTATGCTGCCTCCAACTCGCTCCAGATCGCGGCAAGTTTCGGGTCGTTCTCTGTCTCAGAGTAGTATTCGGACAGTGCCCTTCTCTTGTCTTCCGCTTTGCCTTCCAGAGCGATGCCTAGCCTCTGTGCGACGTAGGCGAAGTCCTCTGTCTTAAGGCGGTAAATCCACTTCTTTCCCATTCTGCTTTAAGTCGCTTTCACTGCTGGGACAATCACGTTTTGGGCGCCAGATGTAACGAACTGATTTTGTGTGTCTGCTCGCTACGAGATTCGTGCGGCTAGCTCAGAGAAGTTGTGTGTTCGTCCCACCAAATTTATATAAACGTGACCGCCCAGGGGATCAGTGAAAAGCACAGAATTAACGGGTTCGGATAGGGTTTATTGCGGGTATAATTACAGCGGGCTCAATGGCGGTTTGGGCCTGGATGTCGCCACTCGGGGTCCTCGGTGTCTCCTGGGGATGCTCGTCTCCGCACGTTGCTGCGTCGCCTCGGTGGTCGCTGGCCTCGTTGACTCCGTGCTCCGGTCCTGCAGTTCCCTGTAGTCCCGCGAAGACGCTCGGTGATGCTCGACGATGCTCGTCCACGATGTACGGACCCGACGACTACTTGTAGCGCCTAGGACTCACAAGGCGATCAGCCGTGTGGGCTTAGGGAAGCGTCACCGTTCCCAGACTAGGGTGAACAGATGCTGCGCTCTACAGGCCCACGCCAATAGACACACAGCCGCCTGTCCCTTGCTCTGTCCCGGATGGTCCCACTAGGGTTTCGCTCGGATCGCGCTGACAGTCGAGGTAACACCAGGAATCTGTCTAACGCTCCACCTCGCTTTTACGCCTAGTGCAAACGAACGTTCCACCCTGGTCTGACCCTCTTGCTTATTGCCCGTGACGTTTCCGCGTAGCTCGGTGTCCCTTCTGGCGGGTGCTGTAGCTGACGATGTCCTGCGCTTCGCTCCTGGAGGTGCTGGTTGTGAGGCTGGACGTGGCGTGGCTTATGGTACTCGGGGTTTGGACACACGCCGATCCCGGGTTCGTGAACCGCTAGGTTTCTCTAGGACAGCGCCTGGAGATGATAACAGGTTCGCCCTTTCTGGCTGGTCTCGCCAGGACCTGTTCGAGTTCCACTTGACGGACTGGGCTTACGCCGGGACCCGACAAAGGAGTATTTGGAACAAGGCACCCTGGGTTTAGATGGCTCTCGCCCCGAGTTTTGATCTCTTGTCGCAGGACTTCACTACTCGGCTCTGCTAGACACGCCAAGCGTAATGCGAGGATTTAGTCGTGACAGGAGTAGGATGGTCCGCTTTGACTTAGCCGTGTGATGCCCTCTGGACCTCAGCTACCTGTGTCTCAATTCGGAGATTCCTGGTGGTCCAATCCCGAACGTCTCGACGTAGCGATCTTGCTCCTTGAAGGCTCCCACGGCGCTGCTTCCGACGACTGGGCTTGTGTTTCACTTGTAGATTACTTGGCACTGGTTCACTTTGTTATCTTGACTGATCTTTACGGGTTGACACCTTGTGATCGACTGATCCTGTTGCCAGCGCCCGGCGGCTTTATATAGGGCCTCCGGGTACCGTTATTTCCCTTTTGTGCTCTGGCCGCGGCATCTCTCCACTCCGGGTCCAAAGTCCGTGGATCCTGTTTGACCCACTTGTCCTTCACGCACGGCCTTAACTTGTGTCTCTGGGTGTTGCCGCTGCTCCGCTTATGTTTTTGGTGCCTGTGGCACGTCTGTGCGTCGCTCCGCTGCTGAGATGTGGCACTTGTCCTCCTGGATCAAAGTCCACGGCAGAGTCCAAAGTCCGGTGCAGATCCGTTATTTCCCCTTTTGCACACGGCACTCTGGCTCTGCCTGCGAAGTCTCCACTCTCTCACTCTCCGCTTCTCGCTCTCCAAACTCTCTTTGGCAGAGGTCTCTCTCCTACCCTCGAAGTCTCCAAACTCTCATTCTCCACTTCTCGGTCTCCAAACTCTCACTCTCCAAACTCTCTTGTGCAAGAGTCTCTCCAAACTCTCTTTCTCCAAACTCTCTACTTGCAAGAGTCTCTCCGTTTGCTCTTCGCCGCGCCGCTACCCCGCTAATTCGCCGAGTAATTGGTAAGCGGCCGGCCATCGGTAGTTTGGCTGCGGGAATTTGTGGGAGTTATTCAACTCCTCACAAAGCTTAATCTTCCCAGTCCTTCGTCGTTGCATAAATGGAGCTCCATTAAAAACTGCAACCAGGCGACAATGAATGCTTATATAAAGCTATAAAAGATGCAATTGTAACGATGACTAAAGCTGAGAAAGAGTGTATAATCGCATGCGACGAAGTATCAATAAAAAAAAACTTGACGTATAATTCGTCTGTCGACATAATCGATGGTCTAGAGCATTTACTAGAGCGCACGAATAACTTGGGAACACATATTTGCGTATTTATTTTAAGAGGTATATTTTCAAATTGGAAGTTTGTTTTAAATTATTTTGTTCCCGGTACAAATATAAAAGGCGATGACCTCAAATCTCTTATTATACGGGTTTACAAAAAAAAATTGATGAAATACGCACTTCATGAAACAGTGATTTTCGGTTAAGGTACATCTCCCTGAATAAGAAATGGGTACTTTAAATTTTTTGTATGGTACAGTTTTTTTTTAAAGTGTAAAAAACGTTTTTTGCACTTCTTTAATTTCTAACTCGAGTTGTGGTAAACCAATTCAGGCTATCAAAGACTCATTTTACAGGTAAAAGAATGACCTTTAACTTTCTTATACACAGCATTGAGTTCCGTTCATTGGTTTAAAAGCTACACTTCGTCAAAGCTGAAAAAGTTGGAAAAAATGCAAAAAAGCTGGCATAAATGGCTACTTAAAAAATACACGCCTAAAAACCGAAAATATTTTTATAGCTTATATGGTTAGATGGTACTTCGACAAAAAAAACAAGTTAATGATCGTTACTATCCGCCAGTAAATTTTTTTGATATGAATTTTATAAGCTCGGAACAACGTTGGTTTTTTGGCCGTTTACAGCTGTTAACTGAGGTTAACAGGGCTCTAACAGGGCTGTAATACACCTTTTTTCCAACTGAAATAATCTATATAAAATCGAACCTTTGGTTGTTAATTGAGTTGATGGTCTTGTTAGTTTGCTTAAAGACGTATCTTTAAGTAGAAGTAATAAAAATAATTTCGGTTTTTAGGCGTGTATTTTTTAAGTAGCCATTTATGCCAGCTTTTTTGCATTTTTTCCAACTTTTTCAGCTTTGACGAAGTGTAGCTTTTAAACCAATGAACGGAACAATGCTGTGTATAAGAAAGTTAAAGGTCATTCTTTTACCTGTAAAATGAGTCTTTGATAGCCTAAATCGGTTTACCACAACTCGAGTTAGAAATTAAAGAAGTGCAAAAAACGTTTTTTACACTTAAAAAAAAACTGTACCATACAAAAAATTAAAAGTGCCCATTTCTTACTCAAGGAGATGTACCTTAACCGAAAATCATAGTTTTATGAAGTGCGTATTTCATCAATTTTTTTTTGTAAACTGGTGTTATTAAAAATATTGGCGTTTCTGAAGAAATCGGGTTTTGCGTAAGGGGATTAGTATTTGATCAAGGAGGAAATAATAGGAAATGCTGTTCCCTTCTTGGGGTAACTAAGGAAATCCCTTTCTTCCATTTGAAGGAAAAAAAGTATTACGTGTTGTTTGATATTCCACATCTTTTTAAGTCGATTAGGAATAGTCTTTTAAAGTCTAAGCTAGAAACCCCTGATGGCATTGTCGACTTTGATGTTATTCGAGAGCTTTACGACTTGGAAAAAGGATCAGTCACAAGAATGACTAAGCTAACTAGATCTCACGTTTACCCATCCCGGTTCGAGCAGATGAGAGTTTGCTTAGCTACTCAATCGTTTAGTCACACGGTCGCTGCTGCTATAAGATCGTGCTATCAAAACGGACAGTTGCAGAGAAGCTCTTTAGAAGTAGCCAAATCAACTGCCGCTTTTGTTAAGAAAATAAATGACTATTTTGATTGCCTTAATAGCGGCGTATTATATGATAAAAACCCATTCAAGTGTGCTCTACAAATGAATAATTTGGTTTGGAATCATTTGAAGGAAATGAAAATATATTTATCAAATATAAAAACGCAAGGCAATAAAATATATTGTCTTGACGGTTTGGTGCAAACCACTGAAGCCGTATTCGGAATTGTTAAGGATCTTTTAAAAGATAATCCGGATCATTCCTTCGTTTTCACAAGTCGATTTAATCAAGATCCCTTAGAAAATTTGTTTGCTTGCGTTCGCGCAAAGGGAGGGAACTGCAGAAACCCATCAGTTCATCAATTTAATACCATAATTGCTAAATTAATGTCTCTAAAAATGCATAACTTTTCATTAAAAACTAATTGCGAATCCGATTCGGATATAATACTTCCTGTCGAGCTGGACTCGATAATTTACGAGCCCAATGAAAGTACGGTTGTGAGCAATGACGAAGGCACTGTTTCATATTCGGAAATCATGAAGGATAATTATGACTTCTTCGATAGTTCCGCAGATGATTTTTGTTGCACCAATATACCCATTGAATTGACTTCAAGCCGTTATTTTGTAGGATATATTGCTAAGGGATCAAACTGCAAAAAAAGTGATTCAATTATTTTAAAACAGCAAGAAGTGTTAAGTTCACCTTCCGAAATATTTATTGCGGAAAAAACTTTTTCCAACAATTCGGACTTCGTAAACTTAATTGCTCCGTCAGACATATTTTTTAATGTATGTAAAATACATATCAAGATTTTTGAAAATATTTTCAATAACAATAAAAAACAAGAAAATATAAAAAAATATATAATGAATCAATGCGTAACATGTACTCGAGAGAGCGAATTTTCATCTTGGTTCGATGAACATGATGAATGTTTTTTACATAAAATAAAAATGTTAGACAAATTGATTAGAGTTTTGCTGTACAAACATTGCCAGTGGGTAGACTCCCCAGATAAATGTAAAGCTACCAATAAGCTAAATATTCTTAGCCATAAATAAAAAAAAAATTAAAAAACAAACAAAAAACTACAAAAAAAACTAAAAACCATACAAAACAGCTAAAAAAAATTTAAAAGACAAAACAACTTAAAAAAATTTTAAAAACCAAACAAAAAAATTAAAAAACAAGCAAAAAACTACAAAAAAAAAACTAAAAACCATACAAAACAGCTAAAAAAAATTTAAAATACAAATAAAACAACTTAAAAAAATTTAAAAACCAAACAAAAAATTAAAAAACAAACAAAAAACTACAAAAAAATCTAAAAACCATACAAAACAACTAAAAAAATTTAAAAGACAAATAAAACAACTTAAAAACATTTAAAAACCAAAAAAAAAATTAAAAAACAAACAAAAACTACAAAAAAAATCTAAAACCCATACAAAACAACTAAAAAAATTTAAAAATCAAACAATAAAAAAAAATTAAAACACAATAAAATACAAAAAAATTAAAAAAAACAATAAAACTACAAAAAAATTAAAAAACAAACAAAAAAACGCAAACAACAATTTAAAAAACAAACACAAAAAATTAAATAAAAAAAAACAAAATTAAATAAACAAAAAAAAATAAAATCCAGCTAAAAAAAACTACTTCGCCTCAGAGCGGACTCGAACCTCGGTCGCGGGCCACCAACTAACGCAATGCGCCACAGCCCCTTTTGAAATGCCATGCGCAATGTGCCTTTTAGGTCGATTCCTTTGGGCAACATAATTCAAGAATCGACAAATGGGACAAAAATTGAATTTTGACTTTTCGGCAGCTCGGAGTGCCGAGAGCGAGAGAGGAAGTGAGCGAGAGAGAGAGAGAAGTAAAGTAACGGCAGTCTATAAATAGAATGAATACGTGTGAGTCGAGTTTGACAAAAATGACGCTGCCTCCGTACATTTTCTTGGTCCTCGTTACACCTCTTTGTGTTTATATTCTCTTTGACCTGACGTAGTTCGTTTGAGTAGATTACTCCTTTCGAGGAGTTTAAAGTTTCATGTACAGTGACTGATACCGTGAAGTTGTGGAAATTGGTGAGTTCTAGTGGTTTTACTGCCTGTGCTGAACTTTTGGTTTTTACTAATAGGGTTCCGTTTCTGGTTTTAGTACAGGTTTCAATTTCTCCGCCGCAGGTGAATTCAATAACTTTCTTTATTATAAATATCGAAACTTTTTCAAATGTCTCATTGTCTGTTCTGGAGATTATAAGGAACTTGGGTTCAAGTGTTGTTGCTTTATTACTCAATGCAGGGTAATCTAAGTCTGGAGGTCGATGCATTGTTTTTGTGCTTGGGCTGTCGCCTGCTGCACAGAGCACTTGCACTTTTTGTAACGGGCTTGTTGTTTTTGGGTTTTTTGGAAATCTTCTTTGTGCACTTGTTTGTTTTTACCAAAATTGGTAGAACTTTGTTTTTGTAGCTGATGGTACTCGCGAAGTACTGCCAATAGCACGTCTTTACTCAATGAGGTTTGGACTGGTACTGTCGTACAGTTTTGCTTGAGTACAATGAGTAGTCAAGTAATGATTACACATCTATATCTGCTATTGTCATAATTCAGTCGTTGTGTTAGTCAATAATAATCGATTTTATATTTGACGGAATGTTTTCGCAAAAGGAACCGTTTACCTGAAAATCGCATTTGCATTTTCCAATGTAAAATAAATTTCCAAGTGAGTTTGTAAAATCGATTGACTTATTTTTGTGTTTTAAATCCTTGTGATATTTGTCAATTAATAAATTTAACTGTTTTACCAAACTTTTTTCATTTATTAGTTTAATATTTAATACATCGATCAATGTTTTTTAAACTTCTAAGGAAACTTCTACGAAAATGTTTGGCCATTATTTTTTTTATTCTCTTAGAAAAAAGAAAAAATGTAGAACTTCCATTATATTAGGTAAATAAAAACCGGAAAAATTTACTGGTTGCCCAAACTGGCAAGGCATTCTTAGAAAATTCCTTAGATCCGTTTCAGTTGAATTTATCAAATTTTTTTTTTTTTGGTTTTACGATATTTTAAAATTTTACTTGTTTATATAATAAAAACCGTGAAGTTTGAGGAATATAAAGTAATAAAACCTTAATAGTATCTGGATAAAGTCGCCTTTTAACAACGCAAAGTAGCAGAGCTTATCAACCGATTTTTCTAAGACAATTTGACTCTTAACAAAACCGAAAATAATCCCAGCGGCGAAAATTGTCATTACAAAATGGATTACGAATGCATTACTTCTTCTCTAGTAATAGAGAAACAATGGAATACATCTTAGATTACTTTGCCATAGGCATGGCCGCCTTGTAATGTGGTCCCTTTTTTCGTTTTGCTTGTCGGTTTCGGTCCGACCGTTATATATTATTAAAGCACACCACGGCTGATCGGTGATCAATGGATACTACGTTGTTGTATCGTCTTTGAGAAACAGAATGATCTGGTAGGTCCTCAATTATGTATCGGTCGTTACCAAGAATTTTAGTAACAATATAAGGTCCTTTGAATGCTGGATCCAATTTATGTGTCTCTCCTGTAGCAGCTGGAACAAAGTCAGTCATAACCAGATCATCCACACTGAATTTCTTTGGAGAAATATGTTTGGCATCATATCGGATCTTTCATTTTTTCTGCTCTGTTTTTATATTTTGTTCTGCTTGATGGCGATTCAGTTCAACATTAACTTCTGGTTCGTATTCCTGAGTTAATGCTTGAATTATGCGATTTTTGGAAACATCTTGTGGATTAAAGTTGAAAACCAGATCAATAGGGGTAAACTTTGTAGTGGAATTAATGTTTGTATTTATGCTCCACTGAATTTTTCCTAAGTTTTGATCCCAATCCTTATCGATGGCAGTGCTCGTTTTCAATGCACTCAGTAAAGTTTAATTCACTCTTTCCGCCTGGCCATTAGCGCGGGGCGTGCGAACTGCTGTTTTGATGTGCTGGATTCCATTTTCATTTATAAAATTGTCGAACTCCTTATTTATTTTGACAGGTTTGAAAGTTAAATCTACTCATATTTTTAAGTTATAATATAAACTTTTAGCACCTATATAAAAAGAACACCACAATTCCGTTTAAATGACACAAAAATTTTTTTTAACCCATTGAGCACCCTTTGAATAGTAAAAAAATTTTGTGAGAGTCAAATTTTAAACTTTTTTCATGGGGCTTGAAACAAAAATGTTTTGATGCAATGTTGTTCCCCAATCAAAATTAATAATAACTGCAAAAAAAAAAAAATTCAAATCTTTCGTTGTTTTTTTTAAAGATTTTTTGAATGGAAAGATCTTAGTAAAATTTTGTATAAAAAGGAGGAAAAAGCGACTACAATTATTAGTTTTTTGGTGGTGCTCTCAAACTTGTTATAAATGGATCGGATGATATCATGATGCATAAGATCAGTATTTGTGTGTTCACGGGAAGTGAAATGTTCACGAAAACTTCGCACTTCCTTATTTCTGGCCTCCTGGGCTTCTTCTGAGAAATTGCCAATGGGAAGGATGCAGGAAGAAATAATTTCCGTTCCATGAAATAAAATTTTGTGCACAGTTACTGGCATGGAATACCACGAATAATCCCGCAAGTAGAGCTCTACAGTTTTAGCTAAGTATCGCTCAAAAGCTGGTATATTAATCGGGCAACAGCTCGCTATACATGTGAGAATTGTGCGAAACCTGATTAATAAATCAATATTTATTCGGGTGATTTTTGAAGTCGTTTCAGCGTCAGAGAAAAATCTTCTATCGGTATTGCTGTCGTTGGTATTACTTCCCTTTTGCTTGGGCATATGAATCAAAATACCCATTGCTTTCTTAAGCCACTCTTGTATTTCACATTTTCGTGCAGCTAGCTTTGCCTTATTCTCTTCGCCAGTCACATACCAAGTCCTTATATCAATTCTATAAGAAATGTGGAGAAAACATTCCATAAATCGAATCGACGCATGTAGGGGTGAGAGACCAAAGGCGATCATTTCAATGTCGACCTCACGATTCTCTAAGGCAGCTAAAGAGTTCATCATCTTTGGCGTAGCCCCGCATATATAACACACTTGTGATGATGTTTATGTCGACATATGCAGGCTTTTCCGTCGATCATGAAGAAGACAAGTGTTGTTTTAACATGAAATTTGTAGGGCGCTTGTCGTTAACATTTTCAATTTTAAATTTCCCATTTCAATTTAAAATTCTCGCTAGGCTTTAAAGTTTCCGCCAGGAATTAAAATGGCAGATCAAAATTCAAATAATTTCTGTTTTTACAACACTGAAAAGACGTGTTCGATAAAGATTTTTGAGTAACTCTGGTCCCATACTTTTTCGATAAATAAGTCTGGCTTTCGATTATTCGGTCTTTCCATTTTGGACCTTGGCCGCAAGAAGATCGTTCTCTCCTGAACATATTTTCTCTCAGTGTTATATATTTCTTCAACCAAACCCAGATTATACCGAAACCAAATCGTGGAAAATATCAGACATTCTCAGTCTTTTATAAGGTTTTCTTTTACCAGTTGGTTCCTGTTGATGAACGGAAGTAAATTTAACTATTATTTCGTGGAAAAACCCCTCTTCTTATAAAATAATGCGTTTTATAGGAAAATTCTTGGAAGTCGAGTTTACTCCGGCCCGGGGAAATTTCTGCCCAGATTTTCGTCTGCATCGTGGAAAATTGAAGTCGAGTTTACTCCTTCACGTGGCTTACGGCCCAGGAAAATTTCTGCCCAGATTTTCGTCTGCATCGTGGAAAATTGAAGTCGAGTTTCCTTCTTCTATTGGTTCTCGTGTTTCTGGGAAAAGTGTATACAGCGCCACCAACTAGATCGTCAGGATTTTCATCAGTTTTCCACATTCACCATAAAACATCAAACAAAAATCTAATCAAGAAAGTGAACATAAAACTGTGAAAATTTCAACCAGTGTTGCCACCTAGCGTCCACGCTGAAAATTCTTGTAAATTCTGGTCCAAACAATTCTGTACAAATTCATGCACGTCCGTGCCAACCACACCCAAAAAAATTTGCTTAGTAAAATTTACCAATGAAGATAGTTAAATATCTATTAAAATAGTTACGTGTTTTTTTTTGTGTGTATTTGTTGTTGTAAAAGTGACTATTTTTGACAATTTTGCTGGTTGGGGACTCTTTGACAATTATTACAGTTGATTTTACTAAGTTGATATTTGATCCAGTCTAGTACACCAACACAATTTAAATTAATTCTTATCAACTAAATTCCTATTCGTAATTTAAATTAAATTTCTTTATCGCTAAATTAATTAAAACATAAATATTTAAAAAGCAATCAACGTAAATTACTCAAATCCTAGTGTAATCAAAGTATTCGTTATGCAGTAAGCAAATCTCGTCATGAGATCAAGTGTTTAAGCCCATGGAAGTGTTTTTCCCTACTTAATCTTTACCTACAGTCAACTGAAATGCAGTTTTTTCAAATTTATAAACAAAACTAATATACCGCTGTTGATGTATAGAAACTAAAAAAATGTAGATCAAAAATTAAGGACGTTAGCATTCCGGCCATGGACCCCCTTCAACAAAAAAGGGCCTACGAAGAAATGATTTGTTTGAAAAAAATGTATTTTGTACTTCGAACCTAATATCATAAAACCTACTTTACAAATTTTCGATTAACTTTTTCATTTGGCCAAAAAAAGCGATGAAGATGATTAGGAGTTAGGCGTGTGTCGAAGGGATCACCAACCTGTGTCAGGTAATGCGGCTGTGGTGATCATGGTAGGGTGGGCAATGTCAGAGGCAATCAACATCTTCACTGCTGCACCGACACACACACATCAGCTGATGCCATTCCATCTAGGCAGCACCCTTCTTTTCAGGTATTCCCTTCCACTTTACCCCAATCTTAGTTCTGTCCCCCTACAATTAACCTCAAAGTCAGTTCGCACGCGAATTTAAATAGGATTTTGTATTGTAATATGCGAGCAAGTAGCACGGTGGATCAAATTGGAAACTCACTCCCTTTACCGACGAAACAAGAGCCGGAACCAGCGCGTGCACCACTTGAAGCTACACCCACCATCTTTCGTTGCTGTTAGAATCATTCGTGATATGCTACAAATTTAAAGTTATTGAACTTAATAAAAGTGGGAATCAAAAATGATATTTGTTCCTTGATATATTGTACCTCCTCTTCGATTTTATCCCGTGTTTCTTTTGTGAAAACAAATCTTATAGGTTGGCAGTATCGTGTGGACGAAGGAGCTGGATTTTGCCAATATATAGACTTTGCCGCTCCACTTAAAGAAAATATTTGCAGAGGAACCATTGATATAAAAAATATCGAACCATCTGCTGTAGTTTTTTTGTTTGTATTGGCTCTGTTCAGCTCCATCGCATCCCCATTTTATTATTATGCGTACATCGTCTAGTGGAGACAGTGACTCAAAAATGTCTTCTTGAGCACTTATCATGATCAATAAGGGGTTGTAAACTTATTTCAGCATAGGATTCTCTTACTTTTATACCAGTAGGATAGCATAACATTATCTCTTATCTCTTATCTCCTTAACGAGATCATAACATGCACAAAAAAAAAAAACTTAGTAAAATCAACTGTAATAATTGTCAAAGAGTCCCCAACCAGCAAAATTGTCAAAAATAGTCACTTTCACAACAACAAATACACACAAAAAAGCAAAGACACACACCCAAAGCAAAAAAAAATACACGTAACTATTTTAATAGTTACTTAACTATCTTCATTGGTAAATTTTACTAAGCAAATTTTTTTGTGTGTGGATATAATTTTGGACAGACAATTTTTGTATGCTGCCGCAAGGTATTGTACTGGTGCATTGATAATTTACTGTCTATCATAAGGGCAAGTGCTTGATCTGCTAAAAGGCGTTTTGCAGTGGTATTAGAAGATAATTTAGCTTTCTTAATTATAGTTCCCGTGGACGCGGGAGCATTTGATAATTCATTATTTAATTTAGCTGAATCCCGCTTTCCTTCCTCATCTATCGTTGACGACAACTCTTGGCTTTTCTTTTTTTGTGTTTTAGGACAACACTCAGAAAAGGCTTTTTGTGCCCTCCCTCTTGTACTTGACGTGGACGCAATGACATCAATGCGATAGTCTTCGCCATTTAACAGTTTACTCATGTGTAATTTCAATTTGAAGTGATCAATGTCATTGCCAAACACCATCACTGCGTGCTTTACAAGAGCGTCTCGCTGAGCGGTTTTTATGTTTTTCGACCTAACCTCGAAAAATGCAGCACAGCTTATTTCACACATTTGTAAATAGAAGGCCTTTGGGCACAATATGGGCAAGATTTTATTTTAGATTCTGAATCAGATGAAATACGATAGAATAATATATGTTTTTTTCCACCAAAAAACAGAAACATTAAAAAAAAACACTTTAGCACTTTTTTCAAAAAATGAAAAAAAAAATTTTGGTCCCAAAAAATGTTTTTGTTTTTAAAAATTGGATTAAAAATTGTCCAAAGTTTCTGGGAAAAATAACTTTTGGCTGCTTCCCTGTGCAATTTTGCATGCATTTCTAAAGTCCAACTTTAAAAACCGTTATCTGCGAAAAAAAAATGTTGTTTTGTGCCTGTTTTTGTAATAGTTGAACATTTCTAAAAGTGCTGCTTAAAGCTCATCGACCTATAGTACACTGTGCGTATCAATCATTTTCCAGTAATATGACTTTGTATAGTACTTTGTGTGTTATTTTCCGAACCCTGATTGAAATAAGCTTTCTTTGTACCAATGACTCGATGTCTTGCCTGATTGACATCGCCTTTTCAGTAACAAAAGTCATTATGTTCATACCGTAATGTGGACGATGTCACGGAATCCTTCACTATCCAACACCCGAAAAGGTCTCCCGTCTGCAGTGACAATTTTTACAATTGATGAAGACCAATGAGGACGGTCTCAATGAAAATTTTCCTTTTCCTTGCAGTTATGTTCGCACTTGTGTTGCTTTTATCAATGTCTTCAAATGATTCTGAATGTTTTGAGGTCAAATGACGCTTAAGATTTGTTAAGTGTTTTCCACTCATCCGCAGGCCACACACATTACACGTGGACTTACCATTTTCAGATTTGAAAAACAAATGCACTCCTTTAATTTTCCTCACGGCTTATTTTAATCGCAATGAAAAACATGCACGGCATGCGAAATTGCTACTGAAGTAGAACTGATTAGTGCTGAGACGAACAGGTCACACAAACGCACGCATAAATTCACAAAAGACCGTTTTCATTAACAGAGTGAGCAAAGTAGTCAGCGGAAACCGAAACCGAAATAACCCTAAGAAAAAGGATTTTGCTCTGAGCGTAACAGCTGTCAAACGTAATTTTTGACCACAAGTTTTTTCGGTAAGGGCTAGTACACAACCTAAAGGCATTTTTCCACTATGCGGTTTTTTCGGTATTTTCAATTGGCAACGCGATACGTGGACGGGAGGTGTTTCCATTGGCAAACGCGTCTGAAACAGCTGTTCTGCTATTGTCATTTGCGATATTGTCATTAAGAATGGATTTAAATAATTTATTACTAATAAATACAATTTCAGAACAGCATTCGAACACAATAAATATGTGTGGACAAATTGCCCAAATGCTGGAAGCAAGCACCACATCCCACGCTCTGCTGCTAAAGGCAATATCGTCAAGGAGAGTTTGGACATACGTAAGCTGGAAAACAAACAAGTATTATTATTGTTAAATTAACATTTATATACATATGTATGCCTAGAATCGAAATGGGACCTTTTGGGAGACTGACGTGCAGCAAAATTCAGACGAGTTCTTCAAGGAATCCTTTCGGATAGACAGGAACTCGTTTCAGAAGTTGGTGGAGCTGCTGCCAGGCCTGGCAAAAAAAGACACAGTCTTTCGACGAGCCATTCCTTTGGATAAAAGGATTGCTGTTGCCCTTTATACGCTTGGGTCATCCGCAGAATACAGGACTATTGGCAGATTATTCGGCATATCAACCACCATGGTATGCAAAATAGTCAACGAATTCTGTGCTGAAGTCATATCAGTAATGGCTCCCGAGTACTTGTCCCCAAACTTTTTGACCGAAGAGAAGGTTCAAGAATGTGTGGAAGGATTTGAGAAACTAGGATTCCCACAATGTTTTGGAGCTATGGGTAAGGTCTATATAATTATTTCTTGCAATTTAATGATTGTTTATTTCTTTTCAGATGGTTGTCATATAGAAATACGGCCGAGAGGCAAGGATGTAACTGATTATTACAATAACAAAGGATGGCATTCCCCCACAAATACAGGAGGAACTCGGTGGCATCTGCTGTCCAGAGCATTTTTTTTTTCTGTGGAGAGAATTCTTTAATATAAACTATTAAATAATTAAAAACAAACAAATTACCTGCTACATTTTCCATTTTGCCGGCTTTTATGTTGACAATCAGCTGTTTTTGGGCATCCCTGGTCAATAGTGCTGGTAAATGGTGGCGGAAAATACCACAAATTTCACTTTCCAGCCCTGGAACGCGACAATTTTCCACCCTCCCCTCCCCACCCTCGCCAACAAGTTTTGTATGGGATTTGGGCGCGTTAAACGGTAAATGGATGCAGACGCGACGCGTCCATAATGAGCAGAGGGCATAACAAAAACTGGCCCAAAAAAAAAATACTATTTTCAGTCAATTATTTCTTGAAGGTAAAGTGCTGATTAATTTGGTATTATCCGTGTTTAAATTTACGGTCACATTAGCTTAAACAAAAACTTGTAAAAAACTAATAAAATGGATATTGCACTTCTAAAAAGAATAGAAATGAATGCCGTAATAGCTACTGTTGTTACAGCGTTAGTTATTAAGGACAAAGACAATAAGAAGCGACCTAGATCTTGTTGGGTTAATCCGTATTTGGCCGAACGATTTGCAAACAGAAAAATAGACTACATTATAATTATCTTATTTCACAGTTTGAAGATTTAACAAAAAACCCGTCGATGTTTCTTGAAAACTTTCATATGAGTTTGGTGCATTTCCAAGAATTGTATGAGAAGTTGCAGCCAATTCTTATTCCAAAAATGTTTTCTCGTTCCGACTCTATTCGCCCCCACGAAAAATTGGCCTTAGTACTTGAGTAAGTGTACTCGAGTACTATTCATTAAACTTTCAACCTAGGTATCTAGCTTCAGGTGATATTCAACGTCACATTGCTTCATCCTATCGAATAAGCAAGCAATGTGTAGGTTCGTTAATTGATTTGGTGTGCACTGAAATAGGCAGCAACTTCAAAATGAAGTGCCCCCCTGAACCAAGGAAACGATGCTGAAAAATGCTGAGGATTTTGAAAATGTATGGAATTTTCCTAACTGTGTAGGAGACGGAAAACATGTTCCCATAAAGGCCCCACCTCAAAGTGGCAGCGTATTCTTTAACTATAAGGTAGTTTTCATTACCTGAAAATATCTTCTTTTTGGGATTAAAGTAACTGTTTTCTTCTTGAAGGGATTCCACTCGATTGTAATATTGGCTGTTAGTGACGCTAAATACAGATTCACTTATTTGGATATTGGAGCGTGTGGAAGTGAAGGAGATATGAACGCGTTTTCTCATTGTAAGCTTGGCAAAGCCATCCTTCTGGACCAGTTGGACTTTCCAGATGACAAGCAACTAAATGAAGTTATGGTGCCATATTACTTGGTGGCAGATGATGCATTTCCCTTGTTGAAGCGCATTATGTAGCCGTATAGCTTGAAAAACTTAACTAATGCTGTTAGCTTTCAATTATCGGCTTTGCCGAGCGCGAAGAGTTGTCGAAAGTGCATTTGGCATACTAAGCCATAAGTGGATGGCCGTGCACAGAACTCTTTTGTGCCAACCAGATAGAGCTAAAAATATTGTCGCTGCCTGTTGCTTACTCCACAATTATGTCCTTAGAAGATGTCCATCGGAGTACAATCCAGTACCCAATACAGAACTTAATTGCTGAATTTACTCAATTTCGTGGCAGAGTACAGGAATATCCTAAATATGTTAGAAATAGCGTAAAAAACTATGTCAACAGTCCACAAGGATTATGTCCTTGGCAAAATAAATAAGCTGGTCACCTCAGTCCAAGTTTTTAAAAATAATCTTTTCGAATTTCTGTTTTTTTGTTTTTATTGTACTTTAATTATCAATTTGCTCCTTGCTTAAAGCTTTCAGGGTTTCTTCGTGAATCAGATTGCTAACCTTAATAACGGTTAGCTGAGCCTGTTGATATGGCATGTTTTTCAAAAGGCTGTCCCAGTAGCCCAGCGCGGATGAGAATGGTGAAACATCCTTCTGATTTTGAAGGTTCATATAGGTATCCAAGGTTTCCTTCGATTCCTTCATATATCGGCCGAGCATATCCACTAAAGCCATACTTTCATTGTTCTTCGGTTTTCCCTTGCCCGGTGTCGCCTTTTGTTTCTTAGAATAGATTGGTGGTTAAAAAAGTCCGATAATTTTAAGATATTTCTTACATAGTCATAACTGCTTTTCGGCGTTGATTGCGAATAGCTTGAGACATCATCATCGAGGAAGTCAATAGACTCGTCGATTTCAACGAAATTTGTGTTGTATGTTCTAAAATATTTGTATTTCATTTCTTGTGTGTATTTGATATATAGGATAAAGGACTTACGTTCTCTTTGTGGAGAAGTCGGGCAAAAAAGACATGCGGTCGCCAAACTCCCACTGCACCTTTGGTTGGGACTCCAAAGCGTCCCCGCCATCTGCACCACTTTTTTTGAAGCGTAGGGAAGCCTGCTTGCGATGGTATATAACTCTCTCGCAGGGAGGTCCACGCATCCTTGCATTCAATAACTTGTTCCTAAATTTAATTTACACCAGTTTCTTATTTCCAGACAAAGAAAGAGACGAAAGTTATTGGAAACGAACCCCTGTCTAAACGTTTTAAATACGTTGTTTCTGAAAACATTTTAAAGGTATATAATTTGGACGGCGCCATGAGCAAAAAATCGCTTAAGACCCGCAAGGGGTTGTACGAGGTGTTAAAAGGTAACTATAAAAATATAAAATTAAAAATCATTTTGATGTCTTTAATTTGTTTAGAAGCATTGGCCAAAAATATTTCGGACCCGGACATATGCCTAAGAAAGGCGATGCTTAATAATAAACAATTTAAAACTAAATACAATAAAAATGAAAGAGTAAATAAAAATTAGAAATAAATTTGTATGTATTTTATTTTAAATAATGTGCGGAAAGAATTTTTTTGAAAATGAAATTCCTGATGACATTTTTAAAAAGTCATCCATGAAATCACCAATGACACAGGTGACACGATGATGGATTTTCAGAAGTGACATTTCACTAGAAAAATTCTGAAAGTCTCACGTGAAATACTATGTGACATATCACAAGTGGGTGACCTCTTATATAACCAATTTGTATAAGGTACTTGTGACATCACGAGTGTCTTCGAAAAAATGTCACTCACCCTGTCACTATGGGACGGGGTAGGTCATCCCGAACAAACGTCTCTATGGAAAATCACCGGTGCGTCGCCGGTGTCAAATGGCATGTCACGAGTGAATAGTGATTTCTGGAACTGAAGGGATAGGAGTAAGCGAGAGGCAAATAGTCAGCTAAGGCCTTTAGCTGGGACTTTTTTCCACCGCAGTACTCAGATAATCTAAGAATATCGTAGGGAAATATTAAAAAAATAACAGTTTAGCGGATGAAAATCGATGAATATCTTTAAAGATTGTACAGAAGCGGTGTGGCAATAAATAATTAAAAATGTAAGGAAAAACAAAAAAACTGCTGAAATAATGCCTGCAGGAGTGGCGGGAATACAAATGGCCATGCCAACAGCAAATTTAAAGCTTTGCGAACTGGGTTTTTAACATTTTGTAATATTTTAAAATTGGAGCCAATTGATTGTTCTAAAAACTTCGGTCACACTGCAAATAATAAAATTTTTCGATTAGTGAAACTCTTAGCCGAACTGAGAACTAGGCTACAGCGTATTACTCAGTTCAAAAATGCTACCACCATACAAATCACCTGCAAAAGTTTTAAAGAAGAAAATCTTTAAAAAGTCGAATTGAGAATGTCCTTAGACGGTCAATTCCGGGTCGCTTGAACGCAGTGCAAGCACCACGAGGACCCCACCAAAAGTTAGTACAATTACTTTAGCCGTTTTCAAGCTATAGCTATAAGACAAATAATTGTTTGCATTTTGCAAACAATTAATTGACAGCCGAATATTTGCAATTTTTTAGTTTTTTATGTTTTTTAGGGTGTTTTAGGGTGAAAAATGAAAATGTTTTGATGCAATCGGAAGGATAATAGTTTAATAAACAACATTTAAAAAAAAAAAAAATAAAAAATCTAGTATTTGCTTGTACATTCCACATCTAAAAAAGAATTTCTATGCCATTTTCCCTTTTGCAAACAATTGCTTGACAAACTGTATACAGATTTCAGTAAAGCTTTTGACTTACCTCCCTTGTCCGTCCTATTTTGGAATATTGTTCTTCTGTTTGAAGTCCACAATATCAAGTGCACATCGACCGTATTGAGTCGGTACAAAAAAAATTTCTTCTTTTTGCGCAAGCTTTGGTCCGTCCTATTTTGGAATATTGTTCTTCTGTTTGGAGTCCACAATATCAAGTGCACATCGACCGTATTGAGTCGGTACAAAAAAAATTTCTTCTTTATGTAGTTCGTAGTTTGAACTGGGATCAAAACGTAAGGCTTCCTTCCTACCAGAGTAGATTACGGTTGTCTTATTTACCTACACTTGAAAACCGTAGAATAATGCTTGGTACTATCTTTATGCAAATCCTATAAGAGGTGATATTGATTCTGTAGAACTGGTAAACCGTTTAACTTTTAATATTCCCGTTAGACTAACACGAAATTATTACCCTCTTAATTTTCCCGGATGTACATCTAATTGTAGTCTGCATGAGCCCTTTCACGTTCTCTGTACTAATTATAATCATTTAATTTGTACTTCAACTTCTATCCCTGTATTAAAAACTAAAATTTTATCATATTTGCTTCAATCATAGTTGTTGCCATGTGTCCCGTATTTATTTGTTTCATGTATTTTCCTCGCGAACTCGCATTTTTCCCCGAATTGATAAAGGGTCCTGCGCGTAACAAGCACGTGCTTGGTATCGTTGGGCCCCTTGTTTGTACTGCTCGTAGTGCATCAAAGTCCATCATATTCAGTTTGTCAAGTAATTGTTTGCAAAAGGGAAAATGGCATAGAAATTCTTTTTTAGATGGGGAATGTACAAGCAAATACTAGATTTTTAAATTTTTTTCTTTTGGGATGTTGTTTATTAAAATATTATCTTTCCGATTGCATCAAAACATTTTCATTTTTCACCCTAAAACACCCTAAAAAACAAGAAAAACTAAAAAATTGCAAATATTGGGCTGTCAATTAATTGTTTGCAAAATGCAAACAACTACTTGACTTACACTCAGGGAAAAATTCGGGTTTTTCGATGGCAAATCAAGTACGAACGATATCGAAAGTTAGGTAAGCACGAATTTTCTTGATACAAGAACGAAAATTTTAATTCGAGTACGAATAATTCAAGACCGAAATTATTGATTTGAGAACGAACGTACTTGATCCAAGCACTATACTGTTATGAGATCAAGTACGACAAAGCATTAATTTAAGAACGAACAATGCATTACTTTAAGTAAGGGAAGTTCTTGATTTAAGCATACAAAATTCGTTATGTATGCACGAAAATTTATTAATTCAAGCTCTGAAAATTAACAACTTAAGTATGAAAAATGTTTATTTACAGTATGGAAAGTTCTTAATTTCAAAACGAAATATTCTTTACAAAACATTCTTATATTAAGAACGAAAAATGTATTTTTCAATATCGAAACAAATCTTAAATTAAGAAAAAACTATTTTCTTTTAAAGCCACTATATTCTTTATTTAGTTCAATGCATATTTTACCTTTACACATGTTAAACATAAATATTTACTTATAATAAGTTAAACATATTTAACACGAACAAGGGTTTTTTTATTATTTACAGGATATAAATGCAAAGGTTTCGTGTCGAATTCTCTTAACTTTCTTATTGAATACTCTTGGGCACAACCAATATCATATGCGCGAAAATGTTTATTAAAGTTTTTACTTCAATTTGTTGGCATATAACGTAAGCGTTTTCCTCGTACACAGTAAACATAAGGATTTTAAATAATTCAAAGTCATTTAAAAATACGCCCAAGTAGTAATTGATTTTGTAACTAGTCCCTTTAAAAATTAAGCTTTCATACAAACAGCATTTAACATAATCCGCAAACTTTTGCATTAATAAATTTGGAAACAGTTCGTTCAGAGCATTACTCAAGTTAATTGGATTTGTTAAAGTTAAAACAGGTTCCAAATAATTTTGGTGATCAAATAAAAATTTTGAAAATTTCAATTCAGATTTTACAGCTAGTGTATGTGGAGGATTTATTCTTGAATTGACATTGTGGAATAATATCTTTGCATCTTTATGCTTTGTCTCAAACCGCATACACCACAAAAATTTTAACGGTCCGCATTTTTCGATTGCCGTAGCATAATGCACTAGAAAATGATGTTTCGGTTTTAAGGAACCAAACATTTTCACATAAAGTGTATGATGCTTTTCAACTAAGTTCCTTAAGTAGTGTAAATCTTCTTTAATGTATTTTGATCTAAACAAGAAATCTATAATATCCAATAATAATAAAAGCACCTCCCACTCCTCACACTCTTCTGGTACTATGTCTCCTATCATTAATGGTAAAGTGTGTATAAAAGTAGCAACTTCTGAGGCAGTCATTTTTAAATTAAATTTCTTTAAACGATTTAAATCAATTTTCAACGAATTATTCCCAACTTCCGTTTCACCAAATGGAAACAATGCTTTTCTAGAATTAATTTCATCTAGAGTTATTATTTTTTTCTGAATCAAAGCTAGAAGTACGTTACATATATCATATACACATACGCCTTCAAGGACATCGTGCATCAAATCAAAACAGAAATTATTTGAAACTCGAAACGTTTTAGGCTATTAAAAGCAGAATCCGTTTTTATGCCTGTTTCTTGAAAATCGTTGCATTTTAAATCACTTACATACGTTTCTTCGTTTCTTAAACTTTCCAATTTTTCCGTACAGTCAATTTGCATTTCTGGTTTTGTTTGTCTACATACCCTACAATAACGTTTTGAGTTAAAGGACTGAACGTATCCTAGAATGTTATTGAATGCCAAATTATCGCCGACTATTAACGACAAAACAAAACATACATTTCTAAATTCATTATTTACTATTAGCATTATTCCATTTTCTAATACCTTTAATTGCTCTACCAAATGATAAAAAGAAACTTCGTTTCCACATTGTTTCAGATTTGCGGTTGAAATGAACGCGGCATTAAAAATATAATTTAATTTGGACAACAAGTAATGTGGCATTAATGGAAAATTAACGTATACACCGCATATTGAAAATTTGTGAGTGCCCAGCGGGTTGTTTATTTGAAAATCATCAAGATACATTATAAAAGGAATTACTAATTCGGAATTAAATCCTTTTAAAATATTTCTGAAAAGCTGACAACTTGCAAAATTTGTTATAAGCTAATGGCATAACATAAATATCGTAAGCTTTTGGACCTAACGTAGGCTTTCCACATGAAACGATTCCAGAAATTTGATTATCAATTTGAAATCGTTTAGGTTCCTCATATAAACTTAATCCTTTCAAGGCTTCGAGAAGTCGATGCTCGGTACGAATGTCACTAAACGGATCTTTGGTAAAACTTAAAATGTTATTTAATTCATCATTTAAATTATATGTTACATGAGCTTCAATAGCATTAGCTATATCAGATGTTAAAGAAGAAATTATATTTTGTATTAAAATTACATGGCTTCTGGGCATATACTTAAGATCATAAAGAAGTAAGGAAGTACTAATAACTTTTGTCTTCAAAGATTTTAAATTATAATTGGATTTTGATTCTATATTTTTTGGGTTCGGAAGTGTCTTTAGACACTGAAAACAAACAAACATCTTAGTCTTGACTATTCAAAAAGTGTAAGGTACTTGTCAGGTCTGGCGATTTCTTATCAAACTTAGTGTCTATCTCATAAATACATTTTTGGATCACTGTATACGCTTGCTCGCAAGGCTTCGGATATTTAAGACCGTAACTGTTGAAAATTTTGAAGTAAATATCGGTACTTATAAGAAAGGAATCAAAAAATCTTGGGCATCTGCAAGAGAAAATAAACAAGTGTAATAATTTAAGAATCGAATTACAAGTGCAATTTTTAAGAGAAGGAAAAAAAATCAAAAAATCTTGGGCATCTACCTTCTTTTATTGCCGACTTTGCTTGGCTAAGCTGTTCTTTGCATAGATCGTTTTTTATCTTTCTTTCATAGAGAGGAAGCACCTTGAGCTTAAAGTCGTCCCATTTAGAAATCAAAGCATGCACTTTTTTCGGATATATTTGTTTGAAGTCGATGTTTATCTGTATAAAATAAAACAAAACAAAGAATTTTAATGTCCAAGGAAAAGTCCTGCTTCATTATTCTGTAAGAAATGTGCAGGATATTAACTTCTGTCGATAGTCTTAATTTTTGAACCATGTATACATGCATTTTGTAAGCAATCTTAGCTCACAGTTCTTGATATATACAAAAAGGTTAGAATCCTGCACATTTCTTACAAAATAATGATGCAGGACTTTTCCTTGGACATTTCTTTAGGGGAATTGCCAAAAAAAGCATACAATTTTGCCGATTTTACCGCTCAACACGGAAGAAAACTGCGTCAAAAATGCTTTCCCCATACAAAAGTTTTGGAGAAGAAAAGCCTTAAAAAGTCTGATTAAGAATGTCCTTAGACGGTTAATTCCGGGTCGCTCGAACGCAGTGCAGGCACCACGAGGACCCCACCAAAAGTTAGCATAATAACTTTAGCCGTTTTCAAGCTATAGCTATAAGTCAAGTAATTGTTTGCATTTTGCAAACAATTAATTGACAGCCGAATATTTGCAATTTTTTAGTTTTTTTGTTTTTTAGGGTGTTTTAGGGTGAAAAATGAAAATGTTTTGATGCAATCGGAAAGATAATAGTTAAATAAACAACATCCCAAAAGAAAAAAAATTAAAAAATCTAGTATTTGCTTGTACATTCCCCATCTAAAAAAGAATTTCTATGCCATTTTCCCTTTTGCAAACAATTTCTTGACAAACTGTATATATAAATGATCAAAATAGTAACATTTTAAAGTCATCATTATACCCGTTACTCGTAGAGTAAAAGGGTATATTAGATTCTTGCAAACGTATGTAACAGATAGAAGGAAGCGTTTCCGACCATATACTTAAGGTATATATATTCTAGGCCTAATATACAAATATCAGAAAACGTGATTGCTTAACTTTGTATTCCTATAGATAAAAAATGCACATTAAATGAATTAATATCATTTAATTATATTTAAAGTTTTTATTAAATGAAAATTGGCCAAATCAGAAATTATGGTTTAACAAACCACGATTTGTTCTTATTTATGAATCATACGCCGACTTATTTCATATTACCAATATAAGTTTTTATAAAGAAATAATTAATCTTGAATCATAATTTATAAGAAATGACCAGAATTCACATCGGGAAATCACAAGAATTACAAATTATCAAAATGCTGTGAGGAGTTGAATAACTCCCCACAAATTCCCGCAGCTAACCATACGGAGGACCGGCCGCTTACCAGTTACGGCAAATTAGCGTAGTAGCGGCCGGGCGAAGAGAGTTTGGAGAATGAGAGTGGAGAGTCCAACTCCATTGAGAGAACTCTGGAGACCAAAGGGGTGAAGAATGAGAGAGTGGAGAATCCAACTCCAGGGAGAGAGAACTCTGGTAAAGAGAGTTTGGAGATCAAGGTGCGAAGAGTGAGAAAGTGGAGACTTCGTAGGCAGAGCCAGAGTGCCGTGTGCAAAAGGGAAATAACGGAACAGCACCGGATTTTGGACCCTGCCGTGGACTTTGGACCAGAATTAGAAGTGCCACATCTCAACACCGCAACAACACGGGGGTCTCCAGTTCGAAACCTTACGAGAAGGACAACGGGCTCAAACAGGAGCCACGGACTTTGGACCAGAAGGGGAGAGATCTAGTGGGCAGAGCGAAACAGGGAAATAACGGTTCCCGGAGGCAATATATAAGGCCGCCGGGCGCTGGCAGCAGGATCCGTCGATCACGAAGAGTCAATCTATCAAGATCAGTCCAGATATCAAAGTGAACAAGTCAGCCAGAACAGTGAAATACAAGTTAACAACAAGTCGAATCGCCGGAAACAGCGCCGTGGGAGCCTACAAGGAGCAAGATCGCTACGTCGAGACGTTCGGGATTGATTCACCAGGAATCTCCGAATTGAGACGCGGTTAGCTGAGGTCCAGAGGGCATCACACGGCTAGGTCAAGGCGATCCACTTCATTTCTGTCTCGACCAAATCCACCCATCTCGTCTGAAGAGTCGAACAGAGTTTGAGCGGTGTAAGCCTGCGACAAGGAATCGTGAACTAGGGAGAAACCTATCGGCAAGAAGGGAGATCGATCAATCGGTTGTGCACAGAGAGAATTTTGACGTTCTGAAATTGAGTATTTGTATTCTCAATTTCAGGATGTACTGATTTTGAGTACAAATTTTGGAAAAAAACTTATATTGAGTAAAAATTGAACTCACTTTAAGAAAAAAAGCTTGAACTGATCACAAAAATCTTAAGGGGGGACATCTGAGTAAAATTTTTTTAAAATCCAAAAAACTTTTTTTGGTTCAAAATATTCTTTAGGGTCTTAAAAATAACATACCAAAAGATAGAGTCCGGGAAATGTATCTAAGTATCGAAATTTTCCATTCTGCCGCGATGCCTCATATGTATATCGTAGGCACCTTAAAACTTTAAACGCGTTTTTCTCGAAACCACTTTTTTTGAGACTGCCGGAAACATAAGTCGAACAAATCTTAATCGATCGATTTGATTTTTACAGTATATTCAAAATACTTATGTCTATCGACACACGTAGGATTTTTTTTTATATTGCGTACTTTTTTTTTTATTAACACTTTTGTGACGTTTTTTCCATCACTTTTATTCAATCTCTCACCATTTTGCAAAAAATCAATATATCGAAAAAATCCTACGTGTGTCGATAGCCGTTGATGTATAGAAACTAACAAAATTGGAATTTTTCCTCTAGATCAAAAATTACGGGCGATAGCTTTCCGGCCATGGACCCCCTTCAACCAAAAAGGGCCTACGAAGAAATGCTGCAGAGCCGCCATTTTGTTTTTGATTTTTTTGAAAAAAATTTATTTTATACTTCGAACCTAATATTATTAAACCTAGTTTACAAATTTTTTTACAAAAAAATTCCTGAAAATCCGCTTTTTTTTGCCCGTTTACTCAGATGTCCCCCCTTAATTTTAGGAAACAAGTTCTTTAACTTCCAATTTGAGTACAAATATTTTCAAAATGAGTCTCTCATTACTCACAGGAACCTTCTAAAAGGCTGGCCTAGGGAGTAAATGACTCTTGCCATCAAATATTTGATAGCTAATGTCGTTCGGGTCGCGGGTTCAATCCCCATGCCGGTATACACATATATTTTTTGTTTTTGGTATTTTGCGTTTTTTTTTTATTTTAAATAATTATATTATCCAATTCCATTTAATGTTTAAAATCCAATTGATTGCAAGCAATACAATTAAAATCTTATACGCGGTTTGGACATTTCTGAATGTGATGCTTGTTTGGCTCAGCCGGTTAGTGCGCGCGTGCACGAACACAAGGGTCTGGGGTTCGAGTGACGGAGAGGGCGACTTGGGTCGAAGAAAAAGTAAGTTTGTTTTATTTATAACAGTTTATTATTCACATAATTATGAAACAATTATAATTTACTGTATAAGCCCTTAAAATAAAGTATAAGTAAGAAAGGAAGTTTTCCGAATTGAGAATTTTTTTCTCAATTAAATAATTTTTTAGTCCTCAGTTTGAGAAAAGGCAATACTCATTTTTAAAATACTAGACAAATAATTTTCTAATATGAGTGCAGTTTGTACTAATTTTAAGAAAAAAGCATCCTTAATAAGGCACAAATGTACTTAATTTGAGAAATAAAATTTTGACAAATTTGTACTGATACTTAGTATTTTGTATTCAGAATGAGTATTTATGTTCATGCTTAATTTCCATGAAGAAGAATACAAAGTACAAATTACTTAAAAAATTCTCTCTGTGTGGTCTCTAGTGGAGTACTCCAGGAGAGCCTTACGGTTTGAGTCGTGTATTCCCGGAGCGGCGTGCGTCCGAATCCCGAGTGAAACGAGCCAGAAGAGAGATCGGTCGATCGTTGGTGGGCTCAAGGCGAGAACTCCAGTAGAGCCCCGCGGTTGAGTCGTGTAGTCCCGGAGGCCACGATA
The DNA here is from genome assembly GCA_037075245.1 of Drosophila mimetica. Taxonomy (NCBI): domain Eukaryota; kingdom Metazoa; phylum Arthropoda; class Insecta; order Diptera; family Drosophilidae; genus Drosophila; species Drosophila mimetica. The sequence goes on from JBAMCH010000004.1 coordinate 4,067,835, forward strand.
CGTCCAGCCGCGCAGCCAGCATACCCAGGAGCAGAGCGAAGGACATCGTCAGCCAGCCAACGCGTCACGACAGATCGAACTACGAGGAAACGTCACGGACGATAAACCAAGGGGTGAAGCTAGGGCGGAATGTTCGTTTACACTAGGCGTTGAAGCGAAGTGAAGCGCTCGGCAGCATCCTTGCGTAACTTGGACTGCCAGCGCGATCTGAGTTAAACACTAGTGGGACCGTCCGGGAGAGAGCCAGGGACAGACGGTGGTGTATCGAAAGGAGAGATTCCTGGGGATCGCGGCCTCTGTTCCCTAAACCCGTGCAGCTGATCTCCTGACGAGTCTAAGGCGCTACGAGTAGTCGCATCTGAGACGAGCAACGCCAAGCGTCGTCAGGGAGCTTCAGCCCCTTCAGGGAGCTTCAAGGATCTTCGAGGGAGCTACAGGAGGTTACAAAGCCGGGGCAACCAGGCCACGAGGGGAGCACCCCGTCATCAAGGCGACTAGGAGACGACGACGAGTGGCGAAAGCAAGGCCAGCCGAGCCCGCAGTATCACTGTACTATTACGCCCGTAATAAACCCTAAAATATTTTAAAAAATAAAAACTTTTTCTGTCGAATTTAAATCTGCCTTTAAAAGTCAAGAAAATCCACTTAGAAAATATCATCTACGTCTGCTTACTTACGATTTTATGAATTTACTGAATACTGTTACACTGGCAAAAATTGATGTATTCAACACTACATTTTTAAACAATGAAGACCTGCAAGAAATTTATAAACACAACAAAAAGCTGTAATTATAACTGACCTTTTGAATATTTATCAAACTAATATAATATAAGAGTGCCTGTAAAAAATATTCAGTAGGTAAATTCACCCAGAACGGATTGACATAAAAATCTAAAAAATGGTTTAAATAATGGTTCTTCATAATTTTATGGGATACCCGCAAATAACTGCATTTAATCTTTTTTGAAATTCAGCCCCCTTCGTCAAGGTCGCCAATTATTCCTTTTGGTTTTTTTTTATTGTGACGTCATGGCCTCCCACCTATGTGTTGTTGTTTTTTTATTCAGACGATCCTCTAAGTGTGACCGTGCAAAGGCAAGGAAAAATACGACAGCCACAAAACACCAAATTGCGCGCCTAAAAATGCGAATATATCGAAACATTTTTTTTGTTGCTTCATTAGTTTAGCTAAACGTTAAATTTTAAATTATCGGTGAAGCTATTCAATTCCCTTTAAGCAAGTTTCAAGGAAAATTCGTATGTATACACTGCTGGTCTTGGGTTAGACGCACTCAGTTTTCCACACAAATTTGATTCATATTTTTTATTTTAATGATTATTGAAAAAAAGTTAATATGCTAAAACCTTGGTTATTTAATAATAATTCAATTATAGTATTCAAAATATTATAAAATTATAACATAAGTTGTGTTTTCAAACATTTTCTTCAAGTAACTTAAAATAAGGCACATTTTTCTTGGTCAATAGAATAGACGCACTTAGACATAATATTTTTTTATTATTATTTATTTTTAACTTAATTTTGTAGTTAATGTTAATATTTGATTTATTTGAAATAAAAAAAACATTTCAGCAATGAGTACTGCCTCCTTTGTTAATAATAACTTCATATATCCGGTCCTTCATAGAATAATACAGGGAATCTATGTATTTCAACGAAATCTCGCTCCAAGCACGTTTAATAGCTGCAGTTAATGTTTCCTTATCTTCGTATTGCTTTCCTCCTTAGTATACCTTCCGCGTTAGCCAGCCCCAAACATTTTCAATTACGTTAAGATCTGGAGAATATGGTGGCCAGGTCATGATATTAACGTTCTGACTAGAAATAAACGACTTTACTACTCGAGCGTTATGAATAGGAGCATTGTCTTGTTGAAAAATCCAAGGAATTGGTTGAAAGAGAGTATTTAATTTTGGAAATACGGACTCCAACAATTTTGAAGCGATCGCCGTTCATCCTCTGATCGATAAAAATCAAGTCAATTGTTCCATAAAACGTGATGGCACCCCACACCATTACTCCACCTTTTCGGCTGTGGTGGCGACTTAAATATATCTCATCTTTTCGCAAATCGTGATAATAATATTGAAAATCATCGGGGCCATCTAAATTAAAACGTTTTTCATCAGTAAAAACAACAGAACGCCAATCATTAAGCCGAGTGTCTGTTTGAACATTCCACGTCATGTATTCCTTCGCAAATTGAAGCCGTTTTTCTTTGAGTATTGCATTCAGAGGAGGTTTTTTTTTTATTTTTAGACGCTTTAGGTGTTCTGCATTTCTGTTTGTACGCTGAACAGTTGAAAGGCTTGCTTTTACTCCGGCTAATTCCTTAATCTTAGCTGCGGACTTGGTCGAATTTGATGCAATTCTAACAATTTTGCGAACTGCTTGTTCAGATAGTGTTTTTTTTTTTCCTTTAAAGTTGTTTCCATATTTCTCTGGATCTTTTAAATATCTATCAACAGTCCTGGAGCTGCGATTTATCTTTTTGGCAATGTTTCGATTGGACAGGCCTTGCGAGTGAAAAAAGTCTACTTTTTGACGTTCTAATAAGCTCATAGCACCAGCTTTTCCCATTTTCACTTTAAATATAGCTGTAAAACAATTTACTTGTTTATTTTTAATATTTTCTCAACACAAAAAACTGCACTTGTTTACGCAAGACAAATAAATCTGAAGTGCGTCTATTCTATTGACCAAGAAAAATGTGCCTTATTTTAAGATGCTTGAAGAAAATGTTTGAAAATACAACTTATGTTATATTTTTATAATATTTTGAATATTATAATTGAAGTATTATTAAATAACCAAGGTTTTTGCATATTAACTTTTTTTCAATAATCATTAAAATAAAAAATATAAATCAAATTAGTTTGGAAAACTGAGTGCGTCTAACCCAAGACCAGCAGTGTATACATTTAAATTCTGAGTCGGATTTTAAATGATTTTACTATTTGCAAAATCATGCTGCTCCGATCAGTTTTAGATTTTGGTAAAAATTCTACAATCGAAGTCTTCCTTAAATTTTTTTTTTATTTTTGAAATCTAAAACCCGATAAGTTAAGACGAAATGTTTCCAAACTTCTTAGGTTAGGTTAGGTTAGAACGGCTGTCAGACTATTGTCTGGCCCACTTAGACCTCTGTGGGTCCGTTGTGATACCGTATGATCTCGTTGTCCCTTTTTTTCCGGGATCCCCTGTCTCTTATGTCTCGTCCTAGAGGCCTATAGAGCATCTTCTTCCACACTGAAGATTTTACAAAGGAGTTTAAATCCTTGAGATTGATCTCCGATATTTCGTTCAGATCGTTAAGGAAAGGGTATCCTAAGTGCTTCAGTCTAAGCCTGCAGAGGGCTGGGCAGTAGCAGAGAAGGCGTTCCACCGTTTCTTCTTCTTCCTCGTCCCTGCAGCTTCTACAAAAGTCATTTTTTGGGGCTTTTAGTCTACCGGCATGTGTGCCGACTAGCCAGTGGCCTGTAAGGGCTCGAACTAACATGCCACACTCTGTGCGGCTAAGTTTGAGTAGTGCTAACGTTCTTTTATTGTTAATCACCGGCCAAGTCTGATGTGTGATACGGCACTTTGTTGGCTTGTTTGATGAGTTCGTTTCTAATGTTTAGCTTACAAGTTGCCATGGGCATACCGACACTCTCCTTTTCCGGAAGGAGAGGCATGATGGTGCCCTGCCTGGCTAACTCATCCGCTATGCAGTTGCCTACGATGTCCCGGTGACCCGGAACCCATATTAGGCTGATAGTAAACTGTCTAGCCATCTCGTGGAGAGATTTGCGACAGTCTGCTATTGTTCGTGAGTTTGTGTTTGTCGAGTAGATTGATTTAATAGCTGCTTGGCTATCACTATATATATTAAGGTGTCTACCTAGGTTGGTGTTCCCTAAGCAGTCGAGTGCCTCCTTTATAGCGTGTACTTCCGCTTGGAAGACGCTACAGTGGTCCGGGAGTCTGAATGACTTCCGGATGCCTAATTGTTCGGAGTATACCCCTCCGCCAACGTGTCCGTCCAGTTTTGAGCCGTCTGTGTAAAAACAGATTGCGTCTGGCGAGCCTGGTCGGCCCTGCTGCCATTCCTCCCTATCTGGGATCAGGGCCTCGAAGGGTGTGTGTCTGTACTCATAGGGTTTACATAGGTCCGTTTTCTTCGGAATTGACTTATCATGCTAAAGTATATTGGCATGACCGTAAAATTGGGCTTTCCATTGCCCAGTATCCCTTAGTCGAATGGCTGTCGATTTTGCCCTTTCCATGCCTGCCAAGTCCAGGCTCGGGAGGTTTAAGATCGCATTCAGCGCTTCGTTTGGGGTAGTTTTAAGAGCTCCACTAATACACAGAGCCGCCATCCGCTGTACTTTGTTTAGTGGAGTTAGGATACATCGTTTTTGTAGAGCGGTCCACCATAAAGCCACTCCGTATAGGAGGATTGGCTTGACTACCGCTGTGTAGATCCAGTTTACAATTTTGGGTGACATGCCCCATCTTAGGTTCAAGATCGCATTCAGCGCTTCGTTTGGGGTAGTTTTAAGAGCTCCACTAATACACAGAGCCGCCATCCGCTGTACTTTGTTTAGTGGAGTTAGGATACATCGTTTTTGTAGAGCGGTCCACCATAAAGCCACTCCGTATAGGAGGATTGGCTTGACTACCGCTGTGTAGATCCAGTTTACAATTTTGGGTGACATGCCCCATCTTAGGTTCAAGATCGCATTCAGCGCTTCGTTTGGGGTAGTTTTAAGAGCTCCACTAATACACAGAGCCGCCATCCGCTGTACTTTGTTTAGTGGAGTTAGGATACATCGTTTTTGTAGAGCGGTCCACCATAAAGCCACTCCGTATAGGAGGATTGGCTTGACTACCGCTGTGTAGATCCAGTTTACAATTTTGGGTGACATGCCCCATCTTAGCCCAATTGCCTTTTTACAGGAGTAAAGTGCAATTGTTGCCTTTTTGGTTCTCTCTTGGTTGTTCAAGCCCCATTTAAGGCGCTTATCTAATACCAACCCCAGGTATCTGGCGTGCTCGCTAAAAGAGAGATTGCAGTTATTTAGTGTGGGTGGGTTGAGTTGTGGGATCTTATACCTATTCGTAAATAGGACAAGCTCCGTTTTTGAGGGATTTACCCCGAGTCCGTTTTTTATCGTCCACTCCGATAGTATTTTTAGTTTTGCGGTCATAAGATCGCAGAGTGTTTGTGGATACTTACTATTAAAAATGATGGCGACATCGTCTGCGTATGCCACCACTTTGCATCCTCCTCCTTCCAGAATTCGCAGTAGTCTATTTACTGCGATGTTCCACAGAAGGGGGGATAAAACACCCCCTTGTGGGGTTCCTCTGTTCACTAGTCTAGTTTGAGTTGAGGCTCCTGGTGCGGCCGTGACTATTCTGCTTATCAGCAGCTTATGGATCAGCCCCACTAGTTGAGCCTCAACCCCTAGTTCAGTGAGTGAATCCGTTATTGCTGTGGGTAGTACGTTGTTGAAGGCTCCTTCTATGTCTAGGAATGCGATCAGTGTATACTCCTTATTGTTGAGTGATTTCTCGATGCTACTTACCACGACATGTAGCGCCGATTCGGTTGACTTACCCTTGGTGTAGGCGTGTTGTGCCTCGGACAGTTGTGCCGGGTTTATGGTGGCTCTCAGGTGTAGGCTTAACAGCCTCTCGAAGCTTTTGAGCAGGAAAGATGTCAGGCTTATTGGCCTGAAGTCCTTTGCTGTGGTGTGGGTGGCCTTTCCTGCCTTGGGAATGAAGACCACTTTCGTTTCCCGCCATCCGGTTGGTAGCTCTCCTACCGCCAAAATGGTGCGGAAGATTTTACTAAGCCAGTTTATAGCTAGCTGACCAGCTTGTTGGATATGTGCCGGTGTTATACCGTCTGGTCCCGGCGATTTGTAAGGTTTGAAGCTCTGAATGGCCCATTTAATATTGCGGTCTGATATGAGGAGATCTAGATTGATTCCTTCTCCGCCAATTCTTTCTGGAGGTTGCCCAGTTTGTTGGCTTCCCGAGAAGTGAGCGTCTAGAAGTAGGTCTAGGGACTCGTTGCTAGAGTTAGACCAGGATCCATTCGCTTTCTGTAGATAGCCTAGGGGCGCGGCTGTCTTGGAGAGTATTTTCCTGAGCCTTGCAGCATCAGTCGTTTCTTCTATATCAGAGCAGAAAGTGTGCCATGAGGCTCGTTTCGCTCTTCTAAGGGCCTTTTTGTACGAGGCTAATTCGCGCTTGTAGCATTGCCAGTTCATTTCCTCGTTTCCTGCCTTTGCTCTGTTAAACAGGCCTCTGCAGCTGGATCTGAGGATTGATAGTTGTTGCGTCCACCAGGGGGGTTTTTTCTTCCCTCTTAATTTCCCTATTGGGCATGCAACTTTGAAAGCCGAGTTGCACGCATTTGTGAATATGTCTACTGTTTTATCCAGCTCATGTGGATCAGTTGTGCTTTCTGGCTTTCTGGGCCAGTCAGCCCTTCTGGGGTTTGCGTAGCCGACCGGCAAGGGTGAATCAAGGGACAATATTGTTTCAATGAATCTATGGTCTGAGAAAGAGTGCTGGTCGGAGACGAACCAGTTACTGACTGCACTTTCTAGTGAATCTGATACCAACGTTAGATCTATGATCGTTTGGCACACTTTGGTTATAAAGGTAGGGACATTGCCCCTATTGCATAAAAATAGGTTCGAGTTAAGAATAAAATCAAAAAGAGACTCACCTCTATCGTTGTTGTTTGGGCAACCACACTGGGTGTGATGGGCGTTGGCGTCGCAGCCTATTACCAAACCTGTCTTGAGCTCTTCGCATTCCTTTGCCAGTCCTCTGACTAGCGCGTTTGGGGGTCTTCCTTTTCTGAGGCCATGTAGGCCGATAGCAGCCTTATGGAGCCATTTTGCAGCTCTAGGCTTACTGCGGTGTTGTCTCCGTTGCTGTAATTGCGAAGCAGAAATATATTGAGATGCCTTTTGGCCAGAATGCAGGTTCGAATTTTACCTTCTTTGGAGTCAAGCATTAGCTTATACTCTTTAGTTCCTAGTCCAGCAACCTTGCCTCCTACCACCCAAGGTTCCTGTACCAGGACTAGATCGGCTCCGCCGTCAGCCAGGCGAAGCTGTAGTGCAGCCGAAGCTGCCTTACTGTGGTGGAGGTTGTTTTGCAGAAGTCTTAGTGACATATGCATTTGCAGCCTCCACCACGGTAACTTCCAAACTTCTTATTACCTTTTAAATGTTGGATTATTGACAAACAGTAGATTTATAAAAAAAAAAAAAAAATAAAAACATAAATTCGCCCCGCGTCGTACACACACACGCACGCTAAAATGCGTATTTACACCCCCAACCACTAGATATGTGCAAGTGTGCGTGTGTCTGTGCATTTCAGCTGACTAAGGAAGTAAGATTTTCTTAAATTCAAATTCATGATAATACTGATATTCTATTGCTAAAAGAATATCATTTTCATTTCCACAAAAGGTTCAAGACATTTTCAAACCGATTTTTGTGTTTTAAAATTCAAAATGCATTAATAATATTAAAAAAACATAAAAATTCAAATCGAATAATTCTTTTGCTATTTCCTACACTTGCCTCATATTGTTTAAACAAATTGAAAATTGCCTTTCTGACATTGTTAATATAGTTTTAATCAAGGTGAAAAATTAATGAAAACAAAATACTGAAACCCAAATAATAATTCTAATGCAAATTAATTTTCTTGATGTTCTTCTAAATCACATAAATTTTTGCTTCTCTTTTGTTTTTGTTATTGTCAACCTAATGGTTCAAAAAATATGTCTTTAGTCAGGTCGTAGACATTCACGTTAAATAACACAAAATTTGTGCTTTTTGTAAAAAGAATTTAACTTATTTTGTCTTTTTATTCTTCTTTTGCCCATCCTTAAAACTTTTGCTCCTTATTTATTAACCTTTTGCTTTAATGTCAGCAAGAACTTCCAAACTGGATCTCAGATGGTTTTGTTGTACGTAAAGGAAACATAGTCTATAAGTCGTGGGTTCAAACCCACCGCAATTCTTGCCAATAATGATGTAGATATAATTATTTCTTTTTCACTTTGTAAACTATTTTTAGGTAGAGGGTAAAGAGCGGAATGCCAAATGAGTATTCCATAACCTCTCAGAACAAAGTACAAAAAATTAATAGAACTCCAATTTTGACTAGAACTTTGATTTGAACTGACGACCTTTAGATTACAAGGCTTTAGATTTTGCTTTTACGTTTGAAGTTTTCCTTAAAATTCTTTTATTTTTAAAATCCAAAAACCCGTTAAGCTAACACGAAATGTTTTAAAAATTTTGACAAACTGCGGAGTTGTAAAAAAGAATAGAAAAAAAATATACTCACGGCAACAACATAAATATAAGCAAAAAATGTGTATTTTACAAACTAAATATATATATGTGTGTACATTGCAGCTGACTAGTAAGTAAGATTTGTTTTCTTACTGATTTTTCTGTTTTAAATAATTTTAAATTGAATTAATAATATTGAAAAAAACATAAATATTCAAATCAATAGATTCTCTTGCTCTTCCTTACACGCGCCTCATATTGTTTAAGCAAATTGAAATGTTTAAACAATTTGATTCGCGGCTTCTCCTCTCACCTGTTTTCCTTTTTTAATTTGATAAAAAAAAATATATTTGTAAAATTTTCAATCTTGATTTCCGCAGGCGAAGCTGCGGGCGACCCTGCTAGTAATATATATATTTAAAATTGTCCTGCACCAAGATCTTTTTGTTATATACATAAATTACCCTATTATTTGCGATCGTTGCAAAGTTTACAATTCAAGATCAATTTCTCATAATGATGGAAAATTATTAATCGAAAATCTCGTCACAAAATGTTAAAAAAAGTATAATAAGTCATTATATAATACTTGTTTTTACATTTTGCGAATTTAAGGAAGAATTGGTTAATACACCCAATAAAAAATAGTCATCAATGTGCCACTATTTAGGTGTCAATGTGACACTATTGAGTTGCAAAAAAAAACCCGATCCGAAGATCATCAAATTGACCCTGTTCTAGTGTCACTTTAATATTTTCGAAAATATCAATTTGACCCTTTTTGGTGTCAAAAAGCCACTACCCGGTGTCATTTAAGTATAAAAATATATTGGATTGAATGCTCTTGCAAGCATTCTGTCACGGCCGAAAAAAGTATGGGCATGGCTCAGGGGGCAAGTGTGCTTGCTCGGATACTATTTTGTGGTCGGGGGTATGAGGTTCGAACCCCGCTCACGACACAACATATTTTTTTTTTTTTATTTATTAATTTTAATACATTATTATTTTTCAAATTGTTATAGAAATGATAGATATGCATCTTAAAAACTTTTAACTTAACCTGCTTCAGCTGAGTTTCGAACCGGGTTCCTCCCGCGTTAGAGGCAGACGCCTTACCAATTGGGCCATCGCGCTATGTTATGCGGGAGTGCATAAGTTCAAAACACGTTCGCGAACATTTAAAACTTTCTACAACTTTAAATGAAACGTTTTCCATATGCAAATTGTATTTAATTTACTTAAATATGAATCTTTTAGTTAAAAGATATTTTGTCAAGTAAACATATCTAATAAGTTTTATATTCAAAGTTTTCAATCTAAACATACAAAACCTTTAATTATATCATTTATATGTATCATTTTTGGTTAATATTAAAAACTTTAAAATAAAAGACAGTGCAATAGCTGCGTCTCCTCGCGTTAGGCACATTTCGAACTTCGAATACAGAAGTTCGAACTTAAGAAATCGATAAATGACAATTATTGCTATCGATGTGACCCTTGTGTCATTAAAATGACAATATTTCTTATCAAGTTCAATGTGTTGTGAAGTGCGGTATACTTTTGACACTCATTTGGGATCAATTTGACCCCAAAAATTTGATCCTAGTGGCAGTGACATTTTGAACCACAATTATTAAATTGACACTCAGGTTTTTTTTTTTGGGTGTAGTTATTGCACAATAAATTCAATACTAAATGGGAAAGAAACTATATGTAAAAAAACATACAGCCCTGTTCCAGTTTTCACTCGAAAGTGAATTCGTTAACATTATCGGATTTCCCTTCAACAGAACTAAATTTCCCATATTTGTTAGGGACATTTTATAAATTTTCCTTTGGTCCCAAATAAAACATCTGACTGACATAAGTACCCTTTGGCCAGAAGCGTTTGCTTTTAGTAAGCTTTAAAGCATAATGGCTTATTAAGTTTTGGCCCGCTGTAGTCCCCAATGATAAGGCATTACCTATAAACCAATTGAATGCATAAAATCGAAGCAAGAAGCCACAAATTTGTTTTTTTGCTAATTTTTAAATTGCTGTCAGCTGAAAGGCAGTGTTGCAAGGTTTCCGACAAAATAGTATTGAAAATCACTGGGGGAAATCAGCTGACTTGCTAAACTTATTTCAAACAATTAAATAGTGTTCGAAACTGCTCGAGCGTACAGAGTTGCCAAAGTCTAAAAACAAAGTTCCTATCAAATGTCCCCCTAAAATTTTACATGAAATAATGTCGTATTCCGAACCAAAATACTTATTTCGTTAATTAGGAAAAATTATCTTTCCTATAAAAGAACCATGAACCTTATCGGATAAGTTTAGAATAAGTCCCAACGAAATACTTAATTATTTCCATAACGTGACAACTCTAGGCCATTTTTACCAAATCCGAGTGGAATTAAGAACAAAGGCGGCGGATTTGCATTAATTGTAAGGGTAGAATTTATCAGGTTTTGAGGTGCAACCACAAAATAATTGCTAATAAGTCAAATATGCAATTAATTACAGTTCCAATAATGCAATTATGAACATAAAACATCAAGGAATTTGATAAAAATAATATTGTCATATAAACATGACGCGAAGTATTTTAAAAAAATTAATTTTCATGCTGGCGGATTTAAATCCGCCTGTCAAATGCTTGGCGGAAAGTTTCCGTCTGAATTTTTCGGAAGTTAACAGAGTAACAACAGAGGGAAATTCAAATCCGTGCAGTTCTTTCGGAAGTGAGTCTTGGAACAGGTTTGGGAAATTCGATTCCGTGTGAATCTTTCGGAAGTGAAAACTAGAACAGGGCCGATAGAAAACAAGAAAGGAAGCTAACTTCGGCCAGCCAAAGCTTATATACCCTTGCAGATCATTCCGATTCAACTTGAAATTACAAAAATATTAAATTTAGATTTGCAACAAACAAAATTATAGCAGTTTACGTATTATATTGACATTAATTGAACAATCCTTACTCTGGCAGCTATATAATATAGTCGTCCGACTTATGTTACATTTAATTCGAAATTCTGAAATAATACAATTAAGTTATATTTCAGAGTAGAAAAAAATATAATAAAAATTAACAAAGCTATAGCTTATAAAGTATAAAGTATAGCTTATAAAGTATATATATTCTTGATCAGGGTCACTAGCCGAGTCGATCTAGCCATGTCCGTCTGTCCGTCCGTCCGTCTGTACGAACGCTGAGCTCTCGGAAACTATAAAAACTAGAAGATTGGTATTTTGCATGCAGATTCTAGGAGTTCCTCTCTAACGCCCACAAGCCGCGAGAAAGCTGTGGAGCCCAAAAAAATATGGGCCGTTCTTTTACAAACCAAACAGATTTTGCCTGAACCTTTTTTTTGCACATACCCTCAGAAAAAAAATTCCTAGATTTAAGGAAACATGGACTACATTGCCTAAAAAGGTGATTTAAGGCCATTTTGAATTTAAAAATAGTAAAAATGGCCATAAATGTTAAATTTAAGGCCATAAATTTTAAGGAATCATTGGTGTGAAAAATAGTCCATTACCTAAAAAATATCACATGCCCATAAAAAAGAACGAAAACTAAAAAACTATTATTTCAACAAAAATAAAAAAATCTAGGGACAAACCATGTTTTATTTTAGAAAGGGAATTACTATCTTCATACTTATCAAAAGTTTACCCAAAGGTTAAGGCCATTTAATAATATTTTTAAAGGTTATAAAAGGCTTAAATTTATTTTTAGGAAAAGTGTCATAAAATAACCTGTAAAAGGTGCTCTAAGTTGCAGCAGTTTACACATACATACGTATTTAACAAAAACAGTCAACATTTGTTTAAGATAAATCAAACTATTTTCAAATATTTGTTGACACTCGACATGTGTTAACTATGCTGTTAAATAAACAATGTTCATCTTAAATTTTGCCCCATATGAGATATTAGCGAATCCTATACACTTGTATATCATAGATCGCTTAGACAATATGTATGTACTTAACAGTGTCTGATGGTGCGACTGGTAAGGTGTCTGCCCCTGAACCGAGAGGACCCCGGTTCGAGTCCTACCGGGGCAAATGAGTTGGGAGTTTTTTTCAGTTGTAAAATACATTGACTATTAATAATAATAATAAAAAAAATCAATACAAAAAAAAAAAAATAATAACATGTCTTGTCCTGGACTCGAACCCGGTTCAAAAAAACCGGGAGCTGGCATAGTTCCCCTGGGCTACGCCCTTATTATATTTTCGAGTGCCTAATTGCTTTTTTAAGCTTATATGGAAATCTGAGTGCTTAAATTTTTGGGAAATATGGACTATTTTTAAGTCCACCATGGCCTTAACCAAGATGGACTTAAAATAAGTCTAAGTTTCCTTAGGTCCAAATTTAGTTCATATTACCTTAATTTAAGTCTATTTTTTGGGTTTTAAGTCCATATTTTTTTCTGGGTGTACTATTCGGAAAATAAGTAAAAATATTTTTATAGTTAGAATTTTTCTGGCTCCAACTTTTTACGAAAACCCATTGTAACTAACAATATGGCGCATAGATTAAAACAAAAATTTTTTTTAATGGTTAAAAAATTTTTTTAAGTCTTAATTTGTTTTTATTATTAAGAAACTTATTTTTTTTAGAATTTTTTTTTTTGAAAGAAGAGGTTTTAGAGGAATTAATGCAAAAGACGTTAGGTCAATCAGATTCATACATATAAGCGGAGATACAGATTTTCAATGAAAGGGTACTTTTTCAAATTTAAACACTTTTGGCAAACTTAAAAAAAATCGAACTAAAAAATAATTTTTTTTTCGGTCAAATTCTGATACACGTGTTTGTTATGTCGCCATCCCCGAATAATCAAGTAATCGGGAAAACCAGGGATGTCAGTTAGGTTTCGTGTCCAGTGTTGGGCAACGTCGAAATTGGAGTCGGTTGGGGCGAATTCAAATTCAAATGGTACGAATGTCGGTCAAAGGGACATTGACCCAGAATGTAAGGAGAAGGAGCCCGTAATCGGCATGGCATTGACGGAATGGCCGACACGAGATCAGTCCAGAATTAGTGTCGGCGGCGCGCAGTCGCACGAGTTGTCTATCAATCAAAAAAAAATCTCCTTAAGCAGTCGCGGTACGAGAGTGGCCATCAGTGCCCTACAGTTTTGTAACCAAATAACGAACGCTGTGATAATTTGAAAAGGAGTAATTAAATATTTTTTTCGACGGTCGCCGACGCGCAAAAGGACGGTCTCCGAAGCCGGACTGGCCAAGACCCTGCGGTGAGTCCGTTCTATGGTAGCGGGGGAATAAGATAGGCAATGAAGAATCCCGTTTCAGGCCAGCCAAGACGAGACGTGGTGGCCAGGTTCCGCTACTGGGAGCCTGGCCAATAAATTTTTACGGGCATCCCGGATTCGCTGAGGGTTATGCAATCGTCAGATCCCGTGCTGCCAGCCGCTGGAACCCGCTACTTGCCAGGGAGAAGCGCAATTCTGTCTAGAATTCGACGGAGGAGTTCGGGAGCCAAGAAGCCGCACGTGGCGAAGTTACGTCACTCGAGCTGGGAGAGATCGGCGGCTCGACACACGCACTAGCCTTTTTATTTTATGTCGTGTCGTCCCTTAGTTTAATAATTTATTTATTTATCTCGTTATTTATTTATTTCACTATTTATTTATTTATCACAAAATTTGGGAGGGGATTTACATTATTAACTTAATTTATTACTGCACATATTTTATCACATATTTATCACACCACATTTATATATTTATTTATCTACTTATTCACATTTATTTCTTATCACAATTATTTATATTATCCTACCTATTACACCTGTGAACAATTCACTTCTTGTTTATTTTTACACTGATATTGTATTATTTTCACTTACTGCTCCTTCTGAGCAAGTAGTGGGGTTTTTAATTCACGAAACAAAAAAGAAAAAACAAACACAACCGCAATTGTGTGCGGTATCCTTGTCAAATCCCACGTGCAGGTCGCCTGTCGTTGAAGTCTGGGATCCACCAAGAGAGCTCTTTCAGGTAGGGACCGAAAAAGCAGACATCCTAGTCATTCGTACTAATCCCTGATTGGGGCTGTCGAAGCCGGCGGGCGGTGGGTAATGGGTTCCCTTACGGGTAGCTGAGCATATTCTGTGAAATATAATTAAGTAAATAAATTGTGATAATATGAATATGGAGTAACTTATCTTGTAAAGGGGGAGGGAACATGTAGACTGTCTTAAAATTTCCTGCGGTGACCGGTCTAAGGGGCAGTCGATTACATCTACGGCTGCTACGGTCGGGAGGGAGCGCTGAGGCTTTGGGTTTACTGTCCAAAAGCCCGGGATATGTCCGAAGGTGTCCTATGACCTAGAATAGAACAAATGGGTGGTTTAGTTTTGTGGTATATACCTGTTTTGCGATCTTGTAGCTGTTCTTCAATGTTTTGGCCAGTTGCAAGACCATATGGTTGTTGCAGCGGGTAGTGTTGTAAAGTGCAAACATCCGTTTGCTTATTGTTGCGTGTGTGTGGGCAGGGCTGGAGTACCTACACCCCAAGTGCTCTGAGCTAGCCGGCGCTGCCCACTCGCGGACACACGTAGTCCTATTTTGGGACATAACATGTTTACTTATTTTCCGAATAGTACGTGTAAAAAAAGTTTGAGGCAAATCAAAAATGTGACCCAATAAAAGGTGTTCGGTTTGTAAAAGAACCGCCCATATGGGCCTTGAAGGACAAAAGCGAAATTTTCGGAAAAGTCGCAAATGACAATGCACTCATCAGTGGTAAGATCTGCCTTTTTTTTGTCACAAACTCATTTTGTTTTCGTACTTAAAATGAATGTAGAAGCAATTTTTCCAATCCGGTTTTTAATTTTTCTAAAAATTCATCGACTGGGGATATCATCAGTTGTAAAGTTGTTCTGTCAACTACTGTCCATTGTCTGTAACGAATTTCCTCGATGAATTGGCTTTCAAAAATATTTGTAAGTTCTTCAACTAAATGTGATGCACCAGGACACTCGCAGCACTTTCCAAAGTAACACTTCTCTGTTGGATTTATGCAAATCATACGTTTAAGAAAGTCTTGATAACAGGTTAATTCTGTAAATTGCTTTATGTGTGATCCATCGATAAGCAAATTTACATTTTCATGTATGGCGCAAACGCACACTGAATGAGTGCCACTTGCACCTGCTAGTACGCAGTGTTTTGGGCGCAAGCTAGCTAATTTTGAAAAGCTGCATTTTACTTGTGGATATATTTTGAAGAACATATTGTAGAGTTCACGCAAATTTACTAAAAGCAATAGTTTTTGCACAGAAGAACGTTTTCCATTGATTTTTACGGAAATGAAATCCTTTTTGCCGGGCATCATTCGGCTGTTTTCATCAAGCTCATAAAATTCTATCACTAATTTAATTACGTCTTCGTCTAATGATGGGTGGGTTTTAGGGTCAGGACCAGATAAGATTCCATTTTTCTCTGCCGTTTCTTTTGCACTATAGATCATGTGAAAAGTTGCAGAAGGAAAATGTTCTTTCACCTTTCGATACGACCAGTCCTTGAAAATTGTCAAAATTCTAATTTGCTTTACACGGTCATCTGTTTGATTAAATTCATGTTTTAAAATTTCTAATATTGTATTGTCCATCATTTTCTTCAGCGCCATTTTCATCATCCACGCAATCAGATGAAGTATTAAAAATCTTTGACAAAGACACCTTAAGATCATTCATTTTTTCAGATGAGTATCGCTTCTGGTGAACTTTTTCTTTTTGGATTGGCGAAGATCCAAAAACTTCTAAGCCTTTGTTAAAACAATGTATTGCCTCGGATACGGCCTTCTTTTCATCCTTGAACGTAAAACTTACGTCCTTAATAAGATTTGTTTCCATTTCGTTTTTCGGCGAGGCTTCGAGCTAGAAAATAGTTTTACATTATGTTGTAATGCTTTTTGTGTTCTTTTAAATGCATTATTAAATTTTATACCTCGGGGTTTGCTCCAATATCGTTAATTTCCTCTTTCTGCTCAGACTTCTTTTTTATATTTACACGACAAGTGTGGCAAATCTTTTGCTGAAGTGCCTGATTTGACAGAGGAATATTTAACGCCAGCAAGTGTTCCTTCTGCACCTGTCTCAAATTCTTAGAACTAGCGATTCTTGGACTTGGCGATAATTTAAATGGATTGAAACATCTATCAAATCGCATACGCACACAAGAAGCAACGAACTTTTTTTATATTTTTTTTTGGCATTTTCTTTGCAATAAAACTTCAATCTACAACCGTAAGCTTCGTAAAAAGTGCACTTCACAGATGATATAGGTCAATAAGTTTTATGTAAATTTATCGATGCAAGTTTTGGTTCAATGCAGTGAACTGAACCAGTTCACAATTATGGTACTAGTGGTTCTCGTATCTCGTAACCATAAGCATCTCATAAGTGCGAGCGAGATGCGCAACATGGTTTGGCGTGCGTTCATAGAAGAAAGGCAAGGGCTTCTTGAAAAAAATCGATATTAAAAAAACTAAAAATGGCTCCAACTTTTTACAGAAATCGATTGTAACTAACATTCTGGCGCATATATAAAAAAAAATTTTTTTTTTGTGGGGGCAATGGTTTAAAAATTTTTTAAAATTTAAATTGTTTTTATTTTTAAGAAATTAAAAACTATTTTTTTTTAGAATTTTTTTTTTTGAAAGAAGAGGTTTTTAATGAAGAGGTTTTTAAGGAATTAACGAAAAAGACATGAAGTTAATCGGATTCATATAACCGGAGATACAGATTTTTAAAGAGAGGGTACTTTTCCAAATTTGACGATTTTTGGCCAACTTAAAAAATTCTAACTAAAAAAATATTTTTTTTTCGGCCAAATCCTGATACACGTATTTACTTATTTTCCGAATAGTACTTGTAAAAAAAGTTTCAGGCAAATCAAAAATGTGACACAATAAAAAGTGTTCGGTTTGTAAAAGAACCGCCCATATATTTAAAATTTTTATTATTTTTATAAGGCAATGAACAAAAATATTTTTTTAATGGCCGAAATTCTCATACAGAACCCTCCTTGAGGGATTCGATTGGAATAACTCTATAATGCTTGCACAACATCAATCAGCGTTCAGCTAAGATCAGTGGTCAACACTATGTGCTCTAGTTTCTTAATAACTAAGTTATATAGGGACTTCTTTTGGTCATGGTATTAAGGTCTACTAGTTCGAGATCTAACACTGGGAATAATAAATAAATAACCTTTCTTAATTTTTCCCATTCATCACGATTCCCTGAAATTTTACAGCTTTACATGTATTTTTTGCATTGCAGCATGACGAATTTACCAATACAATTTTTTCTTTTAGTATCTATCTATCTATTTAGTAATCGTTTTAAGCGATTGTTGGCGTGACAGATTTGGATAACAAACTGGCGCTGAATAAAACGCTCTGGCTCTTATAGTATAAGACAATACTGCACACAAAAAAAATTCGATACGAAACGTAGGTCAATTTTACATTTTTTAAGATCAATTTTAACTAGATATGGACCTGTGTAAAATTGATATGCTCGAAATATTAATTTTTTGAAAATGCTTAAGCGTAAATTTAACAGAACTGACAGATAGGAAGACAGATAGTCAGACGGATAGACAGGCAGACAGACAGACAGACTCCGCGTTCAAAATAAAGTGGCAAATATTTGACAAAACCTTATACTAGCGCGAGCGAAAAAACATGCTTAAGGCACGTCAGTTCGAATTTCGAATATGTCTTTCTCGTTTCAACTTACGTCATTTTGTTCTCCATATGGCGTATTGCTCTCTTTTTCGAAGTGACAGAGTCTTCGAGAGAGAAAATTCGGCAAAATGACCTTAATTAATGTAAATTTGATGAGTATTTCATGTAAAAACGATGTGGGTATGAATAACATGCCATTTACATTGGCCATATCGAATTTACAGGAACATGCTTTTTTTTGTGTGTATGAATGATCGGAAAATTAATGGGAAATTGACAGAAAAACAAGAAAGAAAGCTGACTTCGGCCAGCTGAAGTTTATATACCCTTAAACATCGTTACTATTCTATTTGAAATGAATTAATAATTAATAATGTTAAATTTACATTTGCAACAAACAAAATTATAGCAGTTTACGGATTATTTTTACATTAATTGATCGACCCTTCCTATGGCAGCTATATAATATAGTCAACCAATTTATGTTAAATTTAATTCGAAATTCTAAAATAATAAAGAAGAAGAGAATATAATAAAAATTAACAAAGCTATAATTTTGTTTGTTTTCCTTTAATTTTCCGATCGTTCCTATGGGAGCTATATGATATAGTAGTCTGATTTTTCTAAAATTTAATTCGAAATTCAGAACAGTTAAAAAATGATATTTCCAAGAGCATAAGGTAATATCAAAAAACAGATAAGTAATAATTTTTTTCAACGATTTTTCCGATTATTCCTATGGGAGATATAAGATATAGTTGTCCGATCCGGCCGGCTCCGACTTATATACTACCTGCAATTGAAAGACGACTTTTTGAAGCTCGTTAGCTTCAAAACTGAGGGACTAGTTTGCGTAGAAACGGACGGACGGACAGACGGACATGGCTAGATCGACTCGTCTAGTCATGCTGTCCAAGAATATACATATATACTTTATAGGGTCCTTCACTGCGTTGCAAACTTCTGATTGAAATCATTATACCCTCTGCAAGGGTATAACAACGATTTTTGTAATTGTTTTGTAATAATTAAATAATTATATTGTAATAATTAAATAATTATATTGTAATAATTAAATAATTATTTTGTAATAATTAGCTGCAAAGGTATATAGACTTCGGCTGCCCGAAGTTAGCTTCCTTTCTTGTTTTATGTTGACCTTTTCCAAAATGTTATGGATAAAATAAAGTTTGACTATCTTTCCGACTACTGTTTAACAATTAGCAAAACGCGGACAAGTCTCAACCCAGTTTGGTCAATCAATTGGTATTGAAGAATCAAATACACATTCCTTTTCCCGTTAATCTAGCTTCAAAACTGCGGTCGCCACATACCGGCAAAGTGCCAATCCTCTAGCTTTTATAGTTTCGGAGATCTCAGCGGTCATACAGACGGACAGACGGACATGGCTAGATCGACTCGGCTAGTTATCCTGATCTCGAATATACATATATATTTTATATGGTCGGAAACGCTTCCTTCTACCTGTTACATACTGTTGCCGTAATACAATGTACCCTTTTACTCTATGAGTAACGGGTATAAGCATTTGGTCACACTTGTTCATAACGAACCGAAGTTAACATTATAATAGAAAGTAATCTCAGGGCCATATAATTATCGACACATTTAGTTTCGAAGGGAATATGAAGGTGTATAGTGCTTTTTGTCTTGCAGCCGGATTGCTCTTATATTTTAACCTGAATGCTGCCAATTTAGTGCCACAGACGGACTACTGTAATTTAAAAAACTGCCCAGCCGGCAAGGAACTTCCCCACCTTGCGTGCAATAATATGGGGGTAAGCATCTAGATTCTAGAAAATGTTACTTAAATTAACATCACTAAAAGATTGGGTGTTCTCATTGAGAACTTCTCACCTATTGACATTTTTTTAAGTAATGATTTTTCTAGTACACTAGAAAACATGGTAAATGTAACTATTTCACCATTGCACTATGAGCAAAAAAAATTCAAAGGAGAGGCATTTTTACTTTTTTTTGTTCTTTAGTATTACCCACAAAAAAAACTTGGTAAAATCAACTGTTATAATTATCAAACAGTCCCCAACCACAAAAATTGGTAAATATACTAATTAAACTGTTACTTTCAAAACAACAATACACACAATTAGCAATTGTGTAACAATTATAGTTACTGAACTATCTTCATTGATAAATTTTACCAAGAAAATTTTGTCGTGTGTAGGCTCATTCCACGTGAAACGTGACAATTTGGGTCAGATCTCAGAATCAATCGAAACTTTTTTTTCGATAGAGGATTGAAATATAAGGATCGTTTATTTATTTAGCTCTTACCGTTTATTCTTAAAAAATCTTTTTGTAATTAAGCTCCGATTTTTTAGTTATGCAGCACTTGAGACTCGTTTGAGTTATTTTAATATTTAGTATGCAGCTTTGTGGGATATCTTAATATCTTTCAGAAAAATATTTTTAAACATTTTTTAATTTAATATTAAGTATTAAAAAGTTGATAATCTTGATTCAATTACATATGTAAATAACCTTCTGTGGACCTACTTACAATACTTAAAAGACTCCTAAATTTATTTTCTAATTAAATTCAGTTTACAACTCCACGGCGGACAGATCGGACGTCGTGCGCTTTGATTTAAAAAGCAATCCCCTGAAGACGATCTCCGGAGGAGATCGAAATATATTGGGAAAACGCCAAAAAATAAAGCACCCAGACCTCGAGCCAGCCAAACCAATTGTTTGATTTTCAAACAATTTTATTTACCTTTTTTCAGTATTTTTTCCCTTAAGAAAGTAAAAAGATTGAAATAAGGTCACGTGCTTACAAAAAGGGACGAAAAATTTCGTCATTGTACCCGTTACTCGTAGAGTAAAAGGGTATATTAGATTCGTGCAAAAGCATGTATACATGTTATAACAGGTAGAAGGAAGCGTTTCCGACCATATAAAGTATATATATTCTTGATTTGGATCAATAACCGAGTCGATCCAGCCATGTTCGTCTGCCCGTCTGTCCGTCTGTATGAACGCTGAGATCTCGGAAACTATAAAAGCTAGAAGATTGCATGCAGATTCTACACAGAGAAAAAAAACCAAGAACATTGCACTCAAATTAAGAACATTCGTTCTTAAAAACTGGGTAAGCACAAATGCAGTGCTGCCATTTTGTCCTTTTTCCGGATAGATTGGTCCTTTTTTTAACGGCTTCTGTCCTTTTATCAAAAATAGGTTTTTGAGTGTTGTTTTGTGTAGCATATAACCTGCAAATACATCTGCTAGTTTTTTTTGCCACCCGAGCTGATGGGGGTTGTGTTCAAAGGATAGTCGCACGTGCTGGTTCCGGCTGTATTATCGGTAGAAGGTGGGGTTCTAGGGAATCCTTGGACAACTTGCTCGCAAGCTTTTAAATCTTAAAAAAAAATCACGTGCTGATCTTTAATCCAATCAAGGGGAGGGTAAACTACTAAGGATATATAAGGAGAGTATCTTTACTTAAACCCTCCTGTGAGAGACGACGCTCTAGGGTTTCGTTGTGTTTGCGCTGAGCAGTTGTGAAAGCTGCAGCGGATGCCCACCCAACCATATCACCAAATTCCACTTAAAATTCATTGGTGATCCCAATGACAACAAACAAACTATTTTATTCTCTCTCTACCTTCTTTCGATGCATGACTCCCAAATTGATAACGCTTAGTGTTGCATTATTACCTCAAAAACAAAGTATTTATTCACTTAAATTAACTTTAGGTGTTCCTAAACACCAATTCATTGCGCAGGCAAATAATTAATAAATTGGATATATTTTACCAACAGTAAATGTGTATAGGTATACCAGAATTAAATTATTTATATATAATCTGTTTATTTTATAGGTAGGTTTACTTTATAGGACTGATGCATTCCATTTTACTTCCTGTGATTCGATCTAGGTATATTTATATATTTTGTTTCTCTTTAAAAATAGGTCGAGGTAACATAATAATTTTCCATAACTTAAATAATTTGTGATCAAAAATAGGAAATGAAATCAAAATTAAAATCCAAAGAATAGTTTAC
The DNA here is from genome assembly GCA_037075245.1 of Drosophila mimetica. NCBI lineage: Eukaryota > Metazoa > Arthropoda > Insecta > Diptera > Drosophilidae > Drosophila > Drosophila mimetica. The sequence goes on from JBAMCH010000004.1 coordinate 4,089,947, forward strand.
ACTGGTATGTGCAAGAAAAAACAAATGGAATGAAAATTCAGAATATATATTGGTTTTTCGTTTCAATGTTTGGTTTTAACTTAAATTATTAAATATTTATATTTTATTTCAGATTTATTTTAATTCCAAGGTTTTAAAGTTTTATTTAACTTTTACCAATGGCTCTAAAACTGTATGCATGTATGCAGATAGGAAGTGTGGTTGTGTTTTCTTTCTTTTCTTTTATTTAGTTTTTGCACTTTTTCTTATCTGCACACGGCTGGGCATTTGCAAGAAAATATAACGAAAAACTGGTTTTAACCAAACATTAAAACTCTATTTGGTTCCGCTTAGAATTCACAAATCCGCTACGAATGTATAATAAAAGAGAATAAGTACACTTACATATTTTATCCACGTCAAAAAGATCTTTTGCTGGGATGAGTGTGCTCTGTTGGTGTAATTTTCAATAAAGGTGTGGATTAGGAGTTCACTGCGCTTAGTTAATAATTATTTTAAATCGTTTGTCTTTTCAATTAATTTTAGATAGGATTTATCATTCAATTTTGTCAGTTCTTGTCTTTTTTTTTATAGTGTTTAGGAATTTGATTTCACTTTTACAATATTCAATATTTCTTTTATTTTTATTTTATTTATTATAAAAAATATATTGGAATGCGGGCAGGCCTTTATCTACCACAAAAATTTGCATGAACGACTGTAAAAAGCCTTTTCTTATTTGATTTGATTGGAATTTTTTTTTCTTTTGATTATATTATTTTTGTATAGTTTTTTTTTTTTTTTTTACTGACGCCTAGGTGCACTGATCGTGGCCAAATAAAGGCGGTGAAACTTAAAAGGGAAACTTCCACGGATGGCACTTAATTCCTCTTAGGCAGACCTCCCTGTAGTTTTAGGGGTTAAGTACTGCATATGTGTAGGGTCCGCCAGAGATCACGTGGAGGAATGGAGGACAGCTCCAGGTCGAAATGGGGCTAGTTACGGCCAACTCCGAGACACGTGCAAGGATAACCTTTAAGCCGAATAAGTTTGAGTACTAGCCAGATAATCTCCAGCCAACTCTTAAGGCCGTCGAGACTGTAGAGTCAACTATACCGCAGTAGACTGACTTTAAATTGGTCGGGAACTGGGTGCCTAAATGAAAGGGTATAACGAATGTAGGCACATGTTTTTTTTTTAAAAAAAAAACGAAATACCTTATAGTGGCACCCAAAATCCTAAGAAGAACTCCAAGCCGGCTATAGTTTATTTTACGTGAAGCACGTATTTTGTAATAATCCGCGTATAGCACAATATTATTATAAATGCTGCTACTTTAAGGTAAAAAAAATGGAAATTTTTACTTCGCACTGTAGGCCTGTTCAATTAGGCAGCCACGAGGTAATAGAAATAGCAAAGAGGAATTTGAATATAGTCAAGTGCAAAATTTGGAAATCGAGTGGCGTGAGCAGTGGAAAGATAATTGGAAATATGAGATAAATTGCATATTTCAGATCTGGCAGTACCTTGGAGAGAACATTATCTAAAGCTTAGCCTGATACTGCGTATTACTAGGTATACTTTTAGGATCATCTGGTTGACCAAGCGCACTACATTTGGCTAGTTGTATTTGTATTAACCTGTTTTTATACGCTAAGAGACAGTTTTAACCATCATTCTCACAGTTGGACACTTAAATAATACTTTTTTTTATATGAATTTTCCAAAAAAATCGATGGATTTTCATTATATAAAGATTTTTTCTATGGCAAAAAAAAAGAAAAGGAAAAGACTTTAAAATTTCACGGGTTTACAAAAAAAAATTGATGAAATACGCACTTCATGAAACTATGATTTTCTGTTAAGGTACATCTCCCGGAGTAAGAAAAGGGCACTTTTAATTTTTTGTATGGTACAGTTTTTTTTTAAGTGTAAAAACGTTTTTAACTTTCTTATACACAGCATTGAGTTCCATTCTTTGGTTTAGAAGCTGAAAGAGTTGGAAAAAATGCAAAAAAGCTGGCATAAATGGCTACTTTAAAAATACACGCCTAAAAACCGAAATTATTTTTATAGCTTATATGGTTAGATGGTTCTTCGACAAAAAAAAAGAAGCTAATGATCGTTACTATCCGCCAGTAAATTTTTTTGATATGAATTTTTTAAGCTCGGAACAACGTTGGTTTTTTGGCCGTTTACAGCTGTTAACTGAGGTTAACAGGGCTCTAACAGGGCTGTAATACACCTTTTTTCCAACTGAAATAATCTATATAAAATCGAACCTTTGGTTGTTAATTCAGTTGATGGTCTTGTTAGTTTGCTTAAGGATGTATCTTTAAGTAGAAGTTATAAAAATAATTTCGGTTTTTAGGCGTGTATTTTTAAAGAAGCCATTTATGTCAGCTTTTTTGCATTTTTTTCCGAATTTTTCAGCTTTGACGAAGTGTAAAGTGTAAACCAATGAATGGAACTCAATGCTGTGTATAAGAAAGTTAAAGGGCATTCTTTTACCTGTAAAATGAGTCTTTGATAGCCCAAATCGGTTTACCACAACTCGAGTTAGAAATTAAAGAAGTGCAAAAAACGTTTTTTACACTTTTAAAAAAAACTGTACCATACAAAAAATTAAAAATGCCCATTTCTTACTCAGGGAGATGTACCTTAACCGAAAATCATAGTTTCATGAAGTGCGTATTTCATCAATTTTTTTTTGTAAACTGGTGTTATCGTAATTTTTATTCTTTGGCTCTTTTTTCACAAAAAAAAGGCAGAATTTTAGTAAAAACAAGAGGGAACGCTATAGTCGAGTGCCTCGACTATCAAATACCCGTTACTCAGCTAAAGTCAGCAGTCTCAAGCAGGGCAAACCAAGCAGCCGCTTCAAAAAATTAAAAAAAATTATTCTACATTTCGGTAGGCGTTTATAACCCAAACAAAATGGCGTTTACACTTTTGCTCTAGCTTTAAAACTATGGGCGCCACAGCTTTTCGCGGTTTGTGTGCGTTAGGGGGGAGGGGGGTTTCCAACTTTGGTCTATCAATATGTATTGATGAAACTTGCGCTGCGTATTAACCCCTAGAATCTGCATGTCAAATCCCAATCTTCTAGCTTTTATAGTTTCCGAGATCTGAGCGTTCATACAGACGGGTGCCACTGTTTTTCGAGGTTTGTGGGCGTTAGGGGGGAGGGGGGGTTTCTTACTTTGGTCTATCAATATGTATTGATGAAACAAATACACATTTCTTTTCCCGTTAATATAGCTTCAAAACTGTGGGTGCCACAGTTTTTCGCGGTTTGTGGGCGTTAGAGGGGGCGTGGCACATCGGCGTGAAAAACTTGCGCTGCGTATTAACCCCAAAAATCTGCATGCCAAATCCCAATCTTCTAGCTTTTATAGTTTCCAAAATCTCAGCGTTCATACAGAACGGGTCGCAGTTTTTCGCGGTTTGTGGGCGTTAGAGAGGGCGTGGCACATCGGCGTGAAAAACTTGCGCTGCGTATTAACCCCTAGAATCTGCATGCCAAATCTCAATCTTTTAGCTTTTATAGTTTCCGAGATCTCAGCGTTCATACAGACGGACAGACGGACAGACAGACGGACAGACAGACGGACAGACGGACAGACGGACATGGCTAGATCGACTCGGCTAGTGATCCTGATCAAGAATATATATACTTTATATGGTCGGAAACGCTTCCTTCTGCCTGTTACATACTTTTGCACGAATCTAATATACCCTTTTACTCTACGAGTAACGGGTATAAAAATTTTTTACGACTCTGCTTTGGGATTTTTATTTAAGTAATATTAGATTATTACGTATACGCATAAAAAATTTCAAATGATCAAGCGAAGAAAGTAGTGAGTCGGGCGCAGTAGAGCATTATAGAGTTGAATTTAATATTTACTCCATTTAAATTAAGTACAAAATGTAAATGTAGTATAAACACAAATATTTAGAAGAAATTATTTTTGTCCTTTTTTCTGTCCTTTTTTAATGGTTTTTGTCCTTTTTTCCCGTCTTTTTTGGCTCACCTATCCTGTTTTTTAAGCATAGTGATGGCACAAATGTTCTCATTTCGAGTTGAATGTTCTGAACATCAGAACGAAATGGTGTTAGCTAAAAATTCGACATTAAGTTCATTCCGTTCTATTTTCAAGTTAATTTTGCTCTTAATATAAGTACATTTTTAAATCAAATGATTACAAAATGTAGTTCTTTTGTTCTGTTTTTCAGAACATTTTGCTCTCAATACTAGATTGATTAAAAACAAGAAAGAAAGCTAAGCCAGCCGAAGTTTATATACCCTTGCAGATCGTTCCTATTCTATTTAAAATTACAAAAATGTTAAATTTTGATTTGCAACAAACAAAATTATAGCAGTTTACGGAGACTTTTGACATTAATTAATCGATCCTTCCCATGGCAGCTATATAATATAGTCATCCAATTTATGTTAAATTTAATTCGAAATTCTAAAATAATAAAATAAACTTATATTCCAAAGTAGAAGAGAATACAATAAAAATTAACAAAGCTATAATTTTCTTCCTATTAATTTTCCTTTAGTTTTCCGATCGTTCCTATGGGAGCTATATGATATAGTCGTCCGATTTTTCTAAAATTTAATTCCAAATTCAGAACAGTTAAAAAAATGATATTTCCAAGAGCATAAGGTAATATGTCAAAAAACACATAAGTTATAATTTTTTTTTCAATTATTTTTCCGATTATTCCTATGGGAGCTATAAGATATAGTTGTCCGATCCGGCCGGCTCCGACTTATATACTACCTGCAACAGAAAGACGACTTTTGGTAAAGTTTCAGCTCGATAGCTTAAAAACTGAGGGACTAGTTTTCCGTAGAAACGGACGGACGGACAGACGAACGGACAGACGGACATGGCTAGATCGACTCGTCTAGTCATGCTGACCAAGAATATATATACTTTATATCGGACTACTATATCATATAGCTCCCATAGGAACGATCGGAAAATTAATAGGAAAAAAATGTTATCTTCGTTGAATTTCTATTGTAGTCTGTTCTACTCTGGAATATAACTTTATTTCATTAATTTCGAATTCAATTTAACTTAAATCGAACGACTATATCATATAACTGCCCTAGAAGGATCGATCGAATAAGGTCAAAATAATACGAAAATTGCTGTAATTTTGTTTGTGGCAACAAATGCGCAAGTAAATCTAAATTTAACATTTTGGAATTTGTAATTAATAATAGGAAAGATCACCAAGGGTATATAAACTTCTGCTAGTCGAAGCTAGCTTCCCTTCTTGTTTTAATTAGTAATCTAACAATTAAAATTTTTTAATTTGTTAAGGAAATGTTAATTACGCGTCTTAAAATTATTTTACTTACTCTGTCTTAGCCAGTTTTTAAATCGGGGTCCCCTCGCATCGGAGCCAGATGCCTTACCCATTGGGCCATCGCACAATGTTATGCGCCTGTGTATTAGATCAAGTTAAATATAAAATTGGTTTGTTCAATCATGCTCAAATTTAAAATGAAATATTTATTTTATAATGTTTAATTGACCAAAAAATTTTAAAACAATTTATGCAATGTTGAATTATTTTTGATTTTCCAAAAATTTAAAAACGCGCGCAAAGCTAGGTGGCGCACTGTTCAACACAAGTGCTGCGGCTCGCGTTTTTACTTTGCATGCGCGCGTTCTTAAATTTTTGTATGGAAAATAGCTGTGCGCCCACCGAAAAGTTCGAATTGCGAAAAACCTTTGGCCGGGCCACTCTTTTTTTTTTTTTATCTGTTTCGTAATGAACCAATCTTAATTTTCAAATGGTTTTAAGCTCTATAGCTGGTAAAGAACACTGAAAAAAAAAAAAAAAATAATTTATTTTTAAGAAAAATAAATTTTAATTTTTTTTAAATTTTTTTATGGAAAGTCATAATAATTCTTGAGCGATTAGTGAAAACATCATAAAGATATCTCTTACCGTTCCGAAGTTATGAATTAATGACTGAGTGCAACTTTTTCAAAAAAGTGTCAAAAATGCCATGTTTTGACCTCTATAACTCCGGTAAAACTCAAAATTTCGCAAAACCGTTCAAATGAAGTTCTTATATTTTCGTTGTAAACCTGAAAAGTAAAAAAGTTCGATGAAAATCGGACCTTCGGAACAGGGGTGGCCCACTTGGCAGATTTTGACTCATGGCTTAAAATTTTTATAAAATGTTTTTAAGCATTTCAAGCAAGAAAGTTTATATACTCTTGCAGATCATTCCTATTCAATTTTAAATTACAAAAATGTAAGCTTTAGATTTGCAACAAACAAAATTATAACAGTTTATGAATTATTTTGACATTAATTGATCGATCCTTCCTATAGCAGCTATATAATATAGTCGTCCAATTAATGTTAAATTTAATTTGAAATTCTAAAATAATAAAATAAACTTAAATTCCAAAGTAGAGGAGAATAAAATAAAAATTAACAAGAAGGGATATATTTACCCTTGCAGATCTTTCCTATTCAATTACAAATACTAAAATTATCAATTTAGGTTAAATTCCAAAGTAGAAGATAATACAATCACTATGGAAGGCAGTTCATGTAGTGACGAAGCACACAAGGAGAGTGTGCGACGGCTACTACCTTTATATAGCCGCAGAATTGAAAATCTGCTGTAATGGTCTAAGTCTACCGAGTGATACACCAATTTAAAGGTATTGCAAAAACTAAAAGGATTGAATACCAAGACCTCAAGAATCAATTGGTTTGGGGTAGAGAGCGGTGAAAGTGTAAAAGTGAAAATTTAGAAATTTGGATATTTTGGGGCTAGTGGGAATAATTGGCCCCCCGCACTAAGCTCGTTGTATTTTTACTGAAAATGCGCTTAATATGGGGGGTCAGAAAATCCGTCGCTCCGTTCAAAAGTTATACCGAAAACAAGATTTTCTTCTTCTTCCCAAAATGAAAAATTTTTTGTCCCTTTGTTTGTATGCATCAAATCGTGGTTTTAGGGTCCTGAAATAAATTTTACTGTGTTTAGCAGCAGGACATGAAAAACGTTTGTTCTACGGCTTTTGGAAAAACCCACTAGTTTGGCGGGAAATCATTAAAAAAATCTAGATTTTGACGGCTTATAGTTTCTAAACGACCAAAGCTACAGACTCGTGCTATACCTTGTTAAAAAGGTAATTTAATATGCTAACCACGTTGCGAAATTTGTGAAATTAGCTAAATGAAATAGTTTAAAATTTATGGTTAAAATTTGTTTTTTTAAGTTTTTTTTGGTTTTATATAGCTCTTGATATTCCCCAACTTTTAGTATATAACACATTTTCTCATAAAAATGCTCGTTTAGATGCAATTGAGCGATGAAAAGTGCAGCCCGTTTCAGATTAGTATGGAAAACACTTCATGCTTACTTGAATGCCCAAAAACCATTTTGAGGAGATCAAATTCTTATTAGACATTTTCAAGGAAAAAGTCTAACTTTTATATTTATTTTAAATTCCTTGAAAGTTTTTTTAACTGTATTTTTAGATTTTTTTATTTTTTTTTCAAAAACGGCTGTAACGATTTTCTTTAAAACTTAAAACAACAATTTAAGGAATCTCAAGGAGATTTCTTTGAGATTCCTTATATTTTTGTATCTAACACATTACTGTAAAGTCATATTTAAACATAAGTCTTAAAACAAAAAGTTCTGATATCCAATAAAAACACCTCTTAACGAGGTAAAAAACTAGTGACGACCGCACATTCAACATACAAAAGTTCTGATATCAACGTAGTGCCGTCTCTTATTGGACACGGGCTCAAAGCTTTCGTACACCAAAAAAAAAATAGTCATCAATGTGCCACTATTTAGGTGTCAATGTGACACTATTGAGTTGCAAAAAAAACCCGATCCGAAGATCATCAAATTGACCCTGTTCTGGTGTCACTTTAATATTTTCGAAAATATCAATTTGACCCTTTTTGGTGTCAAATTGCCACTACCCGGTGTCATTTAAGTATAAAACAAGAGGGAACGCTATAGTCGAGTGCCTCGACTATCAAATACCCGTTACTCAGCTAAAGTCAGCAGTCTCAAGCAGGGCAAACCAAGCAGCCGCTTCAAAAAATTAAAAAAATTTCTTCTACATTTCGGTAGGCGTTAATAACCCAAACAAAATTGCGTTTACACTTTTGCTCTAGCTTTAAAACTATGGGCGCCACAGCTTTTCGCGGTTTGTGGGCGTTAGGGGGGAGGGGGGTTTCCAACTTTGGTCTATCAATATGTATTGATGAAACGAATACACATTGCTTTTCCCATTAATATAGCTTCAAAAATGTGGGTGCCACAGTTTTTCGCGGTTTGTGGGCGTTAGAGGGGGCGCGGCACATCGGCGTGAAAAACTTGCGCTGCGTATTAACCCCTACAATCTGCATGCCAAATCTCAATCTTCTAGCTTTTATAGTTTCCGAAATCTCAGCGTTCATACAGACGGGTGCCAAGGTTTTTAGCGGTTTGTGGGCGTTAGGGGGGAGGGGGGGGTTTCCCACTTTGGTCTATCAATATGTATTGAAGAAACGAATACACATTCCTTTTCCCGTTAATCTAGCTTCAAAACTGTGGGTGCCACAGTTTTTCGCGGTTTGTGGACGTTAGAGGAGGCGTGGCACATCGGCGAGAAAAACTTGCCTGCGTATTAACCCCTAGAATCTGCATGCCAAATCTCAATCTTCTAGCTTTTATAGTTTCCGAGATCTCAGCGTTCATACAGACGGGTGCCACAGTTTTTCGCGGTTTGTGGGCGTTAGAGGGGGCGTGGCACATCGGCGTGAAAAACTTGCGCTGCGTATTAACCCCTAGAATCTGCATGCCAAATCTCAATCTTCTAGCTTTTATAGTTTCCAAGATCTCAGCGTTCATACAGACGGACAGACAGACGGACAGACGGACAGACGGACAGACGTCCGTCCAGACATGGCTAGATCGACTCGGCTAGTGATCCTGATCAAGAATATATATACTTTATATGGTCGGAAACGCTTCCTTCTACCTGTTACATACTTTTGCACGAATCTAATATACCCTTTTACTCTACGAGTAACGGGTATAAATATATTGGATTGAATGCTCTTGCAAGCATTCTGTCACGGCCGAAAAAAGTATGGGCATGGCTCAGCGGGCAAGTGTGCTTGCTCGGATACTATTTTGTGGTCGGGGGTATGGGGTTCGAACCCCGCTCACGACACAACATATTTTTTTTTTTTATTTATTAATTTTAATACATTATTATTTTCCAAATTGTTATAGAAATGCTAGATATGCATCTTAAAAACTTTTAACTTAACCTGCTTCAGCTGAGTTTCGAACCGGGTTCCTCCCGCGTTAGAGGCAGACGCCTTACCAATTGGGCCATCGCGCTATGTTATGCGGGAGTGCATAAGTTTAAAACACGTTCGCGAACATTTAAAACTTTCTACAACTTTAAATGAAACGTGTTCCCTATGCAAATTGTATTTAATTTACTTAAATATGAACCTTTTAGTTAAAAGATATTTTGTCAAGTAAACATATCTAATAAGTTTTATATTCAAAGTTTTCAATCTAAACATACAAAACCTTTAATTATATCATTTATATGTATCATTTTTGGTTAATATTAAAAACTTTAAAATAAAAGACAGTGCAATAGCTGCGTCTCCTCGCGTTAGGCCCATTTCGAACTTCGAATACAGAAGTTCGAACTTCAGAAATCGATAAATGACAATTATTGCTATCGATGTGACCCTTGTGTCATTAAAATGACAATATTTCTTATCAAGTTCAATGTTTTGTGAAGTGCGGTATACTTTTGACACTCATTTAGGATCAATTTGACCCCAAAAATTTGATCCTAGTGGCAGTGGCATTTTGAACCACAATTATTAAATTGACACTCAGGTTTTTTTTTTTGGGTGTACGTATACGAGCATTGCATTCAAACTCTCGGATTGCCACGGTCGGCATCACGCATCTTGGTCGCAGGAATCTTTTCGGTGAAAGCAGGCAAGTCAAGGGGGTGCAGCACCTTGAATATCAAATCTAGTATCTCCGAGGATAATTTGGTTGTCTGCGCTCACCTGCTAGGCAGAATCCTTTCTTCACTGGAACGGCAAAACAGCGAGACATCGGCACTCGAGGTAGTCAAGGATCTGCAGTTGGCGGATACACAATTCAACACAAACTCACCTGCTGAAATTCTATTGGGAAGCGAACACGTTCAGTCAGTGTTTACAGTACGAAAGATGTACGACACCAAGGGTAATCTGATCGCCATTTCGTCGGTATTTCAATGGGTTATAACCTCACTCATCACATCCAATTCAAGCAACGCTGTTGCACTAACCACGAAAATGGATCCCATCAAGCATTTCCAAGCATACTTCATGCGAGTGCTTGATCAACTTTCTGTCGATCATCAAGAGAAAATCCCGACTACTTCGAAAATTCTGTTGGAGGATTTTTATGTCGATGACGTTCTTACTGGGTCAAAAAGTGAGGATGAACTGCTTCGAAGCCGAAACGAGCCATCAGCAAACTCGTGCAAACCTTGAGCTCGGGAAATGGGTATCCAACACACAATTTATAGAAACGGATGATACCGACACACAATCTGCGCACACAACACCAGTGAAGGTTCTTGGACTGTACTAGTATCCTGGGAAAGACACTCTAACGTACAATGTCGGCCTAGCTGCAAATCCTTTTTGCACAAAGAGACAAGACTTGTCTGACGTCCCGAGAATATTTTGTACTCTCGGGTTATTAGCACCCGCTGTAATCCAATTAAAAATTCTGCTCCAAAAGCTCTGGCTCTTGAATTTGGATTCGGATACCCGCTCCCAACTAAACTGGCGAACAACTAGCTGAGGTGGAGAGCAGATCTGGAAAGTCCTCAAAAATTCCAACTTTCACGATTTGTTGCCAACCATCCGGACAACATCGAACTCCAGGGGTTTTCGGATGCATCAACCAAGGCGAACCAGCAGAGTCACAAATGACGATGGCTCTAACAAGGGTGGCTCCACTGAAGCAACAATCCTTGCCAAGTCTTGAACTTTGCGCGGCACTTCTTCTAAGCCAACTAATCCGATCGATCACACCTGGATTACGCCACAAGAACATAATTGTTTTTGACTCATCCTTTTCAATAGTGCTCTCCTAGTTAACGTATGCCCCAGCCCAACTCAAAACCTTTGTCAAATAAAGAACCTCGGAAATTCTTGACACCATTCCAAGCAGTGCTTGGCGTCACGTAGACTCCAAAACAAACCCAGCTGACTTTGGGTCCAGGCGACTGACAAGACATTGACTTCCATTTGTGGTGGAATGGGCCTCAATGGCTACGGGACAAGGATCAATACATGGTAATGTTGAACGACTTACGATTCGGTTTATCTCTTATAGATAAACGCATACAAGGAGAAGTCAAATGATTGTCTACACTGGCTGAAGCAACTCAAATTCATGCACCTGACGAACTAATCGCACGAGTGTCTTCTTGGCCTAAGCTCGTTCACATTATCGGCTACGTGAAGCGATTTATTCAACGTACGCGAAGTACATCTCGTGAAGGGGTATCTAGCGCTCTTACATTCGACGAGATCAAGACGACAAGAATTCTTTGCATAATGGACGCACAAGGTTGTTCCAAGAAGATAATCAGTTGCTCCTCGCTAAGAAACCCCTATGCAACGGATCCCAGCGAAAACAATTTGTTGAGGGTAGGCGGACGACTTCACCACTCGCAGTTGTCAAGGGATGCAAAACACTCTGTTTTGCTACCGAAAGCACATCGAATCTCTAAGCTGATTCTGGAACACGTGCACCGAGTTAACCTCCACCCTCGCGCTTCTTCACTCTTTGTTATGCTTCGGCAAATATTCTGGATATTTGGAGCACGTAATCTTATTCGCAAAATCGCACACGATTGTTTAGCTTGCTTTCGTCAACGTTACCACACATCCCAGCAACAGATGGCTGATTTACCCAGCGTTCGCATTACCCAAGCTCTTCCATTTGTGTATACTGGTTGCGACTATGCAGGTCCAATCCCTTTAAAGGATACAAAGGTTGGGAAGCCTCGTATCAGCAAGGGCTACATATGACTATTTGTTTGCATGGTCACCTCGGCCATCCACCTCGAACTTGCCACAGACCTTACGACGGAAACCTTCTTAGCTGCCTTAGGGCGCTTTATTTCTTTACGTGGCAAGTGTAGTAAGGTCTTACGTGACAATGGCACAAACTTTATTGGAGCTAACCGATTCCTCGACGAGATGCAAAAATTGGTTACTTCACAGACACACAAGGACATTGAAATAAGCACTCTAGCGGATGATGGTATTCCCCCGAGAGCCCCTCACTGGGGAGGGAAGTGGGAATCGGCAGTTGTGTCGCTGTGTCGTTAAGTCTCCGCAGAATCACTGAAACTCCACAAATAAGCGCAGTGATAAATTCAAGTCCCTTGTGCCACACGTCAGATACCGGCACCAACTACTTATCACCCGTCCACTTCCTAATTGGGTGACCATTAACAACAGTTCCAGATCCCGATGTGAGTCACATCCCAGTGGGCCGATTAGGATATTGGCAAAGCATCCAGTCTATGCGCCAAGGATGATGTCGTGCTCGAAAAGGAGTACAATTCACCCCCGGCATCTTAGCACATCGCATGGGTTATGCAAAGCTATCCAGGGAAGGACAACAACGGTCGAGCAGTCAAATTGAAGACCTCGACAGGAGAGATGTCCTGACCGATCATAAAAGTTTCTCTATTGCCCCATTTAGAATCTGTGTTTCAGGGCGTGCCGGGATGTTCGTGAGCGCTTACAGCTTTCTCTCTTATTCATTGCCGCATAAGGCCATCTTTATTATTTGTTTGCATGTATACATATTTTTTGGCTTGATGGCAATGCCGCTGCGTCTTGTGAAATTGCATTCAGTGTCAAATAGACTTCACAACTGGAAAGAATAATATTACACATACGCCAATAAAATCGGTTTTATTTTGGACCAGGGAGCTATATGATATAGTCGTCAGATTTTTCTAAAATTTAATTTGAAATTCAAAACAGTTTTAAAAACGTTATTCCTTTTTTTCCTTTCCTTTCTTGTAAAGATTTTAGAAGTACCAACTAAATGCTAGAAAATTTCCATAAAATATCAATTTAAGGAAAAAACACGCGTCAAATAATAAACATATGTGCTGTTTTTAAAATTGACAGAACTGGTCGTCACAGTGTGGAAAGGACCCAAAGATCATTCCCGTACCCATAAACATTCAGAAGTTCATATTGCACTATCACAACACCTATCGTGATATTGTGGCCGGGAGCAAATTCCATAGGTTACCTAATGCAGGGCGCATGCTTAAACTGAAGTGGGACCGCGATTTGGCGCATTTGGCTGAGCTCCTTGTGAAACGCTGTGATCTCCAACCGACAAAACACTGCATATCCACGGAAGTATTTTCCTCACCGGGACATCATGCGGTCTACAACAAGTTTAAAGCGAAAGCAAATTCATTTAGAATAATTAGATCACAGCTGAATGCCTGGTACGATCAGTATAAGCACGTTTCTGTACCAAGTTTATTAGATGGATTATCTAGTGATAAGTAAATCGTACTTTCATTACATTTTCGCGACCTTGATCATATTTTTCATTTTAGCAAAGAGGTCGGACACTTTCTGAGGATGATGGTGGGCCCAAGTAACCGAATGGGGTGTGCCATCGCCAGAATCGAAAAAGATGGATGGACCCACCAATGGCTATCTTGTCTTTATAGCTGTTCACCCAGGAAAAACTCCCTACTGTACGAGTATTCTGCCAAACCCGCCATGTTTTGCAGAGCCGGGGTTGATGGACAGTTCCAACATCTTTGCAATGAAAGGGAGCCTGTAGAAGACTGCAAGCATTCTGAGCTATTTAAGGCAGTTATTACTAACGACACTGCATCAATTATCAGAGGAATGATGAACACACAAATTCAATCAAGGACTTTTGGCTTGCTCAGTAAAGCGTGGAATTGGGTTACAAGTAATTGGGGTCTGATAAAGCAAACTTGGAACACGTTAGTTGGTGGTATTTTTGGAGGCGGAGGAGGAGGAGGAGGAGGAGGAGGAGGGGGAGGGGGTGAAGGTGGTGATGAAGGAGGTGGTGAAGGGGAGGAAGATTAAACTTTGGAAGTTTTTTTGGTAGGTAGACCTAAAATATTTTATTTAAAAAAAAAACAATCATTTATTCAATAAAATTCAAAGGCTTAACAATATTTTTTTAAATATTTTGGACCTCAAAGTTTAAAAATGTTGAATTTGAATTCACTTCTGAGTGACTTCCAGAAGTGACTTTCCACGTTTGTCACTTTGGCGGTCCGAAATCTATAGTAATTTACCAAGGGACAATACAGTAAATTTGTTCCTTATTAGGACTTTTTTTTCTTAAATTGAGTACAAACTACACTCATATTAAGAAATTATTTGGATTCCACTTTAAAGCCGAGTATTCCCTTTTTTAAAGCTGAGGACTGCCAAACGCTTAAATTGGGTAAGAATTTCAAACTGCGCATATGAAACAAGTAAGGAAGCTAACTTCGGCCAGCCGAATCTTATATACCCTTGCAGATCATTCCAATTAATTTAACTTCAGCCAGCCGAGGTTTATATACCCTTGCAGATCATTCCAATTCAATTTGAAATTACAAAAATGTTACATTTGGATTTGCAACAAACAAAATTATAGCAGTTTACGTATTATATTGACATTAATTAATCGATCCTTACTATGGCAGCTATATAATATAGTTGTCCGATTTATGTTAAATTTAATTCGATATTCTGAAATAATAAAATAAAGTTATATTCCAGAGTAGAAGAGAATATAATAAAAATTAACAAAGCTATAATTTTGTTTCTATTAATTTCCCTTTAGATTTTTATAAAATTTAATTCGAAATTCAGCTTCCAATTTGTAAACAACTTCTAGCTGGGAACTTCTTACTCAGCTTTCCCACCAAACTCAGAGTTCTAATTATCTAATTATCCGAATTGATCGGTTCATAAATACCAAATCGTGAGCAGTAAACAAAGTTAGAAACTAAAGAGTGTTGTAATTAGTGGATAAATTAAAGTTAAAAAAAAAAACAAACAAAATTAAACAAATCCACCAGCTGCTAAGTAATTAGCACTTTTTTTTGTCAGTCGATGGGTATTGAAGAAACAAATACATATTCCTTAATAAGTGTAGAAATTTGGATCTGTTGGGGCCGGTGGAAGTTATTGCCCCCATGCGCCTTATAACGGGTTTTTTTTAGAGGTATAGAACTTTAAGTTGCAATAAAACAACGATGGATTATTCAATTGACATGCATTTTTTTTATTCGAAAGATAATCTTGTGGCATTACATTTTATATATGATTTCTGGCCTATGACCGCCACGGCTGGCTCGGATGTAGTCCAATCTGGACGTCCAATTTTCGATGACTTTTCCCAACATTTGCGGCCGTATATCGGCAATAACACGTCGAATGTTGTCTTTCAAATGGTCAAGCGTTTGTGGCCAATGACCAATGACTTTACATAGCCCCACAGAAAGTAGTCTAGCGGTGTTAAATCACAAGATCCTGGAGGCCAATTTACAGGTCCAAAACGTGAAATTATCAATCTATTTCATTCGACGAATCTACGCCTTGCTTGATGATCGTTTGGCTTCAATTCTTGCACGAGTTGGATTTTGTAAGCACGCAAGCCAAGATCCTTCTGCAAAATCTTCCATGAAGTGGATGGATACAGATCTAATTCCTGTGCTCGATGGCGGATGGACTCCTTCGGGTCTTCCTGAATGCTACGCTCTACAGTAGCAATAGCTTCTTCTGTAAGCAGCGTACGGCGTCTCTGGGGATGCGAGTTATCAATAAGAGTAATCGTGGTGCGAAAACGTTCCATTGTTAATCGAATTAACTGCTCTGATGGACGATTTTGTCGACGATAAAATGGACATAGTGCGCGATACGTATTCCGCACTGAACCATTACTTTCGAAATAAAATTGCACTATCTGCAAGCGTTGTTCAGGCGTGAGTCTATTCATGATGAATTGTCAAACCAAACTGAGAATAAATCACTTGACAGCTGTTAAATCGGCCAACTTAAAGTTTTATACCTCTAAAAAAAACACCCTTTATGATTTTCCGTGCATCAGTTATATCGAAAACAAGAGCTGGTCAAAATGAAAATTTAATTCTGTTTGTCAGTTTGTACCAAAACGTAGTTTTAAAGTCCTGAGAATTTGATATGGTGTTCAACAGCTCGATATAAGAAATTTGAGTTCTACCACTTTTGGAAAATCCCGCTAGTTTAGCGGAAAAACAGATATAAATATCTAAAATTCGGAAGGCCTTAACTTCTGAAGAACTGAAGCTACAGACTTATGAGGTACCTCGTTTAAAAGGTATTTTGAAAAGCTATAAACGTCTCCTAAACGTAAAAAGTTTTTTAAATCAAACTATTCATAAATGAGCAGCTATGACCATCGTACTCCTATAACTAAGAAAAGCGTATTTGATAGTCGAGGTACTCGACTATAGCGTTCCCTCTTGTTTATCATTATTTTTTTTGTTTTGGAATACTTACGTACTTATAAATTTGTAAGATTTTAGAACTACCAAATAAATTTAAGAAAAATTTCCATAAAATACCAATTTAAGAAAAAAAACTCTTAAAAAATTAACATATGTGGTGTTTTTAAAATTGACAGAACTGGTCGTCACAGTGTGGAAAGGACCCAAAGATCATTCCCGTACCCATAAACATTCAGAAGTTCATATTGCACTATCACAACACCTATCGTGATATTGTGGCCGGGAGCAAATTCCATAGGTTACCTAATGCAGGGCGCATGCTTAAACTGAAGTGGGACCGCGATTTGGCGCATTTGGCTGAGCTCCTTGTGAAACGCTGTGATCTCCAACCGACAAAACACTGCATATCCACGGAAGTATTTTCCTCACCGGGACACCATGCGGTCTACAACAAGTTTAAAGCGAAAGCAAATTCATTTAGAATAATTAGATCACAGCTGAATGCCTGGTACGATCAGTATAAGCACGTTTCTGTACCAAGTTTATTAGATGGATTATCTAGTGATAAGTAAATCGTACTTTCATTACATTTTCGCGACCTTGATCATATTTTTCATTTTAGCAAAGAGGTCGGACACTTTCTGAGGATGATGGTGGGCCCAAGTAACCGAATGGGGTGTGCCATCGCCAGAATCGAAAAAGATGGATGGACCCACCAATGGCTATCTTGTCTTTATAGCTGTTCACCCAGGAATAACTCCCTACTGTACGAGTATTCTGCCAAACCCGCCATGTTTTGCAGAGCCGGGGTTGATGGACAGTTCCAACATCTTTGCAATGAAAGGGAGCCTGTAGAAGACTGCAAGCATTCTGAGCTATTTAAGGCAGTTATTACTAACGACACTGCATCAATTATCAGAGGAATGATGAACACACAAATTCAATCAAGGACTTTGTGCTGGATCTGTAGTACTTGCTGCAAAGTGTGGAATTGGGCGACAAGTAATTGGGGTCTGGTAAAGAAAACTTGGAACACGTTAGTTGGTGGTATTTTTGGAGGAGGAGGAGGAGGAGGTGGAGGTGGAGGAGGAGGAGGAGGAGGAGGAGGAGGAGGAGGAGGAGGAGGAGGAGGTGGAGGAGGAGGAGGAGGAGGAGGAGGAGGAGGAGAAGAAGGAGGAGAACAAGTCGGTGGAGGAGGAGGGGGAGAAGGAGGAGGTGGTGCTGTAGGAGGAGGAGGGGGAGGGGCAGAAGGCGGCGGTGGTGGTAGTGGTTTTAGTATTGGTGGAAACTTACACATATCTGGAAGTTTAAATTTAGGTTGATAGACCTTAGATATTTTATATCTAATAAAACATCAATAAATTTCGAATGTTGAAACAATTTTTTTTTAATGTTTTGGGCCTTAAAGTTGTGTAACGAACCTGGTTTGGGAGGCGGTGGTCAGGGTTCGCAACAGATATTTATATTTTTTTCCTCTATAGATCGAGTCCCCAATAATGACACAGAGGGGTAGAACTATAAAGTGGGCGTGTATTTCGAAGTAATCGTACAATAAACTGCTTAATTCGGCGCTACGGGAGGGCCGAGTGATGAACTGCTTGCTGTCGTTGATCCGGCGCTACGAAAAGGCCGAATGATGAACTGCTTGCTTTGTGAAGCTGGATTGGTGTGCTGCTGTCTTCGTGATCTGGCGCTACGGAGGGGCCAGGAGGTGAGTTGCTCGAGTCGTGAACTGCTTTTCAGTGACATGGCTCTAGGGCCAAGAGTTTCACTGCATGCGGTGAGCTTCGGCGCTGTAGAGTGGCCGAGAAGTCGTGTCGGCGCTGCGGAAGGGCTGAGTGATCGCGGTGGCGCTGCGGAAGGGCCGTGAAGTCGGCGCTACGGAAGGGCCGAATGTAGAATTGCTTGTTAAGAGCGTCGGCGCTGTGGATGGGCCGAGTGATCGCTTTGGCGTTGCAGAAAGGCCGTGAAGTCGTGTCGGCGCTGTAGCGTGATATCACTTACCTTTAACTAAATTTTTATCAAAATATAAAAAGAATTCTTCTATGTCATCGTCTGATAATCCCACGACAATGACAAAGGGCTGTAGGGTCAATCCTGATGTATAATATTTACAGATGATGCGCTCTATTTGGACCATCTAGTCAATAATGGTTGTCAATCTCTAAACGAAACTTTCTTGAGAGTCCAAAATTGTTGCTCTTTTGATTAGTTTTCCTATATCATTTTTGAAGCGCACAGTTGACGGCAAAACAGCGCACAGAAGAACGCTGATTAGGTAATCCTAAAACACTGTGAAAAGTCATAAAATTAAATTAATTAAATTAAGTACATTATATAACAAAGCACAATTTTAAACGCACGTGCAACATTCTGTACTATTAACAAAAGTTATTAATGCAGTTGCGCTTACAATAATTAAAAAATAGTTAATAGTAGGGGAGCGTAGGGTAAAGTGACGAACGTTTCGTTTTTTGAATGTAACTTTTCTAAAAATCAATATTTTTTAAAAGTGTAAATGCAGAAAGTTGCTGACATCTACTGAGCACATTTTTGTAAAATTTGGATTCGAAATTCCAACGGATCTAAATCCTATAGCGTTTGGCGTGAACCATCCTTTTTACACTTTCAAATGTGCCAGATAAGGTGACGAACTGATAAATACACATTTAAACTACACCAGATGTCTAAAACAATACGAAAAAGCAATAAAACTGCAGCAGTTAATGTTATCTGGAAATATTAAATGTCTTTTTAACAAAATCAACGATAACAATTAAAATTCTTGAATAAAAAAAGTTCGTCACAATACCCTACAAAAAGTTCGTCACGATACCCTACAAGTTAGACTTGGAGCAAACACGGTGTCACTCTCGAACGGCGCAAAAGAAAAAAACGCGAAGTACCAAAAACTGTTGATAAAGATCTCTGTTATACGTGCATATACTTACTTGATTTTATTTTTCACTCATCTTCGCTCTGGCACTACTGAAACACAAGTAAATTGAATAGCTTGTCTAGTTTGGGCACCACATTTTTAGCCAAAACTACCTCACGAAGAAATTACGGGACTTCTTATTAATATAACTATAAATACATTGTCAACACGATAAGGGGAGACGACTACATTTATTTGGAATTTTTGTTGAGACGTTATATATGAGATTCGACGAGTTCGTCACATTACCCTACTCGTCACATTACCCTACACTCCCCTAATTTAATAAAGATTTGAGTATTTACCAATTCTCTTCTATAATTTTGCTTGTTTAAACAGCCCAAGCTTCATTTGAAATATTAAAATCATACAAGCCAAGGATTTGCTTCTTGAATGACTCCCACTTCGAAAATAATAATGAGCATTTCCTCGGATACATGAATTCAAAATCAATTTGAATCTATAAGTGGGAAATAAAATGATTTTATAATAACCGTTTTGCAATAACTTAAGCAGGCCATCCACACTCGACGAACATTTTCGCGAACACAGGCAAGATAGAATCGTTTCTATCTTTGTCGAACAAAACGTCGAACAAATTTCTATGAAATTTGAACGCGAACTCTACCACCAACGACGAACACACAAACATGTTCGTCGAACAAATTCGACTGTAGATGGCCTGCTTAAGCCTTGATCTCTAATTTTTATACCCGTTACTCGTAGAGTAAAAGGGTATATTAGATTCCGACCATATAAAGTATACAGTGGTGGTGTGCTAAACAACCATGCTAGCTCCATTTTATTTCCTCTCTATCTTCCTTCCGTTAAAGTTTTCGGCTTTCTGTTTTTACCCACTTTCGTGCTATAAATTGAACAACTTCCACTGTAAATTTCGTCGCATTCGGATTAACCATTGATCTATGGCAATCATTTTAGTGGATCAACCTTAAAAATGAGCTGGACACGAGTTTAGCACACTTTAGGAAATTCATATCCTCTTCACACTTCTGATTATTTTCCTCAACTTTTTACCTCGCATTCTGGTTAGTGAACCTAAATAAGGTAAGAAATTAAAGAAACGATGTTTATAGACATCATATATATACATCACAAGGACCCTGGAACATATAAAACCAGGATTGTCAAATTATCCTGTTTTTACGCAGCATAAGTGTCCAAATGGATCCCTATTTATTTTATTTACTTCATATTCTTAAAATTAAACAATAGATAATGCGGACGAAAATGATAAATGGTGATAAATAGACTCCCCCCTTTCATGGCATTTCAGCAGATCCTGATTTTCAAGTCCTTTCAAAAGGTCCTGGACTTTCTCAACCAACTCTTACTTTAGCCCATAGACGGCCAAAAAAAATGAGGTATATATCATCAAGATCGGTCAACTACTTCCTGAGAAAATCACTACAACACTTCCATATTCATATTAAAGTCTCGTGAGTATGTACACTGGTCGGCATAATTATTTTGACATGTTTGAGAGCAAAAAAAAACTCATATTTGAACTGATAATATAAACTTTTGGCACCTATATGAAAAGAACACCACAATTCCGTATAAATAACAGAAAAATATTCTTAACCCATTAAGCACCCTTTGAAAAAAAAACAAGAGGGACCGCTATAGTCGAGTGCCTCGACTATCAAATACCCGTTACTCAGCTAAAGTCAGCAGTCTCAAGCAGGGCAAACCAAGCAGCCGCTTCAAAAAATTTAAAAAATTTCTTCTACATTTCGGTAGGCGTTAATAACCCAATCAAAATTGCGTTTACACTTTTGCTCTAGCTTTAAAACTATGGGCGCCACAGCTTTTCGCGGCTTGTGGGCGTTAGGGGGGAGGGGGGTTTCCAACTTTGGTCTATCAATATGTATTGATGAAACGAATACACATTGCTTTTCCCGTTAATATAGCTTCAAAACTGTGGGTGCCACAGTTTTTCGCGGTTTGTGGGCGTTAGAGGGGGCGTGGCATATCGGCGTGAAAAACTTGCGCTGCGTATTAACCCCTAGAATCTGCATGCCAAATCCCAATCTTCTAGCTTTTATAGTTTCCGAGATCTCAGCGTTCATACAGACGGGTGCCACTGTTTTTCGCGGTTTGTGGGCGTTAGGGGGGAGGGGGGGTTTCCCACTTTGGTCTATCAATATGTATTGATGAAACAAATACACATTTCTTTTCCCGTTAATCTAGCTTCAAAACTGTGGGTGCCACAGTTTTTCGCGGTTTGTGGGTGTTAGAGGGGGCGTGGCACATCGGCGTGAAAAACTTGCGCTGCGTAATAATCCCTAGAATCTGCATGCCAAATCCCAATCTTCTAGCTTTTATAGTTTCGGAGATCTCAGCGTTCATACAGAACGGGTCACAGTTTTTCGCGGTTTGTGGGCGTTAGAGAGGGCGTGGCACATCGGCGTGAAAAACTTGCGCTGCGTATTAACCCCTAGAATCTGCATGCCAAATCTCAATCTTCTAGCTTTTATAGTTTCCAAGATCTCAGCGTTCATACAGACGGACAGACGGACAGACGGACAGACAGACGGACAGACGGACAGACGGACATGGCTAGATCGACTCGGCTAGTGATCCTGATCAAGAATATATATACTTTATATGGTCGGAAACGCTTCCTTCTGCCTGTTACATACTTTTGCACGAATCTAATATACCCTTTTACTCTACGAGTAACGGGTATAACAAGAGGGAACGCTATAGTCGAGTGCCTCGACTATCAAATACCCGTTACTCAGCTAAAGTCAGCAGTCTCAAGCAGGGCAAACCAAGCAGCCGCTTCAAAAAATTAAAAAAATTTCTTCTACATTTCGGTAGGCGTTAATAACCCAAACAAAATTGCGTTTACACTTTTGCTCTAGCTTTAAAACTATGGGCGCCACAGCTTTTCGCGGTTTGTGGGCGTTAGGGGGGAGGGGGGTTTCCAACTTTGTTCTATCAATATGTATTGATGAAACGAATACACATTGCTTTTCCCATTAATATAGCTTCAAAAATGTGGGTGCCACAGTTTTTCGCGGTTTGTGGGCGTTAGAGGGGGCGCGGCACATCGGCGTGAAAAACTTGCGCTGCGTATTAACCCCTACAATCTGCATGCCAAATCTCAATCTTCTAGCTTTTATAGTTTCCGAAATCTCAGCGTTCATACAGACGGGTGCCAAGGTTTTTAGCGGTTTGTGGGCGTTAGGGGGGAGGGGGTTTCCCACTTTGGTCTATCAATATGTATTGAAGAAACGAATACACATTCCTTTTCCCGTTAATCTAGCTTCAAAACTGTGGGTGCCACAGTTTTTCGCGGTTTGTGGACGTTAGAGGAGGCGTGGCACATCGGCGAGAAAAACTTGCCTGCGTATTAACCCCTAGAATCTGCATGCCAAATCTCAATCTTCTAGCTTTTATAGTTTCCGAGATCTCAGCGTTCATACAGACGGGTGCCACAGTTTTTCGCGGTTTGTGGGCGTTAGAGGGGGCGTGGCACATCGGCGTGAAAAACTTGCGCTGCGTATTAACCCCTAGAATCTGCATGCCAAATCTCAATCTTCTAGCTTTTATAGTTTCCAAGATCTCAGCGTTCATACAGACGGACAGACAGACGGACAGACAGACGGACAGACAGACGGACAGACGGACAGACGGACAGACGGACATGGCTAGATCGACTCGGCTAGTGATCCTGATCAAGAATATATATACTTTATATGGTCGGAAACGCTTCCTTCTACCTGTTACATACTTTTGCACGAATCTAATATACCCTTTTACTCTACGAGTAACGGGTATAAAAATTTTGTGAAAGTCAAATTTTAAACTTTTTTCCTGGGGCTTAAAACAAAAATGTCTTGATGCAAAGTTGTTCCCCAATCAAAATTAATAATAACTGCAAAAAAAAATTTTCCAAAATATTTTTCCTTGTATTTTTTATGATTTTTTGAAAATAGCTAAAAATGACAATTTTAGCCGCTTTTTCCTCCATTTCATACAAAATTTTACTAAGATCTTTCCATTGAAAAAATCATAAAAAATACAAGGAAAAATATTTTGAAATTTTTTTTTTGCAGTTATTATTAATTTTGATTGGGGAACAACTTTGCATCAAAACATTTTTGTTTTAAGCCCCAGGAAAAAAGTTTAAAATTTGACTTTCACAAAATTTTTTATTTTTTCAAAGGGTGCTTAATGGGTTAAGAACATTTTTCTGTTATTTATACGGAATTGTGGTGTTCTTTTCTTATAGGTGCCAAAAGTTTATATTATAAGTTTAAATATGAGTTTTTTTTGCTCTCAAACATGTCAAAATAATTATGCCGACCAGTGTAGTTATGAATATGGGCCGTTCTTTTACAAACCGAACAGATTTGGCCAAAAAAAAATTTCACATTTTTGATTTGCCTGAAACTTTTTTTACAAGTACTATTCGGAAAATAAGTAAATACGTGTATCAGGATTTGACCTAAAAAAAAAGAATTTTTCAGTTAGAATTTTTTTAAGTTTGCCAAAAATCGTCAAATTTGGAAAAGTACCCTCTCTTTGAAAATCTGTATCTCCGGTTGTATGAATCCGATTGACTTCATGTCTTTTTCATTAATTCCTCTAAAACCTCTTCTTTCAAAAAAACATTTCTAAAAAATTAAAATTTAAAAAAAAATTGTAATTATTGCCCCCACAAAAAAAAATTTTTTTATTTTAATACATGACCGTTCTTTTACAAACCGAACAGATTTGGCCAAAAAAAAATTTTCACATTTTTGATTTGCCTGAAACTTTTTTTACAAGTACTATTCGGAAAATAAGTAAACACGTGTATCAGGATTTGACCTAAAAAAAAAAAAAATTTTTAGTTAGAATTTTTTTAAGTTTGCCAAAAATCGTCAAATTTGGAAAAGTACCCTCTCTTTGAAAATCTGTATCTCCGGTTGTATGAATCCGATTGACTTCATGTCTTTTTCATTAATTCCTCTATTTATTTATTTATTTCAAAACATTAGCAAATATCTGCCAATATAAAACATAACTCCCACCTCCGCCCAAATATAGGAGTTATTTTTAACGATATGCTCCTTACTCACATCAAGTGGGTGGAGGCAAGGATAGGTGACTTAAAATATTTGTTACATTAAAGTCCACGGAACATTCACCAAACAACAAAAAATGCAATTCATTATATTGAGTACATAAAACTCGAAAAGGATCGTGCGTTTCAAAATTCGTTTTGCAGATTTCCAAAGCAATAGGCCGAAAGTATCGGGATGCTCTTAGAGGGATCGAAAACCGTATTTGGCCGAGTAAGAAGCTAGAATTAACTAGTCCAGTGATTAGTTTGTGGAGGAACATCACTCCGTGGCAGGTCCGACGATCCTTTAGCGAGGGCAGGCTTAAGAGACGCAATCTGTCGACATAGGATGGCAGGTGACGTTGTGGTTCCCAGTGTAACCCACGTAAAGCAAACAAAAGGAACTGTTTCTGTACCGATTCGATTAGGTCCTGATATTTAGCATATTGAGGTGACCATACGCACGAGCAGTATTCAAGAATCGGTCGAACAAGAGAAATGTAAAGGTGCTTTGTGGTGTAGGGATCCTCAAATTCCTTAGACCAGCGCTTAACAAATGCAAAAACCCCTTTTTTCAAAAAAACATTTCTAAAAAAAAATTAGTTTTTAATTTCTTAAAAATAAAAACAAATTCAAATTTTAAAAAAAATTGTAATTATTGCCCCCACAAAAAAAAAAATTTTTTTATTTTTATATATGCGCCATAGTGTTAGTTACAATCGGTTTTTGTAAAAAGTTGGAGCCATTTTTAGTTTTTTAAATATCAAAAGTTTTTTAACAAGCCCTCGCCTTTCTTCTATGAACGCCCGCCAAAGCATGTAGTGCATCTCGCTCGCTCTTATTACGTGCTTATGGTTTTCATGCTTACGGTTCATTTAATCATATCTGACTAACAAATAGGAATTCTTTTCTTAAAATATTATATAATTATTTTTTTATTTACTTAGGTCATTAATTTAACAAAAGTTAATATTTTTTTAATGTTAAAAAAACTATTTTTTTTTATGTTAAAAAAATTATATTTTTTTAATGTTGAAAAAACTTTAATAAAATTCAATAATAAACAAAAAAAAATCAATAATATTTTAAGCAAAGAATTCCTATTTGTTAGTCAAATATGATTAAATGAACCGTAAGCATGAAAACCATAAGCATGTAATAAGAGCGAGCGAGATGCACTACATGCTTTGGCGGGCGTTCATAGAAGAAAGGCGAGGGCTTGTTAAAAAACTTTCGATATTTAAAAAACTAAAAATGGCTCCAACTTTTTACAAAAATCGATTGTAACTAACACTATGGCGCATATATTTAAAAAAAAATTTTTTTGTTTTGTGGGGGCAATGATTAAAAGAATTTTTTAAAATTTTAATTTGTTTTTATTTTTAAGAAATTAAAAACTATTTTTTTTTTTAGAAATTTTTTTTGAAGGAAGAGGTTTTAGAGGAATTAATGAAAAAGACATGAAGTCAATCGGATTTATATAACCGGAGATACAGATTTTCAAAGAGAGGGTACTTTTCCAAATTTGACGATTTTTGGCAAACTTAAAAAAATTCTAACTAAAAATAATTTTTTTTCGGTCAAATCCTTATACACGTGTTTACTTATTTTCCGAACAGTACGTGTAAAAATTTCAGGCAAACCAAAAATGTGAAATTTTTTTTTGGCCAAATCTGTTCGGTTTGTAAAAGAACGGCCCATATATTCTTGATTAGGATCTCTAGCCGAGTCGATCTAGCCATGTCCATCTGTCCGTCCGTCCGTCGTTCCGTCAGTATGAACGCTGAGATCTCAGAAACTATAAAAGCTAGAAGATTGCCACTTTGCATTCTAAAGTTTAATACGCAGCGCAAGTTTTTCACGCTACGGGGTCAAATCCCGAACTTTTGGGTAAAATTATGAACGCGTCAAAGAAAAGTGTTGAGCCTTGAACGATTGTGGTTAGATTATGCACAATCGTTCTAAAATTGCGAACGCTGTTCATTAAGAATTTATTTTCCGGACCGAAAAGCTTGCAAGTCTAGTTACCCGTTTGGCCGTACTTGAAAAATTTGTTCCATGGCCCAGCGGTTAGGCCGTCCGTCTCTGACACATAGTAGCCCAGGTTCGAGCCCGCGAAAAGACGTCGTGAATCGAAAGTTTTAATAAAATATTATTTCTAATGTTTATATGTATTTTTAATAATAAATAAATTGAATGATTACAACAAAAACTAATATACAATAATTATTAATAATAATTCAACCACTTTAAGTAATGAGATTAAATACGTCTCTACCAGGCGCGCAGAAAAAAACAGCAAGTCCAGAAATCTTGTTTTTGTTTTTCTTTTTTATGAACTTTTCGTTCTCAAATCAACCCCTAAAAGTTCTTAAAATGACCCTTTTCGTTCGGAATCAAACTCTAAAGTTTCGGTCAAATTCTATGGGCGACCGTTCATGAACTGACAACAAACAGCCAAATGCAATTCACAATAGAAAGACAAATCACTCAGAATAATAGTACAAAACAAAGGTAAGGACTTACATACACAAACATACAACCAACAACGATCCAGCACTCACGCTGACCACAAGCCACACAAACAACAACATCTCCTCATCCAAGCGCCCAAGGGAGAGAACTAATCCCGATCCTAAGGGAACTGATACTGCTCCAACCAAGCTGTTACAGGAGATCGACAAACGACTATTGGAACTAAAGGAGGGCCTCTGCAATGAACTCCACGAACGTTTTCTAACGAGCTTGGAGGATTTCCGAGCCGTCACCGAGGATTTCCACCGCCTTTCCAAAAGCGTCAATCAGCTGGAAAATGATGTTGCCCCACTTAAGCAGCCGGTTTGCGATCTGGAGGCAAAACTTGCAACTAACTACACAGCACAAGAGGTAGCAGCAGGTCTGCGATCTGGAAGCCAAGCTTCCTGCCAAGTGCGCTGCACAGGAAGAAGCAGAGATTGCTTGCGATCTATGCTGGCATGGGGTTCCGCGTTTGGAAAACTGAACCTCAAAATACTATTCCATAAGCTCTGTTTTTTACTAAACATTACATCACCACCGAAAATAAGATCGATATTCAGCGTACGTACCCGCCAAGAGGTCAACTTTATCGTGGATCCGGTAATTATTATTAGAAGAAGTTCAATGAACAGCTGACAAAACCAAAACATGAGTTGTTTAAAGTTGCAAAGCGTCTCAAGAAAAATAGGCGCCCAACAGCTGTTTTCACTCGGCGCGGAGAAATATTTGTAAAGCTGAGTGTAGGAGAGAATGCTCTAAGAGAGCATTTTGCGTCCGCTTTTTATTTATACTCACATTTATACAAAATGGGTGATCATTTGGACACTAGGGTGGCCTTTTTTAAGGTCAACTGAGCTTAGCATCTTAAATGATAGGTTTCAGTGTCCAATAAATTTATGCGAAAACAGAAAAATTGTATTTTAACGTTTAGGCGGTGCGCAATAAATCTAAACTTTCGCTAAAAATTACGTGTAAAAATAGGAATTTACTTCATTCCATTTCTTGTGAGATTTCAAACGACTTTTAAGTAAATTATGGCTAACGAAAGTATTTTCCTAATCAGTAAGCTTAGTCAAATATAAGTTTATTCCATGTTTCTCAACAGTTCGATTTAGTCCGTAGAGCAGGGGTGCTCAGTCTTATGGCACACGGGCACATTTGTTTTTGTTTTGGCACATAGCATACGGAGCGGCACATCCCATACTTTCCTAGGGCACACGCAAGTTCTTCTTTGTGTCGCTGTCCGTAACGAGCCAAGCCAACAACAATTCCATTGAACTTTTTTTTTCGTCTCAACTCACAATGCAAATTGTTCTTGTCTTTTTCATGACTGTGTGTAATAGCCTCTTCCCATAGTCTATCCGTGTGAAACGGTTGGGATTTTTGACAAATGTGAAATTCGTGTTCCCACAGAGCTTCCATCCACCGTCCACTATCCACCATCCGATAACAGCTGACTTGAAGAGCAGTTGCTCATGTCAAAATAATTAAAGGGGGGTCTCAACTCGGTAAAACAGTTGTATAATATTGTTCTCCTAATCTTATTGTAGAATAAAACAAAATAAATAGCATACGATAATAGTTTAAAACATATATCCAATGTTATAACTTAACCTACAACAAATCTGCATACAAATTGCTGACGGGGGAGAGCCTAACCTCCCGTTCCCCCAATCACGGCTCTTACTACGCCACTGTCTAGCCAATATAAATAATGCAAAATTGTAAACAAACCTAATTGTGTGCTGTTTGGTCATTTAAAGCCAAATTTAACTTTATAGGAGTATATATAACACGTGTTTTGCATCTTCTCAGCAAAAATTTATGTTTTCGGTTCCAAAACAGTTTTAATTTTGGCCCACCCATAACAATTTGTTCGCCATGGCCTTTCCGCTAACAACAAACTAAATATTTATATAGAATTTTCAAAAATCAATAAGCTTAAGCATTTTTAAATTTTTTCCCACCATTGGTTTGAATATGTTTTCGTAGTCAACGTTCCAATTTTCACAGTCAGGAGGAAGAATTCAGAGTTGCACCGAAAAATCATCGGCTAACTGTCGCATAAAAGAGCCCGTCAAAGTTCGTCAAATTTTAACGGGGAACTAACTGGAAAATTTTCGGAACGGCAAAACCTTATGGACCATCCGTTCAACGGATGGTGGATGGTGGAAGGATCTCTGTGGGAAGACCCTATTAGTCGTTACTCGCGTGCGTGTGATTTTCTTTTAATTGTGTTTGTAAATGCACGGCCATAAGGCAGTTTTGAGCACCCCTGCCGTAGAGCTTCTAACCCCGAATAAAAAATACCGTGTTCAATCCCAGATCGAACGACGTGCTTTTTTTTTTAACTTTCACTTTAATAGCGATTCTATTTTACAATTTTGAAGATTACGGGTCAGAGTTATGGTCGAAGAAATGCTGGTTAATGTTACGACAATGTTAACTATTATTATACCCGTTACCCGTAGAGTAAAAGGGTATATTAGATCCGTGCAAAAGTATGTAACAGGTAGAAGGAAGCTTTTCCGACCATATAAAGTATATATATTCTTGATCAGGATCAGTAGCGGAGTCGATCTAGCCATGTCCGTCTGTATGAACGCTGAGATCTCGGAAACTATAAAAGCTAGAAGATTGGGACTTGCCATGCAGATTCTAGGGGTTAATACGCAGGCAAGTTTTTCTCGCCGATGTGCCACGCCCCCTCTAACGCCCACAATCCGCGAAAAACTGTGCCATCCACAGTTTTGAAGCTAGATTAACGGGAAAAAGAGTGTGTATTCGTTTCGTCAATACCTATTGATTGACCAATGTATAAATAACTTCCATATAAAGTAATATAACAAATTAAATTAAAAATAAAAATAGTTAAAAAAAAATTTTTTTTAAAAACAACAATTTTTTTCGGGTAAAATACTATTTTGTAGGTCATCTCCTATTTTATAGGTAACCTACTATTTTTTTGGACATTGCTCTATTTTTATGGATTGGGGCAGTTTTCCCTATTAAATTGTCGATTTTACATAGTTTTTTTTTTGCGTAGGACTATGCGGATGGTATCGTAAGTTCATAGGAAACTTTGCGGCGGTGACAGTTCCTCTGACGGATCTGCTCACTCCAAAGCGAAAATTCGCGTTTACTGAGCAAGCATTGAAAGCTTTCAAGGACTTGAAGACGATGTTAACCGAAGCCCCTATTCTTAAAAGTGCTGACTTCTCAAAACCCTTTTTTAAACATTGCGATGCCAGCAAAACAGGAGTTGGAGGGGTCTTGGTTTAGCTATCTGAGGAAGGAGATGAATGTCCCATCGCTTTCGTGTCCAAGAATCTAAATAAGGCCCAACAAAATTACTCAGTAACAGAACAGGAAAGTTTAGCAGCCATTGTCTGTTTGAAAAATTTTTGGGCCTATATTGAAGGACACGATTAGACGTAGAATCCAGACATTTTAACTCTCCCAACTACTTGGATTTAATTGCGCGAGTTGAAGACAGCAAGGATGTTAAAGTCCAGGATGGTAGGATCTATAGAAGAACCGAGCACGCAGTGGGCGAACCGGTCCATGATAAGTACAATTGGAAGCTGTGGATTCCAAAAGAGTTGGTAGCTGAGATCCTCAGAAAAGAGCATGAGGACCCTTTAGCAGCTCATGGGGGAATTCACAAAATAATTGAGCGAATTTTGCAGTTCTATATTTGGCCAGGAATGGTTGGAAAGATTGGGACAAGTATTTGTCGCAAATATGCTGCGCTTTAAGATCAACAGTGCATTCCAGTGTAGGTACCAGTCCATACTATTTGGCCTTTGGGCAGCAAATTGTTACTTCTGGAACCACGTATACGCTTCTTCAGAAGTTGGATTCCCTAGAAGATCGTTCTTTGAATCTGATTCAAAAGGACTCTCTTGAGATAGTTTGCCGTCGAGCCGGGGAAATTATGCAACAACAGTATGAACATAATGAGCGGCAGTATAATCTGAGGGCCAGAGTAGTCAACTTTGTCAAAGGTCAAGCAAAGCAACTTTGCCGAAGGCTACAACGCCAAGTTTGGCGACGCTTAATATGCTCTGGAAGACATGCAAGGAACATTTTTGGGTAAATATCACGCCAAAGACATACGGCAATAGCTGGCTAAACGCGGAATCAGTTTGGTTATTCTGCGATCCCCAGTCTGATTTTGGCAGGGGGAATTCGTAAGGGCGCGTGTACCAGAAATATATATTGAAGTCGTAGACTTAGCTTAGACCTGCACCGGCGAAGCTTAGCAGTATTCTCTTTGCTGATGATAGCAACATTGGGCTTGGGAACATTTGGGAGAAGTAGTGCAACATGCTGCGCTCCTAATAGGTCCGGGAAATTGTAATTGTGGCTGTGTGGGGGTTCTAGGAGAGTCGATCGAGAGCAAGGAGTTGCAAAGATTTTCGCGCCTCTCCGTTGCTAAATGACGAAGCGGTGGAATTGCAGCTTGGAGGCGTCTTGCGGGGGGTATATAAGGCGGTTCATTGGCGGCAGCAGACCACAAGCAAGTGTATTTTCAAGTGTGTGCAAAGTGGGTAAAACGGAAAATTTTCATATGTGGTGATCAACTGCTGATAAGCTTTTGCTGCAGCTCCAGCCTACACAGAGAGAATTCTGCCGTTCTCATCTGAGTTAGAAATGTTCTTAAAAATAGAACGGCCCTTTTTAAAATCAAAATGTTTAAATGTGCTTGAATTAAGTTGAATTGATTCTTAAAATCTGGTTGAGCTTAAAATGTTCTTCAAATAAGAACGAAAAGTTACTATTTTAGCACATGGTTCTTATATCAAATCGATTTTGTTCTCAAAAACCACACTATCTCAAAATGTTCTTAGTGGGAGAACGAAAAGGACTAAATAAAGAACGAATATTAAGTTGCATTTCAATTTAAAATGATTCAAAACTGTATTCTCCAATAATGTAATATTGTAATTTTCACGTTTATATACATACATATGTATGCTTAATAGCCACTACGGGCCATATGAAATAATTCAAGAACACACCCGTTCTTATTAAAGATATAATTTCTTTTCAAGCGGACCTTGATCTCTATAATTTTTTATTATTTTTATGATATTTTTATTAAATAATAAAAAATAATAGAGATGAAAGACAGAACAAAGTCCAACACACACTAAGGGCTCTATCAGCTTTTCGAAGTTTACCGCTCTGGCGACGCTATAATTCCCAACCAGTTATAACGCGGCTTGGCCCGTTGACCAAGACAGCGATTTCACTGCTGATGATTGTAGTTGGCTAATACATAAAACATGCATGTACAGTGAAGCGTCTTCGCTCCTTTTTGTGTGTTGGCATAATGCCGACGTCTTGGACTTCTTGAAGACTAAGCCGGCATGACCTCGAGTTAGCTAAAAACTTCTCTATAATAAAAAATATTTCTTTAGATTACAATTTTTATGAGAATATATACATAATTATAATTATAAAAATAAATATATAATAAAAAATATATTTTTCAATTAAAATAGTATTGAGAGCAAAAAGTTCTAAAAAACAGATTAAAAGAACTACATTTTGTAACCATTTGATTTAAAAATGTTCTTATATTAAGGGAAAAATTAACTTTAAAATAGAGCGGAATGAACTTAATGTCGGATTATTAGCTAACACCATTTCGTTCTGATGTTCAGAACATTCAACTCGAAATGAGAACATTTGTGCTTACCCGGTTTTTAAGAACGAATGTTCTTAATTTGAGTACAATGTTTTTGGTTTTTTTTCTCTGTGTGTATTTGGCGCGAAAACTCCGTATGTAGAAACGTATGACTATATATTGTGCATATGTATACGCCGTTTGTTTACGTACATACGGCATTTTTGCATTTATATAAAATAAAACTTCGATTTTTTGTTTTGTTTTGCGAAGCACTTGTAGATGCACTAAAAGCGGATATTTATAAAAGATTTGCTTTGCTTTTTTTATGAATACCCGTTTTTGTGCATCTACAGTGCTTAGCAAAACTTGAAAGATTGTTCAGTTGTGGAGGTCAAGTTCTAACCCCAAAACGAAACAGGCAGGGGGGCGAGTTTTTCGAAACATTAGTTATGATAAAAAAAAAGGTTATCTTTAAATTGTGATTGAAATAAAATGAAAAGATAACGTTATATATTTTTAAGATGACTGTAAAAAAAACCCAACAAAATTGAAAATAATATATAAAAATTAAAAAAACAATATTTTTACCGTTTAAATTTACCTAGGTACTGGGAAATTGAAGTACCTTTACCTTACCTAGGTATTTATTTTTGCCCAATAGCTTTTACCTTACCTAGGTAAAAAAAAACAGTACCTTTCCAAACACTGTATACGAGTGCATATATAAATTATTGACCATGTATTCGTTTTTAATTTCCCCTCCGTCACGTTTGAGCTTTGAAATTTCAATAATAATAACATTAATTTTGAGTATAGTTTAACGATCTTAAAAAAGCACAGACGATAGCCTAGCGGTTAGACCCTCCATCCAGTATTCTTTAACACCCGTGTTCAATTCCTACACGAGAAAATAAAATATTTTTTTTTTGTAGAAATCAACTGCATTACAGGCTGGCGAAATACCTTCAGCGGAACCCTCCACGAGGGTGCTGGCTGGGCAATGGTCACTGCATTTCCCTGAGCAGGGTACTGCAATGTCGTTTGTCCTGCCAGAGACAATGCAGTGTCCAGCTAAGGCGACTGGTTGAACCCCTTGAATCAGTGGCCATAGTTGGAGATGCCTGGCGGTAGGCATAAAACGGAAGTGGGTGGTTCCCCTGAAAACAAATCAGTATGTGCGACGAGGTTGAAGAAATCCGGGCTGGGATGTCAGCCCAAACGTCGATGGGAAGTACAACTGCTACCATCGGCGGGCACGGGGAGGAGCAATCATCTCTGCGTGTCGCCAGCGGTCCAACCCCTGGGATAACGGGAGCAGATCATCTCAGCGGCAATGCTACTGCCATAACCCGGTTCCAACTCCCATCGTAGGAAAGGGCCGAATCGTAGAAGCGAGGGTATGAAGGCTAAGGCGCAATACAAGGCAGCCCTTAAGATTAAGAGCCGGCTCCAGGACAAAGCGACCAAGAGGAGAAGGAAAGGCTAGCCTGAACAGAGCAAAAGGTTGAGGATGGAAGGCTGCACTTCGCAAGCAAACACGAGATGGCGTCTACAAGCGGATTTGCGAACAAGGTAGAGGAGTTTGCCAACAAAAAGCAACGCTCACACGAAAGTGCTGCCAAGGACACTCCGGCGAGCAAGCGGAAACGCGGGCCCAAGGAAGCAGGCCCTCCGTCACCCACTACCCAAGGAGGGGGGCCAAAGTGTGGTTCTCCAAATCAATAAGGAGGCGGATGATCTGCTGTACCCAAGATTCGGGAAGATGGCGTGGGGCATGCGTCTCAAGAAGCGCCACCCCGAAGGCAAGGACGCACGCATCCTGCAGGCAGGCGAGATGAAGAAGGACATAGGTCCTGAAGCCATCGTGGATGCCGCCCAGGACCTCGCTCTGGATGACTCGGAAGACGAACAGGACGGTAACCGGACAGTTACAGCCAACCCGTCGAGCGGAGATGAGCCAGTCGCCCATGTCCCTCAGGGTGCTGCAGCTCAGTCTTAACAAAAGCATAATCTCATCGGCGGAGCTCCTGATTGCCCTGGAGCAAGGGTCCGTCGACATAGCCTTGGTTCAGGAGCCAAGGATTGCCTCGGGCAATATCGTCACCGGTATGCAGGAACAGAAGCGTACTTGTACGAAAGGGTATCCATGCTAACCTTATGCCTCATTACTGCTCTGACGACTTGACTACGGTGATGCTAGATAGCGAGGAGAAGCGCCTCTTGGTAGCGTCCTGCTACATGGCACACGATAGACCGTAGCCACCAAGTAAAATCCGTGAAAGACATAGAAACGTCCCTAGAGACCCTGTTCAAGGAATTACTGGATGCGTATCACGCAGCATGCCCGACATGAAGAACAAGAAAGAAAACCAAGCCACCATGGTGGAATCGGGAACTGACACTCAAAAGAAATAACCTGAGAGAATTCTTCAAAATCGCCAAAGAGGCAGACAATGAGATCAACGAGGAATACAAAATCCTACTTAGGGATTACAAGAAGGAATCACGCACGGCACAGAGAAGCTCGTGGAGAAACTTCAGCTCCAGCATCGAGAACGTCCCGGAAACAGCCAGGCTCCGGAAGCTGCTTTCGAAGCAGCCTACCTACGACTACAGAGTCAGCTAAAGCGCGACGACGGACAGTGGACTGAGGGCAGTGCAGAGGCCCTAACAGCACTTATGCAATCGCACTTCCCAGGATGCACGGATGTCCTAGACGCCAGCACGCACCAGGACATAGCAGCTGGCGAAGAACGCCCCCAAAACGATCTAATAACACCAATGAAAATCAACTGGGCCATAGACTCCTTTGCGGGCTATAAGGTACCAGGACTTGATGGAATATTTCCAGCCATGTTGCAGGCGATCAAGGAAAGGATGACCCCATGATTGTATGAAATATACTCGGCATGTCTAAGCACGGGCTATATCCCAATCCAATGGAGGACCTCTCGGATTGTCTTGTCCCAAAGGTGGGAAAGTGCAGTCATGCGAGCCCCAAGGATTACAGGCCGATCAGTCTTACCCCTTTCATATTCAAAACTCTGGAAAAGCTGCTGGATCTACACATCAGGAATGATGTAGGGAGACTTATGGCATCCAATCAGCATGCCTACACCAAAGGGAAATCTGTGGAAACGGCACTACACTCGCTAGTAGCAACCGTTGAGAGAGCCCTACACATTAAGGAATAAGCGCTTAGATTATTCGTAGATATATCCGGAGCATTCAACAATGTCAAGACGGATGCTATAATGGATCGCCTAAAAGCGACCAGCGC
Organism: Drosophila mimetica; assembly: GCA_037075245.1. NCBI lineage: Eukaryota > Metazoa > Arthropoda > Insecta > Diptera > Drosophilidae > Drosophila > Drosophila mimetica. Next base: position 4,125,983 of record JBAMCH010000004.1, read on the forward strand.
GCACCCCGCAGTAAGCCTCTGGATAAGAAACCTGCTTAGCTGCAGGCGGGTACTTTCAGAGTGGGACACTGGTTCCGTGGTAAAGGGGGCACACAGAGGCACACCACAAGGTGGGGTCCTCTCGCCTCTTCTATGGAATTTGGTGCTCGACGATCTAATTAAGAGATTCGATAGGAGAGCCCCAAAAATACCTGCCTACGCGGACGACATAGGCATATGTCGACCATCAGCTCCATAATGGAATCAACACTCAAGGAGATAAGTGAGCGGGCGGAAAAGGTGGGACTCAGTAGCAATGCAGACAAGACGGACCTCATTCTCTTTACTACACTGGTAAAAAAAAAATGGTAAATGTCACTATTTTACCATTGTTCCAATTTTTTTTTCCCAGCAGAATAGATCCTAACATGAAAATAGTAAAATCGTATATGGCGCATAGTTAATCATTATTTGATTAAACTTATAGTAAATTCAACTATTTTTTTTATTCCATTCAAATATGTAAAAATAGTAAAAAATAATTAATTTAAATATTTTGCATAGTAAAAAGGCTGCAAGTTCATCTTTGTTTCAAATATTTAAATATTTAATTCCATTAAATTTAATATTTGATTTAAATATTTTTCATGTTCAAAATAATTATAAATCGTCTTGAAACGCAGCATATTGATTTTGATTCATGTAAGTTCATGTTTGTTTCAAATATTTTAATATTTAATTTGAACATTTTTCATGGTCAAAATAATTATAAATCGTTTTAAAACGCAGCATATTGTTATTTGGTTCATGTAAGTTCATGTTTGTTTCAAATATTTAAATATTTAATTCCGATAAATTTAATATTTAATTTTAATAGAGAAGCTTTTAGCTAACTCGAGGTCATGCCGGCTTAGACTTCAAGAAGTCCAAGACATCTGCATTATGCCAACACACAACAAGAAAGGAAGCTAACTTCGGCCAGCCGAAGTCTATATACCCTTGCAGTTAATTCCTATTTAATTACAAATTACAAAATTCTGAATTTAGATTTGCAACAAACCAAATTATAGCAATTTTTGTATTATTTTTACAATAATTGATTGATCATTCCTATGGCAGCTATATAATATAGTGGTCCGATTTATGTTAAATTTAATTCGAAATTCTTAAATAATAAAATAAATTTATATTCCAGAGTAGAAGAGAATACAATAAAAATTAACAAAGCAATAATTTTGTTTCTATTAATTTCCCCTTAGTTTTCCGATCGTTCCTATGGGAGCTATATGATATAGTTGTCCGATTTTTCTAAAATTTTATTCGAAATTCGGGACAGTTAAAAAAATTATATTCCCAAGATTAGAAGGTAATATGTCGAAAAACACCGAAGATATAATTTTTTTTCCATTATTTTTCCGATTATTCCTATGGGAGCTATAAGATATAGTTGTCCGATCCGGCCGGTTTCGACTTATATACTACCTGCAATAGAAAGACGACTTTTGGTTAAGTTTCAGCTCGATAGCTTTAAAACTGAGAGACTAGTTTGCGTAGAAACGGACGGACGGACGGACGGACGGACAGACGGACGGACAGACGGACAGACGGACATGGCTAGATCGACTCGTCTAGTCATGCTGATCAAGAATATATATACTTTATGGGGTCGGAAACGTCTCCTTCACTGCGTTGCAAACTTCTGACTGAAATCATTATACCCTCTGCAAGGGTATAAAAAGGAGCGAAGAGGCTTCACTGTACATGCATGTTTCATGTAGTAGCCAACTACAATCTTCAGCAGTGAAATCGCTGTCTTGGTCAACGATCGAAGTGGATTACCATGCAAGCCGCGCTATAACTGGTTGGGAATTATAGCGTCGCCAGAGCGGTAAACCTCGAAAAAAGGAACCAATCAATTTTAAATATTCTTTATATGTGTCGTCAGTAGTATTCATTAAACTTAATATTTTAAAACTAGGGGGAATTCCATTCTTATGCTTGATTAAAAAATAAGAGAAACTAAGGCTCTCTTTAATAGCTAGAGAACGGCATTCAGCTATACGTGAAGTTATAGAACTTAAATATGATTTAGAGTTTCTATGTTTTTGCACGCGGCCACACGATTAAACTGAAAGCGAAAATAAGGATAGACATACGCAAAGCAATAGAAAAATCGCGCGCTTTTCTCTTTATTTTTTGGTTGTGACCGTGCACTTTTTTACAGTAAATTGCAGCATATATGTACATATGTATGTATATACATGTATGTATGAACATCCATATGTTTGTACATATGTACACACATTTGTAATTGTTATGGAAAAGAGGCTGCCGACTTTTAACTTAAAATATTCTATGTACATATGTAAGTACATATATATGTACATATGTATCTATTTTTCTCCTGCAAATTGATAATAATATAAAACATCTTGTTTACATATGAACATATGTATGTATGTATGGTTATAAATTTAAATTTAGTAAATTCATTAAACATCATTTTAACAAATAAACATTTGTAGTTTTTTATATTCAAAATAATAGATTACATTTACCGGATCAATTACGAAAGTTTTCAAAGTAAATACAAAACAACATTGATTATGCTATGTATATTAGTTACTATTTAGAATAGTAAAAAGTACGATGGCCACTTTGGATTTGAATATGAGTATATGTTTTTAAATAAAATTCTCTTTGATTTGATTATTTTTATATTTGACCGAAGGTTTAAATATGCTTTTTATTAAAATAGATGATTTATTTATTTAATTTAACTATGAAAAGTAGTAAATGAAATCAACTAAAAAAATATTTGATTTTACCATGCGTTTTTTCTACCAGTGTAAGAGATACAAGGTACCAAAATGGACCCCCCAAAAATTGACGCAACCAGGCTGACCCCGAAAGCACAGGTCAAGTACCTCGGAACAATACTGGACTGCAAGCTGGCATGGAGACCCAATATATTAGAAAGGGTGAAAAAGGCCACCGTGGCGCTAAATGCATCTAAGAAGATGCTTAGCAGCACATGGGGCCTGTCCCCTACTCTGATGCACTGGATCTACATCTCGGTGGTGCGTCCGACTCTGATGTATGGAGCCTTCGTGTGGTGGCAAGCCACTGAAAAGAAGACCAACACCGAGCTTATGGAGAGAACTTAGCGGCAAACATTGGTCTGCATAACGGGGGCGCTGAGGTCAACCCCAACTAAAGCTCTAGAAACGATCCTCGGAATCGACCCCGTAGATATCCATGCTCAACTAACTGCAGGAAAGGCAGCACAACGTCTAGTTGCATCAGGTAATATAACGACGCAAAGCTTCGGACATAGTTCAATCGGCCGAAGCATGATCAACCAAACGGACTACATGACCCCCAGAACGTGTCCGGATGTTAAAACAACCTCGTTCATGGGCCCAGACGACTGGAGAACGGGTCGGGACCAGACTCAACACCTCAACATATACACAGACGGCTGCAAGATGGAAGGAGGAGTAGGAGCGGGCTTATACTGTCATATAAGCTACCCAGCGACTGTAGCATATTCCAGGCAGAAGTCTTCGCCATAAGGAAAGCGGCAGAAGTGGCTCAACGTATAAACCGATCATACGATGTGGTCAACTTGTTCGTGGACAGCCAAGCGGCGATAAGATCCATGCACTCGCCAACGGTCAGTTCCAAAAATGTAATGGCGAGCAGGGTGGCACTAGATAACCCTAGCACGACGAAGTCAGTGCGGACTATTGGGTTTCCAGCCACCAGGGCATCGATGGCAACAAGACAGCTGACGTTCTTGCAAAGGAGGGCGTAGAGCTGACGAACGACAGAAGGGAGAACGTGCTAGTTTCCCTCAGAACGCTACAAAGCGCCCTGGAGAACCAGGCGGACACGATGCAGATGCGGGGGCGACAAAAAAATGTTTTTAACTTACTTTTTAATAAAAACAAAAGAGAACGCTATAGTCTAGTGCCTCGACTATCAAATACCCGTTACTCAGCTAAAAGCAAGCAGTCTCAATAGGTATTGAAGAAACGAATACACATTTCTTTTCCCGTTAATCTATCTTCAAAACTGTGAGCGCCACAGTTCTTAGAGGGGGCGTGGCAGATCGGCGTGAAAAACTTTCGCTGCGTATTAACCCCTAGAATCTACATGCCAAGTCCCAATCTTCTAGCTTTTATAGTTTCCGAGATCTCTACGTGTATGGACGAACAGACGGACAGACGGACATGGCTAGATCGACTCGGCTAGTGATCCTGATCAAGAATGTATATACTTTATATGGTCGGAAACGCTTCCTTCTACCTGTTACATACTTTTGCACGAATCTAATATACCCTTTTACTCTACGAAACGTTTAATATAAACCATTTAACCATTTATTAAAGAACCTACACTGGTACCAAGTTAAGGAACATTTTGGTGCAGTTTTGAGGTAAAATTTTGAATTTGTACGTCTTAATGTATCATGAGCGTTCAGCAGAACGAACTTGATCACTGATTACTGATCCATCAGTGAATCATGTTGTTCTGCTGAACGCGGCAATTAGTTGCTTATAAGTATTTTATGCGTGTGTGTATGAGGCGAAATAATGTTTTTTTACCCATGCAGAAGATCCCAGCGGGAAAATACATGTGGAAAAAATGTTATTTTCATAAGATTCTCCATACAAGCGGAAGGGACAAAACCTCATTCAGCCCTTACATTTCTTCCATCTCTGCTTTCAAAATACACGGAGGTGACACAAAAAGTGAAGGGTGAATGAGGTTTCCAGATGGTTTTTCAAAAGAAAAGGAATTCCAACACTGCCTGCTAAAAGTAGCAGTATTTCTAACACTCCAAGAACCACCATCTAACCTTTCACGTGGTGTATTATGATTTCAGTCAGAAATTTGCAACGCCAATTACCTTTGCAGATAATTCCTATCCAAAATTTAGCCATATATAGCGGTTTTCCCGCTAAACTAGCGGCCTTTTTCAAAAGTCGTAAAATAAAAGTTTCCGAAATGGAACGGTTTAAAACAATTTTAACAATTCCTTGACCCTACACCCAGAAAAAAACATTGCCTAAAAAGTCAAAAAATTGCCTGAAATTTAAGGTCATTTGACCTAAAAAATTACCCAAGGAATTTTGTGGCTAAATTTTAGGCAATAACATTTTTAGGCAATAAAATGGCCTAAAATGGGATTTTTAGTCAATAAATTGCCTAATATTAATCTTAATATTATTCTAAAAAAATTTAGCTTAGATTAAATGACTTTGAGAAAATCCCATGTTTTTTTCTTTAATAACTAAGGTTTGCATTATTTACTCATGGAATTGGAAATGTCGGAAATTGTAATTAGTTAATATTTTATCTTTATGAAAAAAAATTACATTTTTACTTGTCCGTCGCACAGTGGTTGGTGTTGTATGGAGATGGTGGCCAAAAATACTTCCGGTGGAGATATCGACTTGAAATTTTTTTTGTAACTTAATAATAATATAATTAGATTTTATGTGAAATTCAAAACTTTTTCATTTTACCCCTTAAAGCATGCAACACTTTTTAATGCGTTATTGACAACAACGCAATTATTAAATTTGTTTAATAAAAATAAAGTTTAGTTATTCAATATAAATACAATTTATTGATTAAAACAATAAAACATAACATGGCTATGTTTTGTTATACTTTAGACTCTCCCCGTTATCAAAAGCATCCATTGACAAAAGAAACAAGAAAGGAAGCTAACTTCGGCCACCCGAAGTTTATATACCCTTGCAGATTGTTACTATTCTATTTGAAATTACAAAAATGTTAAATTTAGATTTGCAACAAACAAAATTATAACAGTTTACGGATTATTTTGACATTAATTGATCGATCCTTCCTATGGCAGCTATATAATATAGTCATCCAATTTATGTTAAATTTAATTCGAAATTCTAAAATAATAAAATAAACTTATTTTCCAAAGTAGAAGAGAATACACTAAAAATTATCCCTTTCATTTTCCGATCGTTCCTATTGAAGCTATATGATATAGTAGTCCGATTTTTCTAAAATGTAATTCGAAATTCAGAACAGTTAAAAAATGATATTTCCAAGAGCATAAGGTAATATGGCAAAAAACACATAAGTTATAATTTTTTTTCATTTATTTTTCCGATTATTCCTATGGGAGCTATAAGATATAGTTGTCCGATCCGGCCGGCTCCGACTTATATACTACCTGCAATAGAAAGGCGACTTTTGGTAAAGTTTCGTCTCGATAGCTTTAAAACTGAGGGACTTGTTTGCGTAGAAACTGACGGACAAACGGACGAACATGGCTAGATCTACTCTTCTAGTCTTGCTGATCAAGAATATATATACTTTATGTGGTCGGAAACGTCTCCTTCACTGCGTTGCAAACTTCTGACTGAAATCATTATACAAATCATTGCAAATCATTCAAATCATGCAGGGGTATAAAATGAATATTACTCAAATTATGTTTATTTATTAGATATAATAAAATAGTTATGAAAGTTTAGGTTGAGTATTGAATAATGTTGAATTTATAAATGAATAATAAAATTAAGTAAATGTTAACAATTACACCAGTTTACAAAAAAAAATTGATGAAATACGCACTTCATGAAACTATGATTTTCGGTTAAGGTACATCTCCCTGAGTAAGAAAAGGGGACTTTTAATTTTTTGTATGGTACAGTTTTTTTTTAAAGTGTAAAAAACGTTTTTTGCACTTTTTTAATTTCTAACTCGAGTTGTGGTAAACCGATTTCGGTCATCAAAGACTCATTTTAAAGGTAAAAGAATGCCCTTTAACTTTCTTATACACAGCATTGCGTTCCATTATATATAAAAATAATTTCGGTTTTTAGGCGTGTGTTTTTAAAGAAGCCATTTATGTCAGCTTTTTTGCATTTTTTCCAACTTTTTCCGCTTTGACAAAGTGTAGCTTCTAAACCAATGAATGGAACTCAATGCTGTGTATAAGAAAGTTAAAGGGCATTCTTTTACTTTTAAAATAAGTCTTTGATGACCGAAATCGGTTTACCACAACTCGAGTTAAAAATTAAAAATAGCAAAAAACGTTTTTTACACTTTAAAAAAAAACTATACCATACAAAAAATTAAAAGTGCCCTTTTCTTACTCAGGGAGATGTACCTTAACCGAAAATCATAGTTTAATAAAGTGCGTATTTCATAAATTTTTTTTTGTAAACTGGTGTTATTGAAATTGTTCTAATAAATCAAAAACCTGTTTGGAATGAATGAAACTGTTTTTATTTTGTAATTGTCCTTGCCCTGATATATAAGAATCGGAGCTCAACAATAATCGATTAAATAAATCTGTATTTGTTGCAGTACAGACAAAAGTTTTGTCACAAAACACATAACATAACATAAGACACACAAAATAAAAATCACGAAATTGATGAAAAAAACGATAAATAGCGCAGGAGATCAGTTTGTTGAAAAAATTATACCACGGGAACGGGCAAAAACGGGCAACTGAAATTGTTAGCATATCTTGTTTATAAAATATGTTTCACTTTCGAGACAGATTTTGGTTTTTATAACAAATGACAAAAACACTGGACAACAATTTATATTACAACAAAACAACAACAAATAAATACACAGAAATACTTTAATTTTAAAATATAAACCTTTTTTCACAATTTCCATTTTAAATTACTTTAATATTCCTTGATTTAATATTTTTAATACATTTTTTAAGGGCGAGCTGACTTTTTCGTGTTGCTTGACTGCACGTTTGAAGAGTTTTAATCTCCGATTTACGAAAGCTTTTACAATAAGCTTGTTTAAAATAGAGCAAAGTAAATATGCAGTCAAATTCTTTACCATTTCAAGAATCAGTGATGCCAATTTGGCGACCAAATTCAAACTTTTTATTTTTTATTTTTGGCCTATGGGATCGACCACTGTGCGTCGGTGAGAATCGAACCCGGGTTTCCCGCGCGAGGACTGAACAGCCTACGTACTGGGCCATTGCAGCACTTAAATTTGCTGTGACAAACCGATCGTTGTATGTAAAATGTGAAGCGGAAAACACATTTGAATTATACTCGTATAATTCTGACCATTCGCGTTTTACTTATGTACACTGGTCGGCATAATTATTTTGACATGTTTGAGAGCAAAATCTACTCATCTTTGAACTTATAATATATACTTTTGGTACCTATATGAAAAACATACCACAATTCCGTATAAATAAAAGAAAAATGTTCTTAACCCATTAAGCACCCTTTGAAAAATTATAAAATTTTGGTGAAAGTCAAATTTTCAACTTTTTTAAAAATATACAAGGAAAAATATTTTGATATATATTTTCTTTGCAGTTATTATTAATTTTGATTGAGAAACAACTTTGCATCAAAACATTTTTGTTTTAAGCCCCAGGAAAAAAATGTTAAATTTGACTTTCACAAAATTGTCTAATTTTTCAAAGGGTGCTTAATGGGTTAAGAACATTTTTCTGTCATTTATACGGAATTGTAGTGTTCTTTTCATATACACTGATGGAAAAAATAATAGAAACGTTTTAATATGGCTTGCTTTCTTCCCATTTTCTCACTAATGAAAGCTGATATAAATGTGGCTATAATTTTTTTTAAAAGTGTATTCAAGTAGCTTAATTGTCAACAAACGAGATAATTTAAAAAATTTTTTAAGGCCAAAAAAAAAATAAATTCTATGTTTAGCCCGTTATTGTCTTGGAAAAAATAATAGAAACGTTCGCAAAAAATGTGACAATTTTGGGTTATTCCCGTCAAAATCGTATGGAAAAGTGTAGCGATTGTGTTTTATGATACATTTAATTAAAAATTTACGAATTTGGCTGCCCAACTAATTCCCAGCAGTGCGTTTAGGTAGTTTAAAATCACCATTTTGTTTTTAAGTTGTATAAGTACGGAATGGCTTTTTAAGAACTTGCGATCCCTCAAAAAGTCTTTTAAAATACTCTTCTTTATAAATTTAGTCTATTTTGAAGGAATGGAGTAGTTAACTTTGGAGTAGTTAACTTTGAAGAAAACCCGGAAAATATTGACAACAATTTTGAGGTTATCTGCGATTTTACTGATAAAAAAATACTTAAAAATTCGATAATTTTCTATTATATTTTTTGTTTAGTAGCTGATAAAATTACCTAAAAAATGAGGTATGTATCATTAAGATCGGTCCACAACTTACTGAAATATGATCCGCGATGTAAACATATTTAATACTACTTTGCCGAAAAGCATGATTTACATACAAATTTCCGAAGATGCGGAACTTGAATCTAATCATCAATGTCTCGCTAATCGTAATTCCGAAGGTTGTGAGCCGATCTTAATGATACATACCTCATTTTTTAGGTAATTTTATCAGCTACTAAACAAAAAATATAATAGAAAATTATCGAATTTTTAAGTATTTTTATACCCGTTACTCGTAGAGTAAAAGGGTATATTAGATTCGTGCAAAAGTATGTAACAGGTAGAAGGAAGCGTTTCCGACCATATAAAGTATATATATTCTTGATCAGGATCACTAGCCGAGTCGATCTAGCCATGTCCGTCTGTCCGTCTGTCCGTCTGTCCGTCTGTCCGTCTGTCCGTCTGTCCGTCCGTCTGTCCGTCCGTCCGTCTGTATGAACGCTCTCGGAAACTATAAAAGCTAGAAGATTGAGATTTGGCATGCAGATTCTAGGGGTTAATACGCAGCGCAAGTTTTTCACGCCGATGTGCCACGCCCTCTCTAACGCCCACAAACCGCGAAAAACTGTGACCCGTTCTGTATGAACGCTGAGATCTCGGAAACTATAAAAGCTAGAAGATTGAGATTTGGCATGCAGATTCTAGGGGTTATTACGCAGCGCAAGTTTTTCACGCCGATGTGCCACGCCCCCTCTAACACCCACAAACCGCGAAAAACTGTGGCACCCACAGTTTTGAAGCTATATTAACGGGAAAAGCAATGTGTATTCGTTTCATCAATACATATTGATAGACCAAAGTGGGAAACCCCCCTCCCCCCTAACGCCCACAAACCGCGAAAAACAGTGGCACCCGTCTGTATGAACGCTGAGATCTCGGAAACTATAAAAGCTAGAAGATTGGGATTTAGCATGCAGATTCTAGGGGTTAATACGCAGCGCAAGTTTTTCACGCCGATATGCCACGCCCCCTCTAACGCCCACAAACCGCGAAAAACTGTGGCACCCACAGTTTTGAAGCTAGATTAACGGGAAAAGAAATGTGTATTTGTTTCATCAATACATATTGATAGACCAAAGTGGGAAACCCCCCTCCCCCCTAACGCCCACAAACCGCGAAAAACAGTGGCACCCGTCTGTATGAACGCTGAGATCTCGGAAACTATAAAAGCTAGATGATTGGGATTTAGCATGCAGATTCTAGGGGTTAATACGCAGCGCAAGTTTTTCACGCCGATATGCCACACCCCCTCTAACGCCCACAAACCGCGAAAAGCTGTGGCGCCCATAGTTTTAAAGCTAGAGCAAAAGTGTAAACGCAATTTTGTTTGGGTTATTAACGCCTACCGAAATGTAGAAGAAATTTTTTAAATTTTTTGAAGCGGCTGCTTGGTTTGCCCTGCTTGAGACTGCTGACTTTAGCTGAGTAACGGGTATTTGATAGTCGAGGCACTCGACTATAGCGTTCCCTCTTGTTTTTATCAGTAAAATCGCAGATAGCCTCAAAATTGTTGTCAATATTTTCCGGGTTTTCTTCATTTTGGGCAAAGTTAACTACTCCATTCCTTCAAAATAGACTAAATTTATAAAGAAGAGTATTTTAAAAGACTTTTTGAGGGATCGCAAGTTCTTAAAAAGCCATTCCGTACTTATACAACTTAAAAACAGAATGGTGATTTTAAACTACCTAAACGCACTGCTGGGGACTAGTTGGGCAGCCAAATTCGTAAATTTTTAATTAAATGTATCATAAAACACAATCGCTACACTTTTCCTTACGATTTTGACGGGAATAACCCAAAATTGTCACATTTTTTGCGAACGTTTCTATTATTTTTTCCAAGACAATAACGGGCTAAACATCGAATTTATTTTTATACCCTTGCAGAGGGTATAATGATTTCAGTCAGAAGTTTGCAACGCAGTGAAGGAGACGTTTCAGACCCTATAAAGTATAAATATTCTTGGTCAGCATGACTAGACGAGTCGATCTAGCCATGTCCGTCTGTCCGTCCGTCTGTCCGTCCGTCCGTCCGTTTCTACGCAAACTAGTCCCTCAGTTTTTAAGCTATCGAGCTGAAACTTTACCAAAAGTCGTATTTCTGTTGCAGGTAGTATATAAGTCGGAGCCGGCCGGATCGGACAACTATATCCTATAGCTCCCATAGGAATAATCGAAAAAATAATTGAAAAAAAATTATAACTTATGTGTTTTTTGACATATTACCTTATGCTCTTGGAAATATCATTTTTTTAACAGTTCTGAGTTTCGAATTAAATTTTATAAAAATCGGACGACTATATCATATAGCTGCCATAGGAACTATCAGAAAATTAATGGCAAATTAATATGAACAAAATTATAGCTTCGGTGTCTTTTAACATATTTCCTTCTACTCTTTGGAATATCGTTTTTTTAATACTTCTGATTTTCGTTTTAAATTTTATAAAAATCGGACGACTATATCATATAGCTCCCATAGGAATGATCGGAAAATTAATGGGAAATTAATAGGAAAAAAATTATAGCTTTGTTAATTTTTATTGTATTCTCTTCTACTCTTGAACATAACTTTATTTTATTATTTCAGAATTTCGAAATAAATTTTACATAAATCGGACGACTATATTATATAGCTCCCATAGGAATGATCAATCAATTATTGTCAAAATTGCTATAATTCGGTTTGTTCCAAATCGAAATTCAGATTTTTGTAATTTGTAATTAAAAAGGAATTAACTGCAAGGGTCTATAGACTTCGGCTGGCCGAAGTTAGCTTCCTTTCTTGTTTTTTTTGGCCTTAAAAAATTTTTTAAATTATCTCGTTTGTTGTCAATTAAGCTACTTGAATACACTTTTAAAAAAAGTTATAGCCACATTTATATCAGCTTTCATTATTGAGAAAATGGGAAGAAAGCAAGCCATATTAGGTGCCAAAAGTTTATATTATAAGTTCAAATATGAGTAGATTTTGCTCTCAATCATGTCAAAATAATTATGCCGACCAGTGTACATAAATGGGCCGTTCTTTTACAAACCGAACAGATTTGGCCAAAAAAAAAATTTCACATTTTTGATTTGCCTGAAACTTTTTTTACACGTACTATTCGGAAAATAAGTAAACACGTGTATCAGGACTTGACCAAAAAAAATTATTTTTTTAGTTAGAATTTTTTTAAGTTTGCCAAAAATTGTCAAATTTGGAAAAGTACCCTCTCTTTGAAAATCTCAGGGACCGTAAATAATCATTATTAATTTTTTTTTAAACAAAAAAATCATGGTCAAAGAAAAATCCTAAAAAAAAACAACAATACCAGTACATTTCTTATACAACGTAGTTTCAATATCCGGTTTAATTTGTATTTTTCCAATTTTTATTTAAAACTCGAAGGATAATCGTTATTTTTTGAGTTTTTCGTATATCTCAAAATGTAATGATTATTTTTTGAGTTTTATTTCAGCTCTAGAAATCAGGGACTGTAAATAATGATTATTAATATATTTTTTGAACCAAAAAATAAAGCACTTAGGATCGAGATACGCAAAAAAGGAAAACACCATAGTGATCCTCTTTGCTTAATCTATTCATTATCGCAATGATTTTTATTTATTTATTTATTTTGTCAAATTAAAACTAGTATACAATACTAAATTTAATGGGAAAAGAAAATGGCACTGGAAACTGAAGTCCTTCGGCCAGGTTATTGGGGTTTAATTATTGTGTCTATATTCGGAGATAGGTTTTATTAACAAATTTCTTAATTCTTTTAATATTTGATTTGGAGGAGGATTTGAGTAGGGAAGATGGGGGGGTGACGGATCCAAAAATGGAAGTGCGTATGGGCTTTAAAGCCTGGCAGTAGTCGAGAAGATGGTCGGTTGAAAAAGTCCTGTCCCCGCAGAAGCGGCAGGGAGGGCAAGTAGATCCTCGAAGAAGGTGTTCATGTGTTTCCTGTGTATGTCCAATGCGGAGGCGGGTGTAAATCCTGCGCTCGAGTTTGTTGAGATTGGTTGGAAATATAGTTTTTTCGCAGGCTGTGTTTAACGCTTTATATCTGTGGGTAAAACTTTCCCAATCAGCGATTATCTTTTGTTTGTTGGTGGTTTTAATTAACTTGGAGATGTCTCTGGCATTGATGGGTGTGAACTGAACGGTTGGGGCTGTGCTCATAAATCGAGCAGCCGCGTCCGCTTGTTCGTTCCCAGGAATACCCTGGTGGCTGGGTGCCCAAACGATGGTTATTTTGGATTTGCTCAGGGTAACGATTTTCCGTATTTGGCTTATTGTGGGATCTGTTTGCCAAGGATTTTCCAACGCTGAGATGGTGGAAAGGCTGTCGGTGCAGATGGCGAATTTCCCTTTACCTCTTTTGGCGTATACGCAGGCCTGGAGCACTGCGAAAGCCTCAATAGTAAATATCGAGTTGAAGTTGGGAAGGGATCCTCCCGCGATGATGTCGTTATCCTTGTCGACGACTGCGAAGGTAGACGAAGATTCGGTTTTAGAACCATCCGAGTAAAGCCAATTTCTTGGACCCAGTTGGTTTCTGAGAAGATTAAATTCGGCTTGGAAAATAGAGCTTGGTGTGTCGTTTTTAGTATAGAAGTGGAGATCCTTTTTGATGTTTACCGATATGTCTTTCCAGGGTGGAAGAGACGTAGTTTTTTTTCTCTGATTAGGGACTGATAGCCCAATGGAAGCTGCATGCTTGGCGCATCTATAAAGGGTTGAGGGAACCCTGGGTGTCCGTGTTTTCCTGAAGGAATCTTTGAAATCCTTTACCAACGATTGATTTGGGCTTGTGAAAAGCCTGGGTATTAGATTGCTTGTAGCTTCGGTTAATCTGTTAATGCTTGGAAGCCCAGCTTCGGCCAGAATACACCTAACTGGCGATGTTGGAAATGCATTAATTGATCTACGGACTGAGGTGTTGTAGGGTGCTTGAATTTTCTTCAGGTGTGATGCTGCACACCAACCATATATTGGGAGTCCGTATTCGGTTTTGGAGAGGATTAGGGCACGGGTTATGTTTGTTAGGATGTTGGGATGAATGTGCGAAAATTTGGAACTTAAAAATTTAATTATGTTAGCCCGAACTTCAAGTTGTTTTCTTAAAGTAATACAATGTTCCTTAAAGCTAAACCTAGAGTCAAACGTGATTCCAAGTATTTTTAAATGCAGGACTGGTTCGATGGTCTTATTTCCAAGCTCCAAAGTTGGGAAGCAACAGTGGATTTTGCGACAAATGTGAAGGGTGTGGCATTTTTCTATTGCAAGAGAAGCGCCAGAAGATAATCCCCAGGATTCTAAGTCCTGGAGAATTTTGAGAAAAGTATTTTTTACAGTGGTAAGGTTTTTTTTTTTTTGTGTAAATTATAGCGTCATCTGCGTATAAAGATATGTTTATTTCCTTGTGTTTGGCTATAACGAGGTTGATGTGATCAAAGGCTATGATGAAAAGGACTACCGATAAGGGTGAGCCTTGTGGGATTCCGTTTAGCAGGTTCGCTGAACCAGAGGTCTTGTCGTTGACTCTGACTTTAAAGGTCCTCTTCGTCATAAAGGCTTTAACCAGGTTGTAAAGCCTTGGACCAATGCCCCAAAGCTGGAGTCTTGAGAGAACTGCATGTAGTCCCACGCGATCGAAGGCCTTTTCGAAATCCGTCGCCAGGATGGAGACGTGATTTCTCGTCGAAATGGCATTCGACACGAAATGTTGAATTTTGAGTAGAGCGTCCATAGTGCTGTGGTTCCTTTTGAATGCAACTTGGTTGCCGCTGATCAGTTTGTGGCGGTTAATGAATCACATGAGTCGGAGGGCAATCATTTTTTCAATTGTTTTACTTAGGCAGGATATTAGGGATATTGGGCGATAGCCATTAATTTCTAAAGACTTTTTGTTGGGCTTTGGGATGGGAATAACGATGGAAGATCGCCAGGTATGGGGGTAGTTGCCAGTGGATAACATGCAGTTATATATGTCAAGAAGTCTTTGCTTAAGGCAAGGAGGGATTTGTTTTATGATGGGGTAGGAAATTCTATCAGCGCCAGGACACTTGCCCTTAGCTGTTTGGAGAGCTGCCTCGATTTCATGTAGTCTAAATGGAGTGTCCAGACTTAGTGCTGTAGGAGATATTTGGGTAGGGTTGTATGTGGAGGACAGATATGCTTCTTTAAGACCTATGTAAACGTTGCTAAAATTTTCATCAGCTGCGTATTTGGCCCAGACTTCCCTGAATTCCTCTGATATGCAACTGGAGTCAGTTAACAAAGCGTTTGTGGTTTTAATGCATTTTATGGGTATTTTAGGAGAGCCGGCCAGACGATTAATATCTGACCAAATCTTCTTGGTGGTGGAAAGGGGAGAAATACGTGAGGTGAAGTTTTCGAGGGATTTACGTTTTTCAGAAAGAACAGTTTTTTTGAAAATGGCATTGGCTCTTTTGTAATTTATAAGGTTAGTGGATGACATTTGGGACTTAAATTTTTGGAAAAGCTTTTGCTTTTTATCCCTGAGCTGTTGAAGCTCCGGGTTCCACCATGGGATTTTGGCTTTATGGGGAATCCGTTTTGTTTGGGGGATGGAGCGACCTGATGGTTTAAGCATCCGGCGGTCCACTTAGTCTCGAGTTCAGTGCAAGTTTTGGCGAAAGTATTCCAGTCAGCGAGATCGGTTTTATATTTTGGGATGGGTAGGGTTATGTCTGGGGAAAATGGAAAAGCTAAGGAAATAAATATGGGGAAATGATCGCTACCATGTAATTGATCACAAATGGACCAACTGCAACGGTGAGCGAGTCTGGGTGAGATTAGTGCAATATCTATGTTGGTTATGCTGTTGTGAGTAGAGAGATGGGTTCCAGATCCGTCGTTTAGGACGACTAGGTTAAATGATGATATAACTCGCTCAACTTTTTTCCGCGGGAATTAGCATGAGACGAACCCCACATTGGGCTCCAGGAGTTAAAGTCTCCTATTAATAATGTAGGACCGGATACTTGGTTTAGAGCATGAGAAATGTCGAAGCTTGAAAAGCCTTGACATGGTGGAATATACATATTTATGATATAAACGGGATTAGTGAGTTCCAGTTTAATAGCAGTATAGAGAAGGTTACAATTTATCATTATTTGGGTGTGTGGAATTTGCTGTTTTATGAGTATAGCTATGCCTTGTTTTGCAGTAGTATTATTGGGAAGATTCCAAAAATACCCTTTAAAACCCGGCGGGCATCTAAAGTTTTTAAAGTTATGTGGTAAATGGGTCTCCTGAAGGCATAACACGTCGGGAGAGCGTTCGGCTATAAGTAATTTTAATTCGTGATAATTATTAAAAATTCCTTTTATGTTCCATTGTAAGATGTTAATGACCATGGTTAAAGAGAATCAGGGGAAGCTGACATGGGGTCAACTTCAGCCATTGATGCATCTGAGTCAGATGAGTTTTTACTAGAGTTACTATTTGATTTCATTTCGATTAAGAGTTCATCTGCTTCTAGTCTAAGAGAGCGACTATGTTTCAAGCGCTCTTTAAAATCAGAATACATTAAAGGGATTGATAGCTGTGAGTATTCACTATTTATGCTGTGGGTGGGCGAGAGAGAGTTTCTTGTGCGATTGTGTTCTTCGAGGTCTTCAGTTGTTTTTGTATTGGTGCTTTTTGGTACGATTGTGTTAGATGTTGAGGGTCTTGGAGAGGTAATCTCCGAACGTTTATTATATTTACTTGTGGAAGGCGAAATTGAGTGTGATTGGGATTGAGGGTCTGGGTTGGCAGACTCTTTGGAGTGATTGTCGTTGCTTTTGTTTATGGTAATCTCTTTTTGAGTATTACTGCTTGTATTGGGTGTAGAATTTGAGTTTGACACGGCGTGTGCATAATTAGGTGAGAGATTGGTTATTATGGGAGATTGTTGTTTGAGAAACAGTCTAGCTTCTCTTATACTACATTTTCGTGTAGTTTTGATTCTGATTAGTTCTTTTTGTTGTATATATCTTGGGCAAGAGGGGGAGGAGGAAGGGTGGTCACCTAAGCAATTTGCGCACTGCGTTCGTGAGCAAGGTTCAGGGCTGTGAGGGGGAAGATTACACATTTCGCACGTGGCGGAATTTTTGCAAAATTTGGTTGGATGACCAATGAATTGGCACGTCTTGCACCTCATAGGATTGGGAAAGTACTCCCTTACCTTGACTGTGTGCCAGGAGACGTCAAGTTTGCTTGGTAGGTTGTATTGGTCGAAGGTTACGAGTATAACACCAGAAGGTTTAAGTTTGCCGTCTATTTTCCTAGCGAATTTATATATGGAATGCACATTTTGGTCAGCCAGTTCTTTCACAATTTCATCATCGGGAACGTTTATAAGGAAGGGAGCATATATAGTGCCCTTGACAAAGTTAAGGGATTGATGAAGTTTGCAATCAATTTCGCATATACCTGCAAGACTTTTAGATTTAAGGAATTTTTCTGCAACATTTTTGGTTTTCACCAGCATTAGGAGGTTTCCATCGCGTAGGGTAGAGATGGATAATATTTCTTTGCTTATAATGTTCAACGCCCGGTGAACTGCGAAGCAGGAATATTCCGAAATTGTTTTCTTAGGGTCTTTCGATGATATAATGACGAATTTAGGGTTTTCTTTTGTTGTTTCCGGAAGTTCTGGGAACTCTTCCTGAAATTTAGTAAAGGGTCTTTTCTTTTTTTTCTTGGGGCTTTCGCTGAGCGATGCAAAGCGATTGTCCCCTAATCTCGGTGGGCCTGGGCCCATGGTTAAGAGAGTTTGGACCTTTGATTAATAATCAGCGGAACTTGCACGTGAAAAAAATAAATAACTGTTTATAAGCAAAGAACGGGTGTGGATCAAAACCACGAAAAAATAGAGATAAGGCACGGGATTAGGCACGGACGTCTGCGCTCGAAGAGAGTTAGTCGGTGACTGTGGCAATGATTTTTATTTTTGGGATTTTTATGATAAAACTCAAAAATAATGAAATGATTATTGTTGAGTTTTATTTTTTTTGATCAAAAATAAAACTCACTTGGACGCCACGTCTTCTCTGTGCCGATTTTCGGCGGTTTTTTTACATAGTCCTAAGTCACGTATGCAGACCTACCACCTCTGAAAAAAAAAACTTGAAATTGGCTTCTGGATACCGTTAAATGGTACATTCTTATAGTCAGTAATGGAGATACTTCCAGCCTTTGCTTATGTTTATGTATTTAAGCAAACATTATGTTTATGTATTTATCCATGGATTGCAGTCGAAATGCACTTGTCTCTCTGTCTTTCACTCTACAAGAACTAACTAACTAACGAAGGCCGCGAGCTCGTCAATACATTCTGGAACAACATTTAACAAAGTGCCACCGCTTTTTGAAATCTTTAAAATCTAAAGAAGCATTGTCCCTTATCTTCAGAAGAGCTTATCCTCTTCTTCTTAAGAATTCGCGGTTTTTTAAAAATTCATTTAAATATCAAACCAAGTATAGAAAAGGGTCTTAGGTAAGTAGAAATTGGTTGATAAAATCTTAAGGGTTAGTTGTTCTTAAGAATTCGCGGTTCTTAAAAAATCGAATAGAACCTACTTAAAGATAAAGGTCATTAAATAAAATGAATGAATTCGCGGCTTTAGAAGAACTAAATTAAGAATTCGCGGTTCTTAAAAAATCGCTTTTAATAATACATTTTAATCAATGAAGATTGACCTTTATCTTAAAGTAGGTTCTATGTTAAAAGCGATTTTTTAAGAACCGCGAATTCTTAAGAACAACTAACCCTTAAGATTTTATCAACCAATTTCTACTTACCTAAGACCCTTTTCTATACTTGGTTTGATATTTAAATGAATTTTTAAAAAACCGCGAATTCTTAAGAAGAAGAGGATAAGCTCTTCTGAAGATAAGGGACAATGCTTCTTTAGATTTTAAAGATTTCAAAAAGCGGTGGCACTTTGTTAAATGTTGTTCCAGAATATATTGACGAGCTCGCGGCCTTCGTTAGTTAGTTAGTTCTTGTAGAGTGAAAGACAGAGAGACAAGTGCATTTCGACTGCAATCCATGGATAATACATAAACATAAGCAAAGGCTGGAAGTATCTCCATTACTGACTATAAGAATGTACCATTTAACGGTATCCAGAAGCCAATTTCAAGTTTTTTTTTTTTAGAGGTGGTAGGTCTGCATACGTGACTTAGGACTATGTAAAAAAAACCGCCGAAAATCGGCACAGAGAAGACGTGGCGTCCAAGTGAGTTTTATTTTTGATCAAAAAAAATAAAACTCAACAATAATCATTATTGTTGAGTTTTATTTTTCCGATCAGAAATAATGATTATTTTTGAGTTTTATTTGTTTTGATCAAAAATAATGATTATTGTGTGAGTTTTAAAATAAAACTTATAATGATTACGGTCCCTGCTAGAAATCATGATTATTTTTTGAGTTTTATTTTCCGCTTGACAAATAACGCTTACTTTTTGATTTTTATTTTCTGATTGAAAAATAAAACTTATTCCTTGAGTTTTATTTTTTGATTGAAAATAAAACTCGAACTCCGATTTCTTTGAATTTAAGACGGTTGGCTTTAAAGGTGGTCAGGAAATATACTAAGTGGACACCGGCCAACACATTGAGGGCACTTTAGGTTAGGGTTAGGTTAGGTTTGAACGGCTGCCAGACTATCGTCTGGCACACTTAGACCTCTGTGGGTCCGTTGTGATACCGTATGATCTCATTGTCCCTTTTTTACGGGAACCCCCGTCTCTTGTGTCTCGTCCTAGAGACCTAGAGCATCTCATGATGATTAGCATGTCTTCCACCCTGAAGATTTTACAAAGGAGTTTAAATCCTTGAGATTGATCTCCGATATTTCGTTCAGATCGTTAAGGAAAGGGTATCCTAAGTGCTTCAGTCTAAGCCTGCAGAGGGCTGGGCAGTAGCAGAGAAGGTGTTCCACCGTTTCTTCTTCTTCCTCGTCCCTGCAGCTTCTACAAAAGTCATTTTTTGGGGCTTTTAGTCTACCGGCATGTGTGCCGACTAGCCAGTGGCCTGTAAGGGCTCGAACTAACATGCCACACTCTGTGCGGCTAAGTTTGAGTAGTGCTAACGTTCTTTTATTGTTAATCACCGGCCAAGTCTGATGTGTGATACGGCACTTTGTTGGCTTGTTTGATGAGTTCGTTTCTAATGTTTAGCTTACAAGTTGCCATGGGCATACCGACACTCTCCTTTTCCGGAAGGAGAGGCATGATGGTGCCCTGCCTGGCTAACTCATCCGCTATGCAGTTGCCTACGATGTCCCGGTGACCCGGAACCCATATTAGGCTGATAGTAAACTGTCTAGCCATCTCGTGGAGAGATTTGCGACAGTCTGCTATTGTTCGTGAGTTTGTGTTTGTCGAGTAGATTGATTTAATAGCTGCTTGGCTATCACTATATATATTAAGGTGTCTACCTAGGTTGGTGTTCCCTAAGCAGTCGAGTGCCTCCTTTATAGCGTGTACTTCCGCTTGGAAGACGCTACAGTGGTCCGGGAGTCTGAATGACTTCCTGATGCCTAATTGTTCGGAGTATACCCCTCCGCCAACGTGTCCGTCCAGTTTTGAGCCGTCTGTGTAAAAACAGATTGCGTCTGGCGAGCCTGGTCTGCCCTGCTGCCATTCCTCCCTATCTGGGATCAGGGCCTCGAAGGGTGTGTGTCTGTACTCATAGGGTTTACATAGGTCCGTTTTCTTCGGAATTGACTTATCATGCTGAAGTATATTGGCATGACCGTAAAATTGGGCTTTCCATTGCCCAGTATCCCTTAGTCGAATGGCTGTCGATTTTGCCCTTTCCATGCCTGCCAAGTCCAGGCTCGGGAGGTTCAAGATCGCATTCAGCGCTTCGTTTGGGGTAGTTTTAAGAGCTCCACTAATACACAGAGCCGCCATCCGCTGTACTTTGTTTAGTGGAGTTAGGATACATCGTTTTTGTAGAGCGGTCCACCATAAAGCCACTCCGTATAGGAGGATTGGCTTGACTACCGCTGTGTAGATCCAGTTTACAATTTTGGGTGACATGCCCCATCTTAGGTTCAAGATCGCATTCAGCGCTTCGTTTGGGGTAGTTTTAAGAGCTCCACTAATACACAGAGCCGCCATCCGCTGTACTTTGTTTAGTGGAGTTAGGATACATCGTTTTTGTAGAGCGGTCCACCATAAAGCCACTCCGTATAGGAGGATTGGCTTGACTACCGCTGTGTAGATCCAGTTTACAATTTTGGGTGACATGCCCCATCTTAGGTTCAAGATCGCATTCAGCGCTTCGTTTGGGGTAGTTTTAAGAGCTCCACTAATACACAGAGCCGCCATCCGCTGTACTTTGTTTAGTGGAGTTAGGATACATCGTTTTTGTAGAGCGGTCCACCATAAAGCCACTCCGTATAGGAGGATTGGCTTGACTACCGCTGTGTAGATCCAGTTTACAATTTTGGGTGACATGCCCCATCTTAGCCCAATTGCCTTTTTACAGGAGTAAAGATCAATTGTTGCCTTTTTGGTTCTCTCTTGGTTGTTCAAGCCCCATTTAAGGCGCTTATCTAATACCAACCCCAGGTATCTGGCGTGCTCGCTAAAAGAGAGATTGCAGTTATTTAGTGTGGGTGGGTTGAGTTGTGGGATCTTGTACCTATTCGTAAATAGGACAAGCTCCGTTTTTGAGGGATTTACCCCGAGTCCGTTTTTTATCGTCCATTCCGATAGTATTTTTAGTTTTGCGGTCATAAGATCGCAGAGTGTTTGTGGATATTTACTATTAAAAATGATGGCGACATCGTCTGCGTATGCCACCACTTTGCATCCTCCTCCTTCCAGAATTCGCAGTAGTCTATTTACTGCGATGTTCCACAGAAGGGGGGATAGAACGCCCCCTTGTGGGGTTCCTCTGTTCACTAGTCTAGTTTGGGTTGAGGCCCCTAGTGCGGCCGTGACCATTCTGCTTATCAGCAGCTTATGGATCAGCCCCACTAGTTGAGCCTCAACCCCTAGTTCAGTGAGTGAATCCGTTATTGCTGTGGGTAGTACGTTGTTGAAGGCTCCTTCTATGTCTAGGAATGCGATCAGTGTATACTCCTTATTGTTGAGTGATTTCTCGATGCTACTTACCACGACATGTAGCGCCGATTCGGTTGACTTACCCTTGGTGTAGGCGTGTTGTGCCTCGGACAGTTGTGCCGGGTTTATGGTGGCTCTCAGGTGTAGGCTTAACAGCCTCTCGAAGATTTTAAGCAGGAAAGATGTCAGGCTTATTGGCCTGAAGTCCTTTGCTGTGGTGTGGGTGGCCTTTCCTGCCTTGGGAATGAAGACCACTTTCGTTTCCCGCCATCCGGTTGGTAGCTCTCCTACCGCCAAAATTCTCCTGCGGAAGATTTTACTAAGCCAGTTTATAGCTAGCTGACCAGCTTGTTGGATATGTGCCGGTATTATACCGTCTGGTCCCGGTGATTTGTAGGGTTTGAAGCTCTGAATGGCCCATTTAATATTGCGGTCTGATATGAGGAGATCTAGATTGATCCCCTCTCCACCCATTCTTTCTGGAGGTTGCCCAGTTTGTTGGCTTCCCGGGAAGTGAGAGTCTAGGAGTAGGTCTAGGCACTCGCTGCTAGAGTCCGACCAGGATCCATTTGCTTTCTGTAGATAGCCTAGGGGCGCGGCTGTCTTGGAGAGTATTTTCCTGAGCCTTGCAGCATCAGTCGTTTCTTCTATATCAGAGCAGAAACTGTGCCATGCGGCTCGTTTCGCTCTTCTAAGGGCCTTTTTGTACGAGGCTAATTCGCGCTTGTAGCATTGCCAGTTCATTTCCTCGTTCCCTGCCTTTGCTCTGTTAAACAGGCCTCTGCAGCTGGATCTGAGGATTGATAGTTGTTGCGTCCACCAGGGGGGTATTTTCTTCCCTCTTGGTTTCCCTATTGGGCAAGGAACTTTGAAAGCCGAGTTGCACGCATTTGTGAATATATCTACTGTTTTATCCAGCTCATGTGAATCAGTTGTGTTTTCTGGTTCCATTGGAGGGATATCCGTCAGAACTTCTTTGTACATGGGCCAGTCAGCCCTTCTGGGATTTGCGTAGCCGACCGGCAAGGGTGAATCAAGGGACAATATTGTTTCAATGAATCTATGGTCTGAGAAAGAGTGCTGGTCAGAGACGAACCAGTTACTGACTGCACTTACCAGCGAATCTGATACCAACGTTAGATCTATGATCGTTTGGCACACTTTGGTTATGAAGGTAGGGACATTTCCCCTATTGCATAAAAATAGGTTCGAGTTAAGAATAAAATCAAAAAGAGACTCACCTCTATCGTTGTTGTATGGGCAACCCCACTGGTTGTGATGGGCGTTGGCGTCGCAGCCTATTACCAAACCTGTCTTGAGCTCTTCGCATTCCTTTGCCAGTCCTCTGACTAGCGCGTCTGGGGGGTCTTCCTCTTCTGAGGCCATGTAGGCCGATAGCAGCCTTATGGAGCCAATTTGCAGCTCCAGGCTTATTGCCGTGTTGTCTCCGTTGCTGTAATTGCGAAGCAGAAATGTATTAAGATGCCGTTTGGCTAAAGTGCAGGTTCGAATTTTACCTTGTTTGGGGTCAAGCATCAGCTTGTATTCTTTTGTTCCTAGTCCAGCAACCTTACCTCCTGCTATCCAAGGTTCCTAAACTAAGACCACGTCGGCTTCGCCTTTGGCAAGGCGAAGCAATAAGACAGCGGACGCTGCTTTACTGTGGTGTAGGTTGATCTGCAGGAGTCTTAGCGACATCCCCAGCTGCAACCTCCACCACAGTAACGTCGGGCTCCGAATCGCTCAGGTCCACTTCATCGATTGCCGGTCCCAGCGCTCGCATCTCTCTGCTCAGCGATGAGTCGGTTGAGTAGTCGTCCTCCGGCACACCAGGGGCCTCCACTTCCTCCGCAAGCACCTGCTCAGCTGGGTTGCCGGCAGGGCTTCCTTTGGAACTGGAGTCCCCTTTGTAGATCTTAATATGTATGGCGCTGAAGCCAAAGTTGAGCACTCCCCGAGCAGCCTCTATGGGAGCGACCGACTCCTTGTTAAGCACCACGATCGCCTGATTTATATCACCTGCGTGCTCCTCTACCTTTACGACTTTCCAGTCTTTTGTGGGGAGATGTGGGTTGCACTCTTGCAGCATATAGAGGATATCCTCCGGTGATTTAAGGCTGCTGGGAGCCAAATTCTAGCTCGGGGTCTACTGGGGACGTCACACCAATCTAGTGCGACTATGTTCGCCCCATCGTAAACTGCACCGAGCTGCGCTGTCGCCTGCTTGTATAGATCAGCTGATCGCTGATTGTCGCAGGCCACCACCTTTACACTGCCCTGCTACCAGCCCGCGTCCATGCAGCAAGGCGATGACCCGGGCTTCTCGCGTACCATCCGCAGTCATATGAGAGACAGCTTGGACTCAACCGCCTTCCATTTGTTTCTGGGGATCCTGTTCTCCGGATTTCCCCTGTCGATGAGTCCCAGAAGGACCCGATCTTTAGCGATCTCGGCAAAGGAGACCGACGGCTGGATCTTCGATCTCTTCGCCGACGGACCAGGCAGCTCCATAGAGCGTTGCCTCTTTACCTGGGTGCCCTCCTGTTGGGTGCTCTCTTGCCCATAGTTTGGGAACACCGTCCTGGCCCACTCTACCTTCTTCAGCCATTCGGGCGAAGGCGTGGCGACTTTGCTTCTGGCATGTGAGCGCAGGGTTTGGGCGGCCATCCGTCTCTCTGCGTAAGTAAATTTCGTGACACCAGCGGGTGACCCGATCGACTTTGCTGCGCCTACCGCTGTTTTAGGCGCAGATGCGCGCATAGCGGAGGCGTTAGCGACAGTCTTTCTGTCCCCCATCACCCCTTGTTTGGGATGAGGCCTTTCTGAGCCTTACTGGTGTTTGCAACAGAGCCAACGCTCGTCGTTGCAGTGGTGGGTTTGTTGAGAGTACCCGTCTCTGGTTTTTTATTGTTTTTTGATGATGCTTCCATAGTTGGTCCCACGAGTTGCGGAGAAGGGGAAAGCTCCGCCCGGGCAGAGATCCGCGGTACCCGGGTAGGGCGATAGTTAGAACAGGGGGTCGCCGTCTCCCTGAGCTCACCGTTCAAGACTGGGCTAGTTTTTGATCCGGGCCCCCAGCCAGGCTGACTCTCGGCACGGTCCGAATTACACCTTAGTCCGGCCCGGAGTGAGATGATGTTTGGGAGAGGAGGGGGTAGGTGGTGTGTAGGGTTTTGGGGTTTGTGTAGAGCAACTATTTAGATGCGGCTGAACAAATCGCATCGTCGGTACTGCGCCGATGCAAGATACCCGCTGGTTGTCCGGGGCTGATTACACCAGTTTACAAAAAAAAATTGATGAAATACGCACTTTATGAAACTATGATTTTCGATTAAGGTACATCTCCCTGAGTAAGAAATGGGCACTTCGTCAAAGCTGAAAAAGTTGGAGAAAATGCAAAAAAGCTGGCATAAATGGCTACTTTAAAAATACACGTGTAGCTTCTAAATGCTGTGTATAAGAAAGTTAAAGGGCATTCTTTTACCTGTAAAATGAGTCTTTGGTAGCCCAAATCGGTTTACCACAACTCGAGTTAGAAATTAAAGAAGTGCAAAAAACGTTTTTTACACTTTAAAAAAAAACTGTACCATACAAAAAATTAAAAGTGCCCATTTCTTACTCAGAGAGATGTACCTTAACCGAAAATCATAGTTTCATGAAGTGCGTATTTCATAAATTTTTTTTTGTAAACCCGTGTTATTTGCTGGGGCTTCCGCCCACGATTCCGTGATTGACTTCTGCCACCAGTTTATTCACAGCTGACCTCCGGAAGTGGAGGTCGTTCGCTATCCGCAACCTGCGACCCGCTCGGTGGCGGCTTCGGAACCATCTCACAAGTTCTTCAGGCCGAGTGAGGGCACTTTAAATTTTATACAATTACAGGAAACCGCCAAAAACTAAGAAATAATACTCTGCCTAAAACTTAAATATAATGGTGGTTCACTGCGTTCCAGCCACACAAGTAAGCGTAGAAAGGTCCTTTTCTGCGCTTAAATTAGTTCTAACGGATATGAGAACAAATCTTTCGAGCGACTCTTTAGAAAAATTGATTTTTGTAAAATTAAATGTATAAAATAAAACCTGTTACACTAAAACTTAGATCATGCCAATTTGCATTTCTTAATTATGTTGATAATCTTACCACCCTTGGTCAGACGAATTTAATCTTGGTCACCTTTTTGTTTTTCGAACAAATAACTCTTATTTGGCTTCATTATATTTAAGTTTTAGGCAGAGTATTATTTCTTAGTTTTTGGCGGTTTCCTGTAATTGTATAAAATTTAAAGTGCCCTCAATGTGTTGGCCGGTGTCCACTTAGTATATTTCCTGACCACCTTTAAAGCCAACCGTCTTAAATTCAAAGAAATCGGAGTTCGAGTTTTATTTTCAATCAAAAAATAAAACTCAAGGGATAAATTTTTATTTTTCAATCAGAAAATAAAAATCAAAAAGTAAGCGTTATTTGTCAAGCGGAAAATAAAACTCAAAAAATAATCATTATTTCTAGAGATGAAATAAAACTCAAAAAATAATCATTACATTTTGAGATTTATGAAAAACTAAAAAAATAATGATTATTTTTGGATTAATAAATAAACTCAAAAAATAATCATTTAAATTTGAGTTTTTTGATAAAACTTATAATCATTACGGTCCCTGGAAAATCAGTATCTCCGGTTATATAAATCCGATTGACTTTATGCTTTTTTTTATTAATTCCTCTAAAACCTCTTCTTTCAAAAAAACATTTCTAAAAAAAATTAGTTTTTAATTTCTTAAAAATAAAAACAAATTAAAATAAAAAAAAAATATTTTATTTTAATATATGCGCCATAGTGTTAGTTACAATCGGTTTTTGTAAAAAGTTGGAGCCATTTTTAGTTTTTTAAATATCGAAAGTTTTTTAACAAGCCCTCGGCTTTCTTCTATGAACCCCCGCCAAAGCATGTACTGCATCTCGCTCGCTCTTATTACATGCTTATGGTTTTCATACTTACGATTCATTTAACAGTCTGTTGACCATATTTGACTAACAAATAGGAATTCTTTACTTAAAATATTATTGAATTATTTTTTTGGTTTATTATTGAATTTTTTTAAAGTTTTTTCAACATTAAAAAAAATATTATTTTTTTAACATTAAAAAAAATATTATTTTTTTAACATTAAAAAAATATTATTTTTTTAACATTGAAGCCAAAAAAAATATTATTTTTTTAACATTAAAAATAATATTTTTTTTAACATTAAAAAATATTAACTTTTGTTGAAATAATCCCTTAGTAAATAAAAAAATAATTATATAATATTTTACGCATAGAATTCCTATTTGTTAGTCAGATATGATTAAATGAACAGTAAGCATGAAAACCATAAGCATGTAATAAGAGCGAGCGAGATGCAAAACATTCTTGTTTTTTTTTTTGAATATTAAGTTACTTCCGAACCAACCAAAAAATTGGGGAAGATTTATTTGGCCGTCCCGTATAATGTAAAACGGGTAAACGCCACCGCCTATGTGTGAAATGAAATTTCACATTTACCACCCAACCTTGATGTTGAAAGTTGAGATTAACGCTGAAACTCGTAGTACATCGGACACGCGTGGCAAATGTTTTCGCAGAGCCAATTTCGACAGTTTGAGACGACATTTGGGTGCCATCGATTGGTCATTATTAAAATCATGTTGTGATCTAGAGACCGCAGTGTCAACGTTTTATGAGTTCTTGCATTCGTCGATCAACATTTTCGTCCCAGATGTATCTGTTCTTGACTCATCCAAGCCTCCATGGTTTAATAAGCACTTACTTATCTTACCTCAAAAACAAAAAATCCAGGCTATACAAAAAATATCTAAAAACCAACCTCTCCGTAGACCTGGCGAAGTACGTCTTGATTCGCTCTGAATTCACTCTTGTTGCTAATCAGAGTTATGCTCGCTACATTGCTCAATGTAGAGAAAACATTCGCTCGGATCCGAAGCATTTTTATTCCTTTGTGAATTCTAAAAGAAAGTGCAACTGTTATCCCCCATCTCTTCATTATAAAAGCTCTACTGAATCCTCATCATCAATCATATCTAATCTTTTTGCCAAATTTTTTCAGTCAACCTACTCTCCACAGTCCTATAGCTCCTCGACTCCTTATCCATACCCTCTATCCCACATTAATAATATCTATGTTCCGTACTTTGAAGTCAAAGATGTTCTGAAAGCCCTTATGTCCCTTGAAATATCGTTTTCTCCGGGTCCTGATAAGATACCAAGCTGTGTCCTTAGAAACTGTGCCGAAACCTTGTCACTCTTCTCTGTTTATTTCTGAATTCCCGAGAATTTGGAGTGAATCCTTCATCATTCCTCTGCATAAAAAAGGTTCAAGATCCGATGTTGAAAACTATCGCGGTATTGCCAAACTCTCTGCTATACCTAAGCTTTTCGAACAGTTGGTCACCTGCCAACTTCAACATAAGTGTACCTCCATAATCTCTCCAGCCCAGCATGGTTTTGTTAAGCATCGGTCAACTACTACAAATCTCCTCGAATTCTCTAGTCTTATTCATCGTAGTTTCCTTAATAAATGCCAAACTGATGTTATTTTTACGGACTTCAGTAAGGCATTTGATTCAGTAAACCATAGCCTTCTCCTTCACAAACTGTCCCTTCTTGGATTTCCACCAATTTTACTAAACTGGATTTTGGCATATCTCTCAAATAGAACTCAACGCGTTCTCTTTAATAATCAACTGTCTTCTGTTATAAATGTTTTTTCTGGTGTCCCCCAAGACAGTCACTTAGGTCCACTACTGTTTGTACTTTTTATAAACGATCTTCCAAATGTCATATCTTTCGCCACTACTTTAATGTATGCTGATGACGTAAAAATTTGCCTATTATACTCCGACCAAATCTCTCACCACCGCCTACAATCGGATCTAAATGAATTACAGTCTTGGTGCTCCATTAACTTGTTACACCTTAACCATGCTAAATGCAAGTCGATGTCCTTTTATCGAACTTCAGCTCATATTCAACCTTACTATCTCGGGAATTGTATGTTGGAACGTATTTCCAAAGTAAATGATCTCGATGTTTTATTCGACAGAAAATTATGTTTTAAAAGCCACATCTCTGTTACTATTGGTAAAGCGAGGGGGGTTTTAGCCTTCATAAAACGCTGGGCCAAGGAGTTCGACGATCCATACACAACAAAAACTTTATATGTTTCCATGGTTCGCCCTATTTTGGAATATTGCTCGAGTGTATGGAGCCCTCAATATAATGAAAAACAAAAATTAATTGAGTCAGTTCAAAAGCAGTTTCTATTATTCGCTTTGCGTCAGCTGAACTGGGATCCGACTAGACACTTGCCACCCTATGAATCGAGATTAAAATTAATTGATTTACAATCTCTAAAACATCGCAGAATGTGCGGTGGAGTAATTTTTGTTCATAAACTGCTTTTGGGTGAGGTAAACTCCCCGCGTCTCCTCAGTTACATTGACATCGCTGTTCCTTTGAGATTCACTCGAACTTTTCGCCCTATTCACCTCCCAATTTGTAGGTCAAACTTTGCAGTTCATGAGCCCTTTAGGGTTCTTTGTTCGAATTATAATTTATTGTATACTGTAATATCATTGGAAAACTCGATAGAATGTTTATCAGATAAAATTTACTCCTTTCTTGAGTCTTCGAGTAATCTGTACTAATAATCTTGCTTTGTTAAACTATTATTTAAGTTATACTTATTTAAGTAAATAGGTCTGTTAATATAAGTTAGCAGTCTCATTGTTAACTATAAACCCAATAAATAAATATGGGATGAATAAAAAAAAAAGTGCACAACATTCATTGGCGGGCGTTCATAGAAGAAAGGCGAGGGCTTGTTAAAAAACGTTCGATATTTAAAAAAATTAAAAATGGCTCCAACTTTTTACAAAAATCGATTGTAACTAACACTATGGCGCATATATTAAAATATAACAAAAAATTTTTTTTTGTGGGCGCAATGGCTAAAAACTTTTTTAAAATTTTAATTTGTTTTTATTTTTAAGAAATTAAAAACTTATTGCTTTTTAAAAATTTTTTTTTTGAAAGAAGAGGTTTTAGAGGAATTAATGAAAAATACATGAAGTCAATCGGTTTCATAAAACCGGAGATACAGATTTTCAAATGAGGGTACTTTTCCAAATTTGACGATTTTTGAAAAACTTAAAAAAATTCTAACTAAAAAATAATTTTTTTTCGGTCAAATCCTGATACACGTGTTTACTTATTTTCCGAATAGTACTTGTAAAAAAAGTTTCAGGCAAATCAAAAATGTGACCCAATAAAAGGTGTTCGGTTTGTAAAAGAACCGCCCATATAGAAAAAAAATTAAAATCGAGAAAAATTTGCCATATATTTCAGAAATTTTCCTAAAATCTAGAAAGTACTTTTCTTAAAGTTAGAAAGGATATTTCTTATTTCCAGAACATTTTATTTCTAAAAAAATACCACAAATTCCTTATATAGAAAAAAAATTAAAATCGAGAAAAATTTGCCATATATTTCAGAAATTTTCCTAAAATCTAGAAAGTACTTTTCTTAAAGTTAGAAAGGATATTTCTTATTTCCAGAACATTTTATTTCTAAAAAAATACCACAAATTCCTTATTTTATTTAAATTCATTTTTATTTTGTGCGCTATCGATATGTTTACAAACTCTCAAATAAATATGAATGCTGAAAAAAGGTTTATTATATTTCCTAAAAAAATGAGAAAGAAGAGGAAAAAATTATTAATGTTTCCTAAATAAAAAAAGTAAAAAAACATAAACAAAAAAGAGAAAAGGAAAAGAAATTCAGAAAAAATTAATATATTTTTTTTATATATTAAAACATTAATATTTTTGCTTACCGGTGAATCACCTAGAACAATACCTGAATTAATATATTTTCTGTAATCGAAAAAATTAATAATAAATAAAAAACAAGAAAGGAAACTAACTTCGGCCAGCCGAAGTTTATATACCCTTGCAGATCGTTCCTATTTCATTTGAAATTGCAAAAATGTTAAATTTAGATTTGCAACAAACAAAATTATAGCAGTTTACGGAGTATTTTGACATTAATTAATCGATCCTTCCTATGGCAGCTATATAATATAGTCATCCAATTTATGTTAAATTTAATTCGAAATTCTAAAATAATAAAATAAACTTATATTCCAAAGTAGAAGAGAATACAATAAAAATTATCAAAGCTATAATTTTGTTCCTATTAATTTCCCTTTCCGATCGTTCCTATGGGAGCTATATGATATAGTCGTCCGATTTATGTTAAATTTAATTCGAAATTCTCAAATAATAAAATAAAGTTATATTCCAAAGAAGAAAAGAATACAATAAAAATTAACAAAGCTATAATTTTGTTCCTTTTAATTTCCCTTAAGTTTTCCGATCGTTCCTATGGGAGCTATATGATATAGTCGTCCGATTTTTATAAAATTTAATTCGAAATTCAGTACAGTTAAAAAAATGATATTTCCAAGAGCAAAAGGTAATAGGTCAAAAAACACCGAAGATATAATTTTTTTCCCATTATTTTTCCGATTATTCCTATGGGAGCTATAAGATATAGTTGTCCGATCCGGACGGTTCCGACTTATATACTACCTGCAATAGAAAGACGACTTTTGGTAAAGTTTCAGCTCGATAGCTTTAAAACTGAGAGACTAGTTTGCGTAGAAACGGACAGACGGACAGACGGACGGACAGACGGACATGGCTAGATCGACTCGTCTAGTCATGCTGATCAAGAATATATATACTTTATGGGGTCGGAAACGTCTCCTTCACTGCGTTGCAAACTTCTGACTGAAATCATTATACCCTCTGCAAGGGTATAATAAGCGTATTTGCGCCAAACAATTTATTAAGCCAAATGTATAAAAATATAATAAATAATATTAAAATTAATATACTGAAAATGTTCGCACACTTACCAATTTTATATACACCCTGAAATGTTACATATTAATATCATTTCAATAACTTACCTATGTATTTATATAAATTTCTTTTTTTGAGGGTTCGCACTGTACCTTTATTAAATGCACAGGTTCAACACAACTTATTACTTTGAATGCTTATTTAAAACTTTAAAACTGACTACAAGGGTTCAAGAGGCAACGCAACGCCAGCAACATTCTCGGCTGCATTTCCTAAAAAAACAACGCAATAAAAGTTA
Source organism: Drosophila mimetica (assembly GCA_037075245.1). Lineage (NCBI taxonomy): Eukaryota > Metazoa > Arthropoda > Insecta > Diptera > Drosophilidae > Drosophila > Drosophila mimetica. The sequence goes on from JBAMCH010000004.1 coordinate 4,158,505, forward strand.
CAGCTACACACAAGAAAATTATCGATCACATAAGCATATAAACATTTACATATATACATACATACTTACATACATACGCCAAAACTGTCGTCGCAACGCGCCGCGTACTAGCCGCATTTCTTCTTCTTATTCATAAAAGAATAAAAACCATAAATGAATGAAAACGCACGATAGACATTTTCTAAAATGTATGACAATTTCCTCTTTCCACTTTTCTGTTCTTAAGAAAAGTATTTTTTTGTTATTTAGAAAAATTCTTTAATTATAGAAAAATTTACCTTGGGTTTGATAGCGACTTTCTAGATTCTAGAAGGGTCTGAAGTACATTTTTTCTAAATTTAATGGCGAAATCGCCATTAATTTAAAAAAATTTTCAGAAGACAATATAGGAAAAATCACCATCACTATGGACGGCAGTCCATGTAGTGACGAAGCGCAATAGGAGAGTGTCCGAAGGCGACTACTATATATAGCCGCAAAATTGAAAATCTGCTGTGATAGTCCGATCGTAATGAGTAATACACCAAATTAAAGGTATTGCTAAAACTTAAAGGATTGCATACCAAGACCTCAAGAAAATCAATTAGTTTGGGAGAGAGAGCGGTGCCGAGAAAGCGAATTTTATAAAGTGTATTTAATCATGTGTGTAATCATTTTTCGTCACAAATGTTGATGTCAGAACTTTTGTATATTGAATGTGCGATCGTCACTAGCTTTTTACCTCGTTAAGAGGTGTTTACCCTTTACTCGTAGAGTAAAAGAGTATATTAGACTCGTGCAAAAGTATGTAACAGGTAGAAGAAAGCGTTTTCGACCATATAAAGTATATATATTCTTGATCAGGATCACTAGCCGAGTCGATCTAGCCATGTCCGTCTGTCCGTCTATCTGTCCGTCTGTATGAACGCTGTGATCTCGGAAACTATAGTAGCTAGAAGATTGACATTGGGCATGCAGATTCTAGGGGTTAATACGCAGCGCAAGTTTTTCACGCCGATGTGCCACGCCCCCTCTAACACCCACAAACCGCGAAAAACTGTGGCACCCTTTTGTATGAACGCTGAGATCTCGGAAACTATAAAAGCTAGAAGATTGGGATTTGGCATGCAGATTCTAGGGGTTAATACGCAGCGCAAGTTTTTCACGCCGATGTGCCACGCCCACTCTAACGCCCACAAACCGCGAAAAACTGTAGCACCCACAGTTTTAAAGCTAGATTAGTGATGTAAAAAAACATCGATGCATCGAGCATCGATGTTTTTTGGCCGATGTTTTCCGATGTTTTTTGATGTTTTATGTTATGCCGATGTTTATCGATGCATCGATGTTTAACGTCGATGTTTAAGCACATATGGTTTCAGTGCCGCACGGAAAAAATTCGGGGTTTTTTGCTTTAATTGTGTTTGCAATGCCAAAGTAAGTATATTGTGATATTTTGAATTGATATAGTTTTAAGTTATGTTTATAAAATGGTTAACAAAATGAAAAAATTAAAAACTAAGAAAGCATTTGTTTTTGTAGTCTTAATTCCTATTTTTTTTATGTAAAATTGAATTAGGAAAAATAACATAATGGGTCGAAAACATCGATGCATCGATTTTTCGAGCCGATGTTCCACACAACATCGATGTTTCATTTTGCAAACAACGATGAACATCGACATCGAAGTTTCGGCCCAAATTTACATCACTAAGCTAGATTAACGGGAAAAGAAATGTGTATTCGTTTTTTCAATACGTATTGATTGACCAATATATAAACCCCCCCCCCTCCCCCTAACGGCCAAAAACCGCGAAAAACTGTGGCGCCCACGATGTTTTCGACCCATTATGTTATTTTTCCTAATTCAATTTTACATAAAAAAAATAGGAATTAAGACTACAAAAACAAATGCTTTCTTAGTTTTTAATTTTTTCATTTTGTTAACCATTTTATAAACATAACTTAAAACCAGGGACCGTAAATAATCATTATTCATTTTTTTTTAAACAAAAAAATCATGGTCAAAGAAAAATCCTAAAAAAAAACCAACAATACCAGTACATTTCTTATACAACGTAGTTTCAATATCCGGTTTAATTTTTATTTTTCCAATTTTTATTTAAAACTCGAAGGATAATCGTTATTTTTTGAGTTTTTCATAAATCTCAAAATGTAATGATTATTTTTTGAGTTTTATTTCAGCTCTAGAAATAATGATTATTTTTTGAGTTTTATTTTCCGCTTGACAAATAACGCTTACTTTTTGATTTTTATTTTCTGATTGAAAAATAAAACTTATTCCTTGAGTTTTATTTTTTGATTGAAAATAAAACTCGAACTCCGATTTCTTTGAATTTAAGACGGTTGGCTTTAAAAGTGGTCAGGATATATACTAAGTGGACACCGACCAACACATTGAGGGCACTTTAAATTTTATACAATTACCGGAAACCGCCAAAAACTAAGAAATAATACTCTGCCTAAAACTTAAATAATTTAAGTTTTAGGCAGAGTATTATTTCTTAGTTTTTGGCGGTTTCCGGTAATTGTATAAAATTTAAAGTGCCCTCAATGTGTTGGTCGGATTTTTGGATTAATAAATAAACTCAAAAAATAATCATTAAAATTTGAGTTTTTTGATAAAACTTATAATCATTACGGTCCCTGCTTAAAACTATATCAATTCAAAATATCACAATATACTTACTTTGGCATTGCAAACACAATTAAAGCAAAAAACCCCGAATTTTTTCCGTGCGGCACTGAAACCATAGGGGGATTCCCTAAACTGTTGAATTGCTGAATTGTTGAATTTTGGTCAGCTGTTAATCAGCTGTTCCATACAAAGTCAACTTTCAGAAATTTCAGCAATTCAACAGCCTCGGGGCTGCTGAAAATTTTGTTGAATTGCTGAAAGGCCAGAGTTGTCACCATTTTTAATGAACGTCATGGCAACTCTGTAGAATTTTGGTATTACCAGTACGAATTATTTACTTTAAAATAAAATTAGGATGTATATAAGTAGTTACTTATTCCTCGGTACCAATTTTAGAGAGCCACTAGCAATAAAAAGACAATCTTTACATATTTTAAGATCCGTAAACATTTTCAACAAATAACAGCTGTTTAAGAATTCAACAGGCTTCATTTAGGGTCGTTCCCTTAATTGCTGAAATTTTCTGCTGAATTTTCAACAATTCAGCAATTCAGCAGTTAAGGGAATCCCCTGCATATGTGCTTAAACATCGACGTTAAACATCGATGCATCGATAAACATCGGCATAACATAAAACATCGAAAAACATCGGAAAACATCGGCCAAAAAACATCGATGCTCGATGCATCGATGTTTTTTTACATCACTATTCCATAGGTATTTGTGTGTTATTTTGTATATTTTGTATATTTTGTTTTAAGTTTTTAAGGTTATTTGGGGGTTAATTGGCAGCACGCTGTCTGTCTTTCTTATTACCTGACAATTTAGCTGACCAAAATGATAGATTAAGAATACCAGAACGCATGAGTTAATGTGGGAATAAGGTGAGGTTAATGCGGGGTTAAAGTTTCGGTTAAGGCGTTATTAGCTAGATTAGGGTGGCGGTAAAAGTAATGTAAAGAAATGGTAAATGTGTGAAAAGTATTTTACTTTTGCGAGGATAAGGTGGGTTAGTGTGACAAATCAGAGAAAGTAATGTTTAATGGAATTAATTAAGCAAGGAAATATATTTTTTCATGTAAGACTAGAGTGGGGTAATTGTTGGCTAAGGAAAGGTTACACTGGGGTTAAGTCGAGGAAATAGTGAAAACAGCATTAGGGTGTTAAAAAATTGTGCGGGGGGTGTGAGACAGGTAGGGTTAAGGCAGTGTAAAGGAAAGGTAAGTTATGATTGGGGGTTATGGTGAAATTTTTGGTGGGGTTTACTGTGGTAATAACCTGATCTTATCATATTTCAGAATTCTAATTATTTTTGATAGTAACCAACCGAACTACTCATAATACAATTAAACTAAAATCCCGAAATATAATAAAATCAGGTTACTATCGAAAGCATGAAATGCTTTGCTAATAGTAGCGGACAACGTCGCTTCGGGTATTGCTAGTAAACTATATGTGGATGGTCATCCAATAAATTTCTCATCTTCACATATCTTTACATTGAAGACGGACTCCGAAGCGGCACCTAAATATATTGGGAATACAACAACAAAAAACTGTATTTTACTACATGGATTCACCCTTCAGGTAGTCAACAAAATAAATATATTTTCTTGTTTTAAAAGCGTCTTTCTATAGAAAATATCATAAAACCATGGCGGAGTGGCCTTTGGCCAAATTTCAAGAAATAATTTTTCTAGTTTTTATGAGAATTCGGGGGTTTTTTGTTAGTGTAGTCCATCAAAGCAAACGCTTTCCAATGATCTGTACAAAACTAATAAGACCTATGCCATTATGCTGTTTTACGAATATATACCCGTATACGGGTATTATCTATAGATAATCTTCTAAACAATTCGCCATTTTGTTTTGTTTAAAATTGTTTTATTATTTTCCACTGTATCGATAATTATAATTATATCTATAACCATGATTATTATATTGATTAGCTACAGCGTATCCATTAGCTGCAGCGTAACCATTCGCTGAGGCGTATCCATTCGCTGCAGCGTATCCATTAGCTCCTCCTACACCTCCACCGGCAACTCCACCTCCACCGCCCCCTCCGCCAAGACCTCCACCGACACTTCCACCAACACCTCCACCGACACCTCCACCGACACCTCCACCGACACCTCCACCGACACCTGCACCAACACCTCCACCGACAACTCCACTTCCTCCCCCAAATTGTCCTCCTCCCGCCCCACCGCCTTGTCCATATCCTACGTTATCTCTACCACTACCCTTGATAATTGTATGAAAAGTTTCTTTAGCCAGTTTCCAAGTATTTGCCGCCGCATCCCACCAATCGCAACAAAGAGTGCAGACATTACACAAAGCAGAACTTCTGAAATGGATATGTTGGTTCATCATCCCTTTGATAAGCCATGCAGTATCGTTAGTAATAACTGCCTTAAATAGCTCAGAATGCTTGCAGTCTTCTACAGGCTCCCTTTCATTGCAAAGATGTTGGAACTGACCATCAACCCCGGTTCTGCAAAACATGGCGGGTTTGGCAGAATACTCGTACAGTAGGGAGTTTTTCCTGGGTGAACAGCTGTAAAGGCAGGATAGCCATTGGTGGGTCCACCCATCTTTTTCGCTTGTGGCAATGGCGCAGCCCATTCGATTACTTGGGCCCACCATCATCCTCAAAAAGTGTCCAATCTCTTTGCTAAAATTAAACAATATAATCAAGTTCGCGAACAATTACTTAAAACAAGATTTACTTATCACTGGACAACCCATCTAATAAACTTGCTGCGGAGACGTGCTTATACTGATCGTACCAGGCATTCAGCTGTGATCTAATTATCCTGAATAAACTCGCTTTCGTTTTAAACTTGTTGTAAACCGTATGCTGACCCGGAGAGGAAAATACTTCCGTGGAAGTGCAGTGCTTTGTGGGTTGAAAATCGCAGCGTTTCACAAGGAGCTCAGCCAAGTATGCCAGATCGCGGTCCCACATTAATTTGAGCATGCGCCCTGCATTAGGTAACCTATGGAATTTGCTTCCGGCCACAATATCACGGTAGGTGTTGTGATAGTGCAAAATAAACTTCTGTATGTTTATCGGTACGGGAATGATCTTTGCGTCCTTTCCACACTGTGCCGACCAATTCTGCAATTTTCAATAACACAACAATTGCATATACATTAGTGAACTCGTCCTTAAATTTATAAAACGACATGTCCGGTTCTGGAACGTTTTATTCTTGATCTGCATAGGATGAATAATAGATCTAATAAGGATATTTTTATCTGCAGAAAAATCATTACTTAAAGCAAAGGCAATCTTTTTGTGGCTTTAAATGAAAAACCAATATCTAGAAGCTTAGATGCTTACCCCTATATTATTGCACGCAAGATGAGGAAGTTCCTTGTCGGCTGGGCAGTTTTTTAAGTTACAGTAGTCCGTTTGTGGCACCAGGTTGGCAGAATCCAGATTGAAAAAAAATAAGAGCAATCCGGCTGCAACGCAAACATTACTCCACATCTTCATATTCCCTTCGAAACTAAATGTATCGATAATTTTTCGGCCCTAAAATTAGTTTCTATTATAATGTTAGCCTCGGTTCGTTATGACCAAGTGTGACAAAAATAAATGTACTGGTTTTCGTTCTGAAATATAACAACTATATAGTGACATATCCATAGTGTCACATAACTCCATGCCCATGGTCACACAGCGACACCCACCCACACAAACACCACCCCAGAATCTACTCTTGAGATAACCACATTACTTCAGATAGCTTGTTTCTAGGGCAAATGCACCCAAAATCTATACTAAACATCCTAAACAAATCATGTTACATTATCAGCTCGATCCCACACTTTTGGACCCTCAATGGAAAATTGAATTTCCAAAGGCTTAGACTAAACATTTGGATGGAGCCACAGGTGCATTATCAATCAACAATCCAAAGACCAATTAGAAAACTCACTTAATTAAAGTCAAGTTCACTCATAAAAAGCTCTAAAGCCTAAAACCGAGGTATGATCGTTTAAGAAGTTTAAGATAAGAAGCGAGTTCAGTTTGAGATTTGTTAATAGCAAGTCGGTGTACTTCCAAAATAAAAAGAAAATTTTAACCAGTTTTAACTAAAATTATAAAAAGTTTTTTTTTTTAACTTAAGGTGCAAACTTGTTATTGGTGCAGCCGGTAGGATCTCAAAGTCCTTTTAAAAAGTCATCGGTACTGATCAACTAAAGGATAATAATAAACGGAAAAGTTTATCCTGATCAGCGAAAATTCCGTCAATATACAAAACGACAAACTCCGAGATCCGCCAAAGAATGTATGTGTAATTTTTGCACGCAGAAAGAAAAGTAAAATCCAATTCGGTCAATTCGCGTTTAACATAAAGCGCCAGTATTGAAAACCAAAATAAAACACAAAGAACATGCAATATGACAAACCCACAACAGCTCACTATGGGGCATTTGACCTATTTTTTTGGCATTAATTCATAACTTCAAAACTTTTTTGAGTTCGGTTTTTTGAAATTAATTTATCATATTTACCCGAATTTTTTGGAAAAAAAATAGTTAAAGCCACTACACTAAAAAAAAATTTTTGTTTGTTTATTTTTTTAAATCTTAAAAAAAATTTTTTTTTATGTTTTCTAAAAATAAAAAACACTTTTAAACAAACATAAATAAAATAATTTTTTGTAAACTTTTTTCCTTTGAAGAGATATTCATTTTTTACTGTAAAATCCCATGTACTTGTAACCCAAAAACTGGCTATCCACTATAAAAATATTTTTTTAATGAAAAGAAACCGCGGAATGCTTTAAATCAAATATTCTTTTATTAGGAAGAAAATTGTATTCCATTTTCTTAACCTTCCATCTTACGAAGCAAGTTGTAGACAAATAAAGTGTAAATTTTACAAATTTTGGCAGTGGCAAAAAAATTGAATTTCTCAAAAAGTTGCAAAAAGTGCAGATTAGGATTGACAGTCCGAACTAAGAATTGACCATTCTTTAATATGAATTAAACCGCTGGCTCAACAAATTTCAACATTTTTTGTAATCTCTATTAAAGTTGAACTTTATATTCCAGGCATTGATCACTAGGTATACGAAGCAATTGCTCCCGAAACACACACAAAATAAGGGACATGGTAATATTAACAAATAGTATGGGCATTTAGAAAGAATATCCATTTCAAATTTTATGGTTGTACCTCTTGTCGTTGAAAAGATATGATTTTATTGCATAGTGTAGTAAAATGTGAAATGTTGTGGTCGCTAGGGACGGCAGACTTTAACAGCTGTTATTTTAACATTGGACTGTTAACTTAACATTTGTGGTATGTAACATTTAGTGGGATCAGAGTTGTGACTAGTTAACTACTTTTGTAATGCATTAGTCATTTCATTAGAAATAAAAAATAATAATGCTACTGAAAACACATTTCATTGGCATTGAAATAAGTAATGCTACTGAAAACAAATTTCATTAGATTGTCAAAAAAGTAATGCTACTGAAAAATATTTCATTGGCATTGAAAAAAAGTAATGCTATTGAAAACACATTTCATTGGCATTGGAAGCTTTCAATGCTACTGACAATATATTTCAGTCCCCAAAAATATTGCTACTTAAAAATCTAATTCGAAAAAGTAATGATAGTTAAAAAAATTTAATTACCATTGTTTTGTAATAAACTGAGGAACCTTTGCTCCTTGGCACAGAAAACGCATGTCGTTTCGCTGACACCGCGAATTCTTCAGAAGTGGAGGACCCATTACCCATTAGATCATCACTTATAAGTGCTTAAATTATAAATTTACCAGAAAAGTTAGAACATGATGTTAATTAGTTTTAAAATATTTTATTAGCTCTTAAGATAAGTAACTCTTGGATATAGGTATTTTTATATGTGGAAATTTAACAATTTTAATACGGTGACAATACTACATTGGCCCAGGAGGCAGGTTTGATGACGTCATCTTATCCAGAGATCACCAGGGTGTAGACGTTTTAGCCTTCTTCTGGTGGATGGATTCGCCAAGGATGCAGCAAATTAGTTCGTGTGTGCCAGTAGCGTCTCGAGTGCATGTTGATTGGATCTCTTACTAAAGGAATGTGTAGGTCGCTGACTAGGAATTTTTAAAAAATTTTGTTTGCTTTTAAAATAACTAATTTTTCAAAATGTTCATCTAATAAATTGTCTTTTCTTGCCATTGACCATTCCTGCATAGCTGAAGAGGCGCTCTACTGGAGCAGTGTAGGGCAACGGGGTATTGTATTTAAAAAAAGTTTCTCTAATAGTTGGGTATTTGCTCAAGCTTTCAATCTCTTCATCCCGGGCAATTAAGTACCGGTCAAATTTTTCGCTTACCGGGGATCCTTGAAATGTTATATCTATTGAAGAAATACAAATTATAAATCTGTGCAAATTTATATATGAAAATGATTTACCGTCAGTTTCCTCTCCAAAATCAAAAAAGGTGAACTTATTGGGCTTTGAAGGGATTTTGGTGACATTATCAGAAAACTTGCTTGCATGTCCACTTGCGGTCCACTCGGGAGCAGTATGACATATTGCTGGTAAAAATTTCAGTTTTATAGCCGGACAAGAAACTGCGGCTACAAAGGCATCGTGACATTTTGGATCCACTTCAAAAAACCCCTTTAATCGATGTTGTAGAGCAGCCAACAGAGGTGGAATTCGGTCGCCTAGGTAACTGAACTCGCCGTTTTCATGCATCTTTTCCCATTTAACTTTGATTGTTATAAGAGTCGTTAGCAAGTTTAGATGTGAACTGGTTGACCGACACTTTTTTAATGAAACAGGCACGGTGAAAGTTATATACATGTTCATGACCGAAAAAGCAAAGGCTATTTCGGTTTTGAATTCAATTTAATTTGCTATTCATTTCATTTTTAATACCCTTCATTGATCTTCTCAGCCCAAGAGGATTTGATAAAATCGTAGTTGAAAAATCCTATAGAGCTTAGCGCAGAAATATATGATTTATGTATTTTAAGTACTCCGAAATCAAAAAGTCGCGGATTCTTCAAACATTGGGGCAAAGCTCTGAAGAATTTGCGGCTTAAATATTTTTCATCCTCGGTGCTAGCGAAACGACATGCATTTTCTGTGCCAAGGAGCAAAGGTTCCTCCTCTTCTGAAGAATCCACGGTTGAAATATTTTTCATCAGCGGTGTCAGCAATTGGACTAGTGTTCCCTGACCTGTGGAGCAAATGTTCCTCCTCTTCTAAAGAATTCGCGGTTTTATTGTTTTCACCTTCTTGAGTCGTTATTAGATGGTTAATCTCAGAAAAGCTACCAATTAGCCAGGGATAAAAAGCCAGATAAAAGTTATGGCTTTAATGGAGCAAAGGTTCCTCAGTTTATTACAAAACAATGGTAATTAAATTTTTTTAACTATCATTACTTTTTGGAATTAGATTTTTAAGTAGCAGTATTTTTGGGGACTTTAATGAAATATATTTTCAGTAGCATTGAAAGCTTCCGATGCCAATGAAATGTGTTTTCAGTAGCATTACTTTTGTTCAATGCCAATGAAATATTTTTCAGTAGCATTACTTTTTTGACAATCTAATGAAATTTGTTTTCAGTAGCATTACTTATTTCAATGCCAATGAAATGTGTTTTCAGTAGCATTACTTTTTTCATGATATTTAAAAAACAATGCTAATGCTTATAGACACATCTCTGCATTAGACGACTCTGCCGTTTTAGTTCCTTTAATACACTTAACCTTGTACTAATTAACCGAAAAGCAACAAAAATAATAATTGTTTTTTACATTTTCTGTGAAATAAAATAATTTGATCGTCAGATCGTGGCCTAAGCTATTTTTAAGTGTTGTTAAAAAATAAAAATATCTATAATATACGTAACCTTTAATGATTACGGTCCCTGAAAAATTTGTTTTAACCAAATATTTATTCGCGGGCAAAGTGTGACCCTAACTTACTACAATTTTGACCAAATTTGGCATGTTGGTATTATCAAATATATGATGCAAGGTCACATCATTTTTACATTTCATCCAAAAAAGTGAAAAAACGTTTGGTTAATTCTAAAAAACAAGAAAAAGGTAAGTGATAACATAAATATTGTTGTTTGAATATCTTTATTTCAGCGTTAGGGATATATGGTCAGCATACAGTTAACATTTTCTTTCGGCTTTTAATAAACTGATGCTTTTCGTTTATTAGTACAAGGTTGAGTGTATTAAGGGAACTAAAACGGCAGAGTCGTCACATGGGAAGCATACGTATTTAAACTCTATTTATCTTATTGGGAAATGTTTTATCTCACTATTTAATTGATTATCATGTACCTATTGAAAAACTAGGCGTCTCTTTTTGCCGACTAGAGTTACCGTCTTTTATTCGGTGATACTTACGAGATTTCTATAACATTTTAGTATTTTTCTTACATAACAAAATGACATAACATCAACATATCAAATTCAAATTAATATGCTGCATCAACAACCCCTGATATTAAGCGCGTTTTTAGTAAGAATACAACGAGCATAATGCAATACGCCGATTATCCCCACCGGCCCCAACAGATTAAATTTTTAAATTTTCACGTTCACACTTTCACCGCCCTCTCTCCCAAACCAATTGAAATTGATTAAGTCTTGGTGTGCAATCCTGTTAGTTCTTGCAATACCTTTCGATTGGTGTATCCGTCTCGATCACTCGTTGTGATCGGACCAAAGAGAATATAAATATATATTATATATATATATGTATGTTCAGCGACCACTTTGGGGACACAAAAATTTTGGGGTTTCAGTTATAAAACTGAATAAAAGAGGACCCAAAAAGGATCCACAATAAATTTTGGACCTCTTCAAGCTTTCCCTCGTTATTTATTTACATTTGTGTATGTAGCGTCTATTTCAGCAACACGAAATATATATTGAATTTTGGGGACTTTGTCCTCAAAATAAACGTTTTAGTAAATACATAAATTGGACACTTTTTATATAGGTCTAGAATGCTTATTTCGGGGACAAAAATACAAGGTTGCCACCTGGTTGAACATATTGCTTATCTCAACGTACACAACGAGGACACTCCATCGAGTCCCCAAATTATATTCATATAGACCTTACACACAAAAAAAACAAGAGGGAACGCTATAGTCGAGTGCCTCGACTATCAAATACCCGTTACTCAGCTGAAGTCAGCAGTCTCAAGCAGGGCAAATCAAGCAGCCGCTTCAAAAAATTAAAAAAAATTTCTTCTACATTTCGGTAGGCGTTAATAACCCAAACAAAATTGCGTTTACACTTTTGCTCTAGCTTTAAAACTATGGGCGCCACAGCTTTTCGCGGTTTGTGGGCGTTAGGGGGGAGGGGGGTTTCCAACTTTGGTCTATCAATATGTATTGATGAAACGAATACACATTGCTTTTCCCGTTAATATAGCTTCAAAACTGTGGGTGCCACAGTTTTTCGCGGTTTGTGGGCGTTAGAGGGGGCATGGCATATCGGCGTGAAAAACTTGCGCTGCGTATTAACCCCTAGAATCTGCATGCCAAATCCCAATCTTCTAGCTTTTATAGTTTCCAAGATCTCAGCGTTCTTACAGACGGGTGCCACTGTTTTTCGCGGTTTGTGGGCGTTAGGGGGGGGGGGGGTTTCCCACTTTGGTCTATCAATATGTATTGATGAAACAAATACACATTTCTTTTCCCGTTAATATAGCTTCAAAACTGTGGGTGCCACAGTTTTTCGCGGTTTGTGGGTGTTAGAGGGGGCGTGGCACATCGGCGTGAAAAACTTGCGATGCGTAATAACCCCTAGAATCTGCATGCCAAATCCCAATCTTCTAGCTTTTATAGTTTCCGAGATCTCAGCGTTCATACATAACGGGTCACAGTTTTTCGCGGTTTGTGGGCGTTAGAGAGGGCGTGGCACATCGGCGTGAAAAACTTGCGCTGCGTATTAACCCCTAGAATCTGCATGCCAAAGCTCAATCTTCTAGCTTTTATAGTTTCCAAGATCTCAGCGTTCATACAGACGGGTGCCACTGTTTTTCGCGGTTTGTGGGCGTTAGGGGGGAGGGGGGGTTTCCCACTTTGGTCAATCAATATGTATTGATGAAACAAATACACATTTCTTTTCCCGTTAATATAGCTTCAAAACTGTGGGTGCCACAGTTTTTCGCGGTTTGTGGGTGTTAGAGGGAGCATGGCACATCGGCGTGAAAAACTTGCGCTGCGTAATAACCCCTAGAATCTGCATGCCAAATCCCAATCTTCTAGCTTTTATGGTTTCCGAGATCTCAGCGTTCATACAGAACGGGTCACAGCTTTTCGCGGTTTGTGGGCGTTAGAGAGGGCGTGGCACATCGGCGTGAAAAACTTGCGCTGCGTATTAACCCCTAGAATCTGCATGCCAAAGCCCAATCTTCTAGCTTTTATAGTTTCCAAGATCTCAGCGTTCATACAGACGGACAGACGGACAGACGGACATGGCTAGATCGACTCGGCTAGTGATCCTGATCAAGAATATATATACTTTATATGGTCGGAAACGCTTCCTTCTGCCTGTTACATACTTTTGCACGAATCTAATATACCCTTTTACTATGTAAAACTACTATGTAAAATCAACGATTTAATAGTGAAAACTGCCCCAACCCATAAAAAATAGAACAATGCCCAAAAAAATAGTAGGTTACCTATAAAATAGTAGATGACCTACAAAATAGTATTGTACCCGAAAAAAATTGTTGTTTTTTTTAATTTATTTTTTTAACTGTTTTTATTTTTAATTTAATTTGTTATATTAATTTATATCGAAGCTATTTATAGACACATACATTTCACAGATACTTAAACTTACAAGTCAGGTTATTGCCTCCGCTGGGAATCGAACCGGGAACGCAGTCATCGGAGTCGAACACTCTAACCAGTAGGCCACAGAAGAATGATTTTCGTAGAGGAAAATCTATAGACTTAAAATCAACATTTACCAAAAAAAAAAAAGGAAAAACATCATCTGCAAAAGCGGGACTTGAACTCACGACCCAGAGATTATGAGTCGGATACTCTAGCCATCCTAAGTCCAGAAAAATAGTTGACCTACAATTTATAATTGTATTTCTAAAACAACAAAATACATGCAGGAAAAAAATAGTTGTGTTACGATATTAATTGTGGTGTCACTATTCAGTGCCCCAAAAAATAAAACAACAAAATACACGCGAACAAATAAAATAGTTTTGCTACGATATTAATTGAGACGTTACTATTAATTTGCCAAATGAATAAAACAACAAAATACATGACAATTTCGTAGATACGTTTTCTACTATTTTAATTGTTAAATACTATTCAATACTCCAAAAAATAAAACAACAAAATACATGAAAATTTCAGAAAATAGTAAACTACTATTTTTCTATGTTGATTTTACATAGCTTATTTTTTTGTGTGTACGTTATATAAATCAATTGAACTTTTTTTTATAAAAAGGCGATTATCGGGACAACAATTAAAGATTCCCACTCCATCGAGACCCCAAAATGATAATCATATAAATTTTAAGAAAATTAATAAGTTTTCCAACTTTGAGGTCGCTTTTGTCGGAATCCTTGCATTGATAAATTTTTTGGCAACCACATTTAAAAATGGTGATTCGAAGTGTATTCGAGTGTATGACATCCACCGAGGTACTCAAATAAAGGGTTTAAACATGTAACGCCTTGCAATTTTTGCAATTTTTTTTATCTTTTTATTTTTGAGCAAAAATTAAAAAATACACTTACATTTCATTTATAAGTTTTTAAATCATAAAAATAAAAATAACATTCTTTATAATGGGTCTTAATGTTTCTATTTAATATTTTTTCTTATTAAGAGAAGATCCAGGCTTGCGCCCTTCAGCTTTTCTCTGATTGTCAATCCAAGACTTGACTTGCTGGGGTGTTCTATCCTTAAGATGGGGATTCCTGTTGATTACCTCGATGCATTTTTTTAACGAAGGTAATTTTAAAATTTGAGCTGGTTCGCCAAACTCGATGGTCAAAGCGTTAATTTCTTCAGCAGTCCAACGTTTTCGTTGAATTTTTCCAAAAGAAGATCCTAAAAAAAAGGGTTTATTAGAAAATGTTATTAATTTTATTCGAAAGCTAAAAATAATATTTAATAATTTAAGCGATTTTAATTTTAGAAGGTTTTAGTTCAAATATTAATAACATTGCAACACATACTCTTTTTTTCGTTGTTTTTAAAGCTTTGGAGAAACTCGTCATCGGATCCACTTTCAGATTTGTTGTCCGAATAGTTTGACCCGGAGTCTTCGAAATCATCTACAAAATATATACAACTATATTAATGGTGCTTAAAGAAAACATAATACAAAATAATTCTTATTTAAATCAATTAATTTTTACATAGATTATATTTAAAGCAGGAAATAAAACCAGAACCAGAACCGGAACCGATAGCCGAAATAAACCGATTCCTAATAGAGAACCGGAACCGGTACCGAGACCAAAATTAAAATTTAATTTCGAACCGATTACCGTATTGCTGGTACCGGTACGGTTTTGATACTCATTTACTAAATTCTTTAAAAATCCTGAATTAAAAAATACCCATATGTATGTATCAGCTCCCACTTTCCGCTAATCTACTTCTTCCCTTCGTCCCTTTTTAGAAGACCTACTGCTGATGTAAGAAAATATCGCTGTAGCAGAAACATTCTTTGTCTAAACAAGTTGAAAATCTGGCATTTTTGGCGCCATTCAACGCGTTTTTTTAAGAAGATAGTAACCCTATTTCTTCTTAGAAATAAAAAAGTTAAACATCCAATTAAAACCTTAATATGTATACTTTATATCAAAAAATCAAATTAATTTTAATGATCACATAAATCATTTCAAAGTATTAATTAAAATTTTTTTAACTGTATCGGTACGTACCGAAACCAGAACCGGAACCAAAACATCAATACCAAAATATAACCGTTTACCGAATAAGCAGATTCGGTATGGGACCAGTACCGGAAACGGAACCGAAATAAGATTCGGTTTGATTCCCTGATTTAAAGTAAATAATTAATTTCATTCTTTATACTCGAACATGCTGGTCAAAAAATATGTGCTTTATTGTAGCCAGATCAACCACAAACAATTATCACCGTTAAAAATAAATTATGATCATAAATGTTAACCAAATTTAATTAATATGTAAGCCACTGGCACCCATTAACATTACTCACTATTGGTTAACGGAACAGGAATAGATTCATCCTCTGGATCGTCGTTTCCTAAAGCTGCCATTAGCATTTTTGACACCTCTGTAATTTCTGCTACTGATACAGGTATGCGGTATATGCTCTTATGTATATCCTTGTGGTGTCCCATAAAGTTTGCAAGTCTGTTTATTTGCATATCTTCTACATTTAACAGAGAGGTATACGTAGCTAAATGTTTTCTGAGCATAGTACCTCTTAAAGCCATTGGACACCTAGCTCCACACCTTTCCGCAAACATTTTTAAAATGGGACACGCCCTTACATAAGGTTTTGCTAAGGGCTTACAATGGGCAACGCTGAATATATAGATGTTTGTTTCTTTTACGCCAGCCTTTTTTCTATACTTTAAAATAGTCTCTATACAAAATTTATCAAAAGGCGTAAGAAGCACTGGAACCGTTCTATTCAGCTTTCCGCGAATTGTTAGTCTTGTATATTTATTGGCAATCTCTTGTGATTCCTTTGATAGGGATGCGAAATTTTCACGGTCCATATTTTCCTCAATGGCGTGGCCAGTGTTATAATTTTCAATTGTAAGTCGTTCAATTTTACCAGCTCGTCGTCGATTAAAAATTTGCAGGGCGATAAGTGTACTTTGAATCAAAGAGTTCCAGGCATTTAAATCAAATTTATCTTTTAATACGTGAAGAGCTTTTTCTGAGTTGTTTCTGACATAATCAAAAAGCTTTTTAATATCATCCTTACATGGAAGAATGGTTCGTGCTGAACGTTTGATTTTCGACTGATCCTCGCAAGCTTTTTTGTTTATAAAAATCGGAATTTCAGTTTCCCATAAAACTAAAAAATCTTTTACTGATTTCTTTTGATCGTCATTCTGTGTTTTTATGCTTTGTGCCATTAGTCTGTAGGCGCATTTTTTTATTAACGCAATGAGGTTAGTAGCTACCGAAGGCGTTTTAAAAAATTGAGTGGTTGGATCCCATTTAGCAACAGAACGAATGCAGCATACAAGAACGTCTAAATGTTTCGGTGCAATGGCGTCTTTGAGTTTTCTTTAATTCCATAATCAATCTGCTAAGCAACCTTATAATTGTGGCGGAAGCATTGTTCATTTGCATATAATATTATAAGCTCATCGTAAAGTAGGTTTCGTGAAATTTCGTCATCATTTAACACCGGCAATACTTTTTCCCGTAAAACATCGACAGCACAGTGATGGACAAATCCTGTTTTGGCACGACCATTCTTAAGTAAATCACGAGTTCCTTTTTTGTGACTACTACCAGGGCAGTTTTTTACATGGCTGCGCAAAGTGTTCTTTGGAAAGAACCCACAACAAAATTTGCAGCAAACAAAATCAGCAGCTTGGTTCTTTGAGTTTTTTTGTTTCTGTCGAGGAACAATCAAAATGCCTTTGTTGAACTGTTTATCTGTGTTAAACATGAAGTCGCCTTTCTTTCTGATTTCATCAATTAATTGTTTCCTTATTTTGTCATTTTTTGGCAGACAATTAAATTTCTTCACTGAGCTCTCATTCTTATGAACGAGTTGCAAATGGCGTGCAAATTTTGTTTGCAGTTTTTGACAGAACATACAAAAATGTTTTTTCGATTTTTCTATTAATTTTGTGGTTGGAATAATCAAGTCTCATATAAAGGAGCATCAGGCTTATAAGAAAAATTTTGAGATGCCGCGGAATTATTTAAAGAGAGATTTGTGGAACTTAGTATAAAGGTTGGATCTGTGAAATCTAATTAAAAATTTAATTTTATTAATTTGAAAGGTGCCACATAACTCAAACAAAGATTTATATGTCTTCTCTGTGTCGGGGTTGTCACATAAATTTGTTCCAGCCAAATATGGGTTTTACTTATATTAGTGTATTTTATTAGGTGAAAAAAAAGTTTTGACATCCCCTTTCGATTTTTAAATTTCTTCATAGAATATTATGTATATATCATTTTAAGGGGACAAACAGGATTTAAAAAGATCTAAAATAAAGCAAAGCTGTTTTTAAGATTTAGAGAATATTAATATAAATTAGTATGAAATTAAGCGTGACATTTTCTACAATCTATTAAGGACATGTACTATTAGAAAAATGTAGACTAGTTTATAGCATATATACATAAAAATATAATTGACAAATATAGCTTTACGTACTAGCAGAATTTTCTATACTTGAAGATTCGGGGTTTTCACGAAGAGTGGATTCAAAATCTGGTTCTGCAAAAAAAAGAATAATTTAATATGAGTACCTTTTTTAAATTAACAATTTAGAAAAACTTACTACAAAAAACTATTTTTTTCAACTAAGTTGAATTCGGTAAACACTCTGTTTTAGAATAACTGTTGTGACAATTTATCTTGTCAAAGATGAGCAAAGATGATCTGGGGTTTTTTCCACCAATTTGAAAATTATTACTATAAAATGTGCACTTCATGAATGGTTTATGATTATATACAATTAATTCTAATTCAGTTTTTCACTTCACAATATTCAATGCTGACAATGGTATAAATTTTGTATACCATTTAAATTATTAAACGCGACCAGCGGCTGTGATAACTGCTTCTGCTAGATGCCCATCAAAAATTGTCGATCGTTCTCTCTTGTAACTCCCTTTACATAAAATTCGGACAGCTATAACAGAGTGGTGGGTTTATGAAAAATTTAAGAGTTGCAATTGCAGAAAGTTCTCTCAACTACAGCAAACGTCCGAACAATAACTTTGTGTAATATATTTTCCAAGAAATATATTAATATTTTTTTGTAAGGCTTATATACTTACTTTCACAGTGTTCGACATTCCCATCTGTGGATTCTGGTTCATCGAAAACGGTTAACCTTAAATCTGGATCTGCAAAAAACAAAATTGATATTTTAAAACATTTACTAAATGTATTAGCAAAAAACCATCAAGTCTATAATATACCATAAGACAGTTTATATTAAAACAAATCTATATATATTTTATGGATGTTGTTGCATTTTTGGGGTTATATTTTGGATAAAATGTCGTTTTTATTTAAAGGCTTGTACAATAAATAAAATATAACTTTCTGATTACATTTGATCGGATCAAAATTAAATGGGATTAAAATTACCAAAATTTCAATTTTGTTTCGGTTTTGGTAATAGCTATTTTTTGTTTTTGATTCGGTGCCTTGTTAAATTCTAAACTCAAACAAAAACTAGCAGTTACAAAAAAAAAAGAGTTAAAATTTGCAACGAACCTATTTACAGTCTCTGTGTAAGGCATATATAATATACTCACTTTCACAGTGTTCGATATTTCCAACTGGTTCTGGTTCATCAAAAACGTTTGAGTTTGAATCTGGATCTGCGTCAAAAGCAGGTGAATTTAAAATTGGATCTGCAAAAACCAAAATTAAGATATCAGAACAGTTACTATATATTTGCAAAGGAGAGGTAATATTAAAATAATGTATGTTTAATACTTACTTCCACTGATTTCTATATTCCCAACTGTAGCTTTTGGTTCATATTTAACGGTAGAGTTTGAATTTTGACCTGCAAAAAGGAAGTGCTTTAAATTAGTAGTTATATTAAAAAATAGATTAACCGAAAATATGTTATATAGAGAGCTAACTTCGGCAATGCGCTAATCAGCTATTAGTAGGTAATGTTGGTATTTAAACAAATAATGTATAAAATACTTACTTTTACAGAGCACGGAGTATGGGCCTGGGCCTCTTGCGTTCTTAGCAGTGGATTGTATATTTAGATGCGAAATTTAAAATATTAGTTTTAACTTATTGAAATTTTCTTGGTGCTTAGATATTCTTAGTTTAAGTTTAAGAATCTTAAACACAGTCAAAATAAAATAGTTTATCCAGCATTTCTTCTCAATTTTTGTAGTATTCGGTTTTATGAACACTTCCAAAAAAAAATCATACAGATCGGACCGTTAAGATGTCAAATATAATAACCTTTGGCTATGTGAAAAACAATATTGAAGCTTTGGACGCATTTTGGCGCGACAGTTCCATGGAAATTTTATATGTCCATAACTTTTTTTCTAATTAGTCATTCGATTAAATAATTTGTAGTTCTATATCCTGCTCTTGAACATCTTAGAATTGGCGCATAAATTTTTTTTTAGCCATGGTTTTTAAATACGGTTTAAATTCCGATCACTTCTTTCCATTTAACTGCACAACTATTTTGAGAACCTTGTTTATGACATATTAAATAAGTATAGACTGGACTTTATATTACTTACCTGCAGCCACTTTAACTTTTTTCTTAATATTCTTCACTCGCACACGCAATAACTTTTTGGGACTCATTTTGAAGCTTAGGCGGTTAACAAGAGAATACAGATCCGGTATGTGCAAATATGAGTATGTACATTGTACTTTCCGGTCCGAAAAACTTTCGATAATTTGTTTCTGTATATACAATAATATCCCATTAACACTAATACTACTTTCAGTAACGCAGCGCTTTTTTTGTTATTGATTGCACACTGCCGCTAAAATTTGCAACATCAAAAAATTGTTGCACCATGTTAGCGTTTAGTACGCCGAAACACAGTTGCGTATTTTAATAAATGTTGCAGAAACGCCGTCAGTCTGAACAATGTATTAGTTTGAATTTACTTCAGCGGTCGGCAGCGTCCTATTAATGCCCTCTGCTCATTATGGACGCGTCGCGTTTACGTCCATTTACCGTTTAACGCGCCCAAATCCCATACAAAACTTGTAGGCGAAAGGTGGGGAAGGGAGGGTGGAAAATTGTTGCGTTGCAGGGCTGGATAGTGAAATTTGTGGTATTTTCCACCACCATTTACCAGCACTATTGACCAGGGATGCCCAAAAACAGCTGATTGTCAACATAAAAGCCGGCAAAATGGAAAACGTAGCAGGTAATTTGTTTGTTTCTAATTATTTAATAGTATATATTAAAGAATTCTCTTCACAGAAAAAAGAAAAATGCTCTGGACAACAGATGCCACCGAGATCGTACTATATTTGTGGGAGGAGAACATGGACGGACTTCGAGGTGTTCGGAGGAACACCCACATTTACCAAAAGATGGCAGACAAGGTGGCCTGTAATTGTTGCATTCTTGGCTCTCGTCCGTATTTCGATATGACAACCATCTGAAAAGAAATAAACAATCATAAAATTGAATGAAATTATTATATAGACCTTACCCATAGCTGCAAAACATTGTGGAAATCCTAGTTTCTCAAATCCTTCCACACATTCTTAAACCTTCTTTTCGGTCAAGAAGTTTGGGTACAAGTATTCGGTAGCCATTACTGATATTACTTCGACACAGAATTCGTTGACTACTTTGCATACCATGGTGGTTGATATGCCAAATAATCTGCCAATAGTCCTGTATTCGGCGGATGACCCAAGCGTATAGAGAGCAATAGCAATCCTTTTATCCAAAGGAATGGCTCGTCGAAAGACTGTGTCTTTTTTTGCCAGGCCTGGGCAGCTCCACCAACTTCTGAAATGAGTTCCTGTCTACGCGAAAGGATTCTTTGAAGAACTCGTCGGAATTTTGCTGCACGTCAGTCTCCCAAAAGGTCCCATTTCGATTCTAGACATACATATGTATATAAATGGTAAACTAACAATAATAATACTTGTTTGTTTTCCAGCTTACGTATGTCCAAACTCTCCTTGACAATATTGCCTTTAGCAGCAGAGCGTGGGATGTGATGCTTGCTTCCAGTGTGGACAATTTGTCCACACATATCTATTGTGTTCGAATGCTGTTCTGATATTGTGCCTATTAGTAAAACATTATTTAAATCCATTCTTAATGACAATATCGCAAATGACAATAGCAGAACAGCTGTTTCAAACGCGTTTGCCAATGGAAACACCTCACGTCCGCGTATCGCGTTGGCAATCAAAAATACCGAAAAATACCGAAAAACCCGCATAGTGGAAAAATGCCTTAAGTGAGCATAGGGGTTTGTTCTGCCCAGACGCTGCTCGCTCACGTACACTGTAGAACAACGGTCTGCACACACACATCGATGAGCTGCCCAGTGCAAATTACTCACACAAATATAAAACAAAATGTCAACGTATGTGAGTGCCGACCGCTGATTTACTTACATATGTACATTAGGGAGGACTATTTTGCCGATTGGTACCTTTAATTACAGCATGAATAAAAATTATATGTATCGTATAAATAGTTTTTAGTTAAACTTTGTGACTTTGTCAACTCATATGACCTTAAAAAAGTCCACCCTTATATCTTTCATGCATACTTATATATGTATGTAAGCATTACTAACATGTTATGTGACTTCGTTTTCATTATACAATACTAGATTCATACATTTATTATTATTTTAATTTATATATTGTTATTGTTTTCTAGAAACACAGTTGCGTATTTTAATGGATGTTGCAGAAACGCCGTCTGTCTGAACAATGTGTTAGTTTGAAGTTACGTACATATGTACATACATTAGGGCGGACTTTTTTGCCGATTGGTACCTTAAATTAAAGCATGAAGGAAAATTTTATGTGTCGTATAAATAAGTTGTAGTCAAACTTTGTGACCGTTGCGCACCTCGTAAGTTTTAAAATAATTTGTTTTTGTTTTTGCACACATTTATTGAACACAGAAATCTATCATTTAAGATTCTGAGCTCATATGACCTTAAAAAAGGCCAACCTATATTAGGTTCATACATTATTACTATTACTATGTTTATACGATAGGAATCACGATTTCTTTCCCTATCAGCTGAGAGTGAATAAAAGCATGAATTCTCGGCTGTCGTATAAACAGGGGTTATTTCTATTTCGCGCTTTAAAGAAATCGTGATTCCCATCGTATAAACATAGTAATAGTCAACATTCGTGTGTTGCCGAATTCACGAAATGGCGTTTATACACGATTCGGCCGAAAGCGTGAAATGATAGCGTGAATTCGGCATCGTATAAACACAGTATATTTATGTATGTATTATGCATTACCAACAAACAATATGACTGCGTTTTAAATGCACAATAATAGATTATCGATATATTTATTTCATAAATTTATTTATGGTATTTGTTTGTTAAAAACACTTTTGATTTTTCTGAACTGCCGTCCCCCTACCCTTGCAGTTCATTCAATACATATGAATGTGGGAAACCGAGATTATTATTACATACAATTTTTGAATATAGGTACAGCTTAAATATAGCTTATGTTAAGTATTTTCCACATTTTCATCGACATGGGGAAAAAGTATCATATTAACATAAATTTAAACTTTCCACATTTACAGTCATTGCGACTTTTATAAAATATATTAACCCAGATGAAGTAACATGCCCCACTGTGGCTCAACTACCCGCAGATTTCGGGATTCTTTTTCTTTAACTATATGACGACAAACATGAAAACAAGAACTATTTTCTTGTGAGGCGTGTTAATTAAAAATGTGCCTATTTCGGATTATACCAAAAAAAAAAAAGTCATTGCATAACACGCACTTTTACCATAAGTCCCCATAATCAATGATACATACATATATATTAAAAATAAATAAATATTAAAAACTATTATTTAAATTTAGTACACCTATAAAAAAAGAGGTTATTGAATCTTTGCAGCTAAAAGTGCTCTTTTTATAACAGTAAATAAATGTACCAAAATAATACGTATGTACTTCACTGCGTATACTAAAATATCCCCGAAATAGACGCTATATGCCAGAAAATTTTGAGGACTGTCCCTAAAATCAGTAAAAGTCCTTTAAATGATCGATATACATATAAAATGTCCTCAATGTTAACGTTGTGCATATATATAATAAAATGTTTGCACCATAAGTTTAATATAAAATAAAAACTTTATTTAATTTAATTTTAAACTGGTTACAATATTTTTTTATTTGGAAGAACACTGACTGTCTTTAGACAAGTCTCAAACTGAACTCGCTTCTTAACTTAAACTTCATTGATGATCATACCTCGGCTCTGAGCTTTAGAGCTTTCTATGAGTGGAGTTAGCTTTAATCGAGTGAGTTTTATAATTGCCCTTTGGATTGTTGATTGATATTGCACAGGCGACTCAATCCGATTGTTTAGTCTAAATCTTTTGGGGATTCTTTCTCATGGTAATTTTCCATTGAGGGTCCGAAAAGTGTGGGAACGAACTGATAATGTAATTTGATTCGTTCTGGATGTTTAGTCTAAAGCTTGGGTACATTTGCAATTAGATATTGGCTGGTGGCGTACTAAGGTTATCTGAAGGGTGGATTCTGGGTAAGTGTGTGGGCGTTTGGACATGTGCATAGAGTTATGTGGAACTATGGATGTGTCACTATATACATACACACATATATTCAAAAAAATGTAAGTTTGTATATACATCAGTAAGCCATTTGTACGGGCAGATGTTCGAGCCAATTTTGGTTTTTAAGATATGGAGTTTTTTATCAAGCCCTCCTTCTATTAAAACGAATGGTAGCAAGTAGGTCTTTCTGCTCACTTTTATTTGATACTAACGGAGTTCTTGTTTCCGCATCGTTTAGCAGACTTACAACAATTTCTAAATGACAAAAAGGGAAATTATAGGTTTTAAATCTTTGCATTTAAAAAAAATGTCAAATCTTGTAATTGCTATGATTTGTATACTATTCGATACATAATTAAACTCATAATTCAGGAATTAACAAAAAAAACCTTTTTTTTATTGAATATTATTGTTGTATTGCCAATTAAAATAAAAAAAAAACCTTTGTTGGAAATTGGTAGTATATAACATAACCCAAAAAATTAAAAAAAAAAAATTTTTTTATGAAAATGGAGCAAAACTTTGCCAACTATCTGTTTCTCTCGGTTGCCATTAAAGATTACTTCAAATAATTTAATTATTTGTGAAGTCCCCAAACAAAACATTGATACGGTATGCTTATATACAGCACAGAGATGCCACCTTTCAGAAAAAAATTATATACAATTTTTTAAATATAGCTTTAACTTAAGAATTTTCAACATGTTTTCATCAAAATGGGGATAGAATATCATATTAACATAAATTTAAACTTTTTACATTTATAGTCATTGCATTACACGCACTGTTATCAGAAGTCCCCATAAACAATGATAAATATATATTTAAAAAAATATATATATTAAAAACTATTATTTAAAATGAGTATATATAAGAACAGGTTATTGAATCTTTGCAGCAAAAAGAGCTCTTTTTATAACAGTAAATAAATGGACCAAAATACTTCGTACTTCACTGCGTATATTAAAATGTCCCCGAAATAGACGTTATATGCCAGAAAATTTTGAGGACTGTCCCTAAAATAAGCAAAAGTCCTTTAAATGATCGATATACATAAAAAATGTCCCCAACGTCAACGTTGTGCATACATATATATATATATATACATATATATATATATATATATACATATATATATATAAATATTAAATATATATATTTATATTCTCTTTGGTTTGTCAAGTAATTGTTTGCAAAAGGGAAAATGACATAGAAATTCCTTTTTAGACGGGGAATGTACAAGCAAATACTAGATTTTTTAATTTTTTTTTTTTTTTTTTTGAATGTTGTTTATTAAACTATTATCTTTCCGATTGCATCAAAACGTTTTCATTTTTCACCCCAAAACACCCTAAAAAGCAAGAAAAACTAAAAAATTGCAAATATTCGGCTGTTAATTAATTGTTTACAAAATGCAAAATGCACATTTTTTAAGAAATGTGCAGGATTCTAACCTTTTTGTGTATAGCAGGAACTGTGAGGCTCAGATTGCTTACAAAATGCATGTATACATGCTTCCAAAATTAAGACTATCGACAGAAGTTATTATCCTTTGCGACAACTTTGACAATTTTTCCCGTAATCAGGACCGAAAAACACTTCGATATGGAAAGTTTGAACAAAATTGGGCGTAGGAGCTAAACGGAAGTTTATCCTTCTCGGCGATTTTGTGTGGAGCTATGCCATACAATCACTTTTTATACCCTTGCAGAGGGTATAATGATTTCAGTCAGAAATTAAGGAGACGTTTCCGACCCTATAAAGTATATATATTGTTGGTCAGCATGACTAGACGAGTCGATCTAGCCATGTCCGTCTGTCCGTCCGTTTATACGCAAACTAGTCCCTCAGTTTTTAAGCTATCGAGCTGAAACTTTACCAAAAGTCGTCTTACTGTTGCAGGTAGTATATAAGTCGGAACCGGCCGGATCGGACAACTTTATCTTATAGCTCCCATAGGAATAATCGGACAAATAATTGAAAAAAATATAACTTATGTGTTTTTTGACATATTACCTTATGCTCTTGGAAATATCATTTTTTTAAATGTTCTGAATTTCGAATTAAATTGTAGAAAAATCGGACGACTATATCATATAGCTCCCATAGGAACGATCGGAAAACTAAAGGGAAATTAATAGGAACAAAATTATAGCTTTGTTAATTTTTATTGTATTCTCTTCAGTGTTGGGAAAGGTACTGTTTTTTTTTACCTAGGTAAGGTAAAAGATACTGGGCAAAAATAAATACCTAGGTAAGGTAAAGGTACTTCAATTTCCAAGTACCTAGGTAAAGGTAAAAGGTAAAAATTTTGATTTTTAATTTTTATAATTTTTTTGTTTTATTTATTAGTTTTTTTTTGCTTTATTACATTGGCGAATCAATTCAACTTAAAATAAGACTAGGTTTCAATTTCAGTTTACAGTCATCTTAAAAATATGTAACATTATCTTTTCATTTCAATCGAAATTTAAATATTATCTTTTTTTTTAACATAACTAAAGTTTCGAAAAACTCGTCCGCCAGCCTGTTTCTTTTTGGAGTTAGAATTTGACCTCCACAACTAAACAATCTTTCAACTGGCGCAGAGCTGGGCAAAACTGTATTCCGACTATTATAATTTCGAAACAAAACCTTTGTATACAATGATTTAGTAGTGGATTTAGCTTATTTTAGTGTCGCAGCCAGATTTGGCTATTTTAAATAAGCTCATTGCTTTATACCTATGTAAGTACCTTAATAATTCCAAAGGTATATACAAATCTGTAGCTAGGTAAGGTAAAAGGTACACAATTTTTTTTATACCTAGGTAAGGTAAAAGGTACCACTAAATTGTACCTAGGTAAAAGTATCTAGGTATGTCCCAACACTGATTCTCTTCTACTTTGGAATATAAGTTTATTTTATTATTTCAGAATTTCGAATTAAATTTAACATAAATTGGATGACTATATTATATAGCTGCCATAGGAAGGATCGATTAATTAATGTCAAAATACTCCGTAAAATGCTATAGTGTTTATATTCTCTTTGCTTTGAGCGTCTAAGTTTTGCATACAAAAAGACCTCAGCCCAACAGAGGTCGCTTTCTGCAGAGTAAATTTCTCTGAAATAAGGGAAAAAGTGATCGTTCGAAGAGCATTTTGGATTTATTTGTTATTTGATCAAAGTTCTTTAGAAATGGACGGGAAATAAGTTAAAACGAAATAAAATTGATTAAATTAACATAAGTAAATAGTTTTTTAGATTTGGAGTACTTTTGGTGTTAGTTTTATTCATTTTTAAAAGTGTCCCAATTTACAGACCTATTTTTCAAAATGCCGTTTTTTGACACTTAAAAAAAAAAAAATAATTTTTTAATTTTCCCTGGGGGAAATTTTTTTTTTTACTTTTGATCGATACCTAACACGTGAATGTAAAAATGGGAGACTAAGAACAAGAGAGAACGCTATAGTCGAGTGCCTCGACTATCAAATACCCAGTTAAAGCAAGCAATCTAAAGCAGGGCAAACCAAGCAGCCGCTTTAAAGTGGCGCCATCTACCGACATTTTATAATTTGCTTATAACTTTTTACTGAGTGGGCCGATTAAAAAATTTCTTCTACATTTCGGTAGGCATTAATACCCCAAACAAAATTGCGTTTTTTGCTCTAGCTTTAAAACTGTGGGCACGACAGCTTTTAGCGGTTTGTGGGCGTTTGGGGGGGGGGGGTTTGCTCATTTTGGTCAATCAATAAGTATTGAAGAAACGAATACACATTCTTTTTCCCGTTAATCTAGCTTCAAAACTGTGGGTGCACAGTTTTTCGCGGATTGTGGGCGTTAGAGGGGGCGTGGCACGTCGGCGTGAAAAACGTGCGCTGCGTATTAACCCCTAGAATCTGCAAGTTTTACCGAAAACAAGATTTTCTTCTTCTTCCCAAAATGAAAATTTAATTTTGTTTGTCAGTTTGTTCGCTTGTCCGCTTGTCAGTTTGTCCAAAACATGTTTTTTAAGTTCTGAAAATTTAATATGATGTTCATCAGATCGATATAAAAAACTTTTGTTCTACCACTTTTGGAAAAACCCGCTAGTTTATCGGGAAAACAGCTATAAATAGCTAAAATTCGGAAAGCCGTATGTCTATGCTACTAAAGCTACAGACAGTTTGAAATTTATTCAAATACAAAAATGGCCACTTTTGTTAGCTTAGAACAACTAATCCTGCTCGAGCATTTAATTGTGTTTGTGCGTATCCAAGCTGTTTTGAAATCGTTCCATAAAGAAAACTTTTTTTTACGTCTTTTAACAAAACCCGCTAGTTCAGCGGGAAGATAACGCTAGTACTAGATTCTATAGAAGCAAAAGTATGAAGAAATGATATGACTCATCTTTAAAACAAAAACCCCTGATATCAAACAAAAACACCTCTTAAGGAGGTAAAAAACTAGTGACGATCGCACCTGCAACATACAAAAAGTTCTGATATCAACATTTGTGACGAAAGAGGTTTACCCACATGATTAAATACACTTTTTAAAATTTATTTTTTCGGCACTCTAAAGTGCAATAGAAAATGTTTGTGTGTTTTTAAAAACTATTCTAGCCTTTTTCCCTTTATAGGCATTGCAGAGTGCCGAAAAAATAAATTTTAAAAAGTGTATTTAATCAGGTGTCTAATCATCTTTCGTCACAAATGTTGATATCAGATCTTTTCTATGTTGAAGGTGCGATCGTCACTAGTTTTTTACAAAAGCAAAAACGCTGTCACTCTTAAACGGCGCAAAAGAAATAAACGCCACGTACAAAAAACTGTTGATAAAGATCTCATTTATACGTACATATATTTAACTGATTTTATTTTCCACCTATCTTCGGTGTGGCCCATTTTGGTCAATCAATAGGTATTGAAGAAACGAATACACATTCCTTTCCCCGTTAATCTAGCTTTAAAACTGTGGGCGCCACAGTTTTTCGCGGTTTGTGGACGTTAGAGGGGGCGTGGCACATCGACACATCGACAATCTGCATGCAAAGTGTCAATCTTCTAGCTTTTTTAGTTCATACAGACGGACAGACAGACGGACATCGCTAGGTCGACTCTGCTAGTGATCCTGATCAAGAATATATGGGCCGTTCTTTTACAAACCGAACAGATTTGGCAAAAAAAAAATGTCACATTTTTGATTTGCCTAAAACTTTTTTTACAAGTACTATTCGGAAAATAAGTAAACACGTGTATCAGGATTTGACCGAAAAAAAAATATTTATTAGTTAGAATTTTTTTAAGTTTGCCAAAAATTGTCAAATTTGGAAAAGTACCCTCTCTTTGAAAATCTGTATCTCCGGTTATATAAATCCGATTGACTTTATGCCTTTTTCATTAGTTCCTCTAAAACCTCTTCTTTTAAAAAAAAAATTTTTTTTTTTAAATTAGTTTTTAATTTCTTAAAAATAAAAACAAATTAAAATTTAAAAAAAACTTTTAACCATTGCCCCCACAAAAAAAAAATATTTTTTTTATTTTAATATTTTCGCTATAGTGTTAGTTACAATCGGTTTTTGTAAAAAGTTGGAGCCATTTTTAGTTTTTTAAATATCGAAAATTTTTTAACAAGCCCTTGCCTTTCTTCTATGAACGCCCGCCAAAGCATGTAGTGCATCTCGCTCGCTCTTATTACATTCTTATGGTTTTCATGCTTACGATTCATTTAACAGTCTGTTGACCATATCTGACTAACAAATAGGAATTCTTTGCTTAAAATATTATTGAATTATTTTTTTGTTTACTTAGGTCATTATTTTAACAAAAGTTAATATTTTTTTAATGTTAAAAAAACGTTTTTTTTTAATGTTAAAAAAAATTTTTTTTTTTTTATGTTAAAAAAATTATATTTTTTTTAATGTTGAAAAAACTTTAAAAAAATTCAATAAAAATCTAGTAGGCCACAGAAGAATGATTTTCGTAGAAGAAAATCTATAGACTTGAAATCAACATTTACCAAAAAAAAAAAAGGAAAAACATCATCTGCAAATGCGGGACTTTAACTCACGACCCAGAGATTATGAATCGGATACTCTAGCCACCCTTAGTCCAGAAAAATAGTCGACCTACAATTTACACAGGCCGACAAAATATGACATGGGTCGGTGTCCAGGCCTGCCACCATTTAATTTCGATAAATGAGGCTTTTCTAAGCATAAGTTGCCACTACGCCTATAGTCCATCAGCTCTGGTATTTGCGGTATCTTTAATTTAAGAAAATCACAAGTTTTCTTCGTCTTTTGGGATATATCTTCAAGAGTAGTCGACCAATTTTGGTAATGTTTTCGGAGTTAAATAGTTACATGTCTCTATTTTATACGGTCGTTTTGGAAAATTCCATCTATCTGAACCATAAGAGAAAATGGGCGCATTCAAAATTTTAAAGTCACAGCAAAGTTTAAAAATCTTCATTTGTGAACAGCGTTTAAAAATTAAATAAAAATATTTTCTTCTACAATGCATTTTTGATCCAAAGACACCTTATGTCCTTAATTTTTAGTACACTCATCAGAATTTTGTGAATTGTTTTGGAATTTCTAAAATTCTTTTTCTCAGGGTCCGAAAATAACTGTTATTTTCTAAAACTAAAATCAAAAAATCACAAATAAAAAGATTATTTAAAAATGCGCCGACTTAACCCACTACATTATAAGCACTCTATTTATGGCTCCTGATAATAACGTTTATTTATTGATTTTTTTAATAAAAATTAAAATTAAGGGTTAATACTGCGTTTTAAAATAAACCTTAAAAATAACTATTATCTTTGAATTTTTACATTATCTCTTAAGTATAACAGTTACTTGTAACTTTTATTTTTTTCAGTCATACAATAACTGTTATATCTGATTTTTATAAATAAAAATCAAAAATAAAAGTCTCCCAAAGACTTTTATTCTGACACTCCGTAAATAAAAGTCTTTGAAAGACTTTTACTTTTCAAAAAATAAAATAAAAGTCTTTTGTATATATCTCGCTAACAGTTCAAGTCTTAGCTACCAAATTTGGATTATGGATTAATCTTAATTATTTTTAAATTTTAAGATAATTTTTTCACTTCAGCCATTATTTAAAATATACTTTTTTTAGAAGTTTAATGTATATTTGCATAAAGTTTTACCTATTGAGTTACCGTAGATTTTTTTGTATTGTTCAATCAACTACCTGTCATAAGTGAGCAAGTAAAACGATTAGCTCGAAATATTCATAATCTTAAGCACGAGGTAATTATTAAATCAAGTAAACTGTGTTATAGTTATTTAATCCTTTTTTGTAGAAGAGTCATCCTAGGAACACTCGTATCATAGAGGAACAGACTTCAGGTAGCACTCAGCAATGTCCGGACACAGGAACTGTTTCCCGCTTAGCTTCATTTTTGGATACCATTTCTGAAGACTCTGGTGATGAAGAAGATGTCGATGATGAGCGGCTAAACTCGGCTATACAAGAAGTTATTCAATACAACCCAAGTTCAATCGCCATCCATATGGACGTAATGAAATACTGGGAAGAAAAGAAGTATTCGTATCCGAACCTATACCAAATGGCGAAGATTGTGTTAAGTGTACCAGCTACACAAGTCAGCGTGGAAAGGGCGTTTTCAGCATTGAAATTGGTGCTGACAGATTTGCGCAGTAACTTGAATGCTGAAACACTTCAACAAATTTTGTTATTAAAATTAAATATAAAATATTTATTTGTATTTTATATACTAGCGGGGGTTAATAGAAGCCAGTTGAAAATAATGGAACCACTATCATTGAAGAAAGTTATTACTTTTTTAGAAGAGCATCTTAGAAAGGGCAACATGTAAATTGATTTTTTGGTAGAAAATGGTGCAGGCATTTCGCTTTCCTAAAAATTGTATTCAGCAATGAAATTGGATTTTTTAAGAGTGGTTAAAAGTAAAAATAGATAGTGTCGTCTAAACCTTATAAGCTGTGTAATTCTGGCTTTCACTATTTGGGGAATATTAAATTCTTAAATAGTGGAAATTCGCGATGAGGAATATATTGGACCAAGCCAGAATTTTAAAACAATTAAGAAAAACCCATGTTATTTTAATAAAAGTCTTTCAAAGTCTTTTACTTACGAAAAGTCAGAATAAAAGTCTTTGAGTGATTTTTATTGTTTTGATTTGAAGAAAAAAGTTTCTGAATGACTTTCACAAACTGTGCCCAAACCTGTCACAATTTTAAATAACAAAAATCTATACGGTCTAAGTAGTTTTGCTTTGAGTATAAGCACATGGGCGTAGCCTACGATTCTGTGAGGGGCTTAAACCCTTTAATGAACTTTGGGTGACAGTACAATTTAAATCTCAGTAGTTTTACCATAATTGACCAACCATCGAAAGACCAATTAAAACAATGAATAACCGAAAACATAGTATTAATTCGAAAAGTTTAATGTTATATTAAATTTTTTTGTATTGACAATTTTAAATATTGAATAGATACTTCTATTTCGTTTTTATTTTATGCAGTCCTGCAGGATCTTAAAAACCATTGAACACTGGGCCAGAAAGTTAATTTTTTGGCCAAAAATCTGTAATTGGGAAAGGATGCAGTTTTATCCGTTTTTTCTTAGTTCCAAAGAACTAAAAGTAAATATTATTGTTTTATTTTAATTTAAAAAAAATAACTAGAAGTAAAAAATATTATGTAGTTTAAAATTTATGAACCGTTAAAAATTTCTACTTCCCTTTTGAACGCGCCTGCAAAAAAAGTTTGTGTTGCATACTTCTATATAAAACATAGGAGAGAGGTCTGTAGGTTGGTACACCTTTTGTTTTTTATCTGCCATTTAGACAATCGCTTATTAAACTTCACGCATTAGATACCAATCAAAAGGTTAGTCTTTTAAGTTCAAGAAAAACAAAAAAAATATTTTTTTTCCTTAGGAAAAACTAAAAAATAATTTTTTTTAAAAGTGTCAAAAAACGACATTTTGAAAAATAGGTCTGTAAGCTGGGACCCTTTTAAAAATGAATATAACTCATACCAAAAGTACTCTAAACTTAAAAAAAACTATTTATTTACGTTAATTTAATCAATTTTATTTCGTTTTATTGTTTCGGTTTTTCTGCAATTGTGTAATCAGTTCGCTACGGCCGCGATCCTGGTTGGAGTCGCATGTTCCTCGCTTCTTGTCGTTCTCCCAGATTCGGCGGAAACCGGGAAAGGTGACTGTGGAGATAATGGACTTTAATGATCATGTTGCAGCCAAGTTTTTGAAAACCAGTTAACATATTTGTTACTAATGTTTCATAGTTACTCGCTTTTCTATTCCCTAGAAAATTCTGAGCTACTTCAACGAATGATGTCCATGCTTCCTTTTCAATATCATTCATTGTTGTAAGGAATACTTTGTCTTTCATCAGCTCCCTTATTTGAGGTCCATCGAAAACTCCGGCTCGAACTTTCTCTTTGCTGACGCCTGGAAATGTATTCCTAATGTGACCGAAACACAAACCCTCTTGGTCCAAGGCCTTAACGAACTGCTTCATTAATCCCAGCTTTATGTGCAATGGAGGTAGGATAATTTTATCCTTTGGAATAAGAGGCTTATGAATTATGTTGTTTTTTCCAATTGTTTCTGTTTTTCGTTTTGGCCAATCAGTTTTATTCCAATGACAATTTTTAGCCCGACTGTCCCAAAGGCACAAAAAGCATGGAAACTTAGTGTAACCACTTTGATGGCCCAACAGAAAATTAACCATTTTTAAATCGACACAAACGACCCACTGGTGTTTATCGCATTCCATTTTTTTAAGAACATATTCTATATTTGAATATTCCTCTTTTAATGTCGTGGAGTGGCCAATGGGAATAGTACCGTATTTGTTGCCGTTGTGCAACAAAACACACTTCAAACTTCTTTTAGAACCGTCTATAAATAGACGCCATTCTTCTGGTAAGTAATATTTTATGCCCATTTTGCTCATTAAACCACTTACATCGCTGCAATATACAAAATTATTGGTTTTTTCAAAAAAATGGTAGAAAGTCTTTTTCTCGATTCCGGTAAAAAGAAACGCGTGTCCCAGGCGATAACATATTCCGATCCTTTAGACGGGATGCTAGAAGCTCGCCAGCTTCTTTCGAAAGGTTTAGATCCCTTGTGACAGAAGCATCAGTGGATATGATATTGTAATCTTTATGCGTGAGATAACTGATCACTTCACTGTATCTACTTATTGCTTCCTCTTTTGAAGTATCTTTTTTGTTGCTAAGGCTGGGATGACACATTCAATTTTTATCATCAATTTATTGTGCGGCGAACCTGGCGAATTCAAATGACAGTTCCTTTAAATGTATTAATTTTACCCCATAACGCTTATTTGTGCTTAGTATTTGTAAAATTTTTACGGAATTTTAACTATAACGGTCACACTTACAATTGACAAAAAATAGGATACTAGTTTAAATTCAAAATTAATGGACAAACAAAACCTGTGGCAAGGTATCGTAGAGTAACTTTTAGGCGCTCCGCTGGCCCAATACAATTTCGTTAGCACGTAATTATCTTTTGGATAAATGGCTTGATTTTTTTTAAAAAGTTTTCCAAGCTGGCGCGAATGTATAAATTTCCATCTTCATCATTTATTTTGCGCACATGCCTATGGTTAAATCTTACACACCATTTCTATTATTTTAACCAATCAAAGTTTTCACATAATTAAGATTTAACCTTCTTCCCCCTTTTCCACAACCATTTTGCAGAGAATTTGTTACTTTTATTTTTCCGTCGTTCTGTCTTGCATTTGATGTAAGCGTTTCGTGTACAAATTAAAGAGAACAGGGGACAAACAACTGCCCCGCGGAAAAAAAAAAAAACTATGTAAAATCAACGATTTAAAGTGAAAACTGCCCCAACCCATAAAAAATAGAACAATGCCCATAAAAATAGTAGGTTACCTATAAAATAGGAAATGACCTACAAAATAGTATTTTACGCGAAAAAAAATGTTTTTTTTTTAAATTAATTTTTTTAACTGTTTTTATTTTTAATTTAATTTGTTATATTAATTTATATCGAAGCTATTTATAGACACTTACATTTCACAGATACTTAAACTTACAAGTCAGGTTTTTTGCCTCCGCTGGGAATCGAACCGGGGCCGGCAGTCATCGGAGTCGAGCATTATTGTATTTCGAAAATAAACTATTTTTTTTGTTTTTTAAACCTAAATAATTTGATTATAAAAAGAAGGTAATTTTAATTCAATTAAAAAAGTGCTTTTAACTCATTAAATGTTATATTTAACTTTATTATAAAATCTAATTTTTTAGTAAGGTTAAAAAATTGGTCCTTTAATATTTATTTATTATTAACAGTTATACAAAATTGTTATTTTACTACACAAATAAAAATTATATAGTCGGGTATTTACGGTTTTAGAAAGGGTATATGAGCATTGGCACGCGCCAAAAGCGAAAATGCAACAAAAGAAGCATGGCAAAGGGGTAAGAAAAAGACTTGGTGCAATCACATTTTTTTTAAGGATTTCCTAAGAGAAGGAGGTTTTTTGTTGCTCAGCGATTTATTTAATTTCTTACCAAGTGTTACTTAGCGTATCAATTATTTTTGTGCCAAGTGCTATAAAATATAAAGTCAGGTAAGTGCAATCTTAATGTTAAGATTTTGTGAATTTGCACCAATTTTAAAAGTGTTTTATGTTTTGTGTTTTGCAAAATAACCTAGAAAGTTCGCGGGCAATTAGCCGAAAGTGGCAAGTTAAAGTGCTTATTAATAATAAATAATATTAATAAATAAATAAATACAAATGTTAATACTTTTTATATTTTTAGGAGCATTGATGAAAAATTCTGAAAACCCAGACAAGTGCCTCAGAAAGGCCTTTCTTAATATTAAAAATAAGTTTGTGAAACAAAAAACTACACACAAAAAAGTAAGCTATGTAAAATCAACATAGAAAAATAGTAGTTTACTATTTTCTGAATTTTGCATGTACTTTGTTGTCGTTTTGGAAAATTCCATCTATCTGAACCACAAGAGAAAGTGGGCGCATTCAAAATTTTAAAGTCACAGCAAAGTTTAAAAATCTTCATTTGTGAACAGCGTTTAAAAATTAAATAAAAATATTTTCTTCTACAATGCATTTTTGATCCAAAGACACCTTATGTCCTTAATTTTTAGGACACTCATCAGAATTTTGTGAATTGCTTTGGAATTTCTAAAATTCTTTTTCTTACTTCCTTCACAATGACGATTCACAAACTGTGCCCAAACCTGTCACTATTTCACGTAACTCATAACTATTTTTGAGCACAATTTACCCTTGCTTTAAACATATTTATACATGGGCGTAAGTTATAAGCTGGAGGGGGATTACAGCTTAAAGTAACTTCGTAGAGCTTATGATTAAGATTCTAAGCATGCTTTTTTATTAGTCAACTATGATATAATATTCACGTTCTTTTAAACTTTTCAAGATGTAGAAACTACGAGGAAGTTGTAAAAATGACCGCAACAATTTTTGCTTTATTTGTGGCCAATTTATCTTTAAAGAAAATATAAAACAAATAACGATAGATGTAGAGGAGGCCTTTTTAAGTTATATTGGATTTAAAATGCAGATGAACAAGAACCAACACCCAATATTATATGCAAAACGTGCCAATTAAATGCTTTGGGCTGGAAGAAAGGAGGGAAAAGGACCTTCAGCTTTGAAACTCCCATGATTTGGCGGGAACCACGCAACCATTTTAATGATTGTTATTTTTGCCGCTTTAACTCAAAAGGGATTAATAAGAAAAATCGAGGAACGTGGCAGTATCCAGAGACTGAATCGGCCCAATTACCGATACCGCATTCGGACATGCTTCCAGTTGAAAATGAGAACGCGAAGTTAAAGGCAAAACGCAATCGAAACAAGGATCAATATAAAATTAATTTGTTCGATCAAAATGCAGTAATGAAATGTACAAAATGGAATATAAAATGAGCTCGGTTCAGGCTGAACTTTTAGCAATTAAACAAGGAAGCATCCATGCGATACTATCCCGATATATCGTATTGTATTTCCTTACGATATTTTTATCTCAACTGAGTACTGCGGTGGAAAAAAGTCGCAGCTAAAGGCCTTAGCTGACTATTTGCTTCTCGCTTACTCCTATGGTTAGCCAGCAGTTTTCGTCGTACTGAGTACTAGGCTTTAAGCCCAAAGTACTTAGATGGGCTAAGAATATCGTAGGGAAATACCATAAAATACCAGTTTAGCGGATGAATATTGATGAACGATATTCAAAGAATGCCAGATTTGATTCTTGGCTGTGTTTGTACAGAAGCGGTGTGGCAAAAACGAATTAAAAAACTTCGGTCACACTACAAATAATAACATTTTTCGACTTGTGAAACTCTTAGCCGAACTGAGTACTAGGCTTAAAGGCCTTAGCTGACTATTTGCATCTCGCTGTTAAGAAACATAAAATAAACTTATATTTGACTAAGCTTACTGATTAGGAAAATACTTTCGTTAGCCATATTTTACTTAAAAGTCGTTTGAAATATTTTCAATTTTTCGTGAAGCGTAAGCGGGAGTATGCCAAGTCGTTCAGGTGGACAACAGAAGCTTTGGCCATCCTTGTAGAAATCGTTTGGGAAGAAGTCAAGGATTGCCCAGATAAGCTTGAGGTAAGTAAATATCATAACTAATTGATATAAATTAATTATTTTATTCTCACAGAAACCGCATGCTAAAAAGTTTTACCAGAAGATAACTGAACAATAAAAAACAAAATGAATCACTGCAAGTCGCAGTTCATTAAGACGGTCGAGTGGCGCAACCAAGCTGGAGCAGGACTTCTTGAGGAAGGGGATGAGACTTCGGTTGAAAGTAATATGTTTAACAGATAAGTAATAACCAATGTATGTTTTCAGTCTATTTGTAAAAAATATGTCGACGCTTAGAGAGGCTGCACGACATCTTTGGAAAGCTTAAAAGTGTTGTGCCTCCAAGAGTTGTAGACGCGTTCGAAAGCGACTTGGATGTCCTAATTAGCTGAGAAGAGATTGTCGAGTTGGCCAACAACTCGATTGATATGAGTAGCACTATGGGGACCGATACTGAGGATAAGCCAGTTGCCAAATCGCGAAAGGCAACAGTGGCCAAAGGCAAAACCTAGTCAATGGCTGCTGTGATCTCTGAAATGCAAATGGTGCAACAGGCACGACTGGAGATTGAGAAGGAAAAGCTGAAGTGGGAAAAATATAAGTTTTGCCAAATGCAGAAGAGCCAACTTTAAATGGACAAGGAGAAACTAGACTGGAAGAAGGTAAAATTCGAAAAGGAACTTGCTTAAACCACAGCTAGAAAAGGAAGAGCGCCTTAAAACTCTAAAATTAAAGCTAGAGTACAATAAAAATAATTAAAACACAAAATTTTTTACATCAACATAAAAGTATATTTACACAAACTGGCTCATTCCGAGTATAATTGGAAGTATAGTATAATTGGAATAATTCAAAAAAAGGGACCATGGTACGGAGATTCCTGGTTGGGGCATAAAATTTAATTAAACTCAAGAGGAAAGGACTATCAAAAAACATTTTATTGGCCATCGTATTTTGTACTATTATAAAAAGTTACTAAAATATATGGTATTATTAAAGGTTTTATATGTTTAGATTGAATATTTTCGCAATTTATCCGAAATATGAACACCTTTAATTTGAATATTAAACAATTAGATATGATTACTTGACAAAATACCTTTTAACTAAAAGATTGAAATTAAAGTAAATTAAATTAAATAAAATTTGCATTTTAAGTTGTAGAAAGTTTTAAATCTTCGCGAACGTGTTAACTTCACATTTAAGTAGAACTTATGCACTCCCGCGTAACATGGTGAGATGACCCAATTGGTAAAGCGTCTGCCTCTAACGCGGGAGGAACCCGGTTCGAAATCCAGTAAGTAAAAAGTTTTTAAGATGTATATCTATATTTAATAACATATTGCATCCAAGTGCTTTATACGATTTTAGAAGTTCTTCCACTGAATTTTTATAGTTTTCTGCCTTGTGGTTTCCCAGAAAATTTTTCACGACATTTTTAAAGGCAAGCCATGTATTTTTTTCTAAAAAATTTAACTTTAGATCGAAATTAGGATCTTTTAAATCTTAACATCCCTTCCTTAATTTAAGCATCGCTGATTTTTGCCAATTTTTCTTTTAGGTATGCAAACCCATCGTAGATTTTGTCCGCAGCATATATGTATGGGCGGTTCTTTTACAAACCGAACACCTTTTATTGGGTCACAATTTTGATTTGCCTGAAACTTTTTTTACACGTACTATTCGGAAAATAAGTAAACACGTGTATCAGGATTTGACCGAAAATAAATTATTTATTTAGTTCGAATTTTTTTAAGTTTGCCAAAAATTGTCAAATTTAAGTACCCTTTCATTGAAAATTTGTATCTCCGGTTATATGCATTTGCATTAATTCCTCTAAAACATCTTCTTTAAAAAAAAAAATTTCAAAAAAAAAAAAGTTTTTAATTTCTTAAAAATAAAAAATTAAGATTTTTAAAAATTTTTTAACCACAAAAAAAAGTTTTTTTTTTATTTCACTATACATATGCGCCATACTGTTAGTTACAATCGGGTTTCGTAAAACGCTGGAGCCATTTTTAGTTTTTTTAATATCGAACGCTTTTTAAAAAGCCCTTTCTTTTCTTTTATGAACGCACACCAAAGCATGTTGTGCATCTCGCTCGCTCTTATTGCATATGGTTTTCATGCTTACGAGTTAAAAGTTGATAGACTAAAATCATTTTCTTTAATTGTAGGTACAGAATTGTTTTTTTAATTTAAAATTCCCTTAAAAAATACTTAATTTTTCATTTAAAAAATTTTAAAAATATTTTTCTGAAAGATATTAAGATATCCCACAAAGTTGCATACCAAAAATTAAAAAACCTCAAACGAGTCTTAAGTGCTGCATAACTAAAAAATCAGATCTTAATTACAGAAAGATTTTTTTTTAAATAAACGGTAAGGGTTAAAAAAAAATAAAAAAAAAACGAACCTTATACTTCAATCCTCTATCGAAAAAAAAGTTTCGATTGATTCTGAGATTTGACCGAAATTATCCTATCACGTTTCACGTGGAATGAGCCATTGGTAATTGTTATGATTTCGTTTCGTATTGGTAGGAATTTGTATAATTTAGATATGGAAAAATTGATATAAACAAATTTAGGAGACAACATCAATCAATCGGGTATTTTTTTTTCTGTGTATAAGCCCGAATTTGATGTGGAGACCAAATAAGGAATTTTACCAGGGACTGCAAATAAGTGTTAAGAGTTAAAAAAAAGTGAAGGCCAAAACAGCGTCCAAAAAATACAGGAAAAATATCACTTACTTAGTTTGGCTCGGAGAATAGGAAAACGTGATAAACTTTTGTTTTTCCAATTTTTATAGATCTTTGAGTCAATACGTTTCATATGAGTTATGACACGGCCATGTCCAAGGACCTTTTAAGGGCTTATAATGCGTTTTAATGTTCTTTACATGTAACTTCTATTTCTGGGAAAGTAATATTGTCGAATAAACCATTTATTTATAAGTCATTAGTTAAGGTAATTTAAGTTAAATATGATCCACAAAAATCCTCTTAAGAATTCCCGAAATTAAGAAATCGGTATAGAATATATCTGTAGTTAACCTGTGTATAATCCACTCAAACTAATCCTCTTGTTCATTAGAATTCGCGGTTTCTAAAGAATCGATAATTATAGAGCCAAGTAT
This sequence comes from Drosophila mimetica, assembly GCA_037075245.1. Taxonomy (NCBI): domain Eukaryota; kingdom Metazoa; phylum Arthropoda; class Insecta; order Diptera; family Drosophilidae; genus Drosophila; species Drosophila mimetica. Next base: position 4,199,482 of record JBAMCH010000004.1, read on the forward strand.
AAGAAAGAGTGCATTAGCTAAGAAGAGAACGGTCCAACCAATCTGCAGACCCTTCTGTTTTGAAGAGTTCGCGGGTTTGACGAATCAATATATAACCTATAAAAGCTATGTATAAGCAAACAAAAAACTATAATCTTCGCCTAATTTAATTTTAAAGAACCACAAAATTCGAAAATTGAAGAAATAAAAAGAATATAATCGAATTCATAGAACCAGGGACTGCAAATAAGTGTTATGTGTTTAAAAAAATTGAAGGCCCAAACAGCGTCCAAAAAATATAGAAAGGCCGCGCGGCCTTATATCATTTCAGTATCGCGGTCATAATTCTTTTTAGAAAACGAATTTAGGCCGCGCGGTCTTAATGCATTCGAATATCGTGGCCATTATCCAATTTGAAAATAATTTAAGACCGCACGGTATAATTTCACTTTTCAATCACGGTCTTGATAAATACATATTTATTTATTTTATTTAATTGGTCACGACCTAGCGGTACGCCAAATATTGTTCCAATCGAACAATATTAAACTTTGATCAATTTTAAAAACCGTTTTAGGCGAAGTTTGTGTCTTTGCTAACAATTTCATATTATCAACAATGGTTTAATTTAAAAAAAATTACTATTTAGAGCTCTTTTGTTTATTTTTTAGTAAATTAATATCAAGTAAGTATAAATATTTTATAAAAAAAGTTAGGGATTTGTCTTCATACACAAATTTTCCACAGTACCGTTGCAATAGGGACACTTTAGTTTTGGCCTGTAATCTTCGCCAAATTTACGCTCTTCAAACTTGGCCAGCTTTACCACAAAATTCGAATGCAAATTTTCTTAGCATTTTTCACAAATTTTGATATGCCTACATGGATAAATTGTTGTTGGAATTGTGGCTTGGAACATCCATACACCCAAAAAAATTTGCTTAGTAAAATTTATCAATGAAGATAGTTAAGTAACTATAAAAATAGTTACGTGTATTTTGTTTTTACTTTGGGTGTGTGTCTTTGCTTTTTTGTGTGTATTTGTTGTTGTGAAAGTAATTATTTTTGACAATTTTGCTGATTAGGGACTGTTTTTACAATTTTTACAGTTGATTTTACTAAGTTTTTTTTTGTGTGTACAAATACAAGAAGGCATTAGCTTTAAGGATGAGAATACATTCGCCGTCTTTGTATCGTCATCAGAAAAGTCGAAATTTTCGTTTTCACGTCAGTAGTTATCAGTACAAAACTCATCCATTCCTTTGCATATTTGTGATTTCGGATACGACAAGCGACTTAAAAAGATGGATGCAGTAATTTTTCCCCTGTCTAGCTCTTCGGTTGCATTAGCAATTTTCTCAGCGCATTCCCAAAAAAAATGTTAATTGACCAACTGTATTTAAATGTGTGACATTTAAAAAATACCTTACAACCACGTTTTTTTTGGTGGTGCAGTTAAACCACCACTTTTTAGCAGTAAGTCAAACTCTCGGGATTTTGTAAACTCATATGTTAAAAGGTATCCAATAAACTTAAAAAAATGTCCGTGTTTCATAAATCTTTTTACCAACACTCTATTCTGGACGTCAAGCGATCCTATTGTTCTCGTGGACAATTTAAAGTCAGAAATATTTTCCGGTCCCTCCTTAGATTTAAGAAAAATGTATTAAATTTAGCATAATCAAAAAAGAAAGTGAAATAGCTTTTGAATCGATTGCTTTTTAAAGTATTTGAGAAAGTTATGAAAATCTTTATCAAAACCCGCTTCTGATTTTACCATTTCAAAGCAGGGAATTATCTCCGAAGCTGGTAATAATGTCTGCATTAGATTTTTTAACACACAAAAAAATTTGATTGGTAAAATTTACCTACATATAAAGATAGTGAAGTAAGTATAAAAACAGTTACGTGCATTTTGTTTTTGCTTTGGGTGTGTGTCTTTGCTTTTTTGTGTGTATTTGTTGTTGTGAAAGTAACTATTTTGGAAAATTTTGCTGGTTGGGGACTGTTTGACAAATATTACAGTTGATTTTACTAATTTTTTTTTTTTGTGTGAAGGTGCGGAAGATTCATTAACTGACTCGCTTTGCGTTTGCCGCCTGACAAAAATGAAACCAAAATCCATACGATTTAATCTGGGATAAACTTGACGAAAAGCACTTCGCCTTGCTATTTCATAGTCAGTCATCACCGAATTCCCACTCAATGGAAAAATTTCTTTCAATGTTTGGAATAAATGAAGATAGCACTTTTCCGATTTTCTTGACATCAACGCATAAATAAATGGTATAGACTAGAAGAAATGTATTTACGCTTGATTAAAAAATAGTTCACTTATTATAAATCTGTATCAATACCTGGTCACAGAAGGCCACATAAATTATAAGAAACTGATAGATCTCTCCAAAAGGGCATATTTTAAAAGTTGCGTCCATTAGAAAATTACGGTTGATCTCCGGAATATTTTTTCGGATGTTATTCATTATATGATCAGAAGCAAAATAACTGTACGAAAAATCAGCACATTCATATGATCCTTTGTAGAACTCGAAAGCGGAAATGTTTGGTATAGCTATAATTTTCTAAGACAGTCTTATTTTTATTAGCCATTATCACCTAATTTAAATTTTTTGGAGGCTTAGGCATATTTGCATTTCCTATGCAAATACGATGTTTGTTGAAGTTCAAATCAGAATCTTGCTGTCTTTAATGGTAAAATAGATCAGTTTTATTAAGTTCTGTTTTTTAAATATTTTGTACAACTTACTTTAAAACGGCAGTATCGAAAATTTCTCTAACTTCAGAAATTTGCGAAGTAGTCTGTGAGCTTGTAACTTTTTCACAGTCGCTCTTTACTTGGGCGAGGAGTTTTTGGTCCTTGATTTCCGATTCTCTGTTTCCATGATTATGTTCCACAAAGGGCTCGCAGTAAAAGCATTTGTCGTCTTTGACATAGACACGTGCCTTACAAGATTTCAATTGACAAGTATATGCAATCGAACCATTTACCAAAACTTTATTCCGAACATAAAGTTGGTGCTCCGTGATGGAATGCAGCACTTTTTTGTCTCGTCTTTTTCCAGGAATTATTTCGAATTCGCAGAATTTGCGATCCCTGCCTGAGGCCTCATTAGAGGATTTTGAGGCTGTTTTATAGGGTCTTCCCACAGAGAGCCATCCACCATCCACCATCCGTTGAACGGATGGTCCATAAGGTTTTGCCGTTCCGAAAATTTTCCAGTTAGTTCCCCGTTAAAATTTGACGGGCTCTTTTATGCGATAGTTAGCCGATAATTTTTCGGTGCATCTCTGAATTCTTCCTCCTGACTGTGAAAGTTGGAACGTTGACTATGAAATCATATTCAAACCAAGGGCGGGAAAAAATTTAAAAATGTTTAAGCTTGTTGATTTTTGGAAATTCATTATTAACATTTAGTTTGTTGTAAGCGAAAAGGGCATTGCAAGCCAATTATTATGTGTGGGCCAAAATTTAAGCTATTCTGGGACCGAGAACATTATTTTTTGCTGATAAGATTCAAAACATATTGTGCAATACTTAAATAATCACCAATTTTAGTTACAAGTGTAGTATATACTACTTTAAAGTTTAATATTGCTTTAAATGACCAAACAGCACACAATTGGTTTTGTTTACATTTTTGCTCTATTAATATTGGCTAGACAGTGGCGTAGTAAGAACGGAGTGTGGGGGTTTGGAGGTTAGGCTCCCCCCCGTCAGCAATTTGTATGCAGATTTGTTGTAGGATATGTTCTAGTATTGGATATATGTTTTAAACTATTATCGTATGCTATTTATTTTGTTTTATTCTACAATAAGATTAGAAGAACAACATTATACAACTGTTTTCCCGAGTTAAGACCCCCCTTTAATAATTTTGACATGAGCAACTGCTCTTCAAGTCAGCTGTTATCGGATGGTGGAAGGTTGATGGTAGATGGAAGCTCTGTGGGAACACGAATTTCACATTTGTCAAAAATCCCAACCGTTTCACACGGATGGACTCTATGGGAAGAGGCTATTAGGCTCATACATCATGTAGAGAGTATAAGTATTACAGCAAGTTTTGAACTGTTAGAACAGATATTTTTGTAGTTATTTTTTAAAAATAATATTTTGAACGAACTTCCGCAACTGTGTTTTTTCTTGCAGTTATGGCGTTGGTGTTACCATATTTTAAAAATAAGTGTTGGCAAGTTTGCTTGAAAATTTATTTGGAAAATCAATATAATGACCCATCTACACTAGCACGAGCTTCTATGGTTATCGGACATAACGCAGTACCATTTTAAACTAGGACATATTCGCTTCCATGCACCTTCAAATTAAAAATTCATTGTATTTTAGTTGTATTTTTAGTTGCTGGCAGTGTTAGGATAGGTACTTTTTTTACCTAAACAAGGTGCAAGTTGTTTCCCAAAAATAAGCACCTAGGTACGGTGAAAGATCCACCACATTCTCAATACCTAGGTAATAGTGTGCTTAGACTAGGCGCAAAAAAAATACCAGAAGTAACTATCAATTTTTACAAGTTTGCTCATTAATTGCTCATTACAGCTTACATATGTATGGCTGAGAAAAATTGGACATAGGACCGCGCGGCCTATTTGCATTTTTGAGACGCGGATCTATTTCACTTTCCAAGAAGAATTAACACCGCGCGGTCTAATTTTATTTTTGAGTAGCGGCTTTATTTCAGTTTTTAAAATGAATTAAGGCCGCGCGATCCAATTTCATTTTATTGCCGCGGCCTTATTTCCCGCGGCCATTTTTCACGGAGCCGTTGTCAGGCTCATCTGTATGAACCTCGAGATATTTTATTAGGTTTTAATCAGGGACCGTAATCATTATAAGTAATATTTTAAAAATTACTTTGTAACAGAGCTCGTAAATAACTGTTAACACTTATTTCTGAAACTGTGTTGTTACTCACAAAACAGAAAAAATCTAAAATTTTCTGTCAGTCTCGGACAGAAAACAGTTATTTTTTCTTTTCAAGTGTTTTCTGTTGACTGATTTCGGCTGACACAAACGTTATTTCTGTCTCTCAATAACAGAAAAAAAGGGAGACTTTTGCCTTCACCTCACTGAATAAGTGTTTTGAATGATCAAAACCTATAACTGTCTCAGAATAAGTGTCTTTTTGGATTGTGTGCTTATTTCTAACTTAAAAATTTGAAGTCTTTTCCATATAGTTAGTCTTAGCGTATATATGTAAACTTCGTATTGCCAAATAATAATTTATTTTATAAAAATTTGTTCATGAGTGCATATAAAAATTTGATGTTTGACCAATTTATCGAATAAACTTTATTCGGCGTTTAGCTTCACAACTAAAAGCGAATTTATGTTTTGCGCACTAAGAGAGCTTCGTTTCTCATTTAATACATAATGCAGTGCGGAAAATGCCCTTTCCACAGTAACCTGTGTGGCATGTCGATTTATTACTCCCGGATTCGTATTTAAAAAACAAATACACACTTTCATGTTTTTTTGGGCGACCCATTTTAACAAATTTTTTTTTTCAACTTTTACTGTTCGACACTGAGACACATGAATAATTGTCCCAGAATAACTGTCTCTGGAAAACAGAAACACATTTGACACAAAACAAACTGTTTTCTGTTGAGGAAAGACAGAAAAAACTGAAAACAGAAATTAAACTGTTTCGTTCTGACAATTTTCCCAATGTGTCAGTAAATAAGTGTTATTTGACGAACATATTGAAAGTGTCGACAGTTATTTACGAGCTCTGCTTTGTAATGATTACTTATCGATTTTTAATTTTTTTAATCAAGACTAATAATTATTTTTGAGCAAAAAAATCACAAAAAATCATTATTTTTGAGCAACAAAAATAAAACTCAAAAATAATGATTATTCGGGATTTTTATTTTTTTTCGCTCAAAATAAAACTCACCAAGCAACAACTTTTGATCCTTTAAGGATATTGTCAATATTGTCCTATGATCTTATAAAGGGACCCCAGAGCAACAATTGACAACAACAACAACAAAACGTATTTTTCCTGTGTTTGTTGCAATTATTTAATATAAGGTCAACTGTTACATACAGAACAGCAGCAGCAGATATACACAATTACCAAAACAATGATAATAATGATAATGATAATCATCATAATGATCAACCAGTAGAACAATTAGGTACATTAATTTTCAAATTATTATGTATTTTTATAATTTTTATTTAATTTTAGGAATAAGAATTTTGACAGCGACTCGCTCGACAAGTTGCACCTTTGGTCGGTTAGCATTATTTTAAGCGCAGAAAAGGCCCACTCTACGCTAACTTGGGTAGCTGGAACCGCAAGCACCACCTTAGCAAGCTGATATAAATTCGGGTACTGAAATTGCTTCTCACTCCAGTACTGCATTATATCAGCGCCTAGGCTGATGGGCTTCGGGCTGTAACTATCAATTTCAGCATATCCTTTTAATAATACCTGCTGCCCATCATCGTCAGCTTCCTCTTCGGCATCGACCTCAATGCTACTTAAAAGCTTGGTCAAGAGCGAGCAAGACTGAGAATTTTACGAAAGCAAATTGGTCTCTGTCAAGCTAGAGGTTGAGCAGGCTTCATCTGTATCAATCTGAAAATATGTTGAATTAATTATTGCTTATTATTTATATAAAATGAATTTACTAACCTTTTCCTTCAACTGCCACAGTTGGCGTAAAAGCTGTTTAAGCTCCGTTTTCTCGCGAATCACGTTTTCAGGGTGTTCCAGCAATATGCGACGTAAGCGTGGGTCCAGGAAGAGGCTGCAAATGACGACTTTATTTGATAATAGGCTTTCCTCTCGCGCCTCAATAGCAAGCCTTAACGCATTACTATAAGTTGTCTGCTTTGCCCCGACTGTGAGCTTGAGTTCCATCCAAATTGCAATGTTGCCAAGTAAGCTGGCTCCAAAGCTTCCACCAATTGTTTTAAATCCAACCACTCAGTCGGAGTCAGCTTCATTCAATCAATTTTTGCAGTGGCGCTCGCAAAAGGTCTCAAAGCCCAGCAGTTTACTCAACATATTATATGTTGAGCTCCATCGAGTCGCAACATCAATTACAGGCTGCGGTAATGCTGCCTCAGTTATCAAAAAAATAGTTCATTTATAAAAGGTAATAAATAAAATGTTATGAAACAGACCTGTAGGTTGGCGTCCTTAACACCTTCACAAGCTTTCGCGCTTTACAAATAAAATCAGCTGCTTCCAAGTCTTCCAGGAAGTCCTTCACAGCTAGCTGAAGGGTGTGTGCTGCACAACGTACAGAGGTGATGGAACCAATGCTAGTATTAAACATTAGCTCTTCCTCATCCTCGTCGTCCTCGTCAATGTCAGCAGTCTCCGTATCATTAAGCAGCTCAACTGCTTTCACCATATTTCGGCCATTGTCCGTGGTTATGGTGTATATTTGCTGCTTCTGAATCGCGAATTGGCTCCGCAGTGACTCAATTTCAGAGCAAATGTTTCTGGACGTGTGCGACATCTTTAACTCAATAAGGCCCAAGGTCCTTATCGCAATACCAGTGTCGTGAATATATTGCACATTTACGCACAAGATCCCACGATTACACCGGGTGACTGTGTCCATTTTTAAGCTAAGCATTTTGTCCTTGAGACTGGCCATTATGCTGTTTTTAATGTCATTATATTTTTCTTCCACCATGCCCATTATGTTGTTGTTGTTGTTGTCAATTGTTGCTCTGGGGTCCCTTTATAAGGTCATAGGACAATATTGGCAATATCCTTAAAGGATCAAAAGTTGTTGCTTGATGAGTTTTATTTTGAGCGAAAAAAATAAAAATCACGAATAATCATTATTTTTGAGTTTTATTTTTTTTGCTCAAAAATAATGATTATTTGTGATTTTTATTTTTTTTTGCTCAAAAATAATTTTTAACAATAGAAGAATAAATATAACAATTAAAAATTAAAAATCATCAAGGATATTTATAGTGTATCCTTAAAGGATAAAAACGTGCTAGTCAGGCTTGTTCTATGTTGATTGAAGTGTATGATTTATTCATTTAAAAATAGCGAAAATAATCATTATTTACGGTCCCTGGTTTTAATGTCCACAAGGATCGAGGTGTATTTCGCGAAGGCAAGAAGTTCGCCTGGTTCCCTGCTGGAGGCGTCTTCTGGTGATGCAAGAACTGTGGCACCGATACGAGCAGCGGAGAGCGCGGGAGAGCAAAAATATTGCTTTCCCGTTCTTACACGTTGCACTGTTGTTGTTTGATGAAAAGTTTATAGACTAAAATCGTTTTCTTTAACAGCACACTCAGAAAAAAAACCTTCAATCAAAATTAATAATAACTGCAAAAAAAAAATTAAAATTTCTTTCCTTGTATTTTTTATGATTTGGTCAATTAATAGGTATTAAAGAAACGAATACACATTCCTTTTCCCGTTAATCTAGCTTCAAAACTGTGGGCGCCACATTTTTTCGGGGTTTGTGGACGTTAGGTAAGAGAGGGGGGGTGCTCATTTTGACCGATCCATTTGTTGATGTTAGAGGGGCGTGGCACATCGGCGTGAAAAACTTGCGCTGCGTATTAATCCCTAGAATCTGCATGTCAAGTCCCAATCTTCTAGCTTTTATAGTTTCTGAGATCTCAGCTCATCTCAACGGACGGACGGAACGACGGACATGGCTAGATCGACTCGGCTAGTGATCCTGATCAAGAATATATATACTTTATATGGTCGGAAACGCTTCCTTCTACCTGTTACATACTTTGTACGAATCTAATATACCCTTTTACTCTATGAGTAACGGGTATAATAAGGAAAATGCCGAAAAGAAGCCAAAAAACTGAACTATGAGAACTAGCTTTTATAGTTTCCGAGATCTCAGCTCATCTCACCGGACGGACGGACAGACGGACATGGCTAGATCGACTCGGCTAGTGATCCTGATCAAGAATATATATACTTTATATGGTCGGAAACGCTTCCTTCTACCTGTTACATACTTTTGAACGAATCTAATATACCCTTTTACTCTACACCCAAAAAAAAAAACCTGAGTATCAATTTAATAATTGTGGTTCAAAATGTCACTGCCACTGGGATCACATTTTTGGGGTCAAATTGATCCCAAATGAGTGTCAAAAGTATACCGCACTTCACAAAACATTGAACTTGATAAGAAATATTGTCATTTTAATGACACAAGGGTCACATCGATAGCAATAATTGTCATTTATCGATTTCTTAAGTTCGAACTTCTGTATTCGAAGTTCGAAATGTGCCTAACGCGAGGAGACGCAGCTATTGCACTGTCTTTTATTTTAAAGTTTTTAATATTAAGCAAAAATGATACATATAAATGATATAATTAAAGGTTTTGTATGTTTAGATTGAAAACTTTTGCACTTTATCCGAAATATTAACGCCTTTAATTTGAATATAAAACATATTAGATATGATTACTTGACAAAATATCTTTTAACTAAAAGATTCATATTAAAGTAAATTTGCGTTTCATTTTAAGTTGTAGAAAGTTTTAAATGTTCGCGAACGTGTTAACTTCACATTTAAGTTGAACTTATTCACTCCCGCATAACATAGCGCGATGGCCCAATTGGTAAGGCGTCTGCTTCTAACGCGGGAGGAACCCGGTTCGAAACCCAGCTGTAAAAAGTTTTTAAGATTGCATGTCTAGCATTTCTATAACAATTTAAAAAATAATAATGTATTAAAATTAATTAAGATCTTCGGATCGGGTTTTTTTTGCAACTCAATAGTGTCACATTGACACCTAAATAGTGGCACATTGATGACTATTTTTTTTTGGGTGTATGAGTAACGGGTATAATAAGGAAAATGCCGAAAAGAAGCCAAAAAACTGAACTGTGAGAACTGGTAACAGGCAGCATCCTATCAGATATCCTTTAATTGGATATTTTCAACGATTGCAACGGTAAACTCAAAAATTTTTTTCCTAAATTTTAGAAAATCGCCATAAAATGAAAACTTTTCTTATTTTAAGAAAGTTTTCTAATTTTCAGAAATTTTTTTTCTTAAATCTAGGAAAAAACGTCATAGAAAAAGATTTTTTTGAAAAACTTTTCTAAAATTTAGAAAAATTATTTTTTTTTTTAAATCTGGTATTGTCCTCGGAAAATTTTCTTAGATTAATGGCGATTTCGCCAAAATGTACTTCAGACCTTTCTAGAATCTAGAAAGTCGCTATTAATCCCACGGAAAATTTTTCTATAATTAAAAAAATTTTCTGAATAAAAAAAATACTTTTCTAAAAAACAGAAAAGTGGAAATAGGAAATTGCCATACATTTTAAGAAATTTGTATCGTGCCCTTTGAGTGAGTGCATTTATGGTTTTTATTCTTTCTACGAATAAGAAGAACACACAAAAAAAAAACTTAGTAAAATCAACTGTAATAATTGTCAAACAGTCCCCAACCAGCAAATTGTCAAAAATAGTTACTTTCACAACAACAAATACACACAAAAAGCAAAGACACACACCCAAAGCAAAAACAAAATACACGTAACTATTTTTATAGTTACTTAACTATCTTCATTGGTAAATTTTACCAAGCTAATTTTTTTGTGTGAAGACATGCGGCTAGTCCGCGGCGCGTTGCGACGACAGTTTTTGGCGTATGTATGTATATATATGTACACGTTTATATGCGTATGTGATCGAGAATTTTCTTGTGTGTAGCTGTAACTTTTATTGCGTTGTTTTTTTAGGAAATGCAGCCGAGAATGTTGCTGGCGTTGCGTTGCCTCTTGAACCCTAGTAGTCAGTTTTAAAGTTTTAAATAAGCATTCAAAGTAATAAGTTGTGTTGAACCTGTGCATTTAATAAAGGTACAGTGCGAACCCTCAAAAAAAGAAATTTATATAAATACATAGGTAAGTTATTGAAATGATATTAATATGTAACATTTCAGGGTGTATATAAAATTGGTAAGTGTGCGAACATTTTCAGTATATTAATTTTAATATTATTTATTATATTTTTATACATTTGGCTTAATAAATTCTTTGGCGCAAATACGCTCATTTTTTAATTATTATTAATTTTTTCGATTACAGAAAATAGTATATTATCAGGTATTGTTCTAGGTGATTTACCGGTAAGTAAAAATATTTATGTTTTAATATATAAAAAAAAATTAATTATTTTTTCTTCATTTCTTTTCTTTTTCTCTTTTTTGTTTATGTTTTTTTTTAACTTTTTTTATTTAGGAAACATTAATAACTTGTTCCTACAAATATAATAATTCTCTTTTCAGCATATTTATTTGAGAGTTTGTAAATATATCGATAGCGCAGAAAATAAAAATGAATTTTATTTGAAAAAAGTATTTGTGGTATTTTTTCTGATTTTTAGAAATAAAATGTTCTGGAAATAGTAAATATCCGTTCTAACTTTAAGAAAAGTACTTTCTAGATTTTAGGAAAATTTCTGAAAAGTATGGCAAATTTTTACTCTTTAGAAAATTGTTTCTATATTTAAGAAAAATCCTTTCTAAAAAGTATGGAGAATCGCCATCGACTTAAATACATGGCGAATTTCTTAATTTAATGGCGATTTCGGGCTTTTTTTTTTGAGAGTACGTAAGATGGTTATTTTCTGTTTTATTAAACTAATTTGATGTATTTTTTTTTGTAGACGAATCTTTTTGCGAACAGGAAAGTTTAAAAGAAATGATAGCTCTCTATTTATGCTCTGCTGAAGCGTTTCGATTTGGGGTTCCAAATTTCAGTACCCAAAAACAACATAATTACCAGAAAAATTCTGCCGAACGTTGACGAAGGTCGTTTTAAATAGTTTATGCGGAAGAACTGGCAAAATTTTGATTTTATTGTTGATCTAATACAATATGGTAAAGTCTTTACTGCCTTACGAGGCGATCTGCATCTCCCTGTGAAGGTATAGTTGATTATAGAGTTATCGTCTTGGCTCTAACGGAGAAGGAAGATCCATTGTAAAAACTGCTCCTTTTTTGGAGTAGGAGATGGTGGCACTATAATAGCTACATTTCGAGTATTTAAGGATATTTTATTGGATATGTTAATGGCAATGCGAAATCATATTACTCCAGGAAGCAAAGATATTCTAAAAAAATGTAAGCTGTTTGCGATCATCGGAAGCTCGTTAGACACTTTGTGGTTGGATGGCCAGGCAGTATCCATAACAGCGGCATTTTTTAAAACTGGCCACTATATACAAAGCCAGACTTATTTTTTACTGGTGACCAATGGATCGCCGGAGACAGTGCCTATAAACTGTCTGAGCAAGTTATAACACCCCTTCGTGCCAATTCAACTGACCTTACACGTACTGCCCGGAATGAGTTTAATAGAACTTTAGCATAGAGCAGTGCTTCGGAATGTTAAAAGAAAGATTCAATAGTTTGAAAGAACTAAAGATTATGGCAAAAAATGGTAAAGGTTTATCGTTGATTTGCAACTGGTTTTTTGTTTGCGCTGTTCTCCATAATATAATTATATTATTCGGCCATGATGAATAATGGATTGCAGTATACCCCTATTAAGTGATGATGATAAATTTAATTTATTTAATTTATGCTTTATTTATTTGGAATCCCTCAAGCACAGTGCATAGCAATAGAATTAAGCGGCTTCAGAAAAAATTTCTGAAGTTTTCACTCCAGCCGTTGCATTTTTCTGAACCATTCCCATCTTACTCCAGCCAATGTCGCCTACTACCTAGTTGCAGTCTTAAAGGCAGGCGTTCAATAGCGGGTCTACTCTTCGTGAATGACTTAATTACACAAGTCGACAAAGAAGAAGTCCAAGACTAAACGCTACGAAACCTGAAAGAATTTTAGCTGTAGATTACTACTTCATACTTGGAATCTTTCCATCACGTTACAGTTTTGAGAAATTCGTGGTCAAAGTTCGAAATTTTCGATTTTTAGGCACTTTTTGTGGCTTAATAGCAAGAAAACCCAGAGCCACAATTTAGTGGAAATGGTACTTTGAACCTTTAACTTCAACAGTGTCCAATCACAAAGTTGGGCGTCCTCTACTTCTTTAGCTAGACTGGATTTTATTGAAGTACATTTTGTCACTTTTTATACCCTTGCAGAGGGTATAATGATTTCAGTCAGAAGTTTGCAACGCAGTGAAGGAGACGTTTCAGACCCTATAAAGTATATATATTCTTGGTCAGCATGACTAGACGAGTCGATCTAGCCATGTCCGTCTGTCCGTCCGTCCGTCCGTTTCTACGCAAACTAGTCCCTCAGTTTTGAAGCTATCGAGCTGAAACTTTACCAAAAGTCGTATTTCTGTTGCAGGTAGTATATAAGTCGGAGCCGGCCGGATCGGACAACTATATCCTATAGCTCCCATAGGAATAATCGGAAAAATAATTGAAAAAAAATTATAACTTATGTGTTTTTTGACATATTACCTTATGCTCTTGGAAATATCATTTTTTTAACAGTTCTGAGTTTCGAATTAAATTTTATAAAAATCGGACGACTATATCATATAGCTGCCTGTCGACGGACGATAGTTCATCCGATAGGTCTTAAGATTAAATTTAGTATATATCGAGAAATGTATGGATTTGACCTCGACCGCTGAACGGTCCTATTTGAGCGGCCATGTTTGGCGCTATGATTTTAAGCTTCCGCATTGATTGTCGCGTGGTGAATTAAGGAGGACATACTGCGGTAAGATTAGTTAACAGAATTGTGGTAGGTTATGTTCTAAGTGAATATTTCCAGAATAAAACGGCTTTACAACGGCAGTCAGCCTGAAGTAACCTTTCTACTCGCGGGGTGGAAATCGGCCGTTAAAGGCAACTCCGTGGGGCCAGCAACATGGTCTTTTATTCGCAGTCCTAGAAGTCGACTGCAAGGCGCGGGCAGCGCAGAGACACGCGGACAGCGTAGACACGCGGGCAGCGTAAGGCGCAGGCAGCGCAGAGAAAGACGCGGGCAGCGTCGGAACGCGGACAGCGTAAGGATTGGTTAAGTTCCTGGGCAGAATGCAACATTCCCCCAGACGAAGTAACCGGTTGAACGAGGAGCAGGTCACTCCTGTATCAACGAGTGCGGGTCAGACACCCGGGAGCAGTGGCGCGGGAAATAAGCCGGCTAAGAAGAAGGTAGTAGCTACTACGGCGTCGCTGATTCCTAGCCAGACCACTGCGATCACCGTGACAGCCTCCCAGCCTGGGAGTGTTGTTACCACGGTTGGAGGCACCGCATCAGGACAGATCCGGCCACCTCCAGTGTTGGATCTCTTGGAGAGAATAGCAGCGCTGGAGAAGGAGCTGGAAAATGTAAGAGCTCGCAACAATTTTAGTGCTGGCGATTCAATAACCGTCGGCGAAGGCGGCGTGGGTAACGCCGCGTCAGGGCCGCCGCCATCTTTGTTCGAGCCGCCATCTTTGACGAGCAGTAACGGGATCCCACATAACGGGGTCGGTACGAGCAGTACGGCACATGTGGCGCCGCCATCTTGGAGCGGGCCAGCACTGATAGCAAGTAGCAGTCATCACCCCCCATATTGTGCAACAAGTACGGCGCAGGCAGCGCATGGTTTTGCACCGCCGGGTGTGAGCATCCAGAATATCATGACGCCGACGTCAATAGCTGGATCCTACGCCTGGATGACGCCGAATGGGAACTACATGCCACGCAAGCTTCCTGATCTGCCAGTATTTGGTGGTCAGCCAGAGGACTGGCCGATCTTCTATTGTGCGTTTACCGAGACAACTCAAGCGTACAACTGCACGGATTTGGAGAATAACCAACGCTTGCTGAAGGCGCTGAAGGATGAGGCACGTGAGACCGTCAAGTCTCTCCTGATCCATCCAAGGAATGTCAGCGCTGTGGTAGAGCAGCTGCGCTTTAGGTATGGCCGACCGGAGCAACTTATTCGCAGCCAGCTGAGTGGTATTCGAGAGGTGCCCCCCATTTCGGAGCACAACCTGGCGAAGATTGTACCCTTCGCAACCCGTGTGAGTAACCTCACAGCCTTCTTGCAGTCAGCGAAGGCAGATCAGCATTTGGGGAATCCAACACTAATGGAAGACCTTGTGGCCAAGCTCCCTACCAGCAAGCGTGTGGAGTGGGCAAGGCATGCTGCGACGATTACACCTTTCCCAACCATTGTGCATTTCAGTGCTTGGTTGACGGAGTACGCGAATGTAGTGTGTACTATCGTGGACGTCGAAGGGAAAGAACCGAGGCGTCGATTGCTGCACGCAAGCATCGACCATAACCAAGGCGATCAACAGGGTCACCCCAGAAGTTGTCCAATTTGTGGAGGACAACATGCAGTCAGGGACTGCAGAGAATTCATTGGAGCTTCGCCGCCGGACAGGTGGCCTACAAAGTGGTCACATGACTAGATCCTGCAACTCGCATGGTGAGTGTCAATTTAATGGATGCCGGCAGAGGCATCACAGCATGCAGGCGGACAGCCAACGCAGAAGATCGCCGCAACAAGGCAGCGATAGAAGGTACAACGAGGGAAACCAGCAGTCAGCAGTTTCCAGGCGTACCCAGAACGGAGGAACTCCGCAGCCAGCGGAGACGCCCGTAGAGAGGAATTTAAGCTGTGTCGACGCAGAAGGAGGCCGTCTACTGTTCCGTATATTACCAGTCACACTGTACGGGGCTGGTCGACGAGTGGATACGTACGCACTCCTGGATGAGGGATCGTCCGTAACGATGATCGACGACGAGCTACGGAGAGACCTTGGGGTTCAAGGTGAGCGTCGACAACTTAATATACAGTGGTTTGGAGGTAGAGCAACCAGACAGCCTACCAACGTCGTGAGTCTGCAAATCAGTGGATTGGGCAAGCAAGTTCGCCATGCGTTGCGAAGCGTGTATTCCGTTCCGGACCTGAGCTTGCCGATGCAGACCCTACACCGACGAGATGTTCAAGGCGTGCATAAGGACGCACGACTGCCGATGAGACCCTACAGCAACGTGGTGCCAAAGTTGCTGATTGGGCTTGATCACGGACACTTGGGATTGCCACTACGAACGCGACGGTTTGCCAGACAGGGACCGTATGCGGCCGCAACCGAGCTGGGCTGGGTTGTCTTTGGGCCCGTAAGTGGACAATCAATTTCGCCATCACCGATGTCCTGCCTTTTAACCGTGCCAACGGATGACACAGTTCAGAGGATGGTGGAAGACTACTTCGATATTGAAAACTTTGGCGTGAAGCTCGCACCACCAGTCGCGGGCACAAAGGATACTCGAAGACACGACGGTGAAAGTGGGCCCACGTTACCAGACAGGTTTACTATGGAAGGACGACCACATTGTGCTGCCACCAAGCTATGACATGGCGTACAAGCGGTTGGTCAATGTCGAGAAGAAGATGAAGCGGAACGGTCAGTTCGCGCAGGCCTACAGCAGGATCATCAAGGATTACGTGTCTAAAGGATACGCTCGACGATTGGAGCCCAACGAGGTCGCGGTAGAAAGCGACAGGCTATGGTATTTGCCTCACTTTGGAGTCGAAAACCCGAATAAGCCAGGCAAGATTCGTTTGGTTTTCGACGCTGCAGCCAAGGCTAAAGGAACATCGCTAAACTCGGCCCTGGACAAAGGACCGCAACATTTCAAACCGTTGCCAGCCGTACTCTTTCACTTTAGAGAAGGAGCCGTCGGAGTTTGTGGGGACATTAAGGAAATGTTCCACCAAGTTCTGATCCGACCCGAGGATAGACTTTCCCAACGCTTCTTGTGGAGAGATGGCGACGACAACAGGGATCCTGATGTCTACGAGATGAACGTGATGACCTTCGGAGCAGCCTGCTCGCCAAGTGCTGCGCATTACGTGAAGACTGTGAATGCCAAACAGTTTGAGCATTCGGATCCGAGAGCAGTCAAGGCCATCATCGACTGTCATTATGTGGATGACTATGTGGACAGCTTTGCTACCGAGAGCGAAGCCATCAGCGTATCTACCCGAGTGAAGGAGATACATGCGAACGCTGGATTCGAGCTATGCCAGTTTTTATCCAGTTCACCCGCTGTGGAGACAGCATTGGGTCCACCAGGACACGTGAGGTGCGTCGGATGGGGTGAGTCTGAACAGAAAATTCTGGGAATGTATTGGCAGGCAGCCACGGATTGCTTCAAGTTTAACGTG
Organism: Drosophila mimetica; assembly: GCA_037075245.1. Lineage (NCBI taxonomy): Eukaryota > Metazoa > Arthropoda > Insecta > Diptera > Drosophilidae > Drosophila > Drosophila mimetica. Next base: position 4,216,633 of record JBAMCH010000004.1, read on the forward strand.
AAGTATCATCGAACTCCGAGCAGCGTAGTAAACGGAGAACGAGTCCCTACCAAGAGGGAGTTTTTGAGCTTGGTTATGTCTACGTTTGATCCTCTGGGATTTCTTTGCTGTCTCATGATAACAGCCAAGTTGCTGTTGCGAGAGATCTGGAGGCAGAAAGTGCAGTGGGATGAACCACTACCGGACGAGATCAACAAAGCCATTGTGAATTGGCGTAAAGAGATGGACGCCGTGGGACAGTTTCGATGTCCTCGCCATTATTTTGGGCGCGGACTTGTACGGGGAATAGAGTTGCACGTCTTCGTGGATGCGAGCCAATCAGCTTTCGCGGCAGTGGCCTACTGGAGGGTCACTTATGAGGACGATGACGTGCTAGTGAGCTTTGTATGTGCCAAAACAAAGTGCGCTCCGATGCGAACAATGTCAATCCCACGGCTGGAGCTGCAGGCAGCAGTTCTTGGAACAAGACTGATGGACGCTGTTAGGCTAGAACACAGCGTGGCCATCAATGATATTGTGCTATGGTCGGACTCCAAGACGGTGCTTCGATGGATCGGCAGCACACATCGCCGTTACAAACAGTTTGTCGGTAATCGTGTGGCCGAAATCTTGGAGTCGACGAAGGTAACCCAATGGAGATGGGTGCCAACCGCTGACAATGCGGCTGATGATGCAACGCGTTCGCAATGCCACGTGGACCTCAGTCAGCAGTCACGATGGCTAAGCGGACCGGCGTTTTTGAGGCAGCCAGCGGGTAGCTGGCCACAGCCTGAATCTGGAATTGAACGAGATCTGGATATAAACGACGTCGAGGAAGTCTCAAGTGAGTTTGCGTTGGTCGCCGCGAACGACTTTTGTATTTCATTTCAGAGATTCTCGAGGTACAATCGGCTACTCAGGACCACAGCCTGGGTCTTAAGGTTTACGCGCCGGTGTCGTAGACAAAGGAGCGAGCTCGAGGAATACGGGCTTACCGCAGCAGAATGTGATGCGGCGGAGAACCTGTTGGTCAGACAGGCACAACGAGAGGCATTTCCCGATGAGATGCGGGCGACAGAGGATTGCAAGGCCGTCGCCAATGGAAGCGACATTCGAGGGCTGATGCCCTACATAGATGACCGTGGTGTTCTACGAGCCTACGGTAGAGTGGATGCCGCACTGTGCATGCCGTACAGTGCGAGGAGGCCAATAATCCTGTCACATCGACACAGTCTTACGGAGATGATTGTGTACCATTTTCACGACAAGATGAAGCATCAGAATGTGGATGCGACGATTGCCGAGATCCGGATGAGATTCTGGGTCACGAAGCTGAGACGAGTCCTACGGAAGGTGACCTCAGCATGTAACGTGTGTAAGTTACAACGAGCGCGGCCGGTGCCGCCGATCATGGGATCCCTCCCGGAGGATCGCTTGGAGGCCAACGGATGGCCGTTTAAGAACACTGGACTGGATTATTTTGGGCCACTGATGGTAACTGTGGCTCGACACAAGGAGAAGCGATGGGTAGCCCTGTTCACGTGCTTGACGACCAGGGCGATACATCTGGAGTTGGCGCATGACCTGTCGACGGATTCCTGCATAATTGCGATCAGGAATTTCGTCTGCCGTAGAGGGCCAGTGTACAAGCTGCGCAGTGATAACGGCAAGAACTTCGTGGGAGCTGACAGGGAAGCCCGACGATTTGGCGATGTGTTCGAGCCGGAAAGAATTCAAGGAGAGCTCTCTGGCAGAGGCATCGAGTGGGTTTTTAACTGCCCAATAAACCCATCTGAAGGAGGAGTCTGGGAGCGAATGGTGCAGTGCGTCAAGAGGGTCCTGCGCCACACACTGAAAGAGGTGGCGCCGCGGGATCACGTACTGGAGAGTTTCCTGATCGAGGCGGAGAACATAGTCAATTCGCGTCCGCTCACCCACTTGCCGGTGGATGCGGACCAGGAGGCGCCTCTGACGCCAAATGATCTACTCAGAGGAGTAGCCAACTTGCCCGACACGCCTGGCGGAGACGTGGAGCTGCCCAAGGAGTGCGCTACACGGAAACAATGGAGGATAGCCCGGCTACTGAGGGACCGTTTCTGGAAGAGGAGGGTCTTGGAGTACCTGCCTACACTTGTGCGCCGCGAGAAGTGGTGCCGGAGGACGGAGCCGATTCGCCAGGGTGACATGGTCTTCGTTTGCGATCCAGCCTTGCCCCGAAGAGAGTGGTGCAAGGGAATCATCGAGGAGGTCTATCATGGAGTGGATGGAGTCATCAGACGCGCTAGAGTACGCGTGAGCGACAACGGCCTATCTAGGATTATGATGCGTCCCGTCTCCAAACTTGCAGTTTTGGATTTGAGTGAAGCGGTTCTTCACGGGGTCGGGGATGTCGACGGACGATAGTTCATCCGATAGGTCTTAAGATTAAATTTAGTATATATCGAGAAATGTATGGATTTGACCTCGACCGCTGAACGGTCCTATTTGAGCGGCCATGTTTGGCGCTATGATTTTAAGCTTCCGTATTGATTGTCGCGTGGTGAATTAAGGAGGACATACTGCGGTAAGATTAGTTAACAGAATTGTGGTAGGTTATGTTCTAAGTGAATATTTCCAGAATAAAACGGCTTTACAACGGCAGTCAGCCTGAAGTAACCTTTCTACTCGCGGGGTGGAAATCGGCCGTTAAAGGCAACTCCGTGGGGCCAGCGACACTGCCATAGGAACTATCAGAAAATTAATGGCAAATTAATATGAACAAAATTATAGCTTCGGTGTCTTTTGACATATTTCCTTCTACTCTTTAGAATATCGTTTTTTTAATACTTCTGATTTTCGTTTTAAATTTTATAAAAATCGGACGACTATATCATATAGCTCCCATAGGAATGATCGGAAAATTAATGGGAAATTAATAGGAAAAAAATTATAGCTTTGTTAATTTTTATTGTATTCTCTTCTACTCTTGAATATAACTTTATTTTATTTTTTCAGAATTTCGAAATAAATTTTACATAAATCGGACGACTATATTATATAGCTCCCATAGGAATGCTCAATCAATTATTGTCAAAATGCTATAATTCGGTTTGTTCCAAATCGAAATTCAGATTTTTGTAATTTGTAATTAAATAGGAATTAACTGCAAGGGTATATAGACTTCGGCTGGCCGAAGTTAGCTTCCTTTCCTGTTTAATCTATAGTAGCCAATGACTATGCTCTTATTGTTTAAAATGTTTACTGTCAATTACTCATCAATTCAGGCTACTATTTCACTCATAGAAATTTTCCGGTAAAATCGCCCTAAAAACAAGGAAAATCGACATAAAACCGGGGTCAATGGCGACTAAACTATGGAGTTAGGGAAAATTAACCTAAAAATACGGGTGTCTTAGTCATACATTTAAAGTGATTTTTCTTAAATCTAGGGCTACTTTTCTGTTTTCAAAGGTAATTGCCCTGGAAATAAGAAAAAATACCTTTAAACTAAAAGCAGTTTTTCCTATATTTAGGGTGTTTTTCTTATACTTAGGGTTATTTTTCTGTTTTCATAGGCGAAACGCCTTAAGCCATCAAACAAATCTTTTTTTTTTGTCCATATGCCTGGGAGAGATGTCAGATGCCTGGGAAAGAGTCTATACTATAAACCGCGTATTTCCTTTGATCTGGACTGTCTTCAAAACACACATACTTTAACACCGTTTCAGATCATTTAAACTATGGAGTTAGGGAAAATTAACCTAAAAATACGGGTGTCTTAGTCATACATTTAAAGTGATTTTTCTTAAATCTAGGGCTACTTTTCTGTTTTCAAAGGTAATTGCCCTGGAAATAAGAAAAAATACCTTTAAACTAAAAGCAGTTTTTCCTATATTTAGGGTGTTTTTCTTATACTTAGGGTTATTTTTCTGTTTTCATAGGCGAATCGCCTAAAACCATCAAACAAATCTTTTTTTTTGTCCATATGCCTGGGAGAGATGTCAGATGCCTGGGAAAGAGTCTATACTATAAACCGCGTATTTCCTTTGATCTGGACTGTCTTCAAAACACACATACTTTAACACCGTTTCAGATCATTTAAATGCACCTGTTTGTTGCCATATGAAAGGATGCGGTTGGGAGGCACATACCTATGCTACACCGACGTTAGGACTGAAAAATCACCTTGATAAAGTAATTAAGGAGATATATATGAGGAGAAAAAACCACTTACTTGAGAAAAACTGTTGGTCGCTACGAGGATCGAACCCACGGACTCTCGGGTTGGAGTCTAACACTCTACCGCTGCACCACAATCCCATCGCGCAAAACGACGTACAAACATTGTACACATCTTATTTTCTTGGGGTCTTATTTATATTTCGACTAAAGGCAATCAAAACATGTATTCTTGTTGCTGATGGTTGAAATATTTTGGCCGTTTTGTAATCCGCATGTTTAATTCAAAGTAGTCCTTAACTAAGAATATTCATACATATGTAATTAAGGTTTAAAGTATACTTTAAATCACTATAGACGGCAGTCCATGTAGTGACGAAACGCACCAGGAGAGTGTGCGAAGGCGACTACTATATATAGCCGCGAAATTGAAAATCTGCTGTGATAGTCCGATCGTAATGAGTAATACACCAAATTAAAGGTATTGCTAAAACTTAAAGGATTGCATACCAAGACCTCAAGAAAATTAATTGGTTTGGGAGAGAGAGCGGTGAAAGTGTAAAAGTGAAAATTTAGAAATTTGGATCTCTTGGGGCCGGTGGGGATAATTGGACGCACTACGTTAGTTGTATTCCTACTGAAAATGCGCTTAATATGAGGGGTCATATCGGACGCTCCGTTCAAAACTTTAGTTTTACCACTTTTGGAAAAACCCGCTAGTTTAGCGGGAAAACAGCTATAAATAGCTAAAATACGGAAGGCTGTAACTTCTAAACTACTTAATCTACAGACTTGTGCTGTATCTCGTTTGAAAGGTATTTTGAAATGCTATAAGCGCCCATCATATATAATTTGTGTAAATGTAATAGTTAAAAAGATATGCACAAAACAAAAATTGTTTTAACTTTTTTTTAGCTTTTTTTTTATTTTTTTCAAAAACGGCTCTAACGATTTTCTTTAAAACTTTAGTTCCGAAAAAATAAATTTTAAAAAGTGTATTTAATCATGTGTGTAATCATCTTTCGTCAAAAATGTTGATATCAGAACTTTTGTATGTTGAAGGTGCGATCGTCACTAGTTTTTTACCTCGTTAAGAGGTGTTTTTGTTTGATTTTATATAGCTGCCATAGGACGGATCGATCAATTAATGTCAAAATAATCCGTAAACTGCTATAATTTTGTTTGTTGCAAATCTAAATTTAACATTTTTGTAATTTCAAATAGAATAGTAACGATCTGCAAGGGTATATAAACTTCGGCTGGCCGAAGTTAGCTTCCTTTCTTTTTTTTCAATTATTTTTCCGATTACTCCTATGGGAGCTATAAGATATAGTTGTCCGATCCGGCCGGCTCCGACTTATATACTACCTGCAATAGAAAGACGACTTTTGGTAAAGTTTCAGCTCGATAGCTTCAAAACTGAGGGACTAGTTTGCGTAGAAACGGACGGACGGACGGACGGACAGACGGACGGACATGGCTAGATCGACTCGTCTAGTCATGCTGACGAAGAATATTTATACTTTATAGGGTCAGAAACGTCTCCTTCACTGCGTTGCAAACTTCTGACTGAAATCATTTTACTCTCTGCAAGGGTATAATAATAACGACTTTACATGATTTCTTGCCTACCGTGGGCAGAAATTGAGCGTACCTTTAAATTCCGAATTTCTAATGCTGGCAAGTAACGTCTCCGTTTCTTAAATTTCGTTGATACCAAGCTTGTTTATTGTTTCCTTCTTTAATGTTTTCGCTGTGTACATATGTGCGTACGATAATAAAAATTAAACAGAAAATTATCGATAATAATATCGAATATCGGATCCTATTAATGTACTAGTAATAAAAATAATATACTAATAAACAAATGGTAATTAAATACATGTACGTCAAATTAGCGTCGGTGACTTAGCGGCGATTGTGGAACGGTAGAATTTGGAACATGGGGCCAACTTTTAAATTATGATTTCTTCGGCTTCTGGGGACCAAATTGAACAATATTTAATGCAAAATTGTTTAGAATGAAAATATCTATCGATCTAGATAGGCTTCTATAAGTATATTAAAAATCTATTCAAAAAATCGTGTCCCCACAATTTTCTTTATTGCTCCCCTCACAGAGGTTGTACCAATATGCACGGTAAACATGATTATTGGGCGTTAATTCAAGCTTCTTGTCAGAAAGTATCACTAAGCTAAAGCCGTCAGTTTTGGAGAAAATCGCCTAACAGTGAATGCACCTCGGATTTTTCCCATACAAAACTGAACAGGGCTCCACTCTCAGACGTTGTACCAACATGCACCGTATATTGGCAGATTGTGGATTACCCAAAGCAAGTTCAGTGATAAAATCATAAAGATAAAGCCGTCAGTTTTTGAGAAAATCGCTTTACAGTGGGGGAAGAAAAAATGTTAAAAGAAGTGCCCCCAAACTCAAATTTGAACCAGTAAGTTCCAAGACATGAATCACTATGTAAAAAATGTATTCATGACACTAACCTTACGGGAAAAAATCTGATTCGACGCTAACTCTATTTTCAACTAAATTGACTTTCACAGACGTTGTACCAACATGCACGGTACATCATTGGAAAGGAAATTAACTTTACCAATTAACTAATTTGGTTCGGTTAACGAAAAGCCGTCAGTTTTTGAGGAAAACGCATAGCGCGTTGTTGCCATCTCATTTGTTCCAAAATTGGAACCAGAACGACCCTGTTCTACGCTCCCAAGACTCGTACCATATGGGAAAATATTTATGTTTCGACGCTAACTCTATTTTCAACTAAATTGACTTTCACAGACGTTGTACCAACATGCACGGTACATCATTGGAAAGGAAATTAACTTTACCAATTAACTAATTTGGTTCGGTTAACGAAAAGCCGTCAGTTTTTGAGGAAAACGGATAGCGCGTTGTCGGCATCCCATTTGTTCCAAATTTGTAACTAAGAACACATTATATCGATATTTTATATCGATACTTCGATAAAAGCAGCTGAAAGTGTGGCATCACTCCCGATTCGCGGGAACTTTACTTCAACTTTCATTTAACGGAACCAAGCAACAACCTTAAACATGACATCGCGTGTGGCCTTAATTAAATGCGTAAGTAATAAAAACCACTTAATCCCTATTAATTATAGCTTAATAACATTCTTACTTTACTTTCAGAACATTGTCAACTTCGTCGTAGGTGATGACGAGGGGGCTCCCCCCCCCCAAAACACCGCCAGCGCCAAGAAGAGCCAAACCAACGTTCGAACCGAGACCAGGTGCGCGAGCGTCGCCTGCGCCGCCGAAATCGCCGTCGACAGGAGGCTGCCGCCAATCAGGCTACTGGCCAAGAGACGGCCGCGGTCGGAAATGCTGGCCAGGAGGCGGCCGAGGGGGAAAATGCTGGCCAGGAGGCGGCCGCAGTCGGAAATACTGGCCAGGAGGCGGCTGCCAACGAGGCTGAAAATTTAAAAAAAAAACATATATGTTCTCATACAAATTACAAATAAAATAAACGCTGAATGAAATCGAGCAATTTCTATATATATATATACTGGCTCTCCCGATAAATTTAATGCATTATTTATTAAAATCGGTTCAGTAGTTTAATTAAATTTATTAATTATTTCTTCTCCAGCCCTGGTACATTTGTAGGAGGTGCCCTTCGCGTACTGGCAACATCTTGGCGGCATAGAATATAAAAACGAAATTATGTTGTATAATATTTTCAACGAAATACAGACATGCCTTAGTTTATACTTGCTTGCCTGATAAATTTGATGTATTTTTTATTAAAATCGGTTCGGTAGTTTAATAGAAATTCCGATTTTAAGAGTTTCAATAATATATATTAATTAATTCTTCTCCAGCCCTTGTGTACAAGAAGGAGTTGCCACCCTGTCAAACGATTTCCCCGTTACTTTGGAATGATGGCGCAGCAAGGCAAAGCAACAAAATTAGCAACGCAAACTTAGCAGCTAATTAAATTGTGTTAAGCTTAACAGAAGCGTTCATCATGTGTAAGTATCCTTTCGCTGATACATAAGCAGGATCAATTTTATTTACACGGATTTATATAGCAGCACAAAATCAATTGAAGCATCCAGCCGTTTAACAAGTGGGAAGTACATGCAAAAAAAGTAAGTGTGTAAGTCTGACATACATATGTATGTATGTAAATATTGTAGTTACTTTATTACCAAATAATTTTTTGACCGCAAAATAAGAAAAATGCTAATCCAAAGTTCCAGAAGTGTGCAACGCAGTAAAGTATACATACATATATAATAAATTTATAAAATATAAATAGTACACACATATGTACATACATAATGAACGTATCCTTCACTGCGTTGCACAGTTTATAGATAAATATGATATAGCGGCCCCAGAAACGATCGGAAAATGTACATATATAACTTAGCTAATTTTCTTGTTTTTAAGTTGTTTTTTTTTTAGTTGTCTGTGCTTTTTTGTACTTAAACAAATTCTAACAGCTATGGAATATCCGCTTTTTTTGCAACTTTTTCTCTCCGTGAGCGATCGAAATGTTAAGGGCATATACACATGTCGGTCGTTTTTTTACTTGTTGGCTAATGCTCTTCTGTCCTCATTACATTTCTTAAAACGAATTTTCTAAAAACAACTTTAGCCCCTCCATTTACCTATAAAAGGTATGCAATTTAAAGCTAACTATAGTAGTTACTAATTTTATTAGCAGAATACCTTTTTATACCCTTGCAGAGGGTATAATGATTTTAGTCAGAAGTTTGCAACGCAGTGAAGGAGACGTTTCCGACCCCATAAAGTATATATATTCTTGATCAGCATAACTAGACGAGTCGGTCTAGCCATGTCCGTCTTTCCGTCTTTCCGTCCGTTTCTACGCAAACTAGTCCCTCAGTTTTAAAGCTATCGAGATGAAACTTTACCAAAAGTCGTCTTTCTATTGCAGGTAGTATACAAGTCGGAAGCGGCCGGATCGGACCACTATATCTTATAGCTCCCATAGGAATAATCGTAAAAATAATGAAAAAAATTATATCTTTGGTGTTTTTTGACATATTAACTATTGCTCTTGAGAATATCATTTTTTCAACTGTCCCGAATTTCGAATTCAATTTTACAAAAATCGGACGACTATATCATATAGCTTCCAGAGGAATAATCGGAAAACTAAAGGGAAATTAATAGAAACAAAATTATAGCTTTGTTAATTTTTATTGTATTCTCTTCTACTCTGGAATATAATTTAATTTTTATTATCTCAGAATTTCGAATTAAATTTAACATAAATCGGACGACTATATTATATAGCTTCCATAGTAAAGATCGATCAATTAATGTCAATATAATACGTAAACTGCTATAATTTTGTTCGTTGTTGCTTGCAAATGTAAATTTAACATTTTTGTAATTTTAAATTGAATTGGAATGATCTGCAATGGCATATAAACTTCGGCTGGCCGAAGTTAGCTTCCTTTCTTGTTTATAGTTACGTTTTTATCCGTATAAGTCAATTTTACTAATACAAAAGGTTAAAAATGTTCCTAATTTTAAGATTATTGCAAAGGGTATAAAGATTTCAGACAGAACAGAAAGATATTTATATTTATCTAGATCTTTTAAAATTCTTTTATATTGTGATTTCCATGCTAGTGTAACTTGATTCTTACAGGATATTTAGTCTAAACTTGCAATTAGATATAGGCAGGTTGAAGTACTAAGGTTATCTGAAGGGTAGATTCTGGTGGTGTATGTGTGTTTGGGTGTGTGGACATGTGCATAGAGATATGTTGTATATGTGTATGGCTGTCATTTCTTACGGTACCTTCATTTACAAAAATAAAACAATATACAATACACGAAAGCAGCTATAATTTTGTTTGTATAGTAAATCTAAATGTAAGAAATTTGGAATTTGAAATTGAGTCCGCAAGGGTATATAGACTTGATTATGGCTGGCCGAAGCTAGCTTCCTTTCTTGTTTTTATTGGGTTTAGAAAATACATTTTTGGAGCAGCACTAGGAAATATAAAACAATAATATATTAAAATCCCAAAAATCTAAAGTCAGATTTAGATATTATTTTAAATTCTATTAAAATGTAGTGCCGATTATTATATAATTATTTTATATATTTTTTCAGAAACAAACCATTAAATTTATCAAAGGCCATAGAAGCCGCTTTAGAAGAAGGAGTAATAGGAACATCAGGTCATTTATCCGATAATGAATATGAAAGTATTTTTACGTTTATACGTAAAAATATTTGTGCTGCCAACAGAGCTAGTTTTCTAGTTTTTCTGAAAAAGTTAAATTTAAATCAATCTTTATTTAAAGAGAAGGGTGAGAAACCAATAGTTGAACAATCAGATGTTCCCCTCCCAAGTTCTATGTCCTGTGAAGACGAACTAGGATTAGAAATTGGTCCTTATATTACTTTAAGCTCTTCTTCAATTTCCAATCCAAAAGACGAAAGTCATATCGAAGCATCATTAAAGTGTCTTCGTAAAACTTGTCGTATTGGGAATATGAGTTTAAATGTTTACGTGGAAATGGTGAATTTCAATCCCGATCGGGATCGCTTTCCAGAGTCATGTAAAATTTTAATTGCTGAAATTCAAATTCAGGAATTTCAAGAAATAGTACTTAAATGCTGCGCAAAGTTCACTGAGAAGCAGTCCATAGAGCACGTTATAAGAGAACATTTTTTATACCCTTGCAGAGGGTATAATGATTTCAGTCAGAAGTTTGCAACGCAGTGAAGGAGACGTTTCCGACCCAATAAAGTATATATATTATTGATCAGCATGACTAGACGAGTCGATCTAGCCATGTCCGTCTGTCTAGTTTGCGTAGAAACTAGTCCCTCAGTTTTGAAGCTACCGAGCTGAAACTTTACCAAAAGTCGTCTTTCTGTTGCAGGTAGTATATAAGTCGGAGCCGGCCGGATCGGACAACTATATCTTATAGCTCCCATAGGAATAATAGGAAAAATAATTGAAAAAAAATTATAACTTATGTGTTTTTTGACATATTACCTTATGCTCTTGGAAATATCCTTTAATTTGCCATTAATTTTCTGATAGTTTCTATGGCAGCTATATGATATAGTCGCCCGATTTTTATAAAATTTAATTCGAAATTCAGAATTTTAACAGTTCTGAATTTCGAATTAAATTTTATAAAAATCGGACGACTATATCATATAGCTGCCATAGGAACTATCAGAAAATTAATGGCAAATTAATATCAACAAAATTATAGCTTCGGTGCCTTTTGACATATTTCCTTCTACTCTTTGGAATATCGTTTTTTTAATACTTCTGATTTTCGATTTAAATTTTATAAAAATCGGACGACTCTATCATATAAGTCGGAGCCGGCCGGATCGGACAACTATATCTTATAGCTCCCATAGGAATAATAGGAAAAATAATTGAAAAAAAATTATAACTTATGTGTTTTTTGACATATTACCTTATGCTCTTGGAAATATCCTTTAATTTGCCATTAATTTTCTGATAGTTCCTATGGCAGCTATATGATATAGTCGCCCGATTTTTATAAAATTTAATTCGAAATTCAGAATTTTAACAGTTCTGAATTTCGAATTAAATTTTATAAAAATCGGACGACTATATCATATAGCTGCCATAGGAACTATCAGAAAATTAATGGCAAATTAATATCAACAAAATTATAGCTTCGGTGCCTTTTGACATATTTCCTTCTACTCTTTGGAATATCGTTTTTTTAATACTTCTGATTTTCGATTTAAATTTTATAAAAATCGGACGACTCTATCATATAGCTCCCATAGGAATGATCGGAAAATTAATGGGAAATTAATAGGAAAAAAATTATAGCTTTGTTAATTTTTATTGTATTCTCTTCTTCTCTTGAATATAACTTTATTTTATTATTTTAGAATTTCGAAATAAATTTTACATAAATCGGACGACTATATTATATAGCTCCCATAGGAATGATCAATCAATTATTGTCAAAATTGCAATAATTCGGTTTGTTCCAAATCGAAATTCAGATTTTTGTAATTTGTAATTAAATAGGAATTAACTGCAAGGGTATATAGACTTCGGCTGGCCGAAGTTAGCTTCCTTTCTTGTTTTCTGTTAACAATGCTTGTTTGATAAACTTTAAGTCTATCCGTCTTAATAAGGAATCGTACACTGCTTATGGATATTGCAAAGATCCATCCTGCCACTTCTTTAAGTTTCAAGGATCATATTATGGAAATTTTAAAATTTATTCAAATAGAATTGAAGTACAACATTCGATTAATGCAAAAAAAAACCGCAGTGCAGGGCTATAAATCGGTGTTTGGCGAAAAAGGAAATCAAAGGCAACACTGCCTTTGAATTTAGGAACAAATTGGTTAATAATGCCAACGCAAACAGGGCTCTTATTGGCAACGATCAAATGATCAATAAACATTTATCGTTCTACCGAAATTTCAGAAGAGAATGCTAAGGATAATTTTGAAAAAGATCCGTTTAAAGACGCCTTCGATATGAAATGCCATAACTTTTCGCATTTTATTCAGTTTTTATCAACAAAGCTGGAAGTGTACTTATGGAACAAAGAGCACATAAGTCTCTTCTTGAGTAAAATCAAGAAGGACACATTGCATATGGATGCTACTGGGTGCGTAGTGCAACCAATAAAATTTGTGAAGAAAAGAATTCTTCTCTACTCATTGGTTGCACATATTCCCGAGCATAAAATGGTGTTCCATGTGGCTCATGCCATTTTATCAAATCACGGCGCCTATGATATTGGTCGCTTTTTAAGGGGGGACATCTGAGTAAAATTTTTAAAAAACCAAAAAAAAATTTTTTTGCTTAAAATATTCTTTAGGGTCTTAAAAATAACATACCAAAAAATAGAGTCCGACAAAAGTGTCTAAGTGTCGAAATTTTACATTATGCGGCGATGCCTCATATGTATATCCCAGGCATCTTAAAACTTTAAACCCTATTTTCTCGAAACCACTTTTTTTGAGACTGCCCGAAACATAACTCGAACAAATCTTAATCGATCTATCTGAAATTTTGACAGTATATTCAAAATACCTATGTCTATCGACACACGTAGGATTTTTTTTATATTGCTTACTTTTTTTTTATCAACAATTTTGTGACGTTTTTTCAATCACTCACCATTTTGCAAAAAATCAATATATCGCAAAAATCCTATGTGTGTCGATAGCTGTTGATGTATAGAAATATAGAAATTTAGATAAAAAATCTAGATCAAAAATTAAGGACGTTAGCTTTCCGGCCAATGACCTCCTTCAACGAAAACCTCCTACAAAGAAATGCTGCACAGCCGCCATTTTGTTTTTGATTTATTTGAAAAAAATTTATTTTGTACTTCGAACTTAATATTAAAAAACCTACTTTACAAATTTTCGATTGGCTTTTTCATTTGGCCAAAAAAAATTCCAGAAAATCCGCTTTTTTTCCCCACTTACTCAGATGTCCCCCACTAAGTGAATTTAACATGTTTTGTAAAGCCAATCAAATCAAGCATCCAATATGCAAACGCATAATAACCGATGTTAGTTTTGCTATGATTTGAAAAAAATTTATTTTGTACTTCGAACTTAATATTAAAAAACCTACTTTACAAATTTTCGATTGGCTTTTTCATTTGGCCAAAAAAAATTCCAGAAAATCCGCTTTTTTTTCCCCACTTACTCAGATGTCCCCCACTAAGTGAATTTAACATGTTTTGTAAAGCCAATCAAATCAAGCATCCAATATGCAAACGCATAATAACCGATGTTAGTTTTGCTATGATAGGAGCAATTTTAAATGAATTTAACGGTTTGGAAATTGCCGAATACATTCAAATGTGCTTGCGATATCGAAAAAAAAACTGTTGGATTGGCAAACATTGAATTGCCGGATTTCATAAGAAATGCTCTTGGGCTGGCCTATAATATTATTAGTATTAAGGATTTAGAGGAATGGTTTTGCAACGTAAGCACCATTCTTTTATCTCCTTTTATAAATAATAAAGTAGTAGAGGCTATATCTTTTTTATCCGGACGTAGCTCAGCAAATTTTGATTTGAGCCAGTCCGAACAATTTGATAAGCCAGAAATTAAAGTTCAAGATGAATCCCTAAAAACAATAGCGGATAAGAGTGCATTTAAGCTTCTATTTAATAGTTTTGCTTTGTAAATTTCGAATCGGGAGTGATGCCACACTTTCAGCTTGCTTTTATCGAAGTATCGATATAAAATATCGATATAATGTGTTCTTAGTTACAAATTTGTAACAAATGGGATGCCGACAACGCGCTATGTGTTTTCCTTAAAAACTGACGGCTTTTCGTTAACCGAACCAAATTAGTTAATTGGTAAAATTAATTTCCTTTCCAATGATATACCGTGCATGTTGGTACAACGTCTGTGAAAGTCAATTTAGTTGAAAATAGAGTTAGCGTCGAATCAGATTTTTTCCCATAAGGTTAGGGTCATGAATACATTTTTACATAGTGGTTCATGTCTTGGAACTTACTGGTTCAAATTTGAATTTGGGGGCACTTCTTTTAACATTTTTTCTTCCCCCACTGTAAAGCGATTTTCTCAAAAACTGACGGCTTTATCTTTATGATTTTATCACTGAACTTGCTTTGGGTAATCCACAATCTGCCAATATACCGTGCATGTTGGTACAACGTCTGAGAGTGGAGCCCTGTTCAGTTTAATATTTGCCCCCCTCTTTTGTATGGGAAAAATCCGAGGTGCATTCACTGTTAGGCGATTTTCTCCAAAACTGACGGCTTTAGCTTAGTGATACTTTCTGACAAGAAGCTTGAATTAACGCCCAATAATCATGTTTACCGTGCATATTGGTACAACCTCTGTGAGGGGAGCAATAAAGAAAATTGTGGGGACACGATTTTTTGAATAGATTTTTAATATACTTATAGAAGCCTATCTAGATCGATAGATATTTTCATTCTAAACAATTTTGCATTAAATATTGTTCAATTTGGTCCCCAGAAGCCGAAGAAATCATAATTTAAAAGTTGGCCCCATGTTCCAAATTCTACCGTTCCACAATCGCCGCTAAGTCACCGACGCTAATTTGACGTACATTCAAGCTACACACAAAAAAAGCATGTTCCCGTAAATTCGATATGGCCAATGTAAATGGCATGTAATTCATCCCAACATCGTTTTTACATGAAATACTCATCAAATTTACATTAATTAAGGTCATTTTGCCGAATTTTCTCTCTCGGAGACTCTCTCACTTCGAAAACGAGAGCAATACGCCATATGGAGAGCGAAATGACGTGTGTTGAAACGAGAAAGACAGATTCGAAATTCGAACTGACGTGCCTTAAGCATGTTTTCTCGCTCGCACTAGTATAAGGTTTTGTCAAATATTTGCCACTTTATTTTGAACTCGGAGTCTGTCTGTCTGTCTGTCTGTCTGCCTGTCTATCCGTCTGCCTATCTGTCTTCCTATCTGTCAGTTATGTCAAATTTACGCTTAAGCATTTTCAAAAAATTGATATTTCGAGCATATCAATTTTACACGGGTCCATATCAAGTTAAAATTGATCTTAAAAAATGTAAAATTGACCTACGTTTCGTATCGAATTTTTTTTGTGTGTAGTAATATTTTTAACATCGATTTCTTAATAGATATCGAAGATTTAGCGGAATGGTCACACTGAACCAATCCCAATTGTACGCGTGCATGACTGGCTTATTGGTTGTGAAATCGAAAAAATGGGTAAAAGAGCAGTGCGTTTTGAAATGCCGGCTAAAGTTAAAAGAAAGCGTATAATCCTTTCGGATTCGGAGGCTGATGAAAACATTGAGGAGGTGAAGGATCGATAGAATATAGTTGACCTGATACCGTGCTCAACATTTGAGGCAATATAATTATGTCCGCCCGTACTCGAGGACACTGACAAATTAAAGCTAACCAATATAATGAAAGAACTCGGTGTGGAACATTTAATGCAATACTTGATTGGTAAGAAAAACATATAAACCAGTGGTGTCCAGCAGAAGTAGCGCTCCCGACCCATGGGCTATGCTGCCAGCGTTTTGACGCACATGTTTTTCTGCTTTACAGCCTGGAAACGCTGGGTGCGCAGCGGCAGAGATAACCAAATAAACGAATAGATGTTTTTTATATAAAATATGTATGTAATACTTAAATATTGCCTTTTTTTATATCGAAATTGATTTCAACATTAGGTACCCGTATAAAAGTCACTTGCTTTTAGCAAAGTGGGACTCTTTTAAAAACCATAGTGCAGCTGTATAAAGAGTTATTTAAGAGAGGTGAAAGTTCTTTAGATCCAAGTAAGTATAAATTGCCAAGTAATATTTTACCACATAAGTATAACCACTTTATATCTTTTATAGACATTTAGGATTATATACAACATTGCTGACTACTTTGATGCCTCCGTCAGCTCGCTTTGTGAACGAGTCGGGAAAGCAATTCAAAATGACAACAATTATAAATTCCCAGGAGTGTTTCATTATACGGGCTGACAGTCACAGTGACATAGATATTAAAAAAAGCTAAAAATAATATCCAAAATCTACTCTGTCGGTATGACCGTTCAACCTTTTTAAGTGGTCGTTGGATTAGCTGATGATTGCATTCATAGTTTCTTTGTTTACTTTAAAACAAAAATTGTATGTAATTTTTTTTTGCTAGCCCTTGAAGACGGACTCCGATGCGGGACCGAAATATATTGGGAAAGAATAAAACAAAACTGTGTTTTACTACATGGATCTATGACCTTGAGCCAGCCAAACACAACATAAAGTACAAAACAGGTCGCCAAAAACAACAAATAAAAAACTTTAAAAAAATGTTATATAAACTTGATTAATTTTTGGATAGTTTTTGCTTTCAAATATTTCCAGTGCTTAATTTAAAATATTCTTCCGCCTGTCAGCAACCAAAGCTATTTATCCAAAAATATTTTTTATGAAATATCAACTAAATATGATCAAAACTTGACACTTATCGCTCATCTACTTATTGTTCACAATGTAATGAAATGAATAAATGAATTTAAATTCTTAAATAAAGTATTTTTAATCTTAAAAGAAGATCACTTTTTCGTTTACCATACTCTTAAATTTGTAATATTTAGTCTTAATTATATACCATTTAAATCTTAAATTAATAAAATATGTTCTTAGATGAAGATCAATTTTTCTTAATTTTAGATTTTTTTCCATTTAGTGTTCTTCATTTAAGAACATTCTGTCTTAATATAAGAACAATCGGTCTTGACTCATTCCTATGACCAACCGTTCTTAATTTAAGAATATTTCTTTTAATTTTAGATTGTTTTTTTTCTCAGTGTGTAATTTTATAAAATTTTGTTCAGTCAAAAAAATAGTAGTGAAAAGTTTCAAAAATTTTTATAACCAAAAAAACCTTTCAGGATTAAATGATTAAATGTACATAATAGACCTGTATTTAAGGTTTAATTTAAAATTTGGTTGCTTATCCGGCAAGGAATTAACTTAATTATGGCACTTCTTTAGGGGAATAGAGCTTTACGATCTTTGTACAGCTTTCTAAAGTTGCTTGCTTTTAGTTACGAGACAGATCTTTTCACGTCACAACATAAGTTCTCAATTAGATTGAGATCGGGTGACTGTGAGGGCCACTTCATGACATTGACTTGATTGGCTGCGAACCACTCTTTAGCTTGTTTGCTAATGTTTTTTCGATTATTTTCCTGTTGGAAGTCCAAACAAGAGGTATGTCCTCAGCGGCATATGGGAGCATCACGTCGTTAAAAATACTGACCTATAGATAACGTTCCACAAAGGATTTGACCCAATATATTGGCCCATCTTCATAGTACGAAAAACTCCCCCAAATCATAATTGATGAAACACCGTGCTTTAACGTTTTTTAATTTTGTAGTAAGAGAGTCTAACAAACTGCAAAGAGCCACGGCCTCCAAAGAAAACTAATTTGGACTCATCCGACCACTAAATATCTCTATTCTTCTCCAAAGGCCAATTCAGTTGTTGTCTTGCAAACTTTAAACTTTTGGCGACATGCTTTTTTGTGAGTGACGTCTTTTTTTAGACTTCTTGAAATGAGGTTATTATCTCTAAACAGTGTTCCTAATGTTTGCAAACTTAGATTTAATTCACACATTTTTTTAGTGATGCAGCAGACGCGAATGTCTTGATCCTTGAGTGTGTTACTAAGCGATCCACTGATCTTTTGTCCAATAACTGTGGTCTACCACGCGTTTTTTTTTGCTGGATCATTTTAATTAGCATTTCTAACCAATGTAGAAGAGCAGCCAATAATATTTTGCACTTCGAAATATTTATTTTTAACAGAAATCAATTTTTTAGTCAGATCCCGCCTCTCGGCAGAACAATGTTTACCACGCCTCATGTATCCAGGACTCACTGTTGAGGAAGGATCTCAAAATGCTAGGGACTAATAAATAACATCCAAAAGTATTGTTAAACAACAAAAACCTGGTTTAAAATGGAGAAAATTTAATTATTCCTGATGATATCTCTGGCACTACTATTATTTTGACTGAGTCCAATAAGTGCATCCTTGCAAATTAAGGTGAAAAGGAATACAAAGAGAGGCGATATCCTAACTGAACTGATCCTGAAACTGAACTTTTTTAAAATACAAATAATTATTGTTACATTTGCAAAAGAATGAGTTGAAAATGTAAAGAAATAGAGAAAGTATTGAAAAAAAACTCTGTGTGCGACCGGCACTACTATTATTTTGACCGCAACTGTATAACTTTATTTAAATAATTTAGAATTAATACTAAATACTAAATAATAACTTCAAATAGTACAAAAATTGCTATAATTTTGTTTGTTGCAAATCTAATTTAAGATTTTTGTAATTTGTAATTAAATAGGAATAAAGATGTAACGGGTGTTTTTTTAGAGGTATAGAACTTTAAGTTGCAATAAAACAACGATGGATTATTCGATTGACATGAATTTTTTTTTTTATTCGAAAGATAATCTTGTGGCATTACATTTTATATATGATTTCTGGCATATGACCGCCACGGCTGGCTCTGATGTAGTCCAATCTGGACGTTCAATTTTCGATGACTTTTCCCAACATTTGCGGCCGTATATCGGCAATAACACGGCGAATGTTGTCTTCCAAATGGTCAAGCGTTTGTGGCTTACCGCAGAGACCAATGGCTATTCATAGCCCCACAGAAAGTAGTCTAGCGGTGTTAAATCGCAAGATCTTGGAGTCCAATTCTTAGGTCCAATACGGGAAATTAGGCAGTCACCAAACGTGTCTTTCAATATATCGAAATAAAATTGCGCTATTTGCAAGCGTTGTTCAGGCGTGAAATTCAGATGTTTGTAATTTGTAATTAAATAGGAATTAACTGCAAGGGTATATAGACTTCGGCTGGTCGAGGTAAGCTTCCTTTCTTGTTTTTTCAAAAAAATCGCGCGATTTTTTTAGAAAAAATTTTTTTTCTGCGGTCTATTTAAAAATTAATTGAAATACTTGTAAATGATTATTAACAATCTTTTTGCTGTACGGGCAGAGAAATAGAGAGTTTATTGAACGCCGTTCCACATTTTTGAAGCATTCAAAGCATATTTGGAAGTGCCTACATGGTAGAAAAACTACTATAACTACTTTTATTTGCCGCCGAACATTTAATTTTAAACAATTGTTGCTGCGTTGTAAGAGCAGCAACAGCTTGGAGAGGTATCATAATAAACGGTTGGAGGCCAATTTACAGGTCCAAAACGTGAAATTAGGCGGTCACCAAACGTGTCTTTCAATAAATCGAAATAAAATTGCACCATTTTTGTTCAGGAGGTAAAGTGCAATCAAAAATGGAACGTAAAGTGCAATCAAAAATTGGAACGTAAAGTGCAATCAAAAATTGGAACGTAAAGTGCAATCAAAAATTGGAACGTAAAGTGCAATCAAAAATTGGAACGTAAACGTGAAGTGCAATCAAAATGTTGAGCCTGAGAGAGGCGGAGCGAGAGAGGCAGAGCGGGAGAGGCAGAGCGGCAGCAGAGGCAGAGCGATGGCGAGAGGCAGAGCGAGAGAGGCAGAGGCCGAAGCAGGGTGAGAGCAGATGAATAAATCACTTGACAGCTGTTAAATCGGTAGCCATCTTGAACAGTGATGCCAACTTAAAGTTATATACCTCTAAAAAAACACCCTTTATAACACCATGTTACAAAAAAAAATTGATGAAATACGCACTTCGTGAAACTATGATTTTCGGTTAAGGTACATCAAAGGGCACTTTTAATTTTTGTATGGAACAGTTCTTATACCCGTTACTAGTAGAGTAAAAGGATAGATTAGATTCGTGCAAAAGTATGTAACAGGTAGAAGGAAGCGATTCCGACCATATAAAGTATATATATTCTCGATCAGGATCACTAGCCGAGTCGATCTAGCCATGTCCGTCTGTCCGACTGACCGTCTGTCCGTCTGTATGAACGCTGAGATCTCGGAAACTATAAAAGCTAGAAGATTGGGATTTAGCATGCAGATTCTAGGGGTTAATACGACGCGCAAGTTTTTCACGCCGATGTGCCACGCCCCCTCTAGCGCCCATTTTGTTTGGGTTATTAATGCCTACCGAAATGTAGAAGAAATTTTTTAAATCGTCCCACTCAGTAAAAAGTTATAATCAAATTATGAAATGTCCGGTAGATGGCGCCACTTTGAAGCGGCTGATTGGTTTGCCCTGCTTGAGACTGCTTGCTTTAGCTGAGTAACGGGTATTTGATAGTCGAGGCACTCGACTATAGCGTTCCCTCTTGTTTTTTAAGTGTAAAAAACGTTTTTTGCACTTTTTTATTTTCTAAGTCGAGTTCTGATAAACCGAATTCGCTCATCAAATACTCATTTTACAGGTAATAGAATGCCCTTTAACTTTCTTATACACAGCATTGAGTTCCATTCATTATTTAAGAAGCTACACTTCGTCAAAGTTGGAAAAAAAAGCAAAAAAGCTGGTATGAATGTCAAATTTAAAAATACACGCCTAAAAACCGAAATTATTTGTATAGCTTATATGGTTAGATGGTACTTTGACAATGAAAACAAGATGTATCTTTAAGTAGAAGTTAAAAAACAATTTAGGTTTTTATGCGTGTATTTTTAAAGTAGCCATTTATGCCAGTTTTTTTGCAACTACGACGAAGTGTAGCTTCTAAACCAATGAATGGAACTAAATGATGTCTAAAAGAAAGTTAAAGGGCATTTTTTTGATGACCAAATTCGTTTTATCAGAATTCGAGATAGAAAATAAAAAAGTGCCAGAAACGTCTTTTACACTTTAAAAAACTGTACCATACAAAAAATTAAAAGTGCCCTTTTCTTACTCAGGGAGAAAATCATAGTTTCATGAAGTGCGCATTTCATCAGTTTTTTTTTATAAACTGATGTTATACACCTTTAGAGATATAAATCTTTAGATATTGATGTATTCCAATTTAGCATTCTTGTCTTTGTTAATAATGGAAATCAGTACATTTTTTTAGTCACACTTGGTCATAACGAACCGATGCTAACATTAGAATCGAAGCTAATTTCAAGACCGAATAATTATCCACACAGTTAGTTTCGAATGGAATATGAAGATGTGGAGTGGTTTTTTCGTTGCAGCCGGTTTCCTCCTTTCTTTCAGTCTGGATTTTGTTAATCTGGTGCCAGAAACGGACTACTGTAATTTAAAAAACTGCCCAGCTGACAAGGAACTTCCACATATTGGCTGCAAAAATAGTGGGGTAAGCCGTTTATCTTCTATATTTAAATTGAATATAAAGAAAAAATTTTCTTTGACAACAAATGGTCGTTGTAAAGTAAAAAACTGTTTTATTTATTTGACCATTTTTAAAAAAGCCTAAAAAGCATTTTGGTCAATCAATAGGTATTGAAGAATACACACTCCTTTTCCCCCCAATCTAGCTTAAAAACTGTGGGCAGTTTTTCTGGGCGTTAGGGAGGGCGTGCAAAACTTGCACTGCGTATTAGCCCCTAGAATCTGCATGCAAAATGCCAATTCTCTAGCTTTTATAGTTCCGAGATCTCAGCGTTCTGAGTTGTAAGTTGGGACACTTTTAAAAATTAATAAAACTCACACCAAAAGTAGTCATAACTTAAAGAACCTCTTTAGTTATGTTAATTTAATCAATTTTTGTTCGTTTTAACCAGGGCTGTGACCCACTCCGGAGCTGAACCACTCCGAACCGGAGTGGTTCAAATTTTTTTGAAAACGAACCGAACCGTAATCCGGAGCGCCGAATTTGTGTATCATTAAACCGGAACCGAACCGGAACTATTATTTTTGAAATTCGGTTCGGTTCAGTCAATCGAATAATATATAACTTCCAACTTCCAAAATATTTTGCAGTATGTGCACATTAAAATTACATGATTAAATTCATGGTAGTGTTGGGACATACCTAGATACTTTTACCTAAGTACGTACCTAGGTACAATTTAGTGGTACCTTTTACCTTACCTAGGTAAAAAAAACACTATCTTTCCCAACACTGACTAATAGTAGATAGTTTCCAATAATGCTATAGACGATTTTCTATGCGAAATGTTAAAAAAAACATATTTGACATCTTGAATTGATTATGTGAAAGTAACAAAAAAAAAATTGAGGAAAGTGGGCAAAGAGTTAATATATTTAATATTTGAATGAAAATTCATGTTGACTTTATTATTTAATTTAAAACAAAATTGATTTATTTGAACCCTGGTTCGAACGTGAACCCTGCTCCGGATCAATGAACCGGTTCACAAACCGGAACCTTATCTGACGATTAGGTTTGAACCCCGAACCAAAACCATGCCAAAATAACATGGGTTCACAGCCCTGGTTTTAACTTATTTCCCGTTAATTTTTTAAAAACTTTGACCACAACAATTAAATCCAAAATGCTCTTTAAACGATCACTCTTTTTCTAATTTCAGGGAATTTACTATTTTCCCAACGTACACAAAATGGGTAATTTTGAAAACAAAATGAATAACCTTTTTTCTGACTGTCAAATTAATCGGTTTTTATTTATTTGTTTACAGATAAATTAATAATGTTTTAAACCTCTTACCAATTCAATTTAAGCACGTTATTATTTTTTATAAAATTTTCAAAAAATTGAAAAAAAAAAACGTTTTTGGTGCAAAATGGTGCACAAGTGTCACAGCTTAGATCTGGCTTGAGTCTGGCCCTTAATGTTTTACCAAAAATTTTGTTACTAAAGACGACCGTCCAAACTTACAGACCTCTCCCCTATGCTAAAAATGGAAAAAAAGCCTTGTATTGCTTTTAAAAAATATATATTGTACTAGCAATACCCGCCGCGACGTTGTCCGCGTCAATTAGCAGAGCATTGCTAGTTTTTTTAATGCATATTAGTGCAATAAAAGAAATGTTGGTTACATTGATTAAATTTAAGTGAACCTCATTTCCACACCACCCTGGAGGTAGAGGATTTGGCGCATTTTTTTTAAAGTGGTGTCCCCAGGGGTACCCCAGGCATATTCCACGTGAAGAAGATTTTTAATTGTAACCTTTAATTTAAAACCTTTTAATAAACAACATTTTTTGATTTTCCATCAGGTGCCAAAATTATTAAATTACTTGCCGAACTAACTCGGGAACAGGCAACATAAAACTGACCATGAGAAAAGCAATCCTCTCTCTAGATCTAATCCGGCTAACTTTAAAGTCTGTCCCTGGGATTTATTGATAGTTATTGCAAAACAGACTTTCACGGGAAATTGCAGTCTTTTGAATTCAAAGGGTAGGTTAGATGTTATAAGGGGAATTCTAGGTATAAACACCTTTTCACCCTTAGCGCATCCAGTAAAAACTACTGCTTCTATGACAAATTTATGGAGAGCTTTAACTTGCAATCTCGTTCCGTTGCAAAGTTTTGAAGGACTTAAATTACGTAGCAACATTATGGGGGCCCCAATTTTAAGAGAAAGATTATGCAAAGGAAAACCTGGAGGGTTCTGTTTGTTCAGGAACTCGACAGGAACAGCATCTTCTAATACCGTGACTGAGTCAATAGATTTGTATGTTACCTCTTGACCTATCATTCCTTGAAGTTAAAATTGCGCGTTCAGACAACCAATCTAGCGACTTTTCTGCAATGTTTAAAATATCAGGAAATATTTTTGAAGTAAGGTCTTCGACTGAAGTTACTAAAGTTCCCAAGCATGTTGGTATCTTTATCTTTCCCTCAATTGTTGGATATGCCGTCTCCAATTTGGAGTAATGTTTTTGCAAAAAATCCAGCAGATTGATCGCCGTTCAAGTGAACACGCATATTTTTGGTTAAGGCTAGTTTCGTGATATCAGGCCACAGAAAAGAAGATTTTAAGCACGATTTTATTTCATCTGCTCTCGTTCCGCGGGGCACTACTGGAAGGGTTTGACGAAAATCTCCTGCTAAAAGAACTGTAACGCCACCCATTACAAAGTTATTGTCTCGTATATCCTTCAAAGTCCTATCGAGAGCTTCGTAGCCGCCCTTATGCGCCATAGTGCATTCATCCCAAACAATAAGCTTACAGTCTTTCAAAACCATGGCCATATTGGACTGCTTTGAAATTGAGCAATACGGCATTTCCACATTTATTAAATTCAATGGAAGTTTGAATGCAGAATGCGCTGTTCGACCTCCGGTTAGCAAAGTGGCAGCTATTCCAGAAGAAGCGACAGCCAAGGCAATATTTTTATTTAAACGAACTTTTGCCAACATCAAATTCAAAAGGAACGTTTTTCCAGTGGCACCAGGAGCATCCAAAAAATTTATTCCACCTCGTTCGGCCTCAAAACTTTCTAATATGTGCTTATATGCTACGTTTTGCTCGGCATTAAGTGAATTTTCGTCATTAATAATACCTAATTCATCATTTTCATAGTTGATCTCTCTTAAATAGTCCCTATTTGCTAATGGTTCATCGACTCTGTTTGGCTCAGGTAAACCGTACTCTGATAAAATATTTCCTCCTATAGATAGTACGATATCTTCAATTGTAATTAAACACTTGGTGTGCGCACGCTCCAGAAGGGCTGGATCTACACTACCATCTACTCGCATTTGTATTTGGTACACAATATCTTCTGAGAGGCTTGATTTGTGCTTATCCCAAAGATGGAGTGGATCGCTTATTTGGCAAGATACTAACATTATTGCAAATAGTTCTCGCAATTTTGTTGGCATTTGACATTGTGCAGCTTCGGTCAAGGTCAAGTCCCAATGATTATCATCTTCCAGTAAGCCCAAAGCTTTGCAAGCCATTTGGAAAGTATTGTATTCAACACCATTTACTGTTTTTAAATCCAAGAATGAGGTTGAACCTCTTACCTCATGGAGTAAAAGTCTAAGATAATAACATTCACTATTTTTGGGATGAACAGTGTACACACGACCCAAACATTGATCTTTTTTAACCCCAGGGAAATTTGGAACGTCAACCCCTCGTTTTCTTCTTTGAAATGATTTGTTATTCCACGTGTAAAAAGAAGGCACTTCGGCATAAAGAAGAGTTCTCGCAAATGAGTCGATTTTGCAAAGCTCAAAAAAGGCAATTAGTGTCGTAGTTGGCGGATTCATTATCTGATTAGCCAATTGATTTGGATTATCTGGATTGAAGTATATCCTTTGACCGTTTTCCAAATGCACAGCTAATTGAGTGATTGCTGGATATCTCTCATATATGGGAAACGCTAAAATTCTCCATACCGCTTCTGAGCTGCTTATATATCGACCACTTTCATATAATTTTATTTCGTCTCTTACGTTGTCTATTGCAATTGTCGCTTGATCACTCCCTTTATTAATGTACTCACAGACATACTTAATAGACTTTACTGAGCTGCAGTATTCTACATTTAAATGGGCTCTAAGAGCACGCGAAAGAGTTGGATTATACGGCACAACCCAACGGTTTTCTATAATGTTACCATTGATAACAATAGTAAAACCACTATCTATTGGAGCCCTTCGCCTATATTGTGGGTAACCGTCTTTCCCAGTCAAAGTATCTTTCAAAAACTGCCTTGGAAATCTTTTTGTGCATTTACCTGCATTCATGCAAGGCGATTTCGAATTTAATGCCCCGCAGGGTCCATGAATCATATTTGCCTTGACGATATCATGAAGTAAAGGATCCTTATCAGGATCGGGAATTTCAGCACTTATGATAGAATCAATTTGCTCAGGCATAATATGAGATTTTAGCCAAAGAAGTATGTGTACATGTGGCAGGCCACGCTTTTGCCATTCTATTGAATACATGAAGCACTGGACCTCACCAAATAAATTGCCTTTATCCAATAAAAACATTAATATTTTTACCTTTAAATGAAAAATTCGAGCAACAATGTCATGGCGATCATGGGGTTTTTGACCCGGATATAACGCTTTGGTTATATCATCCCATTTAGGATTGCATGTAAATGTTATAAAGACATCAGGGCGACCATAGTGTCGAACATACGTCATAGCATCCTGCGTCTTTTCATGCATATATCGTGCGGAACCAGTAAATGTTGAAGGTAAAATAACTATTTGACCAAGTTGGCGTGCATCTGCATCTTGGCCGCCTATTGCATCTTTAAGATGTATATACGTTTCTGCTCTTAATTTTGCTTGATTGTTTCGAATATAATTTAGTCTTTCACTATCGATTTTTGCGAACATATCTGTCACAAATTGACTAAGCAAAGATCTCGAACGCAATAAATGATTGTCTTCAGATGATCGAACCATTAACCTATAACTATAGAAGTCTAATGCTGACACGGTCTTTTTTAAGTCTTTTTTTGACACTGGATCAATTCGAGGTATGTTAATAGAATATCCATCCTCTCCATGACAAAATAGTAAAGGATATTGTAAACTATCATATGAGCGATGGATTTCACTTATGCGCTGAAGTTTGTTTTCATAACATTCAATAACAATGTCTCTCTTTTGAAATTGTTCGCCAATTAATACCAAAGCAACTTCTTTGGCTGCAGGAGCATTATAGCGGCCTTTATGAGCATCAGCTGGTTTTTTTTCAGCGTGAATAACCATTTTAAAATCCTGACAATTTTTTGGAACTTTTTGTAGTGCAGTTTTGAACCCATTAATATATGGATTACAATTGTGCAGCATTATTTGGAGTGCCTTTACCAAGTTATGTTTAACGTCAGAATAATGTTTTCTCCTTAAATTAACTTCTGTTTCATCCTCGCCAACAAAATACATTTGCAAAAACTCAGCTTCCTTTTGAGGAGCCGGCAAGAGGCTACCAAATGTAGGCATGAACCTATCTTTGACAATTTTAGTACTACCAAATGACGTCACTTGAAAGCAATTGTTGTACTTTCTTATAAACGCCATGAAGTGATTATGGTCAGGATGACTACCCATTATCAAGCTATTTAGGGGCTCTGGTAAATTTTTGTAAGAAGGAAGTTTAACTTTTCCTTCTTTACAACATATACCTTTAGGCTCATTTTTCCATTTTAAAGCTCCACAAAATCCGCACTTCTTGTCCATCGTCCATTCTTATCAGTATCATAGTCTATCGCAGCATTATAATGAAATACTGAATTTTCTTTTATTTCCCAAGACGCGGCAGCTTCTACAGTTTCTGATTCATTTGCATTTGCACCTACAGCTTCTACGTTTTCTGATTCATTTGCGAGTCTTTTATTTTTAGCCTTTTCACGATACTTTTGTGATGCAGTCTTTGATATTTTTTTAGCTGTTCGGTCAGAAAATCGGACTCGCCTTTTTTTGTTTTTTTGGGGGTGGGTGGAAGATAAAATTCGCTTGGAGAAGGAGAATTCGTGTTTTGCCTGTCTTCTAGTGGAACTAACACATCAAAATGTCCATTGGAAGAATCGCCACTAAAACGCAGTCTTTTAATAGGACTCCCTTCTGTTCCAAAGTGGGTAAGAAAATTTCCATTGTAATAGATTTCAATAAAAATTGGGTACAATTCCCCTGCAGCCATTAACTCAGAAGTATCACCATAAGTGTGAGGGAGCATCATTTCACGTTCATAATCAAAAGGATTTTCATAAATGTTTCCTTCAGCATTAACCGTATAATTCCCGTTAACACCGTCCCACAACACTCCTAACTATGGCCTGGCGTATTTTAGCAGACAAACCTTCATTTCCATTTAAAATGTAGGAAAGTGCATTAAATAGGCAAGCTCCATCGCCTGTTATTGAAACTATGTAGTGAGGGACTAATACACCGTCTATCCTTAGGTTTTCAATATGCATATTAACCGTATCAAATTCTATCGCAGCATTATTGTGTCGTGCAGTTTCAACGTTTTCTGCTTGATTTGTTAGTCTATTATTTTCAACATTTTCACAATACATTTGTAGTGCAGTCTTTAATTTTTTCCCCCTAATTCGGTCAGAAGATCGGACTCGCCTCCTTTTGGTTTTTTTTGGGGTGGGTGGAAGATAAAATTCGCTTGGAGAAGGAGAATTCGTGTCTTCTAGTGGAACTAACACATCAAAATGTCCATTGGAGAGATCGCCACTAAACCGCAGTCTTTTTATAGGACTCCCTTCTGTTCCAAAGTGGGTAAGAAAATTTCCATTGTAGTAGATTTCAATAAAAATTGGGTACAATTCCCCTGCAGCCATTAACTCGGAAGTAGCACCATAAGTGTGAGGGCGCATCATTTCACGTTCATAATCTAAAGGATTGTCATAAATGACTCCTTCAGAATTAACCGTATAACTAACTATGGCCTGTCGTATTTTAGCAGACAAACTTTCATTTCCATTTAAAATGTAGGAAAGTGCATTAAATAGGCAAGCCCCATCGCCTGTTATTGAAATTATGGAGTGAGGGACTAATACACCATCTATCTTTAGGTTTTCAATAGCCATATTGATAACTTAATTAAAAGTTAAACTTCAAAAATTTTCGATTATAAAATGTTTTGTTAAAAACTAACGTAAATTGCAATACATAGAAGTTCACTACGAATGCAAAAGTCAAATTAAATTTGCATTCAGCCTGTAAAATACAGACCGTAGTAAACTTAGATTGTAGTAATACAGATTGTTAGAAACTATTGAAAATTGCAATACATAGAAGTTCACTACGAATGCAAAAGTAAAATTAAATTTGCATTCAGCCTGCAAAATACAGACCGCAGTAAACTTATAATCAGCAATTTAAGAAACAAACTGATTTTTTCAGACGAAGGTATTTGCTATTTTTTAAAACAAACTACTAAAATCGCAATACATAAATGCAAGTAAGTTAACTACGAATGCCAAAATAACTTCAGTTTGCATTCAGCCTGCAAAGTGCAGACTGTAGAAAACTTATAGTCAGCAATTTTACAACGTAATTGTTTTCTTAAAAGGTTTACTACAAATACGAATTTGTCAAAAATTTGTATTCAGCCTGCTAGAACAGACTGCAGTAAACTCTAAAATGATTTAAGGATTAGTTTAATACAAATGCAAACCTATAATGGAAAAATTTGCATTAGCCTTTAAAATGCAGGCCGTATATATCTTAGCACTACATACTAACCCGATGTTTACTACGAATGAGTATTTAGCCATCAACTAATTTTTCATCCAGTCTATACATATGTAAACAGACTGCAGTAAACTCTCGAGAAAATATAAGCAGCCACAAGTAAATAGGTATATTAAAAAGAAGAATACTAATACATGTACAATGTACATACATATATTCCGCAGTTTACTACAAATGAAAACTTTCATTTAGCCTGCTTGATACAGGCTGTAGTTAGCTGCAGAAAAATCATAAATTAGTTTATTATTTTGCACTCAAACCAATTATAAACATACATATGTACACATGTAAGAAATATAGCTTACTCGAAAATGTATTTCAAAAAAGAATAGCCAGGATTCTGGAAGTTCTTATAGAGCACTCTGCTTTTTCACTTCCTCACTCAAATTTGACTTTTTGCTTTGTGGCCTGCGAAAGTGCGCACAATAACAAAACCAAAACTGTTAAAAGTTCATTTGCTGTCTCTTTCTATTGCTGTCCCTTTCTGTAAGCCAGTGTATGCTGCTGAATAGGAATGCTGCTGCTGTGTTTTTTATTGCTGTCCCTTTCTGCAAGCCAGTGCAAGCACATTTGCTTTGAACTCAAGGAAGCAAAGCGAAGTTTCTGGAAGAGGAATGTGCAAGAAAGAATAGGGAGAAGAATATGAATAGAAAGAAAAAGCAGCAGCATTCCTATTCAGCAGCATACACTGGCTTACAGAAAGGGACAGCAATAGAAAGAGACAGCAAATGAACTTTTAACAGTTTAGGTTTTGTTATTGTGCGCACTTTCGCAGGCCACAAACAAAAAGTCACAACCAAATTTAGAAAAGGAATAACAAAAAGAGAACTAAAAAATTACAAAAACAACTGCTCAAAATAAAAAGACGCACATTTGTTAGTTTTTTTAATGTTTTATTTATTGAAACTGTTAAACTGTTAACTTAACTGTTTAAGGGCGAAATATGCCATGATTTTGGGTGGGTAGGGCACCCATTCTTTCCAAATACTCCACCCTTGCAGTCATGGCTCAAATATCCTGCTGAGCCTGCTGCAAGGAGGTGGTCAGGACTGCCACCTGATTGTGGACCTGTCCCTGCCGCTTCCATAACTTGGCCTCTGTTGCTGGGGAAGCCGCTGATCTCGCTGCGTAATGCGCATTTTGTTGCTGGATTGGCTGCTGTTGTTGTTGCTGCACATGCTGTTGTTGTTGGTATGGATGCTGTTGTTGTTGATTTTGCTGTTGTTGTTGCTGGTATGGCTGCTGTTGTTGTGGGTTTTGCTGCTGTTGTTGTTGGTAAGACTACTGTTGTTGTTGGTTTTGCTGTTGTTGTTGCTGGTATGGCTGCTGTTGTTGTGGGTTTTGCTGCTGTTGTTGTTGGTTTGGCTGCTGTTGTTGTTGCTGGACTTGGTGTTGAGAGTCCTGTTGCTGTTGCTGCATCTGTGGCTGTTGCTGGCCTAATTGGCGAAGTAGGGCCGCGTTTACCGCCCAGAGCCGATAAATTTCCATTTGGAACTCGTTAGGTGGCGCCTGGCCACCCGCACGTCCGTCTTGTGCATCACCCATTTTTGAACTGACGAAAATCAAAGCGAGGATCAACTGCTTCCCAGTCGGAAATGGAATGCATCCAGAAGGCATGATGGATAGCATCCGATGCGATGCTGCATGCATGCCCGATCGATGAACTTCTCACTTCCTTTTTACAGCAAGGCGGGACACGCGGGAAGCTATCCGATGGAGCGCTCCTGGAGTGCTCCCTTTTCACGCATCGGGCATGGGTTGTTGTTGTAATTTCAACTTCGGAAACGTTCGGGATTGGTTTCCATTTTGCGATCCAGAACGCATCTTTTGGAGTGCTTCTGGATGCATTCCAAAACATGCGTTCTGGATCGCATCCTTGGGTGTGTTCCGGATGCGTTCCAAAACATACGTTCTGGATCGCATCTTTTGGAGTGCTTCTGGATGCGACTCCCAAGAGTGAAAAAAATTAGTTCTAGTCGGTTTAAAAATAAGTTTTTTTTTAATTACTTTATTCATTCTTTAATTTTCTACAATCTTTTCAAACAAATTATGCTAAAAATAAATTATATTAAATTAAATTATACTAAACTAAACCTATTTCTTCACCATCATCCTCAAAATCGTTGTTCTTGTCCGGTCCTTTGTCTTTATTGGTCGTCGCCTTTTCTCGGTTACCATCTTTATACACCCGGTTTTTTGCCAAGTCTTCGTGTCTACAGCCTTCCCTCTTTTGAGATTCTGCAAAATATAGAGTTTTAAAATTTTGTTAGACGAAATTGCAAAATTAACATCAACAATCTTAAACACTTACCGTACATAACTCGGCTAAATGCTGCAAATGCTTACAGCTCCCGTAGTTCATCTTAATATCAGTTCTGGGAAAGGGAAAAAATAAATACACTTTTATTTAGTTATGGTTATTTTACCTCGTTAAGAGGTATTATTTTTTATTTCCACTTATCACCGCACTATACTTACTTGGCACAAAAAATCAAAAAAAGGTTGGGTTTTAAAGAACTATAAACAAATGAAACGATTAAAAATGGTTTAACCGAAAAATCAACTGGTCAAATTCCAAAAAGCAACTGACAAGAAATGCATAAGAAACGAAAAAACTGCGCACGTTCTTTCAATGTCTCTTTTGTTCTTTTCATTTGTTTTTTTCAAGAGTACCGTTTAAAAGATTATCATTTCATATTTTCCATTCCAATGGATGCATTCCGGATGCATTCCGATAGAAGCTATAATTGCACCGATTGAAAAAAAGAAACGAACGATCGGCAAGCGTTCGGGGTTCGGCAAGGGTTCGGCTGCGACGTACGAAAAGCTACGATTGCACGGACCGCTCCCTTTTTGCCTTCTAAAAGATGCTATAGGGGAGTGATGACTTGGGTTGCATCTAGCATCCATTCTGGATGCTGTCCAACATTGTATCGCATTTTTACTGTGGACAAAGATGCGTTCCGGATGCATTCCGAATGCCGACCACTCCAAAACTTCCGACTGGGTTCTTTTCGCTTGCATATATGTATGCGTCGCCAACATATATTTGTCTCACTCACACCAGAGGTCAAATAGGCACAATTTTGTGTGTGTGAGCTTTTTGTTTTTTTTTCTACTTATATTAGAAGGAGAAGAAACAAATCCAAACACACAAATGTGGTAAAAAGCTTTGGCACAACAATCTAATTCTGAGAAATGAAGTACTTTTGAACAAACATACATATATCCCAAATCATAACATTACATAAATTTTCCAGTTAATTGAAACGCTTTATATGTATCTGTAAGGTATGCTATTCTTTCTATACCCAATGATAGCAACAATAGATACGATTTCGCTGATTTGAAACAAATTTTTAAAAATCTATATCAAAACTGAAATTGTTAAGAAAGTTTCGATAAACGTTTCAGTTACTTCTTTTGAGTGCATTGAAGGTAATGCATCTTCGGAAATAGTTCAATTTTATTTTTAGGACTGACAAAGCTAATAAAATAAATTAGCAAAATTTTAATTTTTGAACGCTAAATTTACATTTAATATTTTAAACACATTGATGTGCATATTCTGTTTTTTGAGAATATTTTTAAGAATAGAGCTCAAAAACTCAAGCTACTAAATTTTTTTGTAGCTAAATTTTTTCGAGTGTATAAACGTAAACAACGTTCGGCCGAATAGTCTTCCCGAAACATTGAAAATTTAGGAACAATGCATACACAGAGAGAATTTTTCATGAACGTTGCACTCAAATTGACAATTTTTTACTCAAAATATAACCAAGTACTCACTTTAAGTAAAAATAATCACTTTGAGTACAAAATTTTAAAATAATATACCTTGGAATTAAGTCTTTTTCGAGATTTTTTTCTCGTATGTCGCAATCGTTTTCGTCAATTTTGTTGTTTGCTGCTGAATATTTTAGCTGGTATAAAAAAGTAGGCACAACGCATACATACATACATGCCGACTTGTCAATGTGTGTGTAAGTCGTTGCGTTTTTTACATTTAAATGTGACGACTACAATTTTTCCCTTCTTTCCCCATCAAATGAATTATTTAAAATCAAAACAAAAATACCATATGAATTTAACAAATTAGCTACACATTTGGATTTAGAATTGCATTCATTAGATAATCCGTTCTGGCATCGAAATTGTGAAATTTTGATCAGGTGTTTCTAATCCAGCAAAAAAACTTTGGCCGCCTCTCTTGCGCTTCAAATGACTCTCTCTCTGCTCTTTACTCTCTCGCTCTGCTTCTGCTGACGTTGTTTTTGTGAGAGCTGTGCACTATAGGCTGGATGACCACTTTTTGTGGCCAAAATTAATAACTGAAAAACTAAACGAGATATTTGGGTTCTGTTTTTTGATATTGGTTTATAATAAGCAAAGGAACATATTTTGAGAAAAAGGGCGTGGCACCGCCCTTTTTTTAGTAGGAATTACATGTTTAGTGACTTAAAGTAATATAAAAAAACATGAACATGAAACTTAACTTTAAAAAAACGAATTATTTAAGTCCGTCTTTTTGATTTGGGCTCAGAATAAGTCAAGGAACATATTTTGAAAAAAAAAATAGGCGTGTCACCGACCCCTTGTGCCAGGAATTACATACATATCATTGAATTCACATGTTACTCGAGATGAAACTTTACCAAAAGTCGTCTTTCTATCGCAGGTAGTATATAAGTCGGAACCAGCCGGTTCGGATAACTATATCTTATAGCTCCCATAGGAAGAATCGGAAAAATAATGGAAAAATATTAAGTCTTCGGTGTTTTTTGACAGATTACATTTTGCTATTGGGAATATAATTTTTTTAACTGTCCCGAATTTTGAATTAAATTTTAGAAAAATCGGACGATTATACCATATAGCTCCCGTAGGAACTGCTCGTTGCGGCAGACCTCCAAATGTCAAGCAACTCTTCATTTTGAAACCTGAGGTTGCGACCTGAAAAGTTAAATTTCGCAGAAAGTGGGCAAAAGTGGACTTTGAGATTACATTCATATGAAAAAGAATTGAATACTCTAAAACACAGTATAAATATTAAGGTGAAACTAGGTCACATTCGTTTTGTTACTCTATGTAAAGATTAGTTTTTATTTCATTTTACTACACGTCGAATGGTTGTTAAAAATACTCAATTACATGGACAGCACGATCAATTCCAACAGTTGGACATCACAAACACAAAGTACAAACCACTATCTTTCGATGCCATTATATATTGTGTTTTAAAAACTTAGATAAATGCACTTTTTATCAATTTTTATTTAATTGTTGTTTTCACCAAAAATCGCACATGTTCACAACACTGCCAACAGCTGTTTTGTAACAGCCTGTACCTTAACAGTGCGAGCCTCTGTTAAAATTTCTGGTACGTAACATTAAGCTCTGATGTTATCCTAACAGAATGACGTCATTGTATCTTAATTTTAAGGACTTTCAAAAATGACTTTTGGCCACCTAAAGTGGTCATCCAGCCTATAGTGCTGTGTTCGGAATTCGTTCGTGAGTGCTGCTAACTGCCGAAGCATAGAAAAAACAAAAACAACGTGCTGCTATAAAGGCCCCCCGCAAAAATTACAAAAAAAATTATATAAAATCAACCGTGGATCAAAAAAAAAAAAAAATACCTTTCTAATTGTATGGCATAGCTCCACATTTTAAAACAAAACCGGATGCGATCGCATAATCGGTGCGGAAAAATTAATTAATTAATTAATCATCTTCTGGGCTTTCGAAGATTTCCACAAACAAAGCTTAAAAAAAAATATCAACTTGTTTGGTTGAAAACTGTGGGAATGGTTGATGTTTTAATCAACCAATTTTGCATTTTTCGAGAGTCCTGGGAGTCCTTAGGAGCCGAATTTTAAAAAATCCTTTCTTAGTGCACACCTCCTCTAACACAAGATTCAGACCCAATTTTTTCCAGAATTTTAGGTCTTATGGTTTGGGCTGGGGGAACATGACGCAAACCGACATCTACTCCTTTATAGTAATACTCGATTACTTTGAATTTATTTATAAAAACCATAATATTTAAAGATAATTAATGATTTAAATAATACTAGCTTACAGCCAAAATATATAAACGCTGGGATCCATTTTATTCGATTACTGTTGAGTCACTGATCACCATCAAAAAAATAAAAAAAAAATTTCCAAAGAATCGTTTTGGAGATATTATAGATAGCCAAATTTTTGACCACTTGTTTTGTTAAACTTAACAGTTCTTAAAAACCGATAGCCAAAAAATGTTGTAACTGGCACCAAATATATACACAATTTTAAAAAATATTAATATATATTTTTTAATTATTATACCCTTGCAGAGGGTATAATGATTTTTGTCAGAAGTTTGCAACGCGGTGAAGGAGACGTTTCCGACCCCATAAAGTATATATATTCTTGATCAGCATGACTAGACGAGTCGATCTAGTCATGTCCGTCTGTCCGTCCGTTTCTACGCAAACTAGTCCCTCTGTTTTAAAGCTATCGAGATGAAACTTTCGTCTTTCTATTGCAGGTAGTATATAAATCGGAATGGCCGGATCGGACAACTATATCTTATAGCTCCCATAGGAATAATCGTAAAAATAATTGAAAGATAATTATCGCTTCGGTGTTTTTTGACATATTAACTATTGCTTTTGGGAATATCATTTTTTCAACTGTCCTGAATTTCGAATTAAATTTTATAAAAATCGGACGACTATATCATATAGCTCCCATAGGAACGATCGGAAAACTAAAGGGAAATTAATAGAAACAAAATTAAAGCTTTGTTAATTTTTATTGTATTCTCTTCTACTCTGGAATATAACTTTATTTTATTTAGGAATTTCGAATTAAATTTAACATATATCGGACGACTATATTATATAGCTGCCATAGTAAGGATCGATCAATTAATGTCAATATAATACGTAAACTGCTATAATTTTGTTCGTTTCAAATTGAATTGGAATGATCTGCAAGGGTATATAAACTTCGGCTGGCCGAAGATAGCTTCCCTTCTTGTTTTGAGTATAGATCTAAAGGGCCGTTTGTCCCAAACAATTGAGGTTAAATATTTGCAAATCGAGTGTACATTTTAGGAGATATGCTTATTTTAGTAAATTGACTCAAAATCATCATAGGTTAGCAGTGGTACAAAAAAATGTTTTTTAAGGAAAGTCGCTTGTTTTCGCGACTTTCTATTTCGAGAAACCATCAAAATAGTGTTACTTATTGTATGTACACTTGATTCACCGCGCGGATATATAAATGTTGTGTTTAGAAGCGCGGAGATTTGTCGTTTGTCGTTGATCCACGCATAAAAATGATATAAAATTTATGTAGAAAGAATGTAGAAATGATGTACAAACAATGTCTACTATAAACAATGTATTCGTGTACAATTGACTCTTTAATCATTAATATTTTATAGTAGAAATGATGTAGTCAAAATGTAGAAGGAGTGATGTAGAAATGTAGTAGAAAATATGCAGAAATTATGTAAAAATAAAGTTAAAATTATGTAGAAAAAACGACATAGCCGTTCAAAGACAACTTATGTACGCGAGGAGATATGTCGTTTTTAAACGTAGGAGTAATGTAGAAATGTTGAAGAAATGTAGTAGAAATTATGCAGAAAGAATGTAGAAATTATGTAAAAAATTTGTAAAAATATAGTTAAATTGATGTAAAAAGAATGACATAGCCGTTTAAAAACACCTTTTTACGCGCGGAAATATGTCGTTTGTAAAATGGTGAAGATATGTCGTTTTTAGACGACAGAATTCCGCGTTAGTCAATGGGCGAGATATGTCGCTTTAAAATGACAAAACTCCGCCAAATAAATCACGACATATCTCCGCCGACGAAATGCACTGGGCGGATTTATGACGGCGGAGATATGTCGTTATCCCATCTAGTTGCCTATACAAAACCTACAATGTAAATAAACAGGGTTATGTCAATTCCCCCATAACTCCATACCTCTACCCTAGTGTAAATAGACTTTTAATTTTATAATTGTACACCAAAAAAAAATCCTGAGGGTCAATTTAATAATTGTGGTTCAAAATGTCACTGCCCCTAGAATCAACGTTTTGGGGTCAAATTGATACCAAATGAGTGTCCAAAGTATACCGCACATCACAAAAAATTGAACTTGATAAGAAATATTGTCACATTGTGATAGCAATAATTGTCATTTATCGATTTCTGAAGTCGAACTTCTGTTTTCGAAGTTCGAAATGCGCCTAACACGAGGAGACGCAGCTATTGCACTGTCTTTATACCCGTTAGTCGTAGAGTAAAAAAAAAAGTATGTAACAGGTAGAAGGAAGCGTTTCCGACCATATAAAATATATATATTCTTGATCAGGATAACTAGCCGAGTCGATCTAGCCATGTCTGTCTGTCCGTCCGTCTGTTCGTGTCTGTCCGTCCGTCTGTCCGTTCGTCCGTATGTCCGTCTGAATGAACGCTGAGATCTCGGAAACTATGGAAGCTAGAAGATTGGGATTTGGCATGCAGATTCTAGGAGTTAATACGCAGCGCAAGTTTTTCACGCCGATGTGCCACGCCCCCTCTAATACCCACAAATCGCGAAAAACTGTGGCACCCACAGTTTTGAAGCTAGATTAACGGGAAAAGGAATGTGTATTCGTTTCATCAATACATATTGATTGATCAAAATGGGAAATCCCCCCTTCCCCCCTAACGCCCACAAACCGCGAAAAGCTGTGCGCCCACAGTTTTTAAGCTAGAGCAAAAGTGTAAACGCTATTTTGTTTGGATTATTAATGCCTACCGAAATGTAGAAGAAATGTTGTAAATCGTCACACTCAGTAAAAAGTTATAACCAAATTTTGAAATGTCCGGTAGATGGCGCCACTTTGAAGCGGCTGCTTGGTTTGCCCTGCCTGAGACTGCTTGCTTTAGCTGAGTAACGGGTATTTGATAGTCGAGGCACTCGACAAAAAAAAAGCAAAAATAATACATATAAGTGATATAATTAAAGGTTTTGTACCTTTAAGATATACAAGGTGAGTTCAAAAGTAAACAGGTCTATTTTAATCTAGCGCCCTCTAGTGGCGCCATCTATATATCAACTGGTGACCATCCGTTGAACGGATGGTCCAAAGGGTTTTGCCGTTCCGAAAATTTTCCAGTTAGTTCCCCGTTAAAATTTGACGGACTTTGACGGGCTCTTTTATGCGATAGTTAGCCGATGATTTTTCGGTGCAACTCTGAATTCTTCCTCCTGACTGTGAAAATTGGAACGTTGACTACGAAAACATATTCAAAACAATGGCGGGAAAAAATTGAAAAATGCTTAAGCTTATTGATTTTTAAAAACTCTTTATAAATATTTAGTTTGTTGTTAGCGGAAAGGCCATGGCAAACCAATTGTTATGGGTGGGCCAAAATTAAAACTGTTTGGAACCGAAAACATAAATTTTTGCTGAGAAGATGCAAAACATATTGTGCAATACTTAAATAATCACAAATATTAGTTACAAGTGTTATATATATTCCTATAAAGTTAAATTTGGCTTTAAATGACCAAACAGCACACAATTAGGTTTGTTTAAAATTTTGCATTTTTTATATTGGCTAGACAGTGGCGTAGTAAGAGCGGTGATTGGGGGGACGGGAGGTTAGGCTCTCCCCCGTCAGCAATTTGTATGCAGATTTATTGTAGGTTAAGTTATAGCATTGGATATATGTTTTAAACTATTATCGTATGCTATTTATTTTGTTTTATTCTACAATAAGATTAGGAGAACAACATTATAAAACTGTTTTCCCGAGTTGAGACCCCCCTTTAATTATTTTGACATGAGCAACTGCTCTTCAAGTCAGCTGTTATCGGATGGTGGACGGTGGATTGAAGCTCTGTGGGAACACGAATTTCACAATTGTAAAAAATCCCAACCGTTTCACACGGATGGACTCTATGGGAAGGGGCTATTAGAAGCTGCTATCGTTTATCGACTTCCAGTAAAAATTGTATAACATTCATCTATTGGAAGTGAGGTTATTGCGTTTTAAGTGTCAGTATGTTTTTGTGTTCGGTGCGAAAATGAGCGTCGAACATTGAATTTTGTTTTAAAATTTGTGAAACTTTTACCGAAACGTTTTAATTGATGAAACAAATTTATGGCGATGATTGCCTATCCCGTAGCAGAGTACACGAGTGGTTTTAACGTTTTCAAAGTGGTCGTGAGGATGACGATGAACATATGGGCCAACCAAAATCCGTGATCACCGAAAATTCCATCGAAACTGTCCGTGAATTCATAAAAAATCAGCCGAAATCATCATTGAAATTCATGGAAATAGAATTGAACATCTCCAAAACATCGATTTATCGCCGTATTCGACGTGTTCGGCCCGAATATCGCGGAGATGGAAGTTGGCGTTTGTTGCACGATAATGCGCCGTCTCATCGATCGACGCCATTTGTCCAAAAATCACATTTTAACCATCAACCACTCCCGTATTCACTTTATATGGCACCGTGCGACTTCTACCTTTTCGGAAAAATGCATTTGCCGATGAAAGGAAAGCGTTATGCAGACGTAGAGGCCATTCAAAAGGTTGGCAGCCATACCGGGAAACGAGCTAAAGCACTCGTTCGACATGCTTTTGGACCGTGCAAAACGCAGTATTAAAACAGAAGGAGAAGGAGAACAAATTGCCACTTAATCAAAACAAATGTCATGTGGTCCGCTATAGTAAATGCTCATTATCTATTATTTGAACGTATTATATTTACCATCACCCACTTCTTGCGCTGGACGAAATTATAGATCTCGGGGAACTCTTCGATAGCAAATTCCTTTTCAATCACCACATTAATTACATTCTGCCGAAAGCGTATGCTATGTTCGGATTTGTCAAACGAAATACTGTACTGTTTAGGGACCCATACTCAAGACTGTCAGTGTTTTCGGCATTTGTTCGCTCAAGGGTGGAATAGGCTTCATTTATTTGGAATCCCTCAAGCGCAGCGCATAGCAATAGGGTTGAGCGGCTTCAGAAAAAATTTCTGAAGTTTGCTCTCCAGCCGTTGCATCTTTTGGAACCAATCCCTTCGTACTCCAGCCAATGTCGCATACTACACACCTGCTGTCTTAAAGACATGCGTTCAATAGCGGGTCTACTCTTTGTCAATGACTTAATTATTGGTAACATTGATAGTCCTTTCCTTTTGAGCTTAATTACCCTTAATGCCGCAGCCAGGAATCTCCGTACCATGGTCCCTTTTTTTGAAAGGGCTGCCAGGACCAATTATGCTCGGAATGAACCACTTTTAAGGGCTTTGCGGCTGTTTAACGTCCTACCACCTAGCATCCGGTTTTGTTGGGGATCCTAAAAGGATATGTTTAGGCAATCGCTTAGGGAGTATTTTTTATGTAGTTCGTATTTATAACCTAGCCAGATAAGGATTAATCCATTGGCGAATAAATAAATAAATAAATATATTGATTTTGCTAAAAAACTATTTGTTCTGTCTTTTTTTTAAAAGTCCTGTTTACTTTAGAACTCACCTTGTTATGTATACATACCAGTGAACGGCACTGGTGCCTGATTCTGACACTACTAGTGTACTCGCCTAAAAAGCGGTGCCAATGCTTCTAACACCGCTATGCAGTTGCAGTGTTTAAACACCGCATCGATTGTGAGTGTTCCTAAGACAACTTACAAAAACAATCTAATTAAAATCCGCTTGGCATGACCGCTTACGATGAATTAGAAAACTATTGTAATGAAAAGGTATTAATTAATGAAGACTTATAAGTTGTTAAGTGGGGGAAAAACAATGAACCATTTTATCCAAGACTTTTAAAGTTTGCACTGCAGGTTCTTTCCATTCCTGCAAGTAGTGCAGCAGCCGAGCGAGCATTTTTCCTTGCAGGAAATATCATTACTGAGAAATGAAACAGATTAGGTCCAAATGCCCTCAATAGTTAAATGTATTGACACTCTTTTTATAAAAATAAACACATAAAAAAAAGTTTTAAGTTAGTTAAATATTATAGAATAAGTATAAAGAATAAGAAGTACTTTATAATTATAACTAGCTTACCCGGCGCGACTTAGTCCGCGGTAGGGAAATTGTTTAATATGTATGTAAGATTGATAGATGTTTATTGGTAACTTTTGCTTTAATATACGAGTAATAGGGTAACATTTAGATTAAATAAAGTACAAAGAGTTTCACAAATTTTGAGTTTAGTTCCGACAATTTAGCGACTTTACAACTGAACAACTTTATCGCAGCAGACTCGATCGACTACTCTCATCGCAACTACTTTAGATTTCAGGGACTAAGGGCCGTTTTCT
This sequence comes from Drosophila mimetica, assembly GCA_037075245.1. NCBI lineage: Eukaryota > Metazoa > Arthropoda > Insecta > Diptera > Drosophilidae > Drosophila > Drosophila mimetica. Next base: position 4,258,757 of record JBAMCH010000004.1, read on the forward strand.
CGTCCGTCCTGCAAAGTAAAATTTAGCTAATAGCAGGATAAATTTATCCCGGTGCCAAATCGGTTTTCGTTTTCTCGTCCGTCTTTTAAAACTTCAAATAAAAGACGCACTAATTTGAGACTAGGTGGCAACCCCACATCAGAAGAGTTACCTAATTGTCAAAAATTAATGGAAAAACTATCGAAAAATACCATAAAACAGTCATACTAACAGCTAATGATATAAACAACATTTCAAACTAATAAAAAAAACAATGTCGGCAGAAAAGAAGTTTCGCGGTAAAAATTATACCGATGAACAGGAGACCATCCTTGTAGAACTGGTTTCGGAGAACCAAAACATATTAGAAAACAAGAAGTCTGACGCCGTCACCTGGAAACAAAAGGAACAGGCTTGGAAGGATTTAGCGGAACTCTTTGCCGCCAAGACTGGCGTAAGCCGCCACTACAAAGCCCTCCGGGAATAGTTTACAACCCTAAAGAGAAAGTCGAATTAGTTAAACCAAATGAATGCTCTTACTTCTTTACTTAAGATTCAAGTCGAAAAAACAATTTTTTGCAAAACAAATAGGGCCGTGCTTTTGCACAAGCGAAACCTTTTAACAAATTCTTCATCACTGTATTGTTCGAAGTAATTTTTCTGGGGTTGATATCTGCGCCGGTAGGTTCGCACTTCAGACAATTCGACGATATCCAACAGAGTTTGAAGATAAATCGCTAGGGAATTCATTTTAAAATAAATTAGATGACTTGAAAAATTTTGATTCATATTTAACTGTAAATAGAATCAGCTGTTTTCGAATAAAGAGTGGAACCAGATTGTCAACGCTCGAATGTCTGGCAACACTTGCGGTCAATCCAACCGCATAAATCTTGCACGGTGGATGAAGTACCATTATAAAATTTGTAACTACCTGCGCTAACATAAGGACGAGTAAACCATTTTTTGTTTATCGCTCCGTTGTCCCGTCAGGCAAACTAAAGTTTGGACGAGAAAACGGCCCTAATAGGGTCTTCCCACAGAGATCCTTCCTCCATCCACCATCCGTTGTACGGATGGTCCATAAGGTTTTGCCGTTCCGAAAATTTTCCAGTTAGTTCCCCGTTAAAATTTGACCGACTTTGACGGGCTCTTTTATGCGATAGTTAGCCGATGATTTTTCGGTGCAACTCTGAATTCTTCCTCCTGACTGTGAAAATTGGAACGTTGACTACGAAAACATATTCAAACCAGCGGCGGGAAAAAATTTAAAAATGTTTAAGCTTGTTGATTTTTGGAAAGTCATTATTAATATTTAGTTTGTTGTGAGCGAAAAGGCGATTGCAAGCAAATTGTTAAAAGTGGGCCAAAGTTTAAGCTATTTTGGGACCGAGAAGATTCAAAACATATTCTGCAATTCTTTAATAATCATGACCAAATAATAATGAGCAAACAGCACACAATTGGTTTTGTTTACATTTTTGCGTTATTAATATTGGCTAGACAGTGGCGTAGTAAGAACGGAGTGTGGGGATACGGGAGGTTAGGCTCTCCCCCGTCAGCAATTTGTATGCAGATTTGTTATAGGATATGCTCTAACATTGGATATATGTTTTAAACTATTATCGTGTGCTATTTATTTTGTTTTATTCTACAATAAGATTAGAAGAACAACATTATACAACTGTTTTCCCGAGTTAAAACCCCCCTTTAATTATTTTGACCTAAGCAACTGCTCTTCAAGTCAGCTGTTATCGGATGGTGGAAGCTCTGTGGGAACACGAATTTAACATTTGTCAAAAATCCCAACCGTTTCACACGGATTGACTCTATGGAAAGAGGCTATTACTAGAAAATATATAATATTCAATTTTTTCAATTTCTCTTACCCAAATTCCGCAACCAAACCTCGTGTTTTGTTGTAATGTCAGTGATGTAAAAAATGTCCAGCACCATCAATAGTGTCAAAAAACTATCGATGGTGGCTCAGAAATTCAGAATTCGATACATCGATACAGTACATCGATAGTACATCGATCCCAGCTCTAGCCAAAGCCCCCCAATCTGTCGATCGCGACAGTCGCTTGAAAACCGGCAAGGAAGCAGGTCATCATCGCTCGTGGAAAAAAACGTGGAAACAACGGAAGCTTGGATTATTTTGGACATTATTATCACCGCCGCTACCCGAAGGATGCAAAAGGAATAGAGTGGGTGAGCTGGCCGAGGGCCCAAAAATCCCAAAAGGGGGAAAACATGTGTGAACAGACCCCCTCCTTTAGAGCGACCCAAAAGTAACCTTCGTCCGTTATCCTGTCTGTCTTTAAAAATATAAATATTTTCTGTAAAGAGACCCTGGCGTGACTGAGTTTTATCCCAGCTATAGAACTACCTTACAAGTTTTTCTTAAATGTAGATGCTGTGAGAGAAAATGGACTTAGTAGCCGAAGCTACGTCGCATTGGTACGAACTGTATTTAAAATTATAAGGGCCGTTTTCTCTAAATAGAAAATATTTAGCTTATTGGTAGTTTTACATTTATTTTATTTACATTTTGTACCGCAAATCTCTAATTAATTTCCCAGCGGGAAAGTGAGAAGTATGTATATTCAAAAATCCTATGATTTACACCAAAACCAAAAATCTTTTTCTCACATTTATCTTTAATTTTTAGTAATTTTAAAATTCGTAGAAAAAATATTAATAATTTTTAATCAAATAAATTAAACTATTATAATGTCTATAATTATAATATTTATTGATGATTTTAAATTATTTTACTCAAAATGTTTACAAATAATAATAAGAATTAATGTGGGATTCAACAAAATTATGAAGAGCACAGCCACGGTAAGACGATTAAAATTGATCACATTTATCAAGAATTGCCATTAAATTACAAAGAAAACAAGAGGGAACGCTATAGTCGAGTGCCTCGACTATCAAATACCCGTTACTCAGCTAAAGCCAGCAGTCTCAAACAGGGCAAACCAAGCAGCCGCTTCAAAAAATTTAAAAAATTTCTTCTACATTTCGGTAGGCGTTAATAACCCAAACAAAATTGCGTTTACACTTTTGCTCTAGCTTTAAAACTATGGGCGCCACAGCTTTTCGCGGTTTGTTGGCGTTAGGGGGGAGGGGGGTTTCCAACTTTGGTCTATCAATATGTATTGATGAAACGAATACACATTGCTTTTCCCGTTAATATAGCTTAAAAACTGTGGCACCCATCGTCAGATCGTGGCCTAAGTAATTTTTAAGTGTTGCTAAAAAATAAAAATTCGTGTTGGTAGTATTGATAACACGAAAAATGCCAAATATACCTAGAATATACGTAACCTTTAATGATTACGGTCCCTGAAAAATTTGTTTTAACGAAATATAAGGGGGATTCCCTAAACTGTTGAATTGCTGAATTGTTGAATTTTGGTCAGCTGTTAATCAGCTGTTCCATACAAAGTCAACTTTCAGAAATTTTAGCAATTCAACAGCCTCGGGGCTGTTGAAAATTTTGTTGAATTGCTGAAAGGCCAGAGTTGTCGCTGTTATCGATTAAAAGTAAGAGGGTAACTCTGGTCACTTGTAAACATGGAGTAAGAGGTAAATAACAAACAACTTTAAAAAAATTGAATATTAATAACTAATTTGATTTATTTTAAGAATAATTTCGATTTTTCGGTAAAGCGAAAGCGGGAGTATTCCAAGTCGTTTAAGTGGACAACAGAAGCTTTGGCCTTTTTTGTAGAAATAGTTTTTGTAGAATAGTTTAAATAATTCTTTTTTTTGGCTTATTTTCGCCATTTTCCTTAATTTTAAACTTTGTCTTTGGTAAACCCAGCCTGGCAATTTGACAATCTGACAAACAGCTGATAGAACAGCTGACATCTTAAAACTGAAAATTCAACCAGAACCATTTTAGGTCGTTCCCTTAATTGCTGAAATTTTTTGTTGAATTTTCAACAATTCAGCAATTCAACAGTTTAGGGGATCCCCCTATATATTCGAGGGAAAAGTGTGACCCTAACTTACAACGAAATTATGACCAAATTTATCTGCCTTTGGCATGTTGGTATTATCAAATATATGATGCAGGGTCACGTCATTTTTACATTTCGTACAAAAAAGTGAAGAAACGTTAGGTTAATTCTAAAAAACCAAAAAAAAGGTAAGTGATAACATAAATATTGTTGTTTGAATATCTTTATTTCAGCATTAGGGATGGGGTGAGCATACGCATTTTTACTAAAACTTAATATAAGCCGCCAGAGGCGACAGACTTAAAATTTCGTTCAAAATGGTAGTGAGCCAATTTTTTTTGTGAAAAAATTTTAATTAATTTGTTTCTACTAACCTTGCTTTAGGAATAAAATCAGGTTTATATGTGTCGCGAATTGTACGAGTGAAAGGAAAAATAGGATTTTTTAATTATGGACGCGACATTAAAAATTTGTAAAAACAAACTTAAAAAAAGGCATCAAATCCATTAATATTTAAGAAGTTTACATTTTTTCCTGATAGCATTTGCCTCAAGCTGTAATGTAGGATTGGTTGTTTGATCTTGAGACTTCCACAGAACGCATAGTAATATAACGAAAACACAACAAAATGTTGCTGAGATATACAGTATGTGTTGATAGTGTTTCAAAGCTGCATATCTTCGTGTAAAAAAATAATTTGGAAGAAAATGTAATTGATTTACAAAATATAGATGCCAATGCTATTCTTAAAGCAAAAAATAAATTTTTCCGCCAACTTTTAATTTTTGGGGTTTGGTTGACTTTTTCCTGGAAATGCCCATATGTATACCAAATTAAAAAGAATTGTTCTTGGGTGGTGGAAAATGCAAAGCAGTAGAAAACCACAACTGGGAGGGTGTAGAAAAGCAGATACTGCAAGTGGAGGAAAACCGTAACTGAGTACGTGTGGAAAACCTATAATGCGAGAAGTCAAAAAACCAGTGGATTTTGGCCTGCATTCTACTGCCAGAGATCCACACTACAACCTCCTTCACCTCTTACTTTTTTGTGTCACCCCGTGTATTTTGAAACCAGATATGGAAGAAACGTAAGGGGTTTTTTTTCCTTTCTGCCTTGTATGGAGAAACCCCATGAAAATATGCTTTTTTCCAGAGGATTTTTCCCGCTGGGTTATCTAACATGTTCATTTTATGTAAAAAGCACTTATCATGTTCATCGAATTATGCTCTCTCGAGTACACGTTACGCATTAATTCATTATAAAGTTATTAATGTTTTCTTGTTTTTTATTGTTAATGAAAATATTTTTAAAAACCTTGATATGTATTTTACACACATTAAAAAATATATCTGACGGAGCAATAACCTTTCCGAAGTCCGAATCGTTCGAAAAAGTTTTTTCTGCAATAAATATTTTGAAGTTGTTTGATCCCTTAGCAATATATCCTACAATATAACGGCTTGAAGTCAATTTAAGGGGTATATTGGTGCAAAGAAAATTATCTGTGGAGCTATCGAAGTAGTCATAATTTCTCTTCACGATTTCCGAATATGAAACAGTGCTTTCGTCATTTCTCACAACTATATTTTAATTAGGCTCGTAAATTATCGAGTCCAACTCGACAGGAAACCTTATATCGGAATCGGATTCGCAATTTGATTTCAATGAAAAGTTATGCATTTTTAGAAACATTAATTTAGCAAATATTGGTATTGAATTGATGAACTAGGTTTTTGCAGTTTCCTCCCTTTACGCGAACGCAAGCAAATACCCCATACTCACACCCAAAAAAAAATGATCATAGAAAGTAAACTATTTGTACATTAAAAGTAAACTATTGAGTGTCAAAAATTTATCGATACGCTGTGTATTAACATTATGTCTTTCTTATATACATTTGCATGCGCAAAGCACTTGTTTCCATGGAAGCAAGGGGATGGTTTTTTACACAGCCTCAATGTTTTCATATTGTTAGTCGTTAGTTGTTGCACAGAAAGTTAGTACTGCACTTTTTAATTTTAAAACAAATATTTTACTTACATCTTGACTCGGCACAAATTTTACTGCAGGAACAAACTCACAGAAATAAATCATCATAAAAATCACAAACGCGTAAAAAAACGCCAAATCTGATATCACTTTTTGTGTTCGTATTCTCGCTTTTGTCCTGGTTTCACACCGAGGTATAAGTAAAGATAATCGTTTTCGTCCTAGTTTCACACCATAAAAAATAATTTTTCACTACAAAGTCTACAGCTTAAACTAATTAGAGTTGATTTAATACTTACACTTTGAAACTACCATTAGTATATTTTTAATACAACGCTCATAAAATTTAAACCTTTGGTTATTTTTTTGGGTGCAGCTAAAGCAGTCTCAAGCAGGGCAAACCAAGCAGCCGCTTAAAAGTGGCGCCATCTAGCGGACATTTCATAATTTGATTATAACTTTTTACTGAGTGGGACGATTGAAGGCATTAATAACACAAGCAAAATGGCGTTTACACTATTGCTATAGCTTTAAAACTGTGTGCGCCACAGCTTTTTGCGGTGTTTGGTCTATCAATATGTATTGAAGAACCGAATACACATTCCTTTTCCCGTTAATCTAGCTTCAAAACTGTGGGTGCTACAGTTTTTCGCGGTTTGTGGGCGTTAGAAGGAGCGTGGCACATCGGCGTGAAAAACTTGCGCTGCGTATTAACCCCTAGAATCTGCATGCCAAATCCTAATCTTCTAGCTTTTATAGTTTCCGAGATCTCAGTGTTCATACAGACGGACAGACAGACGGACAGACGGACATGGCTAGATCGACTCGGCTAGTGATCCTAATCAAGAATATATATACTTTATATGGTCGGAAACGCTTCCTTCTACTTGTTACATACTTTTGCACGAATCTAATATACCCTTTTACTCTACGAGTAACGGGTATACAAATTTTCCAAGTGATCTTGATTTAGTCGTTTTTGTAAATACGAATGAATATTCCTGATTATCTTTTAAAAGATCCTCATCAATTCTGAAATCAGCTTCAGTGGTTTGCACCAAACCGTCAATACAAATTAAGGTATTCAATTGCGTTGCAAAATTGTTAACTTAGTAGGTTTGCCAGAGTAAATTATAAAATATAAATATGTATTTTAAAAAATCATTGCCAGATATTGACGTATAAAAAAGGAATACTTCCTATTTTTGGTATTGCTTCTTGTTTTTTGAGGAAAGAAGGCAAAAAAGAAATGCGTTGCTTAAAATAAAATTGACATTAATAAAATATTCAATTCTCTTACTTTATGTGAGAGGTCCGCGACTTCATAACCGTTTAATGTGCGGAAGATGGACATTAAAGTTAATTACTTGCATTGTAGACTATTCTTATTTGTTATAAGCGAATATTGAGTTAAACCACGATATCTTAACCCTTTCAACCCCATATTTTTCCATGTAGAATTAACATTTTTTGGTAGTAGTCTAGAAGAGATAAAAATTTATGACATTTTGCTATAAAAACAATGTGAAATTGTTTTTGTTTCCTTTGTGGACAGTGATTCCTTAAAAACTCGAATGACCATGGATGACCAACCTATGCGTAACTTATAAAAATGTTATAAAAGTAAAGTTCAAGAAATCGCGGTCCAAGGATTGCAAACATACGCCGCAGGCAAAACATATTTTTAAAAAAATCGCGCGATTTTTTTCTTTTTTCAATTTTTTAAGTACTTATATTGCGGTTAGGATTATAAAATTCGTGCATTATTGGTTCAGTACCTGCCTATACTTATAAAAACCTTTAAATTCCTAGAAAATGCTACTTTATTTTTATAGCAAAACACGCAACTTTGAAATGCAATTACAAGAGAACCATGCATTTCCTCCGATAATCTTCTGCACGTTAATTCCTAAGAAATCTCGGTCTATCGAGGGTGTTTTTTTCGATTTTTGTGGGACAGGTTCCTCTTCTAGACTATTACCATTTTTATACCCGTTACTCGTAGAGTAAAAGGGTATATTAGATTCGTGCAAAATATTGAACAGGTAGAAGGAAACTTTTCCGACCATATAAAGTATATATATTTTTGATCAGGATCACTAGCCGAGTCGATCTAAAGGGGGCGTTCTTTGATGAAACAAATTTGCGCTGCATGCAAAATGCCAATCTTCTAGCTTTAATAGTTTCCGAGATCTCAGCGTTCATACAGACAGACAGACGGACATACAATATACCTTTTACTCTACGAGTAACGGGTTAAAATATAAACATTTTTCGTTTCATGTATTTCGTTGTTGTAATTGAATTTGAAATATTCCTTGTCACAACTGCCATTTGCCATACTTTCCAGGACTGATGAATACACTAAATATTGTGTTATTGAAAATTACAGAGTTGGTCGTCACAGTGTGGAAAGGACCCAAAGATCATTCCTGTACCCATGAACATACAGAAGTTCATCTTGCACTATCACAACACATATCGTGACATTGTAGCCGGAAGCAAATTCCATAGGTTACCTAATGCAGCACGCATGCTCAAATTAAAGTGGGATCGCGACTTGGCGCATTTGGCTGAGCTCCTTGTGAAACGCTGTGATCTTCAACCCACAAAATACTGCATTTCGACGGAAGTATTTTCCTCACCGGGACACCATGCGGTCTACAACAAGTTCAAAGCTAACGCGAATTCATTCAGGATAATTAGATCACAGCTGAATGCCTGGTACGATCAATATAAGCACGTCTCTGCAGCGAGTTTATTAGATGGATTGTCCAGTGATAAGTAAATCTTGTTTTAATCGATTTTTCGCGACATTGATTATATTGTTTAATTTTAGCAAAGAGGTTGGACACTTTCTGAGGATGATGGTGGGCCCAAGTAACCGAATGGGGTGTGCCATTGCCACAAGCGAAAAAGATGGGTGGACCCACCAATGGCTATCCTGCCTTTACAGCTGTTCGCCCAAGAAACACTCCCTACTTTACGAGTATTCTGCAAAGCCCGCAATGTTTTGCAGCACCGGGGTTGATGGAGAATTCCAGCATCTTTGCAATGAAATGGAGCTTGTGAAAGATTGCAATCACTCTGAGTTATTCAAGGCAGTCATTACCAACGATACAGCATCGATTATCAGGGGCATGATGGACAAACAAATCCATTCCAGAAGTTCTGCTTTGTGTAGTGTCTGTTCTCTTTGCTGCAGCTGGTGGGATTGGGCGGCGAATTCTTGGAAACTAGCAAAGAACACTTGGAATACTATTATCAGTGGTAGTGGTAGAGATAAAGAAGTAAGTGGTGGAGGGGGAGGTGGAGTAACTGGAGGAGGACTTGCTGGAGGAGTAACTGGAACCGGCGTAGGTGCAGGAGTAACAGCTGGAGGAGGAGTTGCAGGAGGAGTAACTCCAGGAGGAGTGGCTGCAGGAGGAGTAGCTGGAACCGGAGTAGGTGCAGGAGTAGCAGCTGGTGCAGGAGAAGTAGCTGGTGGAGGCGCGGGTGGACGAGGGGTAGTTGCTGGTGGAACAAATAAAGCGAGCTAGGACAAAAACCGCGAATTCTTTAAATGATGGTGCCCAAATATGTATGCATGTATATACACTGGTAAAAAAAATCGCATAGTAAAATCTAATATTTTGTATTTGATTTCATTTACTTATTCACTTAGTTAAATCAAATATATAAATCATTGCTTTGAATAGAAAACATATTTTAACCCTCTTCCAAATATAAAAATAATCAAATCAAAGAGAATTTTATTTGAAAACCTTTTACTCATATTAAAATCCGAAGTGGCCATCGTATTTTTATACCCTTGCAGAGGGTATAAAGATTTTAGTCAGAAGTTTGCAACGCAGTTAAGGAGACGTTTCCGACCCCATAAAGTATATATATTCTTGATCAGCATGACTAGACGAGTCGATCTAGCCATGTCCGTCTGTCCGTCCGTTTCTACGCAAACTAGTCCCTCAGTTTTAAAGCTATCGAGATGAAACTTTACCAAAAGTCGTCTTTCTATTGCAGGTAGTATATAAGTCGGAACCGGCCGGATCGGACCACTATATCTTACAGCTCCCATAGGAATAATCGTAAAAATAATTGAAAAAAATTATATCTTCGATGTTTTTGACATATTAACTGTTGCTCTTGGGAATATCATTTTTCATTTTATACAATTTATACAATTTATACAATTTATACAATTTCAAATTGAATTGGATTGATCTGCAAGGGTATATAATATTCGGCTGGCCGAAATTAGCTTCCTTTCTTGTTTTTAATGTTGAAAAAACTTAAAACATTAGGCGCCACAGCCCAATAGGTATTGATGAAACGAATACACATTCCTTTCTCCGTTAATCTAGCTTCAAAACTGTGGGTGCCACAGTTTTTAGCGGTTTGTGGGCGTTAGAGGGGGCGTGGCACATCGGCGTGAAAAACTTGCGCTGCGTATTAACCCCTAGAATCTGCATGCCAAATTCCAATCTTCAAGCTTTTATAGTTTCCGAGATCTGAGCGTTCATACAGACGGACAGACGGACATGGCTAGATCGACTCGTCTAGTCATGCTGATCAAGAATATATATACTTTATGGGGTCGGAAAAGCTTCCTTTTACCTGTTACATACTTTTGCAAGAAACTAATATACCCTTCTTCGAGTAACGGGTATAAAAATTTCAATAATAAACAAAAAATAATTCAATAATATTTTAAGCAAAGAATTCCTATTTGTTAGTCAGATATGGTCAACAGACTGTAAAATGACTCGTAAGTATGAAAGCCATAAACATGTAATAAGAGCGAGCGAGATGCACTACATGCTTTGGCGTGCGTTCAAAGAAGAAAGGCGAGGGCTTGTTAAAAAACGTTGGTTATTAAAAAAACTAAAAAGGGCTCCAACTTTTTACAAAAACCGATTGTAACTAACATTAAAAATAAAATAAAAAAAATTTTTGTAGGCGAAGGTTAAAAAATTTTATAAAATCTAAATTTATTTTTATTTTTAAGAAATTAAGAACTTATTTTTTTTTAATACATTTTTTGTTTGAAAGAAGATGTTTTAGAGCAATTAATGCAGAAGTCAGAAGTTTTCCGAACAGTACGTGTAAAAACAGTTTCAGGCAAATCAAAAATGTGACCCAAAAATAGGTGTTCGGTTTGTAAAAGAACCATCCATATCTAACATTCCCATCACAATTTGAAAAACAGTAATGTATTAAAAAAGATGTTAGATTAATTTTTAAAAAAGCAAGAAAGGAAGCTAACTTCGGCCAGCCGAAGTCTATATACCCTTACAATTAATTCTTATTTAATTACAAAAATCGTAATTTAGATTAGCAACAAACTAAATTATAGCAATTTTCATATTATTTTGACAATAATTGTTTGAATTCCAATTGTTATATTCCAAAGTAGAAGAGACAACAATAAAATTTTAAGAATCTAACAATTTTTTTCTATTAATTTCCCGTTAGTTTTCTGATTGTTCCTATGGGAGCTATATGATATAGTCGTCCGATTTTTCTAAAATTTAATTCGAAATTCAAAATTTAAAAATAATATTCCCAAAAGCATTTGCATCAAAAAACACCGAAGCTATAATTTTTTTTCCATTATTTTTCCTATATTTCCTATGGGAGTGGTCAGACGGACGGATAGACGAACATGGCTAGATCGACTAGTCTAGTGATGCTGAATTCATTCATATAAATACATAAGTATTATTTAAGTGTCTAACTGTAAGAACGATAGTAAAAAAAGCCGCTTAGTGTACAAAAATAGTTTAATACAAATACAACTAGCAAAAAAAACACTCAAAATCCTATATTTGAAAAAAATACACCAGTTTACAAAAAAAATTGATGAAATACGCACTTCATGAAACTATGATTTTCGGTTAAGGTACATCTCCCTAAGTAAGAAATGGGCACTTTTAATTTTTATACAGTTTTTTTTAAAGTGTAAAAAACGTTTTTTGCACTTTTTTAATTTCTAACTCGAGTTGTGGTAAACCGATTTCGGTCATTAAAGACTCATTTTAAAGGTAAAAGAATGCCTTTAAACTTTCTTATACACAGCATTGAGTTCCATTCATTGGTTTAGAAGCTACACTTCGTCAAAGCTAAAAAAGTAGGGAAAAAAGCAAAAAAGCTGACATAAATGGCTTATTAAAAAAATACACGCCTAAAAACCGAAATTATTTTTATAACTTCTACTTAAAGATACATCTTTAAGCAAACTAACAAGCCCATCAACTTAATTAACAACCAAAGATTCGATTTTATATAGATTATTTCAGTTTGGAAAAAGGTGCTTTACAGCCCTGTTAGAGCCCTGTTAACCTCAGTTAACAGCTGTAAACGGCCAAAAAACCACCGTTCTTCCGAGCTTAAAAAATTCATATCAAAAAAATTTACTGGCGGATTGTAACGATCATTAGCTTGTTTTCTTTGTCGAAGTACCATCTAACCATATAAGTTATAAAAATAAATATTTGTTTTAAGATACAATGGGCTAGAGGTGGAGAAACATCGATGAAAACATCGATGCATCGATGTTTTAAAATTTTTTAGAAACATCGAAGATTTTTGGGCACAATCGATGTTTTTGTCACATCACCAATTTTTGAGAAACGGTGCGGTAAGCGAAAAATGTGTTTATAATTTTAAATGATTTAATGATTAACATATTTTTAGATATTCAACTGGTGGTGTAGGAGGAAAGAGGCGGTGGAAATAAAGCATGGAGAACTTCCTAAACCGTAAGGATTTATAAACTAATATATATATTTCCGACCACTTATACATTTTCCTAATTCCAGGAACAACTAAAGAAAACTGCGATGGTTCGTCTCCACCTTCAAAAAGGAAGCGTGGTTCCAGTGTGTGGAATCATTTCCGCAGAACTGCTGATGCAAACAAAGCTATGTGCATGTATTGCGATAAAGTTTTAAAGACATGTGGCAACACAACCAATTTGTTGGACCATTTAAAGAGGATTCATAAAAACATTCAATTAACCGAAAAAGTTTCGCAGCCAATGCGATTGGATTCATTTGTGCTGAAAACGACAGAATACCCGCCAGGTTCGAAAACTAAAGAAGACCTCGATAAGAAGGTCATGCGTATGATTGCGTTAGATGTTCAGCCATTCAGCATTGTCGACGACCAGGGTTTTCGGGACCTGATGCACTCAATGGTCCCGCGATACAAGTTACCCAGTAAAACTTATCTGCGCGACGTATCGCTCCCGAAAGCGTATTCCGAGTTAAAGGCGAAACTTCAACATGAGCTCAAAGTTATAAAATATGTAGCAGTAACAACAGACGGGTGGACTTCACGAGCAAACGAAGGATACTTAACAACGATGACGCAACGATGAAAAAAGCGTGTGAGATGCTAGAGATACGACATTTCCCTTGATTTGCGCACACAATCAACTTCCTTGTGCAAGACATTTTAAAAATGGACATCTATTCCCCTCTCCTAACCAAGTGCAAGTCTGTAGTAGCATTTATGAAGCGAAGCTCCTCAGCAATGGCCAAATTCAAAAACGCTCAGGATGTGGAACCAGCTCTCTCACTTGTGCAGGAAGTTCCCACAAGGTGGAACAGTGCGTTTCACATGATGGAAAGGATCCTTCTCACAAACGATGCACTCTCAACGGCACTGTTGGCTACTCCAAGGGCCCCTGTGCCTTTTTCGGCCGATGACATTGAAGTCATGAAGGAGCCTTGTTTGTTGCTGCGCCCTTTTGACCAGGCAACCAAAACAATTTCGGGCGGAAAATATCCCACAATTCCGTTGGTGCTAGCACTGATTTGCGAGATTCAACGCAAACTATCTGACATAAAAAACGAACTCGTTTCTATTGAAGCCACAATCGCTTTTCAAACTTTAAACGCCAGGATGAAATCACGATTCGGACATTATAAAACGCGAACGGTGCCCCGCATTGCAACTATTATTGATCCCCGCTTCAAAAAAGACGGATTTGAATCACCCAACAATGCTGAGCAAGCAGCTAAAGCCTTGGAGCAGGAACTCCATAGCTTAATTGAGATATCTCCAAGAGAAAAATCCACACCGCCGATGGAGCCTACACCACCAGTTGAACCCGGCCCCTCCAAGATTTTTTCATTCCTTGATTCTAAATTAAAAGCGAAGATAAATTCCCCACGAGCCGACGCGGTGATCCTCCTAAAGCAGCATATCGAAACCCAAAACGAGCCGGAATCATGCGACCCACTAAAACATTGAAAGATGAATATTGATAATGTTATTATCACAAATTTTAAAGTACTCTTTTTTGTTATAGACAAGTGCTGATATATACGAGCCGCTAAAACAGGTCGCACTTAAATACCTCTGTATTCCAGGGACTTCGTGTGAGTCTGAGAGGTGCTTCAGCAAAGCTGGGCAAATAATTTCAGATCGCCGCACAAGGCTAAAGCCAGACATCGTAGACATGTTAATGTTTATTAACAAAAATCAAGACATTTTTCATAACTAGTTTATCTTATAACCCTGATCCTATAGTACCATATGTGAATATTATGATCTCAAAGAATTCGGATGATCTTTTTTGTTTGTGAATAAAACCTTTGTTTTTTAATTTTAATTTGAACCAAAAAAGTCTTTCACTTACTTATTTCTTTATTATTCAAAAAAAATTTTATTTTTTTTCAAAACATCTATGTTTTATTTTAAAAACATCGAAAACATCGATGTCTCCGAACATCGATGTTTCTCCATCTCTACAATGAGCTTAATGACTATCGATAAGAACATACGGATACATCGATACCAAGTGATTTAATACTAAATGTCGTGATTAAATCGTAAAGTAGGTTTACAGCGCCAACAGAGGTGGTGAACATTCAAAAATACTGCAATATCCCGCCATTAAAATGGCGTCAGATGGTCATCGATTAGTCGATAACAGCATTTTACCTTCTACTCTAGTGATGGACCTATTTTGCTTTTTTATACGATGTATCGCATCTATGGTTTTTTTTTCCATTTAGCGAAATATACAATAGGGGGATTCCCTAAACTGTTGAATTGCTGAATTGTTGAATTTCGGTCAGCTGTTAATCAGCTGTTCCATACAAAGTCAACCTTCAGAAATTTCAGCAATTCAACAGCCTCGGGGCTGATGAAAATTTTGTTGAATTGCTGAAAACCAGAGTTGTCACCATTTTTAATGAAAGTCATGGCAACTCTGTAGAGTTTTGGTATTACCAGTACGAATTAGGGAATCCCCCTAATGACATGGAAGAGAAGCAAACAAAAATCGCGGCGATTTTTCTTTAACAAATTTTTACCTGCGACATTAGAAATGCCTTTTTTATAATTTTTATTTCCGTTTATTTTTAACTACGACAACTGAAATGCTCGATCCAACTTTTATATATACCTTTCATTTAGACTTTATTATTTTAATTTCGTATTCTTAAAAATGTATGCCGTTCTCGTGTTTTGGTCGTGCCATCACTAAAACATCGAGTGACATCTATATCATTATCGACACACCGATATAACAACAAGCTTTTGTGCGACATATCGTCCAAGTGCGCTCCAACGGTTTTTTATTTTCAAACCTTGTGAAAGTGTAATCAAATTTAGCGTTTTTAACGAAAGCTATTAGTTTTACATAAAAAATGTTTATTAGATAAAATGTTCATTTCTTTAATACCTTTCATTTCTTTTCCTATTTTTCCCGTAATCAGGACCCAAAAACACGTTGATATGGAAAGTTTGAGCAAAATTGGGCGTAGGAGCTAAACGGAAGTTCACCCGTCAAAATATCTACATATAGAAGAAAACATTTGATTTTTGAAGATGTATTCACAAAAATCGACGATGTACTTGTCTACTGCCATAACATCAACAATCTCTTTAATAACCTGAATTATGAACATAACAGCAATGAGTGGCGCCTTTTTATCGATGCATCAAAAAGTAGTTAAAAAGCCGTGCTTTTGCATAAAATCAAATTTATGTCCATCAATTCCAGTAGCGTATGGTCCCCATTTTAAAGAAACCTACTCTATTCTGGAAAGCATTCTCGGCCTCATTCAGTAAAAAAGGTATAAATGGTCTATATGCACAGATCTGAAAGTTGTGGCATTGCTAACCGGCTTGCAGGAACGATAAACATAATATATTTTGTTTGAATGGGTTAGTCGAGCAAGATCAAAACACTATGTAGACAGCATATGGCCGAAAAGAACTACATATGTATGTATACTCTAGGACAGAAAAATTGGAAATTTGAGGCTTTAGTTGACCCGGAATCAATAATAATGCCAGCTCTTCATATTAAATTGGGAATTGTCAAGAATTTTGTCAAGGCCATGGATAAAGATGGACCTGGTTTTAAATACTTGTTGTCAAAATTTCCGACCATAAGTACCGCCAAAATTCAGGAGGGAGTTTTCATTGGACCAGACATACGTAAATTGCAAGTAGATTCACATTTTCGAGAATTTTTTAGTCCTTTGGAGCTAGCAGTGGTAACCGTGATTTAGAATTTTTTATGAAATCAAAAATTCTCAAACTTTGAAGACATGGTCAGAAATATGCTAGACGCATATAAAGCTCTCGGAGTAAACATGTCGCAAAAAATTCTCTTCCTCGATTCTCACTTGAACTTCTTTCCGGAAAATATGGCAGATGTTAGCGACGAGCACGGTGAGAGGTTTTACCAGGATATCGCTACCATAGAAAAAAGGTACCAAGGAAAGTGGAGTCCATCAATGTTGGCTGATTACTGCTGGGGATTATTAAGGGAATCTTCAAGTTCAGGGCTCAGAAAAAAAGGAACATTTAATTATTTTTTTAGTTTACTAATATATCTTATTTTATTTTCGATCTAATATAGAAATGCTCAAACAGGACGAGGCAAGTCACACCACTTGAATAAATTAGGTCTCTTGAACGTTCAGCCAAACCGTTAATATTGGTCAAGCAAAATAAGCTGTCTTTGATGTGGTCTTTCTGTTCTCTCCATATTGAAGGTCGTAGGCATCTGCCCAACATTTTTGTGTGCTGCTTCCATATCAAGTCCGCATTTGTCACAGCATGACTTGGGTACCCAGGATTTATCTTGATTTAGTATTTGAATACAATCTTGTAATACCTGCATATTGTTGGATTTATCGGTCTTCTTTTTTTGATTGTAATAAAAACATACATTTGCAAACATAGCAAAAATTGTTACTAAATATATATAGGTTGCTTTGACTTATTTGAAATTTGACAGCAAATAGGAGTAAATAATAAAATCAAAATAGCGGTTTTAATCGTTTAAAAAATCCAATAAAGTGTCCTCATGAAAACGCCTTAAATCGAAATTAAAGCATACAATGAACATGAATAATAAAAATTAGTTTCATTCAAAAAATAATTCTCAGAATTGTTTTTTTTATCAGAGAAATTGTGAAAATGTTGGGAGTTTCAGCTTTGGCGTCGAATTCCGAAGACATGGGCAACGGTTCACTATTTTTTAGTAGTGCCGTCATGTATTGAGAGAAGATTTCAGCGAAAAAATAATTAGGGTAAGTCCAATAACAAAGGCCACGTAATGAAAAATTTTGGCAAACGTCGGTTTTTGTATTCTTAGCTATACCGCGGAACCTGGAGGTGATGGAAAATAATTTTGTATGGGACTTTTACTCAGGAGAACCCAAATATCATGATGAACAAGATAAATGTTCGTGGAATTTTTTGGCTGTGTACCTGTGTAATGGAAACAGGACAGCCAAGCGGCGATAAGATCCATGCAGTCGTCAACGGTCAGTTCCAAAAATATAATGGCGAGCAGGGAGCCACTAGATAACCTTAGCACGACGAAGTCAGTGCGGATCTCAGAACGCTACACTGAAGAACCAGGCGGACAGAACGCTAGGTGGCGGAATTCCGAGACTTGCCGAATTGCAAGAACAATGTGCAAAAAGCGCAATGAAAAACTCAGGCAGTATTTACTACATCTTCCTCGGAAAGACTGCAGACTGTTAGTGGGAATCCTCACAGGCCACTGACTGGCCGCATCACACGCAACTACTGAATACTGAACAGGCGCACCTGCAGGAAATGCGATGAACCGGGGGCTATCAAAACCCTGGATTATCTTATCTGCAACTGCCCGGCTCTGTCACGAGCAAGAACAAGATACCTCGGTGCCCCAGTTCTGGCATCACTTCTTGCCTTCGCGAAATGCACCTAGATCAGGGGTGCTCAAAACTGCCTTATGGCAGTGCATTTACAAACACAATTAAAAGAAAATCACACGCACGCGAGTAACGACTCACACACAGTCATGAAAAAGACAAGAACAATTTACATTCTGAGTTGAGACGAAAAAAAAAGTTCAATGGAATTATTGTTGGCTTGGTTCGTTACGGACTTGAGCTGGAAAAACATCGATGTTTCGATGTTTTTCAGGAAAAAACATCGATGTATCGATACATCGAATTTTTTTTTGTCTAATTTTAAAAAATGTTTTTGCTCCCTTTTAAAAAGTTACGCTTTATTCGAGATCAATTCATTTTATTATCTGAATATTTAAAATTAAAAACAATCGAGTTCTACTCGAAAAAGAAAATAAGAAAAAAGGTAACATAATAAAAACTTAAGAAATCCAGTCATTTTTGTTGAGGAATAGGATCATATTTACATTCTTTGGTTTAAGCGAGCTGCGCTTTTCGCTTATGACTAGTCCGGCTTTGCTCAACATTCTTTCACTTTCCGTTGAGGTAGCCGGTACGCAGAAATATTTAAGGACGCAAGTTTTATATGCCGCATCATTCCTCGAGTACTGTGCGTATAGACTTGGCAATATTTTCAGACGAATGGCTCGTTTCGTCGAGGAGCTCTTCAGTAGACAAAACAGCGTTGCGTAATTCGAAATCCTCTGTTATGAAATGGCACGTCACAGTAACATAGCACTCGTTGGCCCTGGATGTCCAGCAATCTGAAGTGATTGCACAATGTCTTACGTTTTCTAAAATGGTGGACAACTTGGCCTTCTTTTCTTCGTATGCATTTGCCAGCCAAACATTTCTTATGGTTGAAGGCAATTCGTACCTTGGATCAAGGAGGTTTACAAAATTGCGGAAGTCTTTCAAAGTCTTCTTCTCCATTTCGAAGCGCCGCCAACACCAATATTTGTCGAAATCTACAATTATTATTACAAATTATTCACTTAATTGATAAAAAATGCGTTCAGCTTACCAAGATTCTTCCATGCCAAGTAGTGATAGATAAAGAGGAAACATCGACCTTCGATGTTTGGAAACCTCGAAGTTTCGTTGTTTTGGAAAACATCGATGTATCGATATTATTCGATGTTATTTCCAGCTCTATTACGGACAGCGACACAAAGAAGAACTTGCGTGTGCCCTAGGAAAGTATGGGATGTGCCGCTCCGAATGCTATGTGCCAAAACAAAAACAAATGTGCCCGTGTGCCATAGGACTGAGCACCCCTGCTACAGTATGTGGGAAACGTCGTATTTTAATATTCCCCCAAATATGTCGTGTAGTATATCTGATGAATATTTGTCTATGACAGAGAAGTCAATAAGCCTGTTAAAAATAGAATATTCCCTCATTCCAAAAGATTGGTTTCTGCAACCCTCTAAATAGTCACTTTTAGTCCTTAACTCTTCCACATTTTCTGAATAGGTAGTATGTGTGTCTTTATATTTTGCACAGTCTGCAGAAATATGCGCTAGAAAATGACCTAGAGAATCCTAGAACACAACTTAACGCTAAGTTATCCTCGACCACCAAGCCCACGTTAAAATAGATTTTTTTAATTTAATTTAATTTTTAATTTCAACTCCCTGGATATTTAACTCGTTTAAAAAATCTATCAGATTATAAAAGGACCTATCGTTTCCAAAATTCTTAAATACAGCTGACTCAAAACAAATATTTCCTTATAGCCCAATGGCAATTTTGGAAGAGAAACACAAGCGGCTAGCAATGAATTTGTGTGAGATCCTAGCGGGTTATTTATTTCGAAATCATCGCAGTATAGGAACATTGGAATTCGAAATTTATCAGACGGGCTGTCTTTGATTTTGTTTTTCCATAGATTAGAGTTACCATTTATAAAATTTTTTAATGTTGTTTGACGAGATAAAGTAATTAAATTACTTTTATACTCTTCAAAAACGTTAGGCAGCTCAAAGAATTTTCTTAAGCAAAACCTAAGCGGAAATATGACATATTTTTTTTTGGCTGGCCCTAAGGTCATTCGATTTTTAAATCGCAAAGACTGAACAGAGTTGTCAACCGTTATTACATTGGCTGACTCCCACAAGTCTTTGGCTGAAAGTTCTTTTATAAGCATATATTCAGAACTAAATGGCTTAAAAGGACTCTCACAAAATTCTATAAGGTTTTTTATCTTCTCTGTAGCTTTAGAGCCGGGACTGATACTGGATAATATACTTTCTAGCTTTGTCTTGATAGATTGACTCTTCGTGATCGACTGATCCTGTTGCCAGCGCCCGGCGGCCTTATATAGGGCCTCCGGGAACCGTTATTACCCATCTGCGCTCTTCCCATTGGATCTCTCCACTTCGGGTCTAAAGTCCGTAGCTCCTGCTTGACCCACTTGCCTTTCACGCACGGCCTTGTGTTTCTGTGTGTTGCTGCTTATTCTTTTGGTGCCTGTGGCACGCCTGTGCGTCGCTCCGCTGCTGAGATGTGGCACTTGTCCGCCGGGACCAAAGTCCACGGCAGAGTCCAAAGTCCAGTGCAGATCCGTTATTTCCCCTTTTGCACACGGCACTCTGGCTCTGCCTGCGAAGTCTCCACTCTCTCACTCTCCGCTCCTTGCTCTCCAAACATTCTTTGGCAGAGTTCTCTCTCCTAACCTCGAAGTCTCCAAACTCTCATTCTCCACTTCTCGGTCCACAAACTCTCACTCTCCAAACTCTCATCCTCCAAACTCTCTACTTGAAAGTTTCTCCGCATCTCCACTTGCTCTTCGCCGCGCCGCTACTACGCTAATTCGCCGCGTAACTGGTAAGCGGCCGGCCATCCGTAGTTTTCCTGCGGAAATTTTTTGGGGAGTTATTCAACTCCTCACACTATGAACAACCGTTCATAAACTGACAACAAACAGGCTTACACACTTTTAGACCCCGTTTGGGCTTGATTTTTGAACGTTTCGAACAGATTTCCTTGAAGGGTCTAGGCATCGACATATCCATATGGGATCTAATTTTATTCGCATTACTGACCGACAAGCTCGACATGAATAACCGGGCTTTGTATGAGCAATCACTTGGAAGCTCAACTGAGATCCAACCATTACATACGATGATAGATTTTTTGGATCAAAGAGTACGAGTCCTAAATACAGGAACATCGGAAAAATCGTCGAAAAAAAAGCCAAGGAACTCAACTTGTGCATCGTCAGCAACCGCAAAGTTATCTTCATGTGAATTCTGTAAAAAAAGAATTCCATCCCCTATACAAATGTGAAGACTTCCGATCAAGGCCCACATCTGAGAGATTAAATTGGGTTCTGAAACAAAGAATGTGCGTCAATTGCTTCAGCACTGATCACAAAACAAAGGAGTGCCGCAGTCGAAAGTGCTTCAAGTGTAAGAAAGATCACAATACTCTTCTTCATCTCGACACTACCGTAGAACCGCGTCCACCAATTGTAGGGACGGCAAGTAATAAAAATTATAATTTACTCGCTACGGCTAAGGTTGCAGTACAGGCCAACAATGGACAGCGTGCTAACTTTAGAGCACTACTTGACTCTGGATCGCAAATAAATCTGATTACAGAGCGAATTAAAAGGCATTGGAGGACTCCCGAAAACTAGTAAAGCGCGAGTCAACATACTAGTTAAATCACTTCATACTGGTTTCACACAACGGATTGAAGCCTTTGTATTACCGCAGATAATACCTGATCAGCCAACCCAGCCACTTTCGCTAGCGGCTACAAAAATATCCAAGGGAATGGTCTTGGCGGACCCCAACTTTGACAATCCAGTAAAAAAAGCACTATTATTCTTTATTTTCATGTATTTTGTTGTTTTATTTGTTGGGGTATTGAATAGTATTTAACAATTAAAATAGTAGAAAACCTATATACGAAATTGTCATGTATTTTGTTGTTTTTTTCATTTGGCAAATTAATAGTAACGTCTCAATTAATATCGTAGCAAAACTATTTTATTTGTTTGCGTGTATTTTGTTGTTTTATTTTTTGGGGCACTGAATAGTGACACCACAATTAATATCGTAACACAACTATTTTTTCCTTCATGTATTTTGTTGTTTTAGAAATACAATTATAAATTGTAGGTCAACTATTTTTCTGGACTTAGGGTGGCTAGAGTGTCCGACTCATAATCTCTGGGTCGTGAGTTCAAGTCCCACTTTTGCAGATGATGTTTTTCCTTTTTTTTTTTTGGTAAATGTTTATTTTAAGTCTATAGATTTTCCTCTACGAAAATCATTCTTCTGTGGCCTACTGGTTAGAGTGCTCGACTCCGATGACTGCGGCCCTGTTCGATTCCCAGCAGAGGCAATAACCTGACTTGTAAGTTTTAGTATCTGTGAAATGTAAGTGTCTATAAATAGCTTCGATATAAATTAATATAACAAATTAAATTAAAAATAAAAACAGTTAAAAAAATAAATTAAAAAAAACAACAATTTTTTTCGGGTAAAATACTATTGTATACTATTTTTTTGGGCATTGTTCTATTTTTTATGGGTTGGGGCAGTTTTCACTATTAAATCGTTGATTTTACATAGTTTTTTTTTTGTGTGTGCGAGTACTATAATCAATATCGAATCATATTGATATCAAGAAGAAAAAAGTGAGAATACAAATACTAAAATCAAGATCGGTCGATCTTTGCTTTTTTTCGTTCTCAATTTATATTGTTTTGCAAAGCGACTACCTTATTTCTTGGTAATGACAAGTCTGCATAGTTTTTAAAGCACAGTTTTAGAGCAGAATTCTCTAAATCATCTTTTTTATAATTATTTGAAAAACAAGGTAAATCTTCCGCCACTCTCGACGATATGGAGATTGTATTCAAATTATCATTATTATTAATCTGTTCCTCGGGTGGGTTTCGAGAAGGCAGTGTATTAAAGCTATCACAATTATTGAAAGGTTCCTCAAATGAGGTATTTTCCTTGCCCAAAACTTCAATATTCCATTTTTTTATATCATTTTTCATATGTTTTTTTTTAAGTTTTTGAGGGAAGAGAAACTTTGATTACAGTTAGGTAATCCACAGATAAGTTTATTTTGATAACTAACAAAATAAGCATGCTTTTCCTTAGCATGTTTAAAAAAAGGTTTATGTTTTCAAAGTGAATCCTAAATACTTTGCATAGTATATGCATCCTTAAAAATAATAAATTCAAGAGTTTATAAAGAAATGAAAAGTAAGAAATATAAGATAAATAGCCAAACTAATTTACTCGCTTCAGGATATTTCATATCAAGAACATAGAAAATCATAAAGCACGCTTCAACCGTGTCTATAATGCTCTCAAATTTATAGAAAATTCGTTTGCTTCAAGTAGGCTCGGTCCGATTCCACAAATTATGGGTTGCAAACACTTCTTATTCTTTTACTGAATATCAATTTTCTCTTGTATTGCCGTTTCTAGCTCGCCAGATGTTGCGATCTGTATGTAAAAGCTATTCCGAGAATCTGCTATAGTAACTTTTACCCCAATTTTTTTGTTGTTCGGCTTCGTGATGACTAGTCGAGCGGTCGGCGCAAGGACAGAGTGCAAAATTAGTAAAGTTCCAGTATCCAAGGTTCCTGCAAATAAGGTCAACATATTAATAATTATTAAAATAAACATTGTGATAGTTACCTTCAGATACATTTTCAGTTTGAAATTTTTTCAGAATGTCCAAGCATAAAAAAGATACGATAGACGGAAAAATTTCTATCGAAATCGATTATTTGTTTTGTTTGGCACATTGTTTGTGATTGATTGTTCTTTTTGTGCAATTGTGCTAAATAAATATGGAATCTAAGCTGGACATCAACGTTTTAACGTACGAGTTTGACGGCAAGTAACAATAAATGGAAGTTTAATCAACGTAATACGAATTGGATATAATTTGACAAGACGGGGAAGTTTGCACTGAAGTAAACGGCGACGACGCTCAGCTGCTGGCGTTCCTGAAAGAAAAACAGATTCTTCCGGCGTATTCCTACACCGAGAAAAAAAACCGTTCTCATCGATGCGTATTTGAGAATTTCGATCTCAAAAGCTAGCCAAGATCGACTCATACTAAAAATGCTTAAATCAACATCGATGTCATCTCATGTCAACATCGAAATCGAGATTGATTTTGACTGGGAATACTAGAATCAACATCGAATCATCTTGATATCAAGAAGAAAAAAGTGAGAATACAAATACTAAAATCAAGATCGATCGATCTTGGCTTTTTTTCGTTCTCAATTTTTTTGGGTGTATCTAAAAGGTATGTACTTATAATAAACTTAAGTAAAATCAATTGAGCGTCGATTTTTCTAAGCACCTTGAACAATTGTTCTTGTATGTGCGAGTTTTCTTTCATATAAATACATAAAAGAAAAGTCAAGCACGTGGGGCTACGAAAGTGTGAATACGTATTTATTGTAGTATGTGTTTTTTCAGAATCCGAAGTTACATTTGAAAGCCTCAAATATCTAACCGAGGAGGACATCCAAGCAGCCATTAGGCCAATCGGTCTTAGGGCTATTTTCAGAGCAAGGCTCTTGGAATGGAAGAAGGAAACGGTAAATATTCAAAAATACGCTCAAAAAACTGCCCGCCCGCATATAACACATATTTGTTATTTGGATTTTAAATTGTAAAAGTTTGGGGAACAAGAAGAACCCATATTGGAGAAACTTCAAAATTTGTCCTCAGCAACAAAATCTAGAAACATTCTCAATTCAAAAGTTCTTAGTAAGGTAAATTATAACTATTTTTTACCGAATATCAAATTCATTTTAAGTTTTTTTAGGACTTAGTCTTATTATTACAAGAAACGGGAAAAGGGAATTCCATTATTGAGCACTTTAATAAAAATAAGAAATTAACTGATTTCCAACGACATGGCTTGATTGACATTATTATAGAAGATGTCTTATTCTCTCAGACAGTGCTTAAAGAATTGCAGTTTAACCAATTATTCCAGGAAATTTGTGAATCATTTCCATCCGAATATCAATTGAAGGTAATTCATCAAAATCCTATAAAAGGTATATACAAAATAAGACGTATATTAAAAAAATGTACTGTTTACTTCTCAGGATTTTTATTACATTCCAAGGAAGAACAAAAACAACGCTGCTGGAAAGTTGTTTTCCC
Source organism: Drosophila mimetica (assembly GCA_037075245.1). NCBI lineage: Eukaryota > Metazoa > Arthropoda > Insecta > Diptera > Drosophilidae > Drosophila > Drosophila mimetica. The sequence continues at coordinate 4,284,077 of JBAMCH010000004.1, forward strand.
GATACAAAAGCAAGTGCTACAAGAAACGTAAGCTTCAGGCTGCATCGTCTCCAACCAGGTCTGCAACGCCCTGCGTTATTGATTTGGATTTACTTATTGAGATAGATCCAATCATTTCTGCTGCTTACAAGGCCGCACTTAATCGAGACGGAGGCGATTGGGCTGAAGTGACTGATAAGTGGCGAAAGACCTATCACGCTCGCCAGAAGGACCTAAAGTTACTGGGAAGTTTGGAATTTCTAAAAGAGTGGACACAGTTTGCCCATCCAAGAGCAGAAGAACTGGTAAAATATTTTACATTACGTTATAATATGCTTTTTATTTGTATTATTTTTTATTATTTTATTATTATTTATTATTATAATTTCAGATAAAAATTTATTTTGATATTCTCTACCCTTCAAAGGGAAACTTATTATTCGCAAAGTGGTCTTTTTTCAAGAACCACATCGAAACTCGCTTTAAAACAAGAAAGGAAGCTAACTTCGGCCATCCGAAGTCTATATACCCTTGCAGTTAATTCCTATTTTTATTACAAATTACAAAAATCTGAATTTCGATTTGGAACAAACCGAATTATAGCAATTTTGACAATAATTGATTGATCATTCTACACACAAAAAAATAAGCTATGTAAAATCAACATAGAAAAATAGTAGTTTACTATTTTCTGAAATTTTCATGTATTTTGTTGTTTTATTTTTTGGGGTATTGAATAGTATTTAACAATTAAAATAGTAGAAAACCTATATACGAAATTGTCATGTATTTTGTTGTTTTATTCATTTGGCAAATTAATAGTAACGTCTCAATTAATATCGTAGCAAAACTATTTTATTTGTTCGCGTGTATTTTGTTGTTTTATTTTTTGGGGCACTGAATAGTGACACCACAATTAATATCGTAACACAACTATTTTTTCCTTCATGTATTTTGTTGTTTTAGAAATACAATTATAAATTGTAGGTCAACTATTTTTCTGGACTTAGGGTGGCTAGAGTATCCGACTCATAATCTCTGGGTCGTGAGTTCAAGTCCCGCTTTTGCAGATGATGTTTTTCTTTTTTTTTTTTTTTGGTAAATGTGGATTTCAAGTCTATAGATTTTCCTCTACAAAAAGCATTCTTCTGTGGCCTACTGGTTAGAGTGCTCGACTCCGATGACTGCGGCCCCGGTTCGATTCCCAGCGGAGGCAATAACCTGACTTGTAAGTTTAAGTATCTGTGAAATGTAAGTGTCTATAAATAGCTTCGATATAAATTAATATAACAAATTAAATTAAAAATAAAAACAGTTAAAAAAATAAATTAAAAAAACAACAATTTTTTTCGGGTAAAATACTATTTTGTAGGTCATCTCCTATTTTATAGGTAACCTACTATTTTTTTGGGCATTGTTCTATTTTTTATGGGTTGGGGCAGTTTTCACTATTAAATCGTTGATTTTACATAGTTTTTTTTTGTGTGTATGTAATATAGTCGTCCGATTTATGTAAAATATATTTCGAAATTCTGAAATAATAAAATAAAGTTATATTCAAGAGTAGAAGAGAATACAATAAAAATTAACAAAGCTATAATTTTTTTCCTATTAATTTCCCATTAATTTTCCGATCATTCCTATGGGGGCTATAAGATATAGTCGTCCGATTTTTATAAAAATTTAAATCGAAAATCAGAAGTATTAAAAAAACGATATTCCAAGGAGTAGAAGGAAATATGTCAAAAGATACCGAAGCTATAATTTTGTTCATATTAATTTGCCTTTAATTTTCTGATAGTTCCTATGGCAGCTATATGATATAGTCGTCCGATTTTTAAAAAATTTAATTCGAAATTCAGAACTGTTAAAAAAAATGATATTTCCAAAAGCATAAGGTAATATGTCAAAAAACACATAAGTTATAATTTTTTTTCAATTATTTTTCCAATTATTCCTATGGGAGCTATAAGATATAGTTGTCCGATCCGGCCGGCTCCGACTTATATACTACCTGCAACAGAAATACGACTTTTGGTAAAGTTTCAGCTCGATAGCATAAAAACTGAGGGACTAGTTTGCGTAGAAACGGACGGACGGACGGACAGACGGACAGACGGACATGGCTAGATCGACTCGTCTAGTCATGCTGACCAAGAATATATATACTTTATAGGGTCTGAAACGTCTCCTTCACTGCGTAGCAAACTTCTGACTGAAATCATTATACCCTCTGCAAGGGTATAAAAATTACCAATGTCCATTGTAAAAATCTTTTCCTTTGTGGTTCGTCAACTGAAAATATCGGTAGGTCAAAATACTTAATTCATATGGTTTAGCTGTATTTAAAATTAATGTTACAGATGCACAGGACTATATTTACTCCATTCTGCTGATCGCCATTTTGCCATCGACGACACGATTTCCATCCGATTCGGGAAAAAGGACTTAGAAAGCTACCACTCTCGACGCCCAAGATGGTCTGGTTTTATGTTTGCCAACAATCAATGACTATGAGAGGCAAATGGATGCAGTGATCAATAAGTATTACAACGCTGGTCAAAGTCTGCAGCCTTTTATCATCGTAGAAGGATTATCTCCGGGTGACATACGGGGATTTTACATTAGTTTTAACAAAATATTGCTAAAATGTGGGTCCTTTATAGAAGGTTTAGACCTATGTTTTAAAATCTTTCAAGTCTTAGAGCTACAATATCCACAGGCTTGTTACAATGTCTGGTTATTTTTTCAAACCTTTTTTTATGAAATTACCACTAAGCATGACAAAACATCAGCCAATGTAATCAGCCTAATTAATGCTTTGAACGACATTCAGATATAGTCATCAAAATGTACTTTTGTTTTAAGTGCCCCAAAGATTTTGCATCTCCATCTTTATTAATACAGCACTTGAAATGTGACCACGTATTACCCACTAGTTTTTTAAAGTTAGAGTGTAAGCAAGAAAAATGTAACCAAAACTTTACAAATTTAAGAAACTTTAGAGTGCACCTTGAGAAAATGCACCGATGCAAAACCTTCAAATGCGATGAAACCCCAATTTCTTCATTTCAAACATATATTTTAGAACAAGATAGCTCAGAACAATCAGATCCAAAAACCTTGACCAATTTTTAATTAACAAATACAAATATTTCTATTACTATCGAACTTTTAAAAAAACAAGCATTACATTTATCTCTTAGCTTATATGAAGAAAGTTCTATGCCAAATATTGATGGACGTTGATGCACTACGAGCAGTACAAACAAGTGGCCCAACGTTACCAAGCACGTGCTTGTTACGTGCGGGACCCTTTATAATTTCGGGCAAAAATGCGAGTTCGCGAGGAAAATACATGAAACAAATAAATACGGGACACATGGCTACAAACTATGATTCAAGCAAACGAGATAAAATTTTAGTTTTTAATACAGGGATAGAAGTTGAAGTACAAATTAAATGATAAAGATTGTTATAATTAGTTCAGAGAACGCGAAAGGGCTCATGCAGACTAAAATTAGATGTACATCGGGGCAAATTAAGAGGGTAATAGTTTCGTGTTAGTCTAACGGGAATATTAAAAGTTAAACGGTTTACCAGTTCTACAGAATCAATATCACCTCTTATAAGATTTTGCATAAAAATAGTACCAAGCATTATTCTACGGTTTTCAAGTGTAGGTAAATTAAGCAATAGTAATCTACTCTGGTAGGAAGGAAGCCTTACGTTTTGATCCCAGTTCAAACTACGAAGCGCAAAAAGAAGAAATTTTTTTTGTACCGACTCAATACGGTCGATGTGCACTTGATATTGTGGACTCCAAACAGAAGAACAATATTCCAAAATAGGACGGACAAGGGAGGTAAATAACAATTTGGTTATATAAGGGTCATCAAATTCTTTTGACCAACGCTTTATAAATCCAAGAACACTCATAGCTTTGTTGACAGTCGACATTATGTGGCAGTCAAATTTAAGCTTCGGGTCCAAAAGAACACCTAAATCGTTTACTGAATATATACGATCAAGTGGGGAGTTCTGAAGCGAATAACTTAAAAACGTAGGGGTACCTCTATAAAAGGTCATTACGTTACATTTCAGGCAGTTCAAATTTAAGAGGTTATACTCACACCATATCTGAAAATTATCAATGTCTGATTGTAAGCCAAAACTATACTCAATCTTATTATATGTCAAACAAAGCTTAACATCATCAGCATACATTAGTACACGAGAATGTGTTACGATAGACGGAAGATCGTTAATAAACAAGGTAAACAGCAAAGGGCCCAAATGACTACCCTGGGGCACTCCCGATGTCACGTGGATCATTTTGGGGACAGCGTTCTTAAATATAACTCTCTGAGTCCTTCCATTCAAATAACTTGGCATCCAAGTTAATAGATTACATGGAAACCCAAGCTGATCTAATTTGAATAAAAGGAGAGAGTGGTTAACAGAGTCAAAAGCTTTGCTGAAATCTGTATATATAACATCAGTCTGCATTTTTTTCTTAAATCCATTTATTACAAGAGATGACAATTCAAGGAGGTTAGTAGTGGTCGATCTTCTCTTTACAAAACCATGCTGACACGGTGATATTAGCGAGGAACATAAGTGTTGCAAGTGAGAAGTAATAATTCGTTCAAATGCTTTCGGAATTGCCGACAATTTAGAAATACCTCTATAATTCTGGGCATCCGCCTTCGCACCCTTTCTGTGGAGTGGAATAATGAAAGAGTCCTCCCAGATAGTTGGAAAAATTGATGATGAAATAGACAAGTGAAAAAGTTTAAGATTCGGTTTACAAATGGTTGAAGCACAAAACTTAAGCACACACCCAGGGAGTCCATCAGGACCGGGAGAATAATAGCCCCTTCCCATAGAGTTCATCCGTGTGAAACGGTTGGGATTTTTGACAAATGTGAAATTCGTGTTCCCACAGAGCTTCCATCTACCATTCACCTTCCACCATCCGATAACAGCTGACTTGAAGAGCAGTTGCTCATGTCAAAATTATTAAGGGGGGGTCTTAACTCGGGAAAACAGTTGTATAATGTTGATCTGCTAATCTTATTGTAGAATAAAACAAAATAAATAGCATACGATGATAGTTTAAAACATATATATCCAATGTTAGATCATATCCTACAACAAATCTGCATACAAATTGCTGACGGGGGGGAGCCTAACCTCCAAACCCCCACACTCCGTTCTTACTACGCCACTGTCTAGCCAATATTAATAGAGAAAAAATGTAAACAAAACCAATTGTGTGCTGTTTGGTCATTTAAAGCAATATTAAACTTTAAAGTAGTATATACTACACTTGTAACTAAAATTGGTGATTATTTAAGTATTTCACAATATGTTTTGAATCTTATCAGCAAAAAATAATGTTTTCGGTCCCAGAATAGCTTAAATTTTGGCCCACACATAATAATTGGCTTGCAATGCCCTTTTCGCTTACAACAAACTAAATGTTAATAATGAATTTCCAAAAATTAACAAGCTTAAACATTTTTAAATTTTTTCCCGCCCTTGGTTTGAATATAATTTCATAGTCAACGTTCCAATTTTCACAGTCAGGAGGAAAATTCAGAGTTGCACCGAAAAATTATCGGCTAACTATCGCATAAAAGCCCGTCAAAGTCCGTCAAATTTTAACGGGGAACTAACTGGAAAATTTTCGGAACGGCAAAATCTTATGGACCATCCGTTGAACGGATGGTGGATGGTGGATGGCTCTCTGTGGGAAGACCCTATAACTGGAAAATTTTCGGAACGTCAAAATCTTATGGACCATCCGTTGAACGGATGGTGGATGGTGGATGGTGGATGGCTCTCTGTGGGAAGACCCTATAAGTTGGCGTTGTTGTTTCTAAGTCTCTTAAGAGAGAAATTTCGGTAATTACGGGGGAAAAAATACAAAAAGCTCTGTTTAAGGGGTTAGGGTAGATAGATTTTGACCAAGCAGCCGAACTATAAGTAGTTTGGAAAAACTCGGCAAATAAATCCGCAATTTCAGAATCTGTCGATGCCTTCGGCGTTTAAAGCACCGAAGAAGGCAATGCCGAAGACTTACGCTTGGCATTAACAAAGTTATAAAACTGCTTCGGATCATTTGAAAATTCGAATTTACATCGATTTAAATACATAGAATAGCAGTGACTGTTGAGAACATTGAAATCTGAACGAGCCACCACATATTTCGAAAAATCAGATGGCTTACCCGATTTTTTATATTTATTATAAGTGTTGGATTTAAGATTTTTAAGTCTTTGAAGCGCATTGTTAAACCAATGAGGCCTGTTTTGCTTCGGAGGAAGCCTGTTAGGAACGCATTCGTCAAAAAAAGTGTTTAAAACGCTATAGAAATGTTCAATTGCATTTTCAATATCCATGCAATTGTACAAATCAGTCCAATCATATTGCGAAATCATATCATTTAATTTATTATAGTCACATTTACGAAAACATCTCACTTTAGTTTGAGAAACTAAAGGAGAAAGGGTATCAGTACAGGGGAGGCCAATTGTCAATTCCAATGTAGAATGATATCGGTCTTCAGGTACAACAAGTGCGTCAATTCTAGATACCGTTACTTCATGCGGATCTTAAAATTCAGAATATGATTTAAACTTTATTTTTATCAGCATCCACTGCAATCGAAAGCACATTAAAAAAAATCAAATTAATGAGGACTTAAATAGTGTTCTTAATTTTTGCAAAAACCCTTTTATTGAAATTAAAACGGAATACAAGCTGTTTAAAACATTAAAAGAACTCAATTTGTACGAGGAACCCATTGACAAGATTATTTCTACCACAATTGCTGAAAAAGTCAATAAGGGTAATCCTACTTTATCTTCAAAATCGTCCACCATTTGCATAATGCCACTTAAGTTTATGTTTAAATCAATTTTTGAAATTCCAGAACTTTTAAACACAACTTTGAAAAATACCGAAATGTACTTGAAAAGCAGAACCACATATAACTTTGCCAGAGGAGAGTTGTTTAAAAAAAAAGTTCAAAAGCTTAGGTCAGAATTGGTTATTCCGTTTATCCTATATTTAGATGATTTCCAAATCAATAATCCCCTAGGAAGCCACAAAACTTCCATATGTGGCGTTTATATTAGTTTTCCAACAATGCCACAGTATTTGCTTTCGAAATTAGAATATATTTTTTCCGCTGCTTTTATTCAGACAAAAGATTTAAAACATCTTGGCTATGAAAAGTCATTTTTTTATTTCGTAGAAATGCTGAACGAATTACAAAAAGGTATAATTATAAATACTGGAGGTACACAACGCATGGTCCATTGTAGGCGACAATTTAGGTCTCAATAGCGTGTTAGGTTACGTGCAGTCATTTAATGCTCTTAAGTACTGTAGAGCTTGTACTAGATCTCGATCCGAAATGCAATTCGATGCAGAACAGTATACGGTAGCCTTAAGAAACAAAGAGAATTATGAAACTGATTTAAAACTTAATAATTGTAAAGAAACAGGAGTTAGGAATAGCTGCGTATTCGATCGGATACCTGGCTTTAACGTGACTGATAATATGGCATTCGATATCATGCATGATATATTTGAAGGCGTTTGCCAATACGACATTTGCAACGTATTACAATCGCTGATTAAAGACGATATTATTTCATTAAAAATTATAAATAGTAGAAAATCTCTTTTCCAGTTTGGAGAACTAGAAATTGGAAATATTTGCGGCGACTTAGACTCTCACAGGCTTAATTTTAACTCAAGTATGTCCGCTAGTGAATCAATGAGTTTTGTACATTTTTTAAGCTTTATGTTGGGAGATTTAGTTCCTGTAAATAACAAACATTGGCTAGTTTTCACATCGTTGTTGCAAATTATTGATATTATTTTAAAAGCAAGTTTTGTAGAACAAGATTTATGTCATTTAGAATTATTAATTAAACAACATCATCTTATGTATACAAAACTGTACGGAGCCCTGAAACCTAAGCACCATTTCTTGGTGCATTACGCGACAACGATTAGAAAATTTGGTCCTCTCCGCAATTTATGGTGCATGCGCTTTGAAGGAAAACACAGAGCCGCGAAAATGTATTCAAACAGTTCGATGTCACGCCTAAATCCATCCCTCTCAGTAGCAAAAAAAGCTGGACTTCAATTTTCTAAGTTTCTGTTAAGTCACGAAAATGGTTTCGAATCCACTTTTAATTTTGAGTGTTCCAAAATTTTAGATTTAACACAAGAACCGTATTTTAATAACATTAAAACGAACTATAGCATTAATTTTTTGAGCTGTGAAGTAGCGGATGAAATTGTTTTCAAAGGAACGCGATATAAGTGTAATTATCATTTAGCTTCTAAGGACAAAAATATAATAGAGTTATATAGAATAAAATTTTTTGTAATTCAGGATAAACATATATATATAGTATGTAACGAAATCCATGTAAAAGGATTCGACGACCATTTCCAGGCATTTGAAGTTGGTTCTGCAAAGGATTCCATTAGCATTAAGACCTTTGATAATATATATTCTTTACCATTTCATATCTATCCCCTTAATAATAACAAAGTATTCTTTAGAATTAAATATGTACCCACTGACCAATAAAATTCCGAAATATATAAAAATATAAAAATATATACGCATTTTTTATTATGGCGATTTGAATTATTAAACAACCGTTCTTAATTTAAGAACGATATTTTCATAAATAAGAACGTTCCGTTCGCAGAATTTTGCTGAGGCGTTCGAAAATGGTCCATTTTCCGTTCACAGAAAAACACCAGTTCGTTACCAATTTAAGCCCATTATGTTCCTAATTCAACACCAATATGTTCTAAAAGTGACCCCATTCGTTCGCAAAGCAAGCCAAATATTTCGGTCAAATTTTATGAACGAGCGTTCATGAACTGACAACAAACGGGCTTACGCACTTTTTGACCCCGTTTGGGCTTGATTTTTGAACGTTTCGAACGGATTTTTTTCTGGGTGAACACATATGAGCGGTTAACACAGATCGGTTTTAATTATAAATTTAATTAATTTATACTAATAATTAAATATTTTTACATTGTTAGATTGGTTAAAAAAGTTCAACAATATTATATTGATTAGTTTTACAGAAAAATATATAAATTTTTTCTTATGAAATATAATTAAATACCTTGACTTCTTTAGGAAAAATGTCAACAATTTGCTGGACTATTTTATCAAACTGTTACGCTGTCAATTAATTCCATTATTGATTATAAATGCAATTATTATTTGGCTAATTGCCTTCCTTTGTCTTGGCACGAGACAATTAGGAGTTCGGTAAATACAAATTTCAAAATACATTTACAAATCCCATATAAAAAATATAAAAATTTAAAAAAATAAAAAATATACAATATCACTTTTTTAAAACTATAAAATCAGTGTGCTATTAAAATTACATGCCTCTACATTTGTTGGACCCAAATCCTGCCATTGTATAAAATGTCTTGGAACAAAAATACATACAGAAACATACAATGCTCACCCTGGCATGAAACTGCATTAGCTTGTTTTCTAAAATTACTCGTTTGCCAAACAAATGTTTCGGTACGATCTCCCTTAAATGTTCTGCCGTCAATAAATAAATGGATGTTTCATCCACTCCATGTTCTATTAAAATAGAAAAACTGCTGAAATAATGCCTGCAGGAGTTGCGGCAATACAAATCGCCATGCCAACGGCAAATTTAAAGCTTTGCGACCTAGATGTTCAACATTTTGTAATATTTTAAAATTGTCGCCAATTGATTTCATTGCTCTGTGCGGGCGAACTCTAAAAACTTCGGTCACACTACAAATAATAAAATTTTTCGACTAGTGAAACTCTTAGCCGAACTGAGTACTAGGCTTTAAGGAAAAAACTAACATGTTGGAGAAAGCATATATACGGCTGTTGAATTCTTAAACAGCTGTTATTTGTTGAAAATTTTTAAGCATCTTAAAATATGTAAAGATTGTCTTTTTATTGCTAGTTACTCTTTAAAATTGGTACTGAGGAATAAGTAACTACTAATATACATTCTAATTTTATTTTAAAGTAAATAATTCGTACTGGTGATACTAAAATTCTACAGAGTTGCCATGACTTTCATTAAAAATGGTGACAACTCTGGTTTTCAGCAATTCAACAAAATTTTAAACAGCCCCGAGGCTGTTGAATTGCTAAAATTTCTGAAGGTTGACTTTGTATGGAACAGCTGATTAACAGCTGACCGAAATTCAACAATTCAGCAATTCAACAGTTTAGGGAATCCCCTGTCTGTTAACTTCCGCAAAATTCACACGGAAACTTTCCGCCAAGCATTTGACAGGCAATCCGCCAGTATGAAAATTAATTTTTTAAAAATACTTCGCGTCATCTTTATATGACAATATTATTTTTATGAAATTCCTTGATGTTTGATGTACTTTGATGTTTATAATTGCACCATTGGAATTGGAATTAATTGCATATTTGACTTATTAGAAAGAATTTTGTGGTTGCACCACAAAACCTGATAAATTCTATCCTTACAGTTAATGCAAATCCGCCGCCCTTGTTCTAAATTCCACTCGGATTTGGTCAAAATGGCCTAGAGTTGTCACGTTACGGAAATAAGTAGGTATTTCGTTGGGACTTATTCTAAACTTATCCGATAAGGTTCATGGTTCTTTTATAGGAAAGATAATTTTTCCTAATTAAAGCGTAGTACTCATTTCGGCTAAGAGTTTCACTAGTCGAAAAATTGTATTATTTGCAGTGTGACCGAAGTTTTTAGAGTTCACCCGCACAGAGCAATGAGCGCCAATTTTAAAATATTACAAACTGGTAAACATCTAGGTCGCAAAGCATTAAATTTGCTGTTGGCATGGCTGCAGGAGTTTTTTCAGTCGTTTTTGTGATTTTCCTTCAATTTTTAATTTGTTTTTGCAACACCGCTTCTGTACAAACACAGCCAAAGATCAAATCTGGCATTCTTTAAATATCGTTCATCGATATTCATCCGCTAAATCTGGTATTGTTTGGGTATTTCCCTACGATATTCTTAGCTCAACTGAGTACTGCGGTGGAAAAAATGTCCCAGCTAAAGACCTTAGCTGACTCTTTGCCTCTCGCTTACTCCTATGGTTAGCCAGCAGTTTTCGTCGTACTGAGTACTAGGCTTATCGAAATAAGTATTTTGGTTATTTGATAGGGACTTCGTTTTTGGACTTTGGCAACTCTGTACGGTCGAGCAGTTTCCAACACTATTTAGAAACAAAAGTGATACAAAAACAACATACCTGATAAAAAGTTTAACGAACAACATGTACATAAATAACAAAAACGCACAAGATTTCATTTATTTTAAGTAATATTTGCCAGGCATAAAAATACAGCCCAGGACGAAATCTTCCTTAAGTTCATGGGAGAAAACGTGGACATAGCGAGGGCATTCGTAAAGGGCGACAGAGTGGCTGTAGATGCCAAATGGACCGCACTAGATCTCCGGATGGAAAAAGGTTGGCTTACATTACTTTACATTTCTCCAAATTTATTCTCATACAACTTCATATATTTTAAGGCATAGTGCGATTGGAAGGCATCAATAAAAAAAAAATTGGCTCACAACCGAATAGAGTCGACAGCTACCGGTGGAGGCCCCTTCAACCAGATGCCAATATCAGATGAAGAAGGATCTGTGGCCGCAATTTGTGGCATTTACCAAATGGTGGATGGGATTAAAGGGGCCAGAGCCTTGGTCCCCCCAATTCTGATATTAAGCTGGAGAGGGATGAGAACATCAAGCGTCCAGCCGAATCCAGTGCAGCCATTGACCAAACTCCAAAGAGAACTAGAGTGGGTCAACCGAAGTCGTTGGAAATGATTTGCGCCACCCAGAATGGTCTAATGGAAAGAGTGGTGGAGTCAATGGAATCGATGGCCGCCACTATGAAGACGCAGACGGAGATGATGGCTCAACATATGCAAGAACTAAAGGCCATTGAAGTTCAAAAACATGAAGTCCTAAAGAAGCTACTAGATAATATGAATTAGTTTGTAAGACCGTAGATTTAAGTAACATTCAAGACTGAATACGGTGCCTTTCCGCAATGAAGCGATGTGATATCAATTTAATTTAAAATATATGATTATAAACTGATCACCTTTATTTAATAGATACACCCAAAAAAAAATGATCATAGAAAGTAAACTATTTGTACATTAAAAGTAAACTATTGAGTGTCAAAAATGTCTCGATACCCTGTGTATTAACATTATGTCTTCAAAAGTATCAAAATGAAACTTTCAAAGTTGTCAAGTGTAAACTAACGAGTTTACAGTTTATACTCACCCAGTGTACTGATAGTTTATTTTGTAAACTATTTAGTATAAAAGCTATGCTATGTGGTCTTAGTTTTATACCATTTTCTATACAAGCTCGTGAGTTGTAGCATACTTATACGCTGTTTATCAGTATACAATAGTATACATTTTAAACTATACGATTTCCCCGCTATACGATTTTCCCGCTACTTGTAGTATACAATTTATACTATTTAGTTTTTTTGTGGTATACAAATGAACCCCAATAAAATCTCGTTGTAAATTGCTTTTTTTATTTTATTATTATTATTTCAAAAATAGTTATACATTTTTACTTAAAATAGTTTTAATCTTACATATCTAACAGCATTTATATTATAATATTTTACATGGGGACCTTAAAAATTACTTATATTATTATAAATACTTGTTTCGGAAAAGTGCGCTGTGTTAATATATCTACACTTAAAAGCATTGTGCGTATATGTATGTATTTCAATGGAAACAAGTATTTTGTGCAGCACATACATTCGCGTGCGGAAAGCACTTGTTTCCATGGAAGCAAGGGGATGGTTTTTTACACAGCCTCTATGTTTTCATATTGTTAGTATTGCACTTTTTAATTTTAAAATAAATATTTTACTTACATCTTGACTCGGCACAAATTTTACTGCTGGACCAAACTCACAGAAATAAATCATCATAAAAATCATAAGCGCGTAAAAAAGCGCCAAATCTGGTATCACTTTTTGTGTTCGTATTCTCGCTTTTGTTCTGGTTTCACACCGAGGTATATGTACAAATAATCGCTTTCGTCCTAGTTTCACACCATAAAGAATAATTTTTCCGTCAGTAAAAAAAGTATGCTACAAATTGCCACTTTTATTATAATTAGTTTAATCTTAACACTATTAAGTGTAGGCATGAAACTATTTTGTAGAACGTTGAAACTATTTTGTAGTACGTTGAAACTACATTTTATTTATACTACATAAAGTTTTTTTTGAAACCACAAGTGTAAATAATAAACTAAATTGTCGAATATAATTAGTTTACAACTTACACTACAGCTTTACGCCTTCTACTCTTTGGTTCAGCACTTACACTACAAAGTCTACAGGTTAAACTAATTAGTGTTGATTTAATACTTACACTTTGAAACTACCATTAGTATATTTTTAATACAACGCTCATAAAATTTAAACTTTTGGTAATTTTTTTGGGTGTAAGGTAAGAGGTACCCAATTATTTGTATACCTACACCCAAAAAAAAAATCCTGAGTGTCAATTTAATAATTGTGGTTCAAAATGTCACTGCCACTAGGATCAAATTTTTGGTGTCAAATTGATCCCAAATGAGTGTCAAAAGTATACCGCATTTTTCAAAAAATAGAACTTGATAAGAAATATTGTCATTTTAATGACATAAGGGTCACATTGATAGCGATAATTGTCATTTTTCGATTTCTCAAGTTCGAACTTCTATTTTCGAAGTTCGAAATGTGCCTAACGCGAGAAGACGCAGCTATTGCACTGTCACTGTGAGTTCGAAAGTGAGAAAAAGAATACGCGCTTTTTGTGTGTTAAGAGTTTTAAGCGTGTTAAATGTTATACAAATCAGGTGAGTACATTCTAATACGATAATTACAATAATACTAGGATCTAGGATTAGTTAAATTTCCAGAAATAGCTCTTGCGCGTATGTATATATAGAACGCAGTTGTCCGAAACTGCACAAGGCTGTTACATACACACATATGTACATATAGATATATATATGTGCGTATGTAAGCACTGGCGATTCGTTGCTTGCCATTTTTGTGTGTTGTTCGATTATTTTTATTTAAGAACATTTTCTTTTTAGGTAGACAATGGCGGGCATGGATGGATATCAACCGGACTGCCCATTCACTTGCACATCATATCGGATGTAACCCCATTTGTTCGAATGAAATTATTTTAGATAAGTTAATATATGAAGTAATAAAAATAAAAAACAAATTTAATAAAAATTTAATTGATTAATCCTAAAAGAAATGCAGGAAAAATGATTCAACGGTTTTGATTTTTTCGGTGCGGAATAAAATTTTTTGGGGGTCTTGTTGATACCAGAAGTGGATCAAATTACTGCGAAAAAGTGTCAATGTGGCCGTATTTTCGTACTAAGAAAATGACACCAACTAGTGTCTCTTTGATACCAAAAAGGGGCAAATTGATATTTTCGAAAATATTAAAGTGACACCAGAACAGGATCAATTTGATGATCTTCGGATCGGGTTTTTTTTGCAACTCAATAGTGTCACATTGACACCTAAATAGTGGCACATTGATGACTATTTTTTTTTGGGTGTAGGTAAGGTAAAAGGTACCACTAAATTGTACCTAGGTACGTACTTAGGTAAAAGTATCTAGGTATGTCCCAACACTGCTCACGACACACTGTAAGAATACCGGTCACAGACCAGACTTTTGTGCATATTATAACAAGAAGAACATTACAAAAAACGGCTCACAATAGAAATGCTTCACATTATAAACACACATAAACATTAGGCTCAACTTTAAAACAGACACAGACAATTGCGGACATATATACAGACACTTGCTAGAAACGAACAGAATAACAGATCGGACGTCGTGCGTTTTTATTTAAAAAGCAATGTATGTATAAACAAGGTTTAAAATGTTTTTTATGTCATTAAATGTAATATTTGTTAAAATCATGAATGAAGACGATCTCCGGAGGAGATCGAAATATATTGTGAAAAACGCCAAAAAATAAAGCACCCAGACCTCGAGCCAGCCAAACCAATTGTTTGATTACATCAAAAAGGTCGCAAAACAACAACAACTATTTCTAAACATCTACCCAAATGGCTTTTTACGACTAACATTTATAATATTATAATTCCTATGTTTCGTTTCTAGCCCTCTATGGGCCATATTAAAATTTCAATCGCCCCGTTTTTAACATCATTTATCATTCTTTTATAAAAAGAAATAATTTTTGAAAGTATTTGTTAACATTTTATTTATTGTGTATCATTGTCATTATATACAATAGTGTTTAATATGTTTTGTTATGTTGGCGTTGACTTTGCAAATCCGTTTTTTGCAGATTAGGCATTCTACACCCAAAAAAATAACCAAAAGTTTAAATTTTATGAGCGTTGTATTAAAAATATACTAATGGTAGTTTCAAAGTGTAAGTATTAAATCAACCCTAATTAGTTTAATCTGTAGACTTTGTAGTGTAAGTGCTACACCAAAGAGTAGAAGGCGTAAACCTGTAGTGTAAGTTGTAAACTATTATATTCGACAATTTAGTTTATTATTTACACTTATGGTTTCAAAAAAAACTTTATGTAGTATAAAGAAATGTAGTTTCAACGTACTACAAAATAGTTTCAACGTACTACAAAATAGTTTCATGCCTACACTTAATAGTGTTAAAACTAAACTAATTATAAGAGAAGTGAAAATTTGTAGCATACTTTTTTTACAGACGGAAAAACTATTTTTTATGGTGTGAAACTAGGACGATAGAGATTATTTGTACATATACCTCGGTGTGAAACTAGGATAAAAGCGAGTATATGAACACAAAAAGTGATACCAGATTTGGCGTTTTTTTACGCTTTTGTGATTATTATGATGATTTATCCCAGTGAGTTTGGTCCTGCAGTTAAATTCGTGCCGAGTCAAGATGTAAGTAAAATATTTATTTTAAAATTAAAAAGTGCAATACTAACTTTGTGTGCAACAACTAACGACTAACAATAAGATAACATATAGGCTGTGTAAAAAAACAACCCCTTGCTTTCATGGAAACAAGTGCTTTGCGCACGCGAAGGAGCCACCATATATGTATGTGTTGCGCAAAATACTTGTTTCCATTAAAAAAAGGGGTTGAAATCGGAAAAGTGCGCTGTGTTTATTTACACTTAGAATCATTGTACGTATATGTATGTGACTACATAATTACAAATGCATTTCAGATATTCAGAAAATGGACCAGTTGACCCAGTTCCTCGAGGAAAATTACTTGGACCCATGTTGTCAATAAACTTGATAGGTAAGTTATTCGCAATTTAAAAATTTATAAAAAATTTTATTATTAAAATTTAATAATATAAGTAATTAAGTAAGATTCAAATTATTTTAAGTAAAAATGTATAAATATTTTGAAATAATAATAAAATAATATATTAAATAATAATAAAAGAAAAAAAGCAATATGCAACGAGATTTTATTGGTGTTCATTTATTATACCACAAAAAAACTAAATAGTATAAATTGTATACTACAAGTAGCAGGAAAATCGTATAGCGGGGAAATCGTATAGTTTAAAATGTATACTATTGTATACTGATAAACAGCCTATAAGTATGCTACAACTCACGAGCTTGTTTAGAAAGTGGTATAAAACTAAGACCACATAGCATAGCTTTTATACTAAATAGTGTTAAAAATAAACTATCAGCCTAAATTTCAGTACACTGGGTGAGTATAAACTGTAAACTCGTTAGTTTACACTTGACAACTTTGAAAGTTTCAATTTGATACTTTTGAAGACATAATGTTAATACACAGGGTATCGAGAAATTTTTGACACTCAATAGTTTACTTTTAATGTACAAATAGTTTACTTTCTATAGGGGGATTCCCTAAACTGTTGAACTGCTGAATTGTTGAATTTTGGTCAGCTGTTAATCAGCTGTTCCATACAAAGTCAACTTTCAGAAATTTCAGCAATTCAACAGCGTCGGGGCTGCTGAAAATTTTGTTGAATTGCTGAAAGGCCAGAGTTGTCACCATTTTTAATGAAAGTCATGGCAACTCTGTAGAATTTTGGTATTACCAGTACGAATTATTTACTTTAAAATAAAATTAGAATGTATATAAGTAGTTACTTATTCCCCGGTACCAATTTTAGAGAGTAACTAGCAATAAAAAGACAATATGTAAAGACATATTTTAAGATCCGTAAACATTTTCAACAAATAACAGCTGTTTAAGAATTCAACAGGATTCATTTAGGGTCGTTCCCTTAATTGCTGAAATTTTCTGTTGAATTTTCAGCAATTCAACAGTTTAGGGAATCCCCCTTATGATCATTTTTTTTTTGGGTGTACAATTCCACTGTCTGTAGTGTCCACAACCAAAGGTTCGAGGTTTAAATTAGATTCTCGGCCCATATTTATCGAAATAATTAAAATTATGGTAATACTCTAGTTTACGGTCCACACCCCCAAAATTCGCGAAAAAAGAATTTACATGTAATAAAATAAGCGCGGACTGCCATGGTTCTCTTGTAATCGAATTTTAAAGTTACGTGTTTTGCTATAAAAATAAAGTATCCTCTTCTATGATTTTGAGGGGTTTGCTATAAAAAACATAAGGGCTTTTCATCCCTTGTCAAAATAATAGACGTTCAGAAAAATTCGAGCAAAATGTGAAACTTTTTTTTATAGCAGGCCAGACCCCACAGCCGTGAATTAAATATCCTCGATGGACAGCATTCCTTAAGAATTCGTGTTACACAATCTAATTTTTTTTTTATTTAATCATTAACATTATTCCGCACCTCCATATCATATCGGGAATCAAATAATTGGACTAATTACTTTCAACGACTGCATCTGCTGGATCCTAAATAAATAAATATTTATGAGAATATATTTGATCTAAGTTTAAAAAAAGAAAACTAAAAATTCGTAAACGTAAAAATGAATAAAAATCGCGCGATTTTTTTTTTAAATTGTATGCCTAATTTGTTTTGGACGATTTTTATTAATTTTTACGTTCACGAATTTTTAGTTTTCTTTTTTTAAACTTTCATCAAATAATTTGATCTTTGGATTGTATAAATCGGCCATCGCTGTAAAGATGCCGTCAATTAATGTAGTGTGGTCTTTATGTTTTTTTCTGAAAGGAGAAACGAGCCAGGTAGCCTTCATAATGCTCCTTTTTCCTTCCATAATGTGGAATAGAAGCTTTCAGATCCCGCCACAAGCGCTCGATTTTTTGGGTATTGGCCTTAGACACGGGATCGACAAAATTTAAGGAGTGGTTAACCGTCATATGATGAAACCCTTCGTCGTCTAAGCAATTATAAGCCCTCCAACAATCGTAAACAATGGTGGTCCCGTTGGCGATGTTCTCCTGGATTAGAGGAATGAGGGTCTCCTTGGAACGTTCGACCGCCAAGAAAATTGTCCGGACTCACGGTCGATACCTCCAAACACCCATGGGCCCTCTATGACTCGTCCACAGTTATATTTCCTCCTACCAATCTTAGTTTCATCAACTTCAGCGGTTGTTCCATTGCCTCCGATAATGCATTTGTTGTTTTTTAGCCCAATCTATATAAATTTCAATAAGGAAGCTTGAATAGTCCGCAACTGCTTGGGATGCCCAACCAAGATCTTCCTCCAGAAATTTAAAGGTCGACCCCTTCAGCTCCCAGACTATAAACTTGCATATCTCTACGAAAGACAAGTGCGCCTTTGCAAAAAATGTGTTGCAGTATGCACTTTCCTAAAAAAGCATATTGTTTTTAAATTTCATAAATAATGAAAGCAATGCAAACCCTAAAATTGCATTGTCTTTTTCTTTTCTTCTGATTGCTACGGGTAGGTTCTTGGTACCGGCGCCGACATTCCCACATTGGTCTCTCACCATCACCAGGTAGGACAGATCCTTTCTTTCAAAAAGACTCCGTGATTTTGTAGAAAAAGGAAAATATCTTCCTTGAAAATATCTTCCTTACTTAAGAAACTGCCGAAAGTAACGTTGCACAACTCGCACATAAACATTTTGTAGTTGCGTTGCGAAAATTAGAAAATCATTTAATGTCAATAAGTTTTTATAGAAAGTCGTTGAAAAGGCTACTTTGTTTTTTATAACAAACCCGTCAAATCCATACCAAAGGCTACTTTATTTTTATAGGAAAACACGTATCTTTAAAATTCGATTACAAGAGAACCATGGCAGTCCGCGCTCATTTTATTGCATGTAAATTCTTAAGAATTCGCGGTCCGTCGAGTATAATTTTTTCGCGAATTTTGGGGGAGAGGACCGTAAACTAGAGTATTACCGAAATTATTAATTCAGAAAATGCCTTACTTCAAAAGTTGTGAATCAAGACAGAACTAAACCAAACCCACAGAATACTATGATAAGGAAATATTAAAAAAAAATGTTTTGATGAAAAATGTGTTAGGCATTTAAGACGCTTCTGATTACTTATCATATTTTTAAACAATCAAAGTGGTTCATCATGATAAAGCCATGATAAAAATTCAGGTGATTTATAAATTATACAAAAACCTCATTATACCCTTGCAGAGGGTATAATGATTTCAGTCAGAAGTTTGCAACGCAGTGAAGGAGACGTTTCCGACCCTATAAAGTATATATATTCTTGGTCAGCATGACTAGACGAGTCGATCTAGCCATGTTCGTCTGTCTAGTTTGCGTAGAAACTAGTCCCTCAGTTTTGAAGCTACCGAGCTGAAACTTTACCAAAAGTCGTCTTTCTGTTGCAGGTAGTATATAAGTCGGAGCCGGCCGGATCGGACAACTATATCTTATAGCTCCCATAGGAATAATCGGAAAAATAATTGAAAAAAAAGTATAACTTATGTGTTTTTTGACATATTACCTTATGCTCTTGGAAAAATATCAATTAATGTCAAAATATTCCGTAGACTGCTATAATTTTATTTGTTGCTAATCTAAATTTAACATTTTTGTAATATCAAATAGAATAGGAACGATCTGCAAGGGTATATAAACTTCGGGTGGCCGAAGTTAGCTTCCTTTCTTGTTTTATTAAGAAAGCGGGAATCCTTGAGCTAATAACGAAAATGCTTTCTTCTCCCTTTTACATACTTTCCGACGTATACAATAAACCCTTTCTTTATGTTAATAAATATATTCTATACCCTTTTACACTACGAGAAATGGGTATAAAAATAGCAAATAATATAGCAAGTATGAACAAGTACGTTAAGTATCAACATAACAGGGATGAACGAAATCAAAATTATTTCGTACACGTCAGAAATAAAGTACACGAAAGTAATAGAATACATGTATTTTTTTCGTGTCTTCTATTTAAATAGAATACTTCACATTTTATTTCACACATGTCTATACACAAGAAATAGAACACTGTGCGTTAGAAATTTTCATGTACTATACATATGTATTGTTTTCCGAACCCTTCTAAAAAGTAGGAACATAGTTCACATGCTAATATTTTCAGGTAACCCATTACCTAAATCTGAAATTTTAGCATATTAAAATTTTTTAGGTCATACGTTATCTAAAAAATAGTCCCACATTTCTCTGGGTGCACAATAATCAAGACTTTACCGAAGAAGTTTTGGGCAATCCATATATGTATCACAACGGGGATGGCGACATTACAAAAGACATTGCTAACACTGCTCAATCCAGAATTCGCGATGAAATTGCGAACACCCTGGCAATCTAATACTTTTTAATAAATAATAGACAAAACTGTTAAATCGCTTTTATTTAATCATTATTTAATAAAATTTTTTTTAGCAAATTATCAGCAAATGTATTGCATTTTTTTCTTTCCACCAGTTCCTTCATTAGTTTACCCATTTCAACGACTGCTTCAGCAGTGCGCTCATGTTGAGCACTGATGACCCGAAGCTCCGATGCTATTTGTCCAAATATCTGATTTTGCTCCTCCAAAAGATGCTGAACATTTGATGAGCGGCTGTGTTTGCATTTTGAGCTTGACGCTGTTTGACTGCTAGAAGTGCAAGGAGCTTCTTCGTCTCCGACCTCAAGTACGGCTGAAGTGGTATCTAAATTGAAGGGGGTGTTAAGCTATAGGCTTTGATCATTTTATTTCCTACCATTCAAATTGGGGTTGGTTCAAGGTGCTGTCTTAAGCCCAAATGTACACAGAGAGAATTATTTAAATAATTTGTACTCAAACTGAGTACTTTTCTTCTTGGAAAGAGTCAAAATCTGCCAAGTGGGCCACCCCTGTTCCGAAGGTCCGATTTTCATCGATCTTTTTTACTTTTCCGGTTCACAACGAAAATATAAGAACTTCATTTGAACGGTTTTGCGAAATTTTGAGTTTTACCGGAGTTATAAAGGTCAAAACATGGCATTTTTGACACTTTTTCGAAAAAGTTTCACTCAGTCATTAATTCATAACTTCGGAACGGTAAGAGATATCTTTATGATGTTTTCACTAATCGCTCAAGAATTATTATGGCTTTCCAT
This sequence comes from Drosophila mimetica, assembly GCA_037075245.1. Classification (NCBI taxonomy): domain Eukaryota; kingdom Metazoa; phylum Arthropoda; class Insecta; order Diptera; family Drosophilidae; genus Drosophila; species Drosophila mimetica. Next base: position 4,305,670 of record JBAMCH010000004.1, read on the forward strand.
AAAAAAATTTAAAAAAAAATTAAAATTTATTTTTATTAAAAATAAATTAATTTTTTTTTTAGTTTTTATTTTTTTCAGTGTTCTTCACCAGCTATAGAGTTTAAAACCATTTGAAAATGAAGATTGATTCATTACGAAACAGATAAAAAAATAAAAAAGAGTGGCCCGGCCAAAGGTTTTTCGCAATTCGAACTTTTCTGTGGGCGCACAGCTATTTTCCATACAAAAATTTAAAAACGCGCGCATGCAAAGTAAAAACGCGAGCCGCAGCACTTGTGTTGAACAGTGCGCCACCTAGCTTTGCGCGCGTTTTTAAATTTTTGTATGGAAAATAGCTGTGCGCCCACAGAAAAGTTCGAATTGCGAAAAACCTTTGGCCGGGCCACTCTTTTTTATTTTTTTATCTGTTTCGTAATGAATCAATCTTCATTTTCAAATGGTTTTAAACTCTATAGCTGGTGAAGAACACTGAAAAAAATAAAAACTAAAAAAAAAATTTAATTTATTTTTAATAAAAATAAATTTTAATTTTTTTTTAAAATTTTTTATGGAAAGCCATAATAATTCTTGAGCGATTAGTGAAAACATCATAAAGATATCTCTTACCGTTCCGAAGTTATGAATTAATGACTGAGCGCAACTTTTTCGAAAAAGTGTCAAAAATGCCATGTTTTGACCTCTATAACTCCGGTAAAACTCAAAATTTCGCAAAACCGTTCAAATGAAGTTCTTATATTTTCGTTGTGAACCGGAAAAGTAAAAAAGTTCGATGAAAATCGGACCTTCGGAACAGGGGTGGCCCACTTGGCAGATTTTGACTCAAATTAAGCATGAACATATATACTCATTCAGAGTACAATATACTAACTATCAGTACAAATTTTTCAAAAATTTTTTACTCAAATTAAGTACATTTTCTTATTATTAAGTACATTGTTACTCAAATTGAGTACAAAATGCACTCATCTTAGGAAAATATTTGGCTGGTCTTTTAAAAATGAGTATTGACTTTTTTCAAACTGAGAAAAAAATTTTCGCAAATTGAGAAAAACATTCTCAAATTGAGACAAATATTCTCAAAAAGAAGAACTTCCTTTCTTTTTTCTGGGCTATACCTTAAATGATAATTGTTTCATAATTATGTGAATAATAACTGTTATATAACTGTTATAAATAAAACAAACCTACTTTTTGTTCGACCCAAGTCGCCTTCTCCGTCACTCGAACTCGAGACCCTTGCCTTCGTGCACGCGCGCACTAACCGGCTGAGCCAAACAAGCATCACATTCAGCAATGTCCAAACCGCGTATAAGATTTAAATTGTAATGCTTGCAATCAATTGGATTTTAAACATTAAATGGAATTGGATTGATTATACCATAATACAATTGTTTTAAATAAAAAAAAAAAAAACGTAGAAAAACAAAAAAAAATGTATGTGTTTACCGGCATGGGAATTGAACTCACGACCCGGACGACATTAGCTATCAAATATTTGATGGCAAGAGTCATTTACTCCCTAGACCAGCATTTTAAAGGGTTTTCTGTGAGTAGTGTCATACTCATTATGGAAATATTTGTACTTAAATTGGAAGTTAAGGAATTTGTTTCCTAAAATTAAGATTTTTCTGCTCAGTTCAAGTTTTTTTTATTTAAAGTGAGTACAATTTTTACTCAATATAAGTTTTTTCCCAAAATTTATACTCAAAATCAGTACATCCTGACATTGAGAATACAAATACTCAATTTCAGAACGTCATAATTCTCTCTGTGTACTGGCACTATAAAGTCCTTCGAGTACAAACCCGACGCCAGTCGTCGACCGTTTTTTGGGGCGGGCCAATCGAATTTATAGAAGTACCCAGATCAGCCCATGCCTTGGTAACTATTACCCTGTTGCCTCTGGTATACCCTTTGCCTATATCTGGGTGCTTCTCCATGAATTGTACCACCAACTCTTCTTGTTCTGGAGTTATATGCTTTCCCCTAAAAAGTTGGTATAATGCGCATAGATTGCAAGAAAATAATTCAACTTTACTTACATGTTGTCCAAACGAATTGACGAATTAATTCAGTTAAACATAAGTTTGACACTCTAAGGGCCGTTTTCTCGTCCGTATTTTAGTTTGCCTGCCGGTACAATGGAGCGATAAACAAAAAATGGTTTACTCGTCCTTATGTTAGCGCAGGTAGTGGTTGTCATGGTACTTCATCCACCGTGCAAAATTTGTGCGGTTGGATTGTGCGCAAGTGTTGCCAGACATTCGAGCGTTGACAATCTGGTTCCACTCTTCATTCGAAAACAGCTGATTCTATTTACAGTTAAATATGAATCAAAATTGTTCAAGTCATCTAATTTATTTTAAAATTAATTTCCGAGCGATTTATCTTCAAACTCTGTGGGATATCGCCGAATTTTTTGAAGTGCGAACCTATCGGCGCAGATATCAAGACCAGAGAAATGACTTCGAATATTACAGTGATGAAGAATTTGTTAAAAGGTTTCGCTATTTGTTTTGCAAAAAATTGTTTTGCGACTTGAATCTAAAGTAAAGAAGTAAAAGCATTCCTATGGTTTAATTAATTCCATATAATCAAAAACCATTATTACAGGGAAACGACAATACAGCCATGGGTTAAGCTTCTAATAGCTCTAAGATTCTACGCAAGCGGCAGCTTTCTTATAACTGTTGGCGATTTTTGTGGTGATAGCTTGGCCACAGCCAGTTGAGTTGTAAGGGAAGTTTCTTTTGCTATAGCGTTTTTATCAAAACAGTTTATTAAGTTACGGCGTATTAAAGATCTTCAGGAAAATGTTGTTGATTTTTATAAAATAGCCAAGTTCCCGAAAGCCATAGGAGCCACAGATTGCACGCACGTAAGAATTCAATCTCCCGGGGCGATTCCGGAGAGATATATCGGATTAGAAAAAATTACTTTTCTATAATTATTATTAGTTTGAAATGTTGTTTATATCATCAGCTGTTAGTATTACTGTTTTATGGTATTTTTCGATTAATTTTTGACAATTAATTAACTCTTCTGGGTTGCCACCTAGTCTCAAATGAGTGCGCCTTTTATTTGGAGATTTAAATGACGGACGAGAAAACCATTAGCCAAATTTTACTTTGCAGGACGGACGAGAAAACGGTTTGAGGTTGCTTTTTGGTTGTTAGAGTTTTTAGGCACACACCTGTATAAAACGACAAGGTAGGCATGTCAATAACATTCGAATCATTCGAGTTATTCGATTTATTATTAGCCAAAATGAACAATCCTGCTAGTTTCTTTGTTTCTTTCTATTATTAATTTTATTAATGTGGTCTGCTAGGTGTTATCCACTGAAGAGCTTTTAGAAACAAAGCAGAAGGGGGATTCCCTAAACCGTTGAATTGCTGAATTGTTGAAAATTCAGCATAAAATTTCAGCAATTAAGGGAACGACCCTAAATGAATCCTGTTGAATTCTTAAACAGCTGTTATTTGTTGAAAATGTTTACGGATCTTAAAATATGTAAAGATTGTCTTTTTTTTCAGCAATTCAGCAGTTTAGGGAATCCCCCTTTCATCAGCCCCGAGGCTGTTGAATTGCTGAAATTTCTGAAGGTTGACTTTGTATGGAACAGCTGATTAACAGCTGACCGAAATTCAACAATTCAACAGTTTCGGGAATCCCCTGAGAAACTTCTCGATGGAGTGCATACCTTGAGTAAAGGCATTTTTCCACTATGCGGTTTTTTCGGAATTTTCAGTATTTTCGATTGGCAACGCGATAGGCGGACGGGAGGTGTTTCCATTGGCGAACGCAGCTGTTCTGCTATTGTCATTTGCGATATTGTCATTAACAATGGATTTAAATAATTTATTACTAATAAATACAATCTCAGATCAGCATTTGAACACAAAAATTCTGTGTGGATAAACGGACTGCTGTTGCTCTCTATATGCTTGGGTCATCCGCAGAATACATAACTATTGGTAGATTTTTCGGCATATCAACCACCATGGTATGCAAAATAATCAACGAATTCTGTGTCGAAGTCATATCAGTAATGGCTTCCGAATACTTGTCCCCAAACTTTTTGACCGAAGAGAAGGTTCAAGAATGTGTGGAAGGATTTGAGAAACTAGGATTCCCACAATGTTTTGGAGATATGGGTAAGGTCTTTATAATTATTTCATGCAATTTAATGATTGTTTATTTCTTTTCAGATGGTTTTCATATCGAAATACGGCCGAGAGCCAAGAATGCAACCGATTATTACAATTACAAAACATCTCGTCTGCTATCTCCAGGTAAATGTGGGTGTTCCTCCGAACACCTCGAAGTCCGTCTATGTTCTCCTCCCACAAATACAGGAGGAACTCGGTGGCATCTGCTGTCCAGAGCATTTTTCTTTTTTCTGTGAAGAGAATTCTTTAATATAAACTATTAAATAATTAAAAACAAACAAATTACCTGCTACGGTTTCCATTTTGCCGGCTTTTATGTTGACAATCAGCTGTTTTGGGCCTCCCTGGTCAATAGTGCTGGTAAATGGTGGTGGAAAATACCACAAATTTCACTTTCCAGCCCTGGAACGCGACAATTTTTCACCCTCCCCTCCCCACCCACGCCTACAAGTTTTGTATGGGATTTGGGCGCGTTAAACGGTAAATGGATGCAAGCGCGACGCGTCCATAATGAGCAGAGGGCATAAGAGAGGAAGAAGCAAGGTGTGGGACTTGTTTTAAAATATTACAAACGGAAAAAAAGAAGAAGTCCATGGCGTTGTCGCCTGCAACATTTGCAAACAAAATTTTAAGTTTGGAGAAAGCACATCCAACTTAGTAAAACATAAGTGTTACACACGAGTATCACAGAACACAGCTAACAATTCCCAAGTCGATGTAATTGTTCAGGATTCTGGGCTGAAGGACTTTTCTAAATTTCTTATAGAAGTCGGTGCCACTTTTGGTGCCAACGTACACTCAAAAAAAAAAACAGACCGAAATCGCCATTAAATTAAGATGTTCTTAAAAGTAGAAACATTTTTCTGAAATTAAGAAAAATTTGGCATACATTTCATTTCAGAAATTTTCCTAAAATTTAGAAAGTACTTTTCTTAAAGTTAGAAAGGATATTTCTTATTTCCAGAACATTTTATTTCTAAAAATCAGAAAAAATACCACAAATAATTTTTCCAAATAAAATTCATTTTTATTTTGTGCGCTATTTATATGTTTACAAACTCTCAAATAAATATGCTGAAAAGATAATTATTATATTTCCTAAATAATGAGAAAGAAGAGAAAAAAATTATTAATATTTCCTAAATAAAAAAAGAAAACAAAATACAGAAAAAAAAGAAATTAAGAAAAAATTAATAATTTTTTTTATATATTAAAACATTAATATTTTTACTTACCGGTAAATCACCTAGAACAATACCTGATATTAAACTATTTTCTGTAATCGAAACAATTAATAATAATTAACGATATAAATTTAATAAATATCCAATTAAATATACTGGAAATTTTTACATACTTACCTATTTTATATACACCCTGAAATGTTACATATTAATATTATTTCAATAACTTACCTATGTATTTGTATAAATTTAATTTTTTGAGGGTTCGCGCTGTACCTTTATTAAATGCACAGGTTCAACACAACTTATTACTTTGAATGCTTATTTCACTACAAGGGTTAAAGAGACAGCGCTACGTCAGCAACATTCTCGGCTGCATTTCCCAAAAAAACAACGCAATAAAAATTACAGTTACCCACAAGAAAATTATCGATCACATAAGCATATAAACATTTACATATATATATGTACATACATACATACGCCAAAACTGTCGTCGCAACGCGCCACGTACTAGCCGCATTTCTTCTTCTTATTCATAGAAAGAATAAAAACCATAAATGAATGAAAACGCACGATAGACATTTTCTAAAATGTATGACAATTTCCTCTTTCCACTTTTCTGTTTTTAAGAAAAATATTTTTTTTTATTCAGAAATGCCGAAATTGCCATTAATTTAAGAAAATTTTCCAAGGACAATTTAGGAAAAATCACCATAGATTTAAGAAAAAATATAATTTTTCTACATTTTAGAAAAGTTTTTCATAAAAATCTGTTTTAATGGCGTTTTTTCACAGATTTAAAAAACAAATTTCTGAAAAGTAGAAAATTTTCTTAAAATAAGAAAAATTTTCATTTTATGGCGGTTTTTCTAAAATATAGGAAAAAAAATTTTTTGAATGTAGACGTTGACAAGCTGTTGCCTCATCTTACAACAATATCGCGAAACATTTCCAAGATGTTTCAATTGCTTGTGCCTAATCAAGGCGGAAATTTTGAAATACAAATGTTTCGGTTATTCGTTGACTAGCGACATTTGGACCGACCATTTCCTAAAATGCTCATACTTATCTTGCACGGTTAATTATATAAAGGAAGGACTTATAGTAGATCGCCTAATGGCAATGAAATTCATGAAAGGAGATTCCTGCACAGGTATGCAAACGTTTAAATCGAGCATTTGTTTTTTTTTTTAATAATTTAACTTAAAAAAAGGCAAAAATATCGAGCAGATATTAAGAAGGTATTTGAACAATTCAAATGCAAATGTAAACAATTTGAGTGCAATTTCCAGCCTTTTGGAAGTGTTTAAAGGCGTATCAAAAAACCCAGAGGCAGAAAACGACCAACTTTGCACTTAGTCGTACCAAACATAAAAAAACTACAAAAAACATGCCTTCCTGACTTAAATGATAGCAACAATTTTTAGAAACAGTAATTCGAAATTTAAGTAAATATCATAATCTAGCACTGTTTCTTTTTCCACCAACCAACAAACTACTACAATTTTCTACTATAGATAAAGACTCAATAATTAACGACTGCAAAGACATAATAACAACTTACATTTCTGGTAACATTTCAAAAGAATCTGAAGAAACAATCTTTCCTATTGATGACGAATTTGCGGAATATTTTGATTTTCCAGATATTGCGTAAAATGCAGATCAAGTGGAGAGTGAAAGCAGAAGCTATTCAAACACAAACGTTATTTACTCGCCAGAATAGTCACTTTTGGCGTCGCTCACCCCTGTGTGCGGCACTCCCGAGCTGCAGAAAAGTCAAAATTCAACTTTTGTCCCATTTGTCGATTCTTCAATTATGTTGCCCAAAGGAATCAACCTAAAAGGCATATTGCGCAAGACATTTCAAAAGGGGCTGTGGCGCATTGTGTTAGTTGGTGGCCCGCGAATAATGCGATCGAGGTTCAATTCCAAAAGGAGTTTTATTTTTTTAGCTGGATTTTATTTTTTCTTAAATTTATTTCATTTTTTTTTTTTTTAATTTTTGTTGTAGTTTTTTGTTTGTTTTTAAAAACTTTTTTTGTATTTTTTTGTTTGTTTTGTAAATTTTGTAGTAAAGTTGTAAAAACCATTTTGAGCAAATCGTTTAAATTCATTACTTTTGAATTAAAAGTTTGTGAAATACGCATCCGAGTTTATTTTTATAACTTTATTTAAAAAAATTGTTTTTTAAGTATACAAATAAATTGAAATCAGGGACCAAAAATAACAAAAATTTTATTTTTTAAACAAAGAAGCAACCACACTATCCCTAGAAACAAATGATTTGCACCGAAATCATTCAATCCATTAATGGTCTTAGTAAAGAAAGTAAGAAGGAGGTTCTTAGACTGTTGGAAATCCTGTTCCTTTTAGCAGGGAGTGATGGAAAACTTGATTCTTTTAGCAGGCGACGGTGTAGGGAAAATTCAATTTCCTTTAGAAAACCATCTAGAAACCTCCTTCACCCCTTACATTTTAGTGTCACCCCCGTGTATTTTGAAACCAGAGATGGAAGAAATGTAAGGGGTGAAGAAGGTTTTGTCCCTTCCGCTTGTATGGAGAAACCTCATGAAAATATGCTTTTTTCCAGAGGAATGTTCCCGCTGGGTACTCATTTTAGCGTGCGTGTGTGTGTACGCAGCGGGGCGAATTTATGTTTTTATTTTGTTTTTTACAAATCCACAGTTTGTCAATTATTCAACATTTGAAAGGTCATAAGTAGTTTGGAAACATTTAGTCTTAGCTTATTGGGTTTATGGATTTTAAAAATAAAAACAGTTTTAAGGAAATCTTCGATTGTAAAACTGTTACCAAAATCTAAAACTGATCAAAGCTACATGATTTTGCAAAGTAAAATCCGACTCAGAATTTAAATATATACACATACGAATTTTCCTTGAAATTTGCTTAAAGGGAATTGAATAGCTCCACCGGTAATTTAAAATTTAACGTTTAAGCCTAGTACTTAGTTCGGCTAAGGGTTTCACTGGCCGAAAAATTTTATTGTTTGTAGTGTGACCAAAGTTTTTAGAGTTTATTATCTTGCTGAGAAGATTCAAAACATATTGTGCAATACTTAAATAATCACCAATTTTAGTTACAAGTGTAGTATATGCTACTATAAAGTTTAATATTGCTTTAAATGACCAAACAGCACACAATTGGTTTTTTTTACATTTTTGCACTATTAATATTAATATATTAATATCTACAATAAGATTAGGAGAACAACATTATACAACTGTTTTCCCGAGTTCAGACCCCCTTTAATTATTTTGACATGAGCAACTGCTCCTTAAGTCAGCTGTTATCGGATGGCGGATGGTGGATGGAAGCCCTGTGGGAACACGAATTTCCCATTTGTCAAAAATCCTAACCGTTTCACACGGATGGACTCTATGTGAAGGGGCTATTATATATTGGTATTGATTAACTTGAATGAACTCAGTCAAAACTGTCATTATTTTTCATTCCCATTCGGGCGATATAGCTTGAATGTTGTGAGTCTAAGGTATTCATTCAAATTCACTCATTCACACTCATTCATAAGGAACATGAATGATTCATAGGGCGACTTGAATGCATTCATGCAGACCTCTAATATACATATGTAGAAATATCACATTATATCGAATATCGATAGTTTTTGGCATTTATGGATTATGCGGCCTTTTCTTCCTTTTTCTACTTGGTTCCTTGTTCAATAAACACGTGTGTTTGCTATCAGCTAAAATATCCGCAACGAAGTTTTTTTTTTTTTGTTCTTACTGGATATAAATACAAGCGAGAAGTCAAAGCAAACCAAAAAGATACTAAGGAGTAATATATGTGTTCCACTACCTAAATGCTCTGCGGATTAATATGTTTTCTACAGATTTTCGACAGGTTATGAGCCCTGATCCCCATCGAAGAGAAGAACACCTTATGATTTTTATTTATTAAGCCTAGTACTCTGTACGACGAAAACTGCTGGCTAACCATAGGAGTAAGCGAGAGGCAAATAGTCAGCTAAGGGGTTTAGCTAGGACTTTTTTCCACCGCAGTACTCAGATGAGCTAAGAATATCGGAAATAAATAAAAAAAAATTACCAAGTTTAGCGGCTGAATATCGATGAACGATATTCAAAGAATGCCAGATTTGATCAAAAAGAAATATTAAGCCGTTTGACGGCGACAAGTCTGCGATTTGGAAGTTTCGCGTTAGAGCGCTTTTAAGCGAAAATGATTCCATTAAAGTAATAGATGAAGCTGGTGGTGAAATTACTGATGAAAATGCTGTTGAGAAAACTGATGAGTGGAAAAAGTTAGATAAATTGGCCTAAAATACAATTATTGAATATTTAAGTGATTCCTTCTTAAGTTTGGTCACAAATGATTGCAGTGGTAAAGAAATTTTTCATAATTTAGACTTAATATATGTACATATGAACGCAAAAGTTTGGCTACACAGTTGTCCGTCCGAAAACAATTACTTTCACTAAAATTAAAAAGCCAAATATATTTGATAAACCATTTTAATATATTTGATGATTTAATAACGGAACTTTCTGCATCTGGCGAGAAATTAGATGACAAGGTCAGCCATCTTTTGCTTTCTCTACCTGTTTCGTATGACGGAGTCATTACCGCCATCGCAACACTCGCAGAAAATAATTTGACTTTGGCTTTCGTCAAGAATAGATTACTTGATCATGAAATTAAGTTAAAACAAAAATCTAAAGATACAAGTTTAAAAGTATTGCAAGCTGTGAATAAAGTAAATAATGTAAACAATTTTCAAAATAGAAATAATCAGTTTCAATATAAAAATAATAAGTTTCAAGATAAAGTCCAATTTAAATCCAAATTCAAATTTAATAAACAAAAATGCACTTAAAGAAGGATTGCTATAAGTATAAGAAAGAGAAACAAAATGAGAATAATAAGGAAAAACCGACACAATTGGCTCAAGGGCAAAAAGAGACAGAGAGATCTGGTTTTGCATTTATGCTTAAACGTCACAATATCATAAGTGATGGGCATATTTCTTTCCTATTGAATTGGGGTGCATCTGATCACTTGACCAACAACGAAAAATCTACTCTCAAACGTTTGTCATCTTGAATCACCAATTAAAATCGCTGTTGCAAAGTCGGACGAATTTATATTTGCAACCAAATAGGGATCAATGGAATTGCTAACCGATACTTTTTCCAACGTTAGCCAAAAGTATGTGCTCTTTTTTCCTGACGTATCACAAAACCTTATTTCTGTTAAAAAGAAGCAAGATGCTGGTTTTACGATTGTATTTCATCCAGGAGGTTGTGTTTGTTAGTAAAGATAAAATAAATATAATGGATGCACATTTTATTGATAATGACCCTTCTGTGAGATGGGTATAGAATGTGGTGTGTTGGAAAAGAAATATTTGTAACAGCAAGAGATGTTGTTGTTAATGAAACAAATATGGTAAAATCTAGAGCTGTGGTTGAGGATGATATGCATCTTAATAATGAAGATGGTGAAAGTATTCAATAAAATATTGTTGAAGATAAATGTTTCAAATTCAACAAATTACCCGCCAAGCCAGAGGGCGCCTTAAATATCATATCGATAGTATTGAATAAAAGTATTGAATAAAAACACATCACTAAAGATAACCAATAAGTCAAAGAAAGTAAATAAAGAACACGAGTTTGATTTAAAAGAAATATCGTTCAATTACTGGCCAAAATAACTCAAGAAATATTAATTGTAACAGGTTATGGGCCCAGGAACGTTTTGTTCAGTTTAAAGTAAAAGAAAAAAGGTAATTTTGCTCGATTACGATGGATTTGGCGAAGCACGCCACGAAGCTCTCAGGCGCGACCGATTGGCCGATTTGGAAAATAAAAATTAGGGACCTGATAGATTATCACGACGGTGCTCTCGACGCGTTGGACGGAAAGATCGTCAAACCGGATCCATTGCCAGAAGGTGCCTCAACAGAAGATGAAAAGAAGCACAAAAAGGCGAGCGACTTTTTTCGTAAGGCCAACAGCTATGCAAAATCCATGATTACCAGAAGATCATGGACAAGGAGACAGCACACGATTCGTGGGAAGCCCTGAAAAATCAGTTTGAAGCAACAGCAAAGGACCAGGTATTCAGGATATGCAACGAGTTTTTCGCTTTCTCCTGGAATCCAGGTAACGATGTATCAACCCACATAGCAAAATTGCGTAGTCTATGGAGCGATTTAAATCAAGCTTTGAAGGCTAAAAGTGAAACTGAGCTGCCAGATTTAATACTTGTCTGTAAAACGCTACATATTTTGCCAAAAACATTTGAAACGTTCCGTCAAAGTTGGAAGCTCTTGACAAAAGAAGAAGAAAAGACTTTCGACGAATTAACTAATCAAATTGTCATGTTTGAGAGAAATTTCAGAACTAAAGAAAATGACGAAAAGGAAAGCCAGGAGGCTTTTACTACCACAGCAAAAAAGGAGCATCGTCAGGATTCAGGAGCATCTGGTCGGAGATTCGATACCTGTCACTATTGCAAGAAAAAGGGACACTGGATCAGGAGTTGCATAAAATGGAAGAAGGATGGACGTCCGAAGCCGAGCTACCAGAATGCTGAACAAGGAAACTGTGCAGAACCAACTTTAACTCTCGTCTCTGTCCACAATAGCGTGTTTGCAGCAGAGGCAAACTCAGAGGTCGACTGGTGGATAGACAACGGTGCAACAAAACACGTTGTGAAGACTGCGAAGTATTTCGAGCACTTTGAGAAGTTTGAGAATCCGAGTTGGATTAGAGCAGCTGGAAATGAAACCTTGTCAGCTTTGGGCCAGGGCACAATCAAAGTCAAAACTATTGTCAATGGAAAAATCCTTTTTCTTTCTTTGGAAAAGGTATGGTTTGTTCCCAATATAACGAAGAACCTGTTTTCAGTTTTGGCTGCCCAAGGCAATAATCCAAGTAGTCGTTTTGAGTCGTCAGCAACCGAGTGCACCCTCAAAATAAACGACCAGATTGTCCTCGTTGGAGCCAGAGAAGTTGGAGGAACACTCTACAGAGCAGCGATCGAGCCCATACTTCCAGAACGAAACGTCGATGTCAACGTCGCAACTTCAGGAACTTCAATTCTCCAACTCCACCACGAGAGGTGGGGACATCAGAACAAGAACCACATCAAGGACATGCTCAAAAGAGAAATGGGCATTCAAGTCAAGCTTGAGAGTAGTTGTTGCGAGCCTTGCATCCTTGGAAAGGCGAATCGATTGCCATTTGGAACTCGGCCTGAAGAACTTGTGAGATGGTTCCGAAGCCGCCTAGCTGGGGCCACCGAGCGGGTCGCAGGTTGCGGATAGCGAACGACCTCCACTTCCGGAGGTCAGCTGTGAATAAACTGGTGGCAGAAGTCAATCACGGAATCGTGGACGGAAGCCCCAGCAAATAATCAGCCCCGGACAACCAGCGGGTATCTTGCATCGGCGCAGTACCGACGATGCGATTTGTTCAGCCGCATCTAAATAGTTGCTCTACACAAACCCCAAAACCCCACACACCTCCTACCCCCTCCTCTCCCACACATCATCTCACTCCGGGCCGGACTAAGGTGTAATTCGGACCGTGCCGAGAGTCAGCCTGGCTGGGGGCCCGGATCAAAAACTAGCCCAGTCTTGAACGGTGGGCTCAGGGAGACGGCGACCCCCTGTTCTAACTATCGCCCTACCCGGGTACCGCGGCTCTCTGCCCGGGCGGACCTTTCCCCTTCTCCGCAACTCGTGGGACCAAATATGGAAGCATCAATAAATAAAAAGACAAAACCAGAGACGGGTACTCTTAACAAACCCACCACTGCAACGACGAGCGTTGGCTCTGTTGCTAACGCCAGTAAGGCTCAGAAGGGGCCTCATCCCAAACAAGGGGTGATGGGGGACAGAAAGACTGTCGCTAACGCCTCCGCTATGCGCGCATCTGCGCCTAAAACAGCGGTAGGCGCAGCAAAGTCGATCGGGTCACCCGCTGGTGTCACGAAGTTTACGTACGCAGAGAGACGGATGGCCGCCCAAACCCTGCGCTCACATGCAAGAAGCAAAGTCGCCACGCCTTCGCCCGAATGGCTGAAGAAGGTAGAGTGGGCCAGGACGGTGTTCCCAAACTATGGGCAGGAGAGCACCCAACAGGAAGGCGCCCAGGTGAAGAGGCAACGCTCTATAGAGCTGCCTGGTCCGTCGGCGAAGAGATCGAAGATCCAGCCGTCGGTCTCCTTTGCCGAGATCGCGAAAGATCGGGTCCTTCTGGGACTCGTTGACAGGGGAAATCCGGAGAGCAGGATCCCCAGAAATAAATGGAAGGCGGTTGAGTCCCAGCTGTCTCTTATTTGCCTGCGTATGGTACGCGAGAAGCCCGGTTCATCGCCTTGCTGCATGGACGCGGGCTGGTACCAGGGCAGTGTAAAGGTGGTGGCCTGCGACAATCAGCGATCAGCTGATCTATATAAGCAGGCGACAGCGCAGCTCGGTGCAGTCTACGATGGGGCGAACATAGTCGCACTAGATTGGTGTGACGTCCCCAGTAGACCCCGGGCCAGAATTTGGCTCCCAGCAGCCATAAAAACACCGGAGGATATCCTTTACATGTTGCAAGAGTGCAACCCACACCTCCCCACTAAGGACTGGAAAGTCGTAAAGGTGGAGGAGCATGCAGGTGATGTCAATCAGGCGATCGTGGTGCTCAACAAGGAGTCGATCGCTCCCATAGAGGCTGCTCGGGGGGTGCTCAATTTTGGCTTCAGCGCCGTACATATAAAGATTTACAAAGGGGACTCCAGTTCCAAAGGAAGCCCTGCCGGCAACCCAGCTGAGCAGGTTCTTGCGGAGGAAGTGGAGGCCCCTGGTGTGCCGGAGGACGGCTATTCAACCGACTCATCGCTGAGCAGAGAGATGCGAGCGCTGGGACCGGCAATCGATGAAGTGGACCTGAGCGATTCGGAGGCCGACGTTACTGTGGTGGAGGTTGCAGCTGGGGATGTCACTAAGACTCCTGCAGAACAACCTACACCACAGTAAAGCAGCGTCCGCTGCCCTATTGCTTCGCCTTGCCAAAGGAGAAGCCGACGTGGTCTTAGTTCAGGAACCTTGGATAGCAGGAGGCAAGGTTGCTGGACTAGGAACAAAAGAATACAAGCTGATGCTTGACCCCAAACAAGGTAAAATTCGAACCTGCATTTTAGCCAAACGGCATCTTAATACATTTCTGCTTCGCAATTACAGCAACGGAGACAACACGGCAATAAGCCTGGAGCTGCAAATTGGCTCAATAAGGCTGCTATCGGCCTACATGGCCTCAGAAGAGGTAGACCCCCCAGACGCGCTAGTCAGAGGACTGGCAAAGGAATGCGAAGAGCTCAAGACAGGTTTGGTAATAGGCTGCGACGCCAACGCCCATCACACCCAGTGGGGTTGCCCATACAACAACGATAGAGGTGAGTCTCTTTTCGATTTTATTCTTAACTCGAACCTATTTTTATGCAATAGGGGAAATGTCCCTACCTTCATAACCAAAGTGTGCCAAACGATCATAGATCTAACGTTGGTATCAGATTCGCTGGTAAGTGCAGTCAGTATATGGTTCGTCTCTGACCAGCACTCTTTCTCAGACCATAGATTTATTGAAACAGTATTGTCCCTTGACTCCCCCTTGCCGGTCGGCTACGCAAATCCCAGAAGGGCTGACTGGCCCATGTACAAAGTAGTTCTGACGGATATCCTTCCAATGGAACCGCCAGAAAACATAACTGATCCGCATGAGCTGGATAAAACAGTAGATATATTCACAAATGCGTGCAACTCAGCTTTCAAAGTTGCATGCCCAATAGGGAATCCAAGAGGGAAGAAAAAACCCCCCTGGTGGACGCAACAATTATCAATCCTCAGATCCAGCTGCAGAGGCCTGTTTAACAGAGCAACGGCAGGGAACGAAGAAATGAACTGGCAATGCTACAAACGCGAATTAGCCTCGTACAAAAAGGCCCTTAGAAGAGCGAAACGAGCCGCATGGCACAGTTTCTGCTCTGATATAGAAGAAACGACTGATGCTGCAAGGCTCAGAAAAATACTCTCCAAGACAGCCGCGCCCCTAGGCTATCTACAGAGAGCAAATGGATCCTGGTCGGACTCTAGCAGCGAGTCCCTAGATCTACTCCTAGACGCTCACTTCCCGGGAAGCCAACAAACTGGGCAACCTCCAGAAAGAATTGGCGGAGAAGGGATCAATCTAGATCTCCTCATATCAGACCGCAATATTAAATGGGCCATTCAGAGCTTCAAACCCTACAAATCACCGGGACCAGACATATCCAACAAGCTGGTCAGCTAGCTATAAACTGGCTTAGGAAAATCTTCCGCACCATTTTGGCGGTAGGAGAGCTACCAACCGGATGGCGGGAAACGAAAGTGGTCTTCATTCCCAAGGCAGGAAAGGCCACCCACACCACAGCTAAGGACTTCAGGCCAATAAGCCTGACATCTTTCCTGCTTAAAAGCCTCGAGAGGCTGTTAAGCCTACACCTGAGAGCCACCATAAACCCGGCACAACTGTCCGAGGCACAGCACGCCTACACCAAGGGTAAGTCAACAGAATCGGCGCTACATGTCGTGGTAAGTAGCATCGAGAAATCACTCAACAATAAGGAGTACACACTGATCGCATTCCTAGACATAGAAGGAGCTTTCAACAACGTACTACCCACAGCAATAACGGATTCACTCACTGAACTAGGGGCTGAGGCTCAACTAGTGGGGCTGATCCATAAACTGCTGATAAGCAGAATGGTCACGGCCGCACTAGGGGCCTCAACCCAAACTAGACTAGTGAACAGAGGAACCCCACAAGGGGGCGTTCTATCCCCCCTTCTGTGGAACATCGCAGTAAATAGACTACTGCGAATCCTGGAAGGAGGAGGATGCAAAGTGGTGGCATACGCAGACGATGTCGCCATCATCTTTAATGGCAGGTATCCACAAACACTCTGCGATCTTATGACCGCAAAACTAAAAATACTATCGGAATGGACGATAAAGAACGGACTCGGGGTAAATCCCTCAAAAACGGAGCTTGTCCTATTTACGAATAGGTACAAGATCCCACAACTCAACCCACCCACACTAAATAACTGCAATCTCTCTTTTAGCGAGCACGCCAGATACCTGGGGTTGGTATTAGATAAGCGCCTTAAATGGGGCTTGAACAACCAAGAGAGAATCAGAAAGGCAACAATCGCACTTTACTCCTGTAAAAAAGCAATTGGGCTAAAATGGGGAATGTCACCCAAAATTGTAAACTGGATTTACACAGCGGTAGTCAAGCCAATTCTCCTATACGGAGTGGCTTTATGGTGGACCGCTCTACGAAAACGATGTATCCTAACTCCACTAAACAAAGTACAGCGAATGGCGGCTCTGTGTATTAGTGGAGCTCTTAAAACTACCCCAAACGAAGCGCTGAATGCGATCTTGAACCTAAGATGGGGCATGTCACCCAAAATTGTAAACTGGATCTACACAGCGGTAGTCAAGCCAATCCTCCTATACGGAGTGGCTTTATGGTGGACCGCTCTACAAAAACGATGTATCCTAACTCCACTAAACAAAGTACAGCGGATGGCGGCTCTGTGTATTAGTGGAGCTCTTAAAACTACCCCAAACGAAGCGCTGAATGCGATCTTGAACCTCCCGAGCCTGGACTTGGCAGGCATGGAAAGGGCAAAATCGACAGCCATTCGACTAAGGGATACTGGGCAATGGAAAGCCCAATTTTACGGTCATGCCAATATACTTCAGCATCATAAGTCAATTCCGAAGAAAACGGACCTATGTAAACCCTATGAGTACAGACACACACCCTTCGAGGCCCTGATCCCAGATAGGGAGGAATGGCAGCAGGGCAGACCAGGCTCGCCAGACGCAATCTGTTTTTACACAGACGGCTCAAAACTGGACGGACACGTTGGCGGAGGGGTATACTCCGAACAATTAGGCATCAGGAAGTCATTCAGACTCCCGGACCACTGTAGCGTCTTCCAAGCGGAAGTACACGCTATAAAGGAGGCACTCGACTGCTTAGGGAACACCAACCT
This sequence comes from Drosophila mimetica, assembly GCA_037075245.1. NCBI lineage: Eukaryota > Metazoa > Arthropoda > Insecta > Diptera > Drosophilidae > Drosophila > Drosophila mimetica. Next base: position 4,323,137 of record JBAMCH010000004.1, read on the forward strand.
AGGTAGACACCTTAATATATATAGTGATAGCCAAGCAGCTATTAAATCAATCTACTCGACAAACACAAACTCACGAACAATAGCAGACTGTCCCAAATCTCTCCACGAGATGGCTAGGCAGTTTACTATCAGCCTAATATGGGTTCCGGGTCACCGGGACATCGTAGGCAACTGCATAGCGGATGAGTTAGCCAGGCAGGGCACCATCATGCCTCTCCTTCCGGAAAAGGAGAGTGTCGGTATGCCCATGGCAACTTGTAAGCTAAATATTAGAAACGAACTCATCAAACAAGCCAACACTAATTGGCAGAATACCCCAAAGTGCCGTATCACACATCAGACATGGCCGGTGATTAACAATAAAAGAACGCTAGCACTACTCAAACTTAGCCGCACAGAGTGTGGCATGGTAGTTCGAGCCCTTACAGGCCACTGGCTAGTCGGCACACATGCCGGTAGACTAAAAGCCCCAAAAAATGACTTTTGTAGAAGCTGCAGGGACGAGGAAGAAGAAGAAACGGTGGAACACCTTCTCTGCTACTGCCCAGCCCTCTGCAGGCTTAGACTGAAGCACTTAGGATATCCTTTCCTTAACGATCTGAACGAAATATCGGAGATCAATCTCAAGGATTTAAACTCCTTTGTAAAATCTTCAGGGTGGAAGACATGCTAATCAGCATGAGATGCTCTCTAGGTCTCTAGGACGAGACACAAGAGACGGGGGTTCCCGTAAAAAGGGACAATGAGATCATACGGTATCACAACGGACCCATAGAGGTCTAAGTGTGCCAGACGATAGTCTGGCAGCCGTTCTAACCTAACCTAACCTAACCATTTGGAACGAGGAAACCAGCGATGAAGCCAGGGGAACTGATGTCAGGCGATGTTTGCGGCCCATTTGAGGATTCTTTCCAGAAGAAGAGGTATCTGGTGGGTTTTAAGGATCATTTCACCAGGTTTCGATACGGGTACATCGTCAAGCAGAAATCAGAGGTCAAGGACGTGCTGCAACACATGGTTTCTCACGCCAAGCAACAAGGGCACACAATTCGAGAATTCCTGAGCGACAATGGAGGAGAATTCGACTGTGCAGGAGTAAGAGAAACTCTTCAGAAAGCTGGTATAACTCTTCGACTCACCGCTCCCTATACTCCAGAACAAAACGGTGTTGTCGAGAGAGAGAATCGAACGATAGTCGAAATGGCGAGAACTTTCAAGTATTCTAATCCAGAAATAAAATTTCCAGAAGCAATTTGGGCCGAGTTGGTCAGCACAGCAGTCTACGTTCTCAATAGGACGGGCAAATCTTCATTAAAGGGTCTGAGCCCTTACCAACTTTGGCTGGGCAAGAAACCAAGAATCAAACATCTTCGAATCGTAGGATCGACGTGCTATGTACACATTCCATGCCAAAAAAGGAAGAAGATGGACGAAAAAGCTGAAAAGGGGTACCTGGTGGGTTACGACGGCGATGAGAGATATCGTATTTACTTACCAGAGAAGCACAAAGTAGTCGTGTCGAGGGACGTAAAATTTCAAGAGAAATTCAGCAATTTTGAACCAGACGCCAACCTACCTTTTCAAGATTTTGGATCCAAGGTCGTCGTAGAAGACAAGGAAGAAGAGGACGCGGATTTGCACAAGAGCGAGGACGAAGACACACTTCAGGAGCAAGACTTGAAAGAAGACAGAGCCGAAACAGGAAGCGAACCGCAATCAATGCGGTTGAGGGATCGTTCGAAGTTGAAGAGACCGGAGCATCTGGATGACTACGTAGCAGCAGCCGAGAATTTTGTGCTGGAGAGTCCAGATTCCTTCCATGAAGCCATCAACAGCAACGTCGAGTGGAAAAAGGCAATGGACAGGGAAATTGATTCCTTACATCAGAATGAAACTTGGAACTTGACAAGACTCCCCAGAGGATCGAAAGCACTTCCGTGCAAGTGGGTCTTTCGAGTCAAAACCCACCCCGACGGAAGTATCGACAAATACAAAGCTCGCTTGGTCGTCAAAGGATTCGCCCAGAGACGAGGGATAGATTACGACCAAACTTTTAGCTCTGTCGCAAGAATGGAAACAATTCGCTCAGTGTTGAGCGTTGCAGCCAAAAATGATATGTTTTTGGTCCAGTTTGACGTCTCAACAGCTTTTCTATACGGTGAATTGGACGACAAGGAGATTTACATGCAACAACCTGAGGGATACGAGCAAGGACAGGGGCTTGTTTGCAGATTGAAGAAGAGTCTCTACGGGCTTAAGCAAGGGCCGAGATGTTGGCAAGAACGCTTCGGAGGTTTCCTGCGGAAACACAATTTCAAAGTCAGCGAGGCAGACCCATGTCTCTACATCAGGGAAAGAAATGGCAAAAAGATTCTACTCGTAGTTTACGTAGATGACGGACTCTCCGCAGCAACAGATACGCAAGATTTGGAAGAATTTTTGAACGAGTTAAAATCAGAGATCAAAATTGTCTCAAGCAAGGCTGAGTGCTTCTTGGGACTCGAAATCAAGAAACAAGAATATGGACTAAAAATTAGTCAACAAGGATATGCCACAAGGATTTTGGAGCGATTCAGATTCTCGGATTGCAAAGCTGTTTCAACCCCACTTCTCAAGAGTTTGGAAATTACGACAGCAGGGAAAGAATCAGAGACGACTGCGTTCCCTTATCGCCAAGCCATCGGAGCTCTCATGTACCTCATGCTTGGAACTAGGCCAGACTTGGCTTTCAGCATCGGATTTCTTTCAAGAACGCTTGAAAATCCTGCAAAAGAAAACATTGCACAAGTGAAGAGGGTTTTCCGTTACATTTCCGGAACAATCAGCGTTGGGATAGTCTATCGGAAGCAGAAGAAGGGAATCCTCGAATGCTACAGCGATGATGACTTTGGTGGCTGCACGAAGACTGGGAGATCTACATCAGGGATCATCATCTTGTTTGCCTCAGGAGCCATTTCATGGAAAAGTCAAAGGCAGGCTATGGTGGCCATTTCTACTACAGAGGCTGAGATCGTAGCAGCTAATGAAGCTGCAAAAGAAATAATTTGGCTTAAAAGATTATTTCAGGAAATCGACATGTTGGACCGAGCCCCGATTCTCCAGGTCGATAATGCTGCTGCCATGAGACTGGCCCAAAACCCCGAATTCCATCGGAGGACCAAGCACATAGCCAACAAGCACTTCTTCATCAGGGAAAGAATTGCTGAGGGAGAATTTGGGATCGAACAAATCTCGACTGAGGAACAACTCGCAGATATGATGACGAAGCCGATCCTCAATACTCGTCTCCGCATTCTTTGCAACAAGATTGGTCTTTATATTGAGTCATAAAATTTCCAAGTTTGTCAATTGAATTGTTATTTTTGAATTCTCACAAGGGAAAGTGTTGAAGATAAATGTTTCAAATTCAACAAATTACCCGCCAAGCCAGAGGGCGCCTTAAATATCATATCGATAGTATTGAATAAAAGTATTGAATAAAAACACATCACTAAAGATAACCTATAAGTCAAAGAAAGTAAATAAAGAACACGAGTTTAATTTAAAAGAAATATCGTTCAATTACTGGCCAAAATAACTCAAGAAATATTAATTGTAACAAATATTAATAATGAAGATGTCCTCAACAATAATGGGAAATCTGATCAAGCAGATGAACAGCCTATTGATATGGTAGAATTTGAGAATGCCGAACCAGAAATGTCTGGTGAAAAATAAGACTTGGAATCGCAGATAAATATTAGATAAAGTGATCGAATAAAGAATAAACCAAAAGTATCTTAGCAAGATTTAATAAATAATTGTGTAATGCATACTCGATCTTTAATCTATTCCATACCAAATAAATTTGTCGAGGTTAAATACAGTAAAGATAGAATATATTGGGAGACAGCTAATAAAGCAGAACTGGACTCACATTCATTAAATAAGACTTGGTCAATTGTACAAAAGCCTAAAAATAAAAATATAGTTGATTGTAGATGGGTTTTTACCAGGGACCGTAATCATTATAAGTTTTATTTTAAAACTCACACAATAATCATTATTTTTGATCAAAAAAATAAAACTCAAAAATAATCATTATTTCTGATCGGAAAAATAAAACTCAACAATAATGATTATTGTTGAGTTTTATTTTTTTTGATCAAAAATAAAACTCACTTGGACGCCACGTCTTCTCTGTGCCGATTTTCGGCGGTTTTTTTACATAGTCCTATGTCACGTATGCAGACCTACCACCTCTGAAAAAAAAAACTTAAAATTGGCTTCTGGATACCGTTAAATGGTACATTCTTATAGTCAGTAAAGGAGATACGTCCAGCCTTTGCTTATGTTTATGTATTTAAGCAAACATTAAGTTTATGTATTTAATCATGGATTGCAGTCGAAATGCACTTGTCTCTCTGTCTTTCACTCTACAAGAACTAATTAACTAACGAAGGCCGCGAGCTCGTCAATACATACTGGAACAACATTTAACAAAGTGCCACCGCTTTTTGAAATCTCTAAAATCTAAAGAAGCATTGTCCCTTATTCTTAAGAAGCGCTTATCCTCTTCTTCTTAAGAATTCGCGGTTTTTGAAAAATTTGTTTAAATATCAAACCAAGTATAGAAGTAGAATTTGGTTAACAAAGTTAGTTGTTCTTAAGAATTCGTGGTTCTTAAAAATCGATTTCAGATACGTTTTTATTCAGAAATTAAGTAATCAACACAACTTACCACCCAAGAAAGACAAATTATTAATTTTAAAAGAATTAAGTCGTGGTATTTTATTTTAATTAATATTATTTAAATATTTTAGTTAATTTTTATTTAATTTGACAAAAAGAAGCATGGCCAAGGACGAGCTTGATAGGTTGCATCTATTGTCCGTCAACATCATTTTCAGTGCTGAGAACGCCCTCTCAACACTAACCTGCGTTGCAGGTACAGAGTGTACGATTTTGGCCAGATCATATAGAATTGGGTAGCGCAGCTTATTTTCTTCCCAAAACTTCATTATGTCTGTATCCAGGTTTATAGGTTTGGGACAAAAACTGTCGATCTCTGCAAATCCTTTTTGTACTTCTTCATTTTGATCAAATGAAGGGGCTTCGATGCTGTTTAGGAACTCATCTAAGAGCAGGGAAGAGCTAGAGTTATTAGGTGACTCGTTTGTTAAGGTTGCTATTGTTGATGTCGTAGCCAGTGACGTTGTCGAAGTTAGTGATGTAGTTAAGTCCAGTGATGATGTCAAAGCAGGGGATGATGTCATAGCCAGGGATGAGATTGCTCCTTCAGACGTCGAATTAGTCTGCAAAATATATAATGTAAGATATTATGTTCTTCTAAATTTAATTACCTACTCTTTTCAAATTTAATATTTGAAGCAAAAGTTGTTTAAGATTAGCTCTGGCCAGCATAACACTTGTCGGATTTTTTACTAATACTCTTCGAATGCGTGGATCCAAATAGATACTAGATAGAATCAATTTGTCTTCTATTATTATCATCTTCATAGTCATTTTTATGCTTAGCTTGAATATGGCGCATGAGGTTGGAAACGTAGTTACCGGTAAAAAAAATTTTGCAAATTTTGCATTGTGAAGCATTTTTTTCCGTGTTATATGAAAAAAAGTTTCGTAGGGAAGTATTTCTTTTGCGACCCATATTGCTAACGCACGAAAACTAATAAACTGTTATTGATCCAACGTTACTTTATGAATGTTGACATATATCTCCCGGTTCGCTCTGGGAAAGTTGAGTTGATTACTTAACACCTGAACGCGTTTGTAATAACATAATTTAAATCGTATCTGTTTGTTCACTCATTTTTGTCAATGAAGTTATAGACCTATGTCTTTAAGTAGGTTCTATGTTAATATCGATTTTTTAAGAACCACGAATTCTTAAGAACAACTAACTTTGTTAACCAAATTCTACTTACCTAAGACCCTTTTCTATACTTGGTTTGATATTTAAACAAATTTTTCAAAAACCGCGAATTCTTAAGAAGAAGAAGATAAGCGCTCCTTAAGAATATGGGACAATGCTTCTTTAGATTTTAGAGATTTCAAAAAGCGGTGGCACTTTGTTAAATGTTGTTCCAGTATGTATTGACGAGCTCGCGGCCTTCGTTAGTTAATTAGTTCTTGTAGAGTGAAAGACAGAGAGACAGCAGAGGCAAACTCAGAGGTCGACTGGTGGATAGACAACGGTGCAACAAAACACGTTGTGAAGACTGCGAAGTATTTCGAGCACTTTGAGAAGTTGGAGAATCCGAGTTGGATTAGAGCAGCTGGAAATGAAACCTTGTCAGCTTTGGGCCAGGGCACAATCAAAGTCAAAACTATTGTCAATGGAAAAATCCTTTTTCTTTCTTTGGAAAAGGTATGGTTTGTTCCCAATATAACGAAGAACATGTTTTCAGTTTTGGCTGCCCAAGGCAATAATCCAAGTAGTCGTTTTGAGTCGTCAGCAACCGAGTGCACCCTCAAAATAAACGACCAGATTGTCCTCGTTGGAGCCAGAGAAGTTGGAGGAACACTCTACAGAGCAGCGATCGAGCCCATACTTCCAGAACGAAACGTCGATGTCAACGTCGCAACTTCAGGAACTTCAATTCTCCAACTCCACCACGAGAGGTGGGGACATCAGAACAAGAACCACATCAAGGACATGCTCAAAAGAGAAATGGGCACTCAAGTCAAGCTTGAGAGTAGTTGTTGCGAGCCTTGCATCCTTGGAAAGGCGAATCGATTGCCATTTGGAACGAGGAAACCAGCGATGAAGCCAGGGGAACTGATGTCAGGCGATGTTTGCGGCCCATTTGAGGATTCTTTCCAGAAGAAGAGGTATCTGGTGGGTTTTAAGGATCATTTCACCAGGTTTCGATACGGGTACATCGTCAAGCAGAAATCAGAGGTCAAGGACGTGCTGCAACACATGGTTTCTCACGCCAAGCAACAAGGGCACACAATTCGAGAATTCCTGAGCGACAATGGAGGAGAATTCGACTGTGCAGGAGTAAGAGAAACTCTTCAGAAAGCTGGTATAACTCTTCGACTCACCGCTCCCTATACTCCAGAACAAAACGGTGTTGTCGAGAGAGAGAATCGAACGATAGTCGAAATGGCGAGAACTTTCAAGTATTCTAATCCAGAAATAAAATTTCCAGAAGCAATTTGGGCCGAGTTGGTCAGCACAGCAGTCTACGTTCTCAATAGGACGGGCAAATCTTCATTAAAGGGTCTGAGCCCTTACCAACTTTGGCTGGGCAAGAAACCAAGAATCAAACATCTTCGAATCGTAGGATCGACGTGCTATGTACACATTCCATGCCAAAAAAGGAAGAAGATGGACGAAAAAGCTGAAAAGGGGTACCTGGTGGGTTACGACGGCGATGAGAGATATCGTATTTACTTACCAGAGAAGCACAAAGTAGTCGTGTCGAGGGACGTAAAATTTCAAGAGAAATTCAGCAATTTTGAACCAGACGCCAACCTACCTTTTCAAGATTTTGGATCCAAGGTCGTCGTAGAAGACAAGGAAGAAGACGACGCGGATTTGCACAAGAGCGAGGACGAAGACACACTTCAGGAGCAAGACTTGAAAGAAGACAGAGCCGAAACAGGAAGCGAACCGCAATCAATGCGGTTGAGGGATCGTTCGAAGTTGAAGAGACCGGAGCATCTGGATGACTACGTAGCAGCAGCCGAGAATTTTGTGCTGGAGAGTCCAGATTCCTTCCATGAAGCCATCAACAGCAACGTCGAGTGGAAAAAGGCAATGGACAGGGAAATTGATTCCTTACATCAGAATGAAACTTGGAACTTGACAAGACTCCCCAGAGGATCGAAAGCACTTCCGTGCAAGTGGGTCTTTCGAGTCAAAACCCACCCCGACGGAAGTATCGACAAATACAAAGCTCGCTTGGTCGTCAAAGGATTCGCCCAGAGACGAGGGATAGATTACGACCAAACTTTTAGCTCTGTCGCAAGAATGGAAACAATTCGCTCAGTGTTGAGCGTTGCAGCCAAAAATGATATGTTTTTGGTCCAGTTTGACGTCTCAACAGCTTTTCTATACGGTGAATTGGACGACAAGGAGATTTACATGCAACAACCTGAGGGATACGAGCAAGGACAGGGGCTTGTTTGCAGATTGAAGAAGAGTCTCTACGGGCTTAAGCAAGGGCCGAGATGTTGGCAAGAACGCTTCGGAGGTTTCCTGCGGAAACACAATTTCAAAGTCAGCGAGGTAGACCCATGTCTCTACATCAGGGAAAGAAATGGCAAAAAGATTCTACTCGTAGTTTACGTAGATGACGGACTCTCCGCAGCAACAGATACGCAAGATTTGGAAGAATTTTTGAACGAGTTAAAATCAGAGTTCAAAATTGTCTCAAGCAAGGCTGAGTGCTTCTTGGGACTCGAAATCAAGAAACAAGAATATGGACTAAAAATTAGTCAACAAGGATATGCCACAAGGATTTTGGAGCGATTCAGATTCTCGGATTGCAAAGCTGTTTCAACCCCACTTCTCAAGAGTTTGGAAATTACGACAGCAGGGAAAGAATCAGAGACGACTGCGTTCCCTTATCGCCAAGCCATCGGAGCTCTCATGTACCTCATGCTTGGAACTAGGCCAGACTTGGCTTTCAGCATCGGATTTCTTTCAAGAACGCTTGAAAATCCTGCAAAAGAAAACATTGCACAAGTGAAGAGGGTTTTCCGTTACATTTCCGGAACAATCAGCGTTGGGATAGTCTATCGGAAGCAGAAGAAGGGAATCCTCGAATGCTACAGCGATGATGACTTTGGTGGCTGCACGAAGACTGGGAGATCTACATCAGGGATCATCATCTTGTTTGCCTCAGGAGCCATTTCATGGAAAAGTCAAAGGCAGGCTATGGTGGCCATTTCTACTACAGAGGCTGAGATCGTAGCAGCTAATGAAGCTGCAAAAGAAATAATTTGGCTTAAAAGATTATTTCAGGAAATCGACATGTTGGACCGAGCCCCGATTCTCCAGGTCGATAATGCTGCTGCCATGAGACTGGCCCAAAACCCCGAATTCCATCGGAGGACCAAGCACATAGCCAACAAGCACTTCTTCATCAGGGAAAGAATTGCTGAGGGAGAATTTGGGATCGAACAAATCTCGACTGAGGAACAACTCGCAGATATGATGACGAAGCCGATCCTCAATACTCGTCTCCGCATTCTTTGCAACAAGATTGGTCTTTATATTGAGTCATAAAATTTCCAAGTTTGTCAATTGAATTGTTATTTTTGAATTCTCACAAGGGAAAGTGTTGAAGATAAATGTTTTTAAATTCAACAAATTACCCGCCAAGCCAGAGGGCGCCTTAAATATCATATCGATAGTATTGAATAAAAGTATTGAATAAAAACACATCACTAAAGATAACCTATAAGTCAAAGAAAGTAAATAAAGAACACGAGTTTAATTTAAAAGAAATATCGTTCAATTACTGGCCAAAATAACTGAAGAAATATTAATTGTAACAAATATTAATAATGAAGATGTCCTCAACAATAATGGGAAATCTGATCAAGCAGATGAACAGCCTATTGATATGGTAGAATTTGAGAATGCCGAACCAGAAATGTCTGGTGAAAAATAAGACTTGGAATCGCAGATAAATATTAGATAAAGTGATCGAATAAAGAATAAACCAAAAGTATCTTAGCAAGATTTAATAAATAATTGTGTAATGCATACTCGATCTTTAATCTATTCCATACCAAATAAATTTGTCGAGGTTAAATACAGTAAAGATAGAATATATTGGGAGACAGCTAATAAAGCAGAACTGGACTCACATTCATTAAATAAGACTTGGTCAATTGTACAAAAGCCTAAAAATAAAAATATAGTTGATTGTAGATGGGTTTTTACCAGGGACCGTAATCATTATAAGTTTTATTTTAAAACTCACACAATAATCATTATTTTTGATAAAAAAAAATAAAACTCAAAAATAATCATTATTTCTGATCGGAAAAATAAAACTCAACAATAATGATTATTGTTGAGTTTTATTTTTTTTTCGGCGGTTTTTTTACATAGTCCTATGTCACGTATGCAGACCTACCACCTCTGAAAAAAAAAACTTAAAATTGGCTTCTGGATACCGTTAAATGGTACATTCTTATAGTCAGTAAAGGAGATACGTCCAGCCTTTGCTTATGTTTATGTATTTAAGCAAACATTAACTTTATGTATTTAATCATGGATTGCAGTCGAAATGCACTTGTCTCTCTGTCTTTCACTCTACAAGAACTAATTAACTAACGAAGGCCGCGAGCTCGTCAATACATACTGGAACAACATTTAACAAAGTGCCACCGCTTTTTGAAATCTCTAAAATCTAAGGAAGCATTGTCCCTTATTCTTAAGAAGCGCTTATCCTCTTCTTCTTAAGAATTCGCGGTTTTTGAAAAATTTGTTTAAATATCAAACCAAGTATAGAAGTAGAATTTGGTTAACAAAGTTAGTTGTTCTTAAGAATTCGTGGTTCTTAAAAAATCGATTTCAGATACGTTTTTATTCAGAAATTAAGTAATCAACACAACTTACCACCCAAGAAAGACAAATTATTAATTTTAAAAGAATTAAGTCGTGGTATTTTATTTTAATTAATATTATTTAAATATTTTAGTTAATTTTTATTTAATTTGACAAAAAGAAGCATGGCCAAGGACGAGCTTGATAGGTTGCATCTATTGTCCGTCAACATCATTTTCAGTGCTGAGAACGCCCTCTCAACACTAACCTGCGTTGCAGGTACAGAGTGTACGATTTTGGCCAGATCATATAGAATTGGGTAGCGCAGCTTATTTTCTTCCCAAAACTTCATTATGTCTGTATCCAGGTTTATAGGTTTGGGACAAAAACTGTCGATCTCTGCAAATCCTTTTTGTACTTCTTCATTTTGATCAAATGAAGGGGCTTCGATGCTGTTTAGGAACTCATCTAAGAGCAGGGAAGAGCTAGAGTTATTAGGTGACTCGTTTGTTAAGGTTGCTATTGTTGATGTCGTAGCCAGTGACGTTGTCGAAGTTAGTGATGTAGTTAAGTCCAGTGATGATGTCAAAGCAGGGGATGATGTCATAGCCAGGGATGAGATTGCTCCTTCAGACGTCGAATTAGTCTGCAAAATATATAATGTAAGATATTATGTTCTTCTAAATTTAATTACCTACTCTTTTCAAATTTAATATTTGAAGCAAAAGTTGTTTAAGATTAGCTCTGGCCAGCATAACACTTGTCGGATTTTTTACTAATACTCTTCGAATGCGTGGATCCAAATAGATACTAGATAGAATCAATTTGTCTTCTATTATTATCATCTTCATAGTCATTTTTATGCTTAGCTTGAATATGGCGCATGAGGTTGGAAACGTAGTTACCGGTAAAAAAATTTTGCAAATTTTGCATTGTGAAGCATTTTTTTCCGTGTTATATGAAAAAAAGTTTCGTAGGGAAGTATTTCTTTTGCGACCCATATTGCTAACGCACGAAAACTAATAAACTGTTATTGATCCAACGTTACTTTATGAATGTTGACATATATCTCCCGGTTCGCTCTGGGAAAGTTGAGTTGATTACTTAACACCTGAACGCGTTTGTAATAACATAATTTAAATCGTATCTGTTTGTTCACTCATTTTTGTCAATGAAGTTATAGACCTATGTCTTTAAGTAGGTTCTATGTTAATATCGATTTTTTAAGAACCACGAATTCTTAAGAACAACTAACTTTGTTAACCAAATTCTACTTACCTAAGACCCTTTTCTATACTTGGTTTGATATTTAAACAAATTTTTCAAAAACCGCGAATTCTTAAGAAGAAGAAGATAAGCGCTCCTTAAGAATAAGGGACAATGCTTCTTTAGATTTTAGAGATTTCAAAAAGCGGTGGCACTTTGTTAAATGTTGTTCCAGTATGTATTGACGAGCTCGCGGCCTTCGTTAGTTAATTAGTTCTTGTAGAGTGAAAGACAGAGAGACAACTGCATTTCGACTGCAATCCATGATTAAATACATAAACTTAATGTTTGCTTAAATACATAAACATAAGCAAAGGCTGGACGTATCTCCTTTACTGACTATAAGAATGTACCATTTAACGGTATCCTGAAGCCAATTTTAAGTTTTTTTTTTCAGTGGTGGTAGGTCTGCATACGTGACTTAGGACTATGTAAAAAAACCGCCGAAAATCGGCAAAGAAAAGACGTGGCGTCCAAGTGAGTTTTATTTTTCCGATCAGAAATAATGAATATTTTTGAGTTTTATTATAAAAATCCCAAAAATAAAAATCATCGCGATAATGAATAGATTAAGCAAAGAGGATCACTATGGTGTTTTCCTTTTTTGCGTATCTCGATCCTAAGTGCTTGATTTTTTGGTTCAAAAAATATATCAATAATCATTATTTACAGTCCCTGGTTTTTACAATCAAACTGTAGCAAGAATCTCGAGTTTTAGATTGATTATGTTGTAGCAAACTGATTTGTAAGGTCTGCTCGCTACCAGATTCGTGCGGTTAGCTCAGTATAGTTGTGCGTTCATCCCACCAAATTTATTTAAACGTGACCGCCCAGTAGATCAGTGAGAAAGCACAGAATTCTTGGGTACTCAGTGGGTTTTACTGCGAACGAGAGGGTATGAGAAAATGTAATCGATTACTATCACTGTTTTTCGTCAGAGGAGTTGTAATCAGAGCTCATATGACTTCGTTTTTTGTTCGCTAACGATTTCTCTTCGTCAAAAATCACAAATGCATATACAAATAATTACCCATGTATTTGTTATTTATTTCCCCTGCGTCACGCTTGAGCTTTGACATTTCAATAATAATAACATTAATTTCGAACTTAAAAAAGAACAGGCCGTAGCCTAGCGGTTAGACCCTCCATCCAGTATACATTAACAACCGTGTTCAATTCCTACACGAATAATAATATTTTCTTTTTAAGAAATCAACTGCATTACAATCCAGTATACGATTTTCAAATTGTATGATGAATTTTCTCCAGTCTGTCTACATTTTGCTTAAAAATGTAACGAGTTCGTAATGGAGACCCAAAGGTGGTTCGGCGCTAGCATACTTTTTCTATTACTAGTAATGCAGATTTGGTCCGGACCACATTATAAGGCGGCCATGCCTATGGCAAAGTAATCCAAGATGTAATCCATTGTTTCCGTATTACTAGAGGGGAAGTAATGCATTCGTAATCCATTTCGGAATAGCAATTTTTGCCGCTGGGTAGTGTATTCTGGACACACCAGAATATTATGGGGATATATGGCAATTGATGGCGTTGGAAATTAACATTGCATCGATGGTATTATGGACCATACGATATAAATCCATCTATTAAAGGATAATTTTATCCAAATTGCAACCAAATTAAGGCTACAGAACGAGTTTATCATTCAACAAGATAACGATCCCAAGCATACAGCTCAAATGTCAAGCTCTGCATTCAAAAATTTTTTCCCCACATTTTAGAAAATCGCCATAAAATGAACATTTTTTTTATGTTAAGAAAAGGGTATAGGTGAACAAGCCTGAGAAAACTGCCCCAGGCGATATTGCCTAATTTTGGATAAGGTTTGTTAGATAGAGTTTCACTTCATATATCTTCCCTTCGGTGGCTCTTAGGAAATCTTTTTTGATGCCAAAAATCTTTAAACTAGCCTGCAAGATTGACAACCAATCTTTGGATTTTTCAAGACTTACCAGTTCTGACAACACCGCCAATTTTTTACAGTGTGTGTGTCCAATAATCATCTACATCATATAAAATATTCATAATTTTTTAAGTGGTACAACAGGGTTAAAAAAATTAAAATCTGAAGATTTTATATTTCGTAAAATTATGAATAGGGTCTAAAAATATAGTTGCCTAGTAAATAGTTATCTGTAATAAGCAAATAATATTCAAAAAATAAAGTGCAGTTAATATGGCTGAAAAGTGTTTGATCTGTTGTCGTTGGCTTCGAAAGATTAATGCCAGGAAAAATACCCTTTCAACTCAGAATGAAGCTGATCATATAAGCAATAAGCTGGGAAAAGTAATTGATATATATGCAATAACTGCAACTTAAAAAAATACAAATGAAAAATTTCGGAAAATCAGAATTTAAATGATCCCGACTACGTGTCAATATCAAAAGTTGAAGTTGATAATGAAGAAAGAGTTTTATTATTCATTTCCTGGCTAGTTTCCACTCATAAATTCTGCTGCATTTGCCGCAAAGCAACAGACCTGAAAGTTGTTCCCAAGACCGCTCGATTCCAGTGCTATTCAACGAACCACCGATGCTGCAAATCACATTTGATAAAAGAAAAATTCTTCGAAAACGAATTATCTGGATTGGTGCCGTTTTGTAGTTATAGTTTTATACCAACATCTGAAATCGCTGAGTTGCTTTAGCTTAAGTCGCCAAGCAAGTGTCTGAAACGGTTAACGCATAAGCAGCTCTTACAGTTTACTGGTATGACTTCTAATATACTCTTTTTAACATTTCATAACAATAATTACGTAGGTTTAAATTGGATGCAGCTAAAGGAGTTGGAAGAGTCTTTGTACTCTATGAGAAACATGCAAAGAAGGAGTAAAATAGACGATATAAGTCTAAAATTGTAAGACCAGCAGAAATCCTCACAAACATTTTTGACAGAACTGGAATAAGCTCCACAATAAACGAGGATAGTGATGAAGATTAATTAATTTTGAATTCCATAATAACACTAAAATATAAAATCTTCAGCTTTTAATTTTTTTAACCCTGTTGCACCACTTAAAAAATTAAGAATATTTTATATGATGTAGATGACTATTGGACACACAAACTGTAAAAAATTGGCGGTGTTGTCAGAACTGGTAAGTCCTAAACCAATTTTTTGAAAATTTTGATCGCGATTTTAATTAACTTACAAGAATCGTAAAAATTCAAAGATTGGTTGACAATCTTGCAGGCTAGTTTAAAGATTTTTGGCGTCAAAAAAAATTTCCTAAGAACCACCGATGGGAAGATATGTATATGAAGTGATATGTTCCTAAGTTACTGCAGATTACTCGTAAACCAGCGGGTCAGAAGATTTGAAAATTGGAATTCTTATCCATTAAGACCCTATCTAACAAACCTTATCCAAAATTTTGCAATATCGCCTGGGCAGTTTTCTCTTATTCACCTATGCCCTTTTCTACTTTTCAGAATTTTTTTTCTTAAATATAGGAAAAAACGCCATTAAAACAGATTTTATGAAAAACTTTTCTAAAATTTAGAAAAATTATATTTAAAATTATTTTTTTTTTCTAAAATCTATGGTGATTTTTCCTATATTGTCCTCGGAAAATTTTCTTAGATTAATGGCGATTTCGCCATTGAATTTAGAAAAAATGTACTGCAGACCTTTCTATAATCTAGAAAGTCGCTATTAAACCCTCGGTAAATTTTTCTAAAATTAGAAATTTTTCTGAATAAAAAAAAGTACTTTTCTTAAAAACAGAAAAGTGGAAATAGAAAATGGCCATACATTTTAGAAAATTTGTATCATTCCTTTTCCCTCATTTATTGTTTTTATTATTTCTATGAATAAAAAGAAGACATGCGGCTAGTCTGCGGCGCGTTGCGACGACAGTTTATGTGTATGTATGTATGTACATATATATATGTAAATGTTTATATGCGTATGTGATCGAGAATTTTCTTGTGGGTAACTGTAACTTTTATTGCGTTGTTTTTTGGGAAATGCAGCCGAAATGTTGCTGGCGTTGCGCTGTCTCTTCAACCCTTGTAGTGAAATAAGCATTGAACGTAATAAGTTGTGTTGAATCTGTGCATTTAATAAAGGTACAGTGCGAACCCTCAAAAAAAAAAATGTATACAAATACATACATAGGTAAGATATTGAATTATTATTAATATGTACATATGGGACGTTCCATATCAACCCGGCCACCCCCTTTTTTTTTTTTTTGGTGGACAGTACCAAATTAATTGGAAAGCCCTTTGGTTCCAATATTTTACTATTTTATATTATACTAGCAGGGTCGCCCGCAGCTTCGCCTGCGGAAATCAAGATTAAAAATTCTACTAATAATAAAAAAGGAATTTAGGTGAATAGAGAAGCCGTGAATCAAATTGTTTAAACATTTCCATTTGTTTAAACAATATGAGCCGCGTGTAAGGAAGAGCAAGATTATGGTTTGAGTATTTATGTTTTTTTTTCCAATATATCAATGCGATTTAAATTTTAAAACAGAAAAATCAGTAATAAAACAAATCTGTAATGCACACACATAAACACACTCACACACATATATATTTAGTTTGTAAAATATATTTTTCTCTATTCTTTTTTACAACCGTTTGTCAAAAGTTCTAAAACATTTCGTGTTAGCTAAACGGGTTTTTGGATTTTAAAAATAAAAGAATTTTAAGGAAAACTTCAAATGTAAAACCAAAACCTAAAGCCTTGTAATCTAAAGGTCGTTTGTGTTTAAATCAAAGTTCTATTCAAAATTGGAGTTCTCTTATTTTTTTTTACTTTGTTCTGAGAGGTTATGAATACTCATTTGGCATTCCGCTCTTTACCATCTACCTAAAAATAGTTTACAAAGTGAAAAAGAAATAATTATGTCAACATCATTATTGGTAAGAATTGTGGTGGGTTTGAACCCACGACCTATAGACTATGTTTCCTTTACGTACAACATAACCATCTGAGCTACAGTTTGGAAGTTCTTGCTGACATTAAAGCAAACGGTTAATAAATAAGGAGCAAAAGATTTACCATGATCACCTTGCAATTTCGCTAAGGATTAGCAAAAGCAAAAATTCTCATTTTAGAATAATTATTTGGTTTTCAGTATTTTGTTTTCATTAATTTTTCACCTTGATTAGGATTATATTAACAATGTCAGAAAGGCAGGTAGGGGGAGAAGCCGTGAATGAAATTGTTTAAACATTTCCATTTGTTTAAACAATATGACGCAAGTGTAGGAAATAGCAAAAGAATTAACTGATTTGAATATTTATGTTTTTTTACTATTATTTAATTTTAAAACACAAAAATCCGTTTGAAAATGTCTCAAACCTGTTGTGGAAATGAAAATGATATTCTTTTAGCAATAGAATATCAGTATTATCATGAATTTGAACTTAAGCAAATCTTACTTCCTTAGTCAGGTGAAATGTACACACACACGCACACTTCCACATATCTAATGGTTGGGGGTGTAAATACGCATTTTAGCGTGCGTGTGTGTGTACGCAACGGGGCCAATTTATGTTTTTATTTTGTTTTTACAAATCCACGGTTTGTCAATAATTCAACATTTGAAAGGTAATAAGTTGTTTGGAAACATTTCGTCTTAGCTTATCGGGTTTTTAGATTTTAAAAATAAAAACAAATTTAAGGAAAACTTCGATTGTAAAACTGTTAGCAAAATCTAAAACTGATCGGAGATGCTGCTGCAAATAGTAATATCATTTAAAATCCGACTTTAAATGTATATACATACGACTTTTCCTTGAAATTTTCTTAAGGGGAATTGGATAGCTCCACCGATAATTTAAAATTTAACGTTTAGCTAAAAGAATGAAGAAACAAAAAAAAATTATCGATATATTCGCATTTTTAGGCGCTCAATTTGGTATTTTGTGGCTGTGGTATTTTTCCTTGCCTTTGCACGGAACCACTTGGAGGAACGTCTGAATAAAAAGAACAACAACACATAGGTGGGAGCCCATGACGTCACAATAAAAAAAACCAAATTGGCGACCTTGACGAAGGGGGCTGAATTTCAAAAAAGTTTAAATGCAGTTATTTGCGGGTATCCCATAAAATTATGAAGAGCCATTTTTTAAACCATTTTGACAAGATTTATAACAGAAAAATTGCAAAAGAAAAAATTAAGAAAAAAACAAATCGAATTTTGGGGCACTTTGGGGCCGCTTATGGCTCTAATTTATATCATACACTCGGCTCCTAATTATTTCCGAATTTATGGTTTTTTTTTCAGATTTTTATGTCAATCCGTTCTGGGTGAATTTCCACAATGACTTTTTTAATAGTCTTCAATTATATTGATTTAGATTTTACTATTTATATTTTACTATTTTGTCAAAGTAACCACTCTTTCGCCGTATATTTGCGTTAGAAAGAAAACACAAAATCAATTTTATCTTCCGATCGGAAGAAACAATTTACATGGTTCAAATACAGAAAAATCGGTCTTACCATGGCCGTTTAAGAGAAAAAAAAATGGATTTTTGTAGACCATAGAAGACCAAGCGATAGCGTTTTTATACCCTTGCAGAGGGTATAATGATTTCAGTCAGAAGTTTGCAACGCAGTGAAGGAGACGTTTCAGACCCTATAAAGTATATATATTCTTGGTCAGCATGACTAGACGAGTCGATCTAGCCATGTCCGTCTGTCCGTCCGTCTGTCCGTCCGTCTGTCCGTCCGTCCGTTTCTACGCAAACTAGTCCCTCAGTTTTTAAGCTATCGAGCTGAAACTTTACCAAAAGTCGTATTTCTGTTGCAGGTAGTATATAAGTCGGAGCCGGCCGGATCGGACAACTATATCTTATAGCTCCCATAGGAATAATTGGAAAAATAATTGAAAAAAAATTTATGTGTTTTTTGACATATTACCTTATGCTTTTGGAAATATCATTTTTTTAACAGTTCTGAATTTCGAATTAAATTTTTTAAAAATCGGACGACTATATCATATAGCTGCCATAGGAACTATCAGAAAATTAATGGCAAATTAATATGAACAAAATTATAGCTTCGGTGTCTTTTGACATATTTCTACTCTTTGGAATATCGTTTTTTTAATACTTCTGATTTTCGATTTAAATTTTATAAAAATCGGACGACTATATCATATAGCTCCCATAGGAATGATCGGAAAATTAATGGGAAATTAATAGGAAAAAAATTATAGCTTTGTTAATTTTTATTGTATTCTCTTCTACTCTTGAATATAACTTTATTTTATTATTTCAGAATTTCGAAATAAATTTTACATAAATCGGACGACTATATTATATAGCTCCCATAGGAATGATCAATCAATTATTGTCAAAATTGCTATAATTCGGTTTGTTCCAAATCGAAATTCAGATTTTTGTAATTTGTAATTAAATAGGAATTAACTGCAAGGGTATATAGACTTCGGCTGGCCGAAGTTAGCTTCCTTTCTTGTTTAAGTCTAAAAATAGGATATCGACCAAAGAGCCAGTCTGAAAAAATACCAATATATTTTTCCCAATAAGACACAAATTTAACGGATTTTATCCCACCGGTTTTAAAGTGGGATTTTATCGAGTTATTAGTTATCATTTTATTTCATAAAGTTTTTGTATTTTTCAAAAGCATGCTTGTTAGGATTTTTTGTTGACGTGTTTTGGAAAAATGATTCCTGTGCTTGCTGAGGAATAACGTTTTATGAGTAAGGCGCCATCTCCTATTGGTACGAATGAGTGTTTTTTTTGTATCCCTGGAATCGGTTTAGCATTTAGAAATCTATGTTTTAGTTTATCCTGCATGGAAATGTGGTCTTCCTTACTATAAAACAAGAGGGAACGCTATAGTCGAGTGCCTCGACTATCAAATACCCGTTACTCAGCTAAAGTCAGCAGTCTCAAGCAGGGCAAACCAAGCAGCCGCTTCAAAAAATTTAAAAAATTTCTTCTACATTTCGGTAGGCGTTAATAACCCAAACAAAATTGCGTTTACACTTTTGCTCTAGCTTTAAAACTATGGGCGCCACAGCTTTTCGCGGTTTGTGGGCGTTAGAGGGGGTGTGGCATATCGGCGTGAAAAACTTGCGCTGCGTATTAACCCCTAGAATCTGCATGCTAAATCCCAATCATCTAGCTTTTATAGTTTCCGAGATCTCAGCGTTCATACAGACGGGTGCCACTGTTTTTCGCGGTTTGTGGGCGTTAGGGGGGGGGGGGGGTTTCCCACTTTGGTCTATTAATATGTATTGATGAAACGAATACACATTGCTTTTCCCGTTAATATTGCTTCAAAACTGTGGGTGCCACAGTTTTTCGCGGTTTGTGGGTGTTAGAGGGGGCGTGGTACATCGGCGTGAAAAACTTGCGCTGCGTAATAACCCCTAGAATCTGCATGCCAAATCCCAATCTTCTAGCTTTTATAGTTTCTGAGATCTCAGCGTTCATACAGAACGGGTCACAGTTTTTCGCGGTTTGTGGGCGTTAGAGAGGGCGTGGCACATCGGGGTGAAAAACTTGCGCTGCGTATTAACCCCTAGAATCTGCATGCCAAATCTCAATCTTCTAGCTTTTATAGTTTCCAAGATCTCAGCGTTCATACAGACGGACAGACGGACAGACAGACGGACAGACGGACAGACGGACATGGCTAGATCGACTCGGCTAGTGATCCTGATCAAGAATATATATACTTTATATGGTCGGAAACGCTTCCTTCTGCCTGTTACATACTTTTGCACGAATCTAATATACCCTTTTACTCTACGAGTAACGGGTATAAATATACTTCAAGATTTGGGAAATGTTGCTTGGACCAAAGATATAGGGATTTTGGAGTAAGGATATTTTCCTGTAAATCTACAGGTTGCAAACTTTTTTGTCTTGCTTCCCTCTTTAAAATTGCTCCTACTCCATCGCAAGCCGTTTTTCCATGTGAAGTTGCATGAAAGTGTGCTTCTGCTTTAATACAAAAATCCCTTTTTTGTATACATTTTACTATAGTAAAAGATTTGACATCTGATATCGGTTTTTATAGTGCTGAGCAGCTCCATAAGTGCAGTATATAATTTTGCGTATCTCACCACAAACTTCTTGCATCCGGTTTATAAGGATTCCTTGCATTATATACACAGCAGCAGTGTCATGAATTAGGCTGTCGGACAGCAATACTAAGCTCTTATGCAGAATATTTCCGTTTTCCTTGTAATAGTATACCACAGGATGAACTGTACAGTGATCGTTAGTGTAGTGATATGGCTGTGCTGAGTCATGCGCTACAAAAGCATAGTTTTCCAAAAAATCGGAAAGCACAATTCCAGAAACTTCTTCGGAAACTTCTCCAGGATTAATACTTTCTTTTAATTATTTTATAAAATTAGTTTGTTCTGTCGCAATAAAATGATGCGATTTAAAATAATTAAGTCGTTCGCATAGTAAATCAACAAAATCATCAACTGGTAAAGTCTGGGTTAGTAATCTTGTCCTGTCAACCGCTTCCCATGTCTTAAACTCAACCTTTTCATTCAGGTCTTGATGCAGTACATTTTTTAACCTCGTCGAAAGAATATTTACATCGGGGCAATTGACACACTCGTTTAAGTACACACAAAAAAAAAAACTACGTAAAATCAACGATTTAATAGTGAAAACTGCCCCAACCCATAAAAAATAGAACAATGTTAAAAAAAATAGTAGATTACCTATAAAATATGAGATGACATACAAAATAGTATTTTACCCGAAAAAATTGTTGTTTTTTTAATTTATTTTTTTAACTGTTTTTATTTTTAATTTAATTTGTTATATTAATTTATATCGAAGCTATTTATAGACACTTACATTTCACAGATACTTAAACTTACAAGTCAGGTTATTGCCTCCGCTGGGAATCGAACCGGGGTCGCAGTCATCGGAGTCGAGCACTCTAACCAGTAGGCCATAGAAGAATGATTTTCGTAGAGGAAAATTTATAGACTTGAAATCAACATTTACCAAAAAAAAAAAAAAGGAAAAACATCATCTGCAAAAGCGGGACTTGAACTCACGACCCAGAGATTATGAGTCGGATACTCTAGCCACCCTATTAATTTGCCAAATGAATAAAACAACAAAATACATGACAATTTCGTATATATGTTTTCTACTTTTTTAGTTGTTAAATACTATTCAATAACCCAAAAAATAAAACAACAAAATACATGGACATTTCAGAAAATAGTAAACTACTATTTTTCTATGTTGATTTTACATTGCTTATTTTTTTGTGTGTAGCACTCGGATTTCGGTCTCGGCACACGAGCTGATCAAGGCAATCCTTATAATTGGTTAAAGTTGGTTCCGAATTTCTGGAAGTTTGGTGATATCTATCGCAGCCAGCATTAACTTGCAGTTCTGATGGTAATTACAGACACACACAAAATGAGTGCCACTTGAACCTGATAAGACACAGTATTTTGGTCTTAGCTCAGCAAATTTGCTAAATCGCACTTTGCAGGATGGGTTTTTAAGTTTGAATTGGCTATGCAAATCATTTAGATTATCCATCATTTACCATCATTTTTTGCATTACTTTTCCCTTATCATTAACGCGAACCGATATTTTGTCCTTCATCCCAGCCATTACACGACTGTGCTCCTCGTAAAATCGTTCAACCTTTTTCACAGTGTTCTCTGGAAGATGTTTTCTTTTTTTGGCTATCGGCTTACTAAATACACCTTTAACTTATTTTAAATTCTTAGACTTTTGAGCAAAGTGCCTTGAAGTACTAAACTCGCGGCTAATTTTTCGAGCACTCCAGGAAGATGGGGCCACTGTTAAAAGTTGTAAACGCTTACAATAGGTTCTCGTCAGGTTAAACTTTGCTTTAATGTTGTCAAGCATCTCCTCCAGCTCTAATTCACGACGTGATCGACATTGACTAGTTTCGCACTCCATATCATTTCGGTCGTCCATATTAAGAAAACCCTGGGATTCATTGGATAAGTCTTCACGGAGAAGGCCGGATCTTGATTTAGGTTTCAATTCAATCTTTTTTCTGCAGATGTTACAAACTTTTGCTTTTTTTTGGTAGAAATGGGAATTTTCATCGAATTTCTTAAGAAACAAAACGAAGTCCTTTACCAATGTGACCCTTTTCTCCAGGTCCCCGTAGTGGATTTGCGCATCAATCGGCGTGTGGCATCGTAAAAACTAAAAAATTTTAGGTTCAAACAATTACGAATTATAGAACGGCAATAACACAAAACAAAACCAATAGCTTACTTACTACACCAAATAAATTAATTTAAGATCATGTCGTGATTCTTGAAATTATCAATCTCAATTGTCCTGCACTCAAAAAAAAATACAGCCCGAAATCGCCATTAAATTAAGAAAATCGCCATGGATTTAAGTCGATGGCGATTCTCCATACATTTCAGAAATGATTTTTCTTAAATATAGAAAACATTTTCTAAAATGTAAAAATATTTTTCTAAATCAAGAAAAATTTGCCATATATTTCAGAAAATTTCCAAAAATCTAGAAAGTACTTTTCTTAAAGTTAGAAAGGATATTTCTTATTTCCAGAGCATTTTCTTTCTAAAAATCAGAAAAAATACCACAAATAATTTTTTCAAATAAAATGCATATTTATTTTGTGCGCTATCGATATGTTTACAAACTCTCAAAAAAATATGCTGAAAAGAGGACGATTATTATTCCTAAAAAAAAAGGAGAAAGAAGAGGAAACAATTATTAACGTTTCCTAAATACAAAATGGAAAGAAAAAATGAAAAAAATACATTATTAATATTTTCTAAACAAAAAAGAGAAAAGAAGAAATAAGAAGAAATGATTTATTTATTTTATATTTCAATATATTAAAATTTTTACTTACCGGTGAGTCACCTAGAACAATACCTGAAATTAAACTATTGTCCTTAATCGAAAAAATAGTAATAAATAAAGAATAAGGTTAGTTGCCCCAAACCATTTATTAAGTCAAATGTATAAAAATATAATAAATATAAAAATAAATATCCTGAAAATTTTCACACACTTACCAATTTTATATACACCTTGAAATGTTACATATTAATATTATTTCAATAACTTACCTTACCTTACCTTTTTTGAAGGTTCGCATTGTACCTTTATTAAATGCACAGGTTCAACACAACTTATTACTTTGAATGCTTAATTCACTACAAGGGTTGAAGAGACAGCGCAACGCCAGCAACATTTCGGCTGCATTTCCCAAAAAAACAACGCAATAAAAGTTACAGTTACTCACAAGAAAATTCTCGATCATATATATACGCATATTAACATTTACATATATATACATACATACATACGCCAAAAACTGCCGACGCAACGCGCCGCGGGCCAGCCGCATGTCTTCTTCTTATTCATAGAAAGAATAAAAACCATAAATGAGTGAAAAGGCACGATACAAATTTTCTAAAATGTATGGCAATTTCCTATTTCCCTATTTAAGAAAAGTTGTTATTTGTATTCAGAAAAATTATTTAATTATATAAAAAACTTACCGTGGGTTTAATAGCCCTTTTCTCGATTTTAGAAAGGTCTGAATTACATTTTTTCTATATTTAATGGCGAAATCACCATTATTCTAAGAAAATTTTATGAGGACAATATAGGAAAAATCACCATAAATTTAAAAAAAAATTTAATTTTTCTAAATTTTAGAAAAGTTGTTCATACAAATCTGTTTCTATGGTCTTTTTTCCTAGATTAAAAAAAAAAATTTCTGTAATGTAGAAAATTTTCTTAAAACAAGAATAATTTTAATTTTATGGCAATTTTCTAAAATTTAGGAAAAACAAATTTTTTGAGTGTGGGAGCATGAATCATTTCAACAAAAAATCCTAACAAGCATGCTTTTGAAAAATACAAAAACTTTATGAAATAACATGATAACTATTAACTCGATAAAGATCCCACTTTTAGACTTAAAAAACGCAATCGCTTGGGGTTCTATGGTCTACAAAAATATATTTTTTTTCTCGTAAACGGCCATGGTAAGTGAGATTTTTATACCCGTTACTCGTAGAGATCACTCAATCACTAGATCACTAGCCGAGTCGTTCTAGCCATATCCGTCTGTCCGTCTATATAAACGCTGAGATCTCTGAAACTATAAAAGCTAGAAGATTGGGATTTGGCATGTAGATTCTAGGGGTTAATACGCAGCGCAAGTTTTTCACGCCGTGGTGCCACGCGCTCTAACGCCCACAAACCGCGAAAAACTGTGGCACCCGTCTGTATGAACGCTGAGATCTCGGAAACTATAAAAGCTAGAAGATTGGGATTTGGCATGCAGATTCTAGGGGTTAATACGCAGCGCAACTGTGGCACCCACACTTTTGAAGCTAGATTAACGGGAAAAGGAATGTGTATTCGTTTCTTCAATACCTATTGATTGACAAATATCCCTTCAGTTCTGGCGTCACGTCGGTAACAAAGTCACTTGTCCAAACGCATGGCCGCTGCCGACGTCAGCAGAGCAGTCGGCGCAGCCTCGACTTGCGAGAAAGAATAGCCGATATTTTTTTATTGCGCTCTCTTTCTTTGTCTTATAATCTGACTGCACTCGACGCTAGCAGTGACAAATTTCGGGCGGTCTGTTATTCTCTTTTGCGCTTTACAGTTATGTTCAGCTAGCACCCAAAATTTGGCCGGTAAATTTTGTGTGTCGCAGCGACATGTGTATGCCCTCACATTTTTTGAGCAATATTGTATTTCGAAATAAACTATTTTTTTTTGTTTTTTAAACTTAAATAATTTGATTATAAAAAGAAGGTAATTTTAATTAAATTAAAAAAGTACATTTAACTCATTAAATGTTATATTTAACTTTATTATATAATCTAATTTTTTAGTTAGGTTTAAAAAATTTATCCTTTAATATTTCTTTATTATTAACAGCTATAAAAAATTCTAATTTTACTAAACAAATAAAAATTATATAGTCGGATATTTACGGTTTCAGAAAGGGTATATGAGCATTGGCACGCGCCAAAAGCGAAGATGAAACAAAAGGAGCACGGCAAAGGGGTGAGAAAAAGACTTTGTGCAATCACATTCTTTTTGAGGATTTCTTAAGAGAAGGTGGTTTTTTGCTCAGCAATTTATTTAATTTGTGCCCAAGTGCTACATACTCAACGTATCAATTATTTTTGTGCTATTAAGTGCTATTAAAGTCAAAGTCAGGTAAGTGCAATCTTAATGTTAAGATTTTGTGAATTTGCACCAATTTTAAAAGTGTTTTATGTTATGTGTTTCGCAAAATAACCTAGAAAGTTCGCGGGCAATTAGCCGAAAGTGACAAGTTAAAGTGCTTATTAATAATAAATAATATTAATAAATAAATAAATACAAATAATAATACTTTTTATATTTTTAGGAGCATTGATGAAAAATTCTGAAGACCCGGACAAGTGCCTCAGAAAGGCCTTTCTTAATATTAAAAATAAATTAGTAAAACAAAAAACTAGACATAATAATAACAATAATAATAGTCATAATAATTTAAATAACACAATTTAAAAAACAGAATATATAAAATAAAATGAAATAAATAAAATGAATAAATAAATTAAATGAATATAAATATATCCGTAATTTATTTTTTTTTAATAAAATCGCTAATGAAATTTTGGAAAAAGTCATACATGAAATAACCAATGACACAGGTGACACGATAATGGATTTTCAGAAGTGGCATTCCATTGAAAAAATTCTGAAAGTCACACGTGAAATACTAAGTGACATGTCACAAGGTGGTGACCTCTCATATAAAAAATTTGTATAAGGCACTTGTGACATCACGAGTGTCTTCGAAAGAATGTCACTCATTTTGTCACCATGGGACGGGGTAGGACATCCCGAACAAATGTCTCTATGAAAAATCACCGGTGCGTCACCGGTGCCAAATGACATGTCACGAGTGATTCATATGGTGATTCGCGAGTGAATAGTGATTTCTGGAACTGAAGGGATATGACCGCCCCCCTCCCCCCTAACGTACACAAGCCGCGAAAAACTATAGCGTTCCCTCTTGTTGTATTTTAAGTTCACTAATAAATTATTTTAGCAATTAAGTGAAAATTTAAATTTTTAAATTTAAATAAATAAATTTAAAAATGTTTACTTTTTATCTGATATATCGGGTATAAAGAAGCGTGTAATCTCAAAACCGACATCGGTTCATCTTGAAATCGACATCGATTCGATGTTAAATCCGAGAAGACGTCATTTTGATAACAAGAGCACACATACTAAAAAGCCATTCTCAAAACCGAGAAGACATCGAAGTTGATTTTAGTATTTTTTTTTTATCGAAA
Organism: Drosophila mimetica; assembly: GCA_037075245.1. NCBI lineage: Eukaryota > Metazoa > Arthropoda > Insecta > Diptera > Drosophilidae > Drosophila > Drosophila mimetica. Next base: position 4,350,271 of record JBAMCH010000004.1, read on the forward strand.
ATACTAAAATCAACATCGATGAGAACGGTTTTTTTTTCTCGGTGTAGGCAGTGCTATAATGTGAATTTATGATTTTTTGAATTTGCGCGTAACTTCGGAAGAAAAAAAAATATTTCTAAAAAAACATTGTGTGGGAAAATTTCGCAACCCTATGCTTGGGACAAATTCCTTTGTTTTTTAATTGCAATTAAATTTAGCGATATGGTGCGGAACTATAAAAAAAAGACTGAGTCAACTAATGTACGCAAAATTCAGGATGCGATTAACGCTGTAAAAAATGCAAATATGAGCGAGTAAAGAGCCGCACGCGATTTTAATGTGCCAAGGAGTATACTGAGGGACTGGCTAAAACGCAACTCTGAAGAATTGGTTGCCAAAAATGGCCTTTCTACAGTTAGGGCGGAAAAAAAACCGATTATTACTGCAGACATTCAAACCAGCAATAACATGTATTTTGGTCTTTGCCCGAAGCAGTTGCGAGTCTTAGCATATGAATTTGGAAAAAAACTAATTATCTTTTTATTTAGAAATGAATTAAAACCAGAAAAAGTGCTTTAGTAGGCTGCGCCGTCTCTATTGTATTTACCAATAAATGCTACTCTTGACATGTGTAGCATATTTACAGGCTTTAAATTCCCTACATCTTTACTGGGGACGAAATTGCCCCAGTGATGTGGTGATTTTACCCCACTATGTGGCGACATTGCCGCACAATAATGGTTTCATTTTCTAATTTCTTATAAATCGCCAAGGTCATTAAAAAAAGGGAAAACATCACATTTTAAAGCTGGGAGCTAACCGCATTCAACAATAAAAATAGAAATAAAAATAACGGGTATAAAAACGCACAAGATTTTATTTATTTTAAGTAATCTTTGCCAGGCGGAAACATAAAAATACTCTCCAGAACGAAATTTTCCGTAAGTTCATAGCAAGGGGATTCGTTAAGGGCGACAGAGTGGCTATAGATGCCAAATGTAGTGCACTAGCCGCAGAGTAAGCGCTGCAGGACCGCCTGTTAAGGATGTCTCCGGTTGGAAAAAGGTTGGCCTATATTTATAAACTAATTTACATTTCTGTAAATTTATTCTCATAAAACTTCATATGTTAGAGATTTTTGGTGACCTCTTGCAAAATGGGAAGATTTTTGCTAACTCGAGGTCATGCTGGCTATAACCAACAACTATTGTTGTCATAACCAACAATTTTTAGCATTTCAACACACTTCACTTGGGGAGTGAACCCATGACTTTCCGGATATATTTTAAGACAACCGGAAAAAATCGACTGCTACCGGTGGGGATCCCTTCAACCAGGTAACAATATCGAATGTAGAAGGATCTGGGGCCGTAATTTGAGGGATCTACCAAATGGTGAACGGGATTGAAATGGCCAGAGCCAGAGCTCGTAAAAAAGGGTCTCGCTTGTGCTTGTTGTCAGAAAAAAAACGCTCACATACTGACCCCATACAAAGATGTCAGATAGAGACCCTAAAATTCCGTCTGCCTTAGACTTGCTCTCTGCTCAACCGGTAAACATTTTTAGTCAGTCTAATTAACTAAATTGAGACTTACGCTGCTCCAAAATTAAGGTGAATTGTGATAACCTATTAAAATGAACAGGGAAGTGCACTTTTTTTATATTTTGAAAAATCGGTAAACTGATCAACATATGCAACATATGTGGCGCCAAACTGGCTGAAACCCATTTGACAAACTTAAGGCGGCTTTTAATTGCCAACAATTTTGGAGATTATACAGGAGTACGACATTGAAGTTGAGCAAATTTTCAGGTAAGGGTATAATTAATATTGATAAATGTATTAATAATAAACTGCCATTTACTAGCATTACATCCGATAATGGCCGAAAAATCGTGAAGGCTAGGGCAATGATGTTTTGGATATTTTAGATACCATGTCATTTAACAATGTACAACTGGTGCGCACGCATTACAGGTCGAGATCAGCAGCAAGGTCCATGAATGCCGGCAAATATGCAAAACTCTGCAGAAGTAAAAGTGATGAAATTGAACTCCACTAGGTGTTGGTAAAACTTATGGACTTGAAGAGCTTTATTGTTTCGGAAAGTAGCATTTCTTTAGACGCTGACTGGGACTGTGTTGATAAAACTTTTAAACTGCAACTGGAGCAACTAGCTTACAGCAATTTTTTTATAGCATGGATGGAACTAAAGCTGAAGTGCCAAAATAGCCAAATGCTAGCTAATGCTTCGTTAGTTTAACTCCAATTGCGAGAACCGAAATTGCTCGAAAACAAAACGTTTCTTTCAGCAATTTACTTAGATCCTAGAATTAATTTAATTTTAACCGATCACCAAAAAATTTTAGCTAAACAAAATTTAAAAACAATAGCTAAACGCTACTTTGATTTATATCAAGTAAGAACAGTAGACAGTAAGACAAGTAGTCTCGTCTGTTAGAAGTAAATCTGTCGGGGGTGTCACAGAAATCTCTTCCAACCGAAAACCGTTATGTTTCTTATGTACATCAATGCACTAAACCAAACGTCTTCGGTTGGAAGAGATTTCTGTGACACCCCCGTGTGTTTGCGCAATATTATAATATAATATTATGAATGTCAAAGAGAGAAAGATTGCGGAGGTATTATGAGTTTGGACAAACATGCAGAGGACAGAGCCTTGATAGTGACAAACGAAGGCGCCAAGCTGTAAATCTTCTAGCACAGCGTGCGGAAAAAGGGCGGAAGGGCGTTGGAGGCGGAGGTTGTAGAAATGGCCATGACTGCTGTTGGTTCGAAACATTTCCGACGACATCCGCACGAGCAGCGAGTCAATAAAAAAAGTCGTATTAAGTTCTAGGCTTTAGCCTAGTACTCAGTACGACGAAAACTGCTGGCTAACCATAGGAGTAAGCGAGAGGCAAATAGTCAGCTAAGGCCTTTAGCTGAGACTTTTTTCCATCGCAGTACTCAGATGAGCTAAGAATATCGTAGGGAAATACCAAAAAAATACCAGTTTAGGGGTGAATATCGATGAACGATATTCAAAGATTGCCAGATTTGATCTTTGGCAGTGTTTGTACAGAAGCGGTGTGGCAAAAACAAATTAAAAATGGAAGGAAAAACACAAAAACGAGTGAAAAAACTCCTGCAGCCATGCCAAAAGCAAATTTAAAGCTTTGCGACTTAGATGTTCAACATTTTGTAATATTTTAAAATGTGCGCCAATTGATTTCATTGATCTGTGCGGGTGAACTGTAAAAACTTCGGTCACACTAGAAATAATAAAATTTTTCGACTAGTGAAACTCTTAGCCGAACTGAGTACTAGGCTTATAGGGTCTTCCCACAGAGATCCTTCCACCATCCACCATCCGTTGGACTGATGGTCCATAAGGTTTTGCCCGTTCCGAAAATTAGTTCCCCGTTAAAATTTAACGGACTTTGACGGGCTTTTTTATGCGATAGTTAGCCGATGATTTTTCGGTGCAACTCTGAATTCTTCCTCCTGACTGTGAAAATTGGAACGTTGACTACGAAAACATATTCAAACCAATGGCGGGAAAAAATTGAAAAATGCTTAAGCTTATTGATTTTTGAAAATTCTTTATAAATATTTAGTTTGTTGTTAACAGAAAGGCCATGGCAAACAAATTGTTATAGGTGGGCCAAAATGAAAACTGTTTTGGAACCGAAAACATAAATTTTTGCTGAGAAGATGCAAAACATATTGTGCAATACTTAAATAATCACAAATATTAGTTACAAGTGTTATATATACTCCTATAAAGTTAAATTTGGCTTTAAATGACCAAACAGCACACAATTGGTTTTGCTTACATTTTTGCACTATTACTATTGGCTAGACAGTGGCGTAGTAAGAGCGGTGATTGGGGGGACGGTAGGTTAAGCTCTCCCCCGTCAGCAATTTGTATGCAGATTTGTTGTAGGTTAAGTTATAACATTGGATATAAGTTTTAAACTATTATCGTATGCTATTTATTTTGTTTTATTCTACAATAAGATTAGGAGAACAACATTATACAACTGTTTTCCCGATTTGAGACCCCCCTTTAATTATTTTGACATGAGCAACTGCTCTTCAAGTCAGCTGTTATCGGATGGTGGAAGGTGGATGGTGGATGAAAGCTCTGTGGGAACACGAATTTCACATTTGTCAAAAATCCCAACCGTTTCACACGGATGGACTCTATGGGAAGAGGCTATTAAAGCCTAGTACTCAGTTCGGCTAAGAGTTTCACTAGTCGAAAAATGTTATAGTTTGTAGTGTTACCGATTGCGCCAATTTTAAAACATTACAAAATGTTGATAATCTAGGTCGTAAAGCTTTAAATTTGCTGTTGGCATGGCTGCAGGTGTTTTTTCAGTGGTTTTTGTGTTTTTTCTTAGTTTTAGTTTTTGCCACACCGCTTCTGTACAAACACAGCCAAAGATCAAATCTGGCAATCTTTGAATATCGTTCATCGATATTCATCCGCTAAACTGGTATTTTTTTGATATTTCCCTACGATATTCTTAGCTCATCTGAGTACTGCGGTGGAAAAAAGTCTCAGCTTCTTGGTCAACGATCGAAGTGGGTTACCATGCAAGCCGCGCTAAACTGGTTGGGAATTATAGCGTCGCCAGAGCAGTAAACTTCGAAAAGATGATCAAGCCCTTAGTGTGTGTTGGACTTTGTTCTGTCTTTAATTTCGATCTTTTTTTATTTTTTAATAATTATTTGTGTAATGGTGCGCTTGAAAATAAATTATATTTTTAATAAAAACGGGTGTGTTTACATTTTCTTTAATTATTTCATATGGCCCTTAGTGGCTATTATGTATGTGGTTTTTGAGAACAAAATCGATTTGATATAAGAACCATGTGCTGAAATAGTAACTTTTTGTTCTTACTTGAAGAACATTTTAAGCTCAACCAGATTTTAAGAACCAATTTATTTTTCCCATTTGGTCAATCAATATGTATTGATGAAACGAATACACATTCCTTTTCCCGTTAATCAAGCTCCAAAACTGTGGGTGCCACAGCTTTTCGCGGTTCGTGGGCGTTATTCTACGAGTAACGGGTATAAAAAGGAAGTTCTATTTTTAAGAACATTTTCAACTCGGATGAGAACGTCAGAACTCTCTCTGTGTATTCAATTGGCTGAACATCTGGTTCATTTTTTTTATGATGGTTACTTCCAATTCTTGTAATTGATTCTCAAGACTTTACTGAAACATGTCATCGGTTGTATTTGAACAACTCGCCTGTTGAAGGCTGGGGCTAGAATTCTGTGTGATACATGTCACTGTATTGTCATCCCCTAGAGAGATTAGGTTCTCGTTGCTGTGCCTAACCGACATCCTTACACGATTTAAAACTAACCTATACACTAACTAAACTCGGAGAAGAATACCTTTGATCGGATGATTCAAAGGGATTAGAAATATATGTTGTATAAATCTAAATATTAAAATAAATAGGAATATACAAAGCTAAAACAATATGCGATAGGAAAATACGACAGTCATTCAACAATGACAAAACGATAATAATGAGGGGCTTATCCTGAGGAGTAATGCAGCAGCAGGTTGTGTTTTGTTCGATAGGTACCAATTATAAACTGTAATTGTCGTAATTAATTATAATAAAATGATGTTTTGAAGCCTAACCAAATAAAAGAAGAACTAGCCGAATCTATCCAGCTAGAGCAAATCTCGAATTTATTTTGGAAGGGAGGTATGAAAACTCAAAACCTGGTATAGAACCGACTTCATATCAGTATCAAATAATCAAATTGGAATGTTTTTAACTATAATGTTCGAATATGACCGAACTGATAGAAAAACATGTAACAAAAGTATAACATTTCTGCTGGTATGGCTCCGAAACTATCCATAGACCCATAAATCCAAGTCAAAAATGATATACCGACTAAAACTAACGTGCCTTTGCACGGTCACACTTAGAGAAACGTCTGAATAAAAAAAAAACAACAACACAACGCCCGCAGGCGCTATGTCACTTTTTTTGTGGGCCTTATGACACACAGGAAAGTGTCATAACGCCCGCAGTGAAAATATATTTAATTATTATTAATATAAATCAAGAAGTCGTAGTAAACAATAATGCGGCTTGCCCCCTTAATCAAACAAATTTTTGTCTGCGCTCTATTTAACATTTTATTGAAATACTTGTAAATGTGAGAAATATATTAATGAGTAGTATAGAACATTATAGCAATAAGTTGTACGGAAGAAATTAAAGGGGCGATCTAGAAGCAAGAGCCGCAGGCACCATTTTTATACCCTTGCAGAGGGTATAATGATTTCAGTCAGAAGTTTGCAACGCAGTGAAGGAGACGTTTCTTGATCAGCATGACTAGACGAGTCGATCTAGCCATGTCCGTCTGTCCGTTTCTACGCAAACTAGTCGCTCAGTTTTGAAGCTATCGAGCTGAAACTTTACCAAAAGTCGTCTTTCTATTGCAGGTAGTATATAAGTCGGAGCCGGCCGGATCGGACAACTATATCTTATAGCTCCCATATGAATAATCAAAAAATAATGGAAAAAAATTATATCTTTGGTGTTTTTTGACATATTACTTTCTGCTCTTGGAAATATAATTTTTTTAATTGTCCTGAATTTCGAATTAAAGTTTATAAGAATCGGACGACTATATCATATAGCTCCCATAAGAACGATCGGAAAATTAATAGGAAAAAAATTATAGCTTTGTTAATTTTTATTGTATTCTCTTCTACTCTTGAATATAACTTATTTTACTATTTCAGAATTTCGAAATAAATTTTACATAAATCGGACGACTATATTATACTAGCAGGGTCGCCTGCTGAAATTAAGATTGAAAATTTTACAAATATGTTTTTTTTATCATAATAAGAAAGGAAAACAGGTGGGAGGAGAAGCCGTGAATCAAATTTTTTTAAACATTTCAGTTTGTTCAAACAAACTATTGGTTTGAATATTTATGTTTTTTTTTCAATATTATCAATGCGATTTAAATTAATTTAAAACAGAAAAATCAGTAGAAAAACAATTCTTACTTCCTTAGTCAGCTACAATGCACACACATATATATTTAGTTTGTAAAATACGCATTTTTTACTTATATTTATGTTGTTGCCGTGAGTATATTTCTTTCTATTCTTTTTTACAACTCCACAGTTTGTCAAAAGTTCTAAAACATTTCGTGTTAGCTAAACGGGTTTTTGGATTTAAAAAATAAAGGAACTTTAAGGAAAACTTCAAATGTAAAAGCAAAATCTAAAGCCCTTCAATCTAAAGGTCGTGAGTTCAAATCAAAGTTCTAGTCAAAATTGGGGTTCTATTAATTTTTTTTTACTTTGTTCTGAGATGTTATGGAATACTCATTTGGCATTCCGCTCTTTACCCTCTACCTTAAAATAGTTTACAAAGTGAAAAAGAAATAATTATGTCAACGTCATTATTGGCAAGAATTGCGGTGGGTTTGAACCCACGACCTATAGACTATGTTTTCTTTACGTACAACATAACCTTCTGAGCTACAGTTTGGAAGTTCTTGCTGACATTAAAGGAAATAAATAAGGAGCAATTGTTTTACCATGATCACTTTGCAATTTCGCTAAGGATGAGAAAAAGAAGAATAAAAAGTCAAAAAAAGGTTATACTCTTTTTACAAAAACCACATATTTTGTGTTAATTAAAGTAATTGTCTACGACCTGACTGGAGACTTAGTTTTTGAACCATTAGGTTCAAAAGAGAAGAAAATATTTATGTGATTTAGAAGAACATCAAGAAAATTAATTCGCATTTAAGAATTATTATTTGGTTATCAGTATTTTGTTTTAATTAATTTTTAAATTTGATTAGTGTTCACGCCAAAAGGTCGTTTAATTTCGAGAGGCAGTGTCGAGCGCCAGTTTTCTCCAGATCTCCACATCTCGCTCGCTCGCACTGCCCTTCGCTCTTCCTCTCCAACTCTCCGCTCCGCTTTGGAGCTTCTAAGCTAAGATTCCTGTAACTTTTTCCAAGTGCACTAATAAACAGCCGCACGTCGCGCAATACCCCAAAGTTTTTTATACCCGTGTTTTTAATATTATTCCGCGCGGATATCAGCCGCTTATTTCCCTGGGACTCAGCATTCTTCAATCAAGCTACCCCCGCCCCAACAACATTTTTTCCTGATTTTTAGGAAAATTTCTGAAATATGCCGCTATCGACTTGATTAGCAAAATTTCCCTTAATGGTCATCAAACGATCGACGTGGTGATGGATAGGACCGATTATCACTATAATACCGGCCTTATTGTTAGTCTGGTCTTGTTTGCCGCCTTCCTTAAACTTACGACTGGGGTACCCAGTGTTTTGGAGTGGTCGGCATTCGGAATGCATCCGGAACGCATCTTTGTCCACAGTAAAAATGCGATACAATGTTGGACAGCATCCAGAATGGATGCTAGATGCAACCCAAGTCATCACTCCCCTATAGCATCTTTTAGGAGGCAAAAAGGGAGCGGTCCGTGCAATCGTAGCTTTTCGTACGTCGCAGCCGAACCCTTGCCGAAGCCCGAACGCTTGCCGATCGTTCGTTTTTTTTTTTTCAATCCAATTTCCATTGGAATGGAAAATATGAAATGATAATCTTTTAAACGGTACTCTTGAAAAAAACAAATGAAAAGAACAAAAGAGACATTGAAAGAACGTGCGCAGTTTTTTCGTTTCTTATGCATTTCTTGTCAGTTGCTTTTTGGAATTTGAAGTGTAGTTGATTTTTCGGTTAAACAATCTTTAATCGTTTCATTTGTTTATAGTTCTTTAAAACCCAACCTTTTTGTGCTTTTTTGTGCCAAGTAAGTATAGTGCGGTGATAAGTGGAAATAAAAAATAATACCTCTTAACGAGGTAAAATAACCATAACTAAATAAAAGTGTATTTATTTTTTTCCTTTCCCAGAACTGATATTGAAGATGAACTACGGGAGCTGTAAGCATTTGCAGCATTTAACCGAGTTATGTACGGTAAGTTTTTAAGATTGTTGATGTTAATTTTGCAATTTCGTCTAACAAAATTTTAAAACTCTATATTTTGCAGAATCTCAAAAGAGGGAAGGCTATAGACACGAAGACTTGGCAAAAAACCGGGTGTATAAAGATGGTAACTTATAGGGTCTTCCCACAGAGAGCCATCCACCATCCACCATCCGTTGAACGGATGGTCCATAAGGTTTTGCCGTTCCGAAAATTTTCCAGTTAGTTCCCAGTTAAAATTTGACGGACTTTGACGGGCTCTTTTATACGATAGTTAGCCGATTATTATTTGGTGCAACTCTGAATTCTTCCTCCTGACTGTGAAAATTGGAACGTTGACTACGAAAACATATTCAAACCAATGGCGGGAAAAAATTAAAAATGTTCAGCTTGTTGATTTTTGGAAATTCATTATTAATATTTAGTTTGTTGTAAGCGAAAAGGGCATTGCAAGTCAATTATTATGTGTGGGCCAAAATTTAAGCTATTCTGGGACCGAAAACATTATTTTTTGCTGATAAGATTCAAAACATATTGTGCAATACTTAAGTAATCGCCAATTTTAGTTACAAGTGTGGTATATACTCTCCTATATAGTTTAATATTGCTTTAAATGACCAAACAGCACACAATTGGGTTTGTTTACATTTTTGCACTATTAATATTGGCTAGGCAGTGGCGTAGTAAGAACGGAGAGTGGGGGTACGTGAGGTTAGGCTCTCCCCCGTCGGCAATTTGTATGCAGATTTGTTGTAGGATATGCTCTAACATTGGATATATGTTTTAAACTATTATCGTATGCAATTTATTTTATTTTATTCTACAATAAGATTAGGAGAACAACATTATACAACTGTTTTCCCGAGTTGAGATCCTTTTTAACTACTTTGACATGCGCCACTGCTCTTCAAGTCAGCTGTTATCGGATGGTGGAAGGTGGATGTTGGATGGAAGCTCTGTGGGAACACGAATTTCACATTTGTCAAAAATCCCAACCGTTTCACACGGATGGACTCTATGGGAAGAGGCTATGAGAAAAGGCGACGACCAATAAAGACGAAGGACCGGACAAGGACAACGATTTTGAGGATGATGGTGAAGAAATAGGTTTAGTTTAGTATAATTTAATTTAATATAATTTAATTTAGCATAATTTAATTTTAATTTGTTTGAAAAGATTGTAGAAAATTAAAGAATGAATAAAGTAATTTAAAAAAAAACTTATTTTTAAACCGACTAGATCTAATTTTTTTCACTCGTGGGAGTCGCATCCAGAAGCACTCCAAAAAATGCGTTCTGGATCGCATCTTTTGAAAAGGAAAAATGGAAATTAATCCCGAACGTTTCCGAAGTTGAAATTACAACAACGACCCATGCCCGATGCGTAAAAAGGGAGCACTCCAGGAGCGCTCCATCGGATAGCTTCCCGCGTGTCCCGCCTTGCTGTAAAAAGGAAGTGAGAAGTTCATCGATCGGGCATGCATGCAGCATCGCATTGGATGCTATCCATCATGCCTTCTGGATGCATTCCACTTCCGACTGGGTATATACGCATTTTAGCGTGCGTGTGTGTGTACGCAACGGGGCGAATTTATGTTTTTATTTTGTTTTTACAAATCTACAGTTTGTCAATAATTCAACATTTGAAAGCTTTGGAAACATTTCATCTTATCGAGTTTGTGGATTTTAAAAATAAAAACAATTTTAAAGGAAAACTTCGATTGTAAAACTGTTACCAAAATCTAAATCTGATCGGAGCAGCATAATTTTGCAAATAGTAAAATCACTTAAAATCCGACTCAGAATTTAAATGTATATACATACGAATTTTCCTTGAAATTTGCTTAAAGGGAATTGAATGCTTCACCGATAATTTAAAGTTTAACGTTTAGCTAAAAGAATGAAGCAAAAAAAGCCGATATATTCGCTTTTTTAGGCGGTATTTTGTGACTGCGGTATTTTTCCTTTGCCTTTGCACGGTCACACTTAGAGAAACGTCTGAATAAAAAAACAACAACACATGTGTGGGACGTCACAATAAAAAAAACCAAAAGGAATAATTGGCGACCTTGACGAAGGGGGCTGAATTTCAAAAAAGTTTAAATGCAGTTTTTTGCGGGTATTCCATAAAATTATGAAGAGCCATTTTTTAAACCATTTAGACAACATTTGCAAAAGAAAAAATTAAGAAAAAAACAAATCGAATTACGTATATCGTACACTCGGTTCCTAATTATTTCCGAATTTATGTTTTTTTTTTAGATTTTTATGTCAATCCGTTCTGGGTAAATTTTGGCACTGACTATTTTTAAAGTGTCTAATTATATTGGTTTAGAGAAGATAGCTCCCATAGGAATAATCGGAAAAATAATTGGAAAAAAATTATAACTTATGTGTTTTTTGACATATTACCTTATGCACTTGGAAATATAATTTTTTTAACTGTTCTGAATTTCCAAATAAATTTTAGAAAAATCGAACGACTATATCATATAGCTCCCATAGGAACGATCAAAAAACTAAAGGGAAATTAATAGGAACAAAATTATAGCTTTGTTAATTTTTATTGTATTCTCTTATACTTTGGAATATAAGTTTATTTTATTATTTTAGAATTTCGAATTAAATTTAACATAAATTGGTTGACTATATTATATAGCTGCCATAGGAAGGATCGATTAATTAATGTCAAGATACTCCGTAAACTGCTATAATTTTATTTGTTGCAAATCTATATTTAACATTTTTGTAATTTCAAATAGAATAGGAACGATCTGCAAGGGTATATAAACTTCGGCTTGCCGAAGTTAGCTTTTTTTTCTTGTTATTATCATGAATTTGAACTTAAGCAAATCTCACTTCCTTAGTCATCTGAAATGCCCACACACACACACACATGCACATATCTACTGGTTGACACAGGAGAAAGTGTGAAAGTGTATAGACATTTTTTCTGTGAGCTCATCAAAAAACGCCCAGCGAGTCGCCTTCCGCTGCGGAAAAATTTAAAAAGTGACAGCCTACAAAAGCATAAAAACACATATGTCCCAGCCCAGGCGAACCCAGTGTTGGGTAACGACGGGCAGAGCCCAGCTGATCGCAGACAGAGCTGCCACCTCGGTCGACGCTAAAAGCCCCTGATTGGTGACATAGCGTTGATCTTCCGCCAGCTACCACCGCGGTCTGAACTGGTAAAAGCCCGCAAAGTTCAAAAATTCGGACTCATAAAAAAAATTCAGCCGTCGACTGCCGGACGGACACCGTCCTCAACCCAGCCGCAGGTGGGCGCGGGAAAGGGGGAATAGGAAGAAGAGGTGGACAAGCGATGGACGCGCAGGCCGAAATCGAATGTCTGCAGGCGTTCAGCAAGAAGCCCAGGGTGAGCCGAACGCCCCCACCATCAGCGCCGCCAAACCTCGCTAGGGATGTGTTCCAGTTCGAGGTAGATGGAGATAAGGAGACCCCAAAGAGAAGCAGGGACCTCGCGAGCCCAACAAGCGCTGAAAAAGGAGCAAAGAAGGCCAAGCGTCAAAAGCCTCCAGCAGAGCTGGTACGGGAGTTGGCCGGTCTTATCGACGGGCTGATCTACGCTTGCATAGAGAAGAAGCCGGCAGTTCGCCACATAAACCAGGGCATGAAGGACACCCTTGTGAGCATAAAAGAGATCCAGGTTGAACTCAGCGAAAGGATCGAGGGGTGGACGGAAGGTTCGCCGCAAGTGGAGAGATTGGCCAGGCGCGCGCCAGCGCAGACACAGACGCTGTCAACACCAAGACCTGAGACCTTCAGCCAGGTGGTAAGCGAGGGAAAGGCGGTTCGTCCAGCCAGGAACGAGGCCGTGGCACCCAGGAGGGCAGGCGCGAAGCCGAGCAGGAGGGTCCGCCCGGATGCCCTGATAATTGCCGGGAAGGAAGGCCACTCATATAGTGAGATCCTTACCATGGTAACGCGGAGAGGAGACGATAGGCTGAAAGATGTCAGCAAAAACGTCCGCAGAGTCAGACGCACGGCGAAGGGAGTACTGCTCTTGGAGCTAGAAGGAGCGGCGAGGGAAGACACCCAGTCCATCGGGGATGACCTTGGGCGCGCTCTGGGTGACTTAGCCAATGTCCGTGTAGTCGAGGAGGAGGTCCACCTCGAAATCCGCGACCTGGATGATTTGGCCACCAAAGAGGAGATAGCCGCGGCAGTCTCTTCTCTTACAGGACACCCGGTCGACGCTTCCCGAGTGAAAGCGCTCAGGCCAGGTTACGCGGGCACCCAAATGGCAGTCCTCGGGCTCACGCCGCAAGCAGCTGAGAAACTCCTTGCAGAAGGAAAAATAAATGTTGGATGGTCAAGATGCCGGGTAAGAGAGAGGGTGGCAGAAAGGAGATGCTACAAATGCCTGGAGTTCGGGCATATAGCGGCATGGTGCAAGCGGGGTGTCGACCGCAGTGATTGCTGCCTCAAGTGTGGGCAACCAGGGCACAAGGTTGCGAGCTGCAGTAATGAGGCGAAATGCGTCCTATGCACTAGCGCTAGAAAGAGCGATGTGGCACATATAGCGGGAAGCAGGAGATGTCCAATGAGCCATAAAACGACAACGAAGTGAGGGTTTTTCAGGTAAACCTCAACCACTGCGAAGCCGCGCATGACCTGCTAAGCCAGACATTGCGCGACACACACGCTGACGTGGCACTGATAAGCGAGCCATATAGGAGGGCACCCGGACCAGACTACGTTCTCGATACCACGAAGACGGCGGCGATCCTAACTCTTGCGCCCACTAGACTGGTAAACCAGCGGATCGGTTCTTACTTCGTCCGAGCAATGGTGAAGGACGTGTGCCTGTACAGCTGCTACCTGCCACCGCGCCTCACGCTCCATGACTTTGCGGCAGTCCTGGACGAAGTAGTTGACGACGCCAGAGGAAAACCAAACGTGGTCATCGCAGGCGATTTCAACGCCTGGGCAGAGGAAAGGGGATCGAGATACACAAATAGCAGAGGCAGGACGCTGCTCGAAGCCTTTGCTTCGCTGGACGTAGCACTGCTAAACACCGGTTCGGAGCACACCTTCAGCCGAGCAGGAGCCGGATCCGTTGTGGACCTAACCTTCTGCAGCAACTCGGTTTTCCAGCGAGCCAAGTGGCGCCTCACCGAGGTTTACACCGCGAGTGACCACAAGGCCATCATATGCGACATATTGTCCAGAAGGCAGGCGGAAGCAGCTCCTGGGCTCAGGCGTTTCAATCCGAAAACACTCCAACGGGAGGTATTCCTCAGGGAACTGCGGAACATCGACACCCGTGAACAGGCAGAGAGTAGCGTGGCGAACATCATGGGAGCTGTCAAGACGGCATGCAAAGCAAGCATGAAGGAAACGAGAAGTCACCCTCGCCACCTGGAACCAGTTTACTGGTGGACTGCCTCCGGGCTAGACGTGCACAACAAAGGGCTCGCGGCTGCCAGAATCTCGAGCTCACTAGACAGGAGTACGCCGAAAAACGCAGGACCCTAAATGGGCTCATCAAGCAGTCGAAGAGGAGAAGCTTCCTGGGGCTGTGCGACTCGGCCGAGCAGGACCCATGGGGCTCAGCCTACAAGATAGTGGTAAAAAAGATGCGGCAGGCAAAACCACTCAGCGCAGGGGACGCTTCCCATATGAAGACGATCGTGGAACATCTGTTCCCCACTGTAAGCCCAGCTACGCAGTCGGAAGGCGAGATGACCATCGCCACACCACCGGTAGAAATTGTTCCAGGAGAGATCAAATCACTTGCGAAAGACATGTCATCTGGGAAAGCACCAGGCCCCGATGGTATCCCGGATATTGCAGTTAAGCTGGCCATGAACGCTCATCCCGAAGCATTCGCCGCTGTTTTCAGCCAGTGCCTATCGGAAGGCATCTTTCCAGTGAGATGGAAAATCCAGAGGCTCGTCTTGCTACCAAAGCCGAACAAGCCACCAGAGGACCCGTCTTCGTACAGTCCGATATGCTTGATAGACCACGTTGGCAAAGCTCTAGAGCGCTGTATCTGCAATAGATTGCAAGACGCCATTACCGCTGCCGGCGACCTCTCACCCATGCAGTTTGGCTTCAGAAAATCGAGATCCACCATCGACGCAATCGGTACGGTAAGGGATATTGCCTTCAAGGCAATCCAAGGAACCCGATGGCAGGGAGGCAGCAAAGAGTATTGCCTGGTGGTGACCCTCGATATTAAAAACGCGTTCAACTCGGCACGGTGGGATGTCACTCTGGCCGCCCTCACAAATCTTGGCGTACCAGAATCGTTGGTAGGCATTCTGCATTCTGCTCTGCGATACCGACAGAGGCACAATGGAGCACAAAGTCACTTGTGGCGTCCCCCAAGGTTCTGTGTTGGGACCGTTGCTATGGAATGTCATGTATGACGGAGTTCTAAGGCTCACACTCCCAGGGAGGACGAACGTGGTCGGATTCGCAGACGATATCGCCGTTGTGGTCGTGGCAAAAACACTGCAAGAGGTGGAGCGCCTGGCAAATGCCTCAGTGGAAATCATAGAGGAATGGCTCCTTTCGGTTGGCCTCAGCATAGCACCTCACAAGACCGAGGGCGTCCTCATATCGAGCCGCCACTGTCATAGTTGGTGGATCTACCATCGAATCGGCAAGAGCAATCAGGTACTTGGGCGTCCTGCTAGACACGAGACTGTCCTTCAGAGAGCACCTGGAGGCGGCCAGTAGGAAAGCCGCTAACGTAGCAAGGGCACTGGCACGGATCATGCTCAACACTAGGGGACCAAAGCAAGGCAGGAGATTGCTCTTGCAGTCTGTTTGCAAAGCGACAATGCTGTACGCGGCTCCAATATGGGCAGACGCCACAGGCACGCAGTCGTACAGGAGGGGTCTAGAGGCTACATACAGGCTGAACGCTCTCAGAGTGTGTTGTGGGTTCCGGGCTGTCTCGGATGATGCCGCTCTGGTCATCTCGGGCGTGATCCCCATCGATCTGCTCGCGCTAAAGGCAAAAGAAGTCCAAGAGAGATGCAAGGAGCGAGGTAGTGGCTGCACCCCAGCGCAAAGGCGACAAATTAAAGCTGCTGCACGGGAAAAAAGCCTAGAGCAGTGACAAAGTCGCTGGCAGAACTCCATGAACGGAAGATGGACACAAAGGATAATTCCCGACGTCAAGAAATGGACCCAAAGGTCGCACGGTGAGGTGAACTACTGGCTGACGCAGCTCCTGAGCGGGCATGGATGCTTCAGGAGCTACTTAACTAGGTATGGCCACGACGACGTCCCCAACTGCCCGCTATGCGGCAGTTATGCGGCACATAACCTTCAGGTTCCCACGGTTCGACCGGGATAGGGAAAGCTTCCTGGACGGCATCAGGAACCCAACAGCGATGGGACATCGCATGAAATCAGACGAAACCTTCTGGAGGCAGCTGAGCAACTTCGCGGCGGTGGTTGTAAAAACGTTAAGAACCCTGAAGAGAAGAAGAGCGGAAGATCGAGACGACCCTGTATGAGCAGCGCCACCACCCCTGACCCTGCGAAGCAAAACCTCGCGGTAGTACCGCAGGAAGTGAGGTCCCTATCCACACCCTAAATACCCCTAGTAAATTGTTATTTGTAAATACCACTAATTCTTTTTTGAAATAAACCAACTATTGATTAAAAAAAAAAATATCTACTGGTTGGGGGTGTACCCAGTCGGAACACCCTTAATAACAAAATTATTCACTTATTTTTCTTATTTCTTCTTTTTTTCAAGAAAGAAAGCTAACTTCGGCCAGCCGAAGTCTATATACCCTTGCAGATAATTGCTATTTAATTACAAATTACAAAAATCTTAATTTAGATTTGCAACAGACCAAATTATAGCAATTTTCGTATTATTTTGACATTAATTGATTGATCATTCTTATGGCAGCTATATAATATAGTCGTCCGATTTATGTTAAATTTAATTCGAAGCTCTAAAAAAGGTTTAAATAAAGTTATATTTCAAAGTAGAAGAGACAACAATAAAAATTAAATAATATTACATTTTTTCTATTACTTTCCCATTTATTTTCTGATTGTTTTTATGGGAGCTTTATGATCTGTTACGTCGGCATATTAGTGCCCCAGTCCTGAAAAGCACTTCTGCCGAGGAAGTTGCGTCCTGAGTTGCGTCCTGAGTTGCGTCCTGCCGGCTGCCGGCTAAGCTCGCCGTATTTGGTGTGCCACTCCCCCTCCATCATAATGAGAATAAATTTATCGTGCCTAAATTTATCTGTCTGCACTGCCCCACAAGCTTAGCTGTCGCTTGATCGGAACACGATCGGGCTGTGTTTTGGCCACATTCTCTCCCCTTCACACGTTCGTGTGTCAAACGGATCGTTGCGGGCCGCGCAATACGATTCCCTAATATCGCGGTCGTCAGTCGAAAGTTATGTCGTTGTTCTTGACCCCTTCTTCCATATTTACCATCTCCCCCTTCTAATTGGTTTTTACCAAGACATTTCGAAGTTTGATTCACATTATAAATTTATTGCAAAAAGGGATTGTGTATATGTGAATGATGTTGACAAAAATATATAATAGGTGTAAGTGGTGTTGATGATAAAAAAATATAAAGAGAGTAAATTAAATATAGAAATGTTTATGAAGGCTAAAATTAAAAGTATTAATATAAAGATTATATAAAAGGTATGTATAAATTATAAATGTCGTGTTCCTATCAAATTATAGTAATTACACCCAGAAAAAAAAGAACGAAAAAAATCAAGAACATTTTTCATGATTTACGAACAATCCGCTATTTTGTGTTTATGAAAAAAGAACGCTCGGGGTCAAATCACGAACATTTTGGTAAAATTATGAACGCGTCACAAGAAAGTGTTAAGCTTTGAACGATGGTTCTTAGATTTTGCACAATCGTTTTGAAATTGCGAACGCTGTTCATTAAGAATTTATTTTCCGGACCGAAAAACTTGCAAGTCTAGTTTCCCGTTTGGCTGTGCTTGAAAAATTAATTCTATGGCCCAGCGGTTACGACGTCCGTCTGTGACACATAGTAGCCCAGGTTCGAGCCCGCGAGAAGACGTCGTGAATCGAAACTTGTAATAAAATATTATTTCTAGTGTTTATATGTATTACTAATAATAAATAAATTGTATGTGAACAACAACTAATATACAATAATTATTAATAATAATTCAACAACTTTAAATAATGAGATTAAGTACGTCTCTACCAGGCGCACAAAAAAATAGCAAGGCCAGAAATCATGTTTTTGTTTTTCTTTCTTATGAACTTTACGTTCTCAAATCAACCCCAAATGTTCTTAAAATGACCCCATTCGTTCGGAATCAAACTCTAAAGTTTCGGTCAAATTCTATGAACGAGCGTTCATGAACTGACAACAAACGGACTTACGCACTTTTTGACCCCGTTTGGGCTTGATTTTTGAACGTTTCGAGCGGATTTTTTTCTGGGTGTAGAGCAAAAGTGTGAACGGCATTTTGTTTGTGTTATTAATGCCTACCGAAATGTAGAAGAAATTTTTTAAATCGTCCCACTCAGTAAAAAGTTAGAATCAAATAATGAAATGTCCGGTAGATGGCGCCACTTTTAAGCGGCTGCTTGGTTTGCCCTGCTTGAGACTGCTCGCTTTAGCTGAGTAACGTGTATTTGATAGTCGAGGCACTCGACTATAGCGTTCCCTCTTGTTTTCACCTGCAAAACGTACGAGCGTCGCGTGCAACAGCAGAGAATTGCCCATATTCATAATATATAAAACAAGAGGGAACGCTATAGTCGAGTGCCTCGACTATCAAATACCCGTTACTCAGCTAAAGTCAGCAGTCTCAAGCAGGGCAAACCAAGCAGCCGCTTCAAAAAATTTAAAAAATTTCTTCTACATTTCGGTAGGCGTTAATAACCCAATCAAAATTGCGTTTACACTTTTGCTCTAGCTTTAAAACTATGGGCGCCACAGCTTTTCGCGGCTTGTGGGCGTTAGGGGGGGAGGGGGGTTTCCAACTTTGGTCTATCAATATGTATTGATGAAACGAATACACATTGCTTTTCCCGTTAATATAGCTTCAAAACTGTGGGTGCCACAGTTTTTCGCGGTTTGTGGGCGTTAGAGGGGGCGTGGCATATCGGCGTGAAAAACTTGCGCTGCGTATTAACCCCTAGAATCTGCATGCCAAATCCCAATCTTCTAGCTTTTATAGTTTCCGAGATCTCAGCGTTCATACAGACAGGTGCCACTGTTTTTCGCGGTTTGTGGGCGTTAGGGGGGAGGGGGGTTTCCCACTTTGGTCTATCAATATGTATTGATGAAACAAATACACATTTCTTTTCCCGTTAATCTAGCTTCAAAACTGTGGGTGCCACAGTTTTTCGCGGTTTGTGGGTGTTAGAGGGGGCGTGGCACATCGGCGTGAAAAACTTGCGCTGCGTAATAACCCCTAGAATCTGCATGCCAAATCCCAATCTTCTAGCTTTTATAGTTTCGGAGATCTCAGCGTTCATACAGAACGGGTCACAGTTTTTCGCGGTTTGTGGGCGTTAGAGAGGGCGTGGCACATCGGCGTGAAAAACTTGCGCTGCGTATTAACCCCTAGAATCTGCATGCCAAATCTCAATCTTCTAGCTTTTATAGTTTCCAAGATCTCAGCGTTCATACAGACGGACAGACGGACAGACAGACGGACAGACAGACGGACAGACGGACAGACGGACATGGCTAGATCGACTCGGCTAGTGATCCTGATCAAGAATATATATACTTTATATGGTCGGAAACGCTTCCTTCTGCCTGTTACATACTTTTGCACGAATCTAATATACCCTTTTACTCTACGAGTAACGGGTATAATACAAAGAATGAACAAAAAATACCTTTATTGTTGGACTATATATTAAAACCAAAAAAATTAAAAAAAAAACGCCTCACAAAAAAATTGGTTTATTCTGTTTTCCCACAGAGAAAAAATTCAAAAATATAACTTTGATATAAACACAGAACGGACTAAAATTGATATGAAACAAGAGGGAACGCTATAGTCGAGTGCCTCGACTATCAAATACCCGTTACTCAGCTAAAGTCAGCAGTCTCAAGCAAGGCAAACCAAGCAGCCGCTTCAAAAAATTTAAAAAATGTCTTCTACATTTCGGTAGGCGTTAATAACCCAAACAAAATTGCGTTTACACTTTTGCTCTAGCTTTAAAACTATGGGCGCCACAGCTTTTCGCGGTTTGTGGGCGTTAGGGGGGAGGGGGGGTTTCCAACTTTGGTCTATCAATATGTATTGATGAAACGAATACACATTGCTTTTCCCGTTAATATAGCTTCAAAACTGTGGGTGCCACAGTTTTTCGCGGTTTGTAAGCGTTAGAGGGGGCGTGGCACTTTGTCGTGAAAAACTTGCGCTGCGTATTAACCCCTAGAATCTGCATGCCAAATCCCAATCTTCTAGCTTTTATAGTTTCCGAGATCTCAGCGTTCATACAGACGGGTGCCACTGTTTTTCGCGGTTTGTGGGCGTTAGGGGGGAGGGGGGGTTTCCCACTTTGGTATATCAATAAGTATTGATGAAACAAATACACATTTCTTTTCCCGTTAATATAGCTTCAAAACTGTGGGTGCCACAGCTTTTCGCGGTTTGTGGGTGTTAGAGGGGGCGTGGCACTTTGGCGTGAAAAACTTGCGCTGCGTAATAACCCCTAGAATCTGCATGCCAAATCCCAATCTTCTAGCTTTTATAGTTTCCGAGATCTCAGCGTTCATACAGAACGGGTCACAGTTTTTCGCGGTTTGTGGGCGTTAGAGAGGGCGTGGCACATCGGCGTGAAAAACTTGCGCTGCGTATTAACCCCCAGAATCTGCATGCCAAATCTCAATCTTCTAGCTTTTATAGTTTCCAAGATCTCAGCGTTCATACAGACGGACAGACGGACAGACAGACGGACAGACGGACAGACGGACAGACGGACAGACGGACATGGCTAGATCGACTCGGCTAGTGATCCTGATCAAGAATATATATACTTTATATGGTCGGAAACGCTTCCTTCTGCCTGTTACATACTTTTGCACGAATCTAATATACCCTTTTACTCTACGAGTAACGGGTATAAAAATACCCGATGGATGACTATTTTTGACGTTTTTTTCTGTGTATTAATATTTACTTTGTTTTTAAGTTTAATATTTTGTGGGCCTTTACTTTTTTAATGGATTCAAAATACCTTTCAGGGGTATTTTGAACCATTCCTCGAGTAAAATCTTCTTTGAAGAAATATTCTCAATTTCGAAAATAATTTCGGAAAATACACACCTTTAATGTTTCTTTCTTTGGTCTGAAAGTGGATTAAACAAGCGACAAAATGAGGAATCGCCTATAAAAATCGGTTACCAACTTACCTAAAATGTAAATCAAAATTTATCCCAGGACCTCTTAATAATGTTCTGGGCAGTAGACTTGACCTCTCCGACCAATCCAGTGAATTTCCGCACAGTTTTCCGAAAAAAAATGGTTTTTGGTGGGCAAAAAATTTAACCTGTTCTAATAATGAAATACTCAAAATCATTAAGCTTAATTATTTTTTATTTTTCCCGCCATTAAATAAATATGTTTTCGTACTCAACGTTCCAAATTTCACAGTCAAATAGAATCAAACAAAAACACCTCTTAACGAGATAAAAAACTAGTGACGATCGCACTTTCGACATATAAAACTTCTGATATCTACATTTGTGACTAAAGATTTTATTTTTTCGCTACGCTGCTTTTAGATAACGTTATAGCATTTCAAAATACCTTTTCAACGTGGTACAGCACAAGTTCGAATAATCAGTACTTCAGAAGTTACGACCTTCTGAATTTTACCTATTTATAGCTACTTTCCCGCTAAACTAGCGGGTTTTTCCAAAAGTGGTAGAACTAAAGTTTCTTATATCAAGCTGTTGAACACCATATCAAATTTTCAGATAAACTGACAAACAGTATTGATGTATCACTCGCTACGATCGGACCATCACAGCAGAATTTCATTTTTTCGTGTATATGGGCGGTTGTTTTACAAACCGAACACCTTTTATTGGGTCACATTTTTGAGTTGCCTGAAACTTTTTTTACACGTACTATTCGGAAAATAAGTAAACACGTGTATCAGGATTTGACCGAAAAAAAATTATTTTTTTAGTTAGAATTTTTTTAAGTTTGCTATTGATTGTCAAATTTGGAAAAGTACCCTCTCTTTGAAAACCTGTATCTCCGGTTATATGAATCCGATTGACTTCATGTCTTTTTCATTAATTCCTCTAAAACCTTTTCTTTCAAAAAAAAATTTCTGAAAAAAAATTAGTTTTTAATTTCTTAAAAATAAAAACAAATTAAAATTTAAAAAAAAATTTTAACCATTGCCCCCACAAAAAAAAATATTTTTTTATTTTAATATATGCGCTATAGTGTTAGTTACAATCGGTTTTTGTAAAAAGTTGGAGCCATTTTTAGTTTTTTAAATATCGAAAGTTTTTTAACAAGCCCTCGCCTTTTTTCTATGAACGCCCGCCAAAGCATGTACTGCATCTAGCTCGCTCTTATTACATGCTTAAGGTTTGGTGGTGGATGAATTTCTCTGGGAAAATGCTATTATATTATTTCATTTATCTATGAATGACCAAAAAAGCATATATTTGGTATCCCTTTTAATTTTAGGATGTTAATATAGACAGAGCCAAAAAATGTTTTAGATTTTGAAGTCAAAGGGATAAACACCCCCTTTTACTTTCGTATAAAAAGCCCGTCAAAGTCCCTCCAATTTGTATGGTGGGATAACTGAGACATTTTCGGAATGATAAGACTTTATGGACTATCCGTTTAACGAATAGTTGAACTTCCCACGGTACTACTAACAAATTTATTATTTTTGTTATTAAAAAACCATCTTTTAAGAACCAATTCAACTTGATTAATTCTTATTTTAAAAGCATGTTACACTCAGATGTGAACGTCAGAATTCTCTCTGTTTAGAAATAGGTAAATTAAAAAGTCCGATCAAAAATATTTATTAATTATTTTAACTGCAATTTAAATATATTTAATTGTTGTACTAGAAGCCAACTTTCTTGTCATTCATCAAAAAGCAAAGAAAATTAGTATATATATTTAGTCACACTTGGTTAACAAGAGCTTAACAATATTATCGAAACAAATTTTAAAGACGAATAATTATCCACACAGTTAGTTTTTAAGGCAACACGAAGATGTGGAGTTGTTTTTGGATTACCGGATTGCTTCTTTTAATCAGCTTGGATGTTGTCAATTTGGTGCCAGAAACGAACTACTGTAATTTAAAGAACTGCCCAGCCGACAAGGAACTTCCACACCTTGGGTGCAAAAATATAGGGGTAAGCATATAGGGTTATAGAAATTGGTATTTCAATTTAACCCCAAATAGTTAACTCCACTTATTCTCTTTGCTACAAGTAAGGATATTTAAATCTATTCTATGGATATACATTTTATAATAAAATATTAAAACTTATATATTCTTTTTTATTCAGTGCTAGCCATGTCCGTCTGTCTTTCCGTATGAACACTTCTTTCTCGAAAGCTGTAAGAGCTAGGAAGTTAGCATTCACCATACCAAACTGTAGGGGGTTCCTAAGCAGCGCAAGTTTTTTGACAGTCGAGCAGCCGAATGAAATGGATTTTAAAATTTGTGTAAAAGTTTGTTCGACATGTAAAAGTTTTTAAAATGGGACTATTCATAAACTATGGCCTCTTCCCATAGAGTCCTTCCGTGTGAAACGGTTGGGCTTTTTGACAAATGTTAAACTCGTGATCCCACAGAGCAGGATGAAAGGGGGTTTTAACTCGGTAAAGCTCTTGTGAAATGTTGTTATCCTAATCTTATTTTAAAATAAAAAAATAGATAGCATACAATAACACCAGTTCTCAAAAAAAATGATGAAATACGCACTTCAAGAAATCATGATTTTCCGTTAAGGTACATCTCCCTGATTAAGAAAAGGGCACTATGGACTATCCGTTCGACGGATCTTTTGTGGGAAGGCGCTGTTAGCAGTTATGAGCACTCGCACTTCCTTTAACTGAGAAACGGGTATTTGATGGTAGAGGTATTCGACTATAGGGTCTCTCTTGTTTATCATTTTTAATGATTTTTTAGATTTTAGAACTACCAAATAAAGATTAGAAAAGTTTCATAAAAAATCAATTTAAGGAAAAAAGACGCGTTAAATAATAAACATATCTCGTGTTTTTTAAATTGACAGAATTGGTCGTCCCAGTGTGAAAAGGACCCAAGGATCATTCCCGTACCCATGAACATACAGAAGTTCATCTTGCACTATCACAACACCTATCGTGATATTGTGGCCGGAAGCAAATTCCATAGGTTACCTAATGCAGGGCGCATGCTCAAATTAATGTGGGACCGCGATTTGGCGCATTTGGCTGAGCTCCGTGTGAAACGCTGTGATCTTCAACCTACAAAACACTGCATTTCCACGGAAGTATTTTCCTCTCCGGGGCAGCATACGGTCTACAACAAGTTTAAATCGAAAGCGAGTTTATTCAGAATAATTAGATCACAGATGAATGCCTGGTATGATCAGTATAACCACGTCTCTGCAGCAAGTTTATTAGATGGATTGTCCAGTGATAAGTAAATCTTGTTTTAAGCCATTTTTTGCGACCTTGATTATATTGTTTAATTTTAGCAAAGAGATTGGACACTTTCTGAGGATAATAGTGGGCCCAAGTAATCGAATGGGCTGCGCCATTGCCACAAGCGAAAAAGATGGGTGGACCCACCAATGGCTTTCCTGTCTCTACAGCTGTTCACCCAAGAAACACTCCCTACTCTATGAATATTCTTCCAAACCCGCAATGTTTTGCAGCACCGGTGTTGATGCAGAGTTTCCACATCTTTGCAATGCCACGGAGCCTGTGCAAGATTGAAAGCATTCCGAGCAATTTAAGGCAGTTATAACTAGCGATACTGCATCCATTATCAGGGGAATGATGAACAAACAAGTCCAACAAAAAACATTTTTATGTAATTTCTGTGCTCTTTGCTGCGAATGGTGGGATTGGGCGAAAAGCTCTTGGGGTCTGGTATCGAAAACTTGGGGTGCGATTTCCGGTGGTGGTGGTGGAGGTGGTGAAGGTGGTGGTGAAGAATAATGAATTCTACATACTTTGCAGTAAAAATCGAGTATTTCTATAAAAGAGTTGAAGTCTATTTGCGTCATGTTCCCCCAGCCCAAACCATAAGACCTAAAATTCTGGAAAAAATTGGGTCTGAATCGTGTGTTAGAGGAGGTGTGCACTAAGAAAGGATTTTTTAAAATTCGGCTCCTAAGGACTCCCAGGAATTTCCAAAAATTCAAAATTTCTTGATTAAAACATTAACCATTCCCACAGTTTTCAACCAAACAAGTTGAAAATTTTTTTGTAAGCTTTGTTTGTGGAAATCTTCGAAAGCCCAGAAGATGAGCCCCAACCGACTTCCGGTTGGGGCACTTAATTAATTTTTCCGCACCGATTATGCGATCGCATCCGTTTTTGTTTTAAAATGTGGAGCTATGCCATACAATTAGAAAGGTATTTTTTTTTTTTTTTTGGACCCACGGTTGATTTTATATGATCCTTTTTGTTTGCGCGTGGTGCGGGGGGCCTCTTTGGCAGCACATTGTTTTTGTTTTTCGCAGCACTCACGAACGTCAGCAAAAGCAGAGCGAGAGAGTAGTGAGCAGAGAGAGAGTCATTTAAAGCGAAAGAGAGGCGGCCAATGTTTTTTTTCTGGTTTAGAAACACCTGATAAAATTTGTACAATTTGGATACCAGAACGGATTACCTATTGGTAATCCCTCCAAATGTGTATCTAATTTGGTAAATTCATATGGAATTTTTGTTTTGATTTTAAACTAGCAATACCCGCCGCGACGTTGTCCGCGTCAATTAGCAGAGCATTGCTAGTTAAATATAAAATATAATTCAAAATGCCTTACTATTCTGGTTAAAATCCTTTATCCTTGTGACGATCCATATGCACTCTGCGATATGCAGTAAAATGTAGTTTAAAAATTCAGAGCTTAAGAGTATATATAGATTAGATAAAAATGGTCGCGTATATTATAGCGGAAAAAGCATCCAAAATCAACTATGTATATGTCTTGCTTAAATTTTGATACCTTTTTTTCACAAGAAAGCAAGCTAACTTCAGGAAGCATATTGCAAATCAGGGGAATGAATCAGGGGCCCAAACAAACGGCGTTACATAAGGCAAGTAACATGTGTAAGTATAATAAAGTATGTATCGAAATATTTATTATATTATATTTGGCGTGAAAAACTTGCGCTGCGTAATAACCCCTAGAATCTGCATGCCAAATCCCAATCTTCTAGCTTTTATAGTTTCCGAGATCTCAGCGTTCATACAGAACGGGTCACAGTTTTTCGCGGTTTGTGGGCGTTAGAGAGGGCGTGGCACATCGGCGTGAAAAACTTGCGCTGCGTATTAACCCCCAGAATCTGCATGCCAAATCTCAATCTTCTAGCTTTTATAGTTTCCAAGATCTCAGCGTTCATACAGACGGACAGACGGACAGACAGACGGACAGACGGACAGACGGACATGGCTAGATCGACTCGGCTAGTGATCCTGATCAAGAATATATATACTTTATATGGTCGGAAACGCTTCCTTCTGCCTGTTACATACTTTTGCACGAATCTAATATACCCTTTTACTCTACGAGTAACGGGTATAAAAATACCCGATGGATGACTATTTTTGACGTTTTTTTCTGTGTATTAATATTTACTTTGTTTTTAAGTTTAATATTTTGTGGGCCTTTACTTTTTTAATGGATTCAAAATACCTTTCAGGGGTATTTTGAACCATTCCTCGAGTAAAATCTTCTTTGAAGAAATATTCTCAATTTCGAAAATAATTTCGGAAAATACACACCTTTAATGTTTCTTTCTTTGGTCTGAAAGTGGATTAAACAAGCGACAAAATGAGGAATCGCCTATAAAAATCGGTTACCAACTTACCTAAAATGTAAATCAAAATTTATCCCAGGACCTCTTAATAATGTTCTGGGCAGTAGACTTGACCTCTCCGACCAATCCAGTGAATTTCCGCACAGTTTTCCGAAAAAAAATGGTTTTTGGTGGGCAAAAAATTTAACCTGTTCTAATAATGAAATACTCAAAATCATTAAGCTTAATTATTTTTTATTTTTCCCGCCATTAAATAAATATGTTTTCGTACTCAACGTTCCAAATTTCACAGTCAAATAGAATCAAACAAAAACACCTCTTAACGAGATAAAAAACTAGTGACGATCGCACTTTCGACATATAAAACTTCTGATATCTACATTTGTGACTAAAGATTTTATTTTTTCGCTACGCTGCTTTTAGATAACGTTATAGCATTTCAAAATACCTTTTCAACGTGGTACAGCACAAGTTCGAATAATCAGTACTTCAGAAGTTACGACCTTCTGAATTTTACCTATTTATAGCTACTTTCCCGCTAAACTAGCGGGTTTTTCCAAAAGTGGTAGAACTAAAGTTTCTTATATCAAGCTGTTGAACACCATATCAAATTTTCAGATAAACTGACAAACAGTATTGATGTATCACTCGCTACGATCGGACCATCACAGCAGAATTTCATTTTTTCGTGTATATGGGCGGTTGTTTTACAAACCGAACACCTTTTATTGGGTCACATTTTTGAGTTGCCTGAAACTTTTTTTACACGTACTATTCGGAAAATAAGTAAACACGTGTATCAGGATTTGACCGAAAAAAAATTATTTTTTTAGTTAGAATTTTTTTAAGTTTGCTATTGATTGTCAAATTTGGAAAAGTACCCTCTCTTTGAAAACCTGTATCTCCGGTTATATGAATCCGATTGACTTCATGTCTTTTTCATTAATTCCTCTAAAACCTTTTCTTTCAAAAAAAAAATTTCTGAAAAAAAATTAGTTTTTAATTTCTTAAAAATAAAAACAAATTAAAATTTAAAAAAAAATTTTAACCATTGCCCCCACAAAAAAAAATATTTTTTTATTTTAATATATGCGCTATAGTGTTAGTTACAATCGGTTTTTGTAAAAAGTTGGAGCCATTTTTAGTTTTTTAAATATCGAAAGTTTTTTAACAAGCCCTCGCCTTTTTTCTATGAACGCCCGCCAAAGCATGTACTGCATCTAGCTCGCTCTTATTACATGCTTAAGGTTTGGTGGTGGATGAATTTCTCTGGGAAAATGCTATTATATTATTTCATTTATCTATGAATGACCAAAAAAGCATATATTTGGTATCCCTTTTAATTTTAGGATGTTAATATAGACAGAGCCAAAAAATGTTTTAGATTTTGAAGTCAAAGGGATAAACACCCCCTTTTACTTTCGTATAAAAAGCCCGTCAAAGTCCCTCCAATTTGTATGGTGGGATAACTGAGACATTTTCGGAATGATAAGACTTTATGGACTATCCGTTTAACGAATAGTTGAACTTCCCACGGTACTACTAACAAATTTATTATTTTTGTTATTAAAAAACCATCTTTTAAGAACCAATTCAACTTGATTAATTCTTATTTTAAAAGCATGTTACACTCAGATGTGAACGTCAGAATTCTCTCTGTTTAGAAATAGGTAAATTAAAAAGTCCGATCAAAAATATTTATTAATTATTTTAACTGCAATTTAAATATATTTAATTGTTGTACTAGAAGCCAACTTTCTTGTCATTCATCAAAAAGCAAAGAAAATTAGTATATATATTTAGTCACACTTGGTTAACAAGAGCTTAACAATATTATCGAAACAAATTTTAAAGACGAATAATTATCCACACAGTTAGTTTTTAAGGCAACACGAAGATGTGGAGTTGTTTTTGGATTACCGGATTGCTTCTTTTAATCAGCTTGGATGTTGTCAATTTGGTGCCAGAAACGAACTACTGTAATTTAAAGAACTGCCCAGCCGACAAGGAACTTCCACACCTTGGGTGCAAAAATATAGGGGTAAGCATATAGGGTTATAGAAATTGGTATTTCAATTTAACCCCAAATAGTTAACTCCACTTATTCTCTTTGCTACAAGTAAGGATATTTAAATCTATTCTATGGATATACATTTTATAATAAAATATTAAAACTTATATATTCTTTTTTAT
The DNA here is from genome assembly GCA_037075245.1 of Drosophila mimetica. Taxonomy (NCBI): domain Eukaryota; kingdom Metazoa; phylum Arthropoda; class Insecta; order Diptera; family Drosophilidae; genus Drosophila; species Drosophila mimetica. The sequence goes on from JBAMCH010000004.1 coordinate 4,379,484, forward strand.
TCAGTGCTAGCCATGTCCGTCTGTCTTTCCGTATGAACACTTCTTTCTCGAAAGCTGTAAGAGCTAGGAAGTTAGCATTCACCATACCAAACTGTAGGGGGTTCCTAAGCAGCGCAAGTTTTTTGACAGTCGAGCAGCCGAATGAAATGGATTTTAAAATTTGTGTAAAAGTTTGTTCGACATGTAAAAGTTTTTAAAATGGGACTATTCATAAACTATGGCCTCTTCCCATAGAGTCCTTCCGTGTGAAACGGTTGGGCTTTTTGACAAATGTTAAACTCGTGATCCCACAGAGCAGGATGAAAGGGGGTTTTAACTCGGTAAAGCTCTTGTGAAATGTTGTTATCCTAATCTTATTTTAAAATAAAAAAATAGATAGCATACAATAACACCAGTTCTCAAAAAAAATGATGAAATACGCACTTCAAGAAATCATGATTTTCCGTTAAGGTACATCTCCCTGATTAAGAAAAGGGCACTATGGACTATCCGTTCGACGGATCTTTTGTGGGAAGGCGCTGTTAGCAGTTATGAGCACTCGCACTTCCTTTAACTGAGAAACGGGTATTTGATGGTAGAGGTATTCGACTATAGGGTCTCTCTTGTTTATCATTTTTAATGATTTTTTAGATTTTAGAACTACCAAATAAAGATTAGAAAAGTTTCATAAAAAATCAATTTAAGGAAAAAAGACGCGTTAAATAATAAACATATCTCGTGTTTTTTAAATTGACAGAATTGGTCGTCCCAGTGTGAAAAGGACCCAAGGATCATTCCCGTACCCATGAACATACAGAAGTTCATGTTGCACTATCACAACACCTATCGTGATATTGTGGCCGGAAGCAAATTCCATAGGTTACCTAATGCAGGGCGCATGCTCAAATTAATGTGGGACCGCGATTTGGCGCATTTGGCTGAGCTCCTTGTGAAACGCTGTGATCTTCAACCTACAAAACACTGCATTTCCACGGAAGTATTTTCCTCTCCGGGGCAGCATACGGTCTACAACAAGTTTAAATCGAAAGCGAGTTTATTCAGAATAATTAGATCACAGATGAATGCCTGGTATGATCAGTATAACCACGTCTCTGCAGCAAGTTTATTAGATGGATTGTCCAGTGATAAGTAAATCTTGTTTTAAGCCATTTTTTGCGACCTTGATTATATTGTTTAATTTTAGCAAAGAGATTGGACACTTTCTGAGGATAATAGTGGGCCCAAGTAATCGAATGGGCTGCGCCATTGCCACAAGCGAAAAAGATGGGTGGACCCACCAATGGCTTTCCTGTCTCTACAGCTGTTCACCCAAGAAACACTCCCTACTCTATGAATATTCTTCCAAACCCGCAATGTTTTGCAGCACCGGTGTTGATGCAGAGTTTCCACATCTTTGCAATGCCACGGAGCCTGTGCAAGATTGAAAGCATTCCGAGCAATTTAAGGCAGTTATAACTAGCGATACTGCATCCATTATCAGGGGAATGATGAACAAACAAGTCCAACAAAAAACATTTTTATGTAATTTCTGTGCTCTTTGCTGCGAATGGTGGGATTGGGCGAAAAGCTCTTGGGGTCTGGTATCGAAAACTTGGGGTGCGATTTCCGGTGGTGGTGGTGGAGGTGGTGAAGGTGGTGGTGAAGAATAATGAATTCTACATACTTTGCAGTAAAAATCGAGTATTTCTATAAAAGAGTTGAAGTCTATTTGCGTCATGTTCCCCCAGCCCAAACCATAAGACCTAAAATTCTGGAAAAAATTGGGTCTGAATCGTGTGTTAGAGGAGGTGTGCACTAAGAAAGGATTTTTTAAAATTCGGCTCCTAAGGACTCCCAGGAATTTCCAAAAATTCAAAATTTCTTGATTAAAACATTAACCATTCCCACAGTTTTCAACCAAACAAGTTGAAAATTTTTTTGTAAGCTTTGTTTGTGGAAATCTTCGAAAGCCCAGAAGATGAGCCCCAACCGACTTCCGGTTGGGGCACTTAATTAATTTTTCCGCACCGATTATGCGATCGCATCCGTTTTTGTTTTAAAATGTGGAGCTATGCCATACAATTAGAAAGGTATTTTTTTTTTTTTTTTGGACCCACGGTTGATTTTATATGATCCTTTTTGTTTGCGCGTGGTGCGGGGGGCCTCTTTGGCAGCACATTGTTTTTGTTTTTCGCAGCACTCACGAACGTCAGCAAAAGCAGAGCGAGAGAGTAGTGAGCAGAGAGAGAGTCATTTAAAGCGAAAGAGAGGCGGCCAATGTTTTTTTTCTGGTTTAGAAACACCTGATAAAATTTGTACAATTTGGATACCAGAACGGATTACCTATTGGTAATCCCTCCAAATGTGTAGCTAATTTGGTAAATTCATATGGAATTTTTGTTTTGATTTTAAACTAGCAATACCCGCCGCGACGTTGTCCGCGTCAATTAGCAGAGCATTGCTAGTTAAATATAAAATATAATTCAAAATGCCTTACTATTCTGGTTAAAATCCTTTATCCTTGTGACGATCCATATGCACTCTGCGATATGCAGTAAAATGTAGTTTAAAAATTCAGAGCTTAAGAGTATATATAGATTAGATAAAAATGGTCGCGTATATTATAGCGGAAAAAGCATCCAAAATCAACTATGTATATGTCTTGCTTAAATTTTGATACCTTTTTTTCACAAGAAAGCAAGCTAACTTCAGGAAGCATATTGCAAATCAGGGGAATGAATCAGGGGCCCAAACAAACGGCGTTACATAAGGCAAGTAACATGTGTAAGTATAATAAAGTATGTATCGAAATATTTATTCTAAAAAAAATTAAAAGTCGCGGGCTTTAAACTAGTAGCTTTCTAAAATAAATTTTAATTCCTTTTTAACACATTATTCATGTAATAATATTTAGGTTTCTTTTTACAAATAGTAATATAATATCAAATAAAAACACCTCTTAAATGAGATAAAAAAAATAGTGACGACTGCAAATTCAACATACAAAAGTTCAGATATCAAAATTTATGACGAAAAATGATTTCACACATTATTAAATACACTTTTTAAAATTCACTTTTTCGCACGCTAAAATTTTAAAAAATTGCCTATTCCCTTTATAGGAATTTAATAGGCGTTTATAGCATTTAAAAATATCTTTTAAACGAGGTACAACACAAGTCTGTAGTTTAAGTAGTTCAAAAGTTATGGTCTTCTGAAATGAATCTATTTATAGCTGATTTCCCGCTAAACAAGCGGGTTTTTCCAAAAGTGGTAGAACCAAAGTTTCTTATATCGAGCTGTTAGGCGCCGTATAAAATTTTCAGGTCTTTAGAACCGTGTTTTAGGAAAGACAGACAAACTGACGAACAAAATAAAATTTTCATTTTGAAAAGAAGAAGAAGAAGATCTTGATTTCGGTATAACTTTTGAACGGAGCGTCAGATATGACCCCTTATATTAAGCGCATTTTCAGTAAAAATACAACGAGCATAGGCGCCAATTATCCCTAACAGATCCAAATTTCTAGATTTTCACTTTTGCACTTTCACCGCTCTCTCTCCCAAACCAATTGATTTTCTTGAGGTCTTGGTATGCAATCCTTAAGTTTTAGCAATACCTTTAAATTTATGTATCACTCGCTAGGATTTAAAGTGTAAAAAACGCTTTTGGCACTATTTTTTTTTTTTTTAGAAAGTTGAAAAGGTTGGAAAAACTGCAAAAGCGCTGGCATAAATGACTTCTTTAAAAATACACGCCTAAAAACCGAAATTATTTTTATAACTTCTACTTAAAGATTCATCTTTAAGCAAACTAACTAGACCATCAACTCAATAAACAACCAAAGGTTTAATTTTAATTTAACAGTTGTAAACAGTTAACAGCTGTAAACGGTCAAAAAATCACCGTTGTCAACTAATATCAAATTAACTTTCTGGCTGATTGTAACGATTGTTTCCTTTGTCAAAGTACCATCTAACCATATGAGTTATAAAAATAATTTTGGTTTTTAAGCGTCTATTTTTTGCTCATTTTTTTGAAATTTTTCAACTTATACGAAGTCTAGCTTCTAGTTAAAGGGCATTCTATTACCTGTAATAAGAGTATTTGATGACAGAATTCGGTTTACCAGAACTCGAGTTAGAAAATAAAAAAGTGCCAAAAACGTTTTTTACACTTAAAAAAAAACTGTACCATACAAAAAAAGCTAAGTGTCCTTTTAATCATGGAGATGTACCGTAAAGGAAAATCATGGTTTCATGAAGCGCGTATTTCATCAATTTTTTGTAAACTGGTGTTATTTAACTTTTTCTTCCTAAAAGTATGCATTAAAATCTATTTTAGACCGACCTAAAATATTACCGATGTCTTAAAAATGAGCGCACTCTCTTTCTGTTTTGGTACCACCCACTGCAAAGCTGGTTTATGTTAATTTGGAGGGGATATATGTACATATATATTAACCGGTAACTGGCTATTAAGGCAGTCTCGAATTATTTTCAGCTGATATTTAGTTGCTCTCCGCACTTCGGGTCCGGTGGATCAGAAAGCGGAACACGGGATACCTTAAAACCGATTGCGAATATCTGTGAGTGGAATGCATGCACGAATCTAGCTTATCAGCCCATTGTTATTGTGATCCCTATTAATCTCTTTCGGCGAACAAGTTGAATTGGTTGTCTACGTCGATAATAAAAGTGTGAGAACAGAATTAAATGATTCGTCAATAAACGCCGCCAGATCTTTAATACAATTTCGGTGTTTCGGTTTGATGTGAGCGCTGAAAACAATTAAAGAAATTAAAATATGTATGTATATTCAAGGGGTAATACCCAAAAGTTAAATTTTGAAATGCGAGTGTAAAAGGTAACTTAGTAAGGAAATTTTTAATGACATGCTATTTATACCCGTAAGTCGTAGAGTTAAAGGGTATATTGTAATCGGGGAAAAGTATAACACTCGTCGTAATTTTTGCCCTTTGTACTTACGCCTATTTTGTTGAAACCATTTGCTCACGTGCATATTGAATCCATGTTTGCTACCTCCTTACTTTAGCTTATTTTTTTATAACGGTTAGCTGATATTTAATTAAACTTGTAGAAAGATAGAAAAACTGTAAAAATTTCCAAAGATGAATGAAATAGTTTAAATTGAGAGCCATTATACTGCTAAAATATCCGGAACGGTCCGGCGAGCTCATCCATCATTAGCCGAGTGACTTGTCGCCCATTTGGTATGTTAATTTTTAAAACGCTTATTTGCACTAATTTCCATTTGTTTGTTTTTACTAGAAGTCCCACCACTTCCTCACTCCATCCAAGGCGATGTCAACTCATTTGCGTAAATTTAGCAGTAATGCTTCGTTGCTTATTGCTGGATTAGTTTTATGTATTGCCTTATGCAGTGCCACATCCGATAAACCTAATATTATTATTATAATGGCGGATGATCTGGTAAGTAAAATGTGATAGTTTTAGTGATAATTACACTGGACTACAAAATTAATTATACCCGTTACTCGTAGAGTAAAAGGCAATAGTGTATTCGTGGAAAAACTATGTAAGGGACTGTCCATATATTACGTAATTACAATTTCGGTGATTTTAACTTATAGAAGGATGCGTTTCTGACCCTATAAAGTATACATATTCATGATCAGGATCACTAGCCGAGTCAATCTAGCCATGTCTGTCCGTCCGTGTGAACGCTGAGATCTTCGAAACTATAAGAGCTAGAAAGTTGGGACTTGAAATACAAATTTCCTACATAGCGCAAGTTTATACACCCAGAAAAAAGTATGGATTTAAAACCGAAAAATGGACTTAAATTAAGATAATATGGACTAAATTTAAAGCTTAGGAATCTAAGACTTATTTTAAGTCCATCTTGGTTAAGGCCATGATGGACTTAAAAATAGTCCATATTGCCCAAAAATGTGATCATTGAGATTTTCATATAAGCTTACAAAAGCAATTAGCCACTCCCAAATGTAATAAGGGCGTAGGGCCTAGGGGAAATATGCCAGCTCCCGGCTTTTTTGAACCGGGTTCGAGTCCAGCACAAGACATGTTTTTTTTATATTGATTTTTATTTTTTATTATTATTATTATTAGTAGGATATGCATTTTACAACTGAAAAAAACTTCCAACTCATTTGGAGGACTCGAACCGGGGTCCTCTCGGTTCAAGGGCAGACACCTTACCAGTCGCACTATCAGACACTGTTAAGTGCATGTGTCTAAGCGACCATATTTTTTAAATTTTTAATTAGAAATGTTAATATTTTGTATTTAAAAAGTTAAAAAATAATTAATAATAATAACAATAATTTTGAGCAGCGCACTCTCTCATTGAGCTAACAAAATTTAAGATAAACATTGTTTATTTAACAGCATTGTTAACACATGTGAAATGTCAATAAATATTTAAAAAGAGTCCAATTTATCTTAAACAAATTTTGAGTGTATTGTTAAATACGTATGTATGTGTATATCGTAAAATGCTGCAATTTAGAGCGTTTTTGATTACAGGTCATTTTCCTTTTAGGTTTATATGATATACTTTTCCTTTAAAGCCTTTTATATCCTTTAAAAATACTATTAAATGGTCCTAGACCTATAAGTAAACTTTTGATAAGAATCCAGATAGTAATTTCCTTCCTAATATAAAAAATGGTTTGTCCATAGAATCCTTGGCTCGAGAAACTTTTCGGTGTACGCATTTCGAAGCGAATTCAATTTTATTGCATCCGCCGAGGTTAATTTTTGATGTAACAATGTGTTATTAAGTGTTATACATTTTCTACAGGGGTTTGATGACGTAAGTTTTCGAGGCTCTAACAACTTTCTCACTCCCAACATCGATGCTCTGGCATATAGTGGAGTGATCCTGAACAATTTATACGCCGCCCCTATGTGCACGCCCAGTCGGGCTGCCCTTCTAACTGGAAAATATCCCATCAACACGGGCAAGTCAGTTAAATTCTTACTATAAATATGTAAAAGAAATGGTCGATTAATTGTTCTGCAGGTATGCAGCATTATGTAATTGTAAACGATCAACCCTGGGGACTTCCGCTAAATGAGACGATAATGGCAGAGATTTTCCGTGAAAATGGGTACCGAACTAGTCTCTTGGGAAAGTGGCACTTGGGGATGTCGCAACGTAACTTTACACCCACACAACGGGGCTTCGATCGGCATTTAGGATATCTTGGTGCCTATGTTGATTACTATACGCAGAGCTATGAACAAAAAGTAAGAAAAACCTTTTTACCTACATATATTTCTACAAAATAAACTTTATGCAGCAGCCCAGAAGTCGACAATGCTTTTAAAAATAAAATGAGAAATTATATTCAGTTGTGTCCCAAAAACATTAGTTTATTCGAAGAGTTGCCTTAAAAACAACCAAAAAACTCCCTTGTTTTATTCGTTCACTCAATCAAAGACAAAAACAATTTGCGATCTCTCTAAAAATGTTGTTTCTTTCAAATGTATACAATTTTGTAGACGTTCCTCTTTTCCGCCTAAATTTGTAGCAGATTGGACGTTTAATAGGATTTGCATATTATCCATGAGAGTCTTAGGTATTGGTGAACTTTATTTAATATTTTTCTCCAGAAGATCAATAAATTGCGATAAATAATGCATTTAAAAGTAAGCTGCGCCCTATATCAAATGCAACACAAATGTATCGAAGTATGCTTTTTACTGATTTTAAGATTCGAAAAAAATACAACAATTTTCCCTCATGATTCATTTCTGTTTAGAATAAAGGCTACAATGGCCACGATTTTCGCGATAATCTGAAATCTACCCATGATCAGGTGGGACACTATGTCACCGATGTGCTCACCGATGCTGCCGTTCAAGAGATCGAGGATAACGGATCAATGAATAATAGCCAGCCCCTCTTTCTGCTTTTAAATCACCTGGCTCCACATGCTGCAAACGATGACGATCCAATGCAGGCACCTGCCGATGAATTAGCCCAGTTCGATTATATTCGAAATGAAACCCACCGTCGCTATGCCGCAATGGTTTCGCGACTCGACAAAAGTGTGGGATTGGTTATAGACGCTCTGGCCCGACAGGAAATGCTCCAAAACAGTATCATTCTCTTTCTGTCCGATAATGGTGGACCAACCCAGGGACCACACGCCACCACCGCCTCAAATTACCCGTTGAGGGGGGTAAGTGCATTTTTATAAATTTCGTTATTCTTTTTGTCTTTTCTATTGAAAGCCAATTAAACCATTCAGAAATTAATTGTTGAAAACTGATTGAAACGATTGCTTTTATACCCTTGCAGAGGGTATTATGATTACAGTCAGAAGTTTGCAACGCTGTGAAGGATAATTTTTCGACCCTATAAAGTATATATATTCTTGATTAGCATCACTAGACGAGTCGAACCATGGTCGTCTGTCCGTCCGTTTCTACGCTAACTAATCTCTCAGTTTTAAAGCTATCGGGATGAAACTTTACCAAAAGTTGTCTTTCTATTACAGGTAGTATATAAATCGGAACCAGCCGAATCGGAACACAATATCTTACAGCTCCCATAGGAAATATCGGAAAAATAATGGAAAAAATTATAGCTTCGGTGTTTTTTGACATATTACCTACATTATATTACCATTGGGAATATCTTTTATTAAAGTGTTCTAAATTTCGTTTTAAATTGTAGAAAAATCGGACGACTATATCATATAGCTCCCATAGGTACAATCGAAAAATTATTGGGAAATTAATAGGAAAAAAAAAGTATCTTCGTTAATTTTTATTGTAGTCTTTTCCACTCTGGAATATATCTTTATTTTTTTATTTAAGAATTTCGAATTAAATTTAACATAAATCAAAATAATACGAAAACTGCTATAATTTTGTCTGTTGCAACTTATACGGAAGTACATCTAAATTTAAAATTTTTGTATTTTGTAATTAAATAGGAATGATCTGCAAGGGTATATACGCTTCGGCTCGCGAAGTTGGCTTCCTTTCTTCTTTTATATCATTTCATTTTTTTTTTCTCCCCCTGACAATAGCAAAAGAATTCCCCCTGGGAGGGTGGGCTGCGATCTTCGGCGGCCATTTGGAGTACCGAGTTAGAGCGCCTGGGAAGTGTGTGGAAGCAGCAAATCTATATTGGCGACGTTCTGCCCACTCTGGCGGCGGCAGCTGGAATATCGCCAGATCCGGCACTCCACCTGGATGGCTTAAACTTGTGGTCGGCCCTCAAGTACGGATACGAATCGGTGGAGCGGGAGATTGTCCACGTAATCGATGAAGATCAGGAGGAGCCCCACCTCTCATATACGAGGGGCAGGTGGAAGGTAATCAGCGGTACTACCAGTCAGGGGCTCTACGACGGCTGGCTAGGCGAAAGGGTGACCAGTGAAGAGGATCCTCGCTCGGGGGACTACGAGGATCTCATCCGGAACACCAGTGTCTGGCAGCAGTTGCAGAGGGTGTCCGGCGGAGAACGGAACATCAGCGAGCTAAGGGATGAGGCCAGGATTGAGTGCCCGGAAGCTGTGACAGGGATCCAACCCTGCAAGCCACTTCAGGCACCCTGCCTTTTCGACATCGATGCGGATCCCTGCGAACGGAACAATCTGTATGAGGAGTATCAAAACACGACCATCTTTCTAGATCTTTGGGCGCGAATCCAGCAATTTGCCAAACAGGCTCACATACCTAATAATAAACCAGCGGATCCCCAATGCGACCCACGACTCTACCACAATGAATGGACATGGTGGCAAGACGAGCAGGCTTCTAGTTCGGGGTCTACGCAGTGGATGAAAGCAATCAGCTTTTTCTTAGTATTTATCCTTACGAGTAGGTGGATTCTCTGAAATCAAGAAACCTCTCTCAGGAAGAGCAATATTTTAAAGAAAGTGCTAAAATCATAGTTCGTAAAAAACTTGTGTTATTAATATGTTAAGTGTCAAAGTATTTATTGTATTTACTTGTATGTATAAAATAGTAGCCTTCATATGTTAGCAACATAAATAAGGGAACCTTTTTACACAACTTGTTATTAACACACAGTTTTTGACATACAGTTCTCATAAATATATGTATAATTAAAAAATTCGCGGGTTTCTAGATCTCAGATGAAAATTAAGGAACTTTAGTACTCAAAAAGTATACAACAAAATGTGTCACCCACAGCCAAATTCTGGATCCGCCACTTACCAAAAAGTCGATAAAGCAAAATTGATAAGCATTGGAAATATCTTTATGCCGATGATAACCAGTTGGTGTCTCTAGACAACTCACTGTGAATCGAAGCTTAGGAGCAAACCAATTTAGATAATTTATAGCCTAAATTTTAACCAAACAGTAAACGTTTCTAAGTAATGTCTAAAGAGCTTGCCTGCTTATCTTATCGCTCACTTCTGCGAAAACTGATAATTACAAAACCCCCTCAAATCAATCGAAACCTCCTCAATATATATCCCTGCAAGTCAAAGTAGTTTACAAGGTATTTAACGGAACTTATGTAAGATTTGACGATTTATGTATTTTACGACTAGGAAGGGAAAGTACTCTTTTTCTTGTGTAATTTTAAAACATTACGTTGTTGCCTTTAAAACGATTCCGCAGTTATCTATTAAAGGTTTTAATGTGTATGTACATACATTAATTGAATCGTTTCTTAAAAAAACATTAAACTGTTAAACGCTTAGCTCAAGGATCCCTCCTTTTGTATTTATATTTAGAAAACCATAAAATTATAATTATAAAAATTATAATAAAAATGTTGGTGATTTCCTAACTAATAACTTATATATTTAAAAAAATGTTAATAATGCAGTCTCAATTGTTAATAAGCGTAGATATTTTGAAATTCAGTCTTTAAATTTAAATTTATTTGCAATCCTCCAATGAAACCCTAAAAGAACAATTGGTATATACATAAATTATGTTTTATTTATTTTTTGGTCTTATTTAGTAGTAAATGGTTCCATTAATGGGCTGAGCGACCAGCGCTTCATATTTGTCGAACTTTCGCAGGGCCAATGTCTCGTGCTTGATGATACAGAGCTTCTCGCTGAGAATTAGGGTGCCGATCAGGACACCTCCATCGGTCTTGGCTCGACAGCAGAAAACCCGCTCATTTTTGACCGTAGTACCAACGGCCACAAGTCCCTTTTCGTAGAACCCATCGAAACTCCTTACCCACACATATTTCACATTGCGATCGGCTACCAGGACGTCGTAAACAAGGGCTTTCGAGGAGATAGTTTGGGTATTGAAGTAAGCCGTTCCAGTTTCAGCTACAACGCGGGCAGGCAGGATATCACTAATGTACTTCACACGGCCCACATATGTGTTAAAGCCATAGGGATCAAAGCCACCCAAAACGGCATTATCGGGAATAACGTACGACAGATTTCCAGCCACCCACACGTTCTCGGTATCTGCAGAAGTTCGAAAGCTTAACATCGGTTCAGAAAACTCTACAGTTTTTTAATTTCTTACCATATGTCGAGGGAACCGCGTATGCAACTGCGAACAGGGCCAAAACCAAATAAGCAACTTTGTTCATCTTGACGGATAGTTGAATTCGCTTTGAGACTCTGCCCAAGAACTCAACTGCTTTTATAGCCCCCCTTATCTTCCGACACCAATTTTACTTATCGGTATCAGAAGATTGCAATTGATAGCATCGGTTTCGGTGAGTAACATAAAGTGTAATTTAAAGCAAAATAACTGATATTTGAAGGGAAAAATCCCCTTCTAAGTTATTTCACAAGTTTAGTTTTTTCTATATGCTTTTAAACAGGCAACCATCGAAATAAAAATATTAGGAGGAAATAATTGCAACGAAATGACACATTCGCGTAATAATGCCATTTCTTCAGATGAAATAATTATAAGACCAAATAAAACCTAGTAAACTTTACTTTAGGCCAATTTACCACAAATTACATATAATTATAATACCATTTTGATCATTAATTATTTAATAGCGTAATGTATAACACCCTAAAAACTACACTTGAATCTGTTTTCAAATTACTAAATCCATTAATTGTGTGCTAAGTATGTCAAAGTAGTGATTTTTCTCTAGATGGTAAAATCCTACTTCAGTTGGAATCCTATTATCTGACATTGACATTATCTGACTGACATATAATTTAAATTTTATATTATTTATTTATTATTAATTTTAGTCGTCGGTCTCTGTCATAATTAGGAAATATTTAAAAATGTATATTTTCAAGACTAGTAGAAACTATAATTTTGTTAACATATTTTTATTATTTATTAAGATATATGATTGTCCCTTCTGACCAGCAATAAATAGAAGGCTATTAATTGGCTGCTAAACATAAATACGTATATATACTTTATAGGGTCGCTATACAGGGAAAAAACCCATCGCTTTTGTCTTATCCAACATGATAAAACAATAAGGAACAGAAAATAAATGTTTTTAATCAATAACACCAGTTCACAAAAAAAAAAATTGATGAAATACGCACTTTATGAAGCCATGATTTTCCGTTAAGGTTCTCCCTGATTATGAAAAGGGCATTTAAAAATATTTGTATGGTACAGTTTTTTTTAAGTGTAAAAAACGTTTTTGGCACTTTTTTATTTTCTAACTCGAGTTCTGATAAATTAAATTCGGTCATCAAATACTCATTTTACATTTTACATTTACATTTTAACTTTCTTATACACAGCATTGAGTTCTAATCATGAGTTTAGAAGCTTCACTTCGTAAAAGTTGGAAAAAATGCAAAAACGCTGGCATAAATGGCTATTTTAAAAATACACGCCTAAAAACCGAAATTATTTTTATAACTTATATATATTTTATACTTAGATGGTACTTTGACAAAGAAATCAAGCTAATGATCGTTACAATCCACCAGCAAATTAATTTTATATAAACTTTTAAAGCTCGGGACAAGTAGAAGTTATAAAAGTAGTAGAAGTTATAAAACTAATTTCTGTATTTAGACGTGTATTTTTTAAGTAGCCATATATGCCACCGTTTTTGCATTTCTTCCAACTTTTTTAACTTTTACGAATTGTAGCTTCTAGACTCAATGCTGTATATAAGAAAGTTAAAGGGCATTCTATTACCTCTAAAATGAGACCTAATTCTGTTTATTAGAACTCGAGTTAGAAAATAAAAAAGAACGTTTTTACACTTAAAAAAAAAACTGTAGCATACAAAACATTTTAGGTGCCCTCTTCTTAACCCTAACGGAAAATCATGGTTTTATGAAGTGCGTATTTCATCAATTTTTTTTACTGGTGTAATTATGTGTTTTATTTGCTCAGTGTACTATGTACCAATTTACAAAACGTCTGGAAAAAACGAAGCCACTTTTCGCTTCCTGACCAGGACCTCATACTTGGCGAACTCACGGAGCGGGAGGTTTTCGTATTTGACAATACACTTCCGCTTCGAAGGGTATAGGGTTCCAATGAAGACCGCATCATCACATCGAATGCGACAGATAAAGACACGTTCGTTGGCAGAATTGGTTCCTACGGATACGACATTTTTCTCCCGGAATCCATCGAAACTTCGGATCCATTCGTAGCTAACTGTGGCATTAGACACCAGGAGCTCGTAGGTAATAGTTGCAAAGTTTAACGTGTCCGTGTTAGAGGTTGCCCTTCCCAATTCCGGAACCACTCGAGCGGGCAGAACATTACTGACGTACGACGCTCGTCCAACGTAGTTGTAATAGCCCTCTGGATCGATTCCACCAAGAACGGCTTCATCAGGCAGATCCTTCGTTCTATCCGCAATAACCCATTTGTCTTCTGTGCTATATACTCCACCCTGGATGACGACCACCATCTGAACAAGAACGGTCAGAGTTATTAAGCTGTTGAATGAATACATGGTTGTATTGTTGGCGGACTTGCTGTTTTGAACATCTGCTCACCATTTTTATAGCCATTTATGTATATGTATTGAGTGACAAAATCTTGTTGTAAATTATTTTAGGGGGTTTCTCGAGAGATAAGATAATGGGTGTTTTTCTACTAGTTATTAATGAAAATTCTTGGGATTTTTTCAGTAAAATCAGCCCGCAGATTAAGCCCTGCACCTCAATCCTAAAAAAAAAATTATAGCTTGAATAGACAACGGGGAAGGAATTTAAAAAAATGAGAATTTTTAACTACCATTGCATTATTTTTGGGGACTTTAATGAAATCAAATAAAAACACCTTTTAACGAGGGAAAAAAGTAGTGACGATCGCGCGATCAACATATAAAAGTACTGATATCTACATTTGTGACAAAAAATGTTTACAAACGTGATTACACACTTCCTAAAATTTTCTTATTTAGCCCTCATTAGCAAACTATTCTACCCTTTTTCCCTTCACGGGAATTTTCTATTGCAGAGTACCGAATTTGTGTTGTTCATAACTGTTTAACTATTGCATTTAAAGAATGTACATTTAGAGGTCGTTTCAAAATACCCTTTAAACGAGGTACAGCACAAGTCTGTAGCTTCAGTAGTTCAGAATAGGGTTGGTAAGAAATCGATGGTACTATCGAAACATGTAGCAAACATCGATTTCCGGGCTCACCATCGATACTATCGTTCCAGAAAAATAAATTTTTTTGTTCTTTTTTTGAAAAACAAAATAGTATTATTTTATTACCTTGTCAAAGTTTTTACACTGATTTCCATGAATTACATTAACAGAGTCTGAACGCATGTTCAGTATAGCAGCGGAAGTAATTTTCACGAAAATGATTTTGCTTAAGCCAGAAAATGTAAATGTACCACTTTCATACAAAAACTTGTATCTATAATAATTTTTATTTTATGAGTATTCACAAACTTGAAACTTTTACATTCGGCTCTTTTCTAGTTCTTCCGAAAGATTCACACGGATTCGAATTTAACGAACCTGTTCCAAGACTCGCTTTTGAAAGAACTGCACGGATTTAAATTTCCCTCTGTTGTTACTCTGCAAACTTCCGAAAAATTTGCACGGATACTTTCCGCCAAGAATTTGGCTGGTTTATTTTAAATCCGTGAAAATTTTTCGATACCATCGATAATATCGATATTGACACCCATCGATAGCCAAAAACATCGATAGTGCCCACTTTCGATCTTTTAACAACTCTAGTTCAGAAGTTACGGCCTTCCGAATTTTAGCTATTGATAGCTGTTTTCCCGCTAACCTAGCTGAATTTTTCCAAAAGTGGTAAGACTAAAGTTTCTTATATTTTTCTTATTTTCTTATGCTGTTGTCCTATATCTTATGCTGTTGAACACCATAAAAAATTTTCAAAATGACAGTTATCGGATTTTACGATATGACCCCTCATATTAGGCGATTTTCAGTAAGAATACAACTAGTGCGAACCAATTGATTTTCATGAGGGGTTGGTAGTTTTAGCAATACCTTTAAATTGGTGTATCACATTTTCATTGCTTCCTGTATGCATAATAGTCGCCTTTACACACTCTCATGGTGCGCTTTGTCACCACGTTGACTGCCGTCCACAGTAATATCGCCACTGGCGTTTTTGTTTAATAAATGAAACATATAACTCATCATTTCGGAGGCTCATTAAGTAAATAACAAAGAAAGGTTTTCGTGCAATAAATATTTATTTAATTAGTTAGAACTCAGTGACCACTGAAAGCATCTTCAAAAGGAGAGAAGGTAGCCACATGGCGTTCCCTGACGAGGATCTGGTATTTGTCAAAAGAGCGGAGTGGAAGGTTCTCGTATTTCACTATGCACGTCCTTTTTGCA
Source organism: Drosophila mimetica (assembly GCA_037075245.1). Taxonomy (NCBI): domain Eukaryota; kingdom Metazoa; phylum Arthropoda; class Insecta; order Diptera; family Drosophilidae; genus Drosophila; species Drosophila mimetica. The sequence continues at coordinate 4,395,236 of JBAMCH010000004.1, forward strand.
AGGTACAGGGTTCCAATGAAGACCGACTCGTCACAGCGGACGCGGCAGATGAAGACGCGATCGTTGGAGGCGTTGGTTCCCACGGACACGGCATTCTTTTCCCGGAAGCCATCGAAACTGCGGATCCAGTGGTAGCTGACGGTGGCATTAGAAACCAGGACTTCGTAGGTTGTGGCTTGGTTGCCCAAGGTTTCCGTGTTGTAGGTGGCCTTTCCCAGTTCCGGAACCACTCGGGCGGGCAGAATATTACTGCTGTATGCGACACGACCCACGTAGTTGTAGTAACCATCAGGGTCGATTCCACCGAGAACGGCTTCCTCCGGCAGATCCATTGTCTTGTCCAGATACACCCACTTGTCCTCCGTGCTGTAGACTCCTCCCTGGATTAAAGCCACCAGCTGGACGAGGATTACGGCCACAATGGCAGAGCTCTTGGTAGAGTACATGATGCTGTTGCTGACTGAGGAGGTATTGTGGTCATTTTCACCTGTTGACCGCTTTTATAGGTCTCTTCCCATATGCTATTAGATCTGATAAGGTCGATTGTAAATAATTTTTTGATGGCTTACTTTAGTGATTAGATTGTTGTTCCTTTTGTGTTTTTTGTTTACTTTTCTGGATTGATGATTAACAGTTGAAACTTCTGTCGTTAATTACTTGCGAGATAGTGTGAATTTTTGCAATGGAATCCCCTAAAAAAAAGTTTCCTGCAATCTGATGAAATAGTCTATCTAATGAAATAGTCTATGAATATGTTTGGTTATTAATTGTAAGTATAATCTATTTATTTCCTGTAAAGTTTAAATATATTAAGTATTAAATAATATGGTTAAATTATTCTTTTTATTGTTTTTATACCCGTTATTGGTAGAGTAAAAGGGTATATTAGATTCGTGCAAAAGTATGTAACAGGTAGAAGGAAGCGTTTCCGACCATATAAAGTATATATATTCTTGATCAGGATCACTAGCCGAGTCGATCTAGCCATGTCCGTCTGTCCGTCTGTCCGTCCGTCTGTCCGTCCGTCTGTCCGTCCGTCTGTATGAACGCTGAGATCTCGGAAACTATAAAAGCTAGAAGATTGGCACTTTGCATGCAGATTCTGGGGGTTAATACGCAGCGCAAGTTTTTCACGCCGATGTGCCACTCCCCCCCTAACGCCCACAAACCGCGAATTATATTAAAGTTGTTTGGATGAGTAACGGGTATCTAATAGTCGAGGCACTCGACTATAGCGTTCTCTCTTGTTAATATTGTACTTGTTGTTTACTTTTCTGAATTCGTGATTAACACTTGAATGTTCTATGGTCAATTGCTTGCGAGATATTGTAAATTTTTGCAGTGGAAGTCACCTAAAAACAGTGTTGGGACACACCTATTTACTTTTACCTAAGTACGTACCTAGGTACAATTTCGTGGTATACCTAGGTATACAAATAATTGGGTACCTTTTACCTTACCTACACTCAAAAAAAAACAGCTCGAAATCGCCATTAAATTATTAAATTCGCCATAAATTTTAGAAAGGATTTTTCTTAAATATAGGCAAATTTTTCTAAAAAGTAGAAAAATTTTTCTAAATTCGAGAAAAATTTGCCATACATTTCAAAAAAAACTTTGACATCCGTCTGTATGAACGAACCCCCCATCCCCCCTAACGCCCACAAACCGCGAAAAGCTGTGGCGCCCACAGTTTTAAGCTAGAGCAAAAGTGTAAACGCCATTTTGTTTTGGTTATAAATGCTTACGGAAATGTAGAAGAAAATTTTTAAATTGTCCCACTCAGTAAAAAGTTATAATCAAATTATGAAATGGCCGGTAGATGGCGCCACTTTGAAGCGGCTACTTGGCTTGCCCTGCTTGAGACTGCTTGCTTTAGCTGAGTAACGGGTATTTGATAGTCGAGGCACTCGACTATAGCGTTCCCTCTTGTTTTAATATTGTATTAGATGATTTCAGGGCTATCTCTATAATTTTTGAAACACAATTAAAGGTTCTAATAATATTATCCACGTAAATTCTCTCAGCAAGGCTAGCTTCAAACGAAATCGAATGCTAGAATAATAATCGATTTAATTAGAGCGCACAAAACCCGTTTAGGTCTTATCAACTTATTCAACTTATCAATGACCAAGCTATAAAAACCCTGACCTTGGTCAATAATCAAACTAAAACTAATTTTGCAAAAAGTCTTCATTTTCTTCAAAGTTCGCTGAACTTCCAAATTACCTTTGTTTTTCCTTGGCTGTTTGACTTTGCAAAGCCACGGTTTGCTTTTGCTTTTATAGCGATGTGTTTTCGCTTTTGTACGATCATTTCTGTGGCGGTTTTATAGCAGTATGCTATGAGTTGTATAAGATTATTTTTCGCGCACGTTTCGTGACGTCAGAGTAGTCGGACTCGTCTAAAACGTTGTGACTTTAAAAGCGCCAAAATCCAGCGAAGCGTTTAGTCGAGTGGAGAAGCCGCTGGGAGAAGGATCACCGACGATCACCCATCATCGTTAAACCTTTATCTGATTGCGGAAAAACAGTTAAGTGCGTTAAGTGACTTAGTTGCAAAGTAGAAACATATTTTCAAGATAATAAAAGCGCCAATTAGGAAAACGGCTAAAGTGTGTAACCAGTTTTATACTAAAATTTTCAGAATAAATGGCCGAAATCTTCAAAGTAAATAATAACGTTTTTCTATTTATCAAGACTATCTTATAACACTAATTAAAAATAAAATACATATATATTTATATAAAAAATCTTTAAGCAGAGAGTTCTGAACCAGTTTGTTGCTTTGCTATTCACATCTTAATCTACAACATTATAAAAAGAGCAATGTTTAAATTGGGGGACACTTAAAAAAACAGATTACTTTACGAGAACTGAAAAGGATCAACAAAATATTAACGATCGCGATTAAGAACCCCTTTTTAGAGCACACTCCAGGAATGCTGGGATTAAATTAAAAACAGGTGTGATGCAAAAGGTTCGAGTTTTTGGTGATTTTACAGATGTTTTAATTTTTTTTACAAAAATAAGCTACTATGTCAATAATTAGTTAGTTATTTAAAAAAAAGGTGGATAAGGATAATTGGTGGCTATCCATGTTATTCAAATCTCAAAAAATCGGAAAGTTTCCGAATTGGAAAAATTGCATGTTCTATTAAACCAAACTAGTTTTTATTGGAATTATCAATAGACCCTATTTACTCAAGAGCCCTTACATTAAGGCTTGATGAACTGGATATTGATTACACACATGTGTTTAATGAAGGTCACGATATTAACGACCTGTGAAGGTCATTGCCTGACTGCTGGGCGTTTGCATTCTTAGTCACAATCCACATGTCGTGACGAAAATTCCCATCCCATTCACACGACATTTTTATTTCCATTCAAATTATGTAGCGTTATTAAAACTGGCCTAAAATGCTAAAAACAATTTTACACTTCATAGATTTTATGGTTTGTCTCTCTTATCTGCCACGAATTCATTATTGCCAACTTTTTATGGCCTATTGCGACAATTAAACCACAGTTTTAGCCAAGATAAAAAGAAATGAAAGACCTCACAGCAAAGGTAAGACCCAGTATGGAAGTGTTTTTCAGTTTATATAATGTCTTAAAAATTGTTGCTTAAAAAACAGCAACGACAAGAGTCGCTGGAATGGTTGAATGAACTTTACGTCCACATGCCATGGGATAGGTCAGGAAGGAAGAAGTTGGAGGCAGCACCTGTGGAAGATGGCTGATTGTACAATTGCCAATTATGGCGCAGAAAATTCGGCAGATACTGCCTAGATGTGCAATATTATAATCAAGTCACTTACATGATGGCATTGCAACATATGGACAAAGGCAATAAACTGAATACATTTTAGTGTCGATGAATCTGTTTATGAAAAGTTTTTTTTACTACTTACCAAAAATTAATAACATTACAGAGGGTTTAACATTACTGAAATAAAATATTTATTTCCAGGCTTGATAAAAGTGCATAAGAAATCAATTTGTAAACTTCAAATATGTAAATATGACTGAGATGAGATCTTACCCTTTTTTAGTCCTGGTGCTTTGAAATGTCACGAAAAATTCATGGTCTGCTGGTAGTGAGTGCCATACTCAGTCTGGCAAATGGATCTGGATTTTCCACGAAGCCAAACATAATAATCATACTAATAGACGATATGGTAAGTTAGCGTCTTTAAAAATAAATACTGCATAAACATGGATATCTACTATTTTAAGGGCATGAACGATGTCAGTTTTCATGGTTCGAATCAGATTCTCACACCAAATATTGATGCTCTGGCCTACAACGGTATTCTGCTCAACAAGCATTATGTTCCGAATTTGTGCACTCCATCCAGGGCCACCCTGCTAACCGGGAGATATCCCATACACACAGGTTTTTTATAGTCTTCAAACCAGAATCTGTTCTTTACAACTCTTAATTTAATGTTTTCAGGAATGCAGCACTTTGTGATCATAACCGATGAGCCCTGGAGTCTCCCGCAGCGAGAGCGTTTGATGCCGGAAATTTTCCGGGAAGCGGGCTATTCAACACACTTGGTGGGAAAGTGGCACTTGGGCTTCTGGCGAAAGGACCTTACTCCAACAATGCGCGGATTTGACCACCACTTTGGCTATTACAACGGGTATATTGACTACTACGATCATCAGGTTCGATTGCTCGACCGGAACTATACGGCAGGACTAGATTTCCGACGGGATCTTGAGCCCTGTCCCGAGGCCAACGGAACTTACGCCACGGAAGCCTTTACTTCGGAAGCAAAAAGGATTATTGAGAAGCATGATAAGAGCAAACCGTTGTTTATGGTGCTTAGTCATTTGGCAGTACACACGGGAAACGAGGACAATCCGATGCAGGCTCCCGAGGAGGAGGTGGCCAAATTTGCCCACATTAAGAACCCCAAGCGTCGAACATACGCTGGTGAGTTGATGTTTCATGCCTGGAAGGGATTTCATTTTGTGAATCTGTCTTATTTTCTATATTCTTTGATCAAAGGTATGGTTTCCAGTCTGGACAAGAGTGTGGCTCAGACTATTGCCGCCTTGAAGAATAATAACATGCTGAACAACAGCATTATTTTGCTTTACTCAGACAATGGAGCACCCACTGTGGGCATCCACTCCAATGCGGGCTCCAACTATCCTTTTCGTGGGGTAAGTAATTATTCTAATTAAAGGACTTGTTCAAAGTAAAAAAAATACATACCAATTAGGAAAACATGGTAGTTTTCAATTTGAAGAACACTAATAAAGATACTACATGAAGTTGAAGATTTATTTATAAAGAAAATTTTAATTTTTGAGCTGGATTCCAATTGAATTAAAGTGGCAAAAAGCATAGTAAGTTATTAAATATAAAATATCTTATATATTTTTTACCAACAGCTTAGATCACTATTAATACTTCTATGGTGTTTTATATATTAATGTAACTTTAAGCATATCAGATAAAATGAGTGTTTAATATATGTTGCTTTGCTCCGTATTTTACCAACAGCAAAAGGAATCCCCCTGGGAGGGTGGCATTCGATCCGCTGGAGCGTTATGGAGTCCGCTCCTGAGGGAGAAAGGTTATGTGTCCAATCAGGCTATCCATGCCGTAGATTGGCTGCCCACACTGGCTGGAGCTGCCGGTGTACTCTTGCCACAGGATCTTCAGTTGGACGGGGTTAATCTCTGGCCTTCGCTCAGCGGGAATGAAGAACCGAAGCCCAGAACGATGATTCATGTGCTTGATGAAGTTTTCGGTTACTCATCGTACATGAGAGATAATCTAAAGTATGTAAATGGAAGCAGCTTTGAGGGACTATACGATCAGTGGCTAGGTGCACTGGAGCCGAACGAAGACGATCCCTTAAGTGAGAGCTACAGTCAGCATGTCCTGGCATCGGAGGTTCATCGCGTCTTGGGAAATCGGGGATTAACCGAGGATCGCATACATCAGATGCGCAGCGAAGCCACCGAGCGGTGTCCTCCTGTTAAAGGGCAGAATTCTCTAGACCCCAAATTCAAGTGTGAGCCCCTGAAGGCACACTGCTTCTTCGATTTGGCAAAGGATCCCTGCGAGCGATACAATTTAGCGGAAAGCTATCCACTTCAACTACAGGAACTTGCCGAAGAGGTGGACCAAATCCGTCGGACTGCGATTCCTAGCGCCCGAGTTCCCATATCCGATGCAAGGGCCAATCCTAATTACCACAACGGAAATTGGGAGTGGTGGAATAATACGGAAACGAATTCCAGTTCCAATTCTTGTTCATTAAATATGTGGATTATTATAGGAAGTATTATAGGCCTAGCATATCAAAGATGTTTATAGTAGTAAGTTCTGAATGATTGTATTAAAATTAAGTTAAATAAAAATCATGTTAAGTAACATTTCCACACTCGTTAAAGGTGACCCCGCCTTTGTTTTAAGAAATTTTCTTTTAGAAAGGCACTTTTAAAGCAAGAAAAAATATTTCTTAAAAAAAGAAAAATTATTCTTGTTCCAAGAAATAATATTTCTTAAATTGTGGGCTTAGACTTCAAAGAATTATCAGCAGTGATATCACTGTCATGATCAGCAGTTATCATGCAAGCAGAGCTAGAACTGGTTGGGAATTATTTTTCGCCAGAGCGGAAAAAAAAATTGAAAAACAAGAAACAAAATTATATTTTTAAAGGTTTCTTTTTCTCGAATTCAAAGGCGATTTCGCCATTAAAAACGTGGCCAATTTTTATACCCTTGCAGAGGGTATAATGATTTCAGTCAGAATTTGCAACGCAGTGAAGGAGACGTTTCCGACCCCACAAAGTATATATATTCTTGATCAGCATCACTCGACGAGTCGATCTAGTCATGTCCGTCTGTCCGTCCGTTTCTACGCAAACTAGTCCCTCAGATTCGAAGCTAACGAGATTAAACTTTACCAAAAGTCGTCTCTATATTGCATGTACTTTATATGTCGGAACCAGCCGGGTCGGACCACTATATCTTATAGCTCCCATAGAAAATATCGGAAAAATAATGGGAACAAAATTATAGCTTCGAAGTTTTTTTACCTATTACCTAATGCTATTGGGAATATCATTTTTAAAACAGTTTTGAATTTTGAAATAAATTTAAAAAAAACGGATGACTATATCTTAAAGCTCCCATAGGAATAATAGTAAAATTATTGGAAAATTAATAGGAAAAAAATGTGGATCCGTTCATTTTTATTGTAGTCTCTTCCACTCTGGAATATAACTTTATTTTAATATTTCAGAATTTCGAATTAAATTTAACATAAATCGGACGACTACATTATATACATAGTATAGAGGATCGATCAATTAATGTCAAAATATTACTTTATTATTGCAACATATAAGCAAGTAAATCTAAGTATTAAATTTTTTGTAATTTCTAATTTAATGGAAGTGGTCTGCAAGGGCATATAAGCTTCGGCTGGCAAAAGTTAGCCTCCTTTCTTGTTTTTTTACGATATTGTGCAAGATCGTTTTATAAACAGAATTTTTATACTTTTGCCATTATAAACTGTACAAAAGTATGCCATAATATTTTAAATTAAAGATCGATGTTTATGGGCACTTCCACCAAAAAGTCCACCAAGCCAAAACCCTTTAAACTTGAATAAAACATATTTCCAAATGATTTTGCCGCCATATTAGTTTCTAATTAGTTGGATTCTGAGCTAAACTACAAATTTGGAGTATATGTAGTTTGATTATTTTTATGACAAACCCCAATAATATACGCAAAAGTTAATTTTTTTTGTTATTTTTTGGACCTGTCTACTGTTGTTAATTTATCCTATAAGAATGCTAATATGTGATATTTTTCTGTATTGAATGCTTCATTTGCATGTTAAACTATTAAGTTAAAAGCAAAACATCCAGCAATTCGAGGATAGAGGTAAAGATTTTTACACATAAAACGATAAGCATGTAATAAGTGCGAGATGCACAACATGGTTTGGCGTGCGTTCATAGAAGAAAGGCAAGGGCTTGTTAAAAAAAAATCGATATTTAAAAAACTAAAAATGGCTCCAACTTTTTACAAAAACCGATTGTAATCAACAATATGGCGCATATATTAAAATAAAAAAATATTTTTTTTTTGTGGGGGCAATGGTTAAAAATTTTTTTTAAATTTTAATTTGTTTTTTTTTTTAATAAATTAAAAACTATTTTTTTTTTAGAAATTTTTGTTTGAAAGAAGAGGTTTTAGAGGAATTAATGAAAAAGACATGAAGTCAATCGGATTCATATAATCGGAGATACAGATTTTCAAAGAGAGGGTACTTTTCCAATTTTGACGATTTTTGGCAATCTTAAAAAAATTCTAACTAAATAAATAATTTTTTTTCGGTCAAATCCTGATACACGTGTTTACTTATTTTCCGAATAGTATGTGTAAAAAAAGTTTCAGGCAAATCAAAAATGTGACCCAATAAAAAGTGTTCGGTTTGTAAAAGAACCGCCCATATACAAGGATGCCACAGTAACATCGCAGCGCTAGAGTGTCAAAAAAAATCAGAGAAACTCACCCGCATTCAGTGATTTTTGTGGCGCTCCCGATAATTTTGATAACTAAATTATATTTCACAGGTTATATGTAGGTATATTAAGTATGTAGGGGAGTAGGCGGCTTAACAGTCCCCAATAAATGTAAGTCTTACTAATCCTCAGAGAGAACGCAAAACACTTTGTATCAAAAAGACTGCAAAAGGTAATTAGCAAGGCCGAGAACTTTAGAATCCAAAATGGAACTTACAGAAACACTACTTTTCAACTAATTTTATTCGAAACAACAATGGACAGACAACTAAATTCTCTATTAACAATAGAAGAGCTTACTTATAACTAACAATTTGATTGGGGTTTTGCTTACGGGATCTTAGGAATACATTTACAGAATTACATAAAAATAATACAATAATATGCAACAGGTGATAACAATACAATCCTGTTACTCGCTGAAGAATACTCACTAGTTTTAAACACTTATATACATACATAATACAAGCGGACATTTGACTTTTGTGGAGTCAAGATTATCATACACTCGGATAATACTCTTAATATAAATCAAAAATGGGTTTCCTCCATACTTCGGACCTTGGTAGCAGATTTTTTTTGGTGGCCATGCACTTCCCCTCCTCTTTGGCGCTATTCGATCATATTGAACAGTAGGCAGGAGAATATCATACCAAAGATCTAAAATAATAATTAAATGGTATCGAATGCGGTGAAAAGATGGTTTTCTGCTTAATTATAATTTGTATACCCTTGCAGAGGGTATTATAATTTTGGTGAGAAGTTTGTAACGCAGTGAAGGTGACGTTTCCGACCCCATAAATTATATATATATTTTTAATCAGGATCAATAGGGGAGTCGATATAGCCATGTCCGTCCGTCCGTCTGTTTCAATACCATTTGCGAGGTCAGTTTAAAAGTTGGCGACTTAAAACTTTTACAGTCATCCTAAAATAGTGTACGCAGATCAAGTTTGAAAATCGACTTATATCCTATAACTCCCATAGTATTGTATTAAGAATACTTCGTGTTTTTTACCGAATTAGGATTCTTTTTGTTACTTTGAGACTTATAGCAGAATGCAAGGGTATTAGAACTTCGGCTTGCCGAAGTTTGCTTCCGTCCTCGTTTTTAATTAAAATTCATTTATTTGCGTCTTTTATTCTTTTTCCAATATAATATTTAAGTTTGCTTACCATCAGAATGGCCACCGCGATGGAGGTGCCCCCAATAACTGCCGCATGATCTCTAATGAAGTTGGTTGTCACATAGAGACAGCCCTGGTTGTACAGATTCGTGATGGTCGGAAATATGGTGCACTCCTTTCGCTGGCCGCCAAAGAGCTCCTGGCAGCAGGACTCGGGAACTGGTCCGTACCTATTCCAATCGTGCCACGTGTCCACTCCGCAGCACTGAAGCCGCTCCTGGGTCAAATCCCATGCTTGCGTAATCTCCCTCCGGCTGCCGTATAAAGCCATTGTAGATCGCATTTCCTACGGAACATAAGGAACGCCCATGAAGTGCCAAAAGTCTTTTTATGGATTTCCCTTACCTGCCGCATGGTCTGCTGAACTCGTTCGCGGAACACATAACCCAAGACGCCGCCAATTAGCATTGTGACGAAAACTAAAGCCACTATTATGAAATACTACAAAGAGAAAGAAGTGGTTAATAGGTATGGTAAATCGTGGTACGTAGGTAAGAAAAAGCACTCGCGATTTCTTATGATTATTTTAGGAACATTGTTTTTCTTGCAGGAATATTTAAGTTTGTTTAATTTACCTTAAGAGTTTTGTAAAGCAAATTGAACTTTGAGTTTCAAGTAAGATAATTTAACGAAATTCATCGAATTTAAGTTTGCTAATGTAAATATAAACTTATCACTAATTTAAATGTAATTAAAAAAATGTTATGATATGTTTTAAAATAAAATCTTTAAAATAGAGTTTTAGAATATGTTTACGCACCGTAAGTAGCAGACACTTGACCTCCTTCCCAGCACCTACACAACCCAAGAAGGACACCAAGCAAATGATGATCGATGTAACCAGCAGGACGTAAACGGCACCCGAGAAAAGATTGGTTCCGAGCAATTCGTTCACGAAACTGCGATCCACCAGAGTCCACAGGGTAAGACAGAAAACAATGGCTCCCCCCACCTGAAAGTTAAAGATTTTTTATAAATGTTTTGAAGTCAATCATTTACTTTAAATAACGTAAGATACTCACGAATATCACAAAGTTGGCTATGAAAAGGCTATACTTGACAAACTGCCCGCAGCAGTCCATTCGCGAACTGAAACCCATGTCGTCTTCCTTTTAATGGAAAATAAGTTGCAGTTAATTAATACGAATATGGATGAAAACACAAAATTGTTTACTTTTGGTGACGAGTCCCAGAAGGAATTTGATGCAAGGAGGGTGATGCTAAGGATTTGGGATAGGAAAAGATGCAGAGGATCTTGATGGCGCAACAACTCTATACGGCGAAAATAGATAAGGATTATTGTACACATTGTTTGGATTGGGTTTTTAGTTTAGAAAATTGTAGTATGGATAACCGATTTTCCTAAACTATTTAAATTTATAATATTTTATTGCTTGCTAACAAAATATCTCAATATAATACTATCCATGACTTGGAATTGCTAGTTCGAATATCTCCAAACCCATTCTTTTGAAATTGTTTTTAATTAGTTCATCGTGATCAATGGCTTTAAATCAAACGAAAAAATGGAATCCCCAGCATTTCTAGAAAAATCAAAAGTTGTAAACTAGTTTTTTTTAGTTTACTTTCTTTGAAGTTTCATCTTTGCAGGATCTGTTGGCAATACATTCCAATATCTTTGCCGTCTATCGCTGGGTTTTCAGCTGTAAAACGAGAGTAAAGCTTGGAGAGCGGTGCGCATGCGCAGATGTGGTTTCGGCCGACTGTTTGCTGTTTGTTATTAAGCCGGGTCCGAACCGCGAAGCGACTGAAGTACACTTAACCATGACCCACTTTTAGCAGCGGCGACGCCGCAGCGTAGCTGCCAACGCAATGCGACTAGACAAGCGTTCATTATCGGCGGTGGCTGCTAACGTTTTGTAGATTTTGTCAGTTACGGCTCTTAAAAAGAGACTTTGGTTACTTACGACGCATTATGCCTACTTCAAGGGTTCGGTGCGTAGTAATTTCGGGGAGAATTCCCAGTTGAAGTTGGAGCAATCAAAATAAATAAAGTAATAGCCTGACCGAAAAATTGCTAGCTAATTATAGTGGCTTGTTTACCAGTGCCGCCCCACCACTGATTCATCTGAGCGGCCTGCGATGTTCTAAATGCTAATTAAAAGTAATTGCAGGCTGAGCAATCGAGTCCCCCTCCTCCCAACTAGCTGGTAAACGACATCTCATTTCAAGCATTATTCTCCAAATTCAAATACGCTAAGCCGCAGCGAAGTTCTCCAGGTAATTGGCGGGGCTATTAAAAAATGTTCTCACACTGTCTGAATATTCACTATTTTTCATTCGTCGTTATCATGTTACGGGAATCGTGCCTAAGATGACAGTAAGTCATCTGAAAGTCGCCATTAACGACGAGGCGTTGGCGGCGGGGCGAATCGCTATATCTGCGGCTTTTAAACTGAAACCAATTAAGATTATGGTAATTGCTCAGCTATACATGCTACACATCATAATAGATCACCGAAAGCTCGGATTCTTAGTGCTCTCTTTTGAAAAACGTTGGGACGATTTTTTTAAAGGATGAAAACAAAATTATGAAAAGATTTTGGGTGGATAACAATAGTTTACAGCCAAAACCACAAAGAGTGTGACGGTAATTCCTGGTTAAAAGAATTAAATTTTTAACTTAAAGGTATTTGTTTCGTCAATACCTATCGATACCTAAAAAAAAGTTTTCACGCACACTCTACCTCCCACAAATATAAATATAAAGTGAGTATATTTATGTGCATATATATGTGCCTTAATCTGAAAGTAAAGCTAAGGAACTTTTATCCAAAATCGCAACCCTCTAGCTTTTATAGTATCTGAGATCTCAGCGTTCACAATTTTTTCCGAATAAATGCTTTAAAAAAGGATAAATCTGGCCTAAAAAAGGACAAAATGGCAACACTGAGCTACAGTTCGCAAACAATCATTATTGGTTGGGACTCAAAAAAACATTGTTTTCTAAAGAGAAGATTTGTTTCTTAAGAGGGTGCGTTATGTTGCCAATTAAACTAAGAATTTAAAGTCATGTTTTATCCCTCGCATACAAATTTGTTATCTTCGTTAATTTGAATTCTACTCTGGAATATAACTTTATTTTATTAATACAGAATTTTGAATTAAATTTAACATAAATCGAACGACTATATAATATAGCTGCCCTAAGAAGGATCGAGAACAATACGAAAACTACTGTAATTTTGTTTGATGCAACAAATACGCAAGAAAATCTAAATGTATCGATTTGGTATATGTAATTGTATAGGAAAGATCTGCAAGGGTATATAAACTTCGGTTAGCCGAAGTTAACTTCCCTTCTTGTTTTAATATGAAATATTTTTTGATTTTTGTGTAATTTACCTCGATAGAATTTAATTTATTGTGAAATTCTCCTATTAAAAAACTAGATAAACAAAAAAATTTACAAAATGTTTAATTTTCTTAGCTTAACGTATTGCGCATATAAGGCAAAACTAATGTATTTGTATATAATATTGTTAAATTAAAAATGTACTCACAAGTTTGCCGTCCCGTAGCACAAACGAAGTTTTCGTTAAGTAACCAATTTTGGCGGTTTTCTTTTCTGCGTTTGAGTATGTAAATTGCCTCAAAATTGTTGTTGTGCAAAAACACAAAGCAAAACAAGCCAAGTCAAAGAAACAGCTACTATTTTTAGTCGCACTTGAATGCACAGAAACTTTGGAAGTGGGAAATAGTTATAAACAAAGGTGAGGTTGCTATAAAAAAAGAAACAAATAATGTTAAACCAACATTTTTAACCTCTTGGTGGAAAAAAGAACAAAAATTTGTTTAAGAATTTCTTATGGTGACATTTATCTATTTGCATCTTTTTTATCAAAATTAACCGATTCCATAGTATAAAAGAGTGTGAAAAATATATTTTTTGCATTCATCATATTTATTTTATTTAATCTATCTTTCGAAAGTAAAAAAAAAAAAAAATCCAAATATTATTCACGACATTTATCTGATCATTTTATTACTTTTCGCCTTGCTCTTTGCTGCTTTATTGTGTTTCATTGAGATCGCAAGAGCTCGCGAAGTTTACGTAGGTAACAATTTATGCAATATTTGTTAATATTTACTCTCGAGTTTGTATTAAACTTTGTTGTATACAGGTTTCTTGATTTGTTTTGAGCTCACTCGCAGTTGATAATTGTTATTGAGTTTTTTTCGATTGTTGCTGTTATTGTCAATTGCAGTTCTCCCATGGCAAACAACTTTTTTTGCGGTCTTGCTTTCAACATTTTCTTTTAAAGTTACGTCACGACTGCCAAGGTAGCATGATCCTTAGCGGAGTTATCACAAGATTTTTGGTATATTTTGTTGTAGGTAAAACTATATGTTTCACTTGATGTCTTATAGATTTAAGCCTCGTTTTTGAGCCCGCCTTACTTAGAGTGTTGAATGGATCGGGGAGCTATAATACTATAGTACAATATGGAGGACGACGACGACTCTACCGCTCGAGAGCTCGCTTGAAACTGGTTGTGGGAACAGTCGTGGCGATCGGTTTTTTATTAGTTTCGCTCACAAAGAGCTTCGTTGTTGTGCTTTTTCTGGTCTTGTCTCTCAAAATTACAACAATTCCGACTTGAGCCCCCGATTTTGGAGGCTTCAAACTGCAGGTGCAAGGGAGAAGGGGGAACTGCTCGCTTACAAACCGCAAATACTTCTAAATGTTTTTGTACATCTCCTTTATTTATTCATCTATTTTCGGTTTTTTTCACTCCGACTTCCCTTTGCCGATTCGGCATGTGAAAATGCGTTGAGCAAACAAAATGTGTTCCGTCCACAGCCAGCACCTTTGTTTCATTTTGGGCAATTGCAAAAAAATAAACATTGATAAGCAAACGAAATTCGATATTTCTTTAGTTAACGGGAAAAGGATCATTGACTTCGGTGGTAAAATAAGGGGTATCTAGAGATTAATATTATGCCTAGTAAATTATAAAAATACGGGTGCCTTAGTCATACATTTAGGGCGATTTTTCTTAAATCTAGGGCAATTTTTCTGTTTTCAAAGGTAATTGCCCTGGAAATAAGAAAAAAGACCTTTAAACTAAAGGCAGTTTTCTATATATTTACACACAAAAAAATAAGCTATGTAAAATCAACATAGCAAAATAGTAGTTTAGTATTTTCTGAATTTTTCATGTATTTTGTTGTTTTATTTTTTGGGTCATCGAATAATATTTAACAATTAAAATAGTAGAAAACCTATTTACGAAATTGTCATGTATTTTGTTGTTTTATTCATTTGGCAAATTAATAGTAACGTCTCAATTAATATCGTAGCAAAACTATTTTATTTGTTCGCGTGTATTTTGTTGTTTTATTTTTTGGGGCACTGAATAGTGACACCACAATTAATATCGTAACACAACTATTTTTTTTCTTCATGTATTTTGTTGTTTTAAAAATACAATTATAAATTGTTGGTCAACTTTTTTTCTGGACTTAGGGTGGCTAGAGTATCCGACTCATAATCTCTGGGTCGTGAGTTCAAGTCCCGCTTTTGCAGATGATGTTTTTCCCTTTTTTTTTTGGTAAATGTTGATTTCAAGTCTATAGATTTTCCTCTACAAAAATCATTCTTCTGTGACCTACTGGTTAGAGTGCTGGACTCCAATGACTGCCGGCCCCGACTTGTAAGTTTAAGTATCTGGGAAATGTAAGTGTCTATAAATAGCTTCGATATAAAAAATAAATAGAAAAAGTTAAAAAAATAAATTTAAAAAAACAACAATTTTTTTCCGGTAAAATACTATTTTGTAGGTAATCTCCTTTTTTATAGGTAACCTACTATTTTTTTTGGCATTGTTCTATTTTTTATGGGTTAAGGCAGTTTTCACTATTAAATCGTTGATTTTACATAGTTTTTTTTTTGTGTGTAGGGTGTTTTTCTCATATTTAGGATTATTTTCCAGGGACCGAAAATAATAATTTTTTTTTGAGTAAAAAATTAAAATCACAATAATGAATCTTTGTAAGCGAAAAAAATATCGCTCAGAAATAATGATTATTTTGTGAACGATATTATTTCGCTTAAAAATATCATTGAAAGTGCGATTGAAGCCGTAAGGTAAATTTAACATTCGGACGAAAAAAGGGCAGTCCACGATGGCTTTAAGTAAGACGCAGCATAGATGCTGCCTTTTTAATAAAAAAAAAGTATATCATATTAATCCGTATATAAAACAACATATGCTGGTACAAATGTAAGGAAATGGGTAATTGTCCGGTCCAGTTTTGTGGTAACATTTTAAACTTTTACGACGTCATAATGTATCATGAGCGGTTGGCAGAACACACTTGATACATCATTAATCATTTAACATATTGTTCTGCTGAAAGCAGCCAGTAGAGAAATATTTTTGTGACAAATTTAAATATTACAGAAACTTTAAGACAACTCGATTTTTAAAGAAAATTTAAAAAAGCACCATTGTTTTGTATAGAAAACCGGGAACTTAAAAATTCAATTACAAGACCATGGCACCCCGCTAGTAAATATGAAAATATAATATCTTTATATTTAAAATTATACATTTACTCAACTAAATAAAAACCAAAAATATTTAATTTATTTATATAATCACAAGGCTTTAATATAAAATAAGTAACTAGTACGTTGTAACTTAACCCTTTCTAAAGAGTTGATCGCATTCAATTGCTGCATCAGGTAAAAACCTTCGGCAATTTTGCTGTTAGTCAAACAAATAGTTTTGGCTGCGTTGAGTAATTTCGTAAGTAATTTCCAAGTTAAGGTCAAAGAGTTGGTCGTCGATATACAAATAGCTCCACCCCCAAGAAACCGGGGGAGCTTTGCACTCCACAGCACGGTTGAAAAACGCTCAAATTGCTGGCATGTTTAGCACTTTTATGGGCTTGCTAACAACCACCCGCCTCCGTCCCCTTAATTTCCCATAAATGTGTAAGTTGCATGGCAAAACTAGAAATAAAAATAAAAAATGAAAAACAATTACTGTGCCTGTTGATTTTGCATCCTATACACTCGCTGTGGGAACCTTTTGCTTTTATAGTTGCCATAAAATTCATTTCCACACACTCATATGCAGGCGCCTCGTGATAAAATATTGCACAAAAATCGAAGCTGCTGTCTAGATCTGTGTGTTTATTTCTTTTCAAGTGGTCAAGACATCATTAATATTATGGGAATTCTTAATTCGATTTTAGCCAGTCAGTTTCGCCTTTGAAGATATACTGACTGAGATCCGATTAAATTGAGCGAGTTGAAAGCCTCGTTGAGCTCGCGAAGGTGACAAGCGTCAGAAGCGTTAAATTGTAGCACTTAAAATGATTGGAATGAGTCAAAAATGGGAGCCTGAAACCCAATGACAATTGGTGGCAGAGGGTATAATTAAAATTTAAACAACCCTTGCACGCAACATAATTAACACATCAAAATAGTTAGGTAAAAAAATATAATTTTGGGTGGAACATTTATAAAACAAAACATTTTGTGTCACAAAAAAATTTGAATACTTAAAATTAATTCTAATTCCATTATAAATTCTAGAACTTGACTCATTCCTTCTCCACTCACTGATCTCCAGATCTAGGTTATCTTTATCAATTAATAATTTGCATACACCTTTAATTAATAAATTAATTAGTGTATGGGAATGCATTGTGCTATTGAATAATTCATTGTTAAAGTTGAAAGTACAGACGGTTTATTGTATGGAATTTTTATATATTAATAATACAGAAGTTTAAAAGATTATTTTACTAAAACTGCCAGAAACCAACTTCACATTACACACAAAGTCACCTTCATAAAAATTGAACTTGAGGGTTGGCATTAATTTTGGTGGACAACCACAAAACGCAACCGACTCTCAGATCTACACCAACTCAAGTCATGTAGTTTTTCCCATGTGCCACACAAATCCAAACAAACTTCAAGTGCATTCTGTGGCCTCGGACATAAGTCATTTAATGGCTAATCAGTTGGAACAATTGTATTCCTTTTGGTAGCCGCTTATGGCATTTTCCACCTCCTCCCACGAAAACATATAAATATTGGGCAAACAAATAGCCAAAAAGTACATCTGAGTTAGTCATGTGCCTGCTAATTGCTCGGTGTCAGCTCAAGCGATTGTACGTGGCGATGTGTCAGCCAACAGCTGAATATTATATCTTCTGATCAGGTCAGGTATTTCCGACTAAAATTAAATGTGTATCCTGATTTCTGAACAAAAATATGTAAATCATATAAAAATTAGCAAAATCTTATAGAAATGGAAAATGGAATCATTTCAGTTACATTTAAACTTCCCTTATCAAGAAAGACTTCTTGCTTTAGCTGAGTAACGGGTATTTCTTAGTCGAGGCACTCCACTATAGCGTTCTGTCTTGTTTTAACACTCGAAAGCTTAGAATTAATGTGCGAATGATTTAGTTTCTATGATAATTTTTTTCCCCGTGTAGGTAACATTCACTATACATTCTTTAAAAGCGTCCAGCTCTCCGAGATTTTAGACTTTTCGGGTTCTTACTTGCGAGGCATTTTGAGCCTTATGGAATCGGTGCTGTTCCAGGGATATTTGATAAAATATGGCCCAGCCTTCAATGTTGTAACAGCTAGAAGGAAGCGTTTCTTACCGTATAAAGTATATATATTCTTGATCAGGATACCTAGCCGAGTCGATCTAGCCATAGTCTGTATGAACGCTGAGATCTCTGAAACTACAAAAGCTAGAAGATTGGCATTTTGCATGCAGAATCTAGGAGTAAATACCCAGGACAAGTCTTTCTATTGCCGTGTATATCTTATAGCTCCCATAGGAATAATCGTAAAAATAATTGAAAAAAAATTGTATCTGCGGTGTTTTTTGACATATTAACCATTGCTCTTGGGAATATAATTTTTTCAACTGTACTGAATTTCGAATTAAATTTTATAAAAATCGGACAACTATATCATATAGCTCCCATAGGAACAATCGGAAACTGAAGGGAAATTAATAGAAACAAAATTATAGCTTTGTTAAATTTTATTGTATTCTCTTCTACTCTGGAATATAACTTTATTTTATCATTTCAGAATTTCGAAGTAAATTTAACATAAATCGGACGACTATATTATATAGCTGCTATAGTAAGGATCGATCAATTAATGTCAATAGAATACGTAAACTGCTATAATTTTGCTTGTTGCAAATTGTATTGGAATAATCTGCAAGGGTATATAAACTTCGACTGGCCGAAGTTAGCTTCCTTTCTTGTTTTTTACGAAAAAATCGTTTTTAAATGTAATATATGCGTCATTTAGTTAATTACAATCGGTTTTTGTAAAAAGCTGGAGTCATTTTTCGATATTTAAATATCAGTTTTTTAACAAGCTCAGTGAACAAAGAATTAAATTAAAAGTCTTTTGACAATTTCTAAATGACAAAAAGTAAAAAGTAATTTTTTAACTATTTAAGAAAAATTATGTATTTAACACTCCATTAATTAATTAAACATAATTAAATACGTAAAACCGAAAAATATAAACAGTTTTGAATTAAGTTAACTGCACGTTAAAATATTGTGCCAAGCCTAAAAGTATGCAGCAGAACTGTAAAAGAAATATTTAAGTAAATTCCGATTGAAGCCATATCACTATTTTTGCAACAAATTCAGTTTAATGTTTATGTACAATTTATACATACAATTGTAAACATATCAACCTTAGAAACTAATTGTGTGTGTTTGAATTGTTCATTTTGGTACAAATTGCACTAAATCAATGCGCTTCATCGATCGCTTAAAGTTCTTCGGTTGCCTTGACTGGTGGGCTGTGTATGCTTTAAGTACAAAAATCAATATTTTGGAGGCACTTAAACAAACTTAGCCTATTTTGCTTGATTGTAGACGGCGACATTGTTTCTATTCAGTTTAAAATAGGTCATAGCAACTAGGAAGTGGTTTTGGTGCTACGATTCGCAAGCTATCACTTGGACATATCACAAAACGTGGTTTGCCTCCGCATCCTCGTTGTTCTTGGAATCTGGAGCAGCATCAAGCTCAAGATCACTTTCTCACGCCGTTCGACAGGCATTGGCATATTCCACACAATCGTGCAGCGTGGGGAAGATCTCAAAAGGTCCTTCGCTGAGGGCCATACTGTGCACTAGGGTATCGTAGACCCGATCAACGGGACTGGCCAGCAGCAAGCAGGCTCCGCGCACCCTCAGCTCCTTGCTTACATCCGTGAGGGTTCGACATCCCGCCACATCTATGTGTCCCAGCATGGAGAAGTCCAGAATGAGCACCTTGAACGCACCGCCGGACTCCTCCATCTGGCCGTTGACTGCCTTCCCACCGTTTTGCGATACCGGAGAATAGCTCGATTTGCTGCCCTTGCTCGGACTATTGCCTTTGCTGCTGCTGACCTTTGTCAGTGGAATCTTGTCCAAACCCACGGCCTCGTACAGAGCCCGACGAAAGAACTGGCTTGTGGCAAAGTTCAGCGATCCGCTGTACCGGAAAATCCGGGTCTCGGGCACCTGCATGGCATTTCTGTGCTGGTTGAGATCCATATAGATTCCCGGAGCCTCTGGCATGTAACCTAAAAGGCAGGAGTAAGGCTTTAGACCCTTGATGTACAGGGCCAACAGGGATATGCAGATGCCAATTAATAGACTGCAAAGGAAATCAATACAAGTCTTACAGAATTTGATCAATTTCATGTGGCACAACTGAAATGAAACCTACCCGATGTCAATATCGATGATCACTACGCAAAGAAAGGTGGATATCCAGGTGAACATCTCCAGCTTCCCCTGCTTGGAGAACTTTTTCAGCTCCTTGGCCTGCATAAACATGGGTTTCAGGGCCACTATGATTACGCCTGCCAGAACGCACTAAAGGAAGGGAAGTGAAATTGTAAAAAAAGGGCAACAATATTGAAATCAAATATTGGGCTCACCCTGGGCAAACTGCCAAAGAAGGGACCGATCCACATAAGAGTGACCACTACTAGCGAAGCGGATACCAATGAAGCGATCTGTGAAACTCCACCCGTCTGATCCTGGATAACGGATCTTGACAAGGAGCACGCCATGGGAATGCAAGAGAAGCATCCGCCCACCATGTTGCCAATGCCCATGGCGAATAGTTCCTGATTCGCCCTCACCTCATAGCCATGCTTCTTGGCGAATGTCAGGCCCATGGACATGATTATGGAGTAGGTGACTATGGCAATGGCTATTGAATCCACGGCCACCTTTGGCACAAGATCCAGGCGCGGCAGAACGGGATCCGGCAATCCGCTGGGTATTGTACCAACAGGATTCACCTTGTAGTCGATCTGCAGGTTGAACCACTTGGAGATGAGGGTGCCACCGATCACCATGATGAGCTCTGCGGGCAGGGGAAAGCGACACTTTTTGCTCAGACACGGCTTTAAGATCTCATTGCAGATCGTCATAAATAGGATCACCGCCATGCAAAAGCCAAAGTTGACAAGATTCGTCTGCGGCACGCCCTTGATCACATCTATAACACTGTATATGATCTTGAAAGCGCCTTTGTGACGGGGGACTGAGATGCCCAGGACATCTTTTAGCTGGGCGGTGACCACGTGACAAGCTGCAGCAGTCGTAAATCCATTGACCAGAGGCTCACTCAGCAGGGACGACAGCGTTCCCAGCCTTAGAAAAGCCATTAGGAGCTGAAAAGAATTTAAAAAATATATTGAGTTGAAAAAAACATTAAGAGATCTCTGAAATTAACTTACGTTCACAATGCCAACGGTAAGGGCCAAGGAGGTGGCCACCTCCAGCTTTGTGATGGGATCCGCAACCATGGTGGAATTTAACAACTGAAAAGTTGATGCAGTGGTTGTGGCTGCCAACGCGGAAAGAGTAGATGCGCTGGTTGAGGTAGTCGAATCGCCGAGTGCTGAAGAATTCCAAGCCAGAAGAGGAGATGCAGTAGTAGGCAGCAATCCGGTTCGGATGTGTGAATGGTCATCCACATTGGCGAACGTATCCACCACCTTGGCCGTCATCATGCTGGCCACCGCAAAGGTGCCAATGGAGATGTGCTTGGAGGTTCCCAGGAACATGTAGGCCAGAACTGGGAACACGGCCATATACAGACCGTTTCCTGCCGAAACGCCTGCCAGAATTCCATACGCCATGCCATGCGGTATGTTCATAATAGCGACGGTAAATCCGGCGATAATGTCTCCAGGAAGGTCTCTCCTGGGAGAATACTGAGGTAGCCATTGCAGGATGGGAATCACGCCGGTGAAGAGTGCGAAGAAGTTCCAACTATGCCAGCAGTTTCGCAGGGAGGACGGTATGCTCTTGTCCCGGGCAGCATATCCCGTTTGCTTGATCACCACCTCGTGGGTCAGCACATCCCTATGGATGCTGTATTTTGGCTGGATCTTTGGCTTACTAGGTGCACTGCCACCATTTCCGTTAGTGTTGTTATTGTTCAGTGGCTTTGTTCTGCAAGAAAAGAAATAATATTAATTCCTTCGTGATTGAGTACAAATTATGTTTCTATTTTAAAATCAAGCAAACGTAAAAGCGTTATAAGAAATAATTACATTTATATATACTTTTTATGTTAACAAAGAATTAAAAAAAGTTTATTGAACTGGCAGTAAAATATGTTCATTCCTCCTATTTTCTTAATATACAAAACCCATAAAAGGAACTCACTCTGGACTCTCTTTAGCACTAGGCATTTTGGCTAACTCTTCCGCTACTTCTATGTCTTTTCTGTTCCTGCCGCGTTTCACATTGGTGTCTGTGAAGGGATGGACGCGAAGGTAGCGTTGGAATTGCAACTGCCGGAAGCGAGAAACGGGAGAGCTAGGATCACAATCAGCGCTTTTGCGTGTCTTGGGTTTTGTTCCAGTGGCTCTGATTGGTGGGTTCTCTTTCACTACAATAGGTAGTAATAAAGTACCGACTTCGTTGTCGATGTGTAAATCCTGGAAATAATTCCCTATCGCTAAGGGACGCCGTCTCCTCTGAAGATCGTGCAAGTCCTTTAATCGCTTCCAGGCTCCTTTTGGCAAGGATCTAAGATGGAGCTTAGGTTTCTAAAAGAAAAGAAAATGATATTATTAAAAGGTGGTTTAATTTTAAAGCTTAGCATTTAACCCTTAGGGTTATCAATTTTGTGGATTACACATTTATTTAATTAAGTTTACCGTTTCTTATCAATTTAAAGCAACCAAATTAAAGAAAACGAGGACGGAAGCTAACTTCGGCAAGCCGAAGTTTTAATACCCTTGCAGTCCGCTATATGTCTCAAAGTAACAACAAGAATCCTAATTCGGTAAAAAAAAACACGAAGTCTTCTTAATAAAAGGGACAAATTTGGGCCGATTTCACCCTATTGTTCCTTTGGGAGCTATAGGATATAGACGTCCGATCGGCACGAGCTTTTACCCTGATCAAGGCATGCGGGAAAAAATACGATTTGGAAAGATTCATGTCAATAGCTTTTACAATGCGCGAAATATCCTGAAAAACGTCAAATTTTAACGGATTTCACCCCATTATTCCTATGGGAGCTATAAGATATAGACGTCCGATCGGCACGCGCTTTTACCCTGATCAAGGTATTTGCAAAAAAATACGATTTGGAAAGATTCATGTCAATAGCTTTTACAATGCGCGAAAAATCTTCATTTTTTGAAAGCTATGTATATCCGATTGTTCCTATGGGAGCTATAGGATAAAGACGTCCGATCGGGTCGGTTTTCAAACTTGATCTGCGTACACATGTTTTAGGACGACTGTGAAAGTTTCAAATCGCTATCTTTTAAACTGAGCTCGCAAACGGTATTGAAACAGACGGACAGACGGACATGGCTATATCGACGCCCCTATTGATCCTGATCAAGAATATATATACTTTATGGGGTCGGAAACGTCTCCTTCACTGCGTTACAAACTTCTGACCAAAATTATAATACCCTCTGCAAGGGTATCAAAATAGTAATACCAAATATATTTATACAATAAATAGACTTGTCCTTCTGAGGTCATTATCCGACACCATGTGAATTACCTTTTTAAATCTTTTAAAGATCTTCAAGTACCTGTTCTAATTTGTTTTCTTATCACCATTGACACTTCAAAAGTAGGAGATAGTAACCGCTGGAAAATTTTCGGCAAACCACTTGGAGCATATAATCTAAAACATTGAACCTAGTATTTCACCACATCAGTTAGATAACATCTAGCAAGCGCAAAAGTGATGCTAAACTTTCAATCAAAAACAACTGGCATCTATAGCTGCTAGCCTTATCACTCAACGCACACGACTGAAGCATCTATTATTGCTGACAGATCTTTAAATATATCATATCCACGAATTCGTGAAAATTTTCAGCTATAACGAATCATGATTTCATAGCAAATGCTAATAGGTTTAATTATTCGATCAACATGCGTTCTTTGGGTGACCGAAAATTTTTGATGAAATTTGTAGAATTCCCTTCCCAAAATATTCTCCATCGGCCTTTATTACGCTTACGCAGCGTTGACAAATGTTTAACGTTGCCGTGTTTCCTAAAGATGTTCATCATCAATTACCGTCTAGCGAAAGCCACTTGCTAAGTGCTCAATAAAGTAACGTACACTTGCGATAAATGGGATAACAGTAGAGGGCATTTTGCGCATTTTGTCATTCGTTTCATTGGCTCAAGCCATAATCACCTCTAATAATCGGTTCATGGTAGATAGCTTTTATGACCAACGTCTAAGCCAGTACCAACAAATAATAGTTCGAGGGTTTATAGTGAAATTATAGGGGGATAACAAAAAATGGCAAGTGCTCATTTCGGTTAAAGTAAAAGTAAGAAAAAGAAACTGTATCCTGTACTATAGAATTAATTTTAAAATATTTATATTTGGAATATTTTAAAAAAATGTAATATTTAAAGTTGTCAATTTGACCAATTTGACATTAAAATAACACAAAAGACTTTAGAACAAAATATAACTTGAATCTTTATTTACCCTACAAAGCCCCGTTACCAACTGACACAATTCCTGCTAAGTGACCATAAAATGGCACTCCATAAACCAAAGTAAACAACTTCATAAACCGGATCTACAAAGCAGCTGCCAGACATAACAACAAATAACTTCAGACATATATTTTGAAAGCGGTGTTCGGCAACACCACTTGCATCATATACCTGGAGTAGTACTTCCCCAGTTTTTACTTAGTCAAAAGCCGTTGAAACACTGCTGCCAATGTCAAGTTCGCCGTTTTGCGAGGTGACTGAAAAACCAAAGGTATCGCCAGTTATATACCAAGTATCTTTATTCAATCGGGAGATCAAAAGGGCACTGGCCTACCGAGATCAATTGTATAAATTGAATTGTTGAAAATAACCCAATAAACTAAAATTGAAAGAATTTTGTAATTTTTTCGTTTTCGCTCGATTTTCAAAAGTAATGACTAATCCATTAAAAACGAGCTTATTATATATAGAACAAACACCCCGAATCCGGTTTAATTGTGATGCCCCTGGCTTATTGTTGTATTGCCGGCAACTGCGGGGGACCTCATTAGTTCTACCAACCAACCGATTACTGTAGAAGCAGAGTGCAAAAAACGTGATCCAACATTTGACCCAAGCGAAAACGCTTATGTAATGGGCCCACACGCTCATGTGCGTTTGGGAGAGTTAAGCTCAAAAGGGAACCGAAGGGAAGGGTAAAAGCGCTATATATAAACATGGTTCACAAGTGCTGTAGTGAAAATCGGTGCTGAATTCTTATCGAAAGTGTCCACTTTGCTTATCAGCAGCACGAGCACTTTCGAGCCCTCGTTAATCAATGTTTTAGCCTCGGCACGGAGACAAAACCGCGAGTTTCAGCGAACTTTATTAAATAACAAGAAAGGAAGCTAACTTCGGCCAGCCAAAGTTTATATACCCTTGCAGATCATTCCAATACAATTTGCAACAAGAAAAATTATAGCAGTTTACGTATTATATTGACATTAATTGATCGATCCTTACTACAGCAGCTATATAATATAGTCGTCCGATTTATGTTAAATTTAATTCGTAATTTTGAAATGATAAAATAAAGTTATATTCCAGAGTAGAAGAGAATACAATAAAATTTAATAAAGCTATAATTTTGTTTCTATTAGTTTCCCTTCAGTTTCCGATTGTTCCAATGGGAGCTATATGATATCGTTGTATAGTTGTATAAAATTTATTTCGAAATTCAGGACAGTTGAAAAAATTATATTCCCAAGAGCAATGGTTAATATGTCAAAAAACACCGAACATACAAACCGGCCGGTTCCGACTTATATACTACCTGCAATAGAAAGACGACCTTTGGTAAAGTTTCATCTCGATAGCTTTAAAACTGAGGGACTAGTTTGCGTAGAAACGAACGGACAGACGGACAGACAGACAGACGGATAGACGGACATGGCTAGATCGACTCGTCTAGTCATGCTGATCAAGAATATATATACTTTATGGGGTCGGAAACGTCTCCTTGACTGCGTTGCAAACTTCTGACTAAAATCATTATACCCTCTGCAAAGGTATAAAAAGGCGGAAAATCGGGAATACACATCTTATGTTTTAATATTCTTATATACATTTTAGTTAAGGGATAGCTAGACCTATTTTTAAAGCTCCGCAAATACTTTAATTTCATGTATTATGTGTCAGACGTTGATGTTTTAAGATTGCCTTTGACACGGACGTTTTTATAATGGAATTTCTACACAAAAAGAGTTTAAGTAAGACATATGATTTATAGGACTTTTAAAGAGCTCAAAATACGAAACTCAGGCAGATAACATAATTGCAATATTATGTTATCTGCCTGAGTTTCGTATTTTGAGCTCTTTAAAAGTCCTATAAATAATAATTTCAATATTATGTTATCTGCCTGAGTTTCGTATTTTGAGCTCTTTAAAAGTTAAAAAGAAAAATTTGGCGGTTTTGAAGGTTAACGAAAGTTGTTAAATACTACAGCAGTTAAAAATGTATTTTTGGATTTGTTTTGGGTGGAATTGGAATTCTATAGAAAACCAGAAGGGGATCTCCGGGCAGGTGTTTACCGATATATTGACCCTGTTCTTATCAGCAACTACTGGCCATGAAATAGTTACAGTTGGCTTCAGCATTCCCTTTTTTAGTCACCATACGCAGTGCTTTCGGTATCAACATATTGATTGCGTAAGCGATAAAACAAATGTCTGTGATAACGCAGACAATTTTGAAGTGAACTTTAGGAAATTAAATCGGTGGTACGTACTTCAATCATGTTGATTGATCCTCTGACTCTTACTGACGCAGTTAAACCGACTTCTTTGTCTCGGCTAATGAAGAAAACTGAGGCAAATACTAAAAATCGGATCTGATCCCGGAGCTCTGTTTTCCACATTCAGGTGACGTTGTCTGCTTGATGTGATAAAACTGACATTGAAGTACATAAACGGGCATTTCTTGGCAAAATATTTGTCTGGCTATGGGGAAAATTTATGAAGCACGAGAGCTTTTTATAAACTTTATTTGTTACACAAATAATTTGAAAATTAAACAAAAGTTGTAAAATAAAAATAAAAATTATATTTTGGAAGATAACACACAATTTAAGTGTTTGTAGTAATATTTATCTAGTAGGAGCGTAGTCTGATTCATTCATGCCAAAAAATAATGAGTGTAGGACAATGTACATATATAGAAAGTGAAAAGTGAGTCACTTTATAAAGTCAAACAAATTGATTTATAATGCTTGCTTTCCGTATATGAATGTTACTGTGACCCTTCTCATATTTAAATCCTTGAACATATTAGAATTGCGATAATAATAATAAAGTCATTAGCAAAAAATGGCATTAGGAAATTGATTATTTAATGAATACTATTCAACAGCTTGATTTGTAGTCCCCTTCTTCAAAATTAAGTCGATTCACATATTTTCGGTTATCATTCCCAGCGTTTACAACTAGGTCAAAGCTCGTTGGGAAATGTTTGCCTTTGGGGTTGGATCGGGACCTATATGGGACACGCCCTTATCAACAGATTAACCCTTGCTGGTGGAATCCAGTTTCATCATCGATTTGACCACAGAACTGCAAGCACAAACTGCCTTACATCTTTTCCCCCGCATTGTGTTTAGCATCCGTTTAGATATGAATTGCATGGGTTGGACTTTGAGTTTCCCTTGCCTAGCTTTTGTGGAAGTGCTGGTGCGGCAGTTGGCAGATTTTTTATATCTCTTTGTTTAGATTTCGATTGTGCGGCATTTATTTATTTTTCTGCTTTGGAGCCCGGCAATTGATAGGGGGGAATCAGGGGACCATTGGGGCTGCAGCATTTTCTATTTTCCCTACTGTGCGCACGCACAAACTGGAAACAAAACAAAAACTAATTGAAACATTGTTTAATTGATCAATAGATATTATGGAAAATAAAAACTTTGTCTAGTTATGGAGCTAAAGAGCAGACATCAACCAAGATTTGTTTTGCCTTACTTAACATTATTACAGTAAAATATTTTAATTTAATAAATATCTTAACTTTAATTAATTTAAAATGTTAAGGTATAATTATTTGATTAGGTTAAGAAGTATCCAGAAAAAATGTTTTCGATTTTTACTATCTTAGTATTAAAGTTATTATTTGATTTTTGGGTATACGGGTTTGATTAGATTAAAAAGTATCCAAAAGAAATGTTTTAATCCCAGGGCACAAATGGAGTCAATTCTTATCATTAAGAAATTGTTTGGCGGTTACTAACTCGAAATAATCATATGTAAGGTTTAAGCCAAAACAGGTGTGAAATTGGAGAGTTTTACTTTTGTGTTCAAGGCCCCGATTAGTAGCAATCTTTACAACTCACGTATGACTGATAATATTGGAAATAACCTGCTTAAAATACTTATTGATTGATCAAGTGTATTGTTTTCATTTCATTTTAACTTGTTTCTTTATATAATATCGCATATGCCATACGTAATATTCTAGTGTGTTTTATGATAGTCTAAAAGCCAAAAAAATTATCATTTTAGTGTTTTTATAATTATACATTTCAATAATTGTGCTAATTGCATAATATTTACGTTTCTCTCCGAGAAAAACCCAATTAGATGTTATTATTTGTTTTCCCAGGGCTGCGGCTTATCAACAAATCCCAATATACATATGGAGGGTACTCTCAGCCAGCAAAGCGACAGGTTGGCAAAAAGTCCCCAAAACGGAAAAACGACATAAACATTCTATATACCGAACGTCTATATATGAGCACACCATGAACCGGAATACTATATATACCCGATGACTGTGACTGTGTGTCAAGTGCAAGTGCACTAATAAAGAACAAAGTGGTGGCAAGGGGGAAAAGTGGGGAGGAAAAAGGAAACAAAAAACAATGAAGGCAATGAAAAAGCTGAACAAATATACAATTAATTTGATTGTCCCAAATTGACGAGAAATCGAAAAGCAAACGGAAATCAAGAAATGTTGGGCAATATGTACAGAGTGTCGGGAATTAAAGAATCTCCGCTGCTTTTACCTTAAGAAAGCTAAATTATTTTTCGCTGGCATTCAATTCGCCTGCCAAACGAGTACCGCTGCTGTTGTTGTTGTCGTCGTCTATATTGTCGTTGTCGATTTGTTGGCACCTTCAACTTTTGATAGCGCCCGTTGTTTAATGGCCGTTGCCTTTGTTATTGTATCACTTGTTGCCAGTAAAAATTTGATTAGCACTTTTCTGGAGCATGATGCATCGAGAATATATTGAACTTTAAGCACCCTTTGGTAATTTGTTGTTTTACCAACACAATTATCACTTATATAAAACTGGCTAAAAGGCCAGAAATTAATACTAAGACTTTTTGTAACTACTGCGGCTGAGCATAAACTCTCTGTTATTTCATTAATATTTTTAATTTCTTAGCTACACGTTTCAATTTGTGTTTATAATACCGAAAAGCGTCGCTTGCGACACACGTAAAATGTTCTCTCGTCGTTATATCTGCAGTTGTAATTGTTGCTATGTTGTCGCGGGGGTCGAGGGGACGAAGGGGTCGAACGCCAAAAAAAGATGCTCGCGCCAAAAGAAAATAGTGGGAAAATTACGCGAGCTAAAGCGTTCGAAGTGTTTGACTGACCCAGTAAAACAAAAGAAAAAATATTAAATTCACAAAGCGGCTAAGCTTTGGAACTGAAAGCTTTAATCAGCTGATTCGCTTGCTTGTTATTCTATCGGCAAGAAAATCGTAAATTTAAATTTCGTTTAACTATACTTAATTTTGTATCTAACTTCCTAAAATGCATTTATAATGCTAGGCTGTAGAGTATTGTTAACATTTTAAGTCATTTGTATTATAATTAACCGTTATATTAATTCTATCGATAGTTTGAAAGTCGATAATATAGTTTAGTATTTTTCTAAAATTGAAATGTTTTATTATAAATGTAAAAAATGACTATTATTTATGAACTTTTACAATATCCCATAAATATAGCAGGTATTTGTAAATTGTATTATATATATATATATATATTACAGTTATAGATAAACTTCCGTTTAGCGCCAACGCAGACCTGGATCGTAGAAAATACTGGTAAAAACCAAACAATGCGTGTAGTTTTGCTGTTTTTAATGTTATTATTTTAGGTAGATGGTGAACATTTAAAAATATAACAAATATTCCGCCATGAAGATGGGGATAGACAGTTTCGATTAATCGATAACAACATTTTAGGAGATGGACCTATTTAATTTAATCAGGGTATTCCCTAAACACTTGAATTGCTGTTATATGTTGAAAATTTTCACTGATCTTAAAATTTGTAAAGATTGTCTTTTTATTGCTGGTTACTCTCTAAAATTGGTACCGAAAAATATGTAACTACAAATATAAATTCTAATTTTATTTTAAATTAAATATTTCGTACTGATGATACTAAAATTCTGCAGAATTGCCATAACTTTTATTAAAAATTGTGACAATTCTGGTTTTCAGCAATTCAAAAAAAATTTCCAACAGCCCCGAGGCTGTTGAATTGATGAAATTTCTGAAGGTTGACTTTGTATAGAACAGCTGATAATCAGCTGACCGAAATTCAACAATTTTTTTACTCATTCATCGCTAACAATTTTAGAAAGTAACTAGCAATAATATCCCAATTTTACATGTTTTACGTTTTGTGCAAATTTTTAATAAAAAACACTTGTTTGAAAATTTTTAATTTAGAATTTATTTAGGTTCGTTCAATTGCTGAATTTCTCTGTTGAATTTTCAACAATTCAGCATTTAAAGAGTTTAGGGAATACCCTGGCGGAATATTCGGCGGCGATAACAGCGCGGTCACACTGAGGTTGAGGAAGAAGAAGAAGGTAGCTATGACAACAAAACAAGTTGTTTCTGAAAAATCCTTCACTTTTCATCGGCCGCTTTGGGACTACTAGCATACAATTGTATCAGAAATAAGATCCTCGGAATGGACAAGCCCCAGCTGATCGAGCACCTCCACGAGGCTGTCAACTACACGGTGTACGATACGAAATGGGTGCCTCTTTCGGCCAAGTTCGTGGTGCTGGGCTCCAAGGCCAACGGGCACGGAATTATGGACATCTACGAACTGAATCAGGACAAGCTGGTGAAGGTTAAGTCGGTGGAGAAGAAGGTGGCTTTCAAGTGCGGCACCTTTGGAGCAGCTTCGCTGAGGAACCGCCACATGGCCATCGGGGATTTCGAGGGCAGGCTTCAAGTTCTGTAGGCACTAACCCTATAAAAACCCATCGAAAGCCCCTTAATATGTGTAATTTCCAGGGATATGGAGCAGCCAGATCTGCCGGTTTACAATGTCAAGGCCCACAGTGGCATCATCAACACCATAGACGCGATCGGAGGCACTCAGATCGATTGTGGAGCCCCGGAAATCGTTACTGGCAGCAGAGATGGCGCCGTAAAGGTCTGGGACATCCGTCAGGGACAGGCTCCGGTGGTGGACATGTCGCCACCACCACAAATGGGGGATGGCGTCAACCAAAGCAGCGCTCGCCGGGACTGCTGGGCTGTCGCCTTCGGAAATACCTATAACGCCGAGGAGCGCATCGTGGCCGCCGGCTACGACAACGGAGACCTTAAGATATTCGACCTGCGTTCCCTTTCCGTGCGCTGGGAGGCCACCATGAAGAACGGCATCTGCGGCTTAGAGTTCGACCGTCGCGACATTCCCAT
Source organism: Drosophila mimetica (assembly GCA_037075245.1). Classification (NCBI taxonomy): domain Eukaryota; kingdom Metazoa; phylum Arthropoda; class Insecta; order Diptera; family Drosophilidae; genus Drosophila; species Drosophila mimetica. The sequence goes on from JBAMCH010000004.1 coordinate 4,427,244, forward strand.
GAACAAGCTGGCGGTGACCACTTTGGAGGGTGGACTGCTCGTCTACGATATGAGAACCCAGCACCCGACCAAGGGATTTAGTTATGTGGAGGAACGCAACGCTGGGCGAAGCGTTGGCACAAATGGCGTGATCAGCGGTCCGAAAGCCACCGTGTGGGTCGTTCGTCATCTGCCCCAGAACAGGGATCTCTTTCTCACAGGCGGTGGAACTGGCTCGATTCGCCTGTGGCAGTACGAGTATCCCGACAGAAGGGTTATTGACGATTCGGACGGCACCAAGCTGGGAGTAGCTGGAGCGCTGAACATGGTCAGTGCAGCCACATTGAGCACTCAACCGGTCCACTGTTTCGACTGGCATCCGGACAAACTGGGCCTGGCCGTGTGTGGAGCCTTTGATCAGAGTGTTCGTGTTTTGATCACGACCAAATTAAACACTTATTAAGAAGTGGATATCTAAAAAAAGAAACCAACAGAAACGCCTCATACATGTGATATGGGTTCATGGGTAAATGCTTAGGTTTATATATTTATCAATATAATAGAGAATTTAATTGCATCTATTGCGAGTGTTTAAACTTCAACAGAATGTCTTCAATGCCCTTATTCACACGCTATTTATTCACATAACAAGATCAGCAGCTTGACCTGAACCACATTACAAATCAAAACTAGCGTATACAAAGGTAGTGATCAAAATAAACAATACATTTTCTTTTAAAAATAAAATCTCTCTTTATTTATTAGTTTTTAACTAATAAAGAAACAGTAGAAATAGGTTAACTAAGATCTAGAAGCATTCATTCGCTCCTGGACTATTTTTGTCAAATCTTCGATCCGCGTTTCCAGCTGCACCACCTTCTCCGTCTGTTCTGCCGGCACATCCACATTGATGGCCCTTTTCAGGGAATTCAGACAAGACGTGCCCGCCAATCTGGCGGAATTTAGCTGAGAGGTTATCATTACCTCACTCTCGTCCTGGATGTGTTCTTTGATGGCCGCCACTGAGAGTTCGCAGACCTCCAAGCAAAGGTCCAGAGCTTTTATGGCATGCTCGGACTTGGTTTCCCATCCCAAGTGTTTCGGTGTATATGCGCGATATGATTTTACGAGTTTCTCGGCCTTTTTAAGTGGTGTTGGCGCCACCAAAGCAGCCAGTTCCCAAACAAGGGGCTCATTTCCGTGCTGTATGCTCTGTTGTCCCAGCAGCTTTATAAGTCTCTTGATTAATGTACCAGCGCCGCCGGGATCCTCCTTGGAAATACCGTAGACAATTCGGGTGAGCACCTCCTGATCGAGGTAGTGCTGCTTTAGCTCCGCCATTCGTTGGTATGCTCGCATAGCATCCTCCCAGTGGGAAGTATCCACGGCTACTAGCATGTAGTTTTCCCAAACCTTCCAGTTGCTGTAGTTGCACTTCAAGGCTTCACCCAAAACGCGATGTGCCCGCTGTTTGTCACCCAGCTTAATCAAAGCCTTTGCCAAATTGTTCCAGGACTCAAAGCCATTGGGTTCCAAGTGAGTGTAAGCCAGATAATGTTTAACAGCCGCCTCCCAGCGTTCAAGTTGGATGGCGCAGTAGCCACAGCGCAAGAGGATCGACTCCTGCAGGTTGTTAATCTCGAGTGAGATCTCAAAGTGCTCCATAGCCTGGGTGTAATCTGCACTCCGGTAAAAGTAATTACCCCAATATGCCTGCGCTTTCCCACTTGTCTTTTTGGAATGTAACCAAGCCTGCTCGTAAAACTTGGGTTCATCGATTGCATCGCCAAGAAGGCAATAAAGCAAAGCAGTAGGTTTCTTCTCCAGCTCCTGCCGAATGATCTCCGCCGCCTTGTGCCGTAGTTCCAGACTCGTGTAGCACTCGATAACCTGCTGCCAGGCGTGTATGCGAAGGCAGATGTCTAGAGCGGTCTTGGTCATGCCCAAGGATCGCAGTAGGTCCACCAGTTGCAACTGCACCTGCCACTTGGGCCTCAGGTGGGCAGCGAAGCCGTAGGATAGTCGAGCCCGAAGCGATAGCTCCTCCTCTGAGCTGTCCAGCAGCTTGACGCACTCCTCGCACTGTTTCCAGCTGCGTTCCACAGTTCTCCGCTGTCCCGATTCCTGTAGGCAGTTTAGGAGAAGGGCTGCCTGGCGCACTTGGAAAGGTCCATGTTCCTGGTAGAGCAGGGTTTGTGTATACGGCTCCAGCTGCTCATCCGCCAGCCTATCTTTAGGCTGCGAGCGTTTTAATTGTTTTCTTAAAAAAAAATACGGTAATAAAATACAAACTCTTTATCTTTGCCCATACTCACACCTTGGCCAGCACCAGAGCTTGGAGCACACTGGGCAACGTCATTACTTCATTATCCCTAAACTCCACAAAGCGTATCCGCTCCAATCGCGTGTCATCCTCTAGAAGGAGCAGCTTGGGCAGCCTGCTCATCTCGTTTGTGCGTATGGCTGGGGGCAGGTTATGCTCTTCCTTCATGTGTTCAACTTTGAGGCAGAGTTGCGGGAGAGGCTTTTGCTGGAACTTGGTGCGTACTCCAAGCAAACCCTCAACCTTCAGCTCCACCTGTAGATGGCTACATAGTTCATCCAGCAACTGGGAGGCTATCTCCGAGCGGTGAAACTGCAGATAGCCATTAGCCAATTCGAGTAGCAGCAGTGATTGCAGTTCCCTGCTCTCAAACTGGTTGATTTGAGCCTGAAGAAGTCCAGCTGCTGCTTTGAATTGTTCATATAGTGATGCAGCCAAATCGTCGAGGACATGCTGATGTAGGCAGATCAGCCGCAAGTGCCACCAAGTCAGCACCTGTATGAATGGGTTATTAATAAATATAAATTAACAATAATTACGACAATCTACTTTGGACTCCGTATGCTTTTCTAACAATCCCTGAAGTATTTCTCTGGCCGCAAATAATAGTTCTCCAGTCCGAACATTCGGATTTAGCTCCTCACCGCTGGCCTTCAGTTTTTCCTGTGCATCCAGATCGTCAAGGTTTAACTCACAAATAATCTGTTGACAATCTTCTACTTTGTCAAAGGGTCCCGTAAAATTATTTTGGACAAAAGCAAATATCAAGAGCAGGAAATCCCTCAGCTGGGCAGCGGCACCATTCTTTATGTCGTGTTTGCCGTTTTCCCGCAAACGTTGAAGGATCTCCCGCAGATCCTCCACTGTCCACAGATTCTGACGTGTCCATAGTAGACGCAGTTGATCATCGTCTGGCAGATCTAAGCGAAGTAATTACAATATATTTTATTTCGTACATACATATGTATATGTACCTGCAAGCCTTTATTTCTATTGAAAGTTTACCTTCTGCAGCCACTGCATCGTTGAAGTTGCATATATAATATTCACTAAATGCCTCAGCCACCATTATCCCAATTGTTTGTGATGAAATTGTTTAAACTTAAAAGATATGAGATAAACAAATTTGTCTGAACCACGTGCTCCAAGTGCTAGCAAAATCGGCGCGTTTTCAAACAGAGTTTAAGCTTTATCTGAGAAACTATACTTGATCGTTTTTTTTCAGTTCCTCTTGGATTTATTTTGGCCTAATTTAACTATAAAACAGCAATTTCACACGATATTGCTCTAAAATATCTCAACGCGCAAATTGTTTATTAGGGATGAGAGTTCTTGAACTTTCGGCGGCTCATCAGCTGATACGAAATATCGATAGGCAAGGCGGTCAATTTAAAAGGCATCATTATACTAATTAGCTATTCCGAAACAACTAATTGTAAATGTTTATTAAAAAAATAAAATCATTTAAAAATAATAATAATAAAATAAATAAATATACTTTAAATATAAAGCCTCTGGTTTTTTAGTTTATGACATCCTTAAATTTGGAAAAAGTAAAAAATACTGATATTTTAAAGTGATATTTTGAAAACAATATTTATTAAAAATAATGAATTTAAGGACTTTGTTTTTATGTAGACTGTCTAATTAAAAATAATGAATATTATTGCGGAATTTGAAAAAAAGTTTAAATTGACCCGAAGTTTCGAACAAAAAATACTGCCCAAATTCGTTACCCAACACTTTGTTATGGAGGCAATTTTATAGGGTCCCACAGAGATCCATCCACCATCCACCATCCGTTGAACGGATGGTCCATAAGGTTTTGCCGTTCCGAAAATTTTTCAGTTAGTTCCCCGTTAAAATTTGACGGACTTTGACGGGCTCGTTTATACGATAGTTAGCCGATTATTTTTTGGTGCAACTCTGAATTCTTCCTCCTGACTGTGAAAATTGGAACGTTGACTACGAAAACATATTCAAACCAATGGCGGGAAAAAATTTAAAAATGTTCAAACTTGTTGATTTTTGGAAATTCATTATTAATATTTAGTTTGTTGTAAGCAAAAAGGCCATTGGAAGCAAATTGTTATGGGTGGGCCAAAATTTAAGCTATACTGTGACCGAAAACATTATTTATTGCTGATAAGATTCAAAACATATTGTGCAATACTTAAATAATCACCAATTTTAGTTATAAGAGTTGTATATACTCCTATAAAGTTTAATATAGCTTTAAATGCCTAAAAATGCACACAATTGGGTTTGTTTACATTTTGCACTATTAATATTGGCTAGACAGTGGCGTAGTAAGAACGGAGTGTGGGGGTACGGGGGTTAGGCTCTCCCCCGTCAGCAATTTGTATGCAGATTTGTTGCTCTAACATTGGATATATGTTTTAAACTATTATCGTATGCAATTTATTTTGTTTTATTCTACAATGAGATTAGGAGAACAACATTATACAACTGTTTCCCCCAGTTGAGACCCCCTTTAACTACTTTGACATGCGCCACTGCTCTTCAAGTCAGCTGTTATCGGATGGTGGAAGGTGGATGTTGGATGGAAGCTCTGTGGGAACACGAGTTTCACATTTGTCAAAAATCCCAACCGTTTCACACGGATGGACTCTATGGGAAGAGGCTATTAAACTCGGTGAAACAAAGGCTTTATTTTTAGCCTTACGCTAGCCAAATTCGCCCTGTACCGATTAGCGCTGCACTCAATTTCACATAATTAGACGGATTTACATCATTGCCCAAGTCGCGACGGCGCCAGTACGCAAGTTCATGTTTCAATTAAATCGCTTCTAAAAATAGGTATCCGCCGCACTAGAATATTTACATAATTCACATGCGGCGGACTCGTGAAATGACCGAATTTTGTTTTCTGAATCGTTAATATTGGGGGAGTGCGCGGGCCTAAAGGAATTACCTGTGTTAGCGCGCAGCTTTTTTTGCAATTACCAGAACACACAATGACTGATGAAAATAGCTTCGGAAAGCTCCGTGGCGTTTTATTTTTTACGTCTTATCCGCCGCCGTACCTTCTAAATTTAAATTTCACGGTCAAGGTCGTCGATTGCCGCCGCTATCGGAGAACGCGATGTGCTTCTGAGAGGGAGGGGGTGGGACATCGACATCGGCATCAAAAAAGCAAAAACGCAGTACAGTTGCTGGCGGAGAAACAAAAGAAATGTTATCTGCCACATACTTTGTATATTCCGCCGAAATCTGATAGCACAAGATACGATAAAGGCTATCAGTCCCATTTAATTGCGCTGTGTGGGGTTACCTGAGGATACATACATATCTTCGAACTGCATCTGATTGGGTTCAAGGTTTCCCTGGTCAAACAAATCTGACGATAAGGGTGGTAATTCCCGTAACCAACTAATTGGAATTTAAGTCTGCTATGTGTAGTTTGAAATGCAATCTGCGGCTACATTCCTATTAATGTTTTAAGACCATATTTTGAGGTAAGTAAGATAATTGTAAAAAATAAATTATATTGAAAAGTAAAACTTTTTCTAACTCTCAGAGAAATATAAGCTGGTGCGCTTCGTCACTACGTGGACTGCCGTCTCCCATGACATTAGACGTTCAATCTAAAAAATGATTCATTAATTTAGATTATGATTTATTTTATAAATAAAATATGTATAATATTAAAAATGCTATATAAAACACTAAAGTAAATGAGCTAGACCTTAACCGAAATCTTTTGTTCCCTAATAAATTTTTTGGATCCTTTCGTAATTCTTGAAGAAAGCTTTTGTAACGGGGTTATCTTGTCATTACTCTTAAATACGTTTAAATTCTGAATTCCACCACAAAATAAAACAAAGAAGAAAGCTTTCGGATGATTTTCTCTTCGTAAAAAGATACTCTTAGCTTCCAATTTTGTAGTATCGCTGAGTCTCTTGAAGTTTTAGTTTCTCTGCCACTCTTGGCTTAGTCATCACTTTAAAAGATTTTGCCATGTGCTATTTTGGCGCGATTGTGCCGTTCTCTTCCTCTTTTTTTGCGCGCTCTCTTTCACGTAGCCGTTGCATGGCCGCCAAGTGCACATTGCATTCAAATGTATTCGAAACGAATCTAGTGAATTGAAGCCGGCACGCGGCTTCCAAGTGGACGTCATCATGACCCAAAACGGCAGCTCGTTTTTTACATTATTTTTATCTCCATGCCAAGTTGCCAAGTTGCACGTCAACCATGAATAATGCAGATACAAACACTTCATACAGGCATAAAATAGATGCAGATGCTAGCAACCACATCAAATACGCAAATGACTAAGTCGAAATTTAAACAAAATGTGAATGAGAACCAATGAATCAAAGGAAAGCCCAATAAGAAAATTCTTTTTGATTTAATAAAACATTATACATACGTCTTTTAAAAAGTAATTTTCTTTTTTATTCTTGTTGAGAATTTTTCATGGATCCCATTCCGTTTTCAAATATGTATGTCTAATAATTACTTTTTAAAAATTTTTAAAATATGTTAATATTTGTACTACAAATGTTGGGGATGTTGTTGGCTTACTGTCTTTCTGATATTTTTAAAACTAATTAGCTTTACTGATTCTCTGCTATTATATATTTTTTTTCTAATGGCTAGTAAAAATAAAATATAAAATGCCAAATGTCCCGAAAGTTATTTAAAGTTGTGAATAAATTTCCAATTGTCATTTATTTAATGTAATTATGAGGGAACAAAATTGTTAAATCTATTTCTAATTCAAAAGTTTGACTAGGTACATTTATTTTGTCAAGACTTGCTTTTTATTTGCTTAACTGTTCTATATAAATAATTCGAAGTTGAAGTTCTAAGCACAAAACATTTGCTCGCTGTCTCCATCTCCATCTTTGCCTCTATTTATATTTATTTATATCTGTTTTGGTGGGTTTAATTGCCTTTCGGTAAATTTATATTTTTTTAATTTTTAACTTTTTTAATGTTCCTATTATGCCTGTTTTGCTTGCAGGCCAGCCATTCAAGGTCGTTCGGGTTTTGTTTCAATATATTTGTGTATTTTTTTTTCTGACGGTGTGCTTGTGTGCGTTTGTTATGGCAAATAAATGCAAATAAATATAATTTGTTTTGGGGTTTATTTTTACTTGTTGCCCAGCGCTCGCCTGAAATAATTTAATTGCTGTGACATAAAGTCGGCTGCAGTTGCTCAAACATTTGGATACTCAGTTATTGTGCTTCCAGCTTTATTTTCTGATTTTCTCCCCCTCTTTGCATTCATCCATGGAATTGATGTCAGTGGGTTTCCATGTCTCCGGCGCCGGCGCAACATTTTCAGCTTCAAATCAGTTTTCACTTTCGCGCCGCAACTTTCACAAAACTGGCCGCCCCACTCGCTTAGTACCCCTGTTGCCCAGAGACGGATGCAAGGGGCTGACTTTGAGTTCGAGGTCAACGTGTAGCTGTAGAAAAATTGCAATGTTTTTCAAAATCGTCTATTGTAGTAGTGAGTAGTTCTTATTGAATAAATAAAGTAAGGTAATAAAACTAAGATATATATCGATTTTTTATAAGTTTATGCCTTCCCTGCTTATCCTCGCTTGACGAATATATGTATCTAGATTTAAAAATAATTCAATATTAATTTTAAACCGGAGCGCTTTCAAAACGTACTGAAATATTTTCTTCTTTAGATCAAATATCTACTTTTTCAGTATCTGTGACTTGGATATTTTGCTAAAAAATGGTATCAGATCCCATGGCTTTTTTTAAATTAATCGGAAAACTCAGAATAAAATACTTATGTATTTAACCAACTACCAGACTGCCCACGCATATTTGCTTCTAGTCATGCTTTGTTTTGACCTTGCCCGTCTATTAGGAGCCATAATTTCTTGTTTGCCATTCGAGATGGTTAAACTGCTTGATAAATTTTCATATTTCTCTGTGTGCTCGCTGTTGACTAAAATGCCACACAACGCATGCTAAAAAGTTCTACCGAAATTAATTTATTTCGCACTTAATTATTCAGCGCGAGCAACAGAGAGACGCGCTGACCTTGGGCAGCCTCCCCCTAACCGCCGCCAAACCCCCCGTCAACTCCCACAGCGGCTACTCGTTTCTGGTTGTGCTCAAGTAACGACTGCGAAATCAACAAAATCAAATAAAAAAGGCAGAGGCAAAATTTGATCATACTTAGACACATATTGCCTAGAATCACAATGGCCGAACGGGTACCAACAATCTAAAGATTTGAGTGACAAAAAAAATGTTCGAATATAGTTTTTGTTCTTGGGATGGGATTTCAAATAGGAATACCCATGAAGTTAATGCGCAATTGGGTAAGTGGTGCTGACTGCAGGCAAATATTTAAGCATCATGTGACATCACAAAATGATGAGCCAAGCACATTTGGGGAAATAAGAAATAATATTTTTGCGTTTTTAAGGAATCATCTAAATACTGTGAATTTTTTAAATTGCAAGCTAAGTTTAATTGCGAAGAGTTTACTATCCAAAATATTAAAACCAAGCACTTAATTAACCCTTACGAATTATTTTATCTTAATATTCTGTATCTTAAGAATTTTGTATTGCTATAGCTACCTAGTACACTTTTTCCCTCTTTCAAATTTGCGATCTACGGTTTAGTCATAGCGGATTACGCATTTGAGCCCTGTAAACCTCATTCCAGTACAGACTTGGCAAATTACCTAAGCACAATTTCCTATTAACTTTTTTTATGGGATTTTTGTTGATGTTATTCCTTTTAAAAATTTCACACTTGCAGAAATGCAAGCTCATTTCGTGCAATAATATACACAAAAAAAGCTATGTAAAATTAACATAGACAAATAGTAGTTTACTATATTCTGAATTTTTCATGTATTTTGTTGTTTTATTTTTTGGGTCATTGAATAGTATTTAACATGTATTTTGTTGTTTTATTCTTTTGGCATTTTAATAGTAACGTCTCAATTAATATCGAAACAAAACTATTTTATTTATTGGCGTGTATTTTGTTGTTTTATTTTTCGGGGCATTGAATAGTAACACCACAATTAATATCGTAACACAACTAGTTTTTTCCTTTATGTATTTTGTTGTTTTAAAAATACAATTATAAAATGTAGGTCAACTATTTTTCTGGATTTAGAGGGGTCAGAGTATCCGACTCATAATCGCTGGGTCGTGATCTCAAATCCCGGTTTTGCAGATGATGTTTTTCCTTTTTTTTTTGTTAAATATTGATTTCAAGTCTATAGATTTTCTCCTACGAAAATCATTCTTCTGTGGCTCGACTCCGATGACTGCGGCCCCCGGTTCGATTCCTAGCGGAGGCAAAAAACCTTATTTGTAAGTTTAAGTATCTGAGAAATGTAAGTTTCTTTAAATAACTTCCATATAAATTAATATAACAAATTAAATTAAAAATAAAAATAGTTAAAAAATAAATTTAAAAAAAACAATTTTTTTCGGGTAAAATACTATTTTGTAGGTCATCTCCTATTTTATAGGTAAACCTACTATTTTTTTGGGCATTGTTCTATTTTTTATCATAAATTTGTTATTAAGGCCATTATTTTTACCGGCTGTGCCAAAGGAGAGAAAATATTCATACCAAGAATTCCATTAATGTCATCCAACTTAACATTTGAGTTTAAACGTCTACAGTTTCCTGTAAAGGTCTGTTTTGTCATTGTTTGTTGTTTTGTTGTTTACAGAGAGGATTTGAAAAACCTTTTAAAAATATTTGAACTTATATTGTGGACTAGACCTATTTAGGGAAAGCAACGTTAAAAAAAACGCGCCGTGTCCTCTACGTCCGGGTGGTGAGGAAATGAGGGTTAATTAAAGTTTCAGCGGAACTACAAATATATTTAAAGTATTTAAAATGCAAAATTACATAGTTCTACTGCAAGTTCTATTACAAAAGAAAAGTAGGATGTTCGGGTTATCCAACGCAAGCGAAGCTGCGGGCACCCTGCTAGTATAATATATATTTCCACCTGCTTGTGGGACTGTTCCCCTTAGAAGCTTGTTTTTTTTTGCTGGTGCTCTAAGGCAGAATTCTCATGGCCACCTAGAGCAATTATTGCTTATTAATACTGCAGGCGTGGTTGCTATTTTGTTTTTATAGCTTTTTGTCCGTCGCGCTTCATTCCTGTTTCTCGGCCACTTGTTCTTTTTTCCCATGTTCGGTTTGGCGTGCGCCAAAATTCGTTCAATATATCAGTTTTTGAATTAGAAACTATTTAACGAATTAATCAATTCGAGGTGTACACGTGTCGATGATTGCGGGAGGGGTCTAACGAGCTGGAAATCAACGATTTTTGGTTTGAAAACAACAAAATGTGCACTTTGGAACATCCAGCATTTGAGATTATACCGGTACTGAAAAGGTTTTCCACAGTACAGTGGGCGAAAAATCCTTGAACTCGCCGTAGCTTATTTTTCTCTTAACGAACTTAATATGTAAATAAAATTAAATGAAATGGCACGAAATCAAAATGCAACAAGTACGTAGATAAGGCTTTACCTTGTATAGCTGAATATAAAATTGCGAAATTAAGGTAAAAAAGTATGTTATATTTATTCAAAATCGGGTTTTTGTAGGTATCTTTTACTAAATATCCCATTTAGCAACTTTAAATAAAAGAAAACATAGAAAATGTAAAATCAACAGACTGGACATGTAAAATCAAAAATTTTTAGAATATCCTAAAAAAAGTTTTTTTTTTAATTTTAAATATTTATATATAATATTTGATATTTAGAAAAAAGTTTTTTAAATGTCGCATATTTATACTGGTATACCAGTATTACCCGGTACAATCGTTTTGAATTCATGGGTACACGGCTGGTATTTGCATGGTACTCGTAGGTATCAATAAAAACGGGTACAATAAAAAGGGTTTCCTATGGATTGTAAATATATTTGCGTAATATGTATTATATTTAATGGAAATGGAATTGCATATTAATAAGTGCCTTTTTTGCATACCAGCTAAATCAGACGATTGCTACGTCAGATCTTCCGCTCTCGCTCGTCTGATATTTCCCCGTCTCTCTTCCTCCGCTGCTTTTGTCTCTTTCTGGGCGATGTCCCTCCAGTTTTTGCCCCGTGCATTGTGAGTTATTTGCGTCGCCGCCAGCGTTTTCGAGTTTAGCGGCCTGTCGCGCTTTCAAGGACGCCTCGCTTTGTTTTGTTATTGTCTGGAGTAACTCGGTACCTTATAAAACAACAACAAAAACATACATATAAAATGAACAACAGAGAGTGCATTGAAATCAGCGTCATGCATTCGCTTGGAATTTTTAATCCATTATTTTCTACCAAATGTACTCGAACTTCATGTTTTATTTTCCAATTTTCTTTTCACTTCGCTGAATTTCTTTGCGACGTTATTATTGACTCGTACCATATTTACTTAGAATTTTATGGGCAAACTGATTTATTTGGCAAAATATTTGCTAATAACAACAGTCCAAGTCAGAAGGTGAAGGTCGGCACGGAAAGTCCCCCGTCCCGGTACCAACAACACATTTCTATTTATCTAATTAACAAAATTAAAATCAACAAATGCCACACTGAATATTAAGCGATAATTTAGCAAACAGCAGCCCCGCAAACAGAAACTCGCACACAAAACCGCCTCAAAAACAGCTTTGAAAAGAAAGAAGCAAATAGGGAACAAAGTGAAGCTCAAAATTCGGGTTTATGGCCAAGGTCAAGGACGCGTCATGACAATCAGAAAAATAAGTAAGCGAGTACAATGAATAAGCGAAGTGAAATAAAATCAAACTGATTATGGGGCAGACTGACAGAATGTCGAAACCGAAAGATAATTGGGCAACGAAAGCTAAAGAAAGCAGTGTGGGAAACATTTGGGGGGAGAAAAATAATATTCTGAGCTTCAAATTCCGAAGTTCCGAAAAATATTTTCTTATAAAATAGGTAATACGCAAACTTAATTTATAATAATTTAAATGCTAGCCAGATTTATTATTGATTTATTTGTAAGTCGAATGAAATACATAATTGCATACTTAAGTTTTTTAAATTTGGTTTTGAATTTGTTCTGGTAGAATTGCTTGGAATCAAAAAAAATTGTTTTTGTATTTTTTTTTAAACACCTTTATCAGTAAGGAAGGAAAATCTCCATTTACCTAAAAAATACTTATATTATAATAGAGAATTTCCAGAAAGTTTAGAATAAAGTCTCGACTCATGGGTATTGCTCATACATTTAAAGATGCAAACATGACATTTTCGAGATCAGATACCATAGCATCGAAGAGAACGAATTTATCACGGCGACAACGTGGGATGGATAGAGATATCACTGCAATGACATCTCAGTGCACTGTGACCGGCAGTCTAGAAGAGCGTGCGAAGGTGACTACCATTGAAAGACGCTTCTGTGGTATCACTAAAATTAAAAGGATTGCATACCAAGACTTTAAGAAAATCAATTGGTTCGGGAGAAAGAGCGATGAAAGTGTAAAATTGACTAGACTAACGCTCATAGATAAAATCCGATGCTTCGTTCAAAATTTATGAAGTATAATGATTTCAGTTAGAAGTTTGCAACGCAATGAAGGATACGTTTCTCCCATAGGAACGATCGGAAAATTAATGGAAAATTAATAGGGAAAAAATTATAGCTTCCCTTCTACTCTGGAATATAACTCTATTTTATTATTTTGAAGAGGAAAGATCTGCAAGGGTATATCATATCAAGTATCCGAAGTTTGCTTCCTCTCTGGTTTTATTTGAAGTTTTGTTTTTAGATTTTTAAAAGTTTTCTATCATTTTTCCGATTTCTAATAGGAGCTAGCGGTCCGATCTTGACCGTTGCGACATATGCACTATCTGCAATAGAAAGACTTTTAAAAAAGTTTATATAACAAGTTTTTGGGGCTTTTTTTTTAAATGAAAATGTTGGTTTTTTTAAATGAAAATGTTGGTTTCGATGTTTGTCAGTTTGAATGAAAATTTTTTTTGATTTTAAGGTCATTGGGTCTATATTGGTATATTGAAAAGCTCAATATAGAAAAAGAACAAATTCTACCACCCGATACTATAGTATAAACGCCTCCTTGACGTAATTTGTTTTAATAACATAAGTCCAAAAATTATTATTATTTTTTGTAGCTTTTTTAATGCTCAAAAACGGCTCTTTGTTTTAAACTTTAATTAAAATAGCCCTTGATATCAGAGCTTTTTTATGTTGATGGTGCGATCCTCACTTTTTCTTTACCTCGCTAAGAGGTATTTTTTATAATATTTAAGGGAGAGGGGGATATTCGGTCGTTTCCAATCACACCGACTCATAAAATAAAAGATCTGAATAATCAGCGCTGGGGGCTCGCTCGTGCTTTTAATTAATGAGCTGAACTTGGATGGTGGTGAGTAGTTTTTGTTTCGGGCTTTGTTTTATTTGTTTTTTTCAAAGCCGTAGCAAAGCGGAAGCCGAAAACGCTTGACCAGCAGTTGTCTGTCTGTTATCGTTTATCGTAATCGCCGATCTGTTTTAACGTTGTTTGGCGCCAAGGGAAGTGGGTGCTTTTGGGGGTTTGGGGGCAAATTCTACTGAAGGCTTAATTGAAAGTGCAGACAGCGCTGAGTAAAGAGCAAATTCTAAAATAAAATCCAGCAGCGAGACACAGTAAAAAGGCATTAAAATGTATACAAAAGAAAAAGCAAAAAATAAAAAATCAACAACAAAATAAAAAGCAAAGGCAGAAACAACAAAAATTAAATACTCTGTTCAAGGTTAGGTTATCACATTGCCAAGATCAAGGTTACGTTTTTTTTCCTTTATTCTTTTTTTTTGTGAGACGGACGTTTGTCAGTCGGTAAGTGTGTGTGATTGTGCGTCTGTGGTGTGCATATCTGTGTGTGCGTTGCTCACCGTGCCAGACAGAACGTCGATAAATTTGCAAACCTGCAAAAAGCTTCTGAAGTACAAAAAATGGCTCAGACTGGAATAATAATTATAATTGGCTCACGGCCTCTTGTCAGGGGATTTGTAGGATTCGTACTTGCTCTGTAAATTTGTGTTTTAAATTATTTTTCCATGAAAATTTATAAATACGATTTAAAAAACGAAATATTTCCTAACATTTTGAAATAAATGAGAAAAATTTTGTTCTTTAAGTAATTTTTTATTGCTTAAAACCTGGAAAAAGTAGTGAAGTAAATATATACATATATTTTAAATATAAAACCGAGACAGAAAACCGTCTTTTAAGTCCTTTAGAATTAAAAATCAATAAAGTTCTGATGAATTATTTTTATATTCATGTCATAAACTTTTATCTTGGTACTTTTATACATTTAAAAAAATATAACAATTATTTTAAGACAAATATGACTGATACAGAATAACACAGAAAGCTTTTAAATAGAAATCCGTCGTAGAGTGAAAGGTTTACATTGTATTCTTCGGAAAGTATGTAAAAGGGAAAAGAAAGCGTTTCCGACCCCATAAAGCGTATATATTCTTTGTCAGGATCACTATCGGAGTCTATCTGGACATGTCTGTCTGTCTGTCCGAATGAACGCTGAGATCTCTGAAACTACAAGAGCTAGAAAGTGGGGAATCCTGTGGAGCAATGCCTTCAATTGCTTTAAAGGACTTTAAAAATCGTATCGCCTTCATCTTAACAGATTTTGTAAAAGTTTAAATGCAATTTCGTTTGGTTTAGTGATGTCTACAGAAATGTAGAAACTATTTTTTAATCGGAAGACTCGCTCTTTATGACCAAATAATATGAGCTAAATAATGATTAAATCACTGATACCAAATCACCTAGCGCTATCCGCAATTTATGTTGACACTTTCCGACGGTTTATAAATAATTTTCGACGCCTTTGTTGTGATTAATTGGTGGATTCGTTCAGGAAGTCGGTTGCGACTCATGGGTTGGCCCCACATCTGAATCTAAGGCTGTCACTTGCCATTGGGGGCCGAGGAAAAATGAAACTGAAATCGGAATCGTAAATCGCGCTGATAAACAAATAAGCGACTCAAAATCGGAAGTGGCGGCATAACGGTGTACCGTGCATATCCATATGAATGAATGGCCAATCCAAAAGCGAATCATTGAGATATGCGAAGGAAAACTGGTTCCGATCGGATCGGAATGGATTCGGGGGTCGGCCGTGATTCGTTTATGCGGGCGACTCCCAAAAGCATCTGAGCTTGATTTTCCAATTTCGGCCAGCCTTTTCAGCTGATCTCGGCACTCAAGTTCAGGCGCCCAACCCAAATCCGTCGGATCTCCGACGCGCCGAAAGCAATCGCAGTTGGACAGAAACAAATAGATACCAGATAGACGGATGGACAGAAAGACCGAGGGACAGACCTAAGGTCAGTCCGAATGAAGCCGAAATTGCTGCGGCTGTTTAGCAACGCCCAGATCCAAATATTGACGCTCTAAATACCCGCAGAGCCCTCGCAGTGCGGAAAAACCTTCGACGACACCTTGACTTCAATTTTCGGTGAGCCGCTGTTTGCCGTTGCTCTTGGTTGTTGGCAAAGTTGTTGCTGCAAGCATTGTTGTTGTTGTCGCATGTATGTAGTTGTTTGCGGCAGTTTGTTTTCTTCTGGCGAACTCGTGGACTCACCAAACTTGACCCAATTCCGCACCGCTCTTTAGTGTGCGGCTTTAAATGGCCCAAATATGTGACCCTGACCCAAGTCTGGATCGGACTTCTGGACTGGGAATGTATATATGTAGGTCGGGATCTGGTGAGGTTTTTCTCGGATATTACATATGTGAATGTTATAATTTTGAAGAATCGAAACATTTTTCTTAATTTAACGCATCAATTGATATATTTTACTTTCAGATATACTTTCAGAAAACTGACTTATTTAGTAGGGAAGGCGAGTATTACGAAGTTCATTCACGGCAGCAACGGCCGTCCTTACAAACATTTTTCCTCCAAGTAAGTCCACAGTGTGTGACAACCAGGCTCGGGAAAAGCTTTAAAAACGTTCATTTACTCGGATATCTTTCAATGATCTTTGGGGCTTTAAGACTTAACCACTTATTTTTAGCATGATGTAAACTTTCAAATCGTATAACCTATGTTTAATAAAAACTTATTTAGTACCTTAAAGTTCAAAATAAACGTTAAAAAAAGTAGTAGAACAGATTTAGCACTTAAAATTACAAAATAAATGGTCTAGTTCTAAACATATTTTTTTATAGACTAGCGGTTCTAAAGCAGAAATGTAAAATTTTACCTTACTGCTAAATAAAATATTATTTCTTTTAATATTTTTCTTTGCAAACCGACCCTTAACTTAATTTCCTGATATACAGTAATCGAATATCTTTTTCATTAAAGATCAGTGGATCAGATTTAAACTCATTTCCTGTCCGAATCGCTGACCGTGTTGTCTTCTGTCCAGAAAATGTCATTTCAGCTTGGGGTTTCAAGGAACAGAGATCCGATCGGTTGAGATCAACAAACCGATGCCGTCATTTCTCTCAACTGCTGTAAACAAGAGTTGACAACTCCGACCGGCGGCCGAGGGCTAACCGTGTTTATTATTATTTTATTATTACAGCCAAGTGGCCGATAAGGGGCCGATGAAATGGCAAAACAAAAATGTGCAGTAAACAGAAATCCGCGGGCTAAACAATAATAAACAAAGGAGCTTTAGCTCCTTGGAGATTTAATGGACCAACACGAGATGAATTAGCTTCTCGGACACAAAGAAAATAGAATCTATTTATGGCGGCTGGAGGAACGGGTTCATTGCCTGCCTCAAATTCCAGATTAAGTCGAAAGGCTGAAGTCTGCATGGGAGAGAATAATTGTGCGGGAGGAAGGGCTCCCAGATACACGATGCCAGATCCCAGATCCCAACCGTCTGTCCCAATAATTGCCCGAATTATTCCCATCTTTCCGCTGGAAGAAAACGTGAAGCGCATTCGAGACGAACTCAGCCCAAACGCAACTGTTGAAGTGCTGAGCTGTTTTCATAACTCATCGTAAAGCGGCCGTAAATCACGCCCCGAAAAAATACCCCCCGGAGGACACCAAATGCAGTGTAGCAAAGAAGAGGATTCGGCAAGATGTGTTCATATGATATCCTCGCCGATTCGTGTCAAGGACAAATGTCTCATGTCTCACCGCCGAGATTCTTTCGTTTTTTGCTTTAAGCAAATTTCTTAAAAAAAAGATCACAAGAAAAAAAGATTTTTTTTACTTTTCATGATTATTTTTGATTATTATTCCTGTTTTCAATTCACAACAGTTAGTATGTTCTGGATACATATTCATTTAGAAATGCCCAAACCGATCTGTGGTCTTCGGATTTTTTTTGAAAGATCCATATACGATTTCAGACAGAAATCTGACCACGCGTACTCAACCCACTTCGGGTCTCCAAGGACAAATTGATTGAGTCGCCAACGTATTTCCGGCATGCTTTTGTCTTTTCGCTGCACTTATTAGCCGCTTCCTCTGCAGCATATCCAAAAGCGGGATGTCTTCGCTTACATACAGCCGCAGACAAAAGAAAGATCTTGGAAAATCAGAGGAGAAGAGCAGCTGGCAGACCCTGAACTTTGTCGCTGACGCTGGCATTGCAATTCCCCATACTTTTTTCCCAGATTCCCTTTATTCTTTGTCGCCGCTGCACTTGAAAATGGTCTTTGGTACCCGGTCTTATGCATACTGTATCTTGCCTTGAATTCAGCGAGGGAATCAGAAATCAGTGAATAAGTGCATTATCGGGGATGTAAGCAAGTCGTGAGCTAGCCAATTTCTTCTGGAATTTTATTTTTATAGAATTATTGTTTATAAAATTGACCTTGAATCAGCATGTTCTATAAGTAATGGGGTTAATAATACATTTTTTAAGCCTATACTACAAGTTAAATCTCAAACATGTGTTAATACCATAAATGTTAGGTAAAGTTTAAAAAAAAATCGTTCGATTTATTGGATCAATCCTGTTAGACTTAACTTAAGCCTTAGTATCGTGCCACGATCGCATCTCTGATTCCCCTAGGTCATTAACATTAACCGCAGAAGTAGAGGTCCCCAGGGATGCCGAGAACCGCACCCTTGAACCGCCCATTGACCGCTTAATTAGGGCGAGTAAGTACTTTGTTCCGTCTTGATCGCGAGTGCCAGCTTCCTCCGGAGATCTCTCCCCACGCTTTATGGAGTACAATGCCCGACTCGATCGAAATCTCGATGGTCTTTCCATCGGTCTATGACCTGACATGAGCGTCAACATTTTTAATTGTACTCTGCATATAATTTGATATTAAAAGCGTGCTTATACATATAAGCGGTACAAAGAACTCATTTATATACATACATGCATCACAGTGGTTCCTGGTCCGCTTTTTTGTTTGCCCTTCCATATTTGTGTGTGCAAATTTTGCGCATTCTTCAAACTCTTACGCGGTTTACGATTTTTAAAGAGCTTTGCTGTCTTGGACAACCAGATGTGCTGAGGTTTTTCCAGGGGCTTTCTTCAGTCACTCATGACCTTATCTTCCTTTTATATTTCCGAAGAGTCTGGCTTGAAAAGGCAGGGCAATTCAAATAAATCCTGTCATTGCTTTTGTTCGAGTTCAATTTCAAAGACCTAAGCAGCTTGGCATATACATTAAATTGAATGTAGGACACATGTAATATTTTTAATCAGCTTTATGAACTCGAAATAAAATTAATAAATTCAAGAAAGTGCTAATTTTTATACAGTGTTTGTTCTCCTCATCGTCGCTAAATTTGAAAAGTGGTGATTTCAGAAATAGGTTTTCAACGGAACAACGTGTGCTCTAGAAAAATCACCATTATGTGTGTAAATGGTAAATTTCGGTGTAATGTTATCAATTTTTCGTTCTGTTCTTGGTACAGTTTCTTGATATTTAGCACCTGTTACTCTGTTCCATTTAGCCCCTCAGCAAACAGCATTCAACAACACATGCATTAACCCAAGGGGCGATGGAATTTCTCCGAGCTGCCCAAGTGGTTCCCCCAGAAGTGGCGCTTAACTAATTTGATTCATTCTTATTACGCAGCCAGCGCTCGACTGCACTTGACCCTCGGCAATTTGCGTCAATGTCAACGCCCACCCCCCATATATCCACCCCTGTGCTTCGATGGGCTGACAGGGTGGGCAATTACCGCTGTGGGGGCAACGATGGCTGCAGCAATGACCTTGAACATCCAGAGCCAAACGAATGACCTTTCAATGCACACAAGCACTCTGTCTCTTTCTAGGGTTTTATCCAACTGAACCTGTTACTAAAAATAAGCTCGATGGAAAAGCTCGCCGGCTGAAGGTCAAAAAACCCACCCGGCAATGGATGCGACCCTCCCCCTTTTTGTCGAGTGGGGTACATGCATCGGCCGCGTGCGCAAGTTCAAGTGCAAGGACTATTGCACCATGCCCTCCCCTTTTCCCACCCTCTCGGCGAGCTGTGACCTTGTCGTACACCTCGCTGCATTGACGTACCGACCACGGTCACGGCCATGGCCACCATCGTTGTGAGCTGTGGTGTCATCTATAGCCCACGAAAAAATAGCTAAATTATACTGGTAAAATAAAGTAAAATAATAAAATATTTTGTGTGATCTTAGCTTTCACAAGGACAGACAGAAATGGCTAGATCGACGGATCAAGAATATATATACTTTATAGGGTCGAAAACCTACAACAGGTATACAAAAAAAGAAGGAAGATCTGGAATAATATTTTAGTGATTCAAGCTAATTTGTCTTGATAAGACCCAAATGGGAAACACTGAATACAAGTTGGGTGAGTTTAGCCGTCCCCAAGCCCCTAGTCACCACATTTCCACCCCATCCACCATTCACAGCCTTTCCACTACCTCTTACATCATCTTCACCCCCATTCTCTAATGGAATTCTAAGGCGGCCGACCGCTTTGGGAAAACTTTCTCATGGTCATCGCGGCCGGCTGCAAACTATTTTTAAACATTTTCCCTACCCATTTACCACCTGCGTTCACAAAGCTGCGGTTATCAACGTCACTTGGCCAACTTGGGCAATTTATTTGATTTTAATTGAAACCTTACAGCGTTTTTGGGGAAACTCTGTTAAATTAATGGTTCGACTTTTCTCAGAGGAGTTAGGAGTGATGGCTTGTAAGGGATGACAGATTGCTTATGACTCTTGGGTGGTGGAAAGTGCTTAATTAATTATTTGGGGGTTTTGCTATACATGCCGTATTATTTAAATTATTTATTTATAAATAAATGAAATTTATAAATTTAAACTTGTAATTTCAACTATACACTCAACATAATATTGTTTCGTGGCTTTGATTTGTTTAGGATATCAATACAATCGTGATTATTTTACGACACCATTTCTCAACAACTTTTCACCCAGGGCCAACTTTAGGCCAATAAAGTGAAAAGAGCCAAGGCTCCTTGCCCATTACCTGCGTTCCACCTTTCTACCAATCTCTGGCACTTATTTCCAAGAAGACAAGTTAATAAAACAAACTTTGACGACGACACGTGGCTTAATTGCATTAAAGGAATATAACATTGTTGGCATTTTCCACACCAGATTGATGTGCCCCCTCTCTCCGCTGGCGGTGATAAAAAGCAGCCAAAGCGTCGTCCTTTTGTTGACCTTTAACGATGCCAAACCTGGACGAGATGGGAGAAAGAGAGCCAAGCTGCTAAAAGAATCATTTAAAAATCAAATCAAAGTCACGCGCCGCAATGTAATCAACGGCCAGGAGGTGAGTGAGCGAGGCGGCAAAGTGGGACCGAGATGGGCTGCGGTACAAGGTCAAATGTCAGGCTGGCAGCAGGTGCGTAAGAAAGGTCCAGCTGCCCTCAGGAGAAAGCATCTCCACGCGCCGCAAAGTATGCAAAGACACCGGGGTTCGAGGTGTTGGTATGCGTTCGTGTGAGTGGGTGGGTGGTGGCATTGGCAATCTCAAAGCCAGGGCGAGAAAGAGACAGCCGCCTTTAACCTTGAACTTCACCGTTGCCAAGGCAGAAGCTTTCTGACGTCCCTCTCGCTTTTCAAGCTTTTACGCTAACCTTGTGATGAAAAGTCCTTGAGCGTAGTGTAATGTGAGTGGAAATTTTTACCTCGCCAAACCATGAGGGGATGAAACCACCCCAGAAAAGCTGCCTAGAAAAGAGAGCTCTCCCTTAAGGGGAGTGGCTTCTGCGAAAACTTGGGTTGACTGTACTTCGCTGACATTGGGGAGCTTTTGCCTTGGCATTGCACGCTTTTGAACTTTTACCCCGCTACCTTGCTCTTTCTGAGGGGTTGTTGGCTCTCTTTTGTACTCTGCGAAGGCCAGGCGGCAGGTTTGTTGCCATTTTCCGTGGGTGTCTGGTGTGGATGGTGCTGGAAAAGCTCAGTTTTCTGTTGCGCATTTCCAAAGTTCGTCATTAACCCCAGCCCCTTTCTCCCGACCAGGCACACGCAAATTCAATTTGCATTTTGAAATAATTTGCTCTGAGCCGACCTGCCTGGAAATGGAAACCCCTCAGAACTACAGCCTACTTATTAGGGTTTTGCCAGGGGTAAACCCTCAAAAAAAGCTTGGGGTGGACTTGTTTTAATTGAAAAAACTGTATGGAAATATTTTAAAAACTTTACCTTTTCTAGCAATAATCGTAGATTTTTTAAGCTTTGGATAATACAAATGAAAACATATTTATTTCCTCACGGCTTTGTGGAGACCTACAGAAGTTGGCCTGCACTTCAAGCCATTTGTAAAGCCATTTTATTGCTCCGCGATGGGCTGTTTTGTGAATGAACTTGCGGAAAAGCTGGAAAAGTTGTTGGGACAGTCCGCGGCTGGAGGCGAAGGGGCGGATGAGGAGGCAAGCCCAATCCCGGACAAAAGGAAACTTCCGGACAGGGCACAGGTCAACGTCAGGCCTGGCTATTTATAGCCTCTAAGCCCAACTCCCCCTTTGGTATCTTTCCACCAGGTCGATTTTATTTGCACTTGTCAACTTGTTTACTGGCCTGCTAGAAGTTTTTAATTATTACGAAAGCCGAACCACAAACTTCTTGTCACGCGAAAGGAAAAGCGCAACCTTGACCACTTATAACCGTGGGCAGTTGCCTGAATTTAAGGGTGTTTAGGCCTAGCTAGAGTCCCAACTGTCTAGAACTAGTTTGGAGAAGTTACAAGCTTTTTCTAGGGAATTCTTACGATATCATCAGCCAGGTAACAAAGGGTTGTATAACTAAATATGTGTGAATGAGGTAGATAAAGATTTCATTGTTTTGTTGTTCTTATATGCCAACTAAGATCTGTTACTGTATATTAAATAAATCGAATGAAGTTGTTAATTTTGAAATTGGTCCTATTTTAAGCATTAGCAATTTCTTAAACCATTGTCAAGCTTAATCCTTATTGTCATAAATCAAACAACAGACAAAAGTTGCTAAATGTATCTTATTCGGCACGCTATATCAAAACTTATTAAAAATTAAAATAATATAATATTTTCAAAATATTATCACCTTCCGATAGGTTTATCACTTGATTCGATCTGACTATCTTAGCAGTATTTTAATGTAGTCTTCTGGCGCCCAGAACTGGTGCTATACGACACTACGTGAATAAA
The DNA here is from genome assembly GCA_037075245.1 of Drosophila mimetica. Taxonomy (NCBI): domain Eukaryota; kingdom Metazoa; phylum Arthropoda; class Insecta; order Diptera; family Drosophilidae; genus Drosophila; species Drosophila mimetica. The sequence continues at coordinate 4,450,143 of JBAMCH010000004.1, forward strand.
CAGTGATAAATAAGCGTATTTACAAATACTGTTTTTAAATTCAGTGAAAATAAAAGTTTTTATGCATTATTCCTAGCGTTAATCAATCTCAAGTTAACATAAGCGATCTAAGAAGCAGAAGTCGTTGGGTCCTAAGCCATAAATCTGCCATCCTGTGTTGACTATTCAGCTGGATAACACTACGCCGGGAAATCGCTACCAAAAGCAGCAAGACAAACATTTACATAAGACACTGCGATGTGGCATTAGCTTTTCCTGCTTTCCATTCCCTCTCGGGTGAAAAGTTCGCCCCCATTTGGCGAGTATTATTTTTGGAAATTTGAACTTATTATCGATTCAATGTCAAGTGTTTGCCCTGAACTTCTGGCGCACTTGAGTGGATTCGGATTCGGCTTCCTTGCCACCGAAGTCACCCCATTTTCCAGCTTTCTCCTTCCAACACGTGTCCGGGCTTGGCGTTTCCGCATCCTGATGGTGGGGCATGGAATGCGAGGAGTTGGCAATGGAAAGGGGCTGAGAACTGGGGACTGTGTTCAGATTTTCGGATGCTGCGCAGTTTGTTGTTGCCCCCTCTTTGAAGGGGGAGGTGGTGGCTTTCACCGCCCGCTCAACTTCAAGGTTAACTTCCGGTCCTGCCGGCTCCCCTCGACTTGCCCAATTTTCCTGTGCTTGTGCGGGCGCCACATTGTCCTGACGGAAGCATTATGTAATCTACTCCTACATAGAAGTCAGCACCACCCGCCTCCTGTTTTTCCTGTTTTCCTGCTTCCTTGAGTTCGTTCAACTCGCACTGCGGTCATAAATCTCTCGGTTGTGCCCAGCGGATGGGACATCCTGCTGGGTCAACGACTGCTGGGTCGTTGCCTTCCATATATGTCCTGTGTTCCTCTATTAGCCCAGTCTCCTTTCCATTTTCCACTCCCTATTTCACTTTAGTTTTCCACTGATGATTACTTTGTGGCGTGCTGTTTGGCCCCTTCCCGTCCTCATTTCGCTGCCATTAAATTGATGAATTAGCGTTTAGATATTGGCCAAAGCTCTCGAAACCGCTGCCACCGCCACTCACTCAATTCCGTTTCCATTAAAATTATGGCTGCTATATCTGTATTAGTTCTCTGTAAATATATTGTAAGCATGTAGTGATGCGAATTTTTGAACTCTTTGGAGTTGGTGGAATAGCGTGTAAATTTCATTTGGTTTAGTTTTGTCCTTCGGCTTGACAGGTTATTAACATATAAGCGGTCATTGGGTATGAGGGAGTGGAAAAATATATGATTCTAATGGGAAAATGAAATCAATTTCCTTAAATTAATGGCTTTAATCAAAATCTTAATGTTGGTCTAGTCTTACTGAATAAACAAACAAGCAAAAATATTTTACATTATTCTGACAAGAACAAAGTATATTTCTGACCAAATAGAACAGTAAAATGCAGAGAGGTGGGGCCCGTGGCAGTGAAATTTCAATGTCAAAACTAGAATCGTATACCCCATTAGCGGGCCGATTCTAGCCCAAAGGTCAGGGTGAGCAAATGAAAATAGAATCACAAATGGAAATCGAAACAAAGTATGGCTAAATGTTTACAGAAATTGCTGAAATCGAATGGTGGAAGACCGCGCAATCAATGACCACATGGCACCTACCATTTTACCCCGTCCCACAGCTAATTGCGCTTCAATTGTTCTCCATCCCCCTCGAAAAAGTTTTGGGTCATTTGCCTGACCCGTGAACACCGCTCGGCATATTTAGCATTCTGGGTGCGTCATCATTAGCGCAGCAATTGTTTCAGTCGTAACTTGGGCGGACATTGGTCGCCAGTCAATGGTCATTGCTCTGCCCCCACCAAGAACCCCCTTCCAGGTTCTTCCCTTCAACTGTCCGCACTCATGAATATGTAGGTAGTATAGCCACTGGGTATTAACGCTGTGTCAGCTATTTTCCGCTGAACTTGAAACGGCGACATGCATTGAAGACGTGCAGTAAGTTCGATACAATAATATGCATAGCTGAGCATTAAGCAGACATATATCTTACTCTTTCTGCTGGTACTCTAACTTGGCTGATAATTGTAAAATAAAATAATACCTTTACGCAATTTACGAAATTATAGATTTGTAAAGCCTGTTTTAAAATTCTATTGGACAAATAGTTCAATTTTGCTCAATTTAAAATATTAAAACAGATTTTTAGTAGTTTTGTGAGGTCTAATGTAAGTTAAGGTAAGGTTATAATTAATTGAGACTAACTTCGGCCAGCCGAAATTTTCATACCCTTGCAGATCATTCCCATTCAATTACAAATTACAAAATGTTACATCTAGATTTACTTACGTTTATGTTGCAAAAAACTAAATTATATCTATTTTTGTATTATTTTGACTTCGATCCGATTCAGCTGGTTCCGACTTATATACTACCTGCAATAGAAAGACGACTTTTGGTAAAACTTTAAAACTAAGAGACTAGTTTGTGTAGAAACGGACAGACGGATATGGCTCGATTGACTCGTCTAGTGATATTGATCAGGAATATATATACTTTATGGGGTTGGAGACGTTTCCTTCACTGCGTTGCAGACTTCTGACTGATCATAATACCCTCTGCAAGGGTATAAAAATAAGGAAATGTATAAGCTTAAAGCATAATGTAATTATGATTTTATTGTACTCGAATAGCAAATTTCTAGAATGCTTATCCGTCTAGATAAAAGCTAAAATATAGTTCTCAATTGGCGTTAACGTTTATTTAAATCAAAATTTTGAATTAGTGATTTCTCAATATATATTTATACATATTTATTTTAAAGCGTACGGGAATGCAATCTAATATTTTATTATCATGAGCTAGTGTTTGATTGTTTGAAGTTTTCCCCGATGCCTTAACCTTCAAGCCGCTCTTAATATAAGAAAACTTCCAGGAATTCAGTCCCGTTGACGCTGGCACATTTTGGATAATTGCTGAAACCTTGAAAAATTGGCCCAGGCAATCTGAGGCGAATTACATAAAACTCTGCTTCGTATAACCGAATAAATAAACAGTGAAGTGGAGCAGCATAAAAAAGACAATGTAATTGTGAAGTTGACATTATTGCTTGGTTCTTGTCATGCGCTCGCTGTGTGGTGCCCACTTCCCGGGAATATTAGGAGGTTCACACTTTGTCAGTCCGTTGGCCCATGTACAGCGTGAGAAATGGGGAAACAACTCGTGGCCGGCAATGGCATGGAATGTGGGTCAGTTTCAGTTTCATTAGAACTCGCCACTGTCGCCTGGCGATCAAGTTAGATAAGCAGGGAAATAGAGATGGTGTATCCAACGGAAAATAAATTCCGCTGAAAGTCAAAAAGGTAAAACAGGGAATTCATTTTTATGAATGAAGATCATTTTTAGTTCCCTCTCTTAAGAAATTTTGTAGACGAGATACAAGGAATGATAATGATAACAACATCTGTATTTGCATCTCCTAGTCTTGATGACTGATTTAGAAAATTATTTCTGCAAATAAACTGTAAACAATTCATTATAGGTAGAACTGAATATTTAATCGTTGTCTATGCTTAATGTTATTCTTTTAATGACTCAAAGGACATTCTCCGTTATAAGAGTAATACCTCCTTTTATCTGTATGATAACGGTCTGTTAACGGAAGCTTAAAGAGGTAAAATGATACTTTTTCGTCTCAAAAATGCTAGTCTATTCCCGATTTGGGCCATAACCCTTCTCCTTGACTTTTCAGGCATCTGTTGTCGCCTTTGTGGTCTCAATTGGCGTGGTATCCGATATCAGCCCCTGCCCTTTTCACCCTGCTTTTAAGGTTTTCTCCGTCGGCCGTTCACTGACCTCTTTCAGAGCCCAGAGATCCGAAGAAAGTTTTTAGTCCGAAAATGCGTCATGGTCCAAACAGAAAACAAGCGGCAACAGAAGCAACATGAATGCCAAGAAACTGTGAAGAGTGTTTCATAGAAAAATTATACATCATGATCGGCGCTCGATAAAGATCTTCATTAGTCTTGAAACACGGAGTCGGCCCCAACTCCGAATGCTGGTGACTGGGTGACCCCAATAGGCATTCAAATCTCTCGCTTTGCCTCCGCGGCCCAACTCTCACTTTTTTACCGATCGCTGCTGTCGGTGAAAATCATTCAAATTCGGTATACATGTGTTTGTCCAAGAGGGCAGTTCAACAAACCCCGGTGAACTCAATCCGGAGCAATGACACCTCGCCGGCCCTACAGTCCGTGCTCAACCTCACTTTCTTTTACGTGCTCATGTCCATCCCTGTCTTCCAAAGATTTCCATCTCCCTTTCGCCCTCACTGGGTATTTGTCGTATAGAGCGGTTGCCGTTGTTGCAACATTTTTCACTTTCTTTTTGCGGATCGCCGTTTAAATGTCTTTTCTGTGCTACACCCTCTGGCCAGCGAGGTGCACTGTCATACGAAAAGTAAATTGCGCATCTTTTTATACCCATGCAGAGGATATTATGATTGAAGGAGACGTTTCCGAGCCCACAAAATATATATATATACTTGATCAGCATCACTAGACGAGTAGCTATATGATATAGTCGTCTTATTTTTCTAAAATTTAATTCGATATTCACAACATTTAAAAAATGAGATTCCGAAAAGGAAAAGGTAATATGTCAAAAAACACCTAAGCTCTAATTTTTTTTTCCATTTTTTTTCCCATTATTCCTATGGGAGCTATAAGATATAGTTGTCCGATCCGCCTGGTTTCGCCTTATAAACTACCTTCAACAGCAAGGCGACTTTTGGTAAAGTTTCATCCCGATAGCTTCAAAACTTAGGGACTAGTTTGCGTAGAAACGGACCGGCAGACGGACGGACAGACGGACATGGCTAGATGGACTCACCTAGTCATGCTGATCAAGAATATATATACTTTATAGGGTCGGAAACGTCTCCTTGACTGCGTTGCAAACTTTTGACTGAAATCATTATACCCTCTGTAAGGGTATAAAAATAAAACTGGAAGTTAGGTGGATTATTCTTATAGTAACGGTTAATTAACAATTGATTAAAAATTAATTTTAAAATTCAGAATTTTAATTTATATATAATAGGATGTAAACTTTTGACAAATAAAATGTTTGTAATCTTTAGTTTGCTATATGATTTTTTTAATTTCTATACTTAGTTAATTCTTCTTTTTCAGTTCCCCAAATCCGTTTTTGTTATAGTTTTCTGATTGGTTTTTCTTTTCGGTATAGATAATTGCTGGCAGCCACCTACCCAAAACGAGAGTTGAACTTGCCACTGTTTGACAGCACCCCTCCTCTCCCCAAAGAAAGGAAAAGAAAGTGTTGAACTTTCGTTGGCTATGTCTCAATTTCTTGTCGAGTTCGGTTTCGTTTATTCGCTTCGTGCTTATTGTAGCAAACATTAAATTGCTTTTAATGGGGAGATGCAAAGATTTGGTTTTCGGTTATTTTCTATTTTGGGGAGTGTGGCATGCCATGGAAAATGAAAGCGCGGAAAATTGTCTTCGACAGTTGATTAGATTGTTAGTCGGCATGGGATTAGTGGTGCACACGACAGCTGTTCTATCTTGAAACTTAATGTCTTTTTAAATGTTTCTGTGTCTGCCTGAATGTCGGAGCCAGTGAACTTTTACTGCCGCTCATCGATGACCGCGGAGGTCATTAAGAAAGTTGCCGGCTGCTCTGGGATAACGCAGTTCTGCGATCTGCTCTGCACTCGGACGTCCGAGGCGATGAGTGGGGAACAGGATGTCGAGACATCTTCATTTCCGTATCGTATTTTCCCTTTTTATGGTCATCCTTTTCGGTCAACAGCAGTTGCAGTTTTTATGCGCTTGCATAAATGCTTTTTTATTTGCGTTTTTGCCAGCTTGGTTGGTTGTTGGCCAAGTAAAGCAACGTGTCACTGCAGTTTCTGGGTCAACACCGAGTGAAAGTCACTCCAATCCACAAGGTGCAATGTTTTGCGTAGCTAGTGAAAGGAGGGAGGGGTTGTGGATATTATGCGCAAGTAAATTAAGCCGATAGGGGAACAACAATTACGAGAGGGCTTTAATGCATTACATATGCCAAGATAAATATAAATATAACATTTTTACTGGTTCAATACAAGATAATATTGCTTTAATCTGAACACTTTCATTTCACGTTATTGTGGTAATGATAATAATACATAGAAAAAAAACTATGTAAAAACTAAAAAAATAGTACTTTCCAATTTTCTCAAATTTTCACGTATTTTGTTTCTTTTTGTTTAACATTGAATAGTATTTAACAATTAAAAAAATATAAAAGCCATTTTCAATTATTTTGTTGTTTTATTCCTTTAGCAAATTAATTGTAACATAACAATTAAAGTTGTAGCAAAACAATTTTATTTGCTTCCATGTATTTTATATATGGTTGTCTGGCTTGAGGTCTGGGTCCATGTAGTAAAACACAGCTATGTTTTAAATTTTTCCAATATATTTCGGTTCCGCTTTCTTCAGGGGAATTTTATTACGCGACAAAAAACACGAAAAAAGTCCACGTCTGTGGCGGAGTCAAGAGAGTAACTTCATGTATTTTGTTCTTTTTTTTTTGGGTAATTTTTCTTCATGTATTTGGTTGTTTATAAAATACAATTCTAAATTGTAGACCAGCTATTTTTCTGTAATTGGGGTGGTTAGAGTGTTCGCCCCATAATCTCTGGAGTTCACATACCGCTTTTGCAAACGAGTTTTTTTTTTGGTTTGGATTGATTGTTGGTTTTAAATCTTTTAATTTTCTCCTACAAAATTTATTCTTCGGTACCCTACTGTTAGGGTGCTCGACTCCGATAATTGCGGCCCCCGATTCGATTCCCAGCAGAGGCAGAAAATCAGATTAGTAACTAATTGATAAATGTAAGTGTCTATAAATAACTTTCAAAAAATTTAGAAGTACAATTTATTCGGGTAACCCTCTATTTTATAGGTAAATTTTATAGGTATAAATAATTAGTATAAATTACTATTTTTTGGGCATTTTCTCTTTTTGAAGTGTTGGGGCGTTATCGCTTTAAATAGTTGATCTTACATATATATTTTTTTTTGTGGTATTATATATTTAATTTGAAGCAAATAAAGACAAAAAATTAAAACACCAAACAAAGTACGCTTTTTTTTTAATTTATTAATTTAAACAAAACTTATTAAAAATATTTGTTTTTTTTTTCAGATATATCTTGTAAAAGTTACGATGTTCACTACTTTGAAATATTATGTAAAATGATTCCTCTGAAGAGTGTCTATGTTATCTCTTAAAGGCTTCCGCCTTGTTGCGCCTCAAAATAGAATTCCTCTGAATTAGCATTTCGTACTTGGCTCCCTGTCAACCGCAGTCCACGAACCGCTCATTAACCCCGGGAATGAGAGAAATGGAAACTTTTACCAGGCGTATTACAAATTCTTGGTCTGCCTACTTCGCTCACAAAAGAAGAAACAACGGCGATACGAAACTAAATAACTCCCCGAGTAACACCAACCACTTCTGGCATAATTAACTCAATTAATGGCAAAGCCAAAAGTCGACTGAAAAGAAACTTTTCTTTTCTTCTCCTCTCCCTTTTTATTCAAGAATTCTGCACCACTTTCCTTGGCTTCAAACTCCCAATTCGAGTTGGAAATGAGAGTTTCATCGCTCGCCGGTTAAACTTTTGAACTTTTCGAGCTGACAAACGAGGTCAGCAGAAATCACCCGAAATGAAAATTTCACTCTCATTATTGAGATGTCTATGGCTTTCATCAATTGTTGTCTAACAAATTGTCATTAATAATGAGCGGACTTCTCTGCTTTGGCTGAAAAAAGCATTCAATATCGTTAAAAGTGAAAACCGTTGACAAAACGAAAGAAATTTGAAGAATTGTGGTTGGCAAAGTGAGCAAAAAATAAAGACAAAAATAATAGAAGAAAGAAAGAAATACACTTTCGCTTTTGCTTTCAATTTCATTTCAAACGGCGGCTCTGCCATCTCTTTCTCCAGCTCTAGCTCTATCCTGCTCTGATTGCCTATCGCGCATGCGTAGCAACTTAATGCGCGGCACGAGTGCTGTCCAGCTCTTTATTTACCCATCACTCCCCTCATATACCCATAGTATGAATATATCCCATCTATGTTTTACTTTGACTTTTTCCGGACATTTGGGCGTAAGGTGGACGTTGATTGGACGTTTGAAAAGTCACCTAAATTGCAGCTGGGCTAAGATGGGTCATTGAACTGGTAAAATAATTTTAAAGAGCCAACCATCCGAAACATGATCACGAAGTGAAGAAAATGAACATGCACATGTTGATCAATTTTATAGGGGTTTGAAAACATCGCAACGAACTTAATAACGACTTTTGCACTGCATTATTTAGTACAAAAGACAATTAAAACGTAATGCCCTTATAAGTCAATATTAATATCTCATTCTATAAAAAGAGATCCTTACTTTGTGTTACTGGCTGTCAGAGTAAATTAGAATTGAGTTAAATCTCGACCAAATATTTTTTAGCCGCACCATCAAACCTTCTATTCCGACCAATCTTGGGACGCTGCAGCTAGATTAACCGAGACCTTTAGTCTGAACTTGCCGAAATGGCAGGCACAACAAATTGTTTCATGTTCATGAACAGCAAACGTTTCTGTACGCGTGTATTTGAGGTTAATTCGCATAATTCATTGCAAAGACCCTCGGCGGCAATTATGAGGTTATTCAAGCACACACACACGAGATCGCTTGTTGTTGGTTTGTCGCGCTCGCTGAGCATTGAGCTTGGCTCATGGGACATGGCCAACGCGATGACTTGGCCAGGAGGAGCGGGCGCGGCGAGGAGTGGGTGTTTGCCCGCCTCGAACGACACTTGCTAATTGTCTCTGACCTTTTTCGGCATTTTTTTCAGTGGCAAGGCACGCCGGGCGAATAAAAAATCGCTGCCAAATCAGCGAAACTAAAAGGAAATACACGTACGCCGAAACTAAAGAAACCAAAGCAGAAACCAAGAGTTGGCCCGTCAATTGGGTTAGCAGACGGCGCTTTCGTTTCCAGCGGCCATTGACATTTCTCCCCCTCTCCGATGTGTACAGATACAGTTTTGTATGCAGGCTTTCGAGTGCAGCATGTGAAAAGAAAGTAAAACTTTGGTTCCGCTCCAGTTACGCGCAGGGGCTACTTATGGCTCGAGGGCCCTCTGCTTCTTCGCCAAGTTCAAAAACCCCGGAGAGTTTCACTTTCGCTGTCTGCCGTTGCGCAGGCGCAGACGCAGCTGCCAAATGTTCGGGCAATTCAATTTCGGAGCCAAGAGAAACTTTTAGGGCTTCAAAGCGCAGGTTATTGACTCCCCGAAACAACCTCACGTGAGGCTGTGAATTGAAAGCCAAATAATTATAATTGCTGTTCATTAACCGGTCGAAAAATGGCCTCAGGCTTAAAGCCAATTGGAGGCCGGCAAAATGAGCCGAGGATGAGTGCACAGGAAAAAATAATACAAGTCAAATGAACAGTATTCCAATTTATTCTCAAAAGCGTCTAAAGCTCGTCAAAAGAGCGCCAACTCCTTGGCTTTATATGCGTTCCGACAATAGCTTGTTTAATATTGTCGATCCTTAAAATTAAAGAATCAAAGAATTATAATTGTTACTAGCTTTTTTCTGTCTGTGATTACCCTGAACTTCTGTCATCGATGACTAAATACCCCCGCCCCCGCCCCCTCCCCCTCCACCACCCAACCCACTAAAAAACAAATGTCGCCGCAACTAATTCACAAATTGCTTTGCAGTTAACTGAAATAGTTTTCGCCTTGGTTTAAGGTTAGCAAAGCAAAAATCATTTACAGTTTCAGTCTCGATTTCAGAGGCCTTTTTGTTTGCTTCGATTTTTACATAAGCAGAGACTAAACATGGCAGATTTTATGTGGGAAACTTCCAAAATATTTATGGCCGGCTGGCTCGCAGTTTTTTTTATTTCGCTTTCAATGTTTGCGATTCGGAAATGGGGTCACTTGCAAAAAGTCGCGTGCTCAGTGCGTTTTTCAGGGGCGCTCGAATGCTCGCGATTTCAACCGCTACTCAGGGCTGACAAATTTCTCCTTCATTTCACTGCTGTTGCTTTTTTCTTGCAAAGTCCGTTGACTTTCGTTTTCATAAGCGAAAGTGTACTCCATTTATTTTTAAAGTTAACTTGTGTTTTTGTTGCATTTCTTTTGGCCGAAACGGGTTTTCTCGACGCTGTTTCTGGGTCACCGAAGCGTTTTTGTGTGTTTGAGCGGTGTGGAAAGTGTTTTCTGTGGGGGAAATGGAAGCGAGTGTCAATTATTTGATATTTGGACATTTAAATTATTGTTAGAGGGAAGGGAGTTGAAGTTGAGTGAACTCTGGTCGGGAGAAACTCCAGCTCGAATGCAAAGAAAGTGAATTTCAGTTGCGGTCTGCACACAGAAATTGGGTCGTACCAACCTCGTATACCGCCCGGCTTCCCCTCTCGTTGGTGTAACAAATTGATGGCGCTTAGAGCCGGTTAATGTTTTTCTGCAGCTTGCCGGTGTGTTAGTCGTGGCACAGCTAAAAGTGAAATTATTTATTTATGAGCATTCGATTTTTATGCATTTGCGCTTAAATTATTAAATGGTTTTCGCGTATTGGCTGGCCCATTGCGATAGTTAACGACCGAATTTGGCGACCCTCTGCGCCTTTCATACCTTGAAGTGGGATGTGTTTGCTTGTTTACGTTGTGACGGAGATCATTTATTTCTATTTTACTGGTCTTATTTGCATTAAGTCGTTATTTTCAAATGTGTTCTCAAAAATGCTCTCCTACACAAGAATTCTGAAAAAAAGGACTTCAAAGATGGATATATTTGTGTTTTGCCATAATCGAACCGCCATTAGAACGGATTGTTAGTTATGTAAAAAATTTACAATATTTCACCTAACAACAAGAAAGGAAGATAACTTCGGTCAGCCGAAGTTTATGTACCCTTGCAGATCAATCCCATTTAATTTGAAATTACAAAAATATTAAATTTAGATTTGCAACAAACAAAATTATAGTAGTTTACGTATTATATTTACATTAACTGATTAATCCATATTATGGCAGCTATATAATATAGTCGTCCGATATATGTTAAATTTAATTCGTAATTCTGAAATAATAAAAGAAAGTTTTATTCTAGAGTATAAGAGAATGCAATAAAAATGAACAAAGCTATAATTTTGTTTCTATTAATTTCCCGTTAGTTTTCCCATCGTTCCTATGAAAGATATTTGATATAGTCGTCCGATTTTTATAAAATGTAATTCGAAATTCAGGATAGTTGAAAAAATGATATCCCCAAGAGCAATAGGTAATATGTCAAAACATATTGAAGATATAATTTTTTTCAATTATTTTTACGATTATTCCTATGGGAGCTATAAGGTATAGTTGCCCGATCCGGCCGGTTCCGACTTATATAGTACCTGCAATTGAAGAACGAGTTTTGGTAATGTTTCATCTCAATAGCTTTAAATCGGAGGGACTAGTTTGCGTAGAAACGGACGGACAGACGCACAGATGGACGGACATGGCTAGATCGACTCGACTAGTCATGCTGATCAAGAATATATGTACTTTATTTGGTCGGAAACGTCCCCTTCACTGCGTTGCAAACTTCTGACTATAATCATTATATCCTCTGCAATGGTATAAAAAGCCAAACAAAATGAAAAACTTCATATGTAAGAAACGAAAGGCATTTTGTAGGCCGATTACTGGGAATCTCTTTATCTTTTAAAACCCAAATATGAAATAATTTTCCGAATTTTTTAACGGAGTCATTAGAGAAATAATAAATGTCTAGATAAATTATATAAGTGTCACCGACGATTATCTTTAAAAGTTAGTTTTTATAATTTATCTTATTCGGAATATAATTTATTGAATAAAATCATACTAAGATAAGAAATTAATTTGAGTTTGGGGTTCAAAAAATCAAGAGTTGCACTTGTCAAATAGTTTGACTCAGGCCCACAAAACAATAAAGTTAATATGAACAATTTTTTTTATGAATTTTTGGGTAGAATGAATACTGGACCTAACCTACAAACCAAGAATCCGTTAGCCTATAATATCGGTTAAAATACAGCAAAAGACTGAATTTTTCCTCATTTGAGGTCCTCTTTCTCAGAAACCTTTTGGTATGGTATTTATTTGCCAACAACAAAAAATGTCAGTTTAAAGCGAATACGATTTTTAAGCATACATATACATATGTATACAAGTAATTGTTCATTTTGGTAACATATTGTTATTGGACTGGCTTACATCTCGAATTCATTAGCTGTCTGAATTCTGTGCTTCCTTTTTTCCTTTGTCAAACATAAGCTGAAATATTTTATTTCTGTCCAAACCTTTCTTGATTAGTATATGATGTGAAGAGCTGGGATATCTCGATGCGTTCATGCTTGATAAATTGTAAGCTTTATAGGATGAGCAATGGCTACCATTTACTGGCCAAATCCGGGTCGGGTTTCTCTTTTTCTCATGCCAAGAGGCGACCTCAATTCACGCATAAAATCTGCAATCAAATGTAAATAGGAAAAGCTCATAAGCTCCCTGGGCTTCAGTATTGGGATATAAAAACGCAGAGCTTTGCTCAGGACCCCAAAAGAATGTATTTGCGGCAGGCTCACATCATCGGGGGTGGTTTTATTGGGGTAAAATGGTGCCAAGGATGGGGAGTGTTGAAGACATTGTCACGTATACGCCGCGTATGCCAGCAATTATGTATGTAAACGAGGGCGGCTGAGGTGATTTGGGGTTGGGTGGATTCGAGTTAAACAAAATAAACCGAAGGTTACAGGGCATAATAACATAAAGAGGGCTATATGGACTGAAGGGGAGAAACACTGGAGTTGCCCGATGCGCAATTCCATCAGTTGATGGACTGTCACGGGACGGGGTCCTTATTATGCTGGGTGGTTTGGGCGTTGCCCTCCAAAAACCCAACCTAATGCTACTGTTTGCGTGGGCCAACAAATATGCAGCCTAACATCAGGTAAGGAACGGTTAATATTTCGATGGCCTGAACCACCTTCCCATCAATCAATTTTGTGGCTACGCAGAACTCGGCCCACTTCTACCCTTTGTCTGTCTGACTCTTTCTCCCTTTTCGTTGTCAGTTCAAGGTCGACCATATCCTCATTATCCGGAAAATTAGTTGGGCTGGGCCCATTGCCTTTCCCCTAAATGCGTCGTAGTAAAAATGCCTCAATTCTGTTTCGGTTTCCACCGCCACACACTTTTTCCAATTTTTGTGTACACCGTAAAAAATGTGTTTTCTGCTTAGTGACGAAGCGCACCAGGAGAGTGTGCGAAGGCGACTACTATTATATAGCCGCAGAATTGAAAATCTTCTGTAATGGTCCGATTCTAGCGAGTAATACATCAATTTAAAGGTATTGCAACAACTAAAAGGATTTCATACCAAGACCTTAAGAAAGTCAATTGGTTTGGGGGAAAGAGCGGAGAAAGTGTAAAAGTGAAAATTTAGAAATTTGGATTTTTTGGGGCCAGTGGAAATAATTGGCCTCTCGCACTATGTTCGTTGTATTGTAATGCGCTTAATATGAGGGGTCATATCAAAAAATCCGACGCTCCGTTCAAAAGTTATACCGAAAACAAGAATTTCTTCTTCTTCCCAAAATGAAATAATTTGTCCCTTTGTTTGTATGCATCAAATCGTGGTTTTAGGATCCTGAAATAAATTTTACTGTGTTTAGCAGGAGGATATGAAAAACGTTTGTTCTACGACTTTTGGAAAACCCCGCTAGTTTGGCGGGAAATCATTAAAAAAAGCTAGATTTTGACGGCTTATAGTTTCTAAACGACTAAAGCTACAGACTCGTGCTATACCTTGTTAAAAATGTAATTTAATATGCTAATCGCATTGCCTTCGGTGAAATTAGCTATTTGCAATAGTTCAAAATTTATGGCTAAAAGTCGTTTTTTTAAATCACAATTTGGCTATTTTCTCCAAAACGGCTATAACGATTTCTTTTTAAATTGAAAACTATATAGCCCTTGAGATTTCTCAACTTTTAGTATATAACACATTTTCTCATAAAAATGCGCCTTTGGATGTAATTGAGCAATGAAAAGTGCCACCCGTTGCAGATTAGTATTGAAAACACTTCATGCTTACTTGAATGCCCAAAAAACAATTTGATGAGAACAAATTCTTATTAGACATTTTCAAGGTACAAGTCTAACTTTCATATTTAATTTAAATTCCTTGAAAGTTTTTTAAACTTTATTTTTAGATTTTTTTTATTTTTCTCTAAAACGACTCTAACGATTTTCTTTAAAACTTTAAACAAAAATTTAAGGAATCTCAAGAAGATTCCTTTGAGATTCCATAAATTTTTGTATTTAACACATTACTGTAATGTCATATTTAAAAGTTATTCAGAAACGAAAATAGCCACTTTTGCCAGCCCAAAACTACTAACAATTTTTAAGTATTGAATTTCGTATGTTTGGATACAAACTGTATTTTAAGGTCAAGAAATCGTTAAAATTGTTTTAAGCCGTTCTACAAAGGAGTCCTTTGTTTTACGAATTTTAAAAAAACCCGCTAGTTTAGCGAGATGAAAACGTTAATACTAAACCCTATGGCAGCAAAAGTATAAAGAAGAGAGTAGAAGATATATTTGAATGACTCATGTTTAAAGCAAAAAGTTCTGATATCAAATAAAAACACCTCTTAACAAGGTAAAAAACTAGTGACGACCGCACATTCAACATACAAAAGTTTTGATATCAACATTTGTGACAAAAAATGATTACACACATGATTAAATACACTTGGAATTTAATTTAGAAACAATCGGTAGATACAGCGTAAATTAATAAAAAAGTAATTGGGAAATCTTGTAGTTTTGTTGTTTTTTATCGTATTCCCTTCTTCTCTTTAAAATATCACATTTTATTCCCGTTACCCGAAGAGTGAAAGGGTATGTTGTATAAAGTATTTATATTCTTGATCATGATCACTAGCCGAGTCGATCTGGCCATGTCAGTATATCCCGTCTGTCTCTCCGTGTGAACGCGGAGATCTTGGACCCTACAAAAGCTAGAAACTTGAAATTCACCACACAGATTCTTTGGGTTCCTACGCAGCGCAAGTTTATATCAGAAGAGAGCCACTTCCACTCTATCGCCCACAGTTGCCTAACAGGACCCTAAAAACATCCTGGCGCCCACATCTTAACAGATTTTTTAAATCGGTCTACTCTGTAAAAAGTTATAAGCAAATAATAGAGCAATTAAAACTCACTTTTAATTTTATTCACACAAAAGCACACAGAATATAACATTTTTTTTTGAAAATTTTCATGTACTTTCTTTTTTTATTTTTTGGGTCATTGAATACTATTTATTTGCCAAATGAAATAGTAGAATGCCATTTACGAAATTTGCACGTATTTTGTTGTTTTATTCCTTATTCTAGCCATGTACGTCTGTCCGTCCGTCGGTCTGTCCGTCCATACGCGAAAAACTGTGGCGCCCACAGTTTTGAAGCTAGATTAACGGGAAAAGGAATGTGTATTCGTTTCTTCAATATCTTTTGATTGATATCTCTCTTGTTTTTTGTGTGTAGGAACGATTTTCCAGGGCATCTAATCTTCGGTTAGCCGATAGCTTCCTTTCATGTTTTTATTATTTTTCTCTATGCACTTTCCCACTAACTGATAGTCTGTAATTATCTAGCGTAGGCGTTTACAATGTTTACGGCGCCATCATTTTGTTGTGGGTGTTTCAGTCTCTTTTTGGTTCTTTTTGGTTTTGGGCTGTCATTATGGAGGCCCCATTAAAATTCCTGTTCAGCAATTGCCACTTCTCCGTCTGGTGCATTTTTAAGCCGAAATGGGTTGGGTCACCACGCCCCTCCAAGGGAAGATGCCAGCGAAACGCACGAAAATAAGTTTACGGTGACAATTGCATTTGCGTACTTGGGAGGTTTCCCATGACCACATTTCACTTTCAATGAGACGACAATCAACATGTTTTCAGCTTTCTTAATAATCTTTACTTACTACTTGTTTTAATAATAGCTCATAGTTTTATTGTTCCTACTTTAACGGCCTCTCTGACCCTGTTATTTATATTAATAGAATTAGATCTATCTTTAAAACTGCATTGTTAAAATGTTTCCATAATAAGTAAACCTATGTCAATATACCCAGAAATGTCAAGTTGGTTTATTTTAACAGGATATCAATTTAAAATAGAAGAATTTAATCCGAAAACAAGATTTAAGAACATTTAAAAGTTATATTTGTTATTTAAAAGTTATTTGATTTGATATATTTGATTTATACGATTTCGGTCGTGATATATGTACTTGCTAGATCTCGATTGCATATCGATAAATTATTAAGTCCTTATGAACACTCCCTGTAATAAATAGAAACTCCTTTCATGTTCAAAGCGTGCAAAGGAGTTCCCAAGAATTCCAGACCTCGGTAACCTCCTTTGACAGGTTACGGCCTTATAAATAAAACCCAGTGCCAGTCGTCCTTGAGGCCCGAGAGCTTAAGGCGCCGCCCTCTTTTATGGCTGCTCCTGCTTCTCCCCCGCCGCCCCTGTTGCGAGTCACATGGAGAGACATTAGAGAATAGAGGATGGCAACCAACTGTTGCCGGCGATAAATGGCTGGCGACAGGCGACACTATGAGGGACTGCTTTTTGGGGGTGAGCGGATAGTAAGGAAGTGGGCGGGGTAAAGATTCGTCGCCGCCTGTCTCCAGTCTGCTCTACTTGTCAAGGACATCGGAGGAATAAGAAATGCGCATACTATTTGCCAGACCGAGGTCTTAAAAACAAAAGAGAAAAGGAAAAAGGGGCGTGGAAAAAAAGGAATAGGAATGAAAAAGCAGGGGAAGAGCTTCAGCTAGGAGGCTGATGTTTGGCCCATCGATCCTATTAGCAATGCAAAGCTATAACAAACATTTTCAATGTCATGGGTCTTCCATCTTTTCCCATTCAGGAAGTGCTGCTCAATATGCCATAAGTCCATTTGCCCCTTTCCGTCCGTTCCCTCAGATCGGCATTGAATAATATGAATATAGCGATCACTTGATCTCCAAAGAAGTGTTTAATGCATTCGAAAATCGAGTGGGACAGGAAACAGTCAACGAAAAACGAAAAAGTTACGTATAATATAGTTTAATTTATTCCAGGCAACAAAGCAGTGCGGAATAATGTGGTATATTTTGTATATTCGAAGACTGATCTTGAATTCATTGGAACAGACACTTAGCTTAAAGTTTATTGATAAAATATAAGTTTTATAGAACATCTAAAGTTATTCGCTGGACATAGGATAATGTTATATTATTTTATAAGTTCATTAATGATATGAATGAAAAAAAATTGGAATGAATAAACTTTTCAGTTCTCCTAGCCTGAACAAAATTGTCTAGGAAATATACCCTACAAAAAATTTTTTTTATTATTTTACTCTTTTTACCACTCCAAATATATCAATGATAGAGTGATTTCACATTTATCTTGATTTGTTTGACATATTTGTAATTGTCTTAAAGACCTTTGCCTTAGGAAACTTGGAAAAGAATTCACGTAGTCCGGCGATCATAAAGTGTCTTCATTTATCAAGGCAACAAAAACAAACAAAATCCCCCACCTTCAGAACGAATCAATGATCACCATAAAAGTATCGGACGTAATAAGATACTGAGAGTCCGAGCAGCGCACTTAAATATTTATCCCACCGACGTCAGATGAAATGTAATGCCGATATTTTGTTGTTGTTTACTTGGCCGCTCATGAAATGAGATTTTATGCGTAATTTGATTTATTTTACATACACCGACGGAACACGATTATAGAACTATAATTTCGCATTTTGCCATGTGCCAGATCCGAACTGAGACATGAGTGGCCTTGGGGTTGCATAAGTTGCATCGAGGGTCTCTCGCCGGGAGTTTCAAAAATACATTTTAAAATGCATTTTGCATGGCAATCCGATTTCTGCACTCAATGCCAGAACATATGCAGATGACGCGAAGCCATCTGTCTTATCAGCAAAGGATTAACTTTAAACATAACTTTGCAAAAATAAATATTATCTTACGCCTGATAGAGGCAGTTGCTTTTCCAACCCCCATCAGTCCAAGTGTCTCTTAACTTCAAAATTAGAATGTCAACCTAATGGCCTCTTTTCATTGTTTTCCAATTTTCTAAGTGCAGGTTTCTGATTTGGGTCGAGTGCCTTTGAATGTGCCAGAAATACACATCACCCAAAAGCTAAACTGCTTTTGTGGAAGTATGCCCTGAATAGCTCTACTGTCCTAATTTTATCCCCAACAAGTACTCCGAAGACAAAACGTCAGGGATTCTGCGCGTTGAAATTTCTGAGTTATGAGGTGAGTAAATAAATACTCTTCGAGTTGAAGAGCTGCTTTCAAAAAAATTTCAAAATATTTCAAAAATTGGAGCTTGTTTATTATTTTATTTTTATTATTTTAAGTTTTAAATTATTTGGTTTTGGTTCTTACTTAAAAAATTAGAGCATTGGTATTTCCCCCAGTTGACCTTTTTTTGGTCTTTCATCAGGCGCCTTTGTTTCTATGGCCAGCTTTGACCTTGAATCCTCGAATGAAACAGGCGGTTCGGGGCGCTGGATGGCACAGTCCGAGGCTCCTCGTCCAAATGCGATTCTCGTAAAATGCCCTACACAAAATTCCCGACGCAATTTTATATCCCAGGAGTAGCGGAGGGAAAGCGGGAGGAACACTTCGTTGCTGTAATTGTGTAAATAGCAAAACGCTCTAGGTTATTGGCTTGTGTGGGTTTCCGTGGGGTTACATCGCGTTTCTTTTGTTGTTTTTTCGTGCGGGTATTTGCTTTGGCACCCGACCCCACAAACCAAAAAGCAGGCGAAGCGTGGCCCCAAAGGGGGCGGGGATGTTTGTGCGCGGCGCCCATGCTTGCTTTATATTTGTAAAATTAACTGGAATCGCCGCAAGGGGCCGCCTACAGGACTGTCCACTTGAAGTGGAATTCTTATTAACTGGACTCCCGGCAGGCAGCTGGGATAAGGCACCCGGTATTCAATTAAATCAAAATTTAAAATCATATAAGTTACGTTATATAAATGGTAATGTTCGATTAAGTCGAATCCTTTAGTGAAATGATAACCACACCTAACTCTTGGCTAAGATTGACTCATACTAAAAATGCTTAAATCAACATCGATGTCATCTCTCGATGTCTTCTTGATATCAAGAAGAAAAAAGTGAGAAGAGAAACACTAAAATCAAGAAAGACCAATGTTGACTTTTCTTCGTGCTCATCAACTTGTAATTTAATAATTTAGACTTTCTAATTAAAATTTGTATCATTTATATAATTTCTTACTTGATAACTTAAATGATATTTATTTGCATATTTAGAATACTAACCTTGCCTTATTTATATTTTATTATAATATTTTACAAGTCGTTTAAACAGCTAAACTGCATTTTACACCGTTTTCACTTTAACCAAAGGATAACTGGGACTGACAGAGGACCAATTCATAACCGAGACTTAATACGCCATTGTCTAAGCTTTGGAGCTCCCGTTTAGGTATTGTTGAATGAGCGTAGGAGTGGAAGATACCGAATACCCAAGAACCCACAATTCGGACGGGGCCGAGTTGCTGACTCGAATTCCCGAATGTGCGCCACGTGTAAATAAGCAATCAAGCAAGTCGAGCACCACCGCCCACTTATCCTCCGCCCACGTGCCACGTGGCAGATAACGGGACAGGAACGGGTCCGTGCTCGAGTCCCGGGTCTGGGGACTGGCAGAGGGTCCCAGCTGAAGCCACCAGGCGCAATGTTATTGTCAAGGACATTTCAACACAACACACGCGTCGTCGTTGTCGCTGTCGTCGAACCCCCGAAAACCCTCGTCCCAATTTGTTTGCTAAGCTTTGGGCACCCTCTTCTCCTCGCTTCTGCTCTCCCAGGATGCTGCGGCATTGCCTTTGACCTTTCTGAAGGAGATTTCCCGAGCACTCGATGTGGTTGGCTCTGATGAATGAGATATCTACAGAGGAAGAAATGGATGAATAACCTAAAACAGGTAATTACAATAATTTAAATATTAACCTAAATAAATCATGTCTAATGTGGTGACTCTATTACTCGAACCTTTGAATGAAAGGGGACGTCAAAACTGGCTAATCTTTAAAGTCCTTATGACACTAATTTAAGATTTTTATATTCGTCCACTCTGATTTTGATATTTCTAATTTTAATAAATTGGGAACTCGATTTTATCAGTGTATCTTTCGCTTCGGATCTTCTGTGGATTTTTTATTGTTAAAAATAATGAATCTTTTAAACTTCTCCAGCAGAATTCAATGGGAATTACGATTCGGTTGACACTGTAGCGCAAACACTGTAGAAAAGGCAAAGGAATCGGAATATCAGGAGGATTCCTAATTCTGTTTACAGTACGCAGCAAGCAAACAAAACAAATCGAGGGAAGTGTCTCTAAATAAATCTGCTTAAAATCAGAAATCACTTAGCCACCACACGCGCTCCGAGGAATAAATGTGTGTATGTAAAAGGGAGCGCGTGTCGGTAATCAAGTGCGAAGCAGAATAAGATGAAAACCCGGCGGAGATGGAAAAGGGGGAGCGAGGACATGAAAAGTAAGTGGAAAGCTTGGCCGAGGAGGGGAACCTTTGACCCCGTGGGCAGGCGCGTGCAACACTTGTCAGCGTGACCTTGGCAGCTGTCAATGCCATTCAGGCTCCACTCGTGCCCGACCGCCTTCCCCGATCCTTTCTGTGTAATTTGCGCGCTTAGCATATTTTTAGGCTCTCCAAAGTTTTTCGCACATTTATTGTGTTTGCCCCCGCTCCATGATTTTACGACCATCCCCAAAGGAACCCATCAAACGCTGGTCGTTTGTGCAGGCAACAAAGGGTTAAGGTGGCTTGCTGTCGATGGCAGGCAAATTACGACTTTAAGTGGTGTCGGTGGTTGAACAATATTTCCAGAGGGTTTTGGACCAACTTTTAGAGATTTTATAAAAAATATATTTGAATAAATTGTATAAAAGTTTCTTGAAATTTTACAAGAAGGGATTTTAATTTTTTTTTACTTGAATCTGCCAAGGAATCTGCCAAGAAGTTAAAAATAATTAAAGAAAAAACAAGATAGATCGCTATAGACGAATGCCTCGACTATCAAATACCTGTTGCTCATTTAAAGTAGGCAGTGGCAAGCAGGGCAAACCAAGCAGTGCTTGAAAGTGGCACCATCTACCGGACAATTCATCATTTGCTTATAACTTTTGACTCCGATTTTGGTCCGATTTGGTTTGTGGGAGTTAGAGGATCGTGGCACCTTGGTGAAACAAACTTGCACTGCGTAGGAATTTTCATAATATAGTTTTCATACAGACGGACCGACGGACATGGCTACATCGACTCGGCTAGTGATCCTGATCAAGAATATATACTTTACTAATTACTACGTAATTACTAATAATAATAAATTTCATTTCCCATTAATAAAACCCCGTAGTTTTTCTTAACTTGCTAGCGAAAGACTTAGTTCTAAAGAACCCCATGATATTTTAAGGTCAACTAAATATATTTCATACGTTTAATTCAGTCCCTGTGAATCAGTTTATAAGGAAAGCAAATTACTCATGCGCCACTCCCCCTCCCTCTCGCTCTCACTGTCTGGCTATCCTCCGTCCCGCTTTCCTTGCAATTGTGTTTGTAATTTCAATTATGGTTTACACGAGTGCCATTGTTGTTGCGGCCGTCGGTGACGCTGCTCCCCCTCCCCTCCTCCACCTCTTCTCTCAATATTAAGTATACGCCCGAGCTCGTTCGCCAGCTGCATTTGGCATTGGCGCCCGCTTCGCCCCCTTTCTGTGTCTCTCTCCCTCCCACCCACTAGCAGACGGCTGCTATCAGTTCTGCCGACGTCGACGCCGTCGCCGGCTGCAGGCCGTCGACTGCAGTTCAAGTTCAATGTCAAGCGCATTTTGCTGTTGTGTTTATATTTTCGAGTGTATTTCGCCGCTGCTACATTTGCCTTTGTATTCCCATCCGCGTGTTTGCCGTACTCTCTCTTCTTCTTTTCAGCTATAAACGTACTTTTTGATTACTTTTTACTTATATGTTACCTCTGTTGTTGTTTTGTCTTTTCGACAAGAAACAATTTTGATTTCTTTTCAAGTTTGCATTTACGACCTTTACACCTAATAGTCGTTGGGAACCTTGAAACATTTTCCATCATTTTCATTTGGAATTATACATTTTGGAGGGTCAAAGAAAAAGTCTTCTTACTATTGCAGGTAGTATATAAGTTAAAACCGGCCAGATCGAAACACTATATCTCACAGCTTCCATAGGAATAATCGGAATGTATTCGCGAGGAAATCCAAATATTATATTTTATAATTTGTAATTAAATAGAAATGATCTGCAAGGTTAGATGAACTTCAGCGGGCCAAAGTTAGCTTCCTTTCTATTTTTATTTGACATACTATGTTTATACTATGGGAATCATGATTTTAAACTTTAAAGCGTGATATAAAAATAACCCCTGTTTATGCGATACAAACGAAATCATGAAATAATATAAGCAGGGATGTCACCCCAGATATTACTTGAAATTTGTATAGGGCTCTGTAGAGGTAAGATAGAGCAGAGTAGTCACCCCACTTATATTATTTGAAATTTATATAGAGCTCTGTAGATTTACGAAACGGCGTTTATACACACACGAATCGGCTGAACGCTTGAAATGATAGCGTGAATTCGACATCGTATAAACACAGTAACAGATAATATTTCAACTATTAGGCTGGGTGCTTGACGTAAAAATCGGAACTATTAGGGTGTGAAGATCAACAAGATAGAATTATATTGACATTAAACGAGCCATGAGAGGTGAATGAACTCTGGGCTTTAAACTACTAAAAGCTCTTGTTGTGGATTCGAACCTATAAAATGTATCTATTAACTTACCCCACTTCCCGGATCGAATCCAGGCACTCTAATCTACGAACCTTTCGCAGCGAAATAAACACTGTCGCCAGGCTGGGGAATACGAAATCGCCATATTTACGGACTCAGAACCGAGTCAAAGCAAACACGAACAAAAATCCCCTGGCAAAATCGCAGGCAGACCCCTCAAGGACAACTCGCGCATAATTCCAAATAAAATGTATAGCCATTAGGGGCGATCCGTGGGTGAGGGGGTGGTGCTGAGCACGCGGCACATAAATGAAATTTATTATATGCTGCGCAAAATTTTCTATACATTTGCCATCGAAATTTGTTGGCGGGAATTTTTCTGCCTTCTTCGCCTTTGTTGTTACTCGCTATTTAGTCTATTTATTTGGTGCGAGTGTGTGCCGTCTCTGTCCCACGCAGGGTGCTCCAATGGACCCCACGGGAATATATCAGCAAAGGCTTAGCGCAAAAAAAAGGCGAAAAGCAAATAAAAGTGCGTAGACTAGAGTTAGGCGAGTGAACGCGATAATACCCTGGACGTTTGCGAACAGCTTTAGGGTTTAATGGGATCAACGTTTGACAAATTCTGAGAAAAGAGCACTGATTTCTTGGCTAAAATCCGACATCATTTTAAAAGATAGTAGTAGCTTTTTAAACTAAATAAAATATTTCTATAACCGAAACTTCTCGAACTAGCAAAGAGAACATTTTAAAAATTCAGTTAAAATTATTTTTTTTTTCTAAGGAACGCCAGCGCGTTTGAATGATTTTCTAAGTAGCCATTAAAATAATTAGTGGGAGAATCGTAAAAACTATTTGTTTTCAAGTTTACAAATATTTAGATTAGGAATAATCAAAATATAAATATATATAAATCATGGAGTAATGCAAGAAATCTCATTCTTTTACATAAAATTATAAAAACCAAAAAACCCAGTTATTTATATGAAAAATTGAAATTTGGCACCTCGACAAGAACCCGAAATATTATTAACATTAAACATAAGCTGGCATCTTCGGATCGCCAATTTTTTATTCACACTATTCTGTTGTGGAATGAACTGCCACAACGTCTTAAAATAATTGATAGCACATCGCAATTTAGGGACAATTTATTTACATTTTTAAAATCGCATTGTACCAATTAAAATTAAAATAAAATACCAAAATTAATTAAACTAAATTTTCAACAATATTGTAATATGTCAGCTCTAATTGTTAATTGTATTAAATGTTAGATATAAGTGTAAAACATAAGTAGGAACCTACATATTTTTTTTTCTCATTATACTTCATATTGTTTTTGTGACTAGTGCATTAATTTATAAGGAAATCATTGTAGCACCAGGAAATAAGAAAGAAAAAAATATACCCGACTTTACGGTGTAGAATGAATATCAGCACTCGGCAATAATAGCCGAAAAATGCCTAGAACCAAAGGCCTACGCTGACGACAATGGTTATATGGAGTGATATATATGTAGAAAGAGAGGGAGATGGTTACGAGTGAGAGGGGGCTACCAATCACATGCGTACGCACGCGTGCAGTTTGTCGGGGAGGGGGGTCCGTTCAAAGTGGGTGAGGGGGCTGTAGGGGGCGGAGCTCCCTACACGCACTGGCCAAACGCGTTGCGTGAGTTTTTTATTTCAGCGCGTGCTCTCATCAAGCGTTGCCCTGCCCCCAACCCGCCCCCTTCAAAGCCGCCATCCCTTTCCCCCATTCAATCAGCTGCTAGAACTTTGCTAATTTCGTCTAATCAGCTAACCTTGAATATTTGTTTTATTCCCTCCACCATCCCGCGGGTGTATTTATTCTCGTTTTATTCTTTTTTTTTGCCGTCGTTGGAATTTGCTCTCTGCCGCTGCTTCTTCTACGCGCGAGTTGTTATTGCCGTTGTTGTTTGTGCCTTAATTTATTTGAGGCTTGTTTTATTTCAAGGTGAAGTATGCGCAAATAAAAATTGCCGAAAAAATATCGAAAGAAAATTGCCAAAAATATAAGGCAAAAGGTGGATACTTTTTGCCAAAGGGCAACGAATTTCAAATACCCTATATAATATGCTATTTTGTGGGATCATAAACACAAGCTTAACAAAGATACATTTCAATAAAATTGTTCATTAAATAATGCCTAATAAAGACAATTTAATGAAGAATATACAATAAATTAATATAATAAGTTTTAAATATTTGTTAAAAACTATGTCTGGCGAAAAATATATTTAAAATATTTTCAAAATGACAAATATTTTGTTTCGTATTTAAACATATTTCACCTATTACATAGTCAATAAACTTTCTACACGTAAGAAGCTACCAAAAGAGTATCAGCAATTCGATTACCAGTGATCAGTGAAGAGGAGAAGCACAGCACCATTGATTATCTTTACCCAAATACTACCCTACCGACCACCACCCCCGGGAAGCGGTGCATTGCTGCATTTCCTGCTTGTCACTTGTCGTCTGTCACTCGTTACTCATACGCCACCGTGCCCACACTAAGTTAATTTGCTGTGCTCTTTCAGTTTTCTTTTCCTTTTAGTTTTCTTGTTCTGAATTTAATTCCGCCTCTGTCCCGCTGCCTCCCCCTTTTCAGCCGCCTCACAGTTGGCTTTGACATTGACTTTGAAGATAACGAGGCGGGTGACTGTGTGTGTTCAAGTGTCTCTCTCATACACTTAAAATTAGAATATACTCATACATTTTAGCTGGTCTTATCGGTGTTTTGGGTAGGTGGGTGGTGGGCGGGGGTTGGGATGAGTGTCGTCTGCCTATCGCTGGCATCGAATACTGTTATCTACACGCGGCACTCACGCTGCCCAGACGCTTTAACCAGCAGGGCCACCCCTTGTCACCCCTTTCCACTACAACATAGCGGATCTGATTATTTCGGCAAATTCATTTCGCGACTCTTATCGCCTCAAGGTCACGGGCAAAATTCCAAAACTCACACAAACGCCAAGTACCAACAAAAGCTTAGGACAGACAGGCGCGACATTGAAAATAATCGCTATTCTCGGCAGCCGCAAAAAATATTCGTACATATGGGAGAGTGATAAGCTTTGGGCGCCTGTGAATGTAGTGATGTACGATCGCCCGAGGGGAGGGCCTGAATCGATGAGTGTTTCCAAGAGTTATTAAGAATGGGTGACATTGTTGTGGACGACTATACCTCTATCTTCTTTTATGGACAAGAATAAGTGGAGTATAATAAAAAAATGTCTTTTTCATATTAATTTCCACCGAATGCATATGAGTTGATATGTCGGTTACCCATAAATTCAATGAAACGAATCTAATCCCTTCTAGCTTACGCTTCTGCAACACCAACGCTTTCAACGTAGAATAAAAACACATTCGATTTCATTTTCATAATTTTTGTTGATATATTTTAAATACTTATTTTAAATATTTTATTCACATATTCCATTCTGGGGGGTTTTTTCATTGTGTTTCCATTTAAAACAAACTGTAATATTATGTTATTTCACAAATACAAATTTTTGCTCTTAATTTTTCATTTTTATGGAGATTTAATCAATTTTCAAAACATTTCTTAGCTTGTTTGCATTTTTCTCGCTGTCTCATTTTTCAAATTTTGATGTCCATTTTGTTTGCCCAATTATCATGTTTAAAAACTCTTTTTTGCCGCAATTTGATTTGTGACTGTCCTTGAAAATATATTTATATATATATTAATAGATATTATTTATACGGTATTTCATATGCCTCAGCTGGAGTTGCCTCAAAGTTGCATTATTCTTTTTAAAGTTTTTAGTTGCTATTACGTTACTTTAAACTCTTACGCCTGTTTACGGATACGTTTTACATATACTTTTACGTTACGTTACGCTTAATTGTCGTAATTTCATTGTTTCAGTTGTCGCTGCCGTCGTTCGGTTAGATATCCCTATCAGTATCCATCACCATTATCATCATCATCATCATCTTTACCACCATAAACACACATCTCCATCGTCGTTCAATGTTGAGATAGTTTTTACATAAAATATTCACTTTTAGTTACACAATTACAATATTTTGTTCTTGTTTTTCTGGCTAAAAGTTACGGACAATGTTACATACACCTACATACATACATACACACAGACACCAAAATCGCTTCATCTACGTACATATGCTTGTGTGTATATATAGAGTCAAATATTGAAGTGTGATATCTTTGTTAATTCTCGCGGTTTTTGTCGGAACCAACGCTTCCTTACGCTGCATAAATTTTAAAAGAATATAATATTTCTCGTAGACCTCTCCTCCTCTTTGTATTTTTTTTTGCCAACGTGAGTGATCATTTGTTTTTACACATTTTCCTTGTGGCTGATTTATACACATAAAATTGTTGTTGATTTAATTCTGATATAAATACTTTATATAATTTGTTGAGTATTTTTTACAGCACGGTAGTCAAAATGAAAATGTAATCAACTGAAATTAAAAATCTTACCATTCCAAAGCAAAGTAAATGAGAACTGAAAACTGGAACCAATTAAAAACTGAAAAAGAAATCAAAATGAAAAAACTTAAGAGGTTTTTTTGAAATTTTTAAACAAATTTTTTATTGATTTGACAATACAAATTTCTGCGCCAGTATAATTTTTTGCTTCTTTTTTGTTTTTTTTGTTGTTTTTGCATCTTTGTTTTTGTTGTTGGTTTTGTCTAAGCATAAAAATCGTAATTAATTAATCATAATAATTAATAATGATAATAGTACAGCATAATTAAAAGGTAATTAATATAATAGTTTTGTTGCTACCGCAAGTTTTCTCTTTTGTTTTTTCTGTAATATAAATGTATACGTTACGTTTAAATAATATATCATAATTTCTGTTTGTTTTTTTTTTTATTTTTTGCTTGGTTTTCTAAGATGCCAATCAAACATTGAATCTTTTAAGCATAGGTTTCATCATTAATATTTATGTGTATTTATATGTACTTTAAATATGTTTTTGTGTTTTATTTAACATTTAACTATATACACAACAGATATATTTAACGTTGGGTTTCTCTGCTTCATCGTCGTCTTACTGCTTGCTGCTAAAACATTAAGCATTTTGTTTGATTTTCATTAATTTGTTGTTTATTTTAATTGTATTTTTTGTGGTAGTTTTAAAATTAGAAAACAATATTCATTTCACTTGATTCTTTAGCATAGAAAAGGGCATTGTGCCAAAGGAGAAATCGGGAATACGAATAGCTAGATAGACAGACAGAAGGGTCGATAGAAGAAGGGTGGAAAACTATAACAAATTCATAAAAATAGTTAAATTCATAAAAAATGAATCGTTATCAACTTAATCGTAGTTAAAATTTGTTGCAAACTGCACTTTAATTCTGCTCGGAGATCGCACAATAAAAAATTTCACACACATTGTTTTTGTTTTTTCGGTATTTAAAAATTTAATAATAATAATTTGCAGTTTTTTCAAAAAACATCCAAAAAAGCAAAGTAGTTTTGCTCCACCTACAACTAAAGCGCTAAACATAGTTACTCATAGACGTAATTAATATGTACAACAAGAGCTTAAAACTTATAAAACAATCAGGGGTCAATAGACGAGGGGTTGTGGTGGGGGTGTGAGGGGCGTTGTGGGTAGCAGCTTAAGAAAAGTCAATGCAAAATCAGAGCGCTGCCTTGTTTTTGTTGGTTTCTCGCTACGTTAAAGTTTAACTGCTAAAATATATTTATGTTTTTTTCTGTTTTTCTTTTTCCTTTGTAATACCATTCAAGCTTGGGTTTTTTCGTTTTTCTTTTGTTTGTTTTAAATTAATAACTTGTAGTTGTTTTGTTTGTTGTTGCTTTAAATATTAGTTTTTAAATTGCATGCAGGTTGGTTTTGCTTTGAAACTTTGTACACGGCTCAATTAAAAGGTAAAATAATTTAATTTAACTCCTTGCGATCCCCTGTGATCCTTGTGATCCCGTCGATCCTGCTTTCTGCTTCGCTGAACTGCCACTCCCAGTCTCTGTCTCTCCCACTTCTCCGTGCGTAGTCCCTCTCTTACGCCTCCATCTTGACCGTGTGCACGGCGGTGGTCAGTCCCGGATTGGGGGAGCCCACACTCACCGGCGGACTGCTGCTGGGCGCCGGACTGGCCGCCGCCGACGGAGGACCATTGCCGTTCGAGGCGGTCACCGTGACGTCGGCGGACAGAGTGGGATATCGCTGAACGGCATTGGCGGCGGCCACCAGGGCGTGCAGCTTGCTGGGCGGCGGTGTGGGCGACTTCTTGGACAGATTGAGCGGCTGCGCTGAGTCGGCGATGTCCACCTGCAGCTCCAGCAGAGCTGGAGTGCCACTACTCGATCCCGATCCCGAACTGGAGCTGGCCAGAGCACAAGTACCGCCGCTTCCGTTGCCGTTGCTCGTCGAGTGCGGCGACTGGAAGTACTGGCAGCTGCTGGCTGCCGAGCTGGAGCTGCAGTTGGAGGATGTGGACGTGGAGGAGGAGGACGAGCTGGAGCTAGAACTCGAGCTGGAGCTGGAGCTGGACCCATTGCTGTGCGGCGAAACGGACTGCTGACGCTGCTGGCAGGTGGTGGTGATCACCGAGCTGCTGGGACTGCGGTTGCCCAGTGCCACGCCCACCCCGTTGGTGGTGCTGCTGGCCGCCGTGCTGTTCTCGCGCTTCAAGTAGTTCTGGATGATGTCACTGCGCTTCATCTGCTCGGGCGTCATACGCGGCTCGGCCATCAGCGACTTTGCCAGCACTGAGTGCGAGCTGGCCATCGAGGCCTTGGGGCTGGCGCGGGTCAGGTGCATGTGCAGCTGGCTCTGGGCGGGATTGCCGAGGGCGGCGGCGACGCTGGCGGGCGGGGGGGTGGCCACGCTGTTCGGAATGGGGCTCTGCCGCGGGCTACCGGCACTCAGGCTGTTGGATCCGGATGTGGAGCTGCTGGCGTCCGCTTCGGCGGTCTCGAACTCGCGGTGGCGCAGCGCCCGGAACTTCTTGTGCGGCTTGTAGGCCTCGTCCATCAGCGAGTTGGTGTCGTAGAGCGGCGGCGCCTGTAGCACGCGCTTCAGCACCGGCATGTCCTCGACGATCTGCCGCTTGAGGTGGCCACTGCTCGAGGGCTGGGGCGAGCGGACGGGCGAAACGGCCACCACACTAAGCTGGGGATGCTGCACCGCCTGGGCCACCTGGTTGGCGGCGGCATCGCTGCAGTCCAAGGCGTCGTCCACGCTGGATCGCGGGCTGGAGCACGAGCTGGAGCCTCCCGAGCTGACGGCCTTGCACTCGTTCTTCTCGTTGCCCGACTCGATGCCCGAGTCTGTGGGCGAGTCCAGCTTCCGGTAGCGGGCTGCTCCGGCCGTCAAGTGGTGGTGCAGTTGCGGGTGCTGCTGCTGGTGGCACAGCGGGTGTCCGCCGTTTTGCAGCTGCTGCTGCTGCTGTTGGTGGTGTCGCACGATCGGCGTGATCGTCAGCCCGTTCTGGGTGAGATGGGCATGCGAGCCGACAATGTCCATGTCGGCCGCTCCGGAGTCGCCGCTGGAGCCAGAGTTGGCCCGGTTCCTCAGCGGACATCCGCCGGAGAGGGTGGCGGCCAGCAGGGGCGCCGAGCTGGCCAGGGCCGACGGCTGCTGCTGTTGCTGCGGCGGCGAAGGGGGCAGGGACACGCCCTGCGGCTGCGAGCTGCTCGGACTGCCGTAGTCCAGGTCGGCGGACTCGCTGCTCGAGACCGAGCCCAGCGGACTCTTGGCCGCCTCCACGTCCATGGCGTCCGCCCAGCTGCCCGAGGGCGACTTGTTCTGCTGGCCGTCGCTGCTGCTGTTGCCGTCCTCCATGGACCACATCTGCTGGCGCAGCAGCTCCTTGTGCTCGGTGCGGAAGACCACCAGTTTCTCGGTGTGCAGGGTGCTCAGGGTGCGCAGGTCGGGCATCGTCTCCAGCAGCTTGGCCAGGAACTCGGGCTGGTCGGGCCGGTTCTGGGCCACGATATACTGCAGGCAGCCCTTGAGTCGCGAGTACATCTTCTCGATCAGCTCCAGGTTGCGCAGCCCCGGGCGGTCCGGGGTGATCAGGACGATGGCGCAGAAGAGGCCGATCTCGGCGTCCGTCAGGTTCATCGAGTTCATGCGCTCCGCGAAGTTGAAGGTGGAGTCCACCAGGAAGCGGGCGTTGGCGCCGTTCTGGATCGCGTCCCGCCGCATCACCTGGCCGTTCAGGCAGATGATCGAGTTAATCGAGGAGTCGAACATGCAGATCAGGCGCACGAACAGCGCGTCGAAGAGGCCCGCCTTCAGGAGCGTGAACTTGTCGTCCTGCGTGAGCAGCTGGAAGCCGGGAATCATGCCGGCGAAGTCGATCACGCCGCGGATGACGTGGGCGAAGCGCTGCGAGAACTCCTGCTCCGACTGCAGCTCAGGGGCGGGGTTCAGCGGACAGGCCTGTAATGAGCGGAAAAACGAGAGGCAAAGGGTTAGAAACGAAAGTTGGGAGCTGGCAGGGAGATTATCATGGCTACCCAGGGAAACTAGAACCAAGACACTTTGCAGTAGCTGTCGCAAAAACCTGTCTCTAGATAACGCTGAATGGCAATCTTTTCCCGCAACTGTTGCTTGGCCCGTTGTGTAGTTTTCCCCGCACCCATCACGTCATCGCTTATTTCACACGCGAAGGTCAGCGAACCGCCCCCTCCCCCCTCCACTCGCCCCGCGGGCCCACTCATTTGAATCAATAACAATAACTATTTGTACTTCCGCACGCCCACCAGCCCGGCCAGCTATCTGCCGTCCCGCTCTGCGAATGTCGCATTTCCTCAAACACCGCTAGAAGCTTTTTCGGAATGGAAAAAAGGAAAGCTTCGCCTACGTCAGCTGGCTGTTAGTTTTTCTGGGGTTAGTTTCTAGGGGCTGCTCACGCTCTCATCACGACACCCCCACCCCCAGCCAATCTGTATACATGTGTGTGTGTGTAGTATATCCCCCTGGTGGAGAGCTTTTGCTGCGCTGACATTAGCAGCCAAGGTCGACGAACCAGAGTTCAAGGTTCCGGATTGTGTGCTGTTACTATAGTTGTTTTCTTTTTCCTGCTCTCGGCGCGTGTTTTTTTATTTCGATTCGTTTCGCCAGAGGAATGGAGGGGGTGGGGAGGGGAGGTGGCGGGAGCAATTCCTCCCCAGTCTAAGCCAAGCGAATGTTCATGTTATTTCGCCATTTGGCTTTCCGGGCTTTGAGTTACATGAACATGCGCCAAGTGCCCCAGACAGCGAACGTGCCACCCCCCACCCCCCACTAGTCACCCAGCACCTCCCACCACCTACCCACCATTGTTCCCGGCAACTTGATTTTGAATTTACGTTTGATTTCGTGTGTGCCTCTCGTTTTTTATTCGCGTCGTTCTGTTTCAATAAGCACACGTTGTGCCGTCTGCCGCCGCTTCTATTTCTTGTTCTTTTTCTCTTTCGATTTTCGCCTGATTAACCTTGAAAATGTGTTTTCTTTGTGCGAGAAAAGATACACTCGACCGAAATTGGCTCGCACAGAAGAGAGAGAGAGAGGGAGAACCGGCAACCGGCAAGCAGAATTTCCCCGCACATTTTCCTTTTGCCGGCGCTTTGACGTCGTCGTATCATTTGGTATTTCGCCACGAAAATATACTTCTCATTTGCGCAAAAGCGGAAATAGTTTGCGAAAATACCAGCGATGGCGGCGGGGGCTATTTATGAGTGGCTAAAGCACCCCGAATTCCCCGACACATCACAAGATCCCATCCGATCCTCCGACCTTCAGTTGGCGCTTGTGCCCGTGCGCTTGCCAAAAATAATTCGCAGAACTCTTGTACCGGCTGATATGGACTGCCAGATTGAATAATCTGTAGGGCTAATCGCTTGGCCAGAGGAATTTGAATTTCTATTTCGGTTCCGAATTCTCGCTGAGATCGCTGCGCCCTAACCTCCTCACCTTGCACCGCCTGCGGGCCCGGGTCTTCCGCCTTCCGTCATAAACCGAGTATTACGACGCTTCCTAATGAACCACCTGACAATTTTACAGATTGCTCTCGCCGCCCCTAACTGTGTGTATTGCACTTTGTGACGCCGCCCGTCTGGCATTCGCTTCCTCATACTCATGACATTTTATGCATATTTTTTAGTGCCATTATTGCTCACTCACACACAGTGGAAGTATCAACTGCAAACAGAGAAAGAGAGGGAAGCGGACTCGCGTTCATTTCGTTCAGTCCAAGGTTAAAAAATAACTCGCCCCAAGGTCGTTTTCTACCGCTCTGTGTGTGTGTGTGAGTGTGTGCCATACGGCAGCGGCACTTCTTGGACTGTCGATCGCATTTGATTTCTTTCTTCTTGAATCACCAAATCAAATTTTAGCTTTTTTAGCCTTGCACTTGACTCTGACTTTGTGCCGCTGTTTTCACATTTCTCGTGTGCTCGTGTCGCTTTTAAATATTTTAATAATAATTTATTTAAATGGACAACGCATGTGTCTGGCCCGCCTCGCCGTCTCCCTCTAATCCTGTGCTCGCTCCCTCTCTCTCCCACCCCCAATCCCCTGTGCTTTCATTAATAATGACGCTACGCTTGACCTTGAGCTTTAGAACTTTGTTTGTGTACTTTGTTGCTGCCGAGAGCCGGGACACGTTTTTTTTTGTTTTCAAATATATTTTCGTATGTGTGTATCACTTTTCTTTATCGCTCTTGGCTGCGGTCTAACAAATGGTTCTTCGGGTATTATGTTCAGCGGCGAATCTTTTTACTTCCTCTATGCTCTATGCTCGGTCCATTTCCTCTGACCCCAAAACAAAAAAACCTAGTGACGTCGGTTGTAAAGTAAACACAAAATGGCATTTACAAAAGCGATAGCCAGCATTCATCACTCAGCTTCAGCTGTCATAAATCTGACATTGACAAGCTTTTCGTCAAGAACTTGACCCCAAACTTGCCACTTCAATGGCCACGTTTGGAGGCCCCGCAAGAATCGTCGAAGACTCGAAGAGTCGCTCGTAGACGCGTCTACGTGTGGCCAGCGATTTCCTGGTTTAGAATCGTGCAAACAGGTTCACCTTGGCGCATGACTAACGCCGGCAGTAGGCAGTCACCAATGAGCAGTAAGCAGTAACTAGCAACTAACACTAGCTAGTCTTGTTGTTGCTGATCTATGTATGCATGTCAACAGAAGTCGGCAGCCCGGAAATGTGACTTCGCCTACGCCGTAACCTTTGGCGGGCCATTAATAATGTACTGATAGACATTTTCATAATATTATGGCCCATGGTTACATGTGGCGCTACCGTAAGTGGTGTAGTAACTCAATGCTAAATCTGTTGGCAAGAGATCCCTAGCTTCCCATACAGAGTAAACAAGAATTCAGAAGGAAACTCACCAGAAGTGTGGGCATGGAGTAGGAGGGGCAGTCCCGCGCCCGCTGCCGCATCGCCGAGACCTTCTCCTTGGTGAACTCGCAGGTCTCGAGGTGGGCGCGCAGCACGGCGGCGAGGAGGCGCGGCTGGTCGTCCAGCTCGGTGGCGAGGGCTCGCTGCTGGCCGCGATTCTGGGTACTTTGCTGCATGGCCGCCAGGATGCGCGCCTTTTCGCGCTTCGGCACGCGTCCAAAACGCACAGCTGCAATGAAAGAAGGGATATTTCGGTTAGTTTTCGGCCTTGTAAGCGGTGCTTAAACTTAAGTCCAAGCCTGAGCATAAAATGATGGGCCCCATCAATTACACACTTCACTGCACGCAGAGCAGGTGCAACGGACAGCTGTTGTCCTGTTGTCACGCAGGAAGTGCCCCCCTCCCTCCCCAGCAATTTACTGCCCTTCGAAGTGGGTCATTGCCTCAGCTGCCTCTGCTTCTGTGTCTTCAGTCTGTCAGTCTTCGGTCTTCGGTCTTCGGTCTGCGCTCCTCTCTCCCCTGTTACACTTTCTCTTTTTTAGATTTTTAATTTCTGCCTTGGGCCGCAACCGAAAAATTTGTATGTGGGTGAACTTTCACATTTCACCAACGAGAGAGGAAAAAATCAGGCACGTTTGCGGTCACGTTTTTCGCACTAGGAACAAATCAAAGAAGAGTGCCGGCGAGAGGGATCGATAAAAGTCGGTCGAGTTGTGGGCTCGCTAATTGAGAAGGAGGTTTGCAAACGAACAAGGCGAGTTTAAAGTAAGTAACATTAAAAAAAGACCTTTAAGTGAAGGGCTTTTTAACGTTAAAACTAGTTTAAATATATATTTAAAATATTTTTAATATTTATAACAACGGAATAATTGAAATTCCCCATCATTTGGAGCAGCTTTACCCCATTTGTATTACTTTCCGAAAGCCACTTTTAGGCCTCCGGCCATTTACGACCATCAAACAAAATCTGACAAATGTTCGGCCAACTTTTCAATGTCAAAAGAAATTTCTACTCGCACAATTTCACTCCGGCCCAGTCGCAAAAGTGAAACAGCTCTTTTACTGATTTTTCACCGCTTTTTCCAGCAGCCAGCGAGAGAGTGTGACCCACTTGCCGCGCAGCGAAATTCAGGTCAAACGAAATGGAAAATGAAGTCTGCGCAGGCGCAGCGACGGACTGCGCGTAGAAATTAGAGCGACGCGCCGCAACGTCCAACTTTCCCATGCGGAGAGACTGAAAAGTTGGTCAAACATGCGATATTGTTGCTCCGCTCTTTCGGCTCTTTTTTCTGTTTTTCTGCCTTTTAGAAAATAGCAACGCAACGCTGCCTTCGCCGCAGTTTCGATTCAAGTTTAGAGCTCTTCCGCGGCAGAGAAAAAATTATTGTATGTATATAAACGAGGTCAACACTTCAATGGCGCTCGCTTTTGGTTGTTGCTATTTGTTTGGAGGCATCGACAAGAAAAAAATAAAGGTAAACAAAAAGCGAATCAAAGTGGGGAATCTCAGAACGCCTGCATTTCTCTGGGAGTTTTTTCGTTTTTGTGTTTTTTTTTTGGAAACCGAAAGCTGGGTGTTATTTTAATTATGCTCAACTCTTTTTCTGGCCAAATCTGTGTCAGCCGGCTTAGGGAAATTGGTTTGGCTCTTTCACTTTCTAACTCTAACTTTTGTGCGACTTTCGGATCGCTTTGGATCAACTCGGATGGGTTAACAACTTACGCGCATTGTGATAGTTGACGTTGCCTTTAAGAATGCCCTTCAATATCGGCAGTTCTTCGCCCATTTTGATGCTTTCTGTGTTTGCTTTCGGGGTTTATTTTGGCGAAATATCTTGACTTGGTCACTTTTCCCTTTGGGGGCACATCAACCACTCAGTTGAGCTCGCTCATTAAATATTTTTTCTTTGATATTTCTTTGTTTTTGGCACACACACAGCTTTTTGGTTGGTACTCAGGTACATGGGGATATTTGTTTGAGAAACTTGTTATCTTATTTGCACTTAATCTCGGTTAAATATTTTAATTAACTGCTGTTTTGTTGTGAGAGGAACTTTGTTTGCTTGCTTTTCACATTGATTGGATTTTTGGAATTTTAGCAAATAAATTAGTGGTTGGTTTGGTATTTTTGGGCGCGTAATCCAGACAGACGAGTGAGTAGTAGTGGGTGTTGAGTGAGTGTTTTGTGGAGACTTGGTCGACTTTTCTTCACATTAACAATTGCATTTATAATTCATTGGTATTAATCAGCACGTTGATTTACTTGATTTCGATTTCATTTAATTTCATTTGGCTGATATTCAATTGCCCTTAGATATTGGCTTAGTTAATTGTGGCCAGTGCCGCACTCGCGTTTGCTCTTGGCTTATTCGGATCCCGCGGATCGCAGGCTAATATGACAAAACTCGACAAGGTCTCGAACGCGACTAACTGTAAAAGCCAAAGCGCGTTACGAATATACCCAGAGTACGGTATGCTATGGTATGGTATGGTATCGGGCAATCGAGGAGAGCGAACCTCAACTGCGGCGACTGCGATGGCGACTGAGCTTCGGTCTCAAAACAGAAACTGAAAACCGAAAACGCCGCACAAAACACAAAAACACACTGCGAAAAGCCGCAGAGGCAATGACCAACGGAGCGCTCGAAAGAGAGCCAAAGAGCGAGCTTAAGAGCGGGGAAAGCTCTTTGCCCACGGACAACCTTTGTTATTGTGCGGGGGCAACAAACCATCGAAAGAGAGCTGAGTCAGTAATAGGATGTGTAATTCTTCAAATATCTAACACTAAAAATGTTTAGTTTTAACTTTAATTTACAATTCTAGTGCGCATTTAAGATTCAAAATTATATATTAATTGTTTTAAAAATGACATTTATTCTTAAATATTTATTGTGTACGATGTACATATTTACGTTCTGTAATTGCTCTTTAATATATTGAAACAATGACCCACCCCACACAGCACACAAAGCAAGTTCAAGCACTGATAAGCTTTCCCTGATAAGCTTGCAACAGCTCCTCTTTTTAAGGGCGCTTTATCGGCGCTTATATCTCTCTTTTTTTAGTCACCATC
This sequence comes from Drosophila mimetica, assembly GCA_037075245.1. Lineage (NCBI taxonomy): Eukaryota > Metazoa > Arthropoda > Insecta > Diptera > Drosophilidae > Drosophila > Drosophila mimetica. The sequence continues at coordinate 4,487,616 of JBAMCH010000004.1, forward strand.
TTCATCCATCGGAGGAAAGTTCAACAAACTCGGAAGAGAGAACAGAAGAGCACCGCCGAACTCTCTTAAGAACTCTTAAGCTTCGCAGAGCTTTTCACCACGCAAGAGAAAATGGCGATGTGTTGGGCAAGCTTTCGAAAAGCTTTTGCCGTACTTGTCATATTGAACATTTTGAGCCACGGCATTTTTCGCGAGGCGTATGAGTGATGTGTGCGGAACATTGCGCATACGTCACGTTGGCAGGTGGAAAATCTGGACTGGAGGCTGACGCCAGTAATGAGATTGCTAAATCAAACTTGATGACTTCACGCCTGAGTGGATAATTTACGACGCCACTGGCCCCGTCTGCCTGTCGAGGGTTAAGCATTGAGTTTGCATTTAATGCAGATCAGTTTTCTGCCTTCATAGCTGACTCACCCACTCCGGCGATCACCGCCAACTGACGTGAGTGTTCCAGATTGTTTGTTTATTCAAACTCTGGCTTTGTCATCGAGTCGCTTCGGTTTACCCCATCGCACTGGTCAATGAACTCAGCGGCCCGAATGAGGCCACACAAACGTAACGAACAACAAGCAACATTTAATAATCATGCCGGCGATGCGACGAAAGTAAAAGTGAAAGTTGTTTGGCTCTTTTTCGGGTAGAAATTTTCGTGCGTGCCGTGGAAATGCAAGCAGCTCGATTGGTCAACAGTGTTGGGTAGGCCTATAAAGGTTGCATAACGCCCCGAAGATTGGGGCTGGAGACAACAGACCAACAGACTAAGAGGTGAAAAGGCGGAGACACAACTGGATTCAATTGGGGCGAAGGTGGCCCAAAAACGAAACGATTGCGATGCGATAACAGGCGGGTAATTTAATGGGATTTTTTTTATAATTACACCCATTATTTCGACCTGCTGTGTCTCTTTTGAGTCGCATGAATTTATTTAATTTATTAAATAAGAATTTTTTATTCAGTTTATATTTAAAAACATATTTATTAACGCCTCATCTCTCGTTTACCATGCAAATCTTATGTAAGCGTATTCTGCGACTCGAGAGGAAACCAGTTCAATAGCATCGCGTTGGCCATAAGTGACATTCCCAATAACGCCGGCAATTAAAAGCCAATTAACAAGTTTCACTTTCACTGCGACAAGACGCGTCGCTAGCCTCATTTTGCGCAGGGCCATCCCAAGTGCCTTGTATCAAGTGGCTTTCTAAACCCGAATTGTTTATGATTACTGGTTATTGTTTGGGCATTTGTGCGGCTGACTTCCTGAATTACGGGGAAGTGGTAAACGAAAGCCGAGGCCCAAACTTGTTGTTTACGAGACAGTCGGGTTCATTGCACCCACAGAGCGGAGGAAGAGGCCTACTTTCGGTTTTGGGCTGTAGGTGATTCACAGACACCTCTGGTGGCTTTACGTAAAGTCATATAAGCGACACAATTGTTGTTGCTTTGGTTTTTGGCTTTTGGTTTTCGGGCTGCTTGCGTAAGTTGTTTACAGCGCGATCGAAGCGTGTGGAAAGAGCCACACGGACAAACAAAGGGGGCGCACAAAAGAAGTGATATGCCGAAGCCGAAGAAAGGGGCCGCAGTGAACCCCAAATAATAATAATAAAGCCATCATTCGTTTGTTTTGAAGTTTCTTGAAATTTCCCCAATACGAAAGAAAGCCCCCGCACAGGCGAGTATTTTGTTTTATTTTCGGTTTGGAGCCTTCGTCGCTGGCTTTTGTGGGTCATGAAAAATGCCTCAATGAAAAACGCCGGGGAGGTCGCCGCCGCGCATTTAGCGCATAGCAGCACTTGACATCGCTCGGATCGCTCAGGGTAGAGCAGACCCTGTGCCATATTATTAATTGTACATGAAAAGGTCGTGCCTCGTTTCGTTTCATTTCTCATCGATGAGGTGTGGAGAACAAAAGGCGAAAATCAAACAAAAGGCCAACGAGAGCGGGCTAATTAAGGCAAAACTTCGGCTAAGTAATGAATATAAAGTAACTATCGAAACGCATTATACACTCTACCAAATATTGGGCAGAGTATCGTAATGAGTTTTCACCGATTCCTGACCTTTACAATTCCCCCCCCCCCCCCCCCCCCAATTTCCAGTACATAGCCAACTTGTTTACAAGTTCAGAAACGATTCTCCCCCTGAAAAACAGTCGAAAAATTGGGTCAAGCTGATCTGCATCTACGCGCATTGCAAGCGAACAAACTTCAAAGGCATACGCAAAAATAATTCCATTTCGTGTCTAATCATTTTCGAATAAATGCGCGCCAATGCCGTCGCCGCCGCCGCTGCTGCAGAGGCGAATGACCGTGCCTGACCCAGATAGGAGTCGCTGCACTCGACGACAAACTGCAGGCCCCCGCCCCTCGCTTTAACCCCTTGCTGCCCCCTCGCAACCCCCTCACAACATTCGTATTCTGCTCAGCCTCTGACGTCGTGCAAAAATTGCAGCCGAACGAAACGAGGCCGAGTGCAATGAACAGCATTCAGCACACGAGAGAGAGGGCTATACTCGGGCAGAGCGAGAGAGAGGGAGAGAGAGGCAGAGAGCGAGGGAGACGGCATGCAAATGCAGCTTCGAACAAGTTGCGACTGCTCGTTGGATGTTGCAATGCGAAACCTTCGAGAAATTTTACAAGAGTCGTTGAACTCTGCGGCTCGGTCGTTTAACTGTGGCCCAAAAGCAGCAGCAGCAGCAGCAACTGCAACAGCAGCAACATCGGCCAGCAGCAACGGCAATATTGCTGCAATTCTGCTCTCTCGGAGAGCGAATTTGAGAGCTGGAAAACTAGTTTTTGGCGCCGAGGCATTGAAAAAAGCGAAAGTACATTTTTTATTTCGCCCGCTCCTCCCCGGGGGGAGGGGAAAGAAGAAACTGAAGCACAAACTCGGCTCGTTCGAGCTGCCAGACGAGCGCGAGTGCGAACGCTCTTCGTGGCGCGAGGTAAATGAACCTTTTGAAGGTTCAACTTGCGTAGTAGGCGACGCCAGCGTCTCGTGTAAAACAAGTTTGTTACGTCCGCTGCCTTTTGGCTTTTGCCTTCTTGTGCTTCGCTTCCCTCCTTTGCGCTGCTTTTGGCGCTCTTTTCTCTGAAATTTCACCGTTAACCATTTTTCGTGGCTGCCTTTGCTTGGCGAGGCAGGTGAAGGCAGGCAGGCAGGCAGCAGCTTTATGTAACCAAAGCGAAGAGAAGAAAAAAACCAAAATAAATAAATAAAAGAAGCGTCAGCAGGCGGCTTAAACTCAAGTTGTCAAGCAGCTGCCGTTTTTTCGCTACTCTCTTTCGCTGGGTTTTTCTCCTCTTCTTTCGGTGATGGATGACACGCGTGAAATGATTTCACTTACAGACCGCCAGTAGTTGTATAAGCGGCAGAGGAGTGGAGTAACTGGGCTCAAAAGCGGAGTGCCAAGGAAACACTGGCTACTAATAGTTGTTCAATCTTTTCGATTGCCTCACAAGAACCTTCACCAGCTCGATAGAGCAGCCGCAGTAGCTGAACCCACCGACCGACCGACTGTAGAACCTCACCCACATCGTCATCATTAGCATTTTGTACTTGAGGCTGCGAGCTGTTCGAGCGCCGCCCACTCACGCGCCCACTCTCATGAGCCGCGCCGAAGGCTCCTTGAACTGTTCCAAGTGTTCAGCTACTCCTACCGAAAGGCCCAGCCCCGAAAGCCCCCCAGTCCCCAGTGAGCCCCCCATCTAGTCTATAGTCTCTGGCCTACTTGTCCGCCTTGTTCTCGTTGTTATTGTGAATTTTGTGTAGCCTCCAATATTATTTTAGTCAACAGCTTGCCATGAGTATCTGTGTGTAGCACTGGCATTTTAATGTATTTGTAATTGACCTGAATAAAGTTCAAAACACTCGCAGCGGCGAGGCAAGGCGAAATCTACATGCATGATGTTGTTGCTGTTGCTGTTGCTGCTGCTGCTGTGTGTGTGTAGCCTCAAAATAATAATGATTGCGACAACAACAGCAACAACGAGCATGTCGCAGTGGCTCGCTTATATATGTATATTTATGTGTGTACTACATATATGTAGAAAAAATGCTGTGCCTTCGATAATTGACAATTGTTTGATTATTTTATGTGCTTTGGGGACCCAGCAGCAACTAATTGCTGCTGTGCATGTTGCTGGTAGGTGCGGCTATCTACGAGCCTTATTTGCTTAGCCATGATTTTGATCGGGCGATACAAGGGAGTTTGGAGACCTCAAATAGATATAATGTTGCTTTTGGGATATAACACTTATTCGCTCGATACTCCTAAACTAAAATCCCCCCACTTAAACAGACTCCAAACATTATTCATCGACCACCCTGCTCCCTTTTTCGCGGGCTTTATCTCGATTTTCGTTCGTGTTGCATATTTACTTTCAATTTGCCCAACCTCGCGCTAATTTAAGTTCATTTCAATTAAAAGCCAGCATGTGTGCATGTGCATGTGCCAGCTAATAGAAAAAGCACAGCGACTACAAATAAATATGTAGAAAATTAGAATATAGCGAGGAAAAATCCAACGCTATATTGTCTTAGATTTTTTTATATTTCTGGCCAGCCCACGGTGAACTAATAAATTTCCAAGCAAATCCGCGAAGTCAAATGCAAAATGAGCTGCAAAATCGAGCGACGACGAGAGTGTTGTGCACATTGTTCGCTGTTTACTATCGGCGCTCACACAGATACAAAGCGTCGCACACAGGCGCGATTACCTTCACTGCCGCGCTGCCACTGCGCCGCTGCTGCGCTGCCGGTGGTGACCCAGTTTTCCTGCACGTCAGCGGCGGTCAATGAACTGAGCCGAGTTGGGACGTATTTTATTTGACTTTTTCGAGGGGGGCGCTTGTGTGCGCTAAATTTCGGTTTCGTTTTCATTTCTTGCGTTATTTTCGTGTCTTTGCAATACCAAAACGAAGGAAAAGCCAGAAGAAACACCAACAAAATGGCGCCTATTACTGGGCAAAGAAATTATGAAAGCAGCCGAAATGTAACGAAGCGAAATGAAAAAGAAAGTGTTTCGAAATGGCCGCCAATTATATGTATGTTTTTCGGTTTTTTTCAGAAAAGTGAAAGTAGTGGTCTCTTCTTCGCGATACTTTTTATAAACCAAAAATAAATTATGATTTCGTGGCGTTTTCTAGGTCAGTCGCTCTTGTTTTATAACTGTAAATTGTTCATCAGCGGCCCTCGTTGTTGTTTTTTTTTCGGCGTGTGCGTTTTATTTTAATTTTCCTTGAAAGATAAGGCAACCGGCAGCGCAGTCGCCGTCGCTTAAATAGCACATGGTCATTTTTATTATAAACAATTCGAAATTTGTTGGTTTGCTTTTCTCTTTGTTTTTTTTTTCTTCTTTATTTTTCGATTTCATTTCATTGCTGTTGCCGAGTTCGAGTTTGCTGTTTATTCGGTTGGCGGTCGAATTTTTGTTCGGTTCACATGACTTATTTTTGGCACCAGCTTTGGGTGGCTCTAGGCACAGAACTAGTTCAAGGATTTGCTAAAAAATTATTGTGCTCGCTCTAGGTTAGTGTCTAATTAATGGTAGGATTTTAATGGTGACAGCAGAGGGGCCTCATTAATGTTTGGTGGTGGTAAACAAAGGCATAAAACTAGTTGTCAAAATGAATTGAGGGGGTGTTTGCATGCAAAAGGATTTCCTAATCTAAGCTAATCATTGCTATCATTGTGATACCCTTTTCCTAAACATACTTCATATTTTCTATGCTCTTTTTACTTTCCCATTGCCACACACGCGCGCTCCACATTCGAAAAAAATATCAAAATCTAATCCATCAATTACAACATCGAAGGCAACAACAAATACTACACATTTCACACAAAGGCCGCGTCTGCGTGTTGCCTACAAAACAGCGCCTCCCCGACTCCCTCTGCCCCAAGTAAGCCCATCCCGCTCTACGCCTCTCCCTCGCACTCACACACACGCATGAACCACTTTCGTTTTCGTTTTCACTGCAAACAGCAAACATGGCCGCCCAGCGAGAAGTCAATGAACGTGGAAAAGAGAGTGCGAGAGAGTTTGAGAGTGTGACTGTGTTGGTTGTGAGTTGTGTGTGGCCTGTGAGTGTGTTGTGCTTTCATAATCGCTGGCTATTTCCTGTAAATATTTTCCGGGCTGTGAGCTTAATTTAAACAAATTATTACAAAACTCAATAATAACGAAGGCACTCAGCGTAACGTAACGAAGAGAAAGAGTGGCAGAGGGAAAGAGAGAGGGAGCTCAGAGAGACAGAGACGGGGAGACGGATGGCCTCGCTCTGCTGTCTCCATTATGGATTTGGGTTAAGTGCGTTCATTCAACTTTTAACACCATTTCGAAATGGCGCACACATCTCGCCGACAGCCTGCTCTCAATTTATCATGCGGGTGTGTGTGCTCTTTTTGTGGCTCGGAGAATTTGTTTAAACAAAATAGACAACTTTTACTTTGCCGTGAAATCGCGCCAAGCGAAATGTTGCAATACAGACACACACACACTCGCAGAGCTGAAATTTCGTTCACGGCTGGTCAATGAACTCAGAAAAGCCGAGCGAGCTTCGTGTGGCACTCGTCGCCCGTCCAAATGTTGCTGCTGTGCCCGGTGTTGCTGCTAGCATTTGTCTGAGCTTGAATTCATTTGGCCGTTCTATTGGCTCATTTTCCCTCCCTTATTTGATATTTGCATAACGAAAGACTCAAGGTACTCACCATCACGACTCATGCCCACGGCAATGCACTTTTTCAGGCGGCAATATTGACAGCGATTGCGATTGATGCGCAGAATGCTGCACTGCTGATTTTTGGTGCAGGGGCGATACTGGATCTTTTGCTGGATGGAGCGACGGAAGAAACCCTGTAAAGATAAGGCAAGAAACCATTGGTTAGCTAGTTATAATCGTCACGTATCAGAAATATTCAGTCAGGTATGAGGCCTAGAAATAATGGTTATCTAATGCAGATCCCCCAAATCTCCCGAAGAAAACCTACATCGGCATCTTCGTTCGCTGACATTGCTGGCGTGCTTCTCCCCGCGTTGCCGTTGCCCAGCGCCGTGTCCAGGTTCTCATCGAACTTCTGGCACAGGTAGTTCAGTTGCGAGGAGTCCAGTCGCTGGTGGTGCTGCTCGCACAGCTCATCGTCGCAACCCGAATCCTGGGCCTCGTCCATCTCCTCCAGCTGCTGTTCATCGCTGCCGTTGCAGGTGCAACAATTGCCCGCACTGGAGTTGCTCGAGTTGCTCATCAGCGAGCAGTTGCTGTCGGAGCTATCCCTGCGCTGCTGCTGCTGCTGTTGCTGCTGTTGTTGCTGCTGGTGCTGCTGCTGGTGGTGCTGTTGCACCTGGTGTTGCTGCTGCTGGGATTGCTGGCGCAGGAGATTGGCGATTTCCTTGTGGGTCTGCGCCGAAAAGGGACTATCACAGTGCAGCTGCTTGATGTTGCTGGTGGGTATTGCAGTTGGCTTCGCCTCGAGCTGCTGCATGTTGCTGTCAGTGCTGGTGGTCTGCTGCTGCTCCAGTTCCCGCTGCTTGAGCTCCCGCGCGTAGCGAATCTTCTTCCAGGGACACTGGTACTGCTCGTAGCTACTGTCCTCGAGTGATTTCTCCGCGGGGTTGGCACTCGGACAATCCTCATCGCTGTTGGATTCAATGCCCGACTCGCTGTCATTTTTGGCGCTCAGATCGGCACATGGCGGCTTTGGTGTGGCTACTGTGTTAGGCTGGTGTTGCTGCAGCAGCACATTCTGCTGCTGCTGCTGCTGCTGCTGACTAATACTATTTGTTGTCTGGGTGTTGTTGCTGTTGGTGGTTGTCTTTACTAGTGTTGCAGGTGTTTGTTGTTGCTGTTGTACGATTACTGCTTCGTTTTTCAGTCTTTTGCGTTGCGGTTGCTGATGCTGCTGCTGCTGATGGTGCTGCTGTTGCAGATAAACAATTTGTTTGGGCGCCTGCTGTTGCTTGTTAATGGGCGCAGATTCGAGCAGCTTGACCAATGCCGAATGCTGCTGCTTCAGCTGTTGGCTCTTGGCCTGCTGCTGGTGATGGGGCTGGTGCTGCAGCTGCTGATGTTGCTGCGGGGCCGCGACAATGTGCAGATTTCCGCCGCCATTGCCCGTCAACAGCACTATCGTTGTGCCGTGTTGCTGCTGGTGCTGCTGCTGCTGCTGGGGCAACTGGAGTTGCTGTTGCTGCTGCTGCTGCACGGCAGCAACCTCTTGCATTGCACAAACCATATTTGAATTAGAGATTTTAGCTTTTTGGCTTCAGAATGACACTTGAACTCTCGATTGTTGGTTGCTCTACGATTTGCTAATAAGGAACATTGCACTTCACTTTGATCTCACTTCACTGGCACCAACAAAAATATGCGATATTATTTGCTATTGCTATTGAACATTTGTTGCTGTTGGCTCTGCTCTCAATCTCTTTCGCTTGATCCAGCTGTATTTTGCTTTTTTCGCGCGCTTTTCTTGCTCTGCACAACCGCTGCCAACGACGAGCAATTTGCGAATGAAACCAGCGTCCACCAGCAACACAAAACGACCCAGAGCAACACAAAACTGCCAGCCGAAGTGGCTTTTTGTGCCTCGTGTTGCTTCGGGCGGCTCTCTCGCTCCCCCTTTTGCTGGCCGTCCCGCTCCCACTGATGTTGCTGCTGTCGTTTTGTGTTTTTGTTTTTGTGTGCCAACTGAGGACATTCACTCCAAGCGTCGACAGCGACGCCAGCGTCTAACAATAGATGTTGCTGCTTGGTATTGTTGCTGCTGCTGCTGCTGGTGTTGCTGTTGCTGCTGCTGCAGTGGGGGCGCCTGGTAAACAATTCTTCCAACACCCACGCGACACTCTGATTTCTCAGGTAGCTCAGGTATCTCAGGTAGTTGCTGCCACTGCCACCTGACTGATCAGCTTTGTTTGATAACAAAACAGAGGCGGGCGGGCTGCGCTGTTCGGTGCTGTTCTATTCTGTTCGATTGTTCCCCATAGATTCCCAACGCGTGTATTGTGTTTGCTCATGTTTTGATAAATGAGTGACAAATAAGATTAATTGATATGGGGGCTGGCTGAGCCATCAATGTGAGTATGACAGGCCTAAGAGGATCTCAGATCTGGAACGATGTTCCCGAGCGCTTTTTGGGGTCAGCCGAGCCCAGGGGATGGGGGTGTATTTCCAGAAAACTTAAGAATGATTAAGATTAAGTTGTACGATAACTGTCAGACTGTATGTTTGTAAATGATGTAGAAATTCAGAATTATATAACTAAATCTAAAATATTTAAAAAATATTTGAGACATTAAACCTTTCATTTTTCATTGGATATTGTTATGTATGCTGTTATTTTAATTCAACAAATTGTATCCTAATTATTTTTAACTAAACAAATGCAGCTGTTTCTCCAACTTCTTTGATACTCAACAAACATGACCCAATTTGCAGGACAATCCCCGCCTAATTAACAAAATGCAAACATTGAGGCTGAGCAAATATTTTTGCCGCATTGAAAACTTGTCAATTTCTGGCGGTTCGATGAACTCCACTTTCCAGCCAGATGATTTAATAAATGTATTAAATAATATTTGTTCGCATTGTGATTTTTTGGGGACAAGCAATGCACACAAGTTGTGGGTCCGACCTCTCGCTCGCACTTTGCCACAGCCCCTCTCGCTCGCACACAAGCTACGTAACCAAAAAGCCCCAAAACGTTAACGACGTCAGCAGAGACAGCGGCAGCGGCAGCGGCCGAGCAGCGACTGAGGCAGTGACTGCGGCGGTGGTTCAGTTCAACGAACCCCGCCATTGTCGTGACCCACATTTCGGTCAGCCACCTTCGAATGTGGAGCTGCGAGAGAGAGGGCTATAGGCGATTGAAAAGAGACGGGGCGAGACAGCCGAACGCCAAAGCCGAAGACCAGCGAACTCGAAACGAAGTGGAGAGAAGAGAGCGAGAGGGAGAGAGGACTGCTCTCAATGCATTTTGCATGCAAATTCGCTTGCAGTTCAGGCAGATATATTCCTACACATATATGTATGTATGTATATTGTAAGTATTTGCGATTTTTGAGCTCTGGCGGTCGGTCAACGACACAGAAACCTCAGGTGGGCTTGGCTTCAGCGGGGGGCGGAGTAGGCACACATGCATACATATACAACTGTCGAAATGCGTTCAAGGAAATCTTTGGCAATTAAAAATTTGCACACATTTTTTGCGAATTTTTAACCAGGCCCGCAATCAAAGCTGCAGAATCTGGGGTCATTGCACTGCGGTCGGTTGGGGGTGGCGAGAGATTTGCACTCATTTTCGAACTCGGCTTTCGGGAACTTTCGGGAACAGCTGTGCCATCTCCCCTCTCTCTCTGCCACTCCAACTCCCTCTCTTTCACCCGCCGTGGCGTGGCCAAATGTGAATGAACTCTGCTCGCAAAGCGAATAACAAGTTTCAAAAGAAAGTGAGAGCACTTCCACACACACAAAAGCGCACACATCGCAGCCTGCTCTCTCTCCCCAAGTGTTGCCCTCTCCCTCTCTTTCCTCCTATGGTCCCTGCTTTCTCGCCTCCCCCTTGTTTTTTTTTGATCCGCAACGTCATTTTATAATTCATGCTTTATTTGTTTGTTAAATAATTTCTTTTTTGGCTTCGCTTTGGCATATTTTTCCTTCTGTAATTTGTTGTTCATTTTGGTTTTAATTTTTTTCGGTGGGTCTGAGTTCTTTTCATGAATGATCCTATGCCGCGGGGGGTTTTTGTTTATTTGGCTGCCTGTATTTTTTGCTGAAACCGCCTACCTGTTGGCACGATCGTTGCTTGACCAAGATTTCTGTTCTGTTTCGGTTCTTTTATTCTTTGTTTTGCTTGAGGTACACTTTTTGGGGAGGGTGCTACCGTCGGAACTTGACATCATTTCGATCGATCGATCGCCCCTGAAGAGCTGTTGAGCAGGTCCAAAAATCGTCGGCAACTTGATGGATGCCAGGAGAAAACGAAGGAAAATGGAACGAAATCTTGGATGGATGGGTGTCAAAATTAGCTCAACGTATTTTGGTTTTCTCTGGAGTTATAATTGAGAAGATTTCGACTTTATTCTACTATCCCTTATCAATAAAATCTTCCAAACATAAAAAACACATTTTACTGCCTCGCCGATCTCCCAACTCTGCTTCTTCGTTTCCCTCGATCGTTCTCCCCGCCTTTTATGTTCTGTTCTGCGTCAACCGCCCACACGTATTTAAGAAACATCACACACCGTCACATAAACAGAATATACCTAATCTCCTGTCATAACGACGATCGTTTGTTGGGCTTTCAGAACTCTCTTAGCCGCTTTTCTCCCAGCCCTCTTCTTCTGACCCCCTACTCCCACTTCCCTCTTTTGGGGGCTCATTCTATGCGTCAGCAATTAGCACGTGCCTGGGTCTTCAGACTCAGACTGGGACTTCAAATGCGATCCGGAACTTTATGGCGCTTTACAGTTCATTCAACGCTCGTTCGTCAAGCTTGTCTTGAAGTTTATTCGACAGTTGCCCATAACTCCAACGAGGCAATACAGTCGAACTTTGTTAATGTCGACATTTTTTAGAGTTGAAAAATGGTTACTTCTCTAAACGCAGAACTCTCTGAAAAAATTAGAAAATATCAGAACATTTTTTTAAATATTTAGATCAAACTTGATCTAAAGTTTGTTTCCAAAAATTCTTGAACATTTTTGAAAAAGTATGCAATGAAAACTGCGCTTTTAGCAGTCCCATTTTTAACAGCATACTTTCTGAGATCACTTTAAGAGATTTCTAAATTAATATTTTTAAAGATTTATACGTATTGTTTGACAGACAGGTGGATTCTGAATATTGTAAGGGTTTCTTTTTTGAAACAAGCTGATACCAGAGAATTACGACTGCCAAAAATGTGAAATGATGTGTGAATAAATTATGTTCAAATTGCAACGGTGTGACCTGCGCCTGGCCGCCCATTCAGGTCAGAGGTCAACGCTCCCAGCCACCAAGGATAATTCTACCCATCGCTCTCCCTCCCCCACCCTCTAGCTCTCCTTTTCTCTTTATCCTTCCTTTCTAGTAGTAAAAGCAACACGAGGTCAGCCGCACGTAGGCAAAAAGGGAGTCCTCTCACCCTCTCACTCGCTTGCACTTGCAATCCACCCCCACATAACACACACACGCACACACTCTGGCCATTTGGCCTCGCGCTCATTGACGTCACTGCAGTCGCTGGCTCTGCTGCTGCGATGCTAGCGCCGAGTTCGTTCAACCCGCTGCCTTCATGGTCGCCTTGCAATAGTTGTTATTGTGGGGCACATTGCTGTTGCTTTTGGTTTTGCTTTTGCTTTTGCCTGCTTTTAAGTTTGCATTTGTTCTGGCGTTGGGGCGGTTTTTGGGGGTGGTTTGGGCCAGGAACACGTTTAGTTAGTTCTAGAACAAACGGAGCTAATCGAATACATGTCCTGATTCACTGAACTAATGGTCACTCATTAGAAATGCAGTTCAAACACAGAAAATTATGAGCAATAGATGTTAAATGAGAGGCATTTCAGTTAAAGCTTCTCCTAATGTTCAAGTATGTACCATGAAACATTCTATTAATAGTTGCACAGCAAAAATAAAATTGTATCCATATTAAAATATGTTGGAAAATTTAAAAACATTTTTAAAATTAAATTGATATTTAAGTAATTCAACGAAAATGTGCCTTTCGTTTGCATTCCGCATACCAAAGTACTAACATAATAATGGCCAAAACCAAAGCCAGATTAACTTTGATTTCCAGGTAACCATGTTTAATGTGTTCCCACACTGCAAATAAACCGCAAAGCACTAATAATGACAAATCAGAAGTCAACAAAATAAACCAATATTGAACTCCGGAATCGGAGCCACGACAATAAAACGGAAATACCTTTCACATTTCACATTTTGCGCCAGCGAAGGGCAACTGCTGCAGAAAGAGAGGCCAATACGAGCGTAGAGGCGGAAAAAGAGACGGAGGCAGAAAGAGTGCAAGGGACATTGCGACAGCATCTGAGCTCCCAAAAAAAGGCAACAACAAAGGCAATACACCAAGGCGACCGACAATTGAGGACATTGCACTGCAATAACCTTAAAGAAAATGGTATCAACAGAGAGAGAGAGAGAGAGAGAGAGCAAGAGAATCAGAGAAAGAGAACGCTCTCTCGACTTGGGGCTCAGCAAAATGGCTTTTTTTTTGCATAAGCACAGTGTGTGGGAGGGGGTTTCTATTTGTGTGCCTAGGAACAGTTTCCCCGTTATGAAGAGTGTTCCGCGAAGAAGAAGCGGAGAGGAAATGACCTCAGGAAGGAAATGCATTGCATTTAATTGGTCGAAATGGCCAGGTGGTACTACCTGGTTGCCATAGAAATTGGTCAAAAGGCAGATGAGTCAGAACATAACTTGTTCGAAGGTTGATTTTTTCAATAATTTCCCAAGTCGTTAAAAGTTACGGAAAACGAATTTATTCCGAGTCTAGAAACAGGTTTAGAAATACTTATACCAAAGGGTTCGGTGATTCTATGACTCCCTGATTAAAAACTGTCAAAGGACTCCAATTCTACTCAAAGGCAATCCAGCTCTCCTCAAACTCGGCTCCATCCTTTTCCCGCATTTGCAGTGATTAGTTTTCCACTCAAACACTTTCGTTGCGATAGTGAAGAGGAACAAAATGGAGCTCTGTCCTTTAACCGGGCCAATGAACTCGGGGCGAAAAATTGGCGCGCACTCTCAGCAGGGAAAACGGACTGCTGTTCTGTGTGGCGAAATGCCATGGAATGGAATGGAAGACACCTGTGCCCTGTCAGACGACAGAGCTGTCCACCACCCCAGCCCACTTTTCACTTTTCCCGTGTTTTCGGGGGTGGTGGGTGGTGGCTGTTGGGTGGCTGGGTGTTCGGGTGGTTTCAGCAGTGTCTCGGTTTTGCTTTGACCCACTTTCCGTGCGTTCAACTCGCATAGCTGGGGCCAAAGAAGAAGCGAGAGCCGAGGCGAAAACCGAACCGGATGCACGGGTTCGGGGGTTGATTGTGGGAATACACGAAAATTTTTAGGGGTTACGCTCTGTGTGCAACGAAAGTGTTTGCCACCCCCAGCCCCTTTCCGCCGAAAGTGGTCATGTGACGACTCCGATGCTCCGTTGGCTCCGGTAGCTCTGGGGTCTCCGGATTCCGAAGCTGGAGCAATGACCGCAGCTGGCCAAAGTTGAAGGATAAACGCCGCCGAGCGAGAGGGAGCGAGAGGGAGCGAGAGGGAGCGAGAGGGAGCGAGTGGCAGGCAGGACAGGAAGTGCCCCCTGCCCACTTCTGTCCTTTGTTAAATCAGTTGCCAGCCTCATCGGTGCTCCACATTCGGTGCGACTCATATTTATATCCGAATATTTATAACCACACATATGCTGCCTCTCCCGCGGCTAGTTTTGTATTTTTTCGGGTACTTGTCTCCCATCTATTTGCCAGCTCCCCTTCAGTCGTGCGTCACAGCGGCAGAAAGAGACGGGGGATTGCGACCAGTTCAATGAACCCGTGGCAATTATTTTGCAATTACTTTTGTGTGGTTTGGCCTCCGATCTGATCTATCGATAGATAGGCTCTAAGCATTAGAACACGCCTGGTTAAGCTCGTATTCAATTGTGTTCGGCGGAGGTGTCGAATTGGGGGTACCATGTTTGGCTGTGTGGATAGTACATTGTGCGCTCGGTAGATTTAATGACTACACTGACCTTTTTCCTTTGTTCGGCATTGGGTTGATACAAAATATAAGTTCATATTAAAGTAGTTAAAGTTAATAAAGACCTTTCTCAAATACCTTGCTGAGCTAAGAACTTCGACAAACTTATTTGGATATCCCAGCACTTGATTTAATTGAATAAGGTGATGATTTGATGACATTTGAATGACAACATTATTAAGCATTTTGTTTAGCAAAGTGAATTCAAATTTACCCTAACTAAGTTCCCTCATTACCCAATTTTCGGCCAATCCGCCTGCAATTGACGCAAGTGGAAACGCTTTTCGGCGCTCAAAACAATTATCTAGCATTATTGCGCGATTGTTATTTGGGTCTGGTAGGCGAGCAAACAAAGGCAATCATACATGTGTACACAAAAAGAAGAAAAATATAGAAATAATAATGCCAAACAGCTAAAATCTAATCCAAGACAAGTCAAGCAATTGCGGCAAATATTAAAACAGTTGACCAAACACTCGCTCGTGGGGCATGAAACCCGTTTCGGAGACCCACGAAAAAAAAGAGAGAGGCAAGGTCTTTTGCGTGCGACTGCAACAGCAGCAGCAGTGCGAATCTAACTGCAGTTTCTGCGCAGGTCGTTGCCATTTGGCAGAGCGCGAAAGAGACGGGAGCCGGCCAAATGAGAGAGACGGGGATGGCAGGTGATGACGGCCTCAAGCTGACCAAAAGTGCAGTGAACTCTGAACGAAGTCGGAGCTGAAGCTGAAGCCGAAGCCGAAGCCCCTGATTCTACCCGTCCCTGTCCACCGCCCCGACGTCCCACTCCCACTCATGCTCCGTCTCCCTCTGGTTGCTTTAATGGCCGGGTATTAATGTAATTTCAATCATTGTTTTCGCCTTTTTCGGCTGCCTCCGCTGTCATATAAATTTTTCGCTGCTGTTGGCGGCTCTTTTAATGACTCACCCGAAAGCCGGGCTTCCAAAAATGATCAAAACCAGCCAAAACGTAAGCTCACGTGCTGTATTTGGGCGTACGCCGCTTTTTTGTGATTTTTTCGAGTGTGATTTGATTTTGTTTCAGTTTCAGTTGCAACGCATTGAGATCTCTATCGCCATCTCGCTCGGCTAAGTGGGCGCTTTAAATGCCTACACTCGGAGAAAAATTATGTATAATGGAAAATATTGTCTTGTTTCAAATCACAGCTGAAGATCTTCAAATGTTTCAAGTTGATGAGAATAATTAAAATTATTTTGTATCAAATCAGGATAAATAATGAAACCTAATATTTACCCTATTTGGGCGACCTTAAAATTCCTTTTCCGATTATCAAGAAATCGAATTTTAGAATTAAACCTCTCTTGGACCATTTAGAAGTAAATAACATTTTCTCTCCGTGCTCTGAGCGCACAGCTGCAGCTCTGACTTGTATTATGCAACAGCTTTGAACAATTTATGACAAAAGTCATTGCAAATTATTTTCAATATTGAGTCATATATGTGCGGCTGCCGATGGAAAAAACAAATTCTCACTGCAGGAAGTGGGCGTGGCCCGAGTTGATTACGGTCTATAATTGAAATATTGAGTTCAGAGTTCTAGGCAATCGGGAATATAGTAATTTCTGTTGCATAGCCATCTATCATGATTAGATCTTTATCGACGATATTTCGGTGTTCGAGCAAATTATATAGAATTAATCACATTTGGCGGGCCAACAAAGAATTTCGGTTGGGAAACAAATGCTAACTAGATTTCATGAATGTGACTTTTTACAGAAGGAATGCAATGGCTTTTTGCGAAATGGGCTATAATGCATTAACATTTTTATTATTCAAAGGAAATTCTCTGTGCAAAAACGACATTGCTCAATTTATGTTTTCTGTTTTTGAGGCCAGACGGCGCCTCTTAATTTAGCCAACGAGCTGAGCAATAATAAAATTTGATATTTTGGCCAAATACTTGCAGACCACAAGCTGTTCAGAGCGATTGAAGTGGCCGTTAACTGCTTAACGCTTCGTTCAAAACCAAACAGCTCATAATCGTTTCTTGAGTGGGCGAAATTTCAAAGTTTTCCAAATTTTCGAGAACATTGCGCCACATTATCGAAACTGAACTGAAATGGTTTTGTGGGCAACAAGTTTATCACGAGTGCTGACAGCGCTTGTCCAATGGCAATAATTTATTTGATTAATTTATAAATTGCATTTGCCCGACAAGAGCAACAAGAAAATTGCCCAGCAATCTAATGTGTTGGTGTGCTGGTGTGTCGCTGTGTTGGTGGATTTGTATCTCCGAGTGTGTGTGCGATGCAAAGTGAGGTCGCTGCCGTTCAATAACCTCGAGTGTCTGCGGAGAGCCTCTCTACGCAATTGCAATTGCAGCCAACGAAGTCAACGAGCATGGCAACAACTCTACACACATGTGAGGCACTGTGGCACTACGAGGCACCATAGAACACCGAGGCGCTTGGCAACACACAGATACGCACGCACACTCCCGAAGAAGCACTAATCGGTCGAGTCCGTTCGTCGCTTTTCGTCGCTCGCCTGTCCGTTGCGTGGTAATTGCTTTCGGGGGATTTCTGGCGGTTCTACGACTCGGCGGAGGAGGGGTCCGCCGAAGAATGCATTCTATGCAATCCCAGTATTCCAATAACTTACTCAGGTGACTTGTGCCTGTTTAAAAGGGGAACACATGGTACAGAAACGAGAGAAACATACCTGAAAGTATAGAAAGGAAAAGGTGATTTAGTATAATGAAATTGTGTTCAAAATTATTATATATAGGAACTATATTTATAGGGACTACACATATTTTTGAATTTTAATATAATTTTTAAATACTCTTCTTTCCGTTTAAACTGTGTAAGGTTCCCAGCTAAAAACTCCGTGGCTCTCCCAATTAAAAGAAACCAACTCCAAATAAATACTAGACAAGCAATCCCAGCCGAGCTGAAGTTAAACTCACTTCATATGCAACCAGCCCAGTTAGATCTTTTGAATGGAAAACCACAGAAAACACAGAGCCCAATTAACAGCGGTCTATCTTATCCGCACCATCTCGGGCCATTTCCACCATTTGAGGCACTCAATCGTAGGGAGACCCGGCACTTATCAGAGCCTCATCAAAAGCGAGAAGCCAATGGAACTCCGCACAGAACCCTGCCGAAGTGCGGAGCCACAGAACCGGGAGCCCTCTCGACAGGCTGGCTCCACTTCACCTGCCCATTATCCATTTCTGAACCCCTGCACCCCACACCCCACACCCCCCACTCTCCACGCCATTCCTTGGGCAATTAAACCGAATCAAAGCCCACAGAGCGACAAGAGCTGCGGCAGCAACTTCATACGCTCATACGTGTGTCGTATGGTGTTACTCAGCGCTGGTCGTTATCGCATTTCACAATTTTAGAACAAGCACACTCGCACACAGATACGAAAACGCAGCAGGCAGCGAGTAACTAACCTAACCCAAGCTAACCTACGCTAACCCAATTCGGCGAGTTCAATAAACTCAACCGCAAACGAGGAGGCAAAACGGGGGGCGGGCCGCAACGGGTTTGAGCGGGCAAAGGGGAGGAGGCGGGGGGAATGCTTCTTGGATTAGGGTATTCCCGTACCCCCCTCCCCCTGCCATAATGCAATTCTAAAATATAGATTAGCTGTAAATCTTCAAGCCTAATCAGCGGGCATACAAAAGAAGTGCACAAAAAAATCATGCTGTCAAGAGCAATACATATAATTGGTTTGTATAGTTATTATTTGCTATTACTATTAATTAATTTAATTAAAAAGAAAAATTTGGAAACTATCTGTTTCGAATATTTAGTCAAGCATAAGTAACTATTAATTTCATGTCTAAAATAAAAATGTTTACCCATAATAGCAGTCAAATACCTATTAATTTAGCATGTTTTAATAGTTAATAGCCCTGGCTTTGTTTGTACAAAAACGATTTCGAGTATTATTTTCTCAGTGGCCAAACGATATTTCTAGACTTTTATAATGACATGCATGCTCTGCTCCTCGGTTCTTCGGTCTTCAGTGGCCTGCCTCAACTAGAACTTGCTTGGCTTTGTTGCTTTTGCTTTGCTTTTGCCTTGCTGGCTGTTCTTCTCTGTCGTTTTCCATCGCGCTTTGTCGTCGCTTCTGAGCGGCGGCAGAGTTTTCCACTGGCAGCCCACCCGAAGTTCATTGCACTTGGTATAGCGGCATATTTTGCATTCGTCTCTCTCTCGCCGATTTTTCTTTTGGTTTTCTTGGGACTGCCTTTTACTCGGCGGTCGTATTCGTATTCTTATCTGCCTCGGCTGTGTGACCCACAACACAGGCGAGAATGCCTTTGCCGAAAAAGAGACTCCTTTGCGCTGCGCTTGTTTTTCCTCTTTTTCGGCCTTTTCCGACTTTCTGGCACATTTGTGCTGTCGAAATAATTGCATTAATGACACACACTCATGCACACACTGGCAGCAAGAATTATTATGCTTGTCACTTAAAATTTTGTAGGTTCTGTTAATTAAAAGCAATTAAAAATAGTCTTCGCCTCTCAAGTGGATTCCTGCCAACGTCGCGTCGTGGCGGCTCTTTATTTTCGAATTTTTTGGGACTTATTCTGACAGCTCTCTGACGGAAACACGAATTTTAGGCATTTGAAAAACGATTTGTCGCCGCACTCGCACTTATTATTAGATCAAATTCATGTTGGAAAACGAGGAAAAACCAGAAAACAAGTGAGTATTTGCTGTGTTTCAAAAATGAAATGGGTTAGCCGGCAAATTTATTGTTATGCGACTGTCTGACGGAAAAAGGGACTTTGCATTCTTCAAATGTCAGCGCGACGTATTCATATACTATCTCTATGCGCCCAAAGGCTTTAGTATGAGGTTGTTAATACGAGTTAACTGCATGACACATGTATTTCTTAATAACCATTTAACGCTTCAATGCTGAAACGCAAACAAAACTTGCTCAATGGTTAGAACACTTTAATAAGTCAACTAGAAGCCGAGTTACTGGAGTCGAGCAAGTAATTGGAGTGATATGTTGTTTCTGCATCGATTTCAATGAATTAATTGCGCTCAAGTTGAATGACTCGTTGCATCTGTCACCCACTTGAGAGCGCCGCTTGCTTTTTCAATTTGTTGTCGAAAAATACAAATTTTCGCGGACCTAATGCCTATGGATTGGTGTCGGCTCGAAATTCAAATATCAAACGTAACAGACGAGGCCCGGCGAAATCAATTGCGAATTTGAATTGTAAAGAGCGCGGAGAACAACGAGATCTTAATGCCTGGGCAGAATCGACGCGGCTCGGTTAGGCTTGGGCCCATTAAATGCAATTCCATCTACTTGACTTGGGTCCGCCAACGAGTCACGTTTTTCTTTTTTCCTTTTTCCAGGGGGCCGGCGGGGTTTTTGGACAACTCTGTTGAGGTGATTGTACGGTCTGGCTAACAAGGTACGTGCTGCGGATTTCTGAAGGCTGCCGAACGAGTTTCGCACAAAGCGGATCGGCGTGGAGTACCGAAAAAATCTATCTCAAATTGTCGTACATTCGATTTTTTCAGAGTCAACATAAATTACAAGCGGCTCGATCTTATTCTGCTGAAAGCTGCAAGCTGCAAACTCCACTCAGTTTGACATTTTCGTTAGTACTACACTTTTTTTTTCCAGCCGCCTATTGCATGTTTGAGGTTATGACTGACATGAGGCGACTTCAATTCGATTGGATTCGACACGACACGGCACGACACCATTAAATGAGGCAAGGTGTTGTTTTCAGATCGCGCCTAAGAGTCTCCATGCTGGGAGCCACTTAACGGTCGCTCGGTAAAGGAGTCGGGAAAAATGTCAAATGACGCTGGATGACATAATCGTGTGCAAGGACAATGGGGCCCTTTAAAAATACCGAGGGAAATATGGCTTATTAAGGACTGCGCAAGAGCCTAAATAAATAAAAACCTTCTTTCTATTTAAAAGCCATAGACAACAGCTTTACAATGCTCATTCGACACGGTTTCCCTATCTCCATATTACTCATACGCACTGTGTGCGTTCATATTGCCCGCCTCCGATTGGCACGCCCATTTAAAGGCCCCCAAAAGCCGCATTATGAGCAATGCACGAGTGCAGAAACGGCGAACGCTAAAATTCTATACGGGGCAGGGCAAATATTAGATTACTCATACGCAGCGTTGACCAGGCCAAAACAGCCTGTTCCACATTAATTGCCATAAAAATAGTGGCACCCGGGGGGCGGGGCGACTGCACATTCATAGAATTTGTGACGGAAATGAGTTAGTGCCATTTGGCATGCCCCCAACCGCAAACGGGGGGGTAGAAGGGGCGATGAAAGGGGATGGGATTGCAGTGCACACGCATGCAATGAAAGCGCGTGCAGCGACTACCAAAAACAGTGGCGGAGGGGGGCGAAATAGTGCGGGGGGGCGGGCCAGCAAGCAGACCCGTTGCCTATGTTTTTGGCCTGCAGCAGTGCCGGGTTGCATAATTATCATGCAACATGCGGCAGTCGACATGGAGTGTCTGAGATTTGTGGCCAAAACAAAACGTTGTTTAACGCCTGAGAGGGTTTTAGCCTCGGCGCCCTCTCTCCCCTCCTGGGAAATGGGAAAGGGGCACGGAGATAGGATTAGTCACGCACTCTACGCACAATTTTCCATGGGTTGAACGCAAGAGTTTTCATGGAAAATCAAGTGGGCAGAGGTAAAGTCCGTTTTGGGTACTTTAAGCTGATCATACATCAATGAAGATGTCTAATTTATTACTGAGGAATCGCATTGTCGCTATAATAGGCTAATAAATCAGATATTTATAGAGGATACACATGTAGTGGATCCAAAGGAGAAAGAAAAGAGATAGAATAAATAACTGCTGCTAAAAATATATTATTTATATATTTTTATTTAAATAAACTTTAAACTAAACTATAGCTGTAAACTCGAGTCTAGATAAATATAAAATGGCTTTGAAAGACCACCTCCAAGTTTTCCATGGAAACTTCTCAGAGAAGGTAAGCACTGCCAAGCACACGATAACTCCTCGATCCACCCTCCTCCTCCTTAGCTGATTGCCCATTCCATGCGCACCCCCTCCCCCAGGCTATTTTGTGGTCTGCCCGTGGGCCTCTTGCTGCCTGGCAACTGGCAACTCACAGCGAAACGTGCGTGGCATGACCATTGCTATCAAAACCTGGCCAAAACAGACAGCGGGAGGGGCTGTCGAGGGGGCGGGGATCCCAGGGCAGCAGCTGCGCTACTGGGAGGCAGTTGGAGCGGTCTTTGACCGCGGCCAGCAACCGTTAGGTAGCCAGAAGGATTACGAGCTGGGCCGCAACGTTTGGCCGCTTGTCCGAGGTTAGTGCACAAGCAGAGTGAAGAAAAAAACGACGAGAAAAGAGGCAGCAGCGAAATCAGTTAAAGCTAAACGCCTGCCGGCCAGTTGCAAGGTTTTCTTTGTGGTTCTTTTTCGACTACCAAGTCGTTCCGAACTTCATTCCCCATTCGCCTCGCGTGCCCAACAAACTTGCATTGTTACTACCGCGAATTCGGACTCGGATTGAATTGGATTGCCTGACTTGACTCGCGGTTGGCTTCTGCGGCTCTGGGGCATATTTCGTGTTGCTTATCGCGCCTCAAAATGCTCCGGGCCACATAAATCAATTAGCCGAGGAGGAAGGGCGCCCACTTTGTTTAGGGATAATTGAAGGCCTGTTCGGGGCGGTACTTACAATCGAAATTGTCGGGTGGCTTGGGAGTTGAGCGGAGCGAATCAAAATCAAAAGCTTACCTGCATCGAGAAGGGGGAATATGTTAGGAGAAATGCGGAACAACTTGGTATGCAACTTAATTTTGGCTACTCCTGCTAGTTAAGGTAACTATCGGGGATGGCATGCCCGTCTGGCAAACTAACCCAAGCAACTCGGCTTGAACAGGGCTTGGAATATTAAAATTCACCAGCAAGATGGTCTAATTAAAGTAAAATGGGGCTTTAACTTGGAGTGGTCACAAAAGCCATTCAAATCTTGTGTGGAAGCCCACAGCAAGATCGTCGAATGTACTGGTAATTTAAACGAAAAGACCAAGACCAACCCTAAAGCTCAAATACCAATCATTTACAGCCAAATTTCCCATGCCATAAGTTCAATTAAACAGGCAAATTAAATCGTTCCAACAGACCCGGGCTCCCTTAAACTTAATTGCAGCCCAAAGAACGATTCCCTTGGCAGGCAATTAACGAGTCGTGAGCCATTCCCACGCCACTCAGCCACTCCGGCAATCCTGGCCAAGATGGCACGCCCTGCCCGCCGCACACAACACAGGCCACATAAATAATTCGCTCTTAATTATTGGCCAAGTCAAGGCGAAAACGGAGCAGCCGGCAGAAACAGAAACAGAAACAGCATAAAACTGTCAACGGCAAAATGTCAGGCGGTTTTTTGACTTATGACATAAGACAATTATAGCCAAGGTGCAGCCGCCAGGCATCGGCAGCGCATTGAACTCTGGTCTCTAGCTGATGATGGTGCTGCCGTGCTAGCGAGCTAGCAACTAGCAACTAGCATGTTGCCACTTGCAACATGTGATCGGATCGGCTAGGTAGTTCGGGGTTCGGGTGCCTCGGGTTTTCCGCCGCGCAGAAGTGCATTCAACCCGGGCCGACGGGCTGACTGACGTCAACGTTTTGGCTTGGCAAAGAAAGCAGAGTCAATGCACTTTGCTGCAACTATGCAGCCTTTCTCCCTCTCTCTCCCAGTCGCCGTCCCTCTCGCTCGGCGAGTTGCGGTACTTTCATTGCTCAAACAGCAAGCAAAAATAAAGCAAAGCGGCTGAGAAACTCGTTGCGTTTGTTGCAAGTTCGTTGACGTTCTGTTTTCCTGCGCCTCTGCGTGTGTGAGTGTTCTAGAATGGCCAACCAACTGGGAAACTTCCAGAGCTAGATTGCGGCGGAGAAAGAGAAAGCAACAGCATGTGCAATGTATTTAAAGTGTGAGAAGCGTACAAATTGGAATATGTTTCGAGTGCTTAAATATATAAATTAAATTGAAAGCTAAAGGGGTGGAAAACAGGCTGAACAAGAATTTCTAATTTTCTGCGCAAATAAATAATATTAAAAATAAAATGCTCCAGCAGCATGATTTATATAAGTTAAGCTGAAAATGTTTCGGTGTTGAAATTTTAATATGCCCAAAACTTTTGTCCAATATTTCATGTCTTCAATTGGCCCTTGAACCCAGGCAGCAGCCCTTTCCTCATGCCTCCCTTTTGGCTCCACAAACAGCAGTCTAAACAAACACAATATTTTGGCCCATCAGCAGGAGCAGCTGCTGGGGAAAAGTGAAACAAGCTAAGCCGCAAGCCAAACACCACCCCCTAAAAGGGGTAAGTAACCTCGAATGAAAGCAAAGTCTTCTGCGAGCTGGAGCCAAAAGCTCAAGGCGGGGGAAAAGCGGCACGTGGCCCGAGAGCCGGGGCGAATGACTTTTAACTGGGTCAGCAAAAGTGGCTGATGTCCCTCAGCTTCGGGGGTGGTTCAGGTATACATATGTACATATGTATTTGAATATATATTCATTGCATGTGTTTGCTCAGCCACTCAACCAAACACACACACACGATACAGTGGCACACATTTTACTATCGCTCGTAAAGACAGAAAGAAAAAATTGCATTTAGCATTGCTCGTAGTAGGGTTGCTGCTGCAGTTGCAGTTGCAGTTGCAGCTGCTGTTGCAGTTGCACGTTCTCTTTGCCAGCAGATAAGGCCAAAACTCAAAGGCCGCCCTGGTGGGCGTGGCGGGCCATTAATTTGCTCGCCATTTGATTCTGCCTTCAGCACTAATTACTCATTCGCTGGAACAAATAAACGAATTCGATTTGGCCTTGGCTGAGCGGAGAGCACTCATATGTACTAGTGGAATTATTAGCCATTTGCATTTTAATGGCTATTTTAAGTGTGCCTCTGTGTTCTTGGAAGCTTTATGTTGTTTTGCATAATGGTTTTGGAACAAAACTTGTCCTAGTTTCCAAAATTAAGAAGACTTTGTGCTTAAAATATAAAGAAGCATTCCCTATTCTTATTTCATTCTATAAATTAAATATTAATTTTTAACAATTCATTATTATTCAAGAGTAAATTAGTTTCCTGTAATTTTTTCGGACAGCAATTTGATGCATACTTTTGTGCTTGAAAAAAATAAATAAGGCACTTTTTACATACTTTTGGGCGGAACAAAATAAAGACACCCAACGCTAGATGGCGCCAAAAGAGTGTGTAGAAACCTATGTATAATATATTTGATTCGTGTAAAATACATTCTAGAGATCTGTAAGCTATCTGGCAACACCTTTATTTAATTTTATTTAAAATCAACGGCGTTGCCAGAAGAAATTTAGAAGTTGACGTGATGCCAGGCCAAGATTGAGAGATTGGAGCTACCAGAATTTTTTAGCTTTATGAATGGTACAAAATTAGGTACAGGATTATATTCACTTGTAGCTCCTAAAAAATGAGATTTCATTTTGTTAATTTATATTTTATCATTAATTTTTTTGCCACTTATCAAAAAGATAATTATCCTGTCGCTGAAAAAATGATATTTATACCTTTTTACGCAAACCAGTCTCTCTATTTTGTATGTACATACATATATTCTTTCTATTGCAGGGAACCGGATAGGACAACTATATCTTATAGCTACAATAGGAGGAATCGGAAAATTAATGTCAAAATATGTTATATGTGTTATGTATGTTGTAACGCAAGTACATAAATCTAAATCTAACATTTTTGCAACTTGTAATTAAATAGAAATGAGCTGCAAGGGTGTATGAAATTCGGATGACCGAGTTATTGCGCTTGCCTGTAACCCAAATAGGCTGAGGTTGTTGACCCAAATTCTGCAAGGTGCATTGAACTGTTTGCGGACTGAAAAGCGGAGCAAAAAACGTCACTGGCGATGCGTAAGCGAAAGAGAGCGAAAAAGAGAGTGGGAGAGTGTTGTAAAATGGAAATGGGTGGGAAATCTGGAGCTCAGTTTTAGGACAGTTATCCGGTTGAAAAGGAAACAAAACAAATAAAGGAATTGTTAAATTGAGTTGGCACATTTTCATGTTAAATGAATAATTCAATAAGTATTTTACATACATATATAGATTATTTGCTACATACAAACATATTTATTTAAACCGATTTTGGTGAAGTGTATTTGTATTTGCTAATCATTGGTAGATAAAAATTGATATATGTATTTGGATGTTTTAATTAATCTTAAACCTTATTATAATTATTAATTTTTTAAATTTCCTTTCCTCATATTCGAAGTCAAATCGAAAAGGAAATGAATTTTCTAGAATTTATCTCCCTCCCCATTACCACCCCCTCCCCTCCTGCTTCTATTCACCTCTCTTCTCACTTTTCTCGCCCCTCTGCCACACCTCTTGCTCACTCACACAGCCACACACTCGCCTAGACAATTTCATGCAACGCTGCGTCGCTGCAGGCGTCTCTGCAGACGTCGACTGCGACTGCAGCCAGTCGTTCAAGTGCATTTCAGAGCATTAACCTTTGTGTCTCTGTGTGCAGTGCTCTCTTTCGGGTCGGGTCCTCTCTCCCTCTGGCTTTTCCTTTTGGTTTTCCAATTCGAAGTGCAGGCAAGTGAAAAACCTCGAAAGCAAAATGGGAATTGAGGTCTCCCGTGATAAAATCTTGGGATGGCGCAAATATGGTATTTTCCCCACTGATAAATCCAACCGAAATTTATTTCTATTGTTTATTTTTGGAGTTTACCTATTTTCCTACCGACTTTCTTTGCATTTCTTTCCTTGAGATTATCAAGAGCACTTGGTGTTTGTTCATATTACAATCATTATCTGATGAGTGCTCTAAAATTGGTGCAGGTTAGGGTCCAGAAAAAACACAAGGGATGATAAGAAAGTGATTGGGGGGGGGAGAGAAATGAAAAAGTGGTGTAAGGAAAATTATAGTAGGTGTGCTTTTAAAATACATTTTTTTTGTGCGCAGAGAAATAATAGTTGGCGGTTTTATATGATAACCAATTTTCCTGAGTTTTCCCTCTCTTTAAAAATGCAATGAGAAATCCCCCAGAGAGCTAAGAGAGAATCGCGCACTCTTTCTCATTCTCTGCCTCTCTCCCTCCGCCGCTTTCTTGTGGCCTATGCTGCGTACGCTGCTTCTGTTTCTGCTTTGACATTGAACGAGTTCATTCACATTTGCTGCACGCACACAACTGCAGTGCCACTCACACAGAAACTCGCACGAAAAACTACACGAAGCATAAACAACTGCCGAGCGAAATGAGAAAGAGAGAAACGAGCGGCACATAAGCAGCGAAAAAGAAAGAAAATAACAGAAAAAAATTAAAATGTGTGCAAGAGTATGGGTAAATGAGTAAATATGCTAAGTAATGTGGAAAGAATAACAAACACGTTAGATAATAGTCCCTGAATCAGAAATACAAAATAAAGAAAGCTGACCTGACCACAACGAAAAAGTCCCCTGGCATTTTATTGAAAATTAACATCTATGTATTTGACTATTCTCCTCGTCTCCGCTTTGGACGGTCCTTCGTTGTGGTTCGCCAGAACAAAAAATACAAATAATATCACCTGCTCTCTACAATTTTTAGTTAAGAAATCGGGAATTGGGTCATTAAGGCAGCAGGCAATAAATGTGTGAACTAGTTGGACTAAGGATAATGGAATAGGCAGAAATAGAAATTACTTTCATGATTAAAATGAAACAGATTGTTAGGAGATCATTAAATTGATTAAAGATATTCTTATTACGTGAGTAAATAAGAAAAATAAAGAAAGATGGTCTATTTTAATGTATGTATGTGCTAGGAAGGGAGTTCTTAAATAAAGCCAATAAGCCCACACCTTGAAATAACCACGTATGAACGCTATTTATAGAACATGTTTGCTATCAAACCTTTTCCGCGATAATTAATCAGCACGAAGAACCCTTAGGCGGCTCTAATACTACAAAATACGACCAAGAATATCGAGCTTCAGTTGCCAAGTCTCGAAATAGACAGTTGGCTGAGAATGAAGTCATTCGTCAAGCTCAAAACGCAAAAAAAAAAGATCCGAAACTAAAAAAATACATAATATCCAAGAATCTGTCTCTGAAATAGAGGTCAATAGACAAGACGAAGGTCCACCGAGCAGCAGATCAGGTAGGCAGGCAGTCAGTAATCGTAGCCACAAATGGACAGGGCGGAAATATCAGCCGAAACGAGCAAACGCTCCACGCGGCGTATGAGCAATGTGCGAAACTCGCTTCCTCCAAGGGAGCGCGCGTGACGGAGACAGTGAGTTTGAGGGAGATGGCAATCCCGACTAACCTTGAACTTCAAAAATGCGCGAGGGTAACACAAATTTGTAGGCCTACCTATTCAGTTAGACATATATTTACATTCACATAATAAACATATAAATTAGCACACAAGAAAAGAAGTTCCGAGAAACCCGAAAAGCCAAAATCGAAAAACTGGTCCAAAGTCAATGAACTTCTGCTTCTTCCCCTGCAGATCGATTCGGGTTTTTGGTGGGCAATACAGTGGTCTCTCGCAAGCTTTAATAGCCATTCAAAGGCCTCAAGGAGTCCTCTGATGGTGAAATAATATTTTGCTTATACCAAGTTTTCATGAATTCTAGACCCCAGACCTTGATTTCTAGTTTCCGAAAGTTTCAATTTCCGAGTAATCACTGTGCTTATGTTTTTGCAACGTTTGAAATTTCAGACGCGCAGACGGTTTAAATGCAAAAACAAATACGAGGACCGCCAAGGGCCAGACGAAAAGAAAGGAACGGCAGATGAGAAGGGGGAGCGGGACCGAGAACGAAGCTCGACTGGCTGTTAACCCAATTCAAGGACGTCATTGAGACATTAAACCCGACTCGCTTTTCGAACTCCGAGTGCCTGGCGAATATAAGGGAATAGGGCAAACTACTTTGCCAAGGTTGTGCAGAGTGGATGTGGCGGTGATCGCGTGACACGACCCCTCGTGATCGCCAGGAAAAGCTCGGGTGATTAAGGTTCCTTCAAGCGAGACACTCATCTCTGGAGAGGGAACAATCACTGGAACAATCGCTGGACTCTGTCCAGAGGTTCAGGGCTTTGTGCGAATGAACTTGCATTTTCAATGTCACAGACGACAAAGGGCGGCAACGCGGGCTTTAAAATCAGCAGGAGCCCAAGGAAAACACTGAGCAAAATATTAAAGGCGCCTTTAAAAGGCAAGAATGTTAATGATGACTAGTTTTTTACATTCTGAATGTTATCTTAATTTAAGTCGCACAACAATGAGTGATGATCTAAAGACTCTTGGCAAGAAAATAAGCCATCTACTGAACCAAATACTTCATCCTTTACATACAATTATCATCGCATTTTATTGATCCCTAATTTGATTTTCCAGTGCAGACTGAAAAGAATCATCCACAAAGGCGGCATCGAAATTGGAGGTTTCGTTCTGGTTTGGTGGTTGCTTACTTATATTTTTTGTGTCTCATGTGTTTTGCACAGGATTGTGCTGTTGTACATTTTGATTTATTTTATTGCGACGCAATTTAATGCAAGGACAATTCGCCAGACGGCGCAGGTTTTTGTGAAGGGCAAGGGCCTGTTGCTGGCAGAAAAACAACCCTGGTAAAGTAATTCCTGATCCCTTTTTTTCCTGCCAAGAAGGTCAACTGAGTTCAATGTCAGAGCCACGGTTGGTGGTTGGGCATCAAGTTGCACGTGGCGAGCACACTTTTGTGCTGCCACCCCCTCTGTTCCCTAAAGGATGCTATATGGTGTATGTATGCGGTGCACGAACTTACCTTGCAACCCTCGCAGGAATGCACGCCGTAATGGAAGCCGGAGGCCTTATCCCCGCAAACGCGACAGAGCACCGTTGTGCCATCGAATTCTGCAAAGAGAAGATACCAATTTGAAGATTAGTAACCAGAAAATAACATTAAAGGATGTTGGTGTTACTTAAAAATGCTGTAGGTATTTCCAAAAACAAACTTAGGTCCCAAAATCAGAATCAGCTCAAAAAGAATTCACCACTTTCATTATCACTTCCATTTCATTATCAAAAGCCATAAGAAGAAGTCCCCCATAGGCTACGTAATACTTTCTTCAAATTCAAACAGCCCAGTGCCAATAGCGAAGAAAGCAGCAAAACAAAATGGGCGAGACAACAAAAAACTTGTTGCTGAACTTGAGCTCGTTCTTGGCCGAAGAAATGTTACGTAACTTTCACCGGGCAGGTAAGCAAGAAAAATAAAGGCGAGCAAACCAGAAGAAAGTAAGCAAGAGAGAGAGCACAAGTACCCGAGAAAGAGCGCAAGAGAAAGACTTTCTTTTGGGCGGAAACCAGTTCTCCCGACTCAGTGAAAGACTTTCTTCAAACAGGTTGTGCTTTGGTTCTTTCTACATGTTGAGGAAGCTCCGAAGAAAGTCTTTCTCGGTAGAAGTTCTTCTGGGTCTCCCTCTTTCGTTCTTTGCCTCCCTCTCTGCACTTCCTCTTATTCACTAGCAATCAGACACGCCACGCTTTGTAAACAATTGTAAATGGCAAACAATGTTCATGATCTTCACGCTGCCATGGCCACCATCATCATCATCATGATCATGAGCAACTTGTATCTGTA
This sequence comes from Drosophila mimetica, assembly GCA_037075245.1. Taxonomy (NCBI): domain Eukaryota; kingdom Metazoa; phylum Arthropoda; class Insecta; order Diptera; family Drosophilidae; genus Drosophila; species Drosophila mimetica. The sequence goes on from JBAMCH010000004.1 coordinate 4,518,001, forward strand.
TCTGCTTTTTGCTATTTCTGTGCCAGACTCACATACAACCAGCATCTATATGGTTGCAGTGCCGACAAGTTCACTGACATTTCGCACTGCAGATCGTTGCACTTTTGCATTGGAAACAACAACAAAGCAGGCTGCGAAGAGGGAAGGGTTTTTGCACAGATCTTTTGCACGCCACTGACTGAATTCGCTTCAAGTTTCCCGACTGAAAGATCGCTGCATGCAGATATGTATATTGGATGATCAACAGAGGGTATAGTGATCTACTTTTAAAGTTAGCTTACTAATTAAGTTGGTCATAAGAAGGAAATTAATAGTAACAAAAGTTTATGACGAGTTACTTGATCTTAAAAATTAAATCTATTTTCTAAACGCAATCTAGAAGAGATCTGAACCGATCTCGGTTGCATCGAAAGTCAAATATTATGTTCCAGAAGATAATTTATCATTCACTTGTATCTACCAGATCCAGAACTAGGAAGCGAAAAACCAAAACATCACATCTCCCTTCCTCATATGTAGATACAGAAACTATCTATAAGTCTAGCAGCCGTAATTAAAGTTCTTATCAGAGGAGAAAACTAAAAAAAAGGAAAAACAACAGCTGGCAGCTTATTTGAACTTGAAAAAATTCATTTCACGAGTTGTCTTTATTTAATAAAATATTATGGTTGTGGTTCGGGATTCCTTTGTGATGTTTTTCGTATTTGTTTTCGGGGAATTTCGTGGCACACATTTAAAAATATTTCATTGGGGGCGTTGAGAGAATAAAGAATTCCACGCTCTGTTCCCATCTCCCTCGGACGCTGTCTCATTTTTTTCCTAATTCGGAATCCGTTCGGAATCGTTTGGCTTACGTCATTGGCATTGTGATTTATATAAATATAGGTTTTTTTGGCAAAAACTTGCCTTTGTAATCATTCGCTCATGGATTACCAAATTGTGTTCTATAAACAAAGGCGGCAAGGTCAGTGGAGAGGCCTCATGTCTGCCCCCTCCCTATCTCTGTCTCGTTTCTCGCACCTTCGGCCCTCTCTTTCTCTTCGTCTATCGCTGTCTCATCGCCTTGGGAACTCGGAGTGAGTGGCTGGCATTCGCTAATCGGCGACACGTGTAATGGCCTGATAAATACAAATTCTACCTTTTCGGTGTAATAATTATAATAGGTGCTCATAGTTTTGTATGATACTTTGGTCGGAACGATTCTATAGTTTAAGGACTAGTTGAGAAGGTAGACCATGAATCAGACTGATAGAGGCTAATCATTATAACTGAGGGGCAGTTTTTTCTTTCTTTCGTTTCCACATGAGTCAAGCACAAAGGATTTTGATTGAATTTGAAATAGCTTAGCTTCTGAAGGGAATTTTTAGGAAATATTCTCCACACTCTTTTTTTACTTTGTTTCAAAAACATTTTATGGAACTGAAAATATTGTTCTGCCATCAATACAAATGTGTTCCAAATAATATTTCCTGCTCTTGTCTGAGAAATTCTAGCTAACCGAATAATCTGGCAGCGAAATCTATGGGAATTATCTAATACGCACTGCTCACACACACAAGCCGGCGGAGGCGACCTTGAAAGTTTCATTCACTTCACACGCACACAGATGTGGGAAGGGCGGGGGTTTTGGGGGTGTATGCGAAGAGGTGGAACTGGCACTATCAGAATACTAGAAATAAGCCAAACAAATGGCAGCTCCCCTCACAAGCACAACCCAGGAAAAAAATAAAAACACGCACACAATCAAATTGCGACTACTCGAAATATTTATTAGTACAAGAGCGAGCGAGAGGGAAGATCGCTGAAGAGAGAGAGAGAGGGATATTGCCATATTGGCAATGTTCTGTGTGAGTCAAAAAAAGACTACTAAATTAAAATTTGACATTGAAATTTTTGCTGCTCTCTCTCTCTCCCCCTGTCTCTCTTTCTCGCTCAATCAATAAATGTTTTGCGCGTGCAGGAGGGAAAGAGAGGGGCGAGAGAAGCGTTCTCGCTCTGCCTACAAACTTCAATGCGGAAATGTTCGGACAGGTTTTTCTGTAGCGTTTTTATTTAGCGCCAGTTCAACGTATCGTTTAATCAAGTCAAGAATACAAAATTTTATTCAGCATTTTCGTCAAGTTCAAAAAACGCAACTGAGGTCATCTCGAAATGAGGGATACACCTTGTAAAGTGGGCGCGATTTTAAGTCACCTTCACTCGGAGTTCATTGAATTAACAACTGCTGCCTAAAATTCCGATTATGCAATGGGATATTTTTTCGGCGGGAATGGAAATTAATGACCTCTCAATGAAACAGAATTTTTGTATCTTATTTTTTTGAAACGGAGGGGAGTGCATTGATCTTCGCGTTTGTTTTGTTTTTCGGGTGCCTTGCACTTTCGGTGGGATTCATTAATTTATTGAACTTTTCGGGGGTTACTGATCGAGGCGTGGGAACGTTTACTTTGCGCAATAAACGGGCATGTGTCACGCATTTTTTAAAAAAATATTGACTTGCCAAAAAGCGAAAAGTTAAGAACAAAATCCCTAGCTGATTAATTTAAAACCCAATAGAAATAGAAACGTCCAAGAAATATTCCTAACTCACCCGTCCCAACCAATTAGCCAAAAGTAAAAGTCACCGAAAAAATGGCCAAACAAAACTCTACACACTAATAAATTGCAATAAGAAACACAAAATTTGTTACTTTCGATTTCTCGATGCTTGTTTTCACTTTCAGGTCTTTGGCCGCTTAATAAATTTCTAAAATGCACAAATAATTGTGCCAATAAAAATAAACACGATCGGACGAAAATCAAATGAAATCAAAATAAAGTAAAAATCGAATAGAGTAAACTTTCCAAGTGAGCAAAAGTTCAAGAGCCGCCTACGAAAATCGAAAAGCGCCTCCGAAAAGCGAAGAAAGAAAATGAAATAAAGCCAAAGATAAATAAATTGCGGAGAGCAATGGCAAGGCGAACTTTTCTTTTGGACAATTGTAGCGTTGCAGCCTGACTTTCACCGACATTCAACGGAGGGGTTGGCGGCGGGGGGTGGCTCGGCTCACCTGGAGAAGTCATTAACCCGCTGCTATGTGAAAATGTCAAAGAGGTTTAGACCCGGTTTTTATTTATTTTTTTTTTTGCCCGTAAATTGGCCGCGCATGCGCAGTCGCAGTCGCAGTCGCCTTGGTGAAAAGTGAATTTGGCTCTGGCTTTGGCCAAGTCAAGCTGCAGTTGGCTTTTCACTTTCGTTTGGCGGCAATTGAAATGCGAAACTTGGCAAACGGATGCACATCGACCCGGTCGAAACCAAAGCAGCAAGAAATTCATTTGCGAATGCGAAACGAAATCCGCCGATCCGCAATCCACAATCCACGGGGGTAGCAATGAACTTGGAAACCGACTTTGTCATCGCCCCATCTCTTTCGCCCAGTTTTCCACTTTGTGAAATGCAGTGCCAGCACACAAACGCATAAATAAATATCGGAGCCATGGGGAAAACCCACAGTTTGGCAGAGTAAAGCGAGTAATGGCAACGTGAGTGGGTGAGAAATGGTGGGGGATTGGAAATTGGAGACATAATCGAGACACATATAAATATTGTTTTGGTTTTCACTTTCGATTTGGGTGTCACGCAGTAGTAAGTGCAAAATGCAATTGATTAAGATGATAATGATGTTGAAGTATTAAAGTAACTTTATAAGGGGTTTCCCAATGAAGCAGCATTATACCGGTTTATGAAGAAGCTCCTGAGTAGCAGTGTTTTTACGGGCTACAACTTAAATTTTGCCACAAAAATCACTCACTATATAAGTATTGATAAAACGCTTTTATTTTTAATCATAAAACATGCAACAAATGTTTAAAGTATTCATCCAACCCATTCATATTCTTAAGTCCCTCCCGGGAACAAACGGCCCCAAAACGACACTTTTTGTTGTCCAAGGTTCTCTCGGTGAGTTTTATTGGAATCCACAGATTGCCCCCATGCGAGAAATAAAAAAACGACAATCAACCAGTTCCCCCTATAGGAAGAACTACCTTGACTCATTGCTTGAACTGCAATTGCCCCGATCCGAACCGAACCGATCTGATCTGAAGTCTTTATGGGGACTTGAACCGGTTGCTCATAAGTGCATTAACTTCCTTTAGTCATAAAACAAAAGCCTGACATTGGTACAGTTATATTTTCGGTTAAACAAAAACAAAATAAATGAGAAAAACCGAAATGTGGTGAGCGCTCAAGTTAATTGAACTTACTTGAACCCGAAGCTAAAACAGAAAATGATTTCGGATGCGGAACGACCTTGATGACTGGAACTGACTGACTAAACGGCGATCATCGCGCTGATAATGATAATTACGTTGATAATGATGGTCACACGATAGCGGGACGCGTGACGTCACGATAATTATATCGGGCGCCACCTCGCGAATTTCCGCCTTGCCAGCCAATAAGCCTAATGCTAATTGGCGGGGGAAGGTCAAAATCGAATCAGATCGGCAAGCACGAGATCGGATTTTCTCTCTCAGTCCGACAATATTTCATTTGTGAGATTTCTATACCGGCGTTTTATAGCTTGCATACTTTTGGTTTTCAAGGTTCCCTTTTTGTCTAAAACGGAAGCAAAGCATAGGATTGCTTTATTTTATGAGATCGATACGGTTTTCTTATTGGTTTCAGTTTATTGGTCGAAATTCCAAGCAAGTAAAAATTCATTTCTGATCTAACTATCCATTCTAGCTATCTTTTTGGAATTAGAAGAGTATATTTATTCCTAAGTAACATTTTACATTTTTTGTATTATAAATAGAGTTCAGCCTTATCCTTTTAGTTTTTCTACATGCTTCAATCCCGTGTACCGTAACTCACCTATGTTGAGCTCTGGCTCTCCCTTCATCGAACTGGCCACAGTTGTATCCATAACTGGGTAGGACTTGATGTATTCCGGGGTTTGGGGTCGCGAGTCCGCTGGCACCACCGCCAAGCCCCCCGGGTGGTGTAGATTGGCCTGCGGATATGCGTGCGGATACATCGCATGCGGGTGTGGGTGGTGTGGAAGGTGGTGTTGTGGCTGTTGCTGCGGCTGCTGCTGCTGTGGCTGTGGGTGGTGGGGCATGGAATCGAAATGCTGGGGCATCGGTGCCTGCTGTTGCTGCACCACCAGTGTGGTGGTGCTGACGGCACTCGACTTGCTCACGAAGATCACACTGCTGTGGGGCAGCTTGACGGGGGAGCTGGGAGAATTCGAAGAACTGGCCATGGTCACACCTGTGGGTGGCACAGTATCCAGATCTGTGACAGGTGCTACCAGGCTCCTGAATTCCGGATTGTAAGTCTGGCCCATGCCAAGCTTGCTGTTGTGCTGGTAATACGCCGAGACACTGGTGTTCGGCGGCAGCTTCAGTGCGTTTTCCAGGTGGGAACGGCCAGTTACCCCCAAAATGGGTGGTGCAGTGGTGCTGGGCTGTTCTGGGGCCGGCGGTGCTATCATATTGGCACTCACCGTGCTACAGATCACGGAGGTCTTGGCGCTATCGGAACTGTCCGCGGACATTAACATTTTGCTTGGGGTTTAATCAACACTTTTCAGGGGAACTCTTTGGAACAACAAATTAAAATATTTTAATTTAAATTTCCAGCCTTAGGCATAGTTTTGGTTTTTGACGCACTTGGTAAGATACTAATTTATCCTTTGCATTGAAATTTTGTATCTTTTCGTATCCCTACTCGGGCAGAGTTGTCATGTTTTCAGAACACTTTTAAAAACTATGGTAATCACTTATTGGGTTATCCTTTCCACGAAAGATTCACTACACTGCTAGAAACTCGCGACTCGAAGTGGATCGAACGAAACGAAACGGTACGGAACGGAACGGAGCGCCGACGATCTGCGCGTTGCGAGTGGCAGTTAGTCAATGAAAGGAAAATCAACATTCGCGTCGGATCTTGTTCAGTTTTTTCGGCCAGCCGACCCTGAGAGCGAACGTCGACGTTGGCGGCGGTGGAGAGTGAGAGAGCTCCCTGCTTCCCACTCTCTCGCACTTGAAACATGTGCGAGTGCGAGCAAGAGCGCCCGATCCCACGGATACCGCGTTTATGCGGAGCTCAGTTCGCGAAAAGGCTTTAAAAGGTTAATTTAAAAGACTATCTAATAAACAAGTGATCTGGTGATAGTAAGGGTTGACTTTTAATCTCTTTCCGAATAGTTACACTCTCTGCCAAACAACACTGATTAGCCACTGACATTCATCACCATTTCATGAACAGATAACATAGACTAGACCCCGCATAAACTCAGTATCAGCAGTGGTAAGAGCCAGTGAGGGTGAACAACAGCTGTGAGAGAAACACATGTCGCTCAAAAGAGAACCACAAAGAGCGGCTCTCTTTCTCCATCCCACCACCTCCCCCGCCCCCTGGACGGAGTTCAATAAAACTTCGGCAGAGTGAAAATTTATGAAATTACATGCAATTAAAAATTATATCACTCACAATAATGAAAAGTTCGGAACCGCGGGGTAGGATCGTTGACTCTCAGTCGTTGACACTGGGCGGAAAACATGTAAATCAAATATTTACACGGCCAAAAGGCAATAAACCCCACTGAGTGCTGAAAAAACTTCGCCTAGGTCAATGCTAAATTTATTTCCTGGATCGTTGGGCCACGTGTGGTTGTGTTAGGAGACCCCGACAGCCCCTCCCGGCCCACCACCCCCACACTTGACCCATTCAAGGCTAGACATCCGCCGTCTCTCTCAGGCGTTCCAAAAATAATCTTTGACTGAGTTTTCCTCGCATCCATTTTTCAACTTTTCGGCACATTTGTCGGCGGGGGAAAATCGAACCAATTTTCCTAGGCGGCGGGAGGGTTTTGTTTTTCTTTTCGGAATACGACATGTTTTTCTCCAAACAAAAACAGAAAGATATGTATTCTTATTTTCTTAGTCTTTATGGGGGTATTTTTGTGGGTAATGTGGAAAATGTTCTGGGTAAATTAGTTGTTAATACTCCAGTTTATGTCATTAACACCATTTGTATATAGGGGAGGAAGTGGTATTTTTAATTGTCGCCTAAAAAGTATTCACGAAAAGTATATCATTTCGTAAAACGGGGATATAAGATTAAGACTATTTCAAGATTTTCCCGTAACACAATCTACATAATTCGTTGACTTCAATCAATGGATGTTGTTACTAAAAGTGGAGCCATTCAAAAATGTACACACACAGAGAGAATTAAGCAAGAACTTTATACTTAAATTGATCATTTTGTACTCAAAATATAACCAAGTATTTTTTTAAGTGCAAAATACTTACTTTCAGTACAAATTTTTTAAATAATATTCCTTGAAATATAGTCTTAATAGAGATTTTTTCTACAAAAACGGGAACAAATAAGGGGAAACAACAAGGGTAAAATTGGTGAAAGTTTGAGGCTTTTTTCCGAAATTTGTCCTCAAAATCAGCACATCCTCAAATTAAGAATAAAAATACTTAATTTGAGCACATCATTCTTCTTGAATAATTCTCTCTGTGCTGTTTAAAGCCAAATGTGGATCATGTTTTCGGTTTCACCGCCCACCTCCGTCATCCTTGAATCAAATCTCTAATTACCTTAAGCCCTCTGCTCTTCGATCACTTTCACATTGGTTTGCTGACGTTGATCGCCACCGGACTCCGTAATCAGAAACTCGAGCGGCTTAATAACAATAAAAGCACATTTTCCTTCAGCCGCCAGACTCAAACAAAAATAAACATTGAACTTCCTTATTAATGCAATTTCAATAATGACAACAGTCCAAGGCAGCTCAAGAGTCAAGTCCCTGGATCCGCGAGTTCGAGTCCGGAGATATATAAACGAGCAGACAAAACGAAAGTGGAACCTCCGAGGAGATCTCATCCCGCGGTTCAAGTGGGGGTCAAGTTCAATGAGGGTGAACTCTCCAAAAAATGTATTATTATCAATATTTGGGAGATGGTATTTTCTTTATTAGTTTTCAAGAGGTTATTAATAATGCCTCATGAGTATGACTTGTCTGGGTGGAAGCACTAAATATGTGTATATATTTTCTTATCAGCTTTTTGGGAATGCCCGACTGACTGAATTTACATTTTGGACCGGCCTTCTTTTCTTCTACGAGTTACAAAATTTTGTACAGTATTTTATAGTAATTTGATTAATTCTAAACAGAAAGTTGAAGTTATACTTAGATCACTTCGATTGATATTTAGGGCTTGTTCAAAGATCCCAGGCTAAAACCTTCCCCGTCACGTTGCTTATAGCCTTATTATTTCTGCCAGCTTCCAAAGAGTTTCGCCAAGTCATGTCTCGACCGTGATCAGTGCTCGCGATCACGGGGCGAGTGAACTCCTTGGAAATGTCATTGGCTTTCTCCCCCATCCCAACCCGAGTTGTATCTCGTCGCTCTCCCGTTTTATGTTGCGAATTTCATTCCGTTTATCAGTATATGAGGCAGATACTGGCTGGCGGTTACTTAGTCACTTTGGCTCGACAGCTGGATCAAAGTACTCCGATAAAGAAGTGTCCCTGACGCAGTCTCGCCTTCAACTCCCTGGCATGCGGCGTACGGCGTACGGCGCACAATTGACCGATAAATTGCGAATGAGGGCCGCACGCACATGGCAGAGAAATGGTTCAGTGTGTGCCTGTGCATCAAATTTATATTATTTTACTTATTTTATTGTGGTACAATCATTGACAATTGTTAATCGGTTGACGAGCAGTTGAAGGCTTCCGTGCTACTCGGCATTCTCTCTTCTCCGAACTCTCCCGATCAAGTTGAACGACTCTTTTATACATTTTTCCTTGTGGTTTTGTCGCTGGCTTTAATTTGCCAAAAATTCGAGCTTGCCATAGGGGGTAAAGTAAATACGATCACAGAAAAAAAACTTCCCCGATAAGTTGTTAACAATTTGGGCAAGTAGATTTAGAACTCCGAAACCAGTTTCGGATTGTGTAACTCCCCCCGTCTGTCTATCGCTCTTTGGTTTATCTATGTGTTTGAGTATCTGTATCTATATAATTAACGCACAATGAGAAGGTGCGTGAGTTCGTCGGTCCGTCCGTCCGTCCGTCCGCGTTCATGAACTCGGTCAATTTGAAGGCCAACCATTTTGCGGCTTACGCATTGAAAATGTGTGTATTCCGCCTGTGTTTTTTTTTTTCGTTTTAGCTCTGCCGCGTTTTTTAGTGATTTTCGTACTCGAGCAATTTAATTTTTTTGCGTGGCTTCTTTTTTCCGGCATTGTTGTTCTGGTAGGATTGTGTCGTTGATTACGCATAATTTTTGGGCCCGTTCATGATGTCATGGCGAAGGGGGCATTCGGTACAAGAACGAGCCGAAAATATGTATGATACGAATTCTGAAGGTGGCCCCCACTTGAGACAAGGGAACAAAGTTATTTTGCGATTGGAATCGGCGGGGAGAATTAGCCTGTCAAATATAGCAGTGTTAAAAATATATTTTTTTTATGTTTAACATTAGTTTGCTTTAAAAAAATTATAAATTAAAATTAAAGTATCTTTAAAATTCCGGAAGAATTCATTCCCAAAAAGTTGTTGAAAAAAGCATAAAAACAGCTTTGAAGTTTTCAAAGTCCCATATGAAAATATCATTAAATAATAAAAAACCTAATCACAAAACTCACGTAATATTTCACTATTTGTTCGCTTTCCCAGACAGTTTTTCGCCTGTAAAACGTCCCGATTACTAGGTAAGCCCATTGTAACCCCTGTAAGTACAGTACTTCCCCCTGAAGCGCCCCACCCACGTGCGAAGTAGATAAAGGCCGTAACACATAATAGTTTTGGGGCAGTGCCCATGCCATAATGGCAACTAATCGGATCGTGTGTGTGAGAATTACGAGTACAGTGGAACAACATGCGCCTTATCGACGTAACCAGCCAGCAAACTTAAATAATAATAATAAACCATCACACACACTTATAAAGCGGCAGTGACAGTTAGTCTCTTATCGGTGAGCCTTTGTTATCAGCGTCGAAACCAAAATGAAGGTCAGCAGCACAAATTCCTCGGCCCAGAGTTCGCTTATCTCTGTTCCTATATGCCCGTCTCCCTTCCACTCTCTATCGCCCTCTCTCTCTCTATGTGCGCTTTGTTCACCCGCGTCACTTTTCGAATTGCCCTTATAGGGAGGGTATTATAATTTCAACCTAGCTTTTGATATTCATTAGGTCCCAGTGTTCTTTATTTTTGCACTACTAAAAATATTATTAAAATCCTTTAAGATAATTATTTTTATTATATTTCTTACGATTTAAAACAAGATTTTATTTTCTTTTATAATCCGTTTTTTACTTTATTTGAACACCAGAGAGTTTAAATATTATTGGAAGAGCATTTCTAGTCTCAGAAACCTATTTGTTGGCTCTGTTGTTTCTGATAAAAATAACTAATAGAACAAGCGTGTGGGTGGAAAAGGGGCAGGGGGTAAACAGGTGTGCTTATCAGCATTTGATTTCTATTTATTCCGGACTCGCTGTATTTTCGTAGTTTTCGCAAAAGGTTAAGATTCGATAAGGGTTTTCAAGGTCCCCGAAAGCTGATAGTTCGGGTGCAGTTACATAATCTACACAAGCTTTCCCTGCCCACGCTTTTTATTAGCCAAGGTCGTCGGAATTTTCGCCCATGCGTGTGTGTTCCTTTTATCGCCTGTTGGGAACTGCCAAATTCTAAATCAAACAGCCACATCTTGACCATGGCCTGGTCTCAGTCTATTGAACTGCTTTCCTCCATTTCGCTACCACTTCCTTTTGTTTGCACGAACCCAACAATAGTTATTAGTTTTTGTTTGCTACATAAACAATTAGTGCCGAGTGCCAAAATATCAAAGGAACGAGTGTTTGGATATTCCAAATATTCAAAATATACCACTCAAAGGTTAAGAGGAAGGTCTTGCGGTCAAGTTTTTGAGGATATTGAACTGGAAAAAAACCTATTTTTAGGGAAATAAATATATTTCGATGGCCTAGTTGAGTATTAGAATTTTAGAATTAGTTTAAATTAAATGATGTGTTTATTAACATAAAAAATTTTGTGAATTTCTAACAGAGCTAACTCGAACTTTCCATGGTAGTCGCTTCAAGGAAATTTCCAGAAAATGCTCCACAGCTTGGTGCTCTATAGCATTTTCCATTTCCACTTCCCCATTAAATCCTGTATACTTCTCTTCTCACTCCCCCTGGCTTCTTTTCTCGTTCTGGGATTGTACTTGAACTCGTTTCTACACACCGTCTTCTGCTTCTTGTGGTTTATCTGCTTCTCAAGCGGGTCGAGTTGGTTCGGTTCTTTTCGGTCGTTTTTCTAATGCCGCCTCGGGTCGCCGCAGCTTTTCCCATTTTCCATTTCCCATTGTTATTATCTGCTGACATGCAAGGGCAGGAAACGCATTCCCTTATCGGGGAGGGGCGAGGGGTGCAGTGGGAATTAATCAAAAGTGCCTTGTAGCAGACGCCTCCACTTGAGCGATCCGACGCGAGGCGATGATCACTCAACTCAAACTCAAACCTCGACTCGCTTCAATCAAGGCGCATTGAACGTTCAATGATCTATCCCAATAGCAACGCTCATGCCCCGCTTTAAAAAGTGAACTCGACATTGAAAAAAGTATAAAACCGACTCACACACAAAGCAGGCAACATCGATAGCTGGACTTAGACAAGACTGAGAAATTGCTTTCCAAATATTGACAGTTGAAATACCCTATATACATTTATACTTATCATTTGCTTGTGAAATTCACGGGTTGTATTATTATTTTTAAAAAAACATATTGATTATAGAGATTATTTAAAACGATGCCCTGTTATATTTATGTGATTTTATATTAGTTTGGGGTGTACACATAAACAACTTGTAAGAAAATGATTGATTACGCAGTAAGGTATAAAAAACTTATTTGTATTCTTCTCCTTTTACCTAAATCATGGGTTCTGAAAAAAATAGTATGGCTCGGTTCATGGTAGAGTATTATAGTAGACATCGGCATCGAGAAGAGCGTCAGGGAAAGAGATAGAGCGTGCCGCGAGCGAAAGAGAGAGCTGAATCTGTGTGAAGTTCAAAGCCACTGCACTGGTGCTGAGATTGCTACGATCCCCCCTCCCATGCCGCCCATTTCGTTCATTTTCCTGCGATGTTGATGTAGGTTCGTTTCGTTTCGTTTTGTATTGTTTTCTTCTTTCTTTTTTATGTCTTTCTATGGGGAGGCTGCACTTTTGCTTTCCCGCTGCACAGATTTTCGCTGGTGTGTGTGGATCTTTGGATTTTTCCACTCGCAGCGGATCGCTCATTGAGGGTCTTTAACCCTTCGGGCAGTGCAATGCACTCTCCCCCCGTCTGTCTCCGTCTTCGTCTCCCCTACTCTTTGCCGACCGTACGTCTTGTGTGCAATTTTTTCTTGCACATTCTTCTCTGGTCGTCGTGGCTTTCGCATTCGCATTCGTATCTATGCCTAGTTGCGTGCATTGACTCCACACACAGATACGCACGCACACACCGATCCAAAGGGGGAGTGGGTGGGGGAATGGCTTTGCGACTGCTTACAGTTTTGTAACTGTTATTGAGGGTTATTCGCTCTCCAGTAATGCCAAGCCTAGGAAAGTTGCGCTTTCAAATTTTGGATACTTCGCTATTTTTTAAACCTATTTGTGCTTAAAATAATTAAAATTTTTTGAATATTTAAAAAAGACGATTTGACTACATGATTAAATTTTTACTGATAAAGCTTATTTTTTAATTTAAAAAAACTAAATATTAATTTAAAAAAATAAAAAAAATGTCAAACGTAATTTTGAAAACATTTTATTTTGGAGATTTTGACTATTATTCCCGTTGTATCATCACAAATGTCAAGCTGCTGTTTGCTTTTCGCCCAGTTTTGGTGGGAAAATAGCCAGGCTTACAACTCCGGGCTCGCACTACACAGCTGCAGTTGCAGTTCTGCCCCACTACCCGTCTCTGATCGTGCTTAGTTTGTCTGATAAGCTCGGCAGTTTATTGACTTGTCTCGCTCCATCTCGCTCTCTCGCAGGCCACGCATGCGCACAGTTGGCCAAGTTGAATGCACTTTTGGCCATGTTTTGCGAAAATTAGTAATTGCCGCACGTGCTTTCTATGATTATGCCAGAGACACAAAACCTTAACCCGGGCCATCTTTCTTTCCCCCATCTCTTACTATCCGCATTTTGCAGTACTCCTGTTTAATTGGCAATTTGCACTTGGACGGGTCGGTAATAAGCACTTGAGCAGGCCTTGAATTATGGCTTTGCATCCGATAGACAGATAGATTCGAACGGTAGTTGATTGGGATAGATACTTGGATACTTAGTAACTGAGCTACTCGGATGCCTAATGGCCCACCAGAGGGTTAAAATATGGCCAAGATGCCCTGGGAATGTGTTGCCACTAGCGATGATTTATGAATGGCTCAGACGAAAAAACGCAGGAACGAGTGCTTTCTGCAAGTATCCATTATAAAATACTTTATCAAATGTACCGAATGCATCAATTCAGGTGGAAGTGGACTTAACGGAAGATGTTCAATGTGATATAGAAGTAGCAGTCCTTGAATTCGTTTCTTATCTATTTAAATTTGTATATTTTTTGTTGACATAGAAAGAGCAATCTTAAAGTTCAATACGGAACCACCAGAGTTAAACCGAAAGATCGGCTCAAGCTCTCCCCTCACTCCTAACAGATTCTCTTTTCTTTGGGCGCAAAACCTTTCGCCACTTGACCAATCGAATAGCGTGAAGCCAATAAGTCGAAAGGAAACCGATCAAACCGCATTATTTGATCAAATAATGGTCAATGGGCTGACAGCTGCCGAAGTCCACGGCGTACAAAACAGCACACACAGATTGATATCTCAGTCGGTAATAAGTGCAGAAAAGCCATAAAAATAACATCCAAAAAAAAAGCGAAAAGAAAACAACCCAAGGAACAGCGAAAATCAAAAGTCAGGCCCACCGAATGTATACATATAAACCGATGTATATTTGGCAACGTAATAAGATTATGCGATATATGGCGGGCAAGATGAAACTTGGACTTGGACTTGACTCCAGTGGAGAAACAATTCGTGCGAAAGTGAATGACCTCCATTAACCGAAGTCTTGTCTTCTGTGGAATTGTGCGTTCTTCGCCGCCGCGTCTTCTCACTTCTCGTTTCTTTCGGAAATTCGCAACCCTTTCGGCTGTCTCTCCGCCTTTTGGCCTTAGCATAATAATTAGTGAGACAAAAAAATATATAATAAGAAACTGGGGCCTGGAAGAGAGTACGCATAAGCCCCGAAATTGGTCTGTGGATCGTCGGGGAATTTGAAACCTGTTTGAGCACAGGCACATATGTACGCTCTTAAACGTGTTTAGCATAATTTTTTCGTATATCTTTTTTTGCGCCTGCTGACTGATAATTTATGAATGCGAAGCGATGAGCGCCAGTGCCCCCTTCCCCTCGTAAGCACAAGGAAGTGGAGTTTAATGTACGATCTGGCGGTCATAGAACACGCCTGATAGAGATGGCCGCAGAGCTGTGGAGAGAATCAGGTGGCAAATCGATCGCTGCGCGCTTCTGGTTTCCGATTAGATTATGGCCAAGCAGGAAGAGCTGAGAGGTCGAGAGACCCTTGGGGCTTTTGAGGTCGAGTGGTTGGACTTCTGACAATTATCACGAACAGTCAAGGCAGTTCAGGGGTTCGCTGATCGCAGAAAGGCAGGGTGACAAGTTGATCAGCAGGCGATTAGTGAGGCAGTGGGTTTAGATCAGCAATGCGAAGAATTCTGACACGGAGTCGGAGCAAAAATGTGGTTTAAGGGGAACGCTCTAGACATTCATATGAAATTATAATATTTAGAACTTAGAAAGGCTGCTGAATTAAACTTTTATTATATATTTATTTATTAAACTTGTTCATTTATTAAACTAGTCTTAAAGATACCTACAAGGTTAATTTCCTTCTTATTAATTGCCCATTAATTTGCCTATTAGATTCGGCTTTAAAATGCTTTTAAGTGGCCTGTGGCATATCCCTAAATTATAGATCCTGGGTGATATACGAGAATGGAAAGCAACTAGCCATTTTCAAGCACTCCACAAGTGACTGCAGTCGCCCAATGATCTCTTCTATCCACTAACTGTACCCATGAATGGGCGATCTTCCCCCTCCAATTACCTGGCTGGTCCCCAGGTCGCATTCCCCCTGGACTTTCAGTCGCTGTGGTGCCAGGCACAGAAGTCAAACACCCCGACGAGCAGTGTCGAGATTGTTCAGAGAGTTCGTTATACTATGGCATGGCAGTCGGCAGTGCATTGGCGCTTTCTACCACATGTGGCCCCCCTGGCCCCCTTTCCACAGCTCGGTCTCCCCTTTTCATCCAGCGATCGCATGCAAAATAGCGCGAAAAAAAACTGGTATGCAACTGCAATTTAGTGGGAATCGGTGGGAAGAGGGGGGTAGACGTCAGCTGATGACGTTGCCAAGTCAAAGAGAAACCCCCCTCCACGATCGCCCCACCTGCACCCCTTTGGCAATTCCCATCCATGATTCAGTATGCGGTGAGTGTTGTTGACTCGGTCGACGATCGCAGGTCGCTGCACTCCCTTCCTCTCTATCTGCACAGGAAACAAAACTTTTCGATCCGTATTTCTCAAAGATTTCTTAGATAATATGAAAATAACTTACATTTTTACATAATAATCATACATTTAAAAAATTTAAGTGAGCATTGTTTTAAATTTTTAAATCACCAATGCAAAATAAGCTTTTTTTAGTTCAAACATTATTTTCAGTGTGCTAAGACTCAGTGGAGCATTCGAGTGAGTTTGGTGGGCAACTATGCTAGTGATACACAGCAGCAAATTGCAACTGCGAACTTGCAACGTGCAACGGGCAACTAGCAACATGCAGCATGCAACGACAGCCATGAAAGTTGACTGACACCTCGATGGCAGGACTTTAACCCAAAGCAACCCAAACAAAGTGAAATTGTTGTTGAGAGTCGAAGTTGAACTTATTGGGAAAAGGGGAGGGGAGTGCCTTTTCCACGTGTTGCACGAACATTGGCTCAAAATTGGCTCAGCTGCATTTTTTGTGAAAGTTTTTTTCGGCATTTTCTTCGATGGCTTTTTGATAGTAATTTATAGTTTATTAACTTTATGGACCGAGTGCATTGACTGGAAATTCAGGGGGGCAAAGGAAAATCAGGGAAAACTTGCAGCACTCTCTTGCGTTTTTTTGGAGGTCATTTAAATGCCGTGGGTGGTAGTGAAAGTCGGCTAAAGCTGGAAAGGAATTGATGGGTTGACTGACTTGTGGAGAGATGGAAAGAGTTGAGCTGGGTGGCTGGCATCCTAAAAGGGAGAGGAAGTTGGGGAAACTCCAGGTGGGTGTGGAAAGGAAAGCGAGATCTGCAGTCGTTGATAACAGCAAAATTTGCATTTTATTGGGCATATGATGGGTTCACCCGATTTTGGGTGAAAAGCAAATAGGCTGGGAATAAGAGATTGCATTTCCATAATTTAGTCAGTAAGACATGCTTACAGTAAATTTGAAGATCATTAAATCCCTGGTACATTTTATTTTCTAAGACAAATATTATCTATACCTAAACCCTTTTGTGGTAATTGTATGGCAGGGGCAGAATTCTGCGATCATAAAGTTTGTCGAGGCTTAAACATTTTGTTACGATCACTCAATGCGAGTGATATTTCATTAGGTACTTCACATTATGAGCGGTCTCTGGTCAAGTGAGTCAATCTGGTCAAGGAACTTGCTGAACTTAAAAATTCTAGGAAAAATCATATGACAATAGCATAAACTTGGATCCCGAAAAAACCCCAACTACCACTCAGTTTTTAAGCCATTCCCATTGACATCGACACCTTTTTGGCGTATAAACAACGAGCATAACAAAAGAAATGAAAACTACGCAATAAGAATATGGAGGAGCGAAGAAAGGGCGATACAGGGAGGTGAGAGAAGAAACGGGGAGAAATGTGGGGAAATGGAGGGGAACAAACATGGTTGCCCAACCGAGTTTGGACCGTTTGGAATTTTGTTTATTTGGGACAAGTTCACTGGCGGCCAGAAGATTCCAGAAGAATTCAGAAGACGGGGGGTCGGGAAGATTGGGCGGGGGGCAGTACCCCTTTTACATCATCTCCCGTCTTGATTTTCGTTTTCCTTTACGCTCATATTTGTTTACAACTTTTGATTTTTTTCGTTCTTTCTTTTTTCCGGTTTCTGTTCCTCTTTTCGCGGCACTTTGCTTACTTAATGACTTTCTACTTTTTTTGGGAATAGTTGGGGAATGGGGCTTATGTAATGGTCTATTCTTTTATTGTTGTTTTGACTGCCGCTGTCTTCGGCATTTGGGAATTATTATGCCTGTTGGTTCTTGACTGGTGATTGTTGTTGCCCCACACTCGATTCGTTCGTAAACAAAATTTGGCCAGAAAAGAGAAGCATGAAAAGAAATTGTCTATTAACGGTATTTAGCTAGAGAGGCTTAAAAAACTGCGCAAAATATTTAGAGGGAAATTTTTGCCTTAGGTGAGCAATTAACATTATTGTTTTATGTCAGTGTTATTTACTTCAAGTGAGAATATAAATTTAAATTTTAAAATAATTAAATTATATTTAAAATGTACATAAAAAAATAAAATCGGAAATAAAATAATGTATCCAAAAAATAACCACAAGAATCAACAAACAAATATTGTAAATACTCAAATACCTTACATTTATTTATGAAATTCTTTCACAAAATGTCTAATAATATCTACAGCCAATTTTGTTCTACCATTTTAAGAAGATCTTCAAGCCGAAAGATTTGTTTTTTTTAAGCTCATCTAATTGTTAGGTATATGTAGCTACGTATTCTGACCGTTTTTGCAAGACAGCTGCAGTTTCCTAAAAATATATGTATATAAACGGATGCAATTTCGATCTTATCGCCTGTGCAGCGCTTTTGGCAACCCAATTAAAGACGCGTGTTTGCCCCTCCTCACAAAAAGAACCTTCTTAAAAAACAAACGAGGCCAGGAGTAACAAACAAACAAAAAACCCAAGTTAATCCCGAAAATATTGCTTCCTTTATATGCTTTATATATCATTATCGTCAACGCAAAAAAACGCAATAAGAATGATCTCCAAGGCGACGCAACAAGTTCAAAAGAATCTTTTGTTTCTTTTTTCCGACTCTTCACTTTATCTCCCTCCTGCTCGCTTTTTGCATTCAGAACAACACGGAAAGCGTTTAACCGACAAAATTTGTATTGCAAAACGTCACAGCTAAAAAAGTGACGAATACGCCCGATAAAGCGAAGCAGCGACTCCGAAATTGCAGTCTCTTGGGGGTTATAGTATCAGTGGTGTGGTAAAAGGTTTAACAGAGAGTTTACTAGATTTGAAAATTTAAAAAATGTACATAAAGACAAATGATCAACCATTGAGAGATTTTATCAAAGAATAGAGGTAAGTACCAATTGAACTGATTTTAAAATATAGAGAATAATTGAAAATGGATTGCTATCTTTACTTTCAGGAGCTTATATACTTTAAGTAATTAAAATGTAATATCATGTGTGGGATGGTTTCCCTTTCTTATAACCCCCAATGAATATCTCCGCCCATGTACTTTCTCTGTTTGTTTTCGAATTGCACTCGGCGATTGTTGTTTGCGTTTTAGCACTGCTCTCTTTCGCCTGTTTTGCACATGTTGCGGATTCGTAAACGGGGTGAATGTCATCGGGATTGTGATTGTATATTTTCCCGGCCCGGGTCAATTGCCTCTTGGGTAACTCATGAAATTTCATTCGTCAGTTGGCGGCTGGAACTGCTGACGAATGCCGATCCAAATTCGGACTATATAGTGGGTAATGACATATAGCTGATTGTATAATCGTGACGGGCCGCAAATTGAGCCGAGAACAAATGTAAGCCACAGCGATAATTACATTTGTGGCGGTATTTCGCTCTGATTAACATCTCCGACTCAGCCCGATTGAATTTCGCAGGTTGGTTTCTGGGAATGCCTTATGAAATGTTTAGAGGGTTCACTGACAAATGGAAGGAATAAAGTGAATCGATCGACACAGTTTGTGTCTGGAGAAGTTCGCGAACCGATCTCGCATTGAGTCACAAGGGGAAGTCGAGCAGGTTGTTGACATTGCTTGCGTTCAGCCCTAACTGAAAGTGATTGCAGTGATGGGTACTTAGCATCCTTAAGCTAAGTTCCTCGTTTATGTTGATATGAAAATCGGAGATTATTAAATTCCAGAAAAATATATAAACATAATTTCAGATCTTTAATCGTGAATAGTTACCAAATAAAACAGCAATAAAAAAGTGGTAACAAATCCTTTAATTATTATTTAACCAATTTTCCTCTCTGCTTTCCAACTCCCAAATTTCCCTTGCGGCCAAAACTGTGTTTTCTCTACGCCGAACAAAAACCTAAGCAGCTAACTGCAATCAACAACTCAAAAGCCACAATAACAACTCGAACGGACGGACAGCCATTTGTAAGTCAACGAACCAAGAGGATAGGCTATACCAACACAACAACTCCAACAGCAAACTTGAGCCACGGAGTAGAGTATTTATCTATCGTTTAGTCATCTCACTTTATTTGATTTTCTTTTCGCACATGGGCGGTTGTGCGAGTGAATGGCCCAGCGGTATACTACTGTATCTATAAGGCATACGGTGCTCTACAAGACCCATACATTTTCACAACACCCATACAATTTCCCCGACGACAACGTCCTTGCTTCAGTTAACAAGATGCCAGCCGAACAACGACAACGACAACGTTGTTGGCAAAATGACGCTGCAAAACTTGTTGTCGTCGCGTTGTTTTTCAGATGATATTGTATGGAGTGGGTATGGTGTGGTGTGGTGTGGTATGCCTCGTCGCTGGGTTAGTTACCCCCAGCGCAATGGCAATGAACCAGAGAACCATTGACCGACCAGAGAAAGACCGACGATGCCGATCCGATCCAACCCGATCCGCTGCAACTTGCAACACGAAGATCGGCACCACGATCGTTTCCAGTTTGGCGAGTACAAAACTCTGGGGAAACTGGTTTTTTCGCAGTCAACACACAATTTGCAACACGACGAACGCAGACGCAAAGTGCAATGATCGCAACGAGGCTGCAGATCGAGTGGTTTCGCAAAGTGGAGGCGGTCATCTGGGGGTCTCGGGGCTCCAAAGT
The DNA here is from genome assembly GCA_037075245.1 of Drosophila mimetica. Taxonomy (NCBI): domain Eukaryota; kingdom Metazoa; phylum Arthropoda; class Insecta; order Diptera; family Drosophilidae; genus Drosophila; species Drosophila mimetica. The sequence goes on from JBAMCH010000004.1 coordinate 4,538,251, forward strand.
GAATGCCGGATTCGGTGGGCAGTGGCGATGACGTTGGTGGGACAAACAAACAAACAGGAGGGCAACCAAGAAAAGGAGGAGAAATGATATGCGTCACGCGAGGCGTGGGATTCTGTGTGGTTTTCACAGCCAGACAAGCCTTTAAATAGTCAAATATGCGAAAAGGAGATCGCCACAGGCAGTTCGTGGAGGTTAGCAGGAGAAAGGAAGTGGAAATTGGAATTTTAACGTGGAAAGTGTGGGAGAAATTCGAAATCAATTTTATAGCCACTTTATGTGATCAATGAGCCACACGAAACTACTTGGTTTTATTCATACTTAATTATAGTTATCGCCCTCGCATACAAAATAGGACAAGGATGATGGACTTGTACATGAAAATCGTAGCATTTCGATAAATATATAAATTATTTTTACAAAGAAGATCTCTGATTCAAAATATCATTGGAATACAAAAGCAATTTTGATTAATATCTAAAGTTTCTATAAATACTTAACCATTATAAGCGATTCTATTGTAATAACAAACATTTTATTCTGTTTCTAATAATTTGTGATTTTGATTTAGAACCTTGTTCTCGATTTAAAAATGCTATTGCCTAACCCAATCATTTTCTGCTTAGAGCAGGGACCAATTCTTAGACTGCCAAATCTACACAACTGATGTTGAAAGAATATATATGTATCTTCTTGCCAGATCAGCAGTTTCCATAGCTCGGTCAGTCAGTCAGTCAGTCCCGGTGATGGGACCAGAAAACGCTTTCGGCCAACTCAGCTCGACGGAATTATAAGCCAAACCAGAAAAGCGAAAACCGGGCAGAAAAGAAACCGCCAACAAAAATTTCTGTACCAAGTGTTATATATCCCTCTCTATATTTCACATTGTGGCTGTCTCTTTCTGGTCGATTGTGGTCGTGCCGAAATTTGGCAATGAACTTGAAACACGTGTAGAAGTTTGAATAATTTGGCCAAGACAAAGACAAGGCAGCCAAAAGCGTTGGCCAAAAAGTCGGGGCAACAGCAAGGGGAAGAACTTCTTTTGTAATATTTTTGCATGATTTACGAAATTTTAGGGAGTCTCTTTCGGCCTCTTTTCGTTCTGTTTTTTTCGTCTGCCCAGGGTTTATTGTATTTTTAATTATTTTCGGCGTAATAACCTAGATTCGTGGCATCGACCGAACCAAGTCCGAGTCCGAGTCCAATTTCGAGTCACTTGGTCACATCATTTCTACCTTTTCCACATAATGGTTTCTTTTCTTGAGTTCACATTTTCTTTTTCTGGTTTATTCTATCTTTTTTTTACGTTTTTTATTTTTTGCCCAACGCCATTTTGTACTATTTTCCTTTGTTCAGTTGTTTTATACAGATTTAAAAATTACTGAAGAATGCAACTTTTTCTTTTTTTCTCGTAAACTTTTAAATGTATAAACTGGGATAATCAATATTTAGGTAATGAAGATCTAAGTATAATGAAATATATTGTGCGTTGGCAATAATGATAATTATAATAATAAATAATGCTATCTAATAGTTTTTGAAGTGTTAATAAAATGTAGATTTTCGAATGAAATGTATCTTAGAATCCTCTTTATAAGCTACAAGACTTTTCGAATCCTACAACAGGTACCAATAAAAAGACAATAGTAAGGCAGACGAGTAAATTGCGGCCAGGCTATCGACTGACAGTTCATTCATCAACCGAGCCCACGAAGAACCTTTTGGGGGCTACGCCTACTGTCTTCTACCTGCCTCAAAACTCAAAACTGGAAAACCATAACCTAACGCACGTAGAAAAACAGGCTCACACAGATCCCAGAAGTTCCCAATCAGAATAGAACGGTAACAGGCACCTGTGGCCAAAGAAATTAATGATTCTACCGACCACTCCTCGGATTCGTTGGCATACCAAATGAGTTCCTCGATTCACCACAAAAGGTTAGCCCTCAGTTTCGGGGTTCGTATCACTCACCTGGAAAGGAAAGAAGCGGAGAATAAATTATCAGCCAATTTAGTCAACAAATGTCGCATACTACAATATGTAAGGGTAATAAAAACACGCTCTAATCAAACACATTCGAAGGGCTAACCCCCACCTCCAATTTCAGATCATTTCCGTGTTTTTTGGGTGTATTTTTTGCGTCTGATTCAGTTTAGGTTTATGACCGCCCCAGGGGCAAGAAATAGCCAAGTGCGCAAAAAGCCCTTGCTAGAGTTTAGCGAGCCCAGCTATGTACACTTGTATGTACATCAAAAGGTAAAATAGACGAAACCTTATCTTATCATTGAAATGCACGTGAACGGAATGGGTAAACATAATCGTTTGCATAGGGGCTTACATATATCGGGCAGCATGTTGAACAATGTGCCTCCTAGGTGGGTGAACTGTTTAAATTTTAAGGTAAATGCTCATGTTACTATTTATTGCGCTGGGAATATATTTCCGGAAGGGAATATTTTATTTGGTAGAAAAGGATTAAATTTTTTTTGATTTTAGCATGGGTTATTAAATAATAATCGGTAATAGATTTTGTTTAGAATAGATTTTTTTAAAACAATATTTTCAAATGGAAAATAGTATAATAAAGGAACAAATCGCCAGCATTGGGGGTTAAATCAAATGAACTCCGACAGATGGCGCTGCAGGGGCAAATGGCTAATGGCGTATCCGCAAGATACATTTGCTTATTTTTAGCCACAAATTTTGTGTGTGCCTTTTTCGAGCTCAGTTCACTAGAAAAACAATGAATATTTTCAGACGGACAAAGTTCTGCTTTCAAGTGCGAGTACAAAAATTATTTCGAGCAGCCCAAAAACCATTTAGATCTCTATTTTCAAATGCGTGTTCGAGTAATTTTTTGGGTGCAAATGTGTGCGTGATGGACTCATTTTCGGTGTACATACACAGAAAATTATTTCGAAGTTCAAGGTCAGTAAACTTGCTACGCACACGCACAATGGGAAACGAAATAAAATAAAGCAAGAAAGCCGAAACGAAACACGAAGTGCGCAGAGAACCCGATCACAAACACAATCACCAAACGAACTCTCACACGCACACAAGCATTCGAAGCTGCTGCTCTCTCGATCGCTCTCTTTGCGTTTTAAACTAGAACGATTTGGAGGGGAGAAGACGAATAAGAGGATCAATTGGAAAGGAAGGTAAACCACAGATCACCGAATAAGATATAGAATGTATCGTCGAAGTCGCAATGTTTTTTAGATAAAAACTTAGTTTTATTTTTACTTAAGCCACTCTTATGGAATCCTCAAACTTATTACTTTTCAGATTTAGAACTTATAACATTAAACATAGAAATTGTATCAAATAAATGTTATTGTATTTTTAATCTATTTCATTGTGATAATTAGATTAAGCAATCTTTTGGTATACAAAACCCTCTTCAATGTGTCCCATTGGTTAACCCGGCAAGGGAATCAAACATAGGAAATAGTTGGAAACAATTTAAAACTTGTGCGGGTGTAAAAATGATATCAACTTGATTGGTTTGAGGCTCGGAATGATCTCTGATGATCTTATGCTCACAGAACCAGTTTCGAGTCTCGTTAATTAACGAAATAATCTGCTGGAAACTTGTTCAAACAAAACTTCTGTCGATGATCGAAGCGGAGAGGCAAAGGCCAAGTCATATTTTGGCAACGCAAGGGTCAAAACTCGCTGGGAAGGTCAGAGTCAAATGGTGGCTGGAATCATTTCCTATCACGATCTCTTTTCCAGTTCGTAGTCGCATTCTTTTCCAATTCCAATTTGAATTATATGCTTATAATGTTTACTGGCACAAAAAACGGAAAGTTGTTGATCGACTTTTTCTTTTTTTCAGTTTTTATTTGGTTACCTCATCCCATTACTGCTATCTCCCTTACTCCCAAGAAAAACAGAAGTAACACCTTAAAACTAAATAACAAAGCAAATACACTATGCGTTCTTCTTAGCTGATGCTGAAATCAAAAGTTGAGATCGCAGTAAGTGCTCTCGGCCCCTTTGTTTTCTTTCTCCAGTCATTGCTTTCTTTGGTTCTACTCTCTCGCTCTTTCTCTTTGCTACTTTCTTTGTATCTGTTGAGGTTGTGTAACATGGCCATGGCCTGCTTTCTTTATTTGGCTAGCGTCTTGGTCAAGTGAAATGGGTTAATGGGCAGCGGCATTTCACTGAGATTATTTGTTTTGTTTCTTGGACGAATTGGGATGGGAAAGAATGTTTTCAAGTGCATTCAGTAGACATTCTCTGCGCTACCTCTTGCCTTGTTTTCTTACGGGAACTTTGATATATCCAAACCAATTTTTTAAAAGGTAAAAATTGTGGTACCATATAAAGAATTGCCTATTTTTAAAACTCCCTTACAAAATAGAGCTTAAAATGCTGGCGGATCTCGTTTAAACGTTTGCAAAGCTTTCGATTCTAATTATTGTGATTTGTTTTTGTTAATTATGCAAGTGCGTGTGCTTTGCCATGATTAATATGATTAAGAGAACCTGAACTGATGACTGGTGATGTCATTTTTGGCCAATCGTTTTGGAGTTTTAAAAGTTCCAAGCCGACAAAGCCTATTAAAAATTATGGGAATTTTCGCAGAGTCATATTTGAGGCTCGGTTCAGTCCAAGTTAGACAATCGTAATTCGCGTAATTAGGCGAGTTCAAGTAACTTTTGCTTAGTGCTTGGTTTTGGCCATGTCATGGCTCAGTTGCCAAGGGGCCAGAAGCGCCCCCAACACCCCTCTTTCACGCTCAGCTGTGCGTCTGGCATATTCAAGTGTCAATTACAATTGCCTCAGGGGCGCAAACAAAAAAAAAAACGTGAATTTAAATGATTATACGCGGAGCGAACGTAGGCAGCATTTAAAATGCGTAAAACGAACTTGAACTTCAGCACAAAAGAAGGAGGAAGTCGGCCCGAAATATCTACGAATTATCTACCCAGCAAACCCGAGAACCTAAGTCCTAAACCTGAGACCGAACCCTACCCAACTCGATTTCAAAGTCAAGGGCTAGGGGGCAAACGTGTCCAAAATGCTAAATTACCCTACATAGGTAAGTCCCCAAGAAATAGTGCCCTAAATTGTGGAGGGGTTTTGGGGGAGTTACGTGGCTCGTGGCACGTTGGGCGCCATTTTGTAGGAAGCTCCGAGAAACGAAAGAGAAATGAAAGACCACCGAACAAACCGCTTTGGATCAACTCAAATTTTATGCGGGCAACATTAACAAAAAATAAAAAATAATACAAAATAAAAAAACACAAAGAACCACAAGAAGAAGCATAGGGAAGGGAGAAGAACACACGCACCAAAAAGCGAACAAGAAGAAGACACTGCAAAACCGAGAACCAAACTTTTTGGCAGAAAAAAAAGAACACACCATATAATGAAAATGTCAATGTCCGAACAACCTTGAAAGAAGCCAAAGGAGAAAAGCTGCCACACGAAAAAGAGCAATATTCAGCGGGGGGAAAGAGGGCGGTGAGGGAAAAGAGAAGGGTGGAAGGAGAACCGAAGGTAGAGGCGTATCGCATTGAGAATCACTTAAGAAGGGCCCAAATTGAATTTGCATTGCGCATAAAGTTCTCATCTAACCCTAAAAAACAAATTGAAAAAGTCCAATCCAAATAAAGGGTTTTGCATCGTTTTCGATCAGGGCAATTAGAATTTGAGATCACTCGAATTGAGCGCTACGCAGTTGAATAGAAAAGGTAAGCATATCAAGTAGAGACTGCTAAAGTTCTAAGGGTATCCCAATTTTCGAAGAAACAAAACTAGCCACCTATCTAGAAGATTCGAACCTGCACTGATATAAACTAAAACCACCGGTAATATAAATCTTAACCCTTAAGGCCAAAACAAATCATTTTGAATTTTTTCCATTTATGTAGTTTATTCTTGATTTTTATTATTTTAAGAATCAAGAAAGTGGAAAAATATTACTTCGATTTGTCCTCAAAAAATAATTTTGCAAAAATCCACATAAATTAACAATATACACATAAATAAAAAAGAACTAATGTAAATAATCGAATTAACGGAGATTTGGAAAATCTATTTGAATTAGCAATGCTAGCGCCACAAGCGGTTGGCACCAGCAACTCTAAGCTTTGCCAATCTGTAATGTTGCCGCTTCCAACCACAAGATGGCGTTGCAGAACACCCCAACTTACTTGTTAAATTCGCTACCTTTCGATAGATGGCGCTAGTGTATTGTAACCGTGTCGCGAACTATCGCTGAATCGCCCACCACCAGTTTCGGAGGGAACTTTCAAGTTTCGGGCGCCTATCTTCGGAACCTCGGGAAAAAAGAATTCACAAAACATGGCCTGGACCCAGGCCCGCGAATCCTTTGCGGGATTCTTCAACCAGAGCGAGCGGAGCGAGGTCAAGAAGGTCACCCTATTTAGGGCCGGATTATCATTTCTCGAACAGATAAAGTTCCTAATAAGTAATTTAACAATTAAAAGTAAGAACTAAATAAGCAGTTTTTTCTACACTGCAAGATAAAAGCAAATTTGGTATTCAAAAAGTATGCAACAAAAAATGTGTTCTAAAAAACTCAAAAATAATCTGTTGAGACCATCACAAAAAATTTACAGTTGCTCTTTGACGTCACTGCAGTTTTTGAAGGAAAACCGAAATTGAGTTCATGAACGTTTGTCGACTTCAATTTGTGCGCTAGGCTAGGCGAACAAAAAAAATATATAATATGCATATGGCGGGAGCGGGAGAGGGAAAGAGAAGGGGCCAACAGTCGCCACATGCAACGAGGTCACGTGCAGTTGGCTTGGCAATATGGCGCTCTACACTAACACAAACTCAGGGCGCGATAGCGAGCGGCTCTATGAAAATGCACTGCAAGGTTGCAGCCCCCCGATACCCTCCAGCCCACCCCTTGCCAACTCATTGTGAGACAGGGCGAATGAACTGAACTGACCCGCTTCGCAGTAACCTCTAAAAATTCTCTCTACGTATTTGTGCGACTTTTTGTCTACTATTTTTGAGATTCTATTGAAATAGACAATCAGCGGGGTGTGGGTGGTCGGCTTTTGTCAGCTTAGTTTGGTTTTTAATAATTAAAATTATACTTGATATATACACACAAAAAAATAAGCTATGTAAAATCAACATAGAAAAATAGTAGTTTACTATTTTCTGAATTTTTCATGTATTTTGTTGTTTTATTTTTTGGGTAATCGAATAGTATTTAACAATTAAAATAGTAGAAAACCTATTTACGAAATAGTCATGTATTTTGTTGTTTTATTCATTTGGCAAATTAATAGTAACGTCTCAATTAATATCGTAGCAAAACTATTTTATTTGTTCTCGTGTATTTTGTTGTTTTATTTTTTGGGGCACTGAATAGTGACACCACAATTAATATCGTAACACAACTATTTTTTTCCTTCATGTATTTTGTTGTTTTAAAATTACAATTATAAATAGTTTGTCAACTATTTTTCTGGACTTAGGGTGGCTAGAGTATCCGACTCATAATCTCTGGGTCGTGAGTTCAAGTCTCGCTTTTGCAGATGATGTTTTTCCTTTTTTTTTTTTGGTAAATGTTGATTTCAAGTCTATAGATTTTCCTCTACGAAAATCATTCTTCTGTGGCCTACTGGTTAGAGTACTGGACTCCGATGACTGCCGGCCCCGGTTCGATTCCCAGCGGAGGCAAAAAACCTGACTTGTAAGTTTAAGTATCTGTGAAATGTAAGTGTCTATAAATAGCTTCGATATAAATTAATTTGTTATATTAAATTAAAAATAAAAACAGTTAAAAAAATTAATTTAAAAAAACAACAATTTTTTTCGGGTAAAATACTATTTTATAGGTAACCTACTATTTTTTGGGCATTGCTCTATTTTTTATGGGTTGGGGCAGTTTTCACTATTAAATCGTTGATTTTACATAGTTTTTTTTTTTTGTGTATTATTGATATTTCGAAGTCTTTTGGGTTTCGCTTTTGTTATTACTTGTCAGATTTTTTTATTTTTAAAGTTTTTTTTATTGAAAACAGCTTGCAAAGAATCAAATTATAAAGTCAATACAAAATATTTTGGAACTTTTTTTAAATCTAAACAAATTTGCAAGTTTTAACTCAATTGTAAATTAAATATTTTTTAAAAAATTTGTCATTTAATGGAAAAATTAAATACATTATAGTAGTCACATGTACAAGTAGTTAAAAACTGTTGAAAAAGTAGAAAATTTCCGAAGAGTATTCCTTTATCAGGTGTAATTGGAAATTGCTTTATTTGAAAATTAAACATTATCTGAGTAAAATAAGTTTGTAGAATCTAAAAAAACCCGATAATCCCTGTCAGGGATCTGTTTAGTTTAATCCTTCAGATTTGGCTGAGTAAAAGAGAGAGAAACAGTTTTCCGAGCTTGCTCATACTCGCTCTTCATTTCCGTTCGCCATCGCCAAAAAAGCTTTGCGCTCAAAGCTCGCCCCATGCGAGCGTGTGCAAATCGAGTGCAAGTTCACCACACAGACGCACACGCTGGCGAAACTATGACAAAATCCGTAGCTGCAACTTGTATCTGTGTGCAAATTTAGATCGAGGCTACTGCTTTACAATGCTGCTGGTGCATTCAACTCGGAGTTTAGCTCGGAGAGCAAAAAATGACATTAAGAAAAATTATGTTGAATTTATCTATTGCATAGAACGCAGCGTTCGCCTCTCTCTCGATTCAATTGCAAATGCAAATCGTGTGGGTCGGAGGCGAACAGAACCGACGGACAGGGGACGGTATTCCGTAGCCGCGCACATTTATTTTTATGAGTTATTTGACTCAGTTTCAGCGGTGGCAAGGTTGTGGCCCACTAGAAACACGGGGGCCAGGTGAAGAACCCCTAATGACATTCGACTCGACGAGCGATCGAGTCGATACTGTGAGCATGGGACTCGTTTTTGCTTGGCTAATTTTTTACAACTTACATACATGTACGTGGCGGGAATCGAGGGATTAGACGAGTGATTGATCGATTGCAATTGACTTACCTGAAAATAGAATAAATATTTGATAAGTACTTGAAAACCTTTTTAACAATGTTTCAGGGAGAATGTTATATAATAAAATAGAGGTAAGCCTTGGTTAAATAGTTCATGCACTTTACATAATAAAAATTGAATTGGTAACAATGGTAAATGTTCCTTATTCAACAAAAAAAATAAACAGTAGGGGATAATTATAAAATAAATTCAAACCAATATTTAGGGTTCCTAATGTTTTGAAAAACTCAGTCAATCAATTAATATCCCCCAAAAAGCATTTGCTTCAGCCACAAGTTTTCCAATCCAATTAATCGTTGATCTCCAATGCAACCGCCGCATAAATCAAGCATTTCCCAACATTTTCACCCTTCGCCCCGGCAAGCTGAAAACTTTTAAGCCATCCGCTCACTCTTGGCCAGCGATAAAAACAGTTAAGCAAATTTTCATTCAGGGGCATTTTGCGCACTGGTACAATGGGAGCGCAGCAGTGGCGAATGCAACTCGTGCAGGAGCGGACCAAGGTGAAGCGGTGGCAGCATCCATGCTGCAGTGGAGCCCCCGCCTGGGCGCCAGAACCGGGCCAAATTGAAGGTCGGCCATTGGCCCAAAGCGACTGATGCATTTACCCCAGAAAACCGCCGTCGGAGAGCGAAAATCCGAGGCATTCTCTCGCCTCTCTCTTTATCTTTCTCTCTCTGTGGTGGCCACGTTGCGTATGAGTAATACGTGGTTTGTACCACTCCCCCAGCACCTATCTCTCTCCGCCGCTCACCGTCTGTGTCAGCGGCAAATGTTTAACTGTCTGCTGCAGTTGACAGGCAAATGTGATTTCTCAGACGAAGTATGCGATTGCAATTTGGAAGGATATCGAATAAATACAAATTAAATATTTAACAAACTAAATATTTATCACAATTTATAAGTCAAATTTGAAGAAGTAAAAATGTATGAATACTTATTATTTTCGAAATTCGATCAAGAAATAAAGATATTAAATATTTTTAGAAGAGATAAGTTAAGGATAGATTTATAATAAAAATTAAAAATTATTTTAAACAATCCAAGTCTTATACGATTTGATTGTCTAAAAATAATAAAAACATGGAAAGAATATGATCCTGATCAAGTATACGCACTGTTGGCAAACCCACACCGAACAGAGTCCCAAACCTTGACATGCCCCTGCCCCTTGCCGTTCCACTGATCCCCCCAGCAAACGCAAATGTTGGTACTGTGGAAAATAAAGCAAAACTAAAAAATTTTATTAGGTCATATGGCTGGCATCATATCGCCGCGTACATCGGCTGTAGCGATAATAGAAATAAACACACAGGCGCACAACGAGCACACACATAGTTACAGATAGGGGCAGCAATGAAAAAACAAACCCGAGCTGAGGCAGGTCAATGAACGCCCAGGCAATTCCAAGGCCAAAGCCACAATGCCTAGAACCCCGGAGAGGAAAATAGAGAGGGAGTGCGATAAGCGAAAAATCCGAGAGAATCATAGAGAACACGAGAGTGGGGAAATAGGGGAAATGCGGGGAAAATACCAATGGATTTTGAAAATTTAGCTTTATAGGAAACCTAAATTGTAAGACTTTTAAAAATCAAACATAAGAAAGTATAGAAGCCTTAATGTTCACCAACTCTCCCAAACTTTCGACACCTCCAAATAGTTGGGAGAGCAGAGAGGGCAGTTTTATAATGAGGGCGAATAAACTGCGTAGTTATCGGGTTCTTTAATAATGCCGGCGACTGTCGCTTCGCTTATCTAATCTTTCGCAAAAAACTTAGGCAAAATGCAAAAAAAAAAAAATAATTGTTAAATACCTATTTCAATAAAGAGTAAAAGGCTTAAAACTATCTAATAATAATTCAAACATTTTATTGCTAAATTTAATATGCTAACAACATTTGGATCCGGTATTAATTAATTTATAAATTAATTAAACCAATTAATTACACTTGATTTTTTTAAACCCAAAATAGTTTACTAATGAATCTTAATTTATATGAATACATAAACACCTTACATACATACTTTTTTTAGTCCGTTTATTTTCCAAAGTCCACATATTTGCAGAGAATCAAACGTATATCAGACGTCAAAAGACAATCCCATTTATTCACAAAAAAGTGTCACTAAAGCGTTTTGTTCGAGCACAAAAACCTAATATTGTCAGTCATAAATCTCTTACTGGCAACAGACAAAAAAAAAGCGGAAAGATATATAAATTCAACAGAATAAATGCCACGAAATGTCAACAAATGCCCCAAATACTTGTGGCACGTGCAAGTGTGTGTTCGTATAAGCAACCGAAGCCATTCACTTACAGCAGTTAGTTACAAATAAAATGAGCAATATCCTAGAGGCAAAAAACTAAATTCCAGCCGCAATCTTCGTGCCATCTATGAACGCTATCAATTGAAAGCGAAATTCACTTTCATGGCTCCAAGTCCCTTTCTCCCGCGCCATATTCCCGCACATTTGGCCAAGTTCAACGACCGCACGAGTCCCTGGCCTAGATTTTCCAACATCAGCGACAGCAACAGACATTGCTGATATTGCTGGTGTGCTTTTACTTTCGTTTGCCATCGGATTCGCTCGGGTTTTTCGCTGCTTTCGGCTCCAATTTGATTGGTGCTCATGGAATATAAGATAATAGAAACAGCTACAAATAATATTACGATTAAAAAAATAATTTAAAATCGAAAACAGAAAAGCTAGTTATAAAGCACCCGATTTTTTCTATAACTAACTTCTTCCCCAAATGTAACTAGTAATAAAAATCTTTATTTTATAAATTTAAAAAATACAATTTTTAAGGTATTTTCTTCAAACGACTTTGTAACCCACAAATATAAAAAAATGTATTAAAACTAACTAATTAAATGTACTTAAACTTTATATAATGATTTTATAAGGATGAACACCACGAGTTTTTAAGGGTGATACTTATGTACATTTTTAAGTTACAATATAAGCAAACAAACGATGTGTCCAAAAATCCTCAAACTTACACATTTCAATTATATAAATTTTACGAGCACATATTCCAGCATCACATAAACGCTCCGCATTGTGATTGCCGAATATGAATATGTAATTCAATTATGCGGCAAGTATTAATCACAATTTGGACAGCCATTAAGTATTTCGCCCAGGATGTGCCCAGTCAATATGCCAATAAAACTCTTATTGCCCGAAAGCAGCACAAAACGCCTCGGCAAAGATAACAAAAACACAAGCGGCGAGCAAACGCGATTTGCTATCGTCATGACGTGCATCCCCCCTTTTCCCCTGCCACGGACTGTTGCGTTTGCTTTTGTTTTTGCACAAAAGGAAAAATTTAGGTTAATGAGTTCAACGACCGCCGAGGAAGCGCCAAAAATACACGCAGTACATGGAGCCAATAGAAAGATAGACAGAAAGTGAAATCATTTTGTTCGAGACAGGGAAATGTGGATGTGAAAAAAACACAAGCGTGGGATCAGAAAGGGCAAGTGTAAAAATATTGGGAGTTCTCAGTGACTTTCGCGAGGTCGTGTTTTTTTTTTATTAAATAATAACCAATCGTTTTTTTTTAATTTAGTTAATTATAGAGCTGAAAAAATAAATGATTAATTATTGCTAATAACAAATGAAAATTAAAAGATACGTATACCTATTTATTTAATAGAGCAATAAACTAAAAATAATTAATTTCGTTTTTGCCATTTTATAATTTGGAAATGTAGTATTTAAGTAGATATCAGTCTTTATTAAAAAAATATAAACTCTAAAAATAAATAGTGATCTTTTCTTTCCCATGGAATTTCCTATTCAAACCAAAAGCGTAGCCTGATTTGTTAATCAAACAACTTGCCACAAACTACAAATACCCAAATGAAATCCATCCCCAATCAATTGCAATATTTTTACAATGTACAATACCGTATAGGTATTAGGGTGATTCATGCACTCACCAGCTAAAACCCGTCCAATCAGACGTTCGGTATCGTCTATATGTTTCGCCTGGGCAAAGAGATCCTCCCGACTGCCCACAGTCATTGTGTTCGATTTGCGTTGAAAAGGGGGCGTGGCTCGAGGTATTTATGAGTGGTATTAATGTCGCTCGAATTGATTTATTTTAATTAGATTTGATTGATCTATAAATTTCCTAGAGTTTGTACTAGTTATTGTTTTTAATAATTTATTTAAGGCTTTTTTATGGCACCTTTATGAGTGTTCAATTTTTTAGCTATACTAAAATGTTTTTTTTTTAATCGTAATATTTTAATTTAATTTAATTTTTTACTAAATATTTGTGTGCACATTTATATCACAAAATAGCAACCAGAGCAGCGATGATGTAGGATTTTTTTCGTGTTTTATTTTTGGCCAAGTCTTTATGCATTTTCATCTAATAAATGCCACCATTTGTTTTTGCATTGCTTAACTATTTAACATTTAGAAAGACTTATCACTCTCTCTTTATGACACTCGGGGAATTCTCAAAAAATATATAAATATATAATTTTGATTTGTGCTTTGGCCGTTAGAATTCACGTGGAAATGCCGAAAAGTCTGGGAAAGATTTTTGAGCGCCGGGCACAGTCTCAGTGTTCAGAATTCAGTATTCGCGCAGCGAGCGAAGAACGCAGAATAATAAGCAAAACAACAAACGCGGGGCGCCAAAGCCGAAATGCAGAAGCAGAAAATCGCAAGTTTCTGTCAGCTGTTCGATTTGTTGTTCGCTTTTTTTTGGGGCCGGCGATGGGGGCTATAATATTGCGAACTGCTTGCTTGGAGCTTTGAACTGCTTACAAGCGGTTTTCGAGAAGCTTTTCAGTAATGGCGCGTGGATTTCAAGATTATTTTCATTTTAGCCTATTTGAAGTAAATTTTGAAAACTTTGCATAACTGTTATTTAGCATTTTTGAATTTTTAATACTTATTATAGTTAATATACTTTTTTAAGTCCTCCAAACACATATCATAGTACTTAATAAGAAGCTAAAATTAAGGTTTTATGTGTTAATATTAAATCTATTTAGCTTTGATATAATTTTATTTTTATATTTCTGTCTTTAATATTGGTAAATTTGTATATCTTTGTTTTCTGTTTTAAAAGAATTTAAATTTTCATATAGTTTTGTTCCTCTTAACCAATCAAATCTAATTTGTGCCCAAATCACCCATTCTTGGTCCAGACAAAAGTGATTGGCTCAGGTTGATGACGAACATTTAGCCAAATGGGGAACTATCAGATTGTGGCCGCCAAAAACCAACAACGGAATTGGGGACCGCAGCTGAAAAAATCCTCAGCCGAGGTCTGATTGCCAGTCCGGTTGGCAACAGAAGCTCCGAAATCGTAGTCCTGCCTGTCGAGGGCCCAATAGCAGAAACAGCAACAAAAGCAGAGCGGGCCAAAGTTAAATGAACTGTGAAAATGCCAATGACAGAAGAATTATTCAAGGCCGGGCTGACGAACAGCGATACGAACCAAAGCCGAGGCGTGAGAAAGGCTTCGGCAATGGCCAGTAGCAATAGCAAAACGGGCAACTAAAGCTACAGCAGAAACCACTCAAGAAGTTTCCTAAGAGGGGCATGCGGAATCGCGGGAACAACAAATGCACCATCAGAGGAATCCCAATTAAAAATTATAAATAAACCAACTTTAATAACTTTAATAAACATTTTGTACTCTGAATATTCAAAAAAGATCAATTTACTGAAGAAAGATCAGTCAAATACTGCAATCGAAAGCTTAATGCCTTACAAAACTAGAAATTTCAATAAATTGATAAGAAAAGTTAGATTTCAAGGAGAAGACTATTCATAGTGTTTTTTAATCTTATTTGAACGTAGCCACCGTTTTTGCATCCATTAGCAATTAAAATGGTTTATTTATATCCACCAGCAACGGCAACTAGCAAATATACTACCCATACCAGTAAATCAGGTGTATTTAAAACCAAATGGAAGACCAAAGACTAGATGTTTGGGTTGCAAAAATTAACGACTGTGGCTTGTGCAACGCGAATGCGACAGAATCCTTGAGCTACATAGGTATTGTCCTAGCCAGCAGCTAAGTCACCTCCATTTTCCGCAATCCCCTCTTTTCAGCTACCCAAGTGTGGCATTGGGAGCTGTAGCAAAATGTCAGCGAACGCGTTTGAACTTTTCATTGCAACCGAACTCCCCACGTAACTCAAGGGATGGGCGGAGGGGGGCCATCATCTCCGCCCACTGAGGCCGTGCCTCTGGGTCTGCCCTCAATTCGAATTCGGCTGCCATGTTGCACAATCCCGGCCAGCAGTCGCAGCCAGCGATTCTGTGTCGTTGCACGGGTTCAGGGTCACTTCGCGTTGCACTCAACGCCCAGCAGCAACATCTGGGTGTGGGTTGAACCACTTGGGCTGCCTGCACGCTGAGAAAAACCTACTGCAGTTCACTCAATTTTATTTTCAGCTTAGAACTCTCTCTCCCGATGTGATGCAAACGTGTTTCAAATAAATCAAATTTTAATTTGCCCTAAGAGTCCTAACATAAAAGTTTCATAAAATAATACAATTATTAGTGATTTGAAAACACGAAATATGTATCTGAAAAGTATGCTATGAAAAATGACCCCAATAAAATATATTATTGCTTACTTTTGGAAAACCAAATTAAAAGTTTACTGATTTCTTAAAGACATTTTTATGCATTTTCTTTCTGTGCAAAATGGCTTGTGTTGCTGCCACTAGTGCTCCATTAAACGTGTTAGGCGCCAAACGGTGTGAAAATAAAAAGCACTTAACCCACCAGCAATTCACCGCTGACTCGATTAGGCCAACACCGCTGAGAACTGAGAATTGAGAAGAGAAGGGGATTTAAATGTTAGGTATTCGTAAAATCAGGGAAATCAATGTTTAGAAAATAAATTTGGCACAAAATAATAATTATTCAAGGTTTGTTGGGCACATGTGAATTTTATCCCCACATAACTCCTCCGAATTTAATTGGTAAGCTTTAACGACATATAAATCGCTTGATCCGCTGACGTTGCTCACAAACGCACACCCCTCACCAAACTGACTGAAACATGCATTTATGTATATACATTTATAGCGTGGATAACCTTCAATGTCTATTCAACTCTCGGGGAAATTCGTCCAAGGACATGAACTGTGCTCACCCGCAAAGTGATTTGACTTCATGCAAATGGAACAGAAGTCGCCTATAAATGGTGTCGCACCGTTTTTACACCCCAATTACCATCTTCTGCAGCCATCGGCAAACATAAAATGATGCAGAAGACATAACGAAAGAAAAGATAATTTAAACAATTTAATTAAATTCGAAAATAACGGCAATGCAATTCAAATGTCTCGACGAATGGCCATCCGAAGGTACTTTCTATATTTGTGTAAGGATTTCAAGTTTCTTGGTTTGAGAGTCTCTGTGTTTCTGTATGTGTGCCATGTCATTGTCCTGGATAAAGTGCAACGACTTTGGCCGTTCACAGGCTTCACGAAAAGTGCGTGGAAAGCTTAAAAAGCTTTGAGATGGGCTTTCGGCACTAAAAAGCTAGAGGATTTTCGTAGTCTCAGGACTTTGGATTATTCATGAATACGTTAGAAATTAAAATAATCATATATTGGTACTCATTTCAAAATGTCTCATCCTTTATTTAGTTACTTTTATTTAAATATTTTAATCATTTTCAAGTTAAATAATTATCCGTAAGGTATAAAGTTGCTAAAAGCCCTAAAAATATCTGCAATCGATGAACAAACCGTTTTATTAAATCTTTTACTTCAGGTTTTCAATTTGTAGAATCTCTTTTATTTTCTAATCGCTCTGTTCTTATTAATCAATTACAGCAAAGAAGAAATAAATGGTTAGGTTCATTGTAAATATTACTATGATTAAATATAATGGTATTCATAGCAAAAGTTGTGATAGGAAGCGCATAAATATAATGTATATTCCCCAATCAGCAGACAACAAAAGCGGGCGACGAAAGTTATTCACACAACCAAACACGGAGAGAGGGAGAGCGAATGCGATGGAATGGGAAAGAGGCTGCCAAAAGGGGGTGGCTGCGGAGAGAGTGTGAGTGAGAGTGCGTGAATGTTCGGCACTCTCAGATACAAACACAGCCTCAGCTACACACGGACACACATACCACCGCACACTGGGACAGCACTTGGCCCAGATTATTTTGAAGGTCGCGTATTATCGACGGTCGTTCACCTATTTACTCGGCAAACAACAAAAGCAACAAATACACACAGCAGCGACGCTGACGCCGACGTCGACTGCGGGTGGGCTTTTGGCTTTCTTTCTTTTTTGCGTCTGTTTCGTTCATGTACATATACTATGTTTGTAAATTAATAAATACTCGAGAACCTACAGTGAATTCCTGGAAAAATCGAAATGGGGTTTGATTATTTGATTATTATATATGTTTCTAATAATTTAAAAGCTTATTTAAAGAAGTTGTATCTGCAACATAATTTTTTTAGTTTTAAATATTTGTCTTTAAATGAAAGAATATTATTTAAATACCTATTCGAATTTTTTGTTAATTATTTGGATTTTATTATACAATTGATTTTCGATCAACTACTGTAGATATTTTGGTTTGGTTTATGTATATAATCTGTGAGTAAATATTTTTGTCACCACTGTTTTGACATTATGTGAACATATATTTAATCTGCAGTTTCTACGCCATGTGGTTGCTTTTATTGTTGCAGCAGCGCGTGCGACATTTGTTGCCATGTTTATTGGGAAAGCTCTCTAAAAAGGAAGCGGGAAAATTATGCGGAAAAGCTTTTTGAGGAAGTATTGAGGCAGTCCACAAACACTCCCACACATACGAATATGGTTTTCCTTATGTTTTTGTATTTTTTTGCCAGTTAATGCGCATTAGGTGAGCCAGCGAAGAAATAAACAAACCGCTTAACAAATTCCAACACACTCATGAGCTTAATAAACAGAGGGGTGGTATCCTAAAAATGGGCGTAATATTGTTGGTTTTCAATAAGCTAAAACATATGTGGCACCTTAAAATTTGAGTGAAGGTGGGTGGAAACCCTGCGGTGGCTGAAACAAGACAGTGTGGGAGGCTATGTATCTTTTATTTGCAAAGTAGGCCGACGAAAGCTCGTACACAGTTAGGTCATTAGGTCACGCCTGTATAAGAGAGATAGAAGGATTTCAGGAGACTTGGTAGTAACATGGAAGAATATCAGGAAATATGGCACCATAATACTTGAGACATTTATTTTAAAACGTCATACTATTTATTAGAATGAACTCAAGGATGTATTAAGATTACTACTAAGGTACATATAATGTAAAAGAAGCTTAAAAGATTTTCATAGTCAAATGTTAACTATATTCAAATGTTAAGGAGACCTCTATGACACAATGCCAAAGGTATATTCCTAAAGCTATGTCGAGAACACATGAATAAATATTGATACAGAAATTCCAGGGAACTTTAAACATTCCATCACTTTCAAGCAATAATATATATGCAACTTTTCCATCAGAGCTAATATAATAGGAGTACAACAAATAATTCCTAAGAAAAGGAAGACCAGAGCATACATTTTAGAGAGCGAGAGAAAAAAAGCAAGAAAAGAAAAAGTCTCTATGGGCCGATGGGGCGTATGGGTTATTTTTAGCACAAGAGAAGTAGGAAGGGCCTAGCCCAACAGGCTAAACCATGAGGCAGTAAGAGGGAGGGATTTCAGTGGGTGATTGTGGGTGGCTGCGGAGGGCTTTGGGCTGACAGCCCAGCATACAAAGCGGCTTTTGTAGGGAGTCTTGACTTCGCATTATGGGGTTTGACACATTGACCATGAATTTGAATCTTAAGAGCTGAAGTAGTGAAATACAAAAGAGTACTGGGAGATAACAACAATATATGTATCTTAGTCTTTGAGGGTATCTTTTATTAAGTTAAGTAATTGTTAAATCAATTTAATTAGTTTTGAATACAAAAAAATTACAGACAAATAAATAAAATTGCACATCCATTTATATCCAACTATAACCAATTACAGAAGAGATAACGAAGACAAAAATTAAATTGCATATTATTAAATTCAACTAGTATTTTTTACCGTGCACATTCATGGTGGTTTAACGTTGCACGTGGACAAACGGAAAATTTGTATATCCTGTCAGCTTGGAAATGTTTTCCGCTCTTTAGCATGAACGAGGCTTAAAATCATTTATCATAATTATGAAGCAAACAAACAGCTTTTGGACTTGTCAATACGACCAGCAGATTCAATTAGGTCACGAAAAGTGAGTCCCAAAAATGAAAGAGAGAAACCCAAATGAAAAAAATATTAAAGAGAGAGCGCAGCAAGCAATTTCCACGAATTGCTCCATTAATAACACTACACACAAAAAAATAAGCTATGTAAAATCAACATAGAAAAATAGTAGTTTACTATTTTCTGAAATTTTCATGTATTTTGTTGTTTTATTTTTTGGGGTATTGAATAGTATTTAACAATTAAAATAGTAGAAAACCTATCTACGAAATTGTCATGTATTTTGTTGTTTTATTCATTTGGCACATTAATAGTAACGTCTCAATTAATATCGTAGCAAAACTATTTTATATGTTCGCGTGTATTTTGTTGTTTTATTTTTTGGGGCACTGAATAGTGACACCACAATTAATATCGTAACACAACTATTTTTTTAGAGTATCCGACTCATAATCTCTGGGTCGTGAGTTCAAGTCCCGCTTTTGCAGATGATGTTTTTCCTTTTTTTTTTTTGGAAAATGTTGATTTCAAGTCTATAGATTTTCCTCTACGAAAAGCATTCTTCTGTGGCCTACTGGTTAGAGTGCTCGACTCCGATGACTGCGGCCCCGATTCGATTCCCAGCGGAGGCAATAACTTGTAAGTTTAAGTATCTGTGAAATGTAAGTGTCTATAAATAGCTTCGATATAAATTAATATAACAAATTAAATTAAAAATAAAAACAGTTAAAAAAAATAAATTAAAAAAAACAACAATTTTTTTCGGGTAAAATACTATTTTTTAGGTCATCTCCTATTTTATAGGTAACCTACTATTTTTTTGGGCATTGTTCTTTTTTTTATGGGTTGGGGCAGTTTTCACTATTAAATCGTTGATTTTACATAGTTTTTTTTTTTGTGTGTAGAATTAACCGAAAGGTTACTAAAAGTCAAGGCCACCAACGAAATTCGACACATGCCCAGTCGAGGAGCAACAACGCGAAAGGAAAGCAATGAAAGGAAAGAGAAAGGCTGAGGGATTTGGCGCAGCAGGAGCGATAGAGACGGCAGGCTAGCACATTGACAAAGTGCTAATGCGTGTGAGAGTTATGTGCCAAATTTATGTGCCCATTTCTATTGGAGGTGGTTGCAATCAACTTGGTTAACAGCCCACTACGCCTGCCAACACCCAAACCGAACTTAATGGCTGTAAGGAAACATTTCGGGCCGTAAAGGAGAGGAAAAGCTCGAGGAAAAACGATCCAAGTTCAGGAGAAATATTTGAAATGTTTTTTCTCTGCCGGCTGAAACGCTTAATTAAATTTGTTGCTGCCCCCAAAATACGTAAAGCAGAGAAGCCGAAAATAAACAACAACAGAAACTAATGGTCTCGTTTGCTCAAGGTTAAGGTCGCTTTTGCTAGTTAACAAGTGTGGCTGCCAGCCCATGCGATTCTGGCGCTATTTGTTTAGGATTATGTTGGAGTAACAACATTATTAATGAGTTCTACCATGTAGTACAAAAAAGTGAAAAATGGAAAGACAAATACAAAATTTATAAGCTAAAAGATCAAAAATAAACGTTTCATTTCTACCGGTTGGATTCTTAGACAATATTACGATTATGTTAGTAGTAAGGTTCCACCATCTTATTGGCAAGTGGTGGAATCTCAAAAATTCCATAAAGTGTAAAGCTTTTCAGATAATTTTCCAGTTGCATTAGACAAAAGTTTTTCCCAACCGGAAAAACTAAAAAAATTCGACTGCAATATAAAGCTTTCTTAAATGCACTTCCGGTTGCATGTCGCGGCTAAAAGCTCTACAATATAGTTGCATTTGTTAGATACCTAAGTTGCAAACTATAGGCAACCCTGCAATTTGAGAGAGATTGCAGTCGCGGAGTCTTAGGCACAAAGGAGAGAGCTTTCTGCATTTATCTGCAGGTGAAAAGCCACAAGTTGCCGAAAGTCAGTGCAACAGTTGTAGCGGCAAACTACTCAAAATACTTTCTCTGACAGCTGTTCGAAAATGGGGGCGGAAAACACAGAATAGATTTCGGAAAAGGAAATGAACGAACAAGGAATTTATGTTCTTCCTTATGGGGATATTATTAAATAATTTTGCAAGAGTTTTTTACCGAATCTTTTTAAAAATAATAACCCGATTCCTTCTTTTTTTGTTCTGAATTTAATCATGTTAATGCCGAATAGAATGACGTTGTCAAATTGAGTATTTGCATTCTCAATTTGATAATGTACTGATTCGAAAACACATTTTCTTAACACTTTACTTTCAGAGAAAATGTTTTCAGTGTTGAATTGACCTTCATTTTCCCACCGGTGCAGTGCAGCCACATCCTGCACCAAGGATCCGACATTGAGCTGCCCTTGATCGCAAGTAGCCTTCAGCGCAGGCGAGAGCTTTTGCCCTCGGAATGCAAACTGGAAAATTTGAAAAAATAAAGGAGGAAGGGGGGCTGCAAGGACATGGGCAGCGAGTCCTTGCCAAGGGGTAATTGGCTGGGGGCGCGACGCAAAGGTAAGTCCTGGCTTAATTGCCAGTTAATTGACTTTGAGTGGCATTAACCGACATCCGAAAGTGACTTACATAATTGGGCCTGACAGACGAACATGTGGCATTTTGGTACATACCTGCAAGAAAAGAAAGAGAAGATGACATTAATTATAAATATTAAATGTGGGTCAGCTTCTGGGGCGTCAGTGGGATGTCTTTAGTTCGGTTCTCTAAGATTTTCAGACATCGTGTCGAGAGTTCCCCAACTTTTATCCGCTTGTTTTGCACATTTTTCCTCATTTTTGTACCCGGTTTTTGTGTTTTTATTGCGCTAAGCGCACATGCCAACGACCTTGACCATCACAATTTATTTTCATTTTACTTTTTGCCTCCCTCTCTCGCCTGTGTGTGTGAGTGAGAGTGTGGAGCAAGTGACACACATTACGTAGGTCCCCATTTAGTCGCTTACACAAGACCTCAGGCAAGGCCAGCCTCGCCCCACCCACCGCCTGCCCACCCGACATTTCCCTATCTTTCTCTCTCTCTGCCCCTTTTGTTGTGGTTGTTTTGTTATTATTATAATTTTTTTATTATACCCTCCTGAAGTATTGCGCTGCTTGGCAATATTTTAAAGGCGATTTTTCATTGTGCAAAAAATTTATTGGGATTATTTAAGTTGATTGTTAAAATTTATATTTAGAAAACAAATAAAACACTTTTTATAAAGTCTTCAAAGAGTTTTAAAACAAAAGACATTTGGTTTATTTAAACATCGAAGACTTCACTAAGAAATTTAGTAAAAATGTAAATGGCTTTTCAAACTATTTTCAATATTTTAATAAAATATGTCAGAAATCAAAAATATAATGATACAAATTTCCTCAAAAGACATCGATGAGCTTGATAAAACGTCTACCAATGTATAATTTAAATTACACTTGATTCTATTTATATTTTGCTTCCTATATGTATATGTGCACCTGTAATTCAACCTGCCCACCTTTCCCCACATTTCCCAAGTTCATTAGAAAACTTAATGCGGAAACTGGCGGTCGACTAACAGACATCGAATCGTTCAATATGGCCCGTACTCAGACACAAAAATATATTTTTTCAATGTCACAAAACCGACGAGTGGGGAAATCTATATATACCTACATATGAAATAGAGTAATGTGGGTGAGGTCAATACAGACCTATAAGCTACGTCAAAGCACAATTGATGATTGAGTGAGTGAATTTGCGGTGGCAACTCTGGCAGCACAGTGGGCAAAATGCCAAGGAAATTGCTCAAGGCACGGAAGTGAGCCAAGGCTTCTCATCGAATATTTCCCCCAAGTGAAATTTCGCCATAATAAATAATAACGATAGGAGGAAAGCTTATGAAACAGCCAAATTTAGAAGGAAGCAAATTAAGAGGCAATGAATGCCAAAAGAAGAGGATAAGTGGGTTAGTATACCAGAGAAATCCTTAGAAATCAACGTCAGAAAATCAATGTTCATTACTCTAAGTGTTAGTAATTGGAGAAAAAATGGCAATTATAAGTTGACATTGACATTGCTTATCACACAAAAAACACACATGCTACGTAGAAATGGAGGCTAGTGAAATTGGGAGCGTGGGAGCCTGCCGTATTCGTCCTTTTCCTTGTCCTTGTGCGTTCATTATACAATCCGAAGAGCACGCGCCCAGACCGTTGTTGCTGTTTTTGTAGTGGTTGTCAACGCATGCACATTTCATTGCCACACACACATTCTGAGAAACCCCACCCCCACACAAACACATAGCCCACAACACGGCCCTGACCATGAACAAGGACTGTCAATTTCAGCAGCCGCAGAAGCAATATACACGGCAAAAATTAAGAATAAAAATATGCAAACATTTTCAAAGCATTAACTAAAATTTGCTGAATGTTTATTGTTGAAAAATTGACACATATTTTATTTTCTAGCTTCATTACCTAATTTTGTAGCTATAAGGAACCCATAAATTTCTAAATATATATATATATTAAACTAAAAATATTTGGTTAGCAATTGTGACAAATAATATTTCATATGTAAAGTAAACAAAAACGAGACTAACTAATCAACTTAGTCGCAGTGCACCTGGCGAAAGGCAAAATCAACACAGTTAAAGAGTGAGAAAGAAAGAAATTTGGGAAGAAAGGGAAAAGAAAACGCAGCGGGAACATTTCTGTTACGAGACGTAGCCATAGTAATTTAATTTTGTGTTATGAACACATTTTGCAATCTTTTTCCCCATTACCTTTCGAGCTTTTCACTTTGTCGAAAGTTAGTTCAGTTCAATTCCATTAGGGAAGACAAAAGTTCTGTGTCACTCTTTCTTGTTTATTTATGACAAAATTGGATTCAGAATAAGTTACATGGGGATAACTCTTAAACTCATCAATAATCGTCCAATTAGTTTCTATTAGGAAAATATGGAAAATGTGTCGTAAGAAAATCGATCAAAGCCTTCTAGATCACCAATTAAGTGGAAAATTTGCTTGGGTAAACATGAAAAAGGAAAATTCAGGATTTCAGTGATTGAACGAAATTATATTTATAATGTTAAATAGTTGTTTTAAGCCCATTGAAATATTATTCCACAACTATAACCTACACTCGAAGTACTGGACACAAACATTTGTTTTAATTTAATACTGAGTAAATATTGCACTACTTCTCAGAAATATAAATGTAATTAAATCAGACTAATTGGTTTCGATTTTATAGATTATTGCTTTGCCCATATGGGTCAATGACACCTGGTAGTCTCGGTATTAACCGATCCATTGTTGTTTATAAGAACTATCCAATCAAACTTTTGCCTGACACACTAACCCATATATGTAGGATACCGGAATATTTATGAGCTTGTGGCAGGGGGAGAAATGTCAAGTGCTTTGGCCCTGACCTGACCTCCGATACAAAGTTGGTTGCCCACGCTATAACCCCTATGGCCCAGCCCCTAACTATTCCGATCCGAAAACCCGGCAAAGCAACAATGTATAGTAGAATGCCATCAAAAACGCTAGCCCTCATTTACCTGGGGTATGGAGAATTTTTAACTCTTCTTTCTCCCGCAAAAATCCCCCACACTTGCGCTCTCTTTCGCTGCATTCGCCGCTCTCTCTTTCGCTCTCGGAAGTGGATACGAATTTTCATTGCCATCACGTTCAATGTCAGGTTCATGCGCATCGCCTCCAAATGCAAGGCAAAGGTTATGCAGCAGCAGCTGCAGCCCAGTGAAGGGCACACGGGGGTTGAATTGGGGGTGGTAGAGAGGTTCAATCGGGGGTGGTGATGGCCACTGGGTGGCGTTCGGCGGTTCTAAGGTCACTGTCAAGTGGCAATGGCATGTCCAAGGATGAGCCATTTAAGTGGCGACTTGTGCGGATACTTTCGGTATTTGTTTGGGTTATTAGGGTCTTGGCTGGTCCCGATACCAGTGAGTTTCGATTGCGGTCTGAATTGCAAGTCAATCGATATGAGCAGGTGCCTTGGGCTCTAGACTTAATCTTAGAAATTGTTGTACAAGATCTACACACCAAAAAAATTTGCTTTGTAAAATTGACCAATGAAGATAGTTCAGTAATTATAAAAATAGTCACGTGTATTTTGTTTTTACTTTGGGTGTGTGTAATGGTTTTTTTGTGTGTATTTGTTTTTGTGAAAGTAACTATATTTGAAAATTTTGCTGGTTGGGGACTGTTTGACAATTATAACAGTTGATTTTACCAAGTTTTTTTTTGTGTGTATAAAAACAAGAAAGAAAGTAAACTTCAGCAAGCCTAAGTTTATATATCCTTGCAGTTCGTAGAGGCATTTTTAAAAGACGTATCTAAAAATAACTTCGGTTCTTAGGCGTGTATTTTTAAAGAAGCCATTTATGCCAGCTTTTTTGCATTTTATCCAACTTTTTCAACTTTGACGAAGTGTAGCTTCTATACCTGTAAAATGAGTATATGATGACTGAATTCGGTTTATCAGAACTCGAGTTAGAAAATAAAAAAGTGCCAAAAGTACCATACAAAAATTAAAAGTGCCCTTTTCTTACTCATGAGTATTTTTTAGGTAACGCATGACCTACAAAAATTAAATAGACTAAAAATTCAGATTTAGGTTACGGGTTACCTGAAAATATTAGCATGTGGACTATATTCCTACTTTTTAGGTAAAGTTGAACAGATTTATATAGGTCATCGTAACCTAAAAATTTGTCCATAAGACTTAAAACTTAATAAAAATATTGGTTGGTAATATTAATAAGCAAATTATTCGTTTTTTAAGTTTAATATTTAAAAATATTATTAGACTTAGCTTTAAGCTAGTGATAAAAAAGTTGCAATATATAAAATCAATACCAACGTGGACTATTTTCCTAATTTTGAGGTAATAGCGCACTATTCTAAAAATAGAATTCGTCTGTGGTTTTGCCGCAGGGCCTTTAATTAGTTCCGTAGACCAGAGGCTAGCCTATTCGACTCTCGCGCAGAAGAACGGGGATCGATTCCCATCGATCAAAATAAAATTGTTGTTTTTTTAGAAAGATACAATATTTACTTATCCGAATATACAATATAAACAATTAAAATAAACAAATATGTTAATATCAATAGTAAAAATTTTAATTTTTTTTGAAAATACCTGATATTTAGGTAACTCTGACCTAAAAATCTAGTCCACTAACCATTTTTTAGGCAAATATTGTCCACATGACCAACATGACCACATGAACCGTCCGTTCACTGCAAACATCTTACTGAAATTATAATACCCTCTGCAAGGCTATAAAAATCCACTTCAGTAGTAGTTAGAGATATAGGTCTGCAACGTTTTAGTGATGCCACACAATCAGTTGTCAAATGTTTATTTATGCTATGGCCCTTTAACTGTTTTAATAAAATAAATCCTATTTAACAATAAAAATTTGGTTTTCACCTAGTTAGCCCTCTCAAAGAATGCATCATAACTACAAAACCAAATCCGCATGCTAGCCAAAGAACCTGAACAACGACAACAAATCGTGCTATTGACCTAAGTCAAGGGCACTGCACTTGAGCTATATCTCACAGGTCGGAGCGGGATGGCAATAGCATATAGAAGGGAATGCAGATTGCAGATTCGAGTACAGCTCCGATTCGAATCGCAGCGAGTTGTCTGAAGTTTTGGGGCAAAAGAGGTGATCAGAGGGACTGAACAGAATCTGCGGACGTTTTTAGGCGCGCAAATAAACAAAAAGCAGATCACAAGAGGAAAAATGTATAAATAGCGCCCCCGAGTCCCAAGCGTGACGCTCTATAGACCTCTCTTTCCCGTTCCTTCGCAACATCTCCCTCTTTGGATATTGTATTTTTAAATTTTTGCTGTCGGAGGTGTTGTTTTTTTGTTTGGGTGAAGTCATGTCGTTGACAATATCAAGGCCAGCCCACCTACCAAACTAAAGTTCCTTTGCACAGGGAAAAATGGACTAAAATGTAATCCGATTATATTAGTGATTATAAAAAAAAATGGAATAAGTGAACTATTTCAATTTATCCATTAATTCCTTCAACATATTCCCGATTTCACATTTTTGTTCATTAATCGAACAAAAGTTTTCAAAAATACATTTTCAAGATATCACTGATCAGAAAAAAAAACAATTGTTTGTTGATTTCTACATTTGTGATCACTTTAAAGTATTTGGTTTGGAAATCCTCATTTATTTTGATTTTCAATAAGATTTTTCTGTGTTTATTTTATTCTTTCCCTTTCCTGACTCGTATGCTGTCTCTTTCTACACCCCTATGTCCCTCTCCCTCATTCTGCCGGTTGCGTTCTTTGCTATCCACAAGAAGGCAACGACTTTTGCTTCTAGGTCAATGGCACTTGCCCGAGAAGGAGGTTCTTTATGTGCAACCAGTTTTATTCTTCCCCGATCCTGCTAATAACCAGACGAATCCCTCCCTGGTCCCCTCTCTTTCCACTGATGCCGTCCTCCTCTGTCTGCCCTACATTGGACCTTTGGTCTGCTTGATTTAATGCTGGTACTGTTGCCCCTTCTTCAGCTTGGTTTTGATTTTTTCCAGGCTCATTTCTTCGCCGCCTGAACTGCTCTGCATGCTTTTGTTGTTACCAAAGTTCAAGGTCTTCGATGTATCGTTTCCTCTGCTCTTAAGATACCTATTCACGAAACAGTGGTGGGTTGAAGGAAACAAATATGTATTTAAAGGGAAGTAGGGGTTTTCCATCGATCAAACTAACCTCACTAATATATTTTATTTCTAGGGCTCCCTAGATTTTTTAAAATTTTATAATTTTTGTGTTTCGCTTAGTTTTTGAATAGGTATAAAACATATAGAATTTATTATTTTATAAAGCTAAAGCACAGATATCGTATCCAAGTTTCTTGGCGACCACTGTTTGTGTTTCTTCACAGGGTTTTCGTTTTTAGGATTCCAATCCAGGCGCTTTGTAAGCCGATTTCCTCTCTTGTTTGCTCCCGATCATCTCTCTCCTTCGTTCCCTTTCTGTTGTTCTGCTTTGCTGGCCAGCTTAATTATTTAACTTGATTCGAGTTTTTTATGTATGCAATTCTTTGCTGTCTACGCCTTTTTTCCCTCTTTTTTTGTTGCACTTTTGATTTTCTTGTTCATTCTGTTTTTTTCACTTTTGTGGTGCATTTAAATTGACTTTGAGCTTCACTTATTTCATGTAATTAAGACGTTTCCGGTTCATGACCTAAATGTGCAATTTAGGACAACGGCAGGGTGGCCAGGGTAAATGGGAAATTTTAAAGGTCTGGTGTTGATATTCGCATAAACATTGAGTGTGAAACTTGTTGTCTGCAGATGACTCATGTGAAATTGAAAGCTCACTACGTTTTCACAAAATACTTAATTAGGTTTAGTATGGACCTATAGTTAAACAAAATATTTTGGTATGCATTTTGTACATAATTTCAGAGAAACTCAAACCAAAATGACCTCAACTTTTATGCTACCTTGAAAGACCTCTTGGATTTATTTTTAAGAATTTTCGTGCCCACACGGCTTCCGTCAAATCGTCATCTAATCCGAGTAACAATGATTCAGAACAGCACGGTACTGGTCATATAAGATTTAAATATTTTCACTCCACTCACTCATTTCTTAAAAGCATGGTGGCACGTTACAAAGAACAACAAACCCATCAGTAGAAAACAAAAGTATAAAATCATTGTTTATGTAAAAATACATTTTAGCAATAACTAAAATTACAAACTCTCTTAACGATTTCAAAAATATTTATAATTAAAAAACTTTAAAGACATTTTTAAGAAATAGTTTTTTTTAAGACACTTTTAGATTACAATTTTTGACCAAATTACCAGATTTAAGTGCACTTTGACTTTAATTTTAAGATAGTAAGAATTTATTAAAATATTGTAGTTTTAAAAATTTTAATCATGTGTCAGTCATTTGCAAAAATACCAGCATCAAGCTGGGCAAAGTTCTACTCGATATGGTGCATAATACTAGGTACTTTTGGCGTTGGCTATGCAATGTATTTAATAATTAATATAGCCAATTATATAAAATTATATACGGAGATAGTTAATCATTTCAATTACACAACACTGGACTTATCTGGAGCAGCTTGGTTTGATGCTATTGCCGCAATGACTTTTGCTATTATGTATATTTTGGCTGGTATTTGTATGTTGTTGGGAATGAGAATCGTAAGTTAAGTAAAATGTAAAATTACTTTGGTTTATTATTTAATTTGTCGTCAATGCAGAACTCAAAGGTATTATTTATATTAGGAAAGGTACTAAGCTACTTTTATCCAATACAAACTTGTACATTTGTGCTACCGTTAGGTGAGTTTTTGATTTTAATGAGCATATGTACTAAAAAAATCTACTGAGAATCCATACTTAATCTTTTTTCTTGTCATGGACGTAGAATTAAGAAATATGGGGTTTCAAAAGATGTTTACAAAGATTAGCGCAAATTTTTAATAAAATCTGTTAACTGTTACTCTTCTTTATTTTCCTAATATGTGCGATGTGTTGATTTAGTTGTACATTGTGTCTGCGCAGTGAAATTATGCAGATATAAAAAGGAATCATGGCCCTAATATATAGCTAAAAGTATATGATAATGCGCTAAGAAGCTAACAAATTATCAAGGTTACCTTTCGTGAAATAAATGTCGAAGAACTGATAGTCTACGCAAAAATGTTTTTCTTTTACTTTTTTATGGTGCCTTAAAAACTTTTGAATCTAAAGGTATACAATTTTACGGATCCTAGTAACCTATGAAAAATACGCATATGTACGAATAAACACCCCTTCGTTAGATCGTAACATACTACCGAACACAGTAATACAAAATATCAAAAAATCCCATTTGCAAGATGTGTGAATCGTGCAGGAATCCTTCGTGCTGCGCATGTTTTTATGGAATATGGTGCATAGTTATTGGATGCTTGGTCGCCATCGATGGTGTTATTAATCTTCTATCCTACAACCATTTTGTTAGTGCCGTCCATGTTCTATATTTAATATCTCCAGACTCCTTTGCACCACATTACGTGGTGATTGAAGCTATTGTTATAGGTTTTTCCATTTCGTTTGTTTTAGCTGGGATTCTTTTGCTGATCGGAATAAAACGGGTAAGTAAATTTGTAATTCATTTTTAAAGCATATTACTATTATTTTTTTGTGTTATGACAGCAATCAAAAATGATATTTAAAAGCGGAAAAGCTCTGTCTTATTTTTTCCCAATACTCACGGCTTTGCAAATATATCCAGCAGGTAAGTACATTTTATTTGACACTTATGGGATTGGATAGGAATTACTAAAGCAAACAAAATTATATTTACACTTTTGCAAAATATGTAAAGATTTGTCCACCAGGATGTTTTTGAGGTTTTTGAGGCACCCATTGGCGTGGTTCTCGAGAAAAACAAACTTGCGCTGCGTAGGAACCCGAAGAATTTGTGCGCCGAATCTCAACTTTCTAGCTTTTGTAATTTCCGAGATTAAAGTTCATACGAATACAATATACCCTTCTACTTTACGAGTAACATGTATATTATTTAAATAAAGCCGCATGTATTTGTAAAGTTATGAACGTTAAAACACATGTAAATTAATTTTAGTCAGTTTGTACGCGTTCGGTATTAAGATAATATTGAAAAAAGAACTCGCGACTATCATAAACGTGCTATTTTGTAGATACAAGGGTACTTCATGCATTACTATTGGTTCTTGTCTTAACTAAGTATATCTTTATTGATTTAATGTATTTAATTTTGATGTTTTCTTAATATAGTTGTACATTGCATCTGCGCAGTGAAATTATGCCAATATGTAAGGCAAACTTGGCCCTAAAATAATAAAATTGCTTGGATTGAAAGTAAATTGACAGTGCAAGAAAAAACCAAGGAGAAGTGCTCTGTGACTTCGGATGGGATCAAATTGGCAAATAAGGGGAAAGCGCGATATAAGGAGAAATTACTAATCAGAATTTGTACATTTTCAAAATTAATATGTTTGACTGAGAATTACTAAATTTAAATTAATTTGTAAATTTTCAAAATTAATATGTTTAACTGCTGTTTGCTGTACAAAAATGTTAGACGCTCAATGGGATTTAGCTTACTTTGATTAAAGAGATAAACTATAAAATACACATTGCACATTGGAATGATAGGCTTGATGTGATATATATTTTTGTTTGTTGCAGCATATACGGAAGTAAATCTAAATATAACATTTCTGTAATTGCATTTGAATAGGAATGATCTGCAAGGGTATATCAACTTCGGCTGGTCGAAGTTAGCTGAATGCGAGAATAAAGATTTTCAGCAGTGTCATTCGAATCGTAAAAAGCAACTACAGATGGCCATCATGGGAACAACTGGGAGCTGGGCGGATATACACTTGCGTTTGGGATTACCGGCGATACCTTGTAATTTGGCCTAGTGCGGTACCGTTACGCAGCCTCCGTCCCAATGCGATTGTAACGGTGCTGGCGAGGGCGGGAGAGGGAGATGGCGATAGATGGATCGCAGGCGGCGCTCAAGTACGTCACTCATACGCCCCGTTGCAACTGTAATCAAATTCACTTTTTGCTAATTGTGTTTACCGTCTCGCTCGCTCGTTCAGGAAGCGTTCTAGATTTACGTTACGCCTGCACTTGTTCTACCCCTTCTCGTTCCCCCTGCCCCCATCACAAACTCAGTCATGCATCTGTTTGTGTAATTATTGTATTCTCGCTTTCAGTGTGTCACATTTTTTGTTGCTTTTTTTGCTTTGGGTTTTTGCTTCTATTGCTTTTTCCTATTGCTGTTTGCCTTATGTTTTTCTCTTCCGCTTCTCAATGACCTTGTGCTTTTTTCTAACATTTATATTGCGCTCGCCCACTTGTAATTCGCATTTTTATACAATTGCACATTGTATTTTTTTTATTTTATTTGTATTTGGTTTTGCTTTGTTTTTTTTCGATTTTGTGTTGCTATTAGAACAGGTTTTGTTATGCTTTGTGTGGCATTTTTATCCACCAGATACTTTTGCTAACTGTTTTTATTTTTCTGTCGAAGTCCGTTTATCGGTGTTCGGTTAAGTAACTGAAAAGTTGCCATATTCAGACTGGACTTGGCGTGACTTTGTGTCAATGTTTTCTAGATTTAGAATTCAGTTGAACTAAGTTAAACAGTTATAAATCAATCAACTGTTGGGTAATTATGCGAAAATCATTGATCGTATTTTACGACCACCACCATGGGTTAACTGGCTAACAATTATCTTGCAGGCATCATTATAAAACTGTAAAAATTTCACACAAAAGATTTTTCAGATAATCATTTGGACCACTAAAAAACTTGAACCGATTAATTAAAGAAATTTACTAAAATTAAGTATAAAAACTTAAAAAAAAAACTGTAAAATGTTCTTAACGCTTTAATAAGGCTAACAGAAACTTCTTGAAATTACATTAAAATCGGTAATCGTTTTAATACTCTTGTGGCAAGTTCCTTGATCAACGTGTATTTTAGATTACATTGTGGTTATAATTGTGTACTATAATTTCATCAATATTCATTTCGGTTATAAAACATTTGCACATTTAACACTTTGGATCGAAGGGAAATTAGCAACAAGTACGTGTATTTATTATTAGTTTGTATAACCTCAAGGTCGAAAACCCCCAACGCATCCCCGCCCCCGTTGTCGACCACTCCCCCAAATTCTCTCGGCTCTCTCCGGCGATCATTGATCGGTTGTAATAGGCCATAATCTATTTATTTATTCAATGGCACATAGTTCATCTGAACCTTAACAAATTACGCGTTTGCTTTTCTTTTATTGAATAATATAATTGCCAGTTCTGAGCAAAAATCTACGTTTAGTATTGCATCTATAGGTGTTATGTAAGCAAGGGGAGAGCGCATTTCGCTAGCAAGGTCGTCGGATGACTGGGGCCGGAATCCGGAAAAATGAGCCAAAAAACTGCTAGTGACTCAATTGAAAGTTGGCCAGAACGCAAAAAGCCAAATGAGTTTGCTCGACAGCTCGGTATATACCAACCATTTCGTCTGCTAATCAAATTATAGACGCTGAATTATATTTAAGAGCACCTAAGAGAGTTTCATTCATTTTTTTGAAATTTGAGAGAAAGTGGAATATTAAAATATGATAATACCTCGTAGATACTAGATGCGCTCGATAGGAAGGTTTAACCTTCAAGAGTTAAGTACAAGCTGTAGTAGTTACCTGAATCTTGGTATAGAAGTTAGAGGCAATGTTTGATCTGGCACTATGGATAACTGTTTGCGTAACACTATATACCAGCTAAGGTAACAGTTTACACAACAGTTGTTTAGATCGAGCTTATGTAAATTATTTTCCACTACCAAGAGCAGTTTGTCGAAGTGAACAGGTCGGGATAAAAATATAAATAAATAAACAATTCGAACTAGTTTTGTATGTTTTGTAATCTCTGCCACAATAACGAGGATCGGTAATTGCTTGACTTGGGAAATTAAAATATTTGGCAAGCCGCTTAATAGAAAAACGGTTGTGTAATACTTACATTACACGTGAGTAAGAACTCATTTAACGTGGGCAAAGCCTAAGGCTTGTCCCATTTTGCATTTTCTATTTTTAGTAATACCTTAAATGAAAATTAAATTAAAAAAACATGCAATGATTTTGATGTTAATTGAAATTTAAATTATGTACATTTCAAAACAACAAGAAAAAATTTTTCAAATTAATAATTCAAAGTCACAGTTACGAAAAATTATTTACTTCACACATTATAATACTTTCAACAAGTTCTACTTTCTTTCTGTGTTTCGCTTTCCCTTGTGTTTTTATGGGCGACAATTGCTGCCTGTCACTTGCGCAAAATGATAACAATGGAATAAAAATAAATTTCATGAGGGATATGGACGTTTATGAGTGCTCTACATACACACACAAGCCCCCAGTGTTGACCCATTGCTGATATGTGTGATGCGTGGAGCTTAAGGTTTCGAATTGGGTTTGAAATTGACATTGAAAATCTAGTAACCTACAGTCGAGCATATGCGACACTGCAACAGGGAAGAACTACAGAAAGGTAGTAAAACGGCAATATCTCTGCAATCACTTTCACAACCGATGGCTTGACTTGGAAAAAAGCAAATAAATCTATCGAGCCGGCCCGTTGGCCTTGACTTTTATTTGCCCAACTCGCAGACTCGTTTATTTATTAGCCAAGCAACAAAGGAGAACGGCAAGAACAACAAGCCGTAGTCCAAGAAATCGTCTCGCCCGACTCTCCATATAAGCACATACGCTCGTATATATTGTATAACTAAGCGTATCTTAAGACATGTGCAAAGAAATATATATAAAATAAAATAAACCCAACGAATAAATAAAAAACCACAACTCAGCCAAATGAAATCATTAGAATACCAAGATTTCTCAGCCCGAAAATCATTCTCAACTGTCACTTTCATCCGTATTTTTTTTACGTTCGTAGAACAGGTTCCACGCTTAGCTGGAAATCCCGATCCAAACATATAATTAAACCTGACTTAAAATTGCTGGTCACATAATCAACGCACAACGCTTGCTCGCTTATGTGGAAAAATAAACAAATAGTTAATTAATTAAAACATTGGGGAAGCCAAACTTAACAAAACCAAAAGTTAATAATTTATGAATTCTCATTATTATCACAAATCGAATAAGAAAATTCCAACAAAGTGTGGATGTTAAATAATTAGGTGGCAATCACAGTTATTAATTTTCGTTAATGGGCATTTAAAAATACGAATTAAAGTGTTAGCATACAAAGTATTACCTAATGGTTAGTTTTGACAAATTCTATATATTTTTTTTTTATATATACAAAAATGGGAGAAAATTGTTTTAAATTAAATTCAAAACAACTTTGTTTATTACAAAGTAAATATTTACTATATATCAATAACCTATATAATTTGTTTTGTCTGGACTTAAAAAACAATTTGGACTGACGAAACGGAAGCGGTGAACTAAAATCAGCATTTCAAATTCATCTCACTGTGCAAATCATTAATACAAAATATCAAACATTGCTGATATACAGATATATATATATTTCATTTATGCGCAATTTCACCCATATAGATTTTATTCCAATTTGGATACGAAACCAACAAAAGTCAGACATCACGTCAGAGGAAAGCAGAAAAGCAGACAGAGCGGCGAGTTTATTCCAGTTGAAGTTCAAGGTGAGAGAGCGAGAGAGGCGATTGCCGAATACACATAAAAATTAACACAGATATATATAGCAATATATAACATATATCTCGCAACCTTGGCAATGTTAAAAAGTGTGCCGAGAATGGGTGGGGAGAGGAGGCTTGTTGACCAACCCCCGAAAACAATTTCAATTTAAATTGATAATTAAATTTAAATAAAAATTCTGATTTGAGGTGCAGCTTGGGATTGGATTGGTCGTTTATATATACCTATACATATATCATTCCAAAACGCAATCCTAAAATATGAGGTAATCCAATGATGAATTGAAATTATTTCGTATGAAATGTTTTCAGGTTTGGAACTGAAATCTTTAAATCAGATTACCGTGACTTTTATACTCAGATTTTATTTTCCTCTTAAATCTATTGACCCAATCCCCAACTGCACTCACTTTCAAAACGTGCTTTCATTACCATTATATTCTAGATCTTTTTTCTCAGATGTTGTAGAAAGCAAAATTACTCATATTTAGTTGACCTTTTGATGGTTGCAGCATTACCGTTAAACCCATTCATTCCGTTGATACGTATAAATAAATGTATCATGTGCCGCGAATAACTGTACAAACAGCTCTATTAACCGCTGACTCACAAGTGAATACATTTTCCTACATGCCAAGTTTGTCTATCCCAGCCTTACACTAAGCTACGAATTCGGAAATATATTAAAGCCACCCAAGTTTTAAATTACCTCTGTAAACTCAAATTACTTTGTAAATGAATATAAACTAAATTTAGTAGCTGAATTTATTTAAGCACATTATTCATTCCAAGCCCGAATGTTAAGTTTATAAGAACACTTTTATGAAAATAATTTGGCATTGGGTGACCTGGCAAGTAATCTAACACCTTATGAAACTATACATTTTATAAATTCTTACTGTGTGGTCCAGTGTCCCTATATATATGTCTGTAGTAGGAACCTGCCAGTCGTTTATCCGACCATAAAGCGATCGACAAGTGTTGTCAGGGTCAACGGGTGGCTAGTTTAACAGTTCGACTGGCTTGTCTTGGAACAGAGACGACTTACCTAGATCAGGAATCGAGCTAGACGGCTCCTCGCCGTTGCTGCTGCTGCTGCTGTTGGTGTTGCTGCTGCTCGAGCTGCTACTGCTAGAGCTGGAGGCGTGTTTGACCTTGGGCGGAGGCGGTGGCGGTGGTGGGCGCATCACCGAGTTGCCCAGGTTCGATTGCTGCTGTTGCTGGTGGTGGTGCATGTTGCTGCTATGGGCAATGTTGCTGTTGCTGCTGCTGCTGCTGCTGGATACCACGGGCGTGCGAAAGATGTGCGAAGAAGAAGAGCCTGCTGGCCCCGAGGACATGGAGCCACTACTAGAACTTACGCTAGTAATCACATGTTGCTGATGTTGCTGGTGCGACGGATGCTGCTGCTGTTGGGCCTGATGTTGCTGCTGGAAATGATTGGAGGCGATCACGTTTACGTGTCGCGTGCTGGTGCTAACCACAAACTTCCGAGCCGCAGCCGTGGGTGGTGCAACACCACTGGAGATGTATTGCTGCTGCTGTTGGGGTGGCGGTGGTGGCGGCGGCGGTGGTGGTGGCGGCGGAGGTGGTGCCAAAGGCGGCGTCTGCCTGTGCTGATATTGCTGGTCCATATAGGCAGAAACAGCTCCACCACCTCCTCGCCTGGCGATCACCGGGGATACGGGGGCCGATCTGGAGTGGTGGTGCAGTGGTGGTGGCGACACCGAATGCCGACGGGCCACCACCACAGTGGTTTCATCGTACAGGCGGCCATCGCGGATCACGCGGACATGTTGCTGCTGCTGTTGGTGGTGCAACGGGGGTGGCGACTGCTGTTGTCGCTGTGGTTGCTGTTGCTGCTGCTGCTGGTAGTGGTGGAGGGCCGAGGGACTGGCCGAATGACGACGCGACAAGTGCTGATTGGAGGGAAGGGTGCGGGTGATAATGATCTGGGGGGTGCCCGAAGTGGTGGTCAGTAGAGCCGTGGCCTCGGCTGACGAGGATCGCGATGCCCCGGCCAACTGTTGCTGGCTGTAAATGTGCTTGACACTGCCAGCTGTCGAACTGGTGGCTCGTTGCTGGACATACTCCACGCGAGGGGTCAGGATGACCTTCTGGGTGCCTCCGGGCGTGGTCAGACCCGTGGGCTGGCGGGGTGGAACGGTTTGCACCTGAACGTGGGTGTATCGCTGAGGGGTCAAGCTGTTGCTGCTGCCGCTACTAGTGCTATTGCTGCTAGTCGGCTCCCGCTCCAAGTCGCGCTGCCTTTCGCTCTCCTCCAGATGCAGCATCTCAAAGTCAATCGGTTCGGTCTTGATCAGTTTCGATGCGGAACTGGATCCCGGCGATCCTCCAGACGATGCTGCAGCCGCTGCTGCCTGAACCGCCTCCATGCACTTAAGTTTCTTTAACATGTTATATCAAAGTAGGGATAATTGCTCAAAAATATCAATCTGCCGTAGATATAATCTAAATATGTTGTATGGAAAGTTGCGTTTTGTTGCTTTTTTGTTTTGTTTTTGGATTTGATCCTGAATCACTTTTGCCTCACTTCTGCTGCCTTCTTATCCTTCCCGCTGCTTGCTCTTTTATTTTTAAAATCAGTCTCTTCTGCTTTACGCTTTTTGTTGTTGCTGTTTGTGTTATTTTGTAATTTGTTCGCTTCTGCTTTTGGATTATCAAAATTAGTTTTGTCAGCCTTCAAAGTTGCATGAAAAAGTTGTCCTTTTCTTCTGTTTTTGTTTTTCTTTGTATTCTATTGTATCCTAGAGAATTTGTTGTTGTCCTTAGTCCTTACGTTTAGCTTAGCGTTGTTCCTATACCTGCCCACAGTTGCTTGATCATTACCATATGTCTAAATATATACTTTTATCTGATGTATTCTGGTTGAGGCTTCCGTTCGCGATGAGATGAGTTCGACTGAGTTGCGTTAAGTTGGATGATCTCGTGCTGAGAGTTCTGAGGCTGATTCCAAGTCTGAGTTTGTTTTAGTAGCTAATAATACTTGATGGTTTATTGTTTGCTGATTTATTCTCCGCCCGATCCACAGCAGCGTCTGAGTATGTTCGTAGGTATTTCTTTGAAGTAGCTGCAAAGGATAAAACCACTATGAGGAATCCCATCGATTAAGCACATGGGAAGAAATCATAAAATGCAAACCAAACATTGGGTAATGTACTTACTTTTTTGCAAATTGAAGTATGTCTCTCGATTGATTGTTGAGTTGATTGATGTATTAATTGATTAAAATCGTTGAATAATATGTATAAGAATATATATATTTGATGATCGTATTTAGGTGTATAAAAGGTGTTTACAAATGGGTTTTAAGTTATATATTCACTGCGTATGCTATTTAATATTTTATACAAGTTACACGATTCACAAGATTTTTTATTACGATTGGTTTAGTAATTTTATTCCAAAAATATATGTGTTTATTTGTATAGATATTTGTTTAGATTTTGCACATGAAACACAACGCTTAAGTTGCTTTTTGTTATTAACTTTTAAACCTGAGCAGTAATTTTTGTTCACTTTGTTTTTGTTTAGTTTTGCGTATTTATATTTCCATGGAGCATTTGGGTTATTTCTTTTTAAACACCTCTAGAAAAATATAGTTGAACTGGTTTTTATTTTATTTTAAGTATTTTTGCTGGGGAGCGTCGTGTGAGCTTTGATGGATATTCAAGTGCCACTTTAACTTAAATTTTTGTAACTGCTTAAAGCTCGTTCATTGGCTTCTTCACTTTGATTATAATTTGATTAACTTGTTTCTTTCGGTATTAGGCTCTTACACTTGTCTCTGCTGACTCTTGACCTTTGTGCCTGGCGAACGCTGGGCGAATTTGTTTATTAGGAACAACTTATTGAAGCACATTGCGACGAGATGACGAATAAAATAGTTTCGTCGGAACTGCACAGCTGTTTCAGCGATATCTCCGATTTTCTGGCATTTCGTCCAGCAACCTTTCTCCGCTTTTCCTATATCGTATGGGCCAACAGCTGAGGGTCGAGAACTTGAGTGGGTGGTCGGTAGCAACAGCTGGGCGCCCGGGAAGGTGCCTTTTCTGGGCGGAGTAGCAGCAGCAGCAGATACTTTTGGAGGACTACGGTTCAAGAACAAGGACGAAAGCGAGGTCGGGGTTGGGGTCGGAGTGAGAGGACAGGGCAGGAGCCAAGCAGCTGTTCGGCCTGCACAAGGACACTGACGCTCACGAGGCGCTACGGATACGATACGAAAACGATACACGGACACGGTTACGGCCACGGTCACGGCTCAATGTGGCCAACACTTGGCGCCCTTGACAATGGGCTCTCGCTTATATAAGGAACCTTGGCGTGCTCCCATAATTATTGCACATTTCCCCAATTCATTGGCACTCTTTATTATATTTTGCTGCAATTTTTCGCATGGAAATTCTATATCAAATTCATTCACTCTCTGCTCGGCTAGTAGGATGTGGTTATTTGCTGAAATCGC
Organism: Drosophila mimetica; assembly: GCA_037075245.1. Classification (NCBI taxonomy): domain Eukaryota; kingdom Metazoa; phylum Arthropoda; class Insecta; order Diptera; family Drosophilidae; genus Drosophila; species Drosophila mimetica. The sequence continues at coordinate 4,578,264 of JBAMCH010000004.1, forward strand.
GGCTGGTAGGTGAATAGTCGCAACCGTTGCGTTGGCCGTACTTTCTCTGACTGAAACTGCAAAAGCTCAGAACGCCAGAACAGAACCAGAAAAGAGCGAAAACAGAGCGAGTCGGCTCTCGCGCAAAAAGCTGCACAATGAAAGTGAAAACCGTGTGAAGAATGAGAGAGCCAGGCTGCAAAGATGGGAAGAATTCAGAAGCGAGCGACCCGGAGAGAGAGCGACTGCGTACGAGGAAGCTGAGGCGCAGAATACAACAAGCAAAACATAAATAAACAAAAATAAATGCGAATGAGCCAGCCAAAAGCGAAAGACGCGCACGGATTTTTGTTAGCTTTTTTGGCGAAAGGGGGTTAACAAAACCTGGACTGGGGCAGTTCCGAGGGGGAGTTTTTGGAGTTTTTTGTGGCATAAGGGTTGCTGACTGCTCGGGGGTGGCTCGCTTTCCATTTGGGGTTTCACTTATTCGGGGCTCAACTTCCGTGCTACGGGTGCGTATGAGTAATATGCGTGCGGAGAGATTTCCATGGGGTTGCGTATTTCAGTTGCCAGTGGGTTTGGGCTATTCTGGGTTATTTTCTCTGGGTTAGGGCAGGGTTACGCGTTGAGGTAGGTTCGGGGTCTGCGTGTAATTGATGAATGGAGCTGGAGTGCCACGAAGGGACTTTTACGCGTTAAATTAGCAAAGCTTGTATTGCAAATACAAAATATAGAATTTCCAGATGTACTACTACAAAGTTGAATTAATAAAAACAATTGTTTTAAAAAGCTAATTAAATTCCCAATTAACACGCCTCTTAAATAAATAACTCTCTGGGATCAGAATTTCAATTATTTATAAATGATATCCCGTTACAAAAGTTTTTAACACATGCATTCCGCTTACTTTCCCCTTTCTTAAATAATAAACCTGAGCAATCATGTGACATTGTCGAAAGAAATGTATATTTTTCGAAGCGCCATGAGATGATGCATCATGCCCCATAATTCCTCGTCGATTCGATGGCGGCCACATAGCGGAAGCTTCCGCAAACGTCAGTGGGGAGGCCCCCAAAAAAAATATATATATAAATGCTAGGTACCAAATAAACCGCTATTTACGAAACAAGCAAAGGCGATGACATTCAGTGTGCGAGTGTGTGCACTCGCGTGTGCATGGCAACATTCAATAGCAGACTAATCAACAAACAAAATGCAACCTCACGAGCTGCAACCATGTGGAAATCGACAGAGGAAAATATTCAAGAACCTAATCAATTCGTCAATAAAATGATCAGTTTTTGATTGGAATAAAAAATGAAAAGATAAAATAATAAATAATCTTTGCTTAGTTTTTGACGATCAAATATGTGCATACAAATTTTTTTTTGCATTCTTTTTGCATATTACATTTACCATAAAACTTTTTTTAAGATATGTTTACTTGGTTTAGGCAATATTTTTACGGTTCTAGAATTGTACTTCATGTTTGGTCTTATTGTTTCTTACAGTGCAAACGCACACATATAGTGCAAAAAAAGAGCACACCCATGCCAAAGCGGCAATGTATTGACCTTAACACTGAACGATATCGCACACACTTGCATTGCAAAATAAGAACTTGAAATAGAATAAATTGAGCGAGAGCAGTGCAAATAAAAAGAGAGCGTTGAGCGAAATAGACCATGTGTGTGTTTGTGTGCTTGCGTTCAAGTTCACCCACACCAAGGCAAAGCTAACAGAGCGTCTACAGTTCAGCAAGCAGCTTACTGTTAGCACGCTGTAGATACCCTGTTAAAGTTCCCCCTCTTTAATTTGGGTCTCTGCATTTCTGCGGAGTTGCATGGGCGTCAAGCGGTGGGTGGCGACTGGGGCTGGACACTATTTGCAGGGGGTGTGGCTCACTTCTAATGAGGGTTGCAACTCCAGACGGAGTTTTGGCCAAGGGGAATGAGTCAGACGGAAATGGAGTGGGGCCAAAAAGAAGCTTATTCAGCAGGAAGATAATAGCTCTTCTGTTTGATTTTTATTAAAATAGTCAATACACTTGAGCTTCTAATTTTAGGATTGGGTGCGGACTCCGAGAGTAAAAGGTCAAGAGAGGCTTTTGTCTAAGGATTTTAGTTTTTAATTTTGAAAATGACAATCTTTGCACATACTGGTAATTTATTTATTATTTCCATTTAAGGACTAATTTTTGATTTTATTGTCTTGTACTTTCTAATACCAATAGGATATTTTTACTTCTTCTAATTTTCCGAAAATTTTTTTTTTTTATTTTAAAAAGGCTGTCTAAAATTTGTCATCTAGGCTTAGTACTTGATTTGTATTATTTTAACTTTAAATAATAATTTAGAGCTATTTTCTGGTTTTTTTGGCGTAAGTAGTTGTAAGTGGCACATATTTTAACCGCAAAATATAGGAATTTTTTATAATAAACATCCGATCCATATCATGAACTTCACTTTTGTTATGTTATACACCTTTTCAAAAAATGTATTTATTCATTTTTTACACACAGTTTTTACACAGTTTAATATTTATTGTGTCACCACAATTGTCGATTTGCTCACTTTAGAATTTTACACTAGATGTTTTTTATTGGCTTCATTTTGGTTTTCCAATTGGTATAAGATTGTAGTATAAGGGAACAGATTTTTTTTTATTTTAGAATATGGTTTTTAATCGTGAATTTGCTGCATATTGTTAATAGGGCGGTTCTTGATCTTCATTTGTATAAGTTATTTCCATAAATTGGCACACAAAGCTCACACAACTCTGCACTGAATCCTAGCAATTTCCACGTACAGTGAGTCCACCTAATAGCACACATCCCGCAGATACTTCTCGCATCCGCATCCAGGAAATTGCAACTTGGCCCGATCGAGTTCTGGTGCTAGCAAACGAAAGTTAACCACCGATTGGTAAGACGATTGCGCAGAAGAGGAAGAGCGCGGCAGAAGACGGAACGCGACGGTGCGTTCCACATGACGTATTCAAAATGACTGAGACCGAGACTCGACTGCGAATTTTCGCAAAAGTGAAAAATTCTACTTTCAATATGAAAACCAACTGCGCTGCCGCCGTCGGCGCCGACTGCGCTGCCCGGGCGGGAGTTGTGCAGCAGCAGCGCACTGTGGGTGTGGGTAAGGTAGGTCGTGGTATGGGAATGCACAGTGGGCACGGGAAGAGAACATCCCAGAGAGCGCGAGAGAGCGGACGGTATAACAGAACCTGCAGCGAATGCAGAGAACAAAGCGTAGCAGAGAAGTCAATGTACAAAGCAGATTGGGGGTGCAATGGACGGCGCACATGGAACTCAGACGTGGACGTCCCTAAAGTGGGTGTTGGCTATGAACGACTCTGGAATGAAATATCTTATAATTTAAAACCAGATTTTTCAAAATGTGTAAGAGTGTGCATAAATACTTCATATTTTTATTTTTAATCATTTTATTTTATTTATTTGTAACTTATATCAAAACGTAGAAAGTTTTGTTAAAGCATAATCTTTAATATAGAACTATTTCGAAGAATTTCAACCTCAACCGCAAATTATTCATACTTTTTGATTTGATATAGGCTTTATTTGGTTCCGCAAGAATATCTTCTTTAACAAACTTCCGCGAATTATGAAAATAACTTGATTTGATTTCTTATTTAATCATGAAAAGTTTGGAAAATCTTTGAAAAATAAACATCTAAGTTTGGCAAATCCTTGAAAATGTAACATTGCAAAGCGCACTGTACTACGCTTTCAGAGCTTTATACCCGTGTTTCTGGTCTGTTCTGTAGATATCGTGGTTCCCGCCCGGAGTGACTTGCCCCTTTTGCGTGCTTCTTTTGGGGTTGCAAAGTTTTTGGCATTCCGGGAGTTGTCGTAGCACAGAAATTAAAAATAATTGCAAAAAGTCGGCGAGTGGGTGGATTTCTCCGGTTCTTTGGTTCTGGCTCTCGGCCCTCTGTCTGTCTGGAGTTGCAACCCCTCGGGCAACGAAATGAAAGGAAACTTCAGACTCTTCGACTCGGGGTGTGGAAAACGAGTGGGAATCAAAGTACGCGGAGGAAAAGACGGAAAAGGGGTATGAGAACAAGCGGTTTCCTAGACACTCCATGGGCTACATATTGTTTGGTGAGGTCGGTCCAAGGCGGAGATACTTCCTTCATGAGCTTCGATTTTAGCCAACTCCTAGGGTTGCACTCTAATGGACTTGGCTTCCTTTGTCTTTTAAGCTGTGGGGGAAGTTTTAGAAAATAATACCTTGTAACCTTGATTTTGTTGTTTGATATTTTTTTGTCAACAAAAAGGTTTTAAGGGGTAATCATACTTGACTAGGAAATATTTTAAATAAATTTCTACATACAAATTATATTATAATCTTTGCAAATTTTTTTTACAAAAACCTCTGCCAAAGACCTCTGTTTGGGTAAATAAATATTTTGCTTGTATAATAATGAATCCCTTTTAAGTTAAACATAGGCTGGAAGTATCTCCTTTGCTGACTGTAATCAACTGTAATAATTGTCAAACAGTCCCCAACCAGCAAAATTGTCAAAAATAGTTACTTTCACAACAACAAATACACACAAAAAAGCAAAGACACACACCCAAAGCAAAAACAAAATACACGTAACTATTTTTATAGTTACTTAACTATCTTCATTGGTAAATTTTACCAAGCAAATTTTTTTGTGTGAAGGAATAATATCATTTAACGGGAGGCAAAAAAACTAAAAATCAAAAAGAAATTATAAAAATCAAAAAAAAAAAATCATAGCATAAATGATAGATGAAGCGAAGAGGATCACTGTGGTGTTTTCTTTTTTTGCGTACGTCGATCCCAAGTGCTTGATTTTTTTATTTAAAAAAAGAGATCAATAATCATTACTTACAGACCTGCTTTTAACCTTGTCGAAACCCTTGGCAAACCATTTTCAATTCAAAACCGGTTATTTGGCGCGTTTTCATCTACCCCATTGAGGACCTCCAAAATGCAACGAGGGCATCGCATTGAGACACTGGCCCTGGCAGCTACAACATAATAGTGGCCAAATATCATGGTCAATGACAGTGTCGTGAAATTTGCAACTGGCGACACGTGGCAGGGGCAGCCAGACACCACCCTTTGGCCCGTTGGAGGAGGGGATGCCGCCCAACCTGAAACAAGATCTGAATACAGCTAAATATCTCGTTCTCTCTTCCTGCAAAGAGCGGAGGTGCAATGGCGCATGTTTGGAGCTGCAGCGTTGCAGCTGCCACACGGCTGCACGAAGGTTAAAAGAGTTTTCAGGGGCACTACGGGGCTTACAACTGCTTCACCCGGCGAGGACCAAGTACCAAGGGCAAGGACACGCAGGCATGCGCATTTCCGCATCCGCCGTCGGGTCCTTGGCTCCGATTCGGTTTCGTATTCGGATCCTTGGCTAGAAGTGCCTCATTGCCAAGGTCCTAAGCGTGGGGACACCAGTGTTGACAGCTATAAAATACATAAAGTTTGTATGCCCTTTTAAATGTATATCCAAAGCTTTTGTATATTTTAAATGTATGTAGTAAAAATATATTAATTAAAAAATAAATCGTCCTTAAAAATATTGAAAAAATTGTTCCTATAGTAATAAGCATTGGTTTTAAGTAGTACTATGAACAAAATTTCAAATCAGTTTTTTTGGGTTGTTAAATTATATTATTTTCTTTTATATGTACAAAAGATAGCCAATAAGACAACACTAAAAAGTGACTGCTGACCCTCGCATTTTATTCGATGATGCAGCCGCCAAACTCCTGCAAACGACGTTAAGTGGGTGGCAGACAGTAGAGTAAAAATGTAGGGAGTGCGAGGGGGAGGCAGATTAATTTCATGGCTGCCATCGCAGTTGCTTTGCATTTCCTTGGCCAATTGTTAACTAAATTCACCCGCTACAGTGCAAGGATATATGTCACACACGTATCATCCACACTCACCCTTGCGAGCCCTGAAATTCGACATTGCACTGATGGCCATTAAAAGGTCAACACACAAAAATCCTTGCCCAGACTTTGATTAGGATGTGAAAGCAATAAAATATGCTGTTTTGGTAAATACAAACCAAATTCAAAGTTTGAGTGTACAAGTTAAAATTTCTTAAACAAATACTATGTGTAATTTTATATATAATTTGGTCTTTATTTTAAAACAAACTTGTTCTTTGTAACACCTTTCTTTCTTATTTTTACACCTTTATTTTCCTTTTCTTATTTTGATTTCAAAAGATTTTTTAAAGAAATTTTTGTTGTATCTCCAAGTTTTTATTTATATCATGAGTTGCGAACAACTCGAACAATACATGTTCTAACTTACAACTATAATATCAACCTTTAACTTTGCCAAACAAATGAATATGCTACATTGAGTATTTCGAGGGCTACAACCCGACAAACTTTAAAATTGAACACATTCGTTTGGTAAAGTTACAGGTTGATTTTATAGTTGTAAATTAAAACATATATTAGTTAACTTGGTTTGTTACAAAATTCTTTTGACTTCATTCTTTTGATCTAGGGGTTCTACTCTAGCAGAAACTACCATCATCCATCATCATGTATTTTCAAAAAATTATAGTTTCTTCTATTTCAATTACTTGAGAGGTTCTCAATTCATCTTTTTATATTTTTTTAGGGATGCAATTTTTTTATTGAATAAAAATGTGTAAATCCAAAAACTTTGCCAAATTAATAGGTGGCAACACTACATGCGGCATCCCCTTAAATTTCCTATTTTTTTTTTGTTTTGGCAAACACTTTCACGTAGAAATACAAAAAACCTGGCATCAGAATTAGGGTTACGGTTTTCTAAAAAGTCAGAAAACATTAAAAAAATCAGTTGACTGTACCAAGGCCAGAGTACATATTTTTAGAGCCCTCACCAAACTAACGAAATTTCAATATCAGACGCAAGTCAATTATTGGGTCAATGTGCGTGCACTGAACTGATTTGTCCAGAAAGTCAAGTCAAAGTGTGCTAAGAGTCAGTCGCCTCCAGAGAGTTCATTGAGACTAATTTTCATGAGGACCCACAGAGCAGGAGACAAGCGCTCCAGAGGGTATGTATTTTGCTTTATTTATGGCGAAGGAGCAGCCATCGGTTCGATGACTCAGTGGGAATATTCGGGTTCTCCTCTCAGATAGAATTGCCAAAAGGGGCAATCTTTTGTCCTGCGTAAAGCTTATCCAGGTGGCACCACTTTGTTCTTAACATGAAAATATTTTTTGTCCATACTTAAAATATTATTACAATTATATAACTTTTGTTTTTTATATTGAAAAATAAATTCAAACTTCGTTTTTTTAAATTATTTAAAATATTCTTGCAATAATATTTTACATCATACAGTATAATAATTGTAAAAAATTAAATTGTAGGCCAGAGTTCACACCTTTAAATAAATATTCCGATTACAGACATTCTTAGCGTTTCTTGTCCTGTTTTAATATTCCAACCTGCAGCCAGCAAAGGTGAATCATTGTTCCATAAACTTACAGTTTTAGGCTCCTAAACCCCGACCACCTCATGACTAAGCCAGGGAATTTGCTGCCAATGTTGTTGAACCTCCTAGGGGCCTGTGTTCATTGCACCTGACACGCACTCCTGAATAGAAAGGTATAGATCCAAATGGCGTAAAAGTTCAGTGGCAAGTTCAAAGTTCGTGTTGGAATCGGTTTTGGTGAGTATTAGTCATATATATTAAATAAATATATGAAGAATGCATGCAAGCTTTTCAACGTTTGACACAACAACAATTAACTTTATTACAAAACAATTATCGCCTTTTCCTATTGTGTTTGGCTATTATATTAAATTGAGCTTTAGGTTAATGCATAGCCGTATAAACGGATATGCACTTTCAAAAATAACAATTATTTTTTTCTATTTTCTCAAATATACCATTAATTTCCCTGCAGAAAACGGAATCAGTTTTGGACCAGTAAAATACTAGTTGGGTCAGGAAGCTTAACTTGGCTTCGTTAGGCTTGTCATAGCAAACAACTAGTCCATTTGCTACTAGTTTTGCACTAGTGGCTGTTAACCAATTTACGGTTACAGCTGTTAAGCTACACTAAAAAAAATTATGTTTTCGAAAAATCTAAAAACCGGTCTATCAAACATTAAATCATTAGATTTTACTCGTACTTGAAAATGCTTAAATTGACGCTCTCCTAATTGGTAGCTTATGGTATCGTAAGGGAATTATGACTGTTATAATGTAATTAAATACGGCAAATGATAAATAAATATAATTAAAACAAACTTACTTTTTTCGAAGCAAGTCGCCCTCTCAAGTGCAACTAGTTAAATTCCAGTTGCCTTTTAACTATACTTTAACATGTATTTTTTCTACCAATTAGATATTTGTGGAGTTTTTCTTGTCCGAAAGGTACCAGTCCGAGACAAGTTGTTTTTTTTACTAGTTTTGTACTATTATGTACTATTTTTCGACTAGCACAAATTGTCTAGACCCCAACTAGTTGTTTTTCAGACTAGTTCGCATTTTTCCTGCAGGGTATGTAAGTAGCAGGTAGTAGGTAGCAGGTTGAACAAAGTGTTTTAGGCCCTATAATATATCGATATTCTTGATCAAGATTACTAACAGAGTAGATCTGTCAACGCTGAGATCTCAAAAACTATAAAGGCCAGAAGGTTGGGACTTATGTGCAATTTCGTTTTATCACTGTGCCACGCCCACCAAAGTTTGTTGCGCCCGGGTTTTAAAATTTTTTGCAGCGTAAATACGAATACGTTAGAAAAGTTATATTACATGATTTTTAAATTTTTGAATTTTTTAATATTTTGTTTGTTATAATTGTCTTTTGGATTTGGTTATTAGCTTTTACCAATTTTAGACTGTTCTATAGGGTCTTGAGCGATAAATTGCAGGAAAATATATTTATTTATCTTTATAAAATACAATTTCCCAATCATCAAAACTTGTACAGATAAAGCGTATGGATCACTTCAGGATAGGAAGTCCGTTGCAGCTGGAAAACAGAAATGAAAAATCGAAAGCTGTATGTAATGTAAATAAGGTACATTCCACTCACAAATCGTCGAAACCATCTCAGCTTATCCCGGCAGTACAGTATCAGTTCAAAGGGTTCTTTTCGCGTCGCTGCATTATCCTTAAGAATATCCACCAAGGAGGTGACGAATGCTTGATAGATTCTTATGCCACCCAAGGGAGTAGAAAATAGTTGCAATTTCTGACAGTTTCGGATCACTTGAAGAAAACTGTGCCCATCGAATGGTGCCGGTTCACAGCTCTCATCAATTTCCTCAATATTCTTGCCATTCTTCAAAATAAAGCTGCACACGTATCCTTTGATTCTGCATTTGCAGAACTTTAAGTATAGGGTTTTAAGCTTCGGGCAATCAGGTAATACTGTGGAGATTTCGCAATTCTGCATTTTAAAATCCTTCAAGTTTGGCCATATCATGGGATGAAACCCATCTGGGGACGATATACAAATGTTGCTCACAGTTAAACAACGAAGATTGGTCATCTGTCCACAAATCTGTAGCAGATTAACCGATCTGCATCTGTATCCCCTTCCTTGATAATCCAGTCTTAGCTCCTCAAGATCAACTAATTTGTACAGCTGGTTTACTATAAAATGGTAGAAAAGTTAAAAAAAATTTTAAATTGAAAAAATATTTAAAATCGAACAATTTTTTATTTGTTTAATAATTAGTATTTTATAATTCTTGTGTAAAGTTTTTAAAATAGTGATTGAACAAAATCGTAAGTGTTATCAACCTAAAGAATAAGGGCATGTTAAAAGTCGCAAGTCATATTAATGAGAAATAAGCAGTATAGGAGCCAAAACAAAAACGACAGACGTTTAGTTGGAATTCCGAATTTTGATAATCTTTTTGTAATGCACACAGAAAACAAAAAAATTAACCGTTTTATATTTACCCAACTGGAATATCAACAACCGCTTATCACATTATATTTTCTATTATATTCTTTTAACCCATTAACGACCAAAGGTGCAATGGAGCAGAATTATTTTGTATATTTTTTTAAACAAATTTTTAACAGTCGCTTAGCAAAACTTAAAAATTAAGATAATTTTATGAATAAGTTAATTAGCTTATCAGAAGGAATAATTCGAAAAGATTATTTAGAGTATAATTATAAAAATTGTAAATAGCTTACCTCCTCTGTCAATGTACCCTTCATACAACAACTTCTTCAAGTTTTTCAGTTCCGCCACGGCATTAAGGATCCTTGGCGATTGGCAACTGTCGTTGAGTTTGAGTTCAACCGAAATTAAAGACTTCGCCATGTTGAGCAGAAAGCATTGGACGCTATGACTGTTTCTTAATGTAACACTTATGTTAACCGATTCCAGGTTGGGACAGTTCTTCGCTATCGATTTGGCCAACAGATCGCTCCAAGTGTCCGAGCCACAGATGAACTCCACGATCGACGGACCACATTCCGCCAACAGAACACGGTAAAGCCGAACCGGAAAATGTATTTTCGGGGAAAATATCTTGTAATCACTGCCGCTGTGGTAGGAAAACGCCTGTCCCAGATATCCATGGACCTGCGCCAGTCTCAGTTTGTCTCTAAGGTTTCGTAAGTTATTAAATATTAGATCGAGGACTTCGAGTGGCAAATCGGTTATAGTCCGTTGATTGCTCATCGCAGGCAGCCATACCCTTGAGAGCGAAGGGCAAACCAAGAACTGATGCAAAATGGACTGGGATAACAATTTTTACCGTCTTCCGAAAAAGAGAGAGTGCAAAGAGGAAGAGCGAGATTGCTTTTGTACCTCTTTCTCATAGAGTTCAGGGGTATATTTGTTAATGGAAATCGAGATTTCGGAAAGTCTGAATTATTTATGCTGTGGTGTGTATACTTACCATTTTCAGTAATAAAATAATAATATCCAAAACTAAAAATGTATTTTTAAGCCCCTGCTTGCGTTGCGCTGTTGACGTTTGATGAAAAGTTGATAGACTAAAATCGTTTTCTTTAATAGTAGGTCTTGAAATAACAAACATTTTTTTCACCAACAATTTTAAGAATTGATGAAGCTACACGAGAATAATTATTATTTTCGGAAATCGCGTGTATTCCGGCGTACAGAATTTTTTTAATTTTAAATTTCCTTAAAAAATACTTAATTTTAAATTTAAAAAATTTTAAAATTATTTTTCTGAAAGATATAAAGATAGCCCACAAAGTGGCATACCAACAATTTATATAACTCAAACGAGTGGTGCATAACTGAAAAATCGGAGCTTAATTACAAAAAATTTTTTTTTAAATAAACGGTAAGAGTTAAAAAAAAAATAAAAAAAAACCGATCCTTATTTTTTAATCCTCTATCGATAAAAAAAGTTTGGATGAATTCTGAGATTTGACCCAAATTGGCCTGTCACGTTTCACGTGGAGTGAGCCAAAAGCTTTTTACATAAAGCTTTAGTCACCGATCAGGTGTCTATACTCTATAGAAGATTGATACTTTTATTAATATTTAATGATTTAAGCTAGAACCTCTTTGAAACGTGCTACTGGCAAGTTACCAGGTCGAAGAATAAGATCCATAAGAAACATTTATTTCTACTAAGTATCCACATACAGATCTATTAACTCTGCATTGGTGGTTCGCAGGAGCTGGAAATCAACAGAAAGTTATATTGTGAATTATCTTACTTTAACGCACTCACTAGTCTTCGGAACCACTTCCACTTAATACGCCTACTTATAACCAGTTCTAAGGGATCCTCCCGCGACACTCCGTTGCCCTCTAGAATTTCCACAATTGCAGACACATAGGCCGCATAGAGTTTTATGTATTCCATTGGAGTGTATAAAAATCGCAATTTCGGGCAGCCCCGCAGCAGTTGGAGAAAGTCGTCGGCTGTAATTGGCGGATCGCAACTCTCATACAATGTTCTAAGATTTCCTCCATTTTTCAGAATGAATCCCAAGTTATAGCCTGGGATCCGACATGTGAGGCTCTCAATATCCAAATATGTAACCTCTTGGCAGTCTGGCAATTCCGTGCACAGCTCGCAGCGAATTAATTTAAGAGTTTTTAAGTGGATCCACATCCCTGAATAAGTCTCTTGGGAAGGGATTATTTTTATGTTACTGGCACTCAAATATTTGAGATTCCTTAGTGGAGAACAAATCCGTAGTAAGTTTACAGAAGGCTTTCTTAAATAGTATTGTTGTTCGATTTCCAGCTTCTCAAGGCCAATCAAATTCTGTATCTGATAAACTTATAAGAAATTTAAGGATGATACGTTTAAATTAAAGTTGTTTATCTAAAAAAAAATCGCCCAATTATTTAATCGGAATGTCATATTAAAAAAATAATAATAAAAAGCGGTAGTAAAACTGAAGTCTTATGTACCACCCAGAATTTTAATCAACGAATTCCGAGACAGTTAGTTTATTTTTAAGTTGTATATCATGCAATATTGATTGGAAAAAGATTCGTTTTCCAGAAGATTGAGGAGCCGTACACCCACAACAAGTGCCAGGGAGGAGTTCGCTCTTACAAGGTTACTATATCAATGGTTCGTCTCTTGGGACTTACAATTGAATTTATTTTTATTGAGGCAAATCAAGTTTATATGTGTAGATAGGCCTTATAAAGATGCGTCTACCTACTGCAAGGATATTTAAACTTTGACTTGTCGAAATTAACTTCTTTTCTCGTTAGCTTTTGTCATGCTATGTGTCATGTTATTTTTATACATAGCAAAAGTATTCGTTTTAAATAATCAAATAAATGTAGGACGATAAATCAAAAAAAAAAGCATAAACTCACCATTTTCGTCAACATTTCCCTTAAATGAAAATTCTTTTAATTGGGTCATTTTGCCCACTGCTTTTAATATTTCTAGTGGAAAACTTTCTTTTTGGTCCAATTTAACCGATGTAAAGGTGTTTCTCATTTCTGTGAAAAATGCCTGAATGATGTCGCAGTCAGACCTATATAAACACGTTGATACCGACTTCAGGTTGGGACAGTGCGTACCAACGGCCTGGGCTATAAGATTATCCCAGTATAAGCCTGAACCGCATCCATTGAAGAATAATTCCTCGATGGTGGGGCCGCACTCCTGCACAACAAACACCCACAAATCGGCTGTTAGCCTTCTATCGGGCGCAAGTCTTCTAAACTCATTGCGGCAGTGGAAAGCAAACGCTTTCCCAAGCTTTTCATGAGTTTGGGCCAGGAAGACTTTAGATCGCAAATAATTAAGGTTAACGAATATCAGATCGAGGATTTCAAACGGCAAATCCGTAATAGTCCGTCGGTTTCCCATCACAAGCTTTTTCCTCAAGAGCGAACTGCCAACTGAAGAAAAATTCATCGTGTGGAGAGAGGAATGCATTTGCGAACTCTAAGAGAGGAAAACGAAAAAGCTTTTTATTGCACTCCGCTTGCAATTCATTGACCTCACCTACATTTTCTTAGTATAGTCTAATGATAATAACCTCGTTAAATTTTCTAAAACACAATTTTTAAACCTCTTTTATATAAACGTTTTTAAATCATATTTTATATCAATGGTTCCGGAGGTCTGAACTGGATAACAAATGCATCAATAATACAATTTAACTAACCTTTTCGACCTGGACTTAAATATACTAAAAATAAAATTAATTCAATATGATTTTGGTTCTATTATTATTTTAAAAGAACATGAGATCAGGATCTTTTTTAACTGTCAAATCTGTAATAGTCTGTGCTTTTTTCATTAAAGCGTTTCCCTCCAAGAGCGGAAAAAGCATTGCATTCTTGAACACATAGAGAGGGCAATCGAAAAAGCTCTTGTTTTCTCTTTCTAGAGTTCACCGACATTAGTTGATCAGATGTCGCATTTTATTACCACAGCCACAAAACACCAAATTGCGCGCCTAAAAATGCGAATATATCGATACTTTTTTTTTGTTGCTTCATTCTTTTAGCTAAACGTTAAATTTTAAATTATCGGTGGAGCTATTCAATTCCCCTTAAGCAAATTTCAAGGAAATTTCATATGTACAGTGGCTCCATCGCCAAATCGGACACCTACTTTCATAAAATAAACATGCAAAAAAAAAAAAAATAAAATGGGCTAAATTCGTCGTTTTTCTTCTTCCAAAAACATTAACAAAAATCACTTATTTTCAACGAAAACACTTAAAGCAATTTTTTTATCATTCCGCTATTAAGCTGTTTTGGCTTTTCTCAAAAATTGTATGCAGTTATTTTTTTAATGGAGTTTCAAACATATTCGCTTGGGAAATTTCGCTCACCGTTTTGCTAAGTGTATTTCTTTGCTAATAGCCTCAAATTGCTAAAGGAAAACTTTAAATTTAACAGTTTAACATATAATTAGCATTATATTAGCATAATATACATATATACCAACAGAACACAACTCCAAAAATAACAAAAAAACACTTTGAAGTCAAAAACTTGATTTTAGCTTAAAAATTTGATATATTAGTTGCTATAAAATAAAAAATAATTATTTAAAAAAAAACTCGACGTCAGTACCTGCGGATTTGGGTACAGAAATAATGTGCAAAATTTCAGAATGATCGGTACATTAGATTTCGAAGGACACTGTTCACCGACTTAAAAAACATACTTTTCAGGAGGACGTTTTAAAGTTTTGGATAGGTATGGAGACGGCCGGGACCGCCCCTCGTTCAAATGGTCATATTTTTTTTAATTTTCATCCGATTGACAGGAAATTTTAACATAACATTCTTGACGTGTTGTACATTAAAAAAAATACCGTATAGTGATCGATTAAGCAGCATTTTGCATTTATTTGTTATTTGGTCCAAGTCGTTTAAAAATGGACAGGAAATAAGTTAAAAGGAACTAAAATTGATTAAATTAACATAAATAAACAGTTTTTTCATGCTTGGAGTACTTTTGGTGTGATTTTTATTCATTTTTAAATGTCCTCAATACACCCCTATTTTTCAAAATTTTTTTTTGGCACTTAAAAAAAAAATTTTTTTTAGTTTTTTCTAAGGAAAAAAAATATTTTTTGTTTTTTTTTTTTAAGTTAAAAGACTAACCTTTTGATTGGTATTTAATGCGTGAAGTTCCATAAGCGATTGTCGAAATGGCAGATAAGAAACAAAAGGTGTACCAACCTACAGACCACTCCCCTATTTAAGTACTTTAAATCCCTTATAAACATATAAACATTAGGAATAATATTTTATTTAAACTTACGATTTACGACGTCTTCTCGCGGACTCGAAATGTTTCTTTTTTTCTTTCTTTTTTTCTGTGTGTAACTCAAGAAACATGGCCGAACAATATAACTTTAGATTGATTTTATACTGGCATACATACAAATCAACGTCGCCACTTCTTCACGTTTCTTAACGCAATACCAACAGCGGTTTGGCCTAAAAGTTGACTGCGTTTAATGGCCACTTACATGGGATATAGATTACATGGGGTATAGATTACAGTAATCATGTCGCCATAATGCTTCAACCCCTTGTGACCACCCCAACCCCTCACTTTCAACGGCCGAGCTCTCATACCAAACGATGTAAGGGCCCAGACAGTTGGCCTCCTTCTCCAACCAAAACTTTCGCTAATTTGTAACTTTGCAGCAGTAAACAAAAAACTGCAGCTCGTTAAGGGTGGTGACGAGGGGTGAGGTACACAGAAAATATAAGATTTGTATAAAAAACTTCAAATTTTATTGTGTATTATTATTTCATCATTTATTTTTCATTAACCGTTTGCTGCAAGAAAGTTATTATTCTGATATTTGATTAATGTATAATTGCTAACGGCTCAGACTACATTTTTTCTCTGTGTAGGGCCATGGCTGACACTTTTGATGCCAGTTGCGTGATAAGAGGCTACCAGATGAGCCAGTGACGCAATGCAGAGCACCATGGAGGTCAATAAACCAAGCTTAATGTTGCAGGAACATTTCACGAAAAAGGGGTTGTAAGCTTTTGCAGGGAACATCATTGCATTCAAGTAAAAAAGCATAGAACAACTGAAGTGTATATTTGTTTTTATTGAAATATATGAAAGATTTCAAGGTTTTTCAGATATTCAACCTCAACTACCGCCATTTGCAAGTGTTTATGGGGCAACTGTCTTACGATCACATAAGAATAAAAAATTTTTTTTATGCGTAACTTAATTTATTAGAAATATTTTTAAATAAAAATGTTGATTAAGTGCTACTAACTTACTGAAAAAGATTTATCTGAAATACTTACTTTATCGAAAGAATTATGAGGATCACTATGGACGGCAGTCCATGTAGTGACGAAGCGCACCACGAGAGTGTGCGAAGGCGACTACTATATATACACGAAAAAATTCAAATCAGCTATGATGGTCCGATCGTATTGAGTAATACACCAAATTAAAGGTATTGCTAGAACTTAAAGGATTCCACACCAAGACCTCAAGAAAATCAATTGGTTTGGGAGAAAGAGCGGTGAAAGTTGAATCTGTTGGGGCCGGTGGAGATAATTGCCGAAAAAATAAATTTTAAAAAGTGTATTTAATCATGTGTGTAATCATCTTTCGTCACAAATGTTGATATCAGAACTTTTGTATGTTGAAGGTGCGATAGTCACTAGTTTTTTACCTCGTTAAGAGGGGTTTTTGTTTGATTATCCATATTGGATATATTAAATATATTGCCCAGAAAGCAACACCTGTTCCCAGTTCCGTTTTATTTCCCCAGTTTGGCAAAAGCAAGTCTTGCCGACTGGTTTCGTCACAGGATAATTGTTCATTCGAGGGCAAAGGGATCCGAACCACCCAACATTAGTTCAGACCAATTGCAAAATGGAAAAAGGGGTTGTTACATGCATATTGCAACTGGCAACTGTGACTCACCTCACCTAGTTTCCACTGTGGAAATGGAGTGGAAGTGCGGGAAATTGCACAATATGCTGGCTGAAGTGTCTTTTGCCACTTGCAACTTTCTCCATTTCTCCGTATTAGCGCACATTCTCTCCCTCCAGAACTTTCCCTGTGACGAAGTCGGGCTGAAGAAAACCCGCCCAGCCGGTTCTTGGGTAATCTGTCTAAGCAAATATTGCAAGCCCAGGTGAATGCAACTAGTTTTTCCAGCACTGGGGGAAAAATCGCAATGGCAATGACCCAACAGACTTAGCCTTGAATCTGCTGCAAGTGGAAAACCAGTTGGTTGAAGAAGAAAAAGAAGTTTTCCATCAACGAGAAAAGAAAATAGAATGCAGCATGTAGTATGTAAAATGTACGTCTATCGTGATAGATAGATAGATAATGATTATTATTTGTAGTTCTTACCTAAAAATGATACAGCCTAGACTAGAAAGTTCCGGTAAAATTACTTTTTTAAATAAAAAAAAAAGCAGAAAATTTTAAAATTAATTCAAAATATTTTAGATATAATACAAATTATAGAGAAGACAATGCCTTAAATTTATTTTTAATCGACTACGATTTTAATCTGTTTCCGAAATAGACTACTTTCGATGCTATACATTTCCAGTTATTATTATTATGGCTACATAGGTATATGTACACTTTCGAGGATAATAACCATGCCCTTGGTCAAGTCCAAGCCGATTGATGCCAGACGAGCTTCGAAATATCTATTAAACTATGCAATATCTGGTTAACATATTTACGGGGTCCTTGTCTCGGCGCAATGACGCCAAATGAGCTGTCGGCACCGAACCACCACCCACTGGCAAAAGCTCCCGCGCATTGATAAGATAACTTTTACTTTGGTGAGCGCTGAGCAGCAGAATTTTCTAGTTTTCACTTGTCACACAGACGAGGTGGGAGTCTGAGTGCGGGTCCCCTTTTATAATTTTTTTTTCTGGGTGCGGCACTTTCTAATACTCCAGCATTGGCGAAACAAGCAGTTAAAATGAGTCAACGGGCGAAGAGGAGCCAGGACAAGGAGGAGCCGAGTGCAGCAGGAGCTGAGAACCGAGACTCCTGGGAAAACCTAGTGGTATGGGTAGGTCAACCACCAGACATTGAACCCAGCACTCACTCACACTTGCGCACGCCAACTTCCGTCGAGAGCCGAGAGAGAATCGGAAAGAGAAGGGCGCTGTGCGGGGGATCGCAGGGGTTGGGAGGAAAACACACGCGAAAAGCATGCAGCACGTGAATGGGGCAAAATGAACAGCAGAAGGGAGCTAGACAGAGAGAGAATAAACAGGGCAGTGTCTATCTTGGTGGGCGATAGAGAACGCAATAAATAGAGCTTTGAAGAACGACTTTTAGAATACCCTGAAAGACCCGTCTCAGCAAAACTCAATGATTTTTTGGTGATGTTTCAGCAGTGAGTTTAATGTTTGAAAGATGAGGAGTTGTACCAAGAACCAAGAATCCAATCGCCTGTAAAAT
Organism: Drosophila mimetica; assembly: GCA_037075245.1. NCBI lineage: Eukaryota > Metazoa > Arthropoda > Insecta > Diptera > Drosophilidae > Drosophila > Drosophila mimetica. The sequence goes on from JBAMCH010000004.1 coordinate 4,596,652, forward strand.
AGGTTTAAATGGCAAAAACTGTATTTTTTTCAACTTCTGTACTGGAGCATTTTCCTAAACACACACGAGCGTCTCGACTATTAAATACCTGTTACTCAACTAAAGCAAGCAGTCCCAAGCAGGACAAACCAAGCAGTCGCTTGAAAGTAACGAGAATAATTTAGAGAAATGTAGTCAAGTTACAGGAAAAAGATGCTGGTTCCCTGCTTATTAGGAATACCTTTTATTTGGTGCTTATTAGGAATACCTTTTATTTGGTTATTTAATTCACATATTTTTAAAACAATAAATTAAAAATAATAAAATATGCAATAACTTACTTATCGAAAATACTAAAAATAGATTTAATATTGGGAAGAAAAAGGATAGCATAAAATGCATATATGTAATTTTGATTTTACCGTAGTTAATGCTATTAACAAGGCCGTCCCAGCGAATAAATACATAATGGAGAAAATTATATTAATAATAGTGTGCACGATATTATTCAAGAAATGCTTTTTTCTTTCAAGTGCGTGAAATATTGCATAGGATGCATGACTAATGCCCAAGCATCCAATAACTATGCATCAAAATGCATAGAACTTTACAGATTGCCAAAGTGTTTAATATTTCGTTTTTAAATAATTGTGTGATCATGTGATTGAACAATTCAGTAAACTACGATTTTACAATTTTTAGCACATTCGCCAGTAAACTAAAAATTTTATAATCCAGGAAGACTTTCGAGATCGATTTAAAAGGCACAACAAATTCGTATTTACGTTCACATGGTAAAAGTCTTCACAGAATAGTCCTGGTAATGCCGTTTTCACAGTAATATGTGGCTTGATCGCAAGGCACTACCTTACGGCCAAGTTTTCTTCAGATAACTGCATACTTTCGGCAAGCACGAAAAATGTACAACTAGATCAGAAGAACCAGATGATAACAAAAGGATTTTTACTGAATTAGTATATATTTGAGTTAGAGTTATTTTGCAAATTTGTCCTTACTTATTGTAAATATGAAGGCGAAGGTGTAAATTGGGAAAAAATAGCTTAGAACTTTTCCACAGCTGAACAACTTTCTTGACTTCTATGTTGTCATAAAAAAAATATAATATAAGCGTTTTAAATTTTAATTTTTGTTTATGTTCACCTTACATTTTGGATTCCCATAAGCATCAAAATCCCAGCACAAGCGTACATTATGCAGACAATCAAATAAAATACACATAGTGCAAAGGACACCGCTATACCCACACTTTGTGTAATATATACTGGAGGTATCAAGAATTGTACGAAATAAAATAGTGCGCCTATCGAGAAAATGACACCAATGACTGTGCTCCATATTGCGTAGAACATTGTGCAGCAAAATTCTTGTTCATTGTTTTCACACATTGCCCAAACTATTTATTATAGACCTTTATATTTCCTGGAAAGTATTATTTTACGTTTTAGAGATAGACTACTATAATGTAAAAATTTTGTTGAAGATGTTAAATATCAACCAAGTGGAAACTACATATGTACGTACATAATCGTTATAAAATCATTTTGACCACCCACATATTTAACTAATAAAATATTATCTTATTAGAAAGGCGACCATTCCCAACTGGTTATAGATGCTTAAACTTCCTAAAAAGGTCAGCCTTAGCGTGAAAATGATCGAGCCTAACCGTTCAGTACTATTTCCGAAATAACACGAATAGCTTTGGTTGGTTCCTGTCTTACTGCTTGACCACATTATAACACATTTCATTAGGAAGAGTATATGAAAACCCCCAGTTTTCAATAACCTCGCCCGTTCCCTAGCGTTGTCGTCATCGTCTCATTTCGCAATTCGCATTGTGCGCTAGTTTAGTGGGTTGAGTGACACAGACACAGTTTGCGGCTGGAGCGAGATAGGCGAAGGTGCGAGCGGGAGGAGAATTGCGAAAGTAGAGAGGATAACGAACAAGTTTTCAGTTGCGGAGTTGCGATTTTGTAATCGCAAGCAACTGTCTTTACAGGGTTGCCATATCATTAAAAAAAATTTCCCACAAAAGCACAAATAAGCATATATTTTCTCTTTCTTTTTCTTTAGATTCGTAAACAAAATGTATATATTTTGGAAATTAAATAAATAAAATAACGACAAATTATACAAGAAAATGTTGTGTTAAAAAAGAAGTAAGCTATGAGCAAGAAAAATATATTTTTCCAACAATAGACTTAATCGGCATATACCTATAAGATCTTAACAACTATTAACCAGCAAAATCGCAAAGTAGCTTAAAAAATATTACAATTTCTTACACAAGGACAACAAAAAATGAATACATTTACATAAATCAAATTGCAAAGAATTTTGTAAAAATCGAGTTCATGGAAAAGATCTTATGTATTTGCGATAAAAAATAATTGTTTTTTATTTATTTGTATCTTTGATTTCTTTGAAATTTGTACTGCCTTATAAAAAGTTAAGGAAAGGGTAAGGCTGGCTAAAGCGGGCACGTAAATGCAAACATGCCAAGCGAAAAAGAAAAACTCCCCAATCAAGTAATGCAGCCCTCGAAATCCTTCTCTTTCTCGCTCCCTTTCTTTCTCCCATTGCCGTCTCTTTCCGTCGCTGTCTCCATTTCCACAACCCAATCCAGCACAGAGCTCCCAACTCCCCATTCAAGTATGTTTTCGGGATGTGGAGTATACCACTAGGATGGATAGCTCACACAGATACGGCGCTTTTCCTGTCTGCGTGCGTGTATGAGTGTGGCTCTGTGTGAGAATCTGTGAGTGTGCATGTGAGACGAAGCGAATCGAGTCGAGAGTAGAGTAGGACAAAAGGGAGACACAATTTTGGTAGCAATGACCTTCACCGCGTTGTTCAAGTTGTCGTGCTTGTTGTTGCTGCTGCAGCTCCAGTACCCTCACATACACTCAAACATATATATGTATGCACACACAGACAGGAAAAGCAAATGCAGATAAAATGCATGAGTGCAGATGGTTGTGAGTTGTTTTGCTGCGCGAGAAAGGGGGAGTTGGATAGCTCGAAATTTTTGCCTCAAGGTGGAGCAAAGCCCTCCCCCTTTTTGAAGCACTTAAAAAAATATTTAAATATTTTCTCACCATTTTGTAAAGCATTTGAATTATTTACTAATGATAAAAAATCCTCAAAAAGATGTTATTTATTTATTTTATTTGAAATACATATCTCCAATTATTTGATCCTTCTATTTTATTATATTGAAATTTAAAAGAGATAAAGTTATGCTTGTTATTTTTAATATTTCGTATTTTTTTTTTAATTTTTGCAGAAAGGCCAGTGTCATTTAATGTCGGCTTAAACTTCAGAAAATTATCAACAGTTAAATCGTTGTCATGATCAACAGTTACCATGCAAGCCATGAATTATTTTCCGCCAGAGTTGCCAAAATTTATAAAACAAGACACAAAATTCTGTTTTTAAAGGATTTTTTTTTTTAATATAAAGGCAATTTCGCCATTAAAAACGTAGACAATTTTTTTCAGGGACAGCCAAAAAAAAATATCTACCATTTTTTTTTTATTTTTTTTTTAGAAAACTTGTATCAAAAAAAAATTTCTATATTTAAAGGCATATTTTTAAAAACCAGATATTATTCCCACATTTAAAAGCACGATTTTTAAGATTTAGAAAGAAATGTTTATGAGTGATCACTTTTTCGATAGTGAAATTAAATTATTAAAATTGGTAAAATTAGAAAATGTATTTATTAAATTATTAATTCGTAATTCGTATAGGTGTTTTACTCATATTAGTCCCTAAGCAAGCATATTTTTTCTGTGCACACTCTATCCTCCCAACCCGAATTGGCCGCTTTTCCCGCTCGCTTTTCACTGCACAAATTAAACGTACAAAAGATAAAAGTGCTTTTGTGCTGCCATTGGAAATGGAGTTCTGTGTGGAAAAAGGCGACCTAGCGGGTGGTGGGTCATTTGGGGGCGGGGAGCAGAAGGTGGTGAACCTAGCGTAAACTTGACACTGACGTTATATGCACTCCCTCCCGTTCCATTTGCCCACTCTTTTGGCCCCAGGGTGCGGCCCGTCGTTTTTGTTTTCCTTCTCTTCCTTCATTCGAGTCGTTCCTCTATTCTTCTTTTTTCTGCATTTTATTATTTTTTATTTTTTGTGAAAATTGCTCAAGTGCGACGCAGACAGGGCTTGCATGGAGTTTGTGGGCTGGTTGGGTGTTTAACTTTTGGTATCATTGACCTGGAGTTCTGGAGTTTCACAAGCAGACAAAAAGAGCCTCCCCCACTTCTATTTGTGGGTGGGGAAATGGGGAAAAGGGGGGTTGAAGTCGAACGGTTAGTCATTGTCGACGCCATTTTGGAAAATTTGTCGCAAGTGCATACAAATGCATAAACATACAGACACATGGCGAAAAGGGATGCACATACATATATCTTTATGTAAACATACATATTTGCCGCCGAGCTTTATATTTCCCCCACTTTACAATAGGTTAGTCTGTTATTGTTCTGTCTGTGAGGATTAAAATTGGTCCGTGTGTGCTCGTCGTATATATCTTCACATATATATGAAAGTATAAAGAGTATGTATGACAAAAAGTTTTCGCTTTTCGTTGATTTTCATTTTAATTGTGGTGTCCCTTTTTATTTTAATTTACTTCTTTTTTCGTTTACTTATCAGTTTGTTAAACTGTCACATGCATTAGTTTGGGGGGAAAGTACTGAAGTAATCTAGGGAGATAGGAATACTCGAAGACAAATTGTGAAGAGTGGGATGAAGATAGCATATTCATGTTGCTTGGATAGGAAATGAAAGCATTTAAAAACTCTTTATTTAAAATGTAAATTAAATAAATATTCTATATAGATATTTTTACATAGTATTTAGTATTTATTTCAACGTAATTTGACATATATATACTCCTTCATTGAAGGATTAATAAAAAAACAAAGAATGATATGTTGTTTGTATCACTTTGGTGACTAATATTACGAAATAAAAACTTTTCCACTTTACACACAAAAAAAAAGCTATGTAAAATTAACATGGACAAATAGTAGTTTACTATATTCTGAATTTTTCATGTATTTTGTTGTTTTATATTTTGGGTCATTGAATAGTATTTAACAATTAAAATATTAGAAAACCTATTTACGAAATTGTCCTGTATTTTGTTGTTTTATTAATTTGGCAAATTAATAGTAACGTCTTAATTAATATCGTAGCAAAACTATTTTCTTTGTTCGCGTGTATTTTGTTGCTTTATTTTTCGGGGCATTGAATAGTAATACCACAATTAATATCGTAACACAACTAGTTTTTTCCTTTATATATTTTGTTGTTTTAAAAATACAATTATAAATTGTAGGCCAACTATTTTTCTGGATTTAGAGGGGTTAGAGTATCCGACTCATAATCTTTGGGTCGTGACTTAGTTAATCCCGTGTGTAATCATTTTTCGCACAAATGTTGATATCAGTGCTTTCGATGGTTTTTTATTCGATGACCTTATTACCTACGAACTACAAGGGTATATAAACTTGGGCTTCCCGAAATTGACTTTTTCTGGTTTGTTTTTTCTTTTTGAATGAACCTTTTGTGTTTTTTCCGATTCAACCAATATATTTTACTAACCGTCACAGAATTTTTAAGCAAAAGTACACAAATTAATCGATTAAAGATTTCTTATAAAGATTTCCACACTGTTATTGCGGCGTAGAGTCCATTTGGTTCTTCAAATAGCAATTGAAAAATTCCCAGCTCATCTGCAATTCACTCATTTGCAATTCAAACTTGTATCTACAGATACTGCTACCCGAGTGCAAGTCTCAGCTGTCCATTATCGTTGGGTATCTGTCCTCCATCTCAGCCCACTGGCACCTTGGCCAGCAGATATCAGATGGGTACACACAGATGGGGTACCAGCAAATGGAGAACTCAATGGACTAGGCCAATTAAAAGTCCAGTTCAAGCTCAGCCAGTGCAGCGTCATCATCATGGACATCATGGGCCTGGGCCGTCCGATGGTTGGGTCTGCAAACAGAAAGCCACGGGTGCGTATTTGGTACACAATAGAATCCTGCCAGTGCATAACGCAAATCACAAATGGTTTTTAATGCTGGTCTACAGTAAAAACCCTACATGGGTTTATTACAATATTTAAAATAATTTTGAAGAACCAATTCCATTTATTAAATAATTCTGCATTTTATATTTCCATAATATTCAAGTACCTACAGTGTATCCCATTAATATTCGGTATTTTTTTTCTCAACTTCAAACGTTAATAAAAGGTTTAAAACTAAAAAAAACAAGAAAACTAATGATGGAGATTTAAAGCTTGTTCTATTACAATTTCGGAAAGGTGCATATGTTTAGGTTTTATTTCAAATTAAAAGTACAAACTAAGATAAACTAAAAAAAGGCAATATTTGGCGCCACATTAATATTCGGTTTTTCCTCTTTTGTACTAAAAATCATAAAATGTATTAAGGAAATAAACTAAATTTGACATTTTAAATGCTAGCCATTATTGCCTATGATGGCGTTTAAATGTTTTGGCATATTTTGATTTTTTTTTTGGATATTCTGGGCCAGTTTTACCAACATAAAAAACAGGATGCGCGCGATAAATTAAAATAAAATTAGCAAACGTTAAAAAAATTGTCCTTTTTTTTGAGAGAGGACGGCAAAGGTGTTGGCCTACCTCTCTACATCTGTTTTAGCTCCATTTTTATTAACGTTTGAAGTTGAGAAAAAAAAATACCGAATATTAATGGGATACACTGTAGCTAATTCCAAAAATATTAATAAGTCAGAAGTTTGCAATACAGTGACGACGTTTCCGACCCTATAAAGTATTTTACCGTTTTTACGGTAACTAGTCTCTCAATTTTTAAGCCGAAGTCTACACACAAAAAAAAAACTTAGTAAAATCAACTGTAATAATTGTCAAACAGTCCCCAACCAGGAAAATTGTCAAAAATAGTTACTTTCACAACAACAAATACACACAAAAAAGCAAGGACACACACCCAAAGCAAAAACAAAATACACGTAACTATTTTTATAGTTACTTAACTATCTTCATTGGTAAATTTTACCAAGCAAATTTTTTTGTGTGTATATACCCTTGCAGTTAATTCCTATTTCATTACAAATTACAAAAATCTGAATTTAGATTTGCAACAAACCAAAATATAGCAATTTTCGTATTATTTTGACATTAATTTTTATGTTAAATTTAATTAGAAATTCTGAAATAATAAAATAAGGTTATATTCCAGAGTAGAAGAGAATACAATAAAAATTAACAAAGCTATAATTTTGTTCCTATTAATTTCCCTTTAGTTTTCCGATCGTTCCTATGGGAGCTATTTGATATAGTCGTCTGATTTTTCAAAAATTTAATTCAAAATTCAGAAAAGTTAGATAAATTATATTCATAAGAGCAAAAGGTAATATGTCAAAAAACAATTAAGATATAATTTTTGTCCATTATTTTTCCGATTATTTCTATGGGAGCTATAAGATATAGTTGTCCGATCCGGCCGGTTCCAACTTAGCAGGCTGGTTCCGACTTGCAGGTAGTAGCAATAGAAAGACGACTTTTGGTAAAGTTCCATATCGATAGCTTTAAAACTGAGGGACTAGATTGCGTAGAAACGGACGGACAGACGGACGGACAGACGGACATGGCTAGATCGTCTCGTCTAGTCATGCTGATCAAGAATATATATACTTTATAGGGCCGGAAACGTCTCCTACACTGCGTTGCAAACTTCTGACTGAAATCATAATAAACTCTGCAATGTCCTTCCGTCCGTCCGTCTGTCCGTCTGTCCATCCGTCTGTCCGTCCGTCTGTCCGTCCGTTTCTACACAATCTAGTCCCGCAGTTTTAAAGATATCGATATGAAACTTTAGCAAAAGTAGTCTTTCCATTGCAGGTAGTATATAAGTCGGAACCAGCCGTATCGGAAAATAGAAAAAAATAATAGCTTCGGTGTTTTTATACCCTTGCTGAGGGCATTATAATTCAAGTCAGATGTTTGCAACGCAGTGAAGGAGACGTTTTCGATCACATAAAGTATATATATCCTTGATAAGGAGGTAAAATTAACCAATATAATAGTCAAACAGTCCCCAACCACAAAATTGCCAATTCTACCAATGAATTTGTTACTCAGACAACAACAAAATACACACAATTCACTATTTTGTAGTAGTTTTACTATTAAATAGTAACCAAAGCAAGAACAAAATACACGTGACTATTTTTAACCGTTGTAAACTATTTTTTATTGTCAATGGGTTAATTTTACCCATCAATTTTTATACCCGTTACTCGTAGAGTAAAAGGATATTTTAGATTCGTGCAAAAGTATGTAACAGGTAGAAGGAAGCGTTTCCGACCATATAAAGTATATATATTCTTGATCAGGATCACTAGCGGAGTCGATCTAGCCATGTCCGTCTGTCTGTCCGTCTGTCTGTCTGTCTGTCTGCCCGTCTGTCTGTCCGTCTGTATGAACGCTGAGATCTCGGAAACTATAGAAGCTAGAAGATTGGGATTTGGCATGCAGATTCTAGGGGTTAATACGCAGCGCAAGTTTTTCACTCCGATGTGCCACGCCCCCTCTAACGCCCACAAACCGAAAAACTGTGGCACCCGCAGTTTTGAAGCTAGATTAACGGGAAAAGGAATGTGTATTTTTTTCTTCAATACATATTGATTGACCAAAATGAGCAAATCGTCCCACTCAGTAAAAAGTTATAATCAAATATTGAAATGTCCGGTAGATGGCGCCACTTTTAAGCGACTGCTTGGTTTGCCCTGCTTGAGACTGCTTGCTTCAGCTGAGTAACGGGTATTTGATAGTCGAGGCACTCGACTATAGCGTTCCCTCTTGTTTTTTTTTGTATATGCGAACTAGTCTGTCAGTTTTAAAGTCATTGATATGCTAAAATTTCCCAAAAGCCTTCTTTCTATTGTACAGGTGAATATGTCGGAACGGGCCGGATCGAACCACTATATTTTATGGCTCGGAAAAATAATAGAAAAAACAAGATACCCTTCGAAGTAGGCATATTAATTTTTGACAATTTTAAGCAAAACCTAAAATAAAACAAATGGTTCACAAAAAAAAGTTTATGAGAAAAGTTTCGAAAACGAGAGATCGAAAGCCCGCTATACACCAAAGGGTTTGCTCAGAGAAACAACAAGGAGAAATGCGAGGAAAGCTGGAAGCGCGTACCCGTACTTTACCAATAAATTGAGAAGTGTAAGATAAAAGTAAGTGCCCACAAGGCAGGTAATATCATATAACTGCCATAGGAGCGATCGGTAAGTTAATGGAGACAAAAAAATTCGTAACATTTCTTATTGTAACCATCTTTACTGTGGTTTATAATTTTTGTTATTATTTCAGAATTTTGGAATTAAGTTTAACAAAAAGCGGACGACATAAACCTCGTCTAGCCAGAATTAGCTTCCTGTTTCTATTGAGAAAATAAACAGTTTAATTTATTATATTTTCAGAGTATTTCTATATTACTCTGCGTTAACAAATATTTTCAAAATAGTCATAAATAGTCAACAAATTGAAGTAATATTTATTTCTTACAAAAACCATGAAAATATGAATATGGGCATTTCCATATTGTCGCTCGGGACATTTGCACAGCTTTTAAGTTGAAAAAAAATTGGAAAAAAAAAATATTTATTTTAATAATGGGCTTTTCTTTTCACTCTTTCCAAGCTCTATTTTGTGTAAAAATCTATTTGATTTTGTACCACTTTTATTTTGTAAGATATCGTTAAAAAACTGCCGTATTCGCTCGGGACAAAAATAGAAGTGGATTTCGGGGAAGTTCATTCAACCACAGAAATTAGCGAATACTGATGGAATATTTAAAGGCGATTTTTTTAGAATGTTGTTCAAACATGTCGCTGTGAAATAGTTTTGGTTTTACTCAAAAATTGTTTGCCGTTTATTTTTATTCAGTATCAAACACATTCGCTCGGAATATGTCGCTCGGGACATAGCCGAAAACGAACTTTTGCGTACATTATTGGGGTTTATCCTAAAAATAATCAAACTATACTCCAAATACTTAGTTTAGCTCAGGATCCAACTAATTAGAAACTAATATGGCGGCAATATGTGGAAATATTTTTTATTCAAGTTTCAAGGTTTTTGGCTTGGTGGACTTTTTGGTGGAAATGCCCATATAAAAAGAGTATTTTAATATTTGAACGCGATTTTCCAGCCCATTCCACTTTCTAATCCGCCCTGTACCTGAGCACTCAGGGCCAGGTGCCTTCCTCCCTCGACCTCCAAGCCGAGGTTGATGAATGCCAGACCAGTTCGGATCAGGGAGAGGCATTTAGGGAGAGTTGGAGAACGGGTTCAAGGGTGGCGGTGCAGAAATCCGCTCCAAGAAGCACCGAGAATGCCATGGCCAATGCCATCGTGGCGTACTGTCAGTGTCAATGCCAGCAGACCCGACCTCAAACTGGGTGAGAGTGTGGGAGGGGAACCGGAGAGCCATACAAACGTGGAACTGGGAAACAAGGGATTCCGAGATTAGGAGGAGCGAGTGAGAAGTCGCCTCGGCGCTGTGGAATGCAACAAAAGCTGCAGCCACGGTTCCAGCGATTATAACATCGGCTAGCGACTCGAGAGGCCATTAGCCCGAGTGCTAGGCCCATGGCATTGGCAGTCAAGGAGGAGAAGACTCCCAGCCAGAGAGAACTCTACGGTAACTCTCTCTCGGTTCCCGTATCCAAATCTCGGCTTTTCTCTAGTGCCGACGCCTGCGCTTATCGTTCTTTGGACGGTTTATTGGTTGACTGGTGCTCTGCAATTTCAATGACCGCGAAGTAGTTATGTGGTGTTATTAGTAAGATTTGGAGACAGGAAAGTGAATTTACAATAGGAATGGCTATGAGAAAGGCATCAAATACACGAGAAGCGATCATTAGTTGGAGTTTAATATATTATATTTTAAGTAAATCATTACATAATAAATGATTTTAATGGTATTAAAGAACAACTAAATAATACTTGGGGACACTTTATTAATCGATCAAATATTTTAGCTTTATGGTGGTTTTTTGATCCACAAGAAAGTTTGCGTCACCTTTCAAAATGATTGGATAAAGGTGGAACAAAAATGGAGGGAAGAGGAACCGAAGCGTTTGGCTTGTTGATTGAAAACTTACCCACAAATTATGCACTAGCGAAAAACGTGTTTGGCTCACAGAGCTGGGCATTAAGTCAACTGGACTGACTTGGGCTCGGAATCCGGGAACTGGGACTGGGAACCGCGTTCAACGTTCGTCGACCTTGCAACTCGTTCTGCACATTATGCTTATTTATTTTGGTTTTCCAGCGATAGGTAAAGGCAAGACCCATTAGTAAATGTGGAAAGGAGTAGTCGTTGGTCGATGGCAATATACCATGTGCAGATAGCATCGTCGCCGGTCGGCGTGATGGTCATTGAACCGCCAACCGGACAAGTACTTTTTATTTAACCCCCTAACAACCGGAGGCGGAAAACTCCAGTGCCCGAAAATACATATCCTGGTGCCATAAGTCGCAGTAGATTTCCCTTTCTGCTGCTGTCTGGCCTCTGTTCTCGACTCTTCGGTACAGTTTGCTCCATCGTCGGATATATTTTTGTTGGCAGTCTGGCTGTGACTGCTAACTGCCAACTCCCAGCCCCAAACGCCTGCTCTGAATATAACTCTGGTTTCTGCTGCTCCACTACCCCAAAGCTTCGAAAAGGAAATATTTTACACAGTGGTTATGTTGCTGTTGGTCGGGCAAAGGAAGGGATCGGCAATCTCTATGCTCTGTGCAGTAGTTCCAGCCAAAAATAGAATTCGGCATTGGCTTTTTGAATATTATTTTAGAGGGTTCACCACAAATGCCATGTTTATATTTACATTTTAATATGCATGAAAAAGAGTCTGAAGATCTTAAAAAACAATATATTTTATAAGTTCTTAAAACCCCTCTGATTACCGATTTCCGGAAATACTTAACCATAGTTGGTTCGATATTTCTCAAAATTGATAAAAGTTTTTCTTAACCAGCCTCAACATGTCCGCGCTTAGCCTCCAAAATAAAATATATCGAAATTAGATGACAAAAATTGGTTTATCAAACCGCAATCAGATTTATGGCGATGTTTTGGAAGCCCAGACCCCTGGTTATATGCTGACTACCCACAAAACCCGAGAAAAACCCCAGACGATGAATTGCAGTCCACAGCTGCTGTTCTGCCCAACTCCAATTCCTTAAAAAACAGTATGAGAGAGAGAGAGAGAGAGAAGGACAAAGAAAAGGAGAGAGCGAAAAAACCGAAAAAGCATTTTGTCGTTTTTAGCTGGCACGAGCAGATCAATGACCTGCATTTCACAGCCGGAGACACAATTCAATCGATAAAAGTGAAGAGTTGGGGCACCAGCTCACACAGACACTGCACACACATACTGACACACCAGCGAGGAAAAAACAACATGGCGAACGTGAAATATGCAAGCTTCCTGCAGGAAAAGCCAAAATGGCAGACAGCATGCGGCGAACGTGACGCAGTGCAGAATGTTTGATGGGAGCGGGACTCAAAGGGTGCGGAAAGGGGGTCGAAAGGGGAGCAGTGGATGGCTGATGGGGTCAGAGGTGATGGTGGCGCTCCAGGGGTGGCTGCAGCCGCAACGGAACTTTCTAAAATTTCTAGAACAGCAGAAAGCAGGAAGGACGAAAAATGTGGAGCGAGAGTGAAGCTCGAATATTTTATTCCATTTAATCAAATCGAGCAAGCCTAGGGCTAAAAAGGCCGATTAAAAATTCAGCAAATGGGGGGAAAACAACTATCCTGGCCAACATTGAGCAGAGTTCGCAGACAGAGACCGTCGAATGCATTGGAGCGTTAAATAAAATAGCAACAAACATATTCATATTGGGAACAACCCCACAAAAAACACTCAATCCATTGACTGTTGTCTGAGCGCCCCTTGAACACGCCCGAAATTCCCATAATTCCCAGCGAACTGACCAAAATGTAGACAAAGGTAATGCCCAAAAGTTTTTGTCAAGTTTACTTGAGGGTTTATCGAGGAACTTACCGCCTGTCTGAGAGCTTTTTGGGGTTGTTGCTGGCAAACGGAAAATAATGATATTTCCAAAAATCAAGGGTTAAAAGGGATAAATGATGATAAATTATATTGGGCTTACATTGAAAAACCATTTTATCTTATTTTCCAAATAAACGTTTTATTAATTGTTAATCGGACTATAACCAAAGAAAATAGACAGGATAATCACAATACAATGATATATTAAAGACACAATTAGGAATCCAAAGGCAGGCAGCCAAAAGAATTAACATTTTCACTAATACAATGTAATTTGCAGGACTTTATCGGGATGTTAAACACCTTGGGTATATATTTTAAATGAATTATATATTAAAATTTATATATATATATATATTTGACAGTTTGTCAATAATTTACGAGGGATTCATTTACGCCATTCCTAAATTTAAAAATTATGACAAATATATATATATATATTTGACAATTTGTCAAAAATTTACGAGGAATTCACTTACGCCATTCCTAAATTTAAAAATTATGGGAAACGAAAATGTTTAACGTTTATATATTACTTTATTACAATTATAAGTTCTTTCGTCAAATTTATGCAAAATTACCTAATTTTTAATATCTGCATTTTCTAAATCTCCAACTTTTTCCATCTTGATTTATAAATAACGTAACACACAGTCGTTACGAAAATTTGAATCAGTACAGATATTATTCCACTATAAATTAAGACATTTACTTAAGACTATCCATATTATGGTTAATCAGATTTCTACCGAGTATGGTAGGAACTAGATGTGCCCATTTAAATTTTCAAAAAAAAAACTTTCCAGATATCCAGTTTATTGAAATTGGTGACGCACATTATTAATAATTGATATTCCCGAATATTCATCATACCACCCGTGGACCCAGGAGGTATGGCAAGTCAATTAGCCTTACTAACACACTCCCACGCCACATTTTTTTGGGCTATGCCCGTTGTTGTTGTTGATTCCGATGTTGCTTCTCGAGTTGCGCTCTGAAATGAAAACTGCAGCGAAAGTCTGGGCATGGAAAAAAGCGAAATTTTTTGCAGTTATCCCGAAAAGTGCAGCCCTGCAAAATTGGAGTCATCCTGGCTCTCTGAGGGACTCTCCACAGGAGTCTCGCTTCCTCTCACTCCATCCGCATCGCTCCATCTCTGTCACTTGCAGACACAGACAGTGTGAGTGTGGAATTTTCAAGGGGAGTTGTGTTCAGTTTTGGGGAGTTGCCCTGGAGTTTGGGATACTACTGTCTGGGCAACACCCGGCTCCCAATCCCAAAAACTCGGTTTCGAACTCCACCCGCAGAGTTGCCATGACGACCAACCGGTATTCCAGAGTCCAGACTGGGTGTTGCCAAATCCCGGCATTGAAAACACGAGCAAAATATCCAACTTCTCCCCCAATGCGCAATGGGTCAGTGTACAATTATTTTGTCAAATAAAAAAATCGGTAGAGAGTAGGTTATGATGGCATCTCTAGGTGATTACTGCATATTAGAGTGGTTAAATGGAACTTAATTTATTACTAAACATATGATTGATTACCAAATATAACTTGAAAAATAGTTTTAAGCCAAAACAAGAAAGGAAAAAACCTTGGGCCAGCTGAAGTTTGTATACCCTTATTCATTTACAAATTAAAAAGCGTTAAATTTAGATTTGCTTGCGTATATGTTGCAACAAAAAAAATTATAGTAGTTTTCGTATTAATAAATAAAATACAGTTATATTCCAGAGTACAAGAGACTAAAATAAATATTAATGAAGCTATAATATTTTTGCTATTAATTTTCCATTAATTATCCGATCGTTCCTATGGGAGCCGTTCGATTTTTCTAAAATTTTATTCAAAATCCAGAACAGTTTAAAAATTACATAAATGATAGCAATTGGTAATACCTCAAAAAACACCAAATCTATAATTTTTTTCTGCATTATTTTTCCGATTCTTCCAATGGGAGCTATAAGATAGGGGAGAGGTCTGTAGGTTAGTACACCTTTTGTTTTTTATCTGACATTTTGACAATCGCTTATGCAACTTCACGCCGTAGGTACCAATCAAAAGATTAGTCTTTTAGCTTAAAAATAACCAAAAATATTTTTTTTTTCTGAGGGAAAATTAAAAAATATTTTTTTTAAGTTAAAAAAAAACGACATTTTAAAAAATAGGTCTGTAAGTTTGGACACTTTTAAAAATGAATAAAACTCACACTAAAAGTACTTCAAATTTTAAAAACCTATTTATTTATGTTAATGTAATCAATTTTAGATCGCTTTAACTTATTTCCCGTCCATTTTTAAAAAACTTTGACCAAATAACAAATAAATCCAAAATGCTCTTTGAACGATCACACTTTTTCTAATTTCAGAGAAATTAAATCTACTATGCAGAAAGCGACCTCTGTTGGGCTGAGGCCTTTTTGTATGCAAATTGGGTGTCTCAACTTACACGCTCAAAGTGTACCAACCTACACGAAGCGGGTAGTTTTGGCCAAAAATGAATAACTTTTTTTCTGACTGTCAAAATTATCTGATTCTTTTTTTAATTTGTTAACAGATAAATTACTAATGTTTTAAACCTCTTACTAGTTTAAAATAAGAACGTTATTTTTTTTTATAGAATTTAAAAAAAGTAAACAAAAACTTTTTTGGCGCCCAATGGTACACGAGTGTCACAGCTTAAATCTAGCTTGAGCCTGGCTTTTAATTTTTTACCCAAAAGTTTTTTTACTAAAAAAGACTTAAACAACATTTTTTTTAAATTTTTTTGTGGACAAGTTTTAAGAAAATGTGGTGTCCCAACTTACAGACAGTCCCAACTTACAGACCTCTCCCCTATAGCTGTTCGATCCGGCCGGATCCGATCTATACACTACCTGCAATGAAAAGAAGACTTTTGAGAAAGTTTTAGACTGATAGCTTTTAAACTGAAATACTAGCAACGGACGGACAGCAAACGGACAGACGGACGGACGGACAGACGTGCATGGCTAGATCGATTCGTCTAGTGATTTTGATCAAGAACGTCTGCGTTGCAAACTTCTGACTGAAACCATATTTCCCTTTGCAAGGGAAAAAAGGTTGATATTTATATCATCTTAATAAATTGACCAACACCATTACTTATCACAGGGAAAAATTAATCTTACAGTCGTTAAGTAAAACTAATATAACCGAAGCTTTACAACGAAATTAGGGCGAGTTCCATTTTACGAAGAAGTTTAAATAATTAAAAAAAGACTTCATGTTTATTAAATTAATTTTAAAGTTCATGTTTTTTAGGTTTTAATACATTTAATTTTTTGGGTAGAAGATTTGATAGGTTTTTGTATTTTAGGATTTCCTTTATAATTCGTTTTGCGTTGCATTTCCTGAAATTGTTAAAGATATCCAAGACATCGAATTCAACAATAGACAACTAAATCCGTAAAAATATAAAGGAAACACTCACAAAATCTAAAAACATAAATACATTTTTCGGTTGAGTTTAAGGCCTCTGCTGTTCTTGTGCTGCTGGTTGTATTATTCCGAAGTAGCCATTACCCATAAATATCTGTGGCTCTTCGGGTCCACTGCCATCCGGATTGGTCTTCCAAGTGATCGTGAGGCAGGGCTCCCCCGCATTGGGAACCTTGGGTATTGTAATATGGTAGTCCTTGGCGTCTTCTGCTCTTATATTATGTTTAATTAATATAACGGGGTGTTGAACTGGGGGCATTTGTGGATAGGGGTCTTGTTGTTGAGTTGGATTCACTAAAATTGGACATGGTTATAAAACTTTTATTATTAAACATTTTTTGTTATTTATGCTAATTGTGTTAATTTATGTTATATTATTTTCATTGTCGATAGGGGCCACTTCTGATATTATCGGTACTATCAGAAAAACAAGAAAGGAAGCTAACTTATGCCAGCCGAAGTTTATATACCCTTGCAGATCGTTCCTATTCTATTCTATTTAAAATTACAAAAATGTTAAATTTAGATTTGCAACAAACAAAATTATAGCAGTTTACGGATAATTTTGACATTATTTGATCGATTCTTCCCATGGCAGCTATATAATATAGTAATCCAATTTATGTTAAATTTAATTCGAAATTCTAAAATAATAAAATAAACCTATATTCCAAAGTAGAAGAGAATACAATAAAAATTAACAAAGCTATAATTTTGTTCCTATTAATTTCCCTTTAGTTTTCCGATCGTTCCTATGGGAGCTATATTATATAGTCGGCCGATTTTTATAAAATTTAATTCGAAATTTAAAACAGTGAAAAAATGATATTTCCAAGAGCATAAGGTAATATGTCAAAAAACACATAGGTTATAATTTTTTTTCAATTATTTTTCTGAATATTTCTATGGGAGCTAAAAGATATAGTTGTCCGATCCGGCCGGTTCCGACTTATATACTACTTGCAATAGAAAGACGACGTTTGGTAAAGTTTCAGCTCGATAGCTTCAAAACTGAGGGACTAGCTTGCGTAGAAACGGACGGACGGACAGACGGACGAACAGACGGACATGGCTAGATCGACTCGCCTAGTCATGCTAACAAGAATATATATAT
Organism: Drosophila mimetica; assembly: GCA_037075245.1. Classification (NCBI taxonomy): domain Eukaryota; kingdom Metazoa; phylum Arthropoda; class Insecta; order Diptera; family Drosophilidae; genus Drosophila; species Drosophila mimetica. Next base: position 4,614,354 of record JBAMCH010000004.1, read on the forward strand.
TGTGGAACGGAGTGAAGGAGACGTTTCCGACCCCACAGTCTAGCTTCGGTGTTTTTTGACATATTGCCTAATGCCTTATAGAATATAATTTCTTTTACCTATTTGGAATTTCGAATTAAATTTTAGAAAAATCGGACAACTATATATAAAAAACTAGTGACGATCGCTCCTTCAACATGGGCGGTTCTTTTACAAACCGAACACCTTTTATTGGGTCACATTTTTGATTTGCCTGAAACTTTTTTTACAAGTACTATTAGGAAAAAATTTGGCAAACTTAAAAAAATTTTAACTAAAAAAATATTTTTTTTTCGGTCAAATCCTGATACAAGTGTTTACTTATTTTCCTAATAGTACGTGTAAAAAAAGTTTCAGGCGAATCAAAAATGTGAATTTTTTTTTGGCAAAATCTGTTTGGTTTGTAAAAGAACAGCTCACATACAAAAGTTCAGATATCAACATTTGTGACGAAAGATGATTACCCACATGATTTAATACACTTTTTAAAATTTATTTTTTCGGCACTCTGTGTTCTTAAAAACTAGTCTAATCTTTTTCCATTTATGCCTATATGCAGAGTGTCGAAAAAATGTATTAGGCGCATTTTCAGTAGGAATAAAACTAACTAGGTGCCTGGCCGAAGTTAGCTTCCTTTCTTGTTATTAATATAAAGTAAATAAAAATTGAATTTTTTAGCTGAGCCATACTTTAATTCCCCAAATTAAAAAAAAATTTGCTAACATAGATAGGGCTAGGTCTGACCGATCCCAGCTGTAACGTCTTCGTTTATTTTTTTACTTTAATAAATCCCTTTAAATAGGAAAATATTTAGTAAATTTCTAAATGTATCCATCTTTAAAATATGCTAGAGTTTTCGCATTTAATTTCAACTTACATGGTTGGCTCCACGCGCAGGCAGCTATCAGCAGCGGATAGAAAGCCAGAAACTTGTGCAACGCCTCTGATTTCATAATTTATTTATATGCGGTCAATGTGGAAATATAAACAAATACTGTTGTTGTCTGGCTTCATATACTAGATGCAGCAGTTCTGAATTATCTTTCGATGACGACGACCCGTCCTCACTCCAAGCAGCTTCAGCTCAAACTGTTCGAAATGTCTACGCAGCTTAGTATTTTGAGCTCTTTCTGCCCTCTCTCTACTCTCCACTCTACCTGGTATTCACTGGGTTTACTTATCAAATTTTTCTGAATGAACCAAATCTATTTGTAAACAAAGCAGAGCGCAGTAGCATCGATCACAGATTGTGAATATAAACCGATAGTGAAGATCATGCGCCTTTGAGAACAAAAGAAAAATCTCTGCAGCGGCTTTTAAGAGTACATCGATTGCGATCTATAAAACCAAGCTGCTAAAAAATCTTGAAAATTTATAAATTAAAATAAAAAAGTTTGCCCTAAAAAAAGTTTATTTAACTAGGCACGATCCCAAATTCTTCTTATACACATTATATAAACACACTTTCTAAAATTCTCTCATTCGGCACGTTGCAAGAAAAATTCTAAAACCTTAAATACCTTTCTAACCGAATGATCTAGAAAATTTAAAAATATACCCATGCATTTTTCTTACAAATTTAAAGAGAATAATACTTTTTGATTTTTAATTCTGCGGCTATACATACTTAGTAGTCTCCGCGCGCACACTCCCGGTGCGTATTTCACTAAGAGGACTGTCGTCCACAGTGAAATAACTATTGTTGGAAAAATGTCCTGTTTTTTGAGCTGTTAATGAATACATATGTGTGTTCAATCAAAAAATATAATTTTACAAAAAAAATTTGATTTTGTAGTGTTTTTTTATACCTTTGCTTAGGGAATTATAATTTCAGTGAGATGTTGCAACGCAGCATATTGGGGCGAAATAGCCAAAAGCCTGCCTTAAATCAGCGGAGCCCTATAGCGAATATCTTTTGATGAGGTAGTGTCAAAGACAATTTAATATGTAAAAAAACATCATAAGGTGAATTGTTTTAATAAATTTTTTTTGTTGTAGGGAATTTTTAAGAAAAAAAATAAATACATTACTTATAGGGTTGTAAGTTTTCCAATATTTTTTTTTAATTTAACTTGATTTTTGAAAAAAATTATTCAAATCGGGCAACTATATCTTATAGCTGCAATATAAACGCTTAGTACAAAAGGGAATATCTCATTTCTATTTCAATATTTTTTCATGTAAATCGGGATTAAGTCATCATTTATAAATTTAAGTCAAGGCTTAGAATTTTTTTTAAATTGTTTAGCGATTTCTTATAGCTGTCATAGAATCGGTCAAGAATATATTGCATATTTAAAAAAAAATGCGTATAAATTAGGTTTTAGATCATAAGAGCTAGAGCGGACTCTGGAACTTTTTATAATTTTTTTAGGAGTTTTAAAATAGTTAGAAATTATGGGAACCGAGCTGACAAGCAATCTATTAAACACATACTGGTTTGATTTTTTACGAACAGAATACCCGAATACAGCATATTAATAAGAATATATTTGACGCCAGGAACACAATAGAAATACCTCCGGCTTCACTTCCTATTATAATTGGATTAAGATTCGATTAGAACAAATAATTAAACAGTTTGCCGCCAAAGAAAAACTGAATCCCTAATTCAACTAGGGATTCTTGTTGTAAGTGCGCGCGAAAAAACCAGGGCTGGTGATTATTCAAATTACGAACATTTCTTGCTAACTTTAACCGCGGTTTTCTCAAAAGAGGCACAAAAGGGCAGGCTAATTTTTCCAGAATTTGTAGTTAAATATCTAAACTTAAAAAAAAAAAAAGAATGAAAGCGTGTAGAAAAGGGTGTAACACTACTTTACGTCCAAGAATATACAAAACAAGAAAGGAAGCTAACTTCGGCCAGCCGAAGTCTATATACCCTTGCAGTTAATTCCTATTTAATTACAAATTACAAAAATCTGAATTTCGATTTGGAACAAACCGAATTATAGCAATTTTGACAATAATTGATTGATCATTCCTATGGGAGCTATATAATATAGTCGTCCGATTTATGTAAAATTTATTTCGAAATTCTAAAATAAGAAAATAAAGTTATATTCAAGAGTAGAAGAGAATACAATAAAAATGAACAAAGCTATAATTTTTTTCCTATTAATTTCCCATTAATTTTCCGTTCATTCCTATGGGAGCTATATGATATAGTCGTCCGATTTTTATAAAATTTAAATCGAAAATCAGAAGTATTAAAAAAACGATATTCCAAAGAGTAGAAGGAAATATGTCAAAAGACACCGAAGCTATAATTTTGTTCATATTAATTTGCCATTAATTTTCTGATAGTTCCTATGGCAGCTATATGATATAGTCGTCCGATTTTTATAAAATTTAATTCGAAATTCAGAACTGTTAAAAAAATGATATTTCCAAGGGCATAAGGTAATATGTCAAAAAACACATAAGTTATAATTTTTTTTCAATTATTTTTCCGATTATTCCTATGGGAGCTATAAGATATAGTTGTCCGATCCGGCCGGCTCCGACTTATATACTACCTGCAACAGAAATACGACTTTTGGTAAAGTTTCAGCTCGATAGCTTAAAAACTGAGGGACTAGTTTGCGTAGAAACGGACGGACGGACAGACGGACAGACGGACGGACAGACGGACGGACAGACGGACATGGCTAGATCGACTCGTCTAGTCATGCTGAGCAAGAATATATATACTTTATAGGGTCTGAAACGTCTCCTTCACTGCGTTGCAAACTTCTGACTGAAATCATTATACCCTCTGCAAGGGTATAAACACACATTTTTTGGACCACTTTTAAACAATTTAAAAAAAAAGTAATTATGCATTAAAAAAATTTTGTTTTTGCAATGTTCTAAGAATTGGTTGCTCTTAAAATTTCAATCGTTACATATACAACTTTGGCCCTTAGGCGCTTGCAGAAAAATTTCAAGGATGTATAAAAATACTATTTTTTCTTATTGGCTAAAATTCTATTTCGAAAAATCAACTTCGAAAATCTGTAGTGGGAGAACCATTCAACACAGATCACTTTTTAATTTTGATTTTTATGGAGAATTTAATTGTTTTTAAAGTTTTAAAGCATTTCAACATTTTGGAACCTTTTCTATTGTAGAGTGCAGCGTGCCGAAGAAATAAATGTTAAAAAGTGTATTTAATTATGTGTGTAATCATCTTTCGTCACAAATGTTGATATCAGAACTTTTGTATGTTGAATGTGCGATCGTCACTAGTTTTTTACCTCGTTAAGAGGTGTTTTTGTTTGATAGATATAGTTGTCCGATCCGGCTGGTTCCGACTTATATACTACCTGCAATAGAAAGACTACTTTTAAAGTAAAGTTTCATCTCGATAGCTTCAAAACTGAGGGACTAGCTTGCGTAAAAACGGACCAACGGACAGACGGACGAACAGACGGACATGGCTAGATCGACTCATCTAGTCATGCTGATCAAGAATATATATACTTTATGGAGTCGGTAACGTCTCCTTACAAACTTCTGACCAAAATTATAATATCCTCTGAAAGGGTATAAAAATGTTAGATTAATTTCTATTGTAGTTTCTTCTACTCTGGAATATAACTTTATTTTATTAATTCAGATTCGATCAAGTAATGTCAAAATAATACGAAAACTGCTGTAATTTTGTTTAGTGCAAAAAATACGCAAGAAAAGCTCAATTTATCATTTTGGTATTTGTAATTAAATAAGAAAGATCTGCAAGTGTTTATAAACTTCGGCTAGCCGAAGTTAGCTTCCCTTCTTGTTTTTATTTTGAAGGCTTCTCTGTTAAACTTAACAGTTTCCGTTACCATTCATGGAAACATATGTAAACTGCTTGGGTAGAAATAAAATTACATGTAACAGGTAATGTAAAATATAATGTAAGATCAAGCAGTTTACATATGTTTACTGCTTTTAAAGCAGTGCTTAATGAAATTGTCCCTCTTGAAGCTAAATACTTTTTTCCAAAAAAAAAACTGTTAAGCTGCTTCATTTTTTAAATTTGTAAATAAGTCTTTTGTATATATGTATTAAACAAAACGTATATAAACGCTTAAGTGGTATATTAAAATTGTTCGATGGTTGCTTGCCTTGCTTACGAAGAAAAAATTATATTTGATTACAATTTGATCCAATTTTAATAAGGGAGAAATTCTTACCCTGCAGGAAAAATGCGAACTAGTCTTAAAATCTGCGACTTGTACAACTAGTAAAAAAACTACCGGAATTTGTCTGGATACATTTAGACTACATTTGGCTTAGAAAATTTGTGTTAGTCGAAAAAATAAATAGTACAAAACTAGTGAAAAAGCAAATTGTCTCGAACCTTTCTGACAAAAAAAAAAACAAAAAAATTTTAATTGATAGAACAAATACATGTTAAGGTATAGTGGCAACTGGAATTTAACTAGTTGCACTTGAACTACATATGATCCAAAAGTATAGCCTAGAGTTTAAAATCTTGGGAAATTTAACACCAAACAAATCAAACAGTCGAAGTTCTCGGTTCAATCCCCAGTCTTTGTAATAACATAATAACAGTCATAATTCCTTTACGGGACCGCGCCTTTCAATAAGCTACCAATTAGGAGAGCGTCAAATTAAACATCTTCAAGTACGAGTAAAATCCAATGATTTAATGGTTGATAGATAGACCAGTTTTCAGATTTCTCGAGAAAATACTCTTTTTTAGTGTAGCTTAACAGCTGTAACCGTAAATTGGTTAACAGCCACTAGTGCAAAACTATTAGCAAATTGACTAGTAGTTGCCTATGAAAAATGGACTGGTTCGTTACAAGGAAATGGACATAACTTGAACTAGTTAAGTTTCCTGATCCAACTAGTATTTTACTGGTCCAAAACTGATTCCGTTTCCTGCAGGGTAGTTCAATTTATAAAAATGCAAGAAAAATTCTAAAACCTTAAATACTTTTCTAACCGAATGATCTAGAAAATTTAAAAATATACCCATGCATTTTTCTTACAAATTTAAAGAGAATAATACTTTTCGATTTTTAATTCTGCGGCTATACATACTTAGTAGTCTCCGCGCGCACACTCCCGGTGCGTATTTCACTAAGAGGACTGTCGTCCACAGTGAAATAACTATTGTTGGAAAAATGTCCTGTTTTTTGAGCTGTTAATGAATACATATGTGTGTTCAATCAAAAAATCAAAAAATATAATTTTACAAAAAAAATTTGATTTTGTAGTGTTTTTTTATACCTTTGCTTAGGGAATTATAATTTCAGTGAGATGTTGCAACGCAGCATATTGGGGCGAAATAGCCAAAAGCCTGCCTTAAATCAGCGGAGCCCTATAGCGAATATCTTTTGATGAGGTAGTGTCAAAGACAATTTAATATGTAAAAAAACATCATAAGGTGAATTGTTTTAATAAATTTTTTTTGTTGTAGGGAATTTTTAAGAAAAAAAATAAATACATTACTTATAGGGTTGTAAGTTTTCCAATATTTTTTTTTAATTTAACTTGATTTTTGAAAAAAATTATTCAAATCGGGCAACTATATCTTATAGCTGCAATATAAACGCTTAGTACAAAAGGGAATATCTCATTTCTATTTCAATATTTTTTCATGTAAATCGGGATTAAGTCATCATTTATAAATTTAAGTCAAGGCTTAGAATTTTTTTTAAATTGTTTAGCGATTTCTTATAGTTGTCATAGAATCGGTCAAAAATATATTGCATATTTAAAAAAAAAAATGCGTATAAATTAGGTTTTAGATCATAAGAGCTAGAACGGACTCTGGAACTTTTTATATTTTTTTTAGGAGTTTTAAAATAGTTAGAAATTATGGGAACCGAGCAGACAAGCAATCTATTAAACACATACTGGTTTGATTTTTTACGAACAGAATACCCGAATACAGCATATTAATAAGAATATATTTGACGCCAGGAACACAATAGAAATACCTCCGGCTTCACTTCCTATTATAATTGGATTAAGATTCGATTAGAACAAATAATTCAACAGTTTGCCGCCAAAGAAAAACTGAATCCCTAATTCAACTAGGGATTCTTGTTGTAAGTGCGCGCGAAAAAACCAGGGCTGGTGATTATTCAAATTACGAACATTTCTTGCTAACTTTAACCGCGGTTTTCTCAAAAGAGGCACAAAAGGGCAGGCTAATTTTTTCAGAATTTGTAGTTAAATATCTAAACTTAAAAAAAAAAAAAAGAATGAAAGCGTGTAGAAAAGGGTGTAACACTACTTTACGTCCAAGAATATACAAAACAAGAAAGGAAGCTAACTTCGGCCAGCCGAAGTCTATATACCCTTGCAGTTAATTCCTATTTAATTACAAATTACAAAAATCTGAATTTCGATTTGGAACAAACCGAATTATAGCAATTTTGACAATAATTGATTGATCATTCCTATGGGAGCTATATAATATAGTCGTCCGATTTATGTAAAATTTATTTCGAAATTCTAAAATAAGAAAATAAAATTATATTCAAGAGTAGAAGAGAATACAATAAAAATGAACAAAGCTATAATTTTTTTCCTATTAATTTCCCATTAATTTTCCGTTCATTCCTATGGGAGCTATATGATATAGTCGTCCGATTTTTATAAAATTTAAATCGAAAATCAGAAGTATTAAAAAAACGATATTCCAAAGAGTAGAAGGAAATATGTCAAAAGACACCGAAGCTATAATTTTGTTCATATTAATTTGCCATTAATTTTCTGATAGTTCCTATGGCAGCTATATGATATAGTCGTCCGATTTTTATAAAATTTAATTCGAAATTCAGAACTGTTAAAAAAATGATATTTCCAAGGGCATAAGGTAATATGTCAAAAAACACATAAGTTATAATTTTTTTTCAATTATTTTTCCGATTATTCCTATGGGAGCTATAAGATATAGTTGTCCGATCCGGCCGGCTCCGACTTATATACTACCTGCAACAGAAATACGACTTTTGGTAAAGTTTCAGCTCGATAGCTTAAAAACTGAGGGACTAGTTTGCGTAGAAACGGACGGACGGACAGACGGACAGACGGACGGACAGACGGACGGACAGACGGACATGGCTAGATCGACTCGTCTAGTCATGCTGAGCAAGAATATATATACTTTATAGGGTCTGAAACGTCTCCTTCACTGCGTTGCAAACTTCTGACTGAAATCATTATACCCTCTGCAAGGGTATAAACACACATTTTTTGGACCACTTTTAAACAATTTAAAAAAAAAGTAATTATGCATTAAAAAAATTTTGTTTTTGCAATGTTCTAAGAATTGGTTGCTCTTAAAATTTCAATCGTTACATATACAACTTTGGCCCTTAGGCGCTTGCAGAAAAATTTCAAGGATGTATAAAAATACTATTTTTTCTTATTGGCTAAAATTCTATTTCGAAAAATCAACTTCGAAAATCTGTAGTGGGAGAACCATTCAACACAGATCACTTTTTAATTTTGATTTTTATGGAGAATTTAATTGTTTTTAAAGTTTTAAAGCATTTCAACATTTTGGAACCTTTTCTATTGTAGAGTGCAGCGTGCCGAAGAAATAAATGTTAAAAAGTGTATTTAATTATGTGTGTAATCATCTTTCGTCACAAATGTTGATATCAGAACTTTTGTATGTTGAATGTGCGATCGTCACTAGTTTTTTACCTCGTTAAGAGGTGTTTTTGTTTGATAGATATAGTTGTCCGATCCGGCTGGTTCCGACTTATATACTACCTGCAATAGAAAGACTACTTTTAAAGTAAAGTTTCATCTCGATAGCTTCAAAACTGAGGGACTAGCTTGCGTAAAAACGGACGGACGGACAGACGGACGAACAGACGGACATGGCTAGATCGACTCATCTAGTCATGCTGATCAAGAATATATATACTTTATGGAGTCGGTAACGTCTCCTTACAAACTTCTGACCAAAATTATAATATCCTCTGAAAGGGTATAAAAATGTTAGATTCGTTAATTTCTATTGTAGTTTCTTCTACTCTGGAATATAACTTTATTTTATTAATTCAGATTCGATCAAGTAATGTCAAAATAATACGAAAACTGCTGTAATTTTGTTTAGTGCAAAAAATACGCAAGAAAAGCTCAATTTATAATTTTGGTATTTGTAATTAAATAAGAAAGATCTGCAAGTGTTTATAAACTTCGGCTAGCCGAAGTTAGCTTCCCTTCTTGTTTTTATTTTGAAGGCTTCTCTGTTAAACTTAACAGTTTCCGTTACCATTCATGGAAACATATGTAAACTGCTTGGGTAGAAATAAAATTACATGTAACAGGTAATGTAAAATATAATGTAAGATCAAGCAGTTTACATATGTTTACTGCTTTTAAAGCAGTGCTTAATGAAATTGTCCCTCTTGAAGCTAAATACTTTTTTCCAAAAAAAAACTGTTAAGCTGCTTCATTTTTTAAATTTGTAAATAAGTCTTTTGTATATATGTATTAAACAAAACGTATATAAACGCTTAAGTGGTATATTAAAATTGTTCGATGGTTGCTTGCCTTGCTTACGAAGAAAAAATTATATTTGATTACAATTTGATCCAATTTTAATAAGGGAGAAATTCTTACCCTGCAGGAAAAATGCGAACTAGTCTTAAAATCAGCGACTTGTACAACTAGTAAAAAAACTACCGGAATTTGTCTGGATACATTTAGACTACATTTGGCTTAGAAAATTTGTGTTAGTCGAAAAAATAAATAGTACAAAACTAGTGAAAAAGCAAATTGTCTCGAACCTTTCTGACAAAAAAAAAAACCAAAAAATTTTAATTGATAGAACAAATACATGTTAAGGTATAGTGGCAACTGGAATTTAACTAGTTGCACTTGAACTACATATGATCCAAAAGTATAGCCTAGAGTTTAAAATCTTGGGAAATTTAACACCAAACAAATCAAACAGTCGAAGTTCTCGGTTCAATCCCCAGTCTTTGTAATAACATAATAACAGTCATAATTCCTTTACGGGACCGCGCCTTTCAATAAGCTACCAATTAGGAGAGCGTCAAATTAAACATCTTCAAGTACGAGTAAAATGCAATGATTTAATGGTTGATAGATAGACCAGTTTTCAGATTTCTCGAGAAAATACTCTTTTTTAGTGTAGCTTAACAGCTGTAACCGTAAATTGGCTAACAGCCACTAGTGCAAAACTATTAGCAAATGGACTAGTAGTTGCCTATGAAAAATGGACTGGTTCGTTACAAGGAAATGGACATAACTTGAACTAGTTAAGTTTCCTGATCCAACTAGTATTTTACTGGTCCAAAACTGATTCCGTTTCCTGCAGGGTAGTTCAATTTATAAAAATGTGTGGCTTAAAGTTTTAAAAATACCGAAAGAGAAAATTTTTGTTTTTAAAAATTAAATGTTTAAGTAAGCAAATATTATTATTTTAAAATTTCCAATATCAAAATAGTGCAAGTTTCTTTATTATATTTATTTTTTTATTTAGTTTTCTTAGTTTAGAGCGAAAAACATGAAAAACATTTTTCAATTTAATTACAAAAACTAAACAAACAAGCTTAGCAATTAATCTAAGTGTTTTAAATAGTGAAATCTTAGCGCAACAATTATTGTTTTCCCTTAAGTTGAATAACGCTTTTAATATAAAGTACTGCTAACAATAACATACAATTATCGAATCTATTCGTAACTTGCTCATTTCTTCTTGACTTAAACTTAACTAGAAATAACAATTTGAGTTGTTCTGATTTTTTTTATGTATTTTACAAATGTTGCTTTATAATGCCTACGTTTATTTTGTTTGTGTTAAATAAGAATATTGCAATTAAATATATATTGGTTGGTACTCCAGTGTTTTCGTGAGTAGTTCTTTCCAAAGTGCGGGGACTGGGCGTGGTCTAAAGGGCACTTGGGGAGGTATATAGAAAATCAAATACTTTTGGGAAATTCAATTCGAATTAAATACTCTTGCCTTGCCCATGGACGGAAACCGTTGCTTATAGAAATCTTGGTCTAAGCCAAATGAAAAATATGCATCCTTCTTGGAAGACAAATGAAAATTAATTTTCAATTGCAGTTGGGAATTACTAATTAATTAATGGGAGACACCTACAAAAGATTCTCATCCTAACATTCCTTTGTGTCTTTTTGCTACTGTACACAGTCTTTGTATATTTTTTTGTTTTGTTTTTTTCGTTTGCTTGTTTGTTGAAGAACTTAAATCTATATGTTTGAAACCATGTTACACCTCGGTGCTGTGCGTCTGAATTCGGACTTTCTTAACGCTTCCATTGCGCCGCATCGGTGGCGAACTGCCGGATCCGGAATAGCCGGGATTTTGAATGCCCAACGTTGGATCTGGCCGGGGTCTCGGTTTTTTAAGGCTCGATCGCAGTGGCGATCGAGTTACTGAGTCGAGGGTGGAACCATTGGAGACGCTGGTGACCGTGGTGCTCATGGAGGCCACACTGCCCGCCGTTCCTGCTCCATTCCGGATTCCACTGTACGGCTTCCCGGATGCGTCCGTCACCGAGACGCCGTTGCGACTGCGCGGCTCCTTGAAGCCCGGATTATTGAACGTGGTGGCACTGCCAGGAGATGAGGCATCCAGCGCCATCGTGGGATCTCCACCGGGACTGCGCGAATAGATCACATCGTACAGGGCGGACACAAACAGAGCGATGGTTAAAACAATAGCCACAATCTGTAAAATTAAAAAAAAATTAATTTTTGAATACCTTACATCTTACTTATAATTATTATTATAAATTGTCTCACATTTCTCTGGGTGTATAGTCGATTGAAAAAGTTAACAGGAAACTACATTTATATACGTTTCCGACTACATAAAGAATACATATATATTATTGATCGGCACCAACACCAGAAAAAAATACAAGTTAACTTCGTCCAGTCGATGATTATATACCCTTGCAGATTATTCCCATTAAATTACAAACTACAAAACTTAGATTTCCTGGCGTAGATATATGTATTCGTTTTATTTTGACATTACTTTTTTGATTATTCCTATGGAAGCTATAAAATAAAGTCATACTATTTTTCTTAAATTTAATTCCAAAATTTTGAAATATAAAAAAAAATATATATCCCAGAGAATAAAATAAAAATAAACGAAGCTATAATTTGTATCCTATTAATTTTCCATTGTATTCTGGTATTACCAAGACTATAAGGTAATATGTCAAAAAACATAGAAGCTATTTGTACATTATTTTTTTTTATCTTTCCTATGGGAGCTATAAAATATAGTTGTCCAATCCGACTACGACTTTTGGTAAAGTTTCATCCCGATGGCTTTAAAACTGAGAGACTAGTTTGCGTAGAAACGGACAAGCAGACGGGCATGGCTAGATCGACTCGTCTAGTGATGCTGATCTAAAATATATATAATTTATGGGGTCGGAAACGTCTTCTTCTCTGCTCTGAAATTTCTGGTAGAAATCATTATACCCTCTGCAAGGGTATAAAAAACATTTCGAATAAAAATTTGAAGTTTCGAGCATCCCAACTGCATGAGTATTCAACAATTTTCACCTGTATATAGAAGGAAATGCCACGCGATATCTTGAAGCCAAAACGCTCCTGCTCATCAATTTGCATAGCAAACAAGACCGTCGCTATGATGGCCAGCACACCTGGAAATATATGAATTAAATTACGTTTCCTTGTCGTTCTTTGCCAAACCCAACTGAACTCACCTCCCAGCAATGCCAGCATTAACTTCACTATCACTAAAGTTGTGTAGGGCATTACCACCTTCTCCCTGGATGAGATCATCGCGTGTTGTATGACCGACAAAATGCAGAAGATGCCCAGCAATGCTGAGCTGCCGATGGCCAAAAGTCCGCTGACGAAAACTGCATCTGAAATGGGAGAGGAGGTCAAAGATAATAATAATAATTAATTAGCAACTTCTGGATATGATTTTAAGCACGGACCGTAAATAACAGTAACATTTTAATGATTAATTACACCAGTTTACAAAAAAAAAATTTATAAAATACGCACTTCATGAAACTATGATTTTCGGTTAAGGTACATCTCCCTGAGTAAGAAAAGGGCACTTTTAATTTTGTTATGGTAAAGTTTTATTTTTAAGTGTTAAAAACAATTTTGGCTCTTTTTTTCTATCTCTTCTGATAAACCAAATTTGGTCATTAAATACTCGTTTTACAGGTAAAAGAATGCCCTTTAACTTTCTTATACACAGCATTGAGTTCCATTCATTAATTTAGAAGCTACACTTCGTCTAAGTTGAAAAAGTTGGGAAAAATGCAAAAAAGCTGGCATAAATGGCTACTTTAAAAATACACAAAGATACATCTTTAAGCAAACTAACAAGTCCATCAACTCAATAAACAACCAAAGGTTCGATTTCATAAAGATTAAAAAAGGTGTATTACAGCCCTGTTAGAGCCCTGTTAACCTCAGTTAAAAGCTGTAAACGGCCAAAAAACCACCGTTTCCCGAGCCTAAAAAATGCATACCAAAATAATTTTCTAGCGGATTGTAACGATCATCACCTTGTTTTCTTTGTCGAAGTACCATTTAACCATATAACTTATAACAAGAGGGAACGCTATAGTCGAGTGCCTCGACTATCAAATACCCGTTACTCAGCTAAAGTCAGCAGTCTCAAGCAGGGCGAACCAAGCAACCGCATCAAAAAATTAAAAATATTTCTTCTACATTTCGGTAGGCGTTAATAACCCAAACAAAATTGCGTTTACACTTTTGCTCTAGCTTTAAAACTATGGGCGCCACAGCTTTTCGCGGTTTGTGGGCGTTAGGGGGGAGGGGGGTTTCCCACTTTGGTCTATCAATATGTATTGATGAAACGAATACACATTGCTTTTCCCGTTAATATAGCTTCAAAAGTGTGGGTGCCACAGTTTTTCGCGGTTTGTGGGCGTTAGAGGGGGCGTGGCATATCGGCGTGAAAAACTTGCGCTGCGTATTAACCCCTAGAATCTGCATGCCAAATCCCAATCTTCTAGCTTTTATAGTTTCCGAGATCTCAGCGTTCATACAGACGGGTGCCACTGTTTTTCGCGGTTTGTGGGCGTTAGGGGGGGGGGGGGGTTTCCCACTTTGGTCTATCAATATGTATTGATGAAACAAATACACATTTCTTTTCCCGTTAATATAGCTTCAAAACTGTGGGTGCCACAGTTTTTCGCGGTTTGTGGGCGTTAGAGGGGGCGTGGCACATCGGCGTGAAAAACTTGCGCTTCGTAATAACCCCTAGAATCTGCATGCCAAATCCCAATCTTCTAGCTTTTATAGTTTCCGAGATCTCAGCGTTCATACAGAACGGGTCACAGTTTTTCGCGGTTTGTGGGCGTTAGAGAGGGCGTGGCACATCGGCGT